>CM067377.1:112931444-114229101 GCA_034510155.1 Eucriotettix oculatus | reverse complement strand
TGTGAAAACATAAATACTTTTTGTAAATTGTAGTTTCGGGTTGCAGCACTTTTGTAAAATGTTAAGGTTGGATGAGAATGTCATTGTAGGAGCAGATTTAAAGTAATAGAGATAAGAATGAATGGTATGAGCGGAGCAGGGTCAGCCTGGGGTAGGTAATTGTTGGATTTTGAACTGTTTGTTGCTGTATCATTAAAGTCGATTATAATGTTTCAACACAGTTTTTAAATTTGTATATGGCGATTCTTACTCACAAGATATAGTAAGTGGGATCCGGTGTGCTTTTACAATGCACAGAAGAAAGAAGAATGACGTTGTGCTGTGTGTCGCACTGAGATCTGCGTAAGTGGGTGTGCAATAATACGCAGTTGGTAATTGGAGTGTCATATGAAAATAGAAATTGGTTGTTTGCTTTTGCTGTCTAGACTAATGCAGTTGGATTCATTTCCATTAGTGAAACTGGCCGACTGAAAGTTATGACCTTTGTTCGTTGTGGGTATTGGATTACCAGTCTTTCATAGACGGTAGCCATTTCAGTGATCCAATTAGTTCTTATGGCTAGATAGAAACATTTGTGCTACAGTTACATTGATTGGAAAGAAGCAGACCAATCAGATTTGTGTTCATGAGTGACTTTGCTTGGTTTCAGAAATTATTGGACAATGGATTAATTGATATTTCTATTCCTCAGTTTGTGGTAAAATTTGATCATGATTATGGATCGTGGGTTGGCTGCAGGCTGCTCTTAGAAATCGAATTTCTTGCAGCGCATGCAACGTTCTGAAAGTGTTTTGGAGGAAAAAGTTCATGACAAACTGTGCAGAATCTGAGACGCAAATAAATCGTGGGAGTAGAGGCTTTGCTATGAGGGAGCTATACAATACAATCAAATAGGTTTGATGACCGTAATTATGCTAAATATGACGCAAGTTTATTGCATAGCACTATACTCAATCTGCGGCTTTGTGATTACGGATTACGGAGAGCTGTGTATTACGAGTGTTGTGCTTACTCCGTGATTTTGTGGGGAACAGGAAAGTCCGGAACAGGTGCCTTACAGCCCTTGGTTGGCAGAATTGAAAGATTATGCGAGTGGTGCATTATTGTGGGTCAGACGCCATGGCATATATTGTGTGGCCGAATAATCGCATTTGAATGGTGACAGAAAATCGCCATTTGAAAGGTGCCAGCAGTATAGAGTGGTTACTAACTCGAAGTTACAAGAATTTATGAGGACTATATATATTATACTTTCTTCTCGGTGCATTGTTCACCAAAACATTACTTTCAGACGAAACACAATAGAATAGATGCAAACTACAGATGGTGTATGCTAAGAGTACAAGTGTTCAAAGGGAAGTGTACAAGTGAATATTTCCACGAAAAAGTTGATGGTTATGTCAAGGTCTCAATCTGCATAACCGAAAGATATCAAAAATCAGAACGTTGTCTCATGGTTAGAGAAATGGGGCAGTTTTTGTTGGCGAAAGATCATGCTAGTATCTTTGACTAAATACCTATACTAGGATATCGTCAGGTTTTTCGTGCTAAGTTAGACAAGGCAGAGAGCGTCGTGGACTTTGTTTTTTTTTATCGTCCTTTGATATCAACAAGAAATCTACAGTCCATCGCTAGCCTGGAACGAGTCAACTACACATCATAACGGGGGGATATGGGAAAAGCCTGAGGAATGAGCAACATGTCTTTGTAGAGAGTAAGTTTTGCTAATCTCGACGGTGTTTGTCGAACGATAATGTTATAAGTGGACAAATGATTCATATTGCCACGTAATTGTTTCGGCTCCTAAAAAGAGGGGTTGTTATTGTTTATAAATGCGGAGTGATTGAAGGATCATATTTCGATACGATGTAAATCGCCGTTATTGTTTTTTAGTTTGTGTTTATTCGCGTTTGGTTAAAAGTTATAATCGAGTCTTTACCTGTAGTTGTAGAAAAATTAGAATATTAGTGTAATGACGAAATGAACAAATGAGAGTTCATTATGAAAATTCTTGAAAAGACTTAGGTATAATAATGTAAATGGAAGATCGATGTGATCTGCTCAAATATGTTATGGGAGCCAATCGTGAGATCTGTCAATATTAGATTTGCATTGAGATTATAAGTTTAATATTTTGTATCGATACAATGATGTTGGATGGTTTTGGAAAATAGTTCTGTTTGAATCCGGTTGGTAAAATAAGCGAAGATCTTAGTTTTTTGAAAATTTATCTGGCCCCGCCACAAAATTGATCTTGTTCATGGTACATCTGATGATGATCAAAATGTATGATGTTTATTTTGGGTAGGACATTTTCCGGTATCTTGTTAGATTTACTCGTGTATTACACGTATTGGATGTTTATGAATCTTCGAATTTTAAAGAAAGTGAAGGTGTGAGTCCAACTTTTATTTCTGTTGGCCGAGATGAACACAATTGGTGTTTAGATAAGCGTTTAGCAAGAGAGGGAAGAGCCTAGCTGTAGGCAGGTAACAGATAAATTTGATAATATTCAGTTTTAAGAGTACACGTTTGAATCGATGAATTTGGGCTGCATCTTTTGATTACTGCTAGACAAAGAAATGTTTTAGTTGTACATGAAGACGCAAACTGATTTCTTGGGGTTTTGGTGTTTATGTTAGAGTAGCAGGTGGTTGGTTTGAGTTTTTTTTCTGAGGGTTCTCAGGATTCATTGGTTGTTTGCCTGTTGTGTAGGTTAAAGTTTTCTTGGTGCATTGGTGTTTTTTGTTTGGTTAATGAGTATTGTAGGGTTGTTCGAGAATTGTGTTCGGTCCGTGGTCCTCGTATTAGATCTGGTTTATGTGTATTTTTTTTTTAATGTGCTGGTGTCGTGGGTTGTGTTGAGTTGTTACTTTTTTAATCTAAGATTGAGTATAATATTATTTGGTTGTTTTGGGGAAAACGTAGAGTTCTTGTTGGTGGGTTTTTTGTAGTATGTTTGTTTTTGTCGAGAGTGTTTTGTGAGAACATTTTTTTTGAGTGTTGTGGTGTTTGCTTTTAATTTTAGTTTTGTGTGTTATTTCGTGTTGTTTTGGTGTATACGTCGTATTTATTTGTAGGAGAACAATTTGTTCAATTGAAAAACCTCTAAGTAGAAACCCAATGAAGACACGCGCGGAGAAGTAATCACCAATTTTAGATGATGGTTAAGTAGTTGGTTGATTACGTAGTAAAAATTCACAACAAAAGAATGAATTTGTCGCGGGATTAATATAATGAGTATCATGAGACTGTGTGTTGCTAAAACTTATTGGTGAATTGGGAATCTGAACGCTATTTGGTAGCAATGGATATAGAGTTGAAAGATAGTAATAGTAAGCCGTTTGCTAGGAAAACCTTATCACTCTAAATTCCTAGAAGATCGGGCCCATTTAAATGAAATTAATAATGAGGGGAAAAGGACGGGAATAATTCGAGAAACAAAATCAGAATACGCCAGTCCTGCATTCGTAGTGAGAAAAAAAGACGGCACTGCAAGAATGGTTGTAGACTTTAGGCGGTTAAACAAAGACACTAAGAACTTTAACTTTCCGATTCCGAATATTGACGAGATCTTTGAAAGAATTTGCGAACGTAAAATTTTCGCGACACTCGATTTGGCGCAAGGGTACTTACAGATGCCTCTAGTCGAAGAAGCCAAATCGAAAACGGCATTCATTACACAGGATCAAACAGGTGAATTTACACGAGCGATGTTCGGCTTGGTTGGAGCTCCGAAATATTTTGCTAAAGCAATGCAGATGGCGTTGAAACCAGCTCATCAAAAGAAAATAGCAGTGACGTATTTTGATGATTCTTGTGTTAGAGCGAAAACATGGAATGAACTACTTGGGAATTTGGAAAACGTTCTTCAGTTATTGAGAAGAGCGCGACTAACTTTAAGTTTAAAAAAGTGATCGTTCGGTATAAAAACGATAAAGTTTTTGGGATTTAAAATCACAGAAGGTGTGATTGAACCCGGATCAGCGAAAATTGACGCAATTGCGAAATTTGAAGCACCTAAAGATGCTCACGGGATCAAACGATTTATCGGTCTATGTAGTTTTTTTAGACGTTTTATTCCTGAATTCGTAAAATTAGCTGCACCCTTAAACGCTTTGACAAAGAATAATTGTGAATTTCAATGGACTGAAAAAGAAAAAAGTGCATTTGAAACTATTAAAGAGAAATTAGTTAATAAACCGATTCTACGGATTTTCAATCCAAGAGCTGAACGTACAGAGATCCATACTGATGCGTCATCGAAAGGTATCGCAGGAATGCTACTGCAGTCGGATGATGACGGAAAGTTACACCTGGTTTATTCTGTAAGTCGACAAACATCGGACGTAGAATCCAATTATCATTCGAGCAAACTAGAGTTACTTGCAATTGTTTGGACACTTTGCCGTTTACGACAATTTTTGATAAAGCGTCAATATGCTTCATCTTCTCTCCTGAATTATGATAGATTTCAAAATCAAATTCAGCCAAATGACTAATCCATCTCGCTATTTGTGGTTGATTAGTCTTCCACGCATTAATATTAATTAAGCATTGACAATCAGTTCTAATCACGAACGGAATGTTTATCAATTCCGTTCGTGATTAGAACTGATTGTCAATGCTTAATTAATATTAATGCGTGGAAGACTAATCAACCACAAATAGCGAGATGGATTAGTCATTTGGCTGAATTTGATTTTGAAATCTATCATAATTCGGGAGAGAAGATGAAGCATATTGACGCTTTATCGCGCGCGCCTGTTGATAGTGCGGATAACTTGAATCAAATTGGTGAAATTTTGAAAATTGTAACACGTGAAGATGAGGTATTGTTGTTTCAGAGATCAGATGATGTAATTAATCGAAAGGTGACTTTACTGCAAAGGAGTGCGAAGGAACTGTTAAATTCTGAAAAATCGGAGATCGAAAATTTTGTATTACGTGATGGTTTGTTATACAAACAAGTTGAAGAAAAGGGAAAAGAACGCGAAGTTTTGGTTGCGCCTAAATCTATGAGAAAATCACTTGCTATCCGATTTCATGACTTGTCGAGTCATTTTGGTGTTGAAAAAACATTGTCAAGAATGCGTGAATTTTATTACTTTCCAAAGATGCTTTCCTACATTAAACGTCATGTCTCAAATTGTTTGGAATGTATTTTATCGAAACGAAAGATAGGCAAACTAGCGGGTGAATTACATCCGATTCCTGCTGGAAACCGACCGTTTCACACTGTTAATATCGACCACTTAGGTCCCTTTTTGACGACACCCAAAAAGAATAAGTATGTATTTGCAATTATTGACAATTTCACTAAATATGTGCAATTAGAAGCAGTTCCTAATGTCAAGGCAACTGTGACGGTTAAAAGACTTGAAAATTTTGTTAATAAATTTGGAGCACCTAATTGGATTATATCCGATCAAGGCACATGTTTTACGTCAGAGGTATTTGATAAGTTTTGCAAAAGGTATGGGATTAAACACACGAAAATTTCTAGTCGCCATCCACAGGCCAATGGCTTAGTCGAAAGACTTAATGAGACCCTGTTACCGGGAATGCGATGTAATTTAGCTTTGAATAGTGAAGAAAATTGGGATACGAGCTTGAAACAATTAGAACGTGATATTAATGTATCAATTCAAAAAGCGATTGGTAGGAGTCCATTTGAGGCGTTATATGGATATGTAGCACGATTCGAAGAAGGCGAGATGCGAGTTCTTACTGAAAACTGCGAAATCTATCAGAATCCTGTCAATTCTCATGAGGAAATTAGGGATAACATTTGTAAAGCGCAACAAAATTATAAAAAGAGCTACGATAAGAAAAGACTGAAAGGTATTAGTTTTAACGTTGGTGATATTGTATTCAAAATAAGTAATCCAGTCTCTACCGGACAATCGACCAAGTTACAGTATAAATACAGTGGACCTATGGTAATAGTTGGTATTTTACCTAGCGATACATATCAAATCAAATGGCTTCGAGATAACAGGAAGCAAAGTTTGGTATCAACTGCACATGTAAGCCAATTAAAGTTATGGCGAAATAGTGAAAGTGACTTGGATGATCGTAGTGAGGATGATTCGGATGAAAATGACACTTTTGTATCAGATCGTAAAGTAAACGAAAGAGAGCATATTGTTTGTAATACTGAGGTTGGAGGAAAGAAAGAAAATCATATAACGGAAAAATCTGATGTAATTCTATCTAAAAGAATACGCAAGAAACCAAAATATTTGAAAGATTATAATTATTAAATTGTATTGAGTTAAGAAATGTGTATTTTTTAGATATAAACATTGTAACTACTAGATAATTTGAGTTATAAACATTGTAATTAAAAAAAATTGTTTTCCATTGTTAATATTAAGTTAGTTTGAGGACAAACTAAGGTCAGAATGACCGATTGTGAAAACATAAATACTTTTGTAATTTGAAGTTTGTAGCACTTTTGTAAAATGTTAGGTTGGGAGAAATGTCATTGTAGGAGCAGTAGAGATAAGAATGAGAGAGCGAGCGGGTCGCAGGAATTGTTGGATCTGAATGTTGTGCTGTATCAAATAAAGTCGTTATAATGTTTCAACACAGTTTTTAATTTGTATTTGGCCCTCACAATATCGTGTTTAAAATTTGAATTCCGTTTTGCAATTCATTTTCAAATTTCTGCAATGTTCAGGGTCATTCAGTGTCAATTCACCAGCGGCTTCCCACTCAAAATCTCATGAAATTTTGTAAGGAAGTAAACCCATATCCCAATCGAAAAGGTGTTAAATATTGGAGCTCATTGAACACTGGTTCAGAAGTTACAAGCCCATCTTCGATGGTCTGTCACCGCATTAACGCGCACGCACCTCTGAAAAGATCAACTTTGATCCCTAGGTAAATCAATTCTAGGGGGCAGATAAGTGTGAAACTTGGCTTATCGATACATCTTCTATTCCTGAATGCAGTGGTATGATCAAAACAGTAATTCGACTGGTCGTTCTCATATCTCATATGTTTAGTAGAATAAGATTACAGCTTTTAATATTCAGTTATATAGCCATACATTTACAAAGCATTTATCAGTAAGAGGGCGAGTGTTATGTGTATGCTCCAAGAATCAAAAACTGATCACAGTATGAAAGTTCAACCAAGGTGCACTCGTTGTCAGCTTCTACGGGACTCGGGAGTAACAACAGGTATAGAAGACTGTTACAGTTAGTTTCTGTTAAATAATATTTAGGGAAAGAAATTACTTCAAAAAATACTACTAGCGTGAATTGAGCGATTACCAAATATCAGTGATTTCGAAATGGAAGTTTTTAGTTTAAATTTATGCCTAAAGGTTTTCAATATTTCAGCCTTTGCTACTGCTTTCTGAGTTCGTAAAAGTAATCCTTAATCTAATAAAATAAAATGAATTATTGTTTATGACCACAATAATATACATGTGGTCAAGTTTCCAACAGAACGTCCTACATATTAAGGGCAACATTTTATAATTTACTATTAAAATTATCATTTTATAGTTTCAAAATTACATATTTATGTGTCTAAACATTTAATATTAAACACATTGGTATATAATTGATTTTATCGATTGCTTCGTAGAATACATTTTCGACGTTGACAATTTGATGCTGTTCGTAGATGCGTCAACATGGTTGCCTGTAAGTCTCCCACTATTTTAATTGGTACATTTTATTTCAAAAATGCGCTCATGTTTAAGGGCTTGTTTGTATATTCAATGTAGAAAAATTTACTCGTGCAGGATTGTTTCTTCTGTTCAAAATTCTTGTCTGAAGATAAAAGCGTCAACTAATGCAAATGGTAATCTAAAATTTGAGATTGAAAGTTGTATCACTTAAATATCAATTAAGGTTTTTGAACATCCATTATTTTCAAAACTCATTTGTCTGAATAATTATACATTTCTTTATTGTTCTCGTTAATTTATGTGAAGCGTGTTTTAATTAATAAATGACTTTGATTGACAGCTGCTCTCAGTCCCGAAAAACTGCAAAAATTTCGTACCAGTTTCTATGCGGATGCCAAAAACATATTGGCTCAAAATGCTTGTACCCGGGTAGATCCTCTAGAAGTATGCTTGTCGCGGAAACACATTGAAGAAACTCAACACGTATTTACGCACAAGGTTGGTTTATTTCTTTCAACGTTTAGTTTTTATAAGATTATTGGTTGAATTATCTAAACTCCTGAATTAGTTGACATTGAGACTCTTTCACAGTTAGTTTTCCAATCTGTTTGTTCATTGCTTAAATCTAAATAGAAATGAGTCAGCATTTTAGAGTATTATAAATATTTTCAGAATTTTGTTTAACAATTGTGGAAATAATGCTGTTACCCTTATTTATTAAAATGGAAAGAGTTGTAAGATTAGTTGTCTTCATTATCAATAAACATTAGTGAATTTTTATATTAAAACATCAAACCTAGTTAAAATGTTTGGAAGTTAACATACACATTATTATTTATAAAAGAGCATAACATTTTATAAGTTTACTTGGGATTATTTCAAGATTAATTTAGCTTACTTCACACATAAATTGATGAATCACAAAATCTATGGCAACTTTATAGAAATCCTTTATATTTATCTGTTAGGAAGCACATAACTTTGCAGTTATGAACTTTAATATGTATCACTCTTGTAAGGAATATTTGGTGCAGCTATCCTGAGGTCATATTATACGTATTAAACGTGACGTTATTCTGCACCCTTGAGCTCCTATTTTAGGGAGAACTGTTGTAAAAGTTTAAATAATCTGCTAGCAGTTTTTAAATGAGCAAAATTACAAAAATGAATTTTTCTGACCTAGAGATATGTTATTTTGAAAAGTGTTCATAGTTTATTATTGTTCAAAAATGCCACATTGATTTTTCAAATTTACCAACTTATCCACGTAATTAAATTTCTATGGTTTTTACATATTTAATATATTTATTTTAATTTTGAAGTTATTGGCAATGTAAATTGCATTGTTGATATTGTTCGCAATTCACAATGCTCTTTGTTGTGGAATATAACTATTTATTTTATGGTTTGTGATCCATAACATGGCATATTCCTTTTTTCTGTAGAGAAATGAGCAGGGGGAGGGGAGTATTGCCATTTGAGAAGGTACTTCCCATTTAAGCTTGCCTGTGCAACTCTGTCATAGTTGAAAGCATATATTATATTATTATGAATAGGATATACAGGCAGAGGCAATGTCCTTTTTCCATACCCTTTACTTATCTCTTGGCTTTTACAGACTTGTTTCTTGATATTCAATGTATCCTGGACTGAAAAAAGTAAGTTCTGAGTACCATAGTTTACAGAATTGCTTTTACGCCACCAACTTGCATTAATAGAACCTTGACGTAAACTGAACCCTGTCTACCCCCCACTATGTTATGGAGGAAGTTGGTTACTCTGTGCATTTTGTTTACGCACGACAAGCTAAATCTCTTTAGTTATACATATAATATATTATTTATATTAGGACCGTCATCTATTTTTTTTATCCCCTCTCCATAATTAATTGTTTTGTATATATAAGAAAGTAATACTTGTGAAAACTGAGTTACTAAGGAAATGTGATGATGCGTGGGTTCTTACATGTGGTAATTATTTCACAATTAACATTTGATAAAATTGACATTATCAACTGTTGTGACATTGAAATGTCCCAATTAACGTGCAGTTTAAGTAACACACGGTTAAAAGTTAATTAACAACAAATTGGCAGTTCTCAGAATAGCAACAAAACCTCATTTATTACACACAACTTACTTGCAAAGGGAAAATTTGTTGTGTATAAAAATAACTATATGTAGAATAAAAGTGAAAAGCTGTTACAATAACTATTACTAGTTGTTTTAATTCAAAATTTCAGTTTGTGTTAAGCATCTTCTTTTTTAAGTAGATAATTGAAAAGACTATATATATATTTTTTATTTGATCATTGTCGTTTAGATTGAAGCTGAAGGAAAGCCAATAACAAATCAGAAAAATTCTGGGCGTTGTTGGCTGTTTGCTGGCCTCAATGTTATCCGTGTTCCATTTATGAAGCAATATAATTTGGATGAATTTGAATTTAGTCAAGGATATCTTTTCTTCTGGGACAAGGTATACTTATACTACTTTAAACATATGTATAAATGCAGATGTAAAAATGGAAATAAGCTAGGGCAGTTTTACACACATGAACCAAGAAATATAAAAATAAGTATTCAACAAATGGCTTAAACAATTAACATTTTAATTGAGGTTCAAGAACATACTCCAGTTGAATGTATGTGAATGGAGAATTCCTTGAAATAATTATAATGTTTGAAGTACTAAGTTTGAAGTACATTGTTAACTAGTCTTCAATTTAGGAAAGAATATGGAAGGTTCCTTAAACTTAAATTATAACAAACTTAATACCTTTTTTGAAAGTTCTCAAACCCCTAGTTTACCTTTGGTAATAATAAAATGGTTAACTTGGTTACATATTTATACTCCGACATGAATTTAAGTAAAATGTATAACACGCTTTAATTGCTTACACAACTTAAATGGTTTGGAAGTAATTTGCAAATGTAATTCTAAATAAATTTCTGACTTTTGGCCTTTATACTTCAATTTTATTTATATAGTACTAATTGATTAAATGTAAGTGTAGATATGACTATTTTATCTTTAATTGTTTGATATTACTATTCCAGATAGAACGATGCAACTATTTTCTTAATAATGTTGTAGAAACAGCTCGGAGAAATGAACCTGTTGATGGAAGATTAGTTTCATTTCTTTTGCATGTAAGTAATAAATAATGTTCATTGGTAGAGGATTGATTAAATTAATCAGTGGCTCAATATTTCCTTGTAGGACCCAACGTGTGATGGTGGCCAATGGGACATGTTTGTTAATTTGATAAATAGGCATGGCTTAGTTCCCAAAAAGTGTTTTCCAGAATCATTTAGTTGTGAATCTAGTTTACGGATGAATTCAGTACTGAAGAGTAAGGTAATACAATCGCTTAATATTCTTGTTTAGATTTAATGTGAATTATCAAAGGTATAATTATTATGAAATCAAATTAATTAGTGAAGTGTATGTAGTGCACACACCATGTGTTTTTGTGGACATCCTTATTTACAATTTCATGCCATGATGTAGATGTAACTTGTGAATTTAGCTTCTGCTTTGGTCTTTAAGCAAATGTAATCATTCATGATGTGCTAATTTCTATCCCTTGATAATTCACAAATTCATCTCTACAGATCCAGTCAGCTTGATATAAGCTATATTAACACACTGTTTAATGACCATTAAATTTAAAAATATTCATTAGTATAGTATTTTTATGCTACAATATGCCCACTGTATTTTACTATAATGTGTTGGTTAATGTAGGTAATAAGTAAAATGTTAGGCCAAGTACTCACTTTTATACAAAGTTGAGTGATTGTATATAGAAATATATAGCAAGTGTCTATAGACATTTGTACAGACTTGAATACCTTATGTAAGTTGCTAAATATGGCAGAGCTTGTTGGATTGCAGCTTTTTTTAGAGTACTACTAAAACCAATACATCTGCCTTCAGATAAAACAGAGTTAATTATTTTTCTTGCTTTTATCTGCACTTTTTGTGTGGAAACGCTATATTCAGAAGTAACTATTCCAAAGTTGATATTTTTAATTCATATAATCTAGATGGAAACTTGATTGATAGGGGTCATGGAGGAAAGAACTGGATGAAAATGATACTTTTGCTAATCTCGAAAAATTTTCCCCAATTTCAACATCAAACTTATTCGAAATTTGCAATGAATTCAGGGGTTACTTTCTTTCACCTAAAGGAAAGGTTCAACGGCAACATGCTGTTTCCTAATTTTCAGTCCAAATATGTTACAATATTTGAAAGATTCAACTTTTTAATAACATCCCATAATATCTATTGTCCTTTTTTTGCTCTGTAATATTCATTCTTAAAAATTAAATAAAGATTTGCATAGTACTTACAATGTTTTCTATGCTGGCTAATTCTTTCTTTCATTCTCCAGTGTTCCTGCTACCCCTTCATTCTGAACCTTGAAGTAGAAATAATGAGTGTTTGTATGCCAACCAAGCATTTTTTCAGGAAACACCCAGCCTCTCTTCTTTGCCTGATTAATTTTTTTATGCTTCCAATAAAAAGCAGTTTTTAAATTGTGTATTTTCTTTTCTATGTCACCTACAGACATTTAATAATTTTTGGTCAGTTCTTCAATTACTATATTCTTTGTACGATTTTTATAATCACACTTGGTTACTTCCCACAAATAATATGCAGAGTGAAAATCTTCTATTAATAGTAAAAGTTCCTCTGTTGACCACTTCTTGATATTAAAAAAAAACGTTCTTTTCAACTCATAGAGGGAGGATAGCTGTGGACTAAGTCTACAAATGCGTCCACACTAAGGAATGTTGTGCAACATTGTCTAGAAATGGTCTCAAGTCTCCCATTTCAGGTGGGAGATGAAAGTTATGCAATTTTGGGTGTCTACATACAAGAATTTGTTGCTTCTTGATTGTCTACAGAAATTGTCTATATACAAAAATCGCTAGACTTTGTATAAAAGTGTGTTCCTGGCCTTATACTAATAAATCAATATTTTACTTTTTAGTGGAATGAGAAAAAACTAGTTATAAAATATTTTTCTGTTATACAACAAATTCACAATTTCTCAATAGAAGAATTTCAAAAGAATAATTTTAATCAATTTTCAAAGAAATATGCATAGCTTTGGCTCTTGATTGAAGCTCAGAGTTCAAGTAATCATTAAATTGATTGTTTACATAAAACTGTTCACAATGTTTCTCAGCTCAGAGAATATACAAAAATTCTGCGTGAACTTATCGACAGTGGAGCTAGTGGAGAAGACATTTCCTCTACTATTGAGCAGCAGATGTCAGAAGTTTATAGAATTGTTGGAATTTGTTTGGGAATTCCATCTGAAACTATTACTTGGGAATACTATGATAAAGCAAAACAGTACAACACAGTGGGACCTATAACACCATTGGATTTCTACCTCAAATATGTGAAACCATATTACAATGTTGATGAAAAGGTAGGTTGTGTGAAAATGAAATATAGCTTCACATTTATGTCTCCTCATGTAACTTATTCAATAAATTAAATTCACATACAATTTGCCTTAACAATATAAAGAAGCAAAACATTTCACAAACTTTATAAAAATCATTTTGTCAGATATGAATAGTCAATACAGATATAATGCTTTTTAACCTTGATGTGGTTCTGATTTAAATAATTGTGTAGTAATTAATGTTATCTATATCCTAATGTTGATATTGCTGAATATATTTTCAAATACAATTGTCTGTTCTTTGGATTGGTTAAGATTTGGCCATTAACTCCTTGGCCTACAAGTGAGACTCATAAGGAATTCGTGCCATAAGCAAAGACCACGAGTGGGACTTGTGGTAAAGAATTTGTGTCATAAGTGAAAACCATGAGTCTGAATCGTGGTGAGGAATTTGCATTATTTAACTCTTTCTTTACTACAGACGACTATAGTTGTTATGCATATAATGCCATTGACATATTGAATGGCCTGGTGTGCGACTGACCTTCATGTTTACTATGTCTTGCGTGATCAGGAGATAGCATGTAGGCCAAGGAGTTATCATTTCATTTAAACTGGTTTTAGTCAATTTTCTTATAGATTTGTCAACTTTTCAATTTAGTTTAACCGATTTCTCTCATTGCAGGTTTGTCTTGTAACTGATCCCCGCCCAACCAATAGTTATGGTAAGGCTTATACTGTTGACTGTTTAGGAAATGTTGTTGGTGGGCGGCCAATAGTGTACAATAATCAACCTGTGGAACTTTTAATGCAATTGGCTGCAGAATCCATTCGTGCTCTAGAACCTGTGTGGTTTGGTTGTGAGGTTAGCAAACGTTTTGCTAGTAAACAAGGAATAGAAGATCTAAGAGTGTGAGTGTATCCCATTATGTGTTAGTCAAATATTCTCAATTCCAAAACCATTAGTTGATTTAAAATTAACTTGAAATTCTATTAATAGATACTAAATACCAATTAAAACTGGATCTTAAATATCCTTGAAGCTTAATTTTGTGGCTATTTATAAGACAATTACGAGATATAATAATTATTTCATCTTCCATGTTAAATATAAGAAATAATTCAAGATTGAAGGTTTTCCCGGTGTATATTCTGAATAAAAAATAATGTTGAGCTTATAACATTATCAAATGTTGGGTGGATTCTTACTAAATATTTTTCCCATGAATTCAGTATTTTAAAAAAGAAACAGAGTGGTAATAAATGATTAAAGTTTAAAAGGAAACACAATCTTTCATTTTAGAGAATGTATCCTCATAAGTTATTGTCCGGACAATTCTTCTGTTATTGAACAAATTTAAAGCATAAAACATATGTGGCTGAAGAGAGGAATTTCTTGTGTCAAGGAAGTGTTGCCAAGTTATATATGATATTCATAAAAACACACTTTTTATGGTGTCTTCATTGAGATTTCTGTGATCTTTGTGAAGCAAGTTTTTCAAATAATAAGAGTTCCAAACATTACTTTATCACACACATTACTGTGGTCACATTTCTCATTACCTGTCAATATTTTTACATTTATTTAATATTAAAATTAAACAAGATGTGTGGTTTTCAGGCATGATTACAAAATAGTATTTGGTGTTGATGTAACTATGGGACTTACTAAGGCAGAGAGACTTCTGTATGGAGAATCAATGATGACTCATGCAATGGCATTTACTGCTGTTTCTATTGATGTAAGTATGATAGGGATTCTAACAAACATTCACTAACTCACATTCATAATTAATAAAGCTAGTATGATTTCAAATAATGATTAATAGAGATAATATATATATATATATATATATATGGGATAAGTGACGAAGTCACGCATTTGATAATTGGATGGAAAGAAAGATAGAAATATTTGGGAGAAAGGCAGGAAATTCGCTCTATGAATCATATGTACGGCATGGAATCATGCACAAGGAAATACATATGTCAAGCGTAGAAGGGAATGGAAGAAGGAAGAAAGACTGAAAAAATTCGATGTGGCCAGGACTCGAACCTGGGTGCACGAAACAACAGTGCATCACCCCTAAAGCCAGGGCGTGCGTCTATCCACTCCGCCACCACATCGAGTACGACCAACCGAACATTTTCATCTATATATTAGGTTTTCAAGTTAGGATGAATAGAGAAGAGGGATGGAAGAATTATATATATATATATATATATATATATATATTTATATTGTCACGTTTCTTAGGGATCGTGAGATTCAATAACACACACACGTAGAGGTTATAAGCGTTTAATCAACGGCGAAGTGCTGTACAAAGCTCGTACTGCTTAAGACTGACTCCGATTTGGAATCCAGTCCTATATATAATACATGGAATATTGTAGAAGCAGAACATTCTAGAAACAGAAAATACTAGAAACTAAAGGCAAACAATTCGCTACCGCTCTGCCATCACTGCAGGTCTTGAGATGTGGCATTGCTCCCTCCTTTGAAAAAACCAGCGTCTCGATGTTAGTTCTGAGCTGCCTTGAGTCCTCTGGATCTCGTCGTTGGCCCGACATAAGTAGGTCCAGTTCTTCCTGTTCTTGGGCTGGCAGTCGTCATTCCTACGTCTTCGTCCCCATAAAATTCCGCGTCGTCGTCGGGTCGTGTTTGGTCTTCAACCTCCCTTTGAGCGTCGGGTTCATGGTATGGCTTCATTCTCAGTACGTGGACGGTGTCGCGGCTCTTTCTGCGTCTCGAATTAGGATCATAATCCTCGACCTCATATGTGATGTCGGATAAACGTTTTAGCACACGGTACAGACCAAAGTACCATTTGAGGAGCTTTTCTGAGAGGCCGACTTTGCGAATGGGAGTAAAGATCCAGACTAGATCCCCTGGCTGGTACAAAACTGGACAATGTCTTGCGTCGTATCGTAGTCGGTCCTTCTCTTGAGCTTGGAGCGTACGTATTCGGGCTAGTTGTCGGGATTCTTCGGCCCTCGTTACTAAGTGACCAATGTAAGGGTCATTCACATCATCGGGATTGAAAGGTAATATCGTGTCCATTGTCGTTTCTGCCTCGCGACCCTTCAAATAGTATTCCTGTTATCGGCGATCTTGGTCTTCAACTGTTGTCGAAACATCTCGGAGATAACAGAAAAAGATGCGCCGGAATCTATTAGGGCTCGTACCGACTTGTGGTCCAGACATCTTGGCGACGGTCGTCGACGGAGGATTTTTTCTTCCGCGGCCTCACCTCCAGGGAAGGTTGCGTCATCTAGTTTTCCAGGTTACGTCGGCTAGGGGAGCGACCGAATGGCGACGGAGATCTGTAGCGACGTGACGGAGAGCGTCCTCTCCTTGCGGCAGGATGCGACGACGACGACCTGTACCTTCCTTGAAACAACTCTGTCTGTTCAGCATCGTCATATTGGCGTCCATGGTCATATGCATCCTGTCCTCGCCTAGTTCTTGCTTCAGCAAATACAAGTCTCCTGTCTTTGCAGTATCTAACTACATGTCCAGGACAGCCACAATGGAAACACACAGGTCTATTATCCCGTGTCTTCCAGACGTCTGTCTTCCTTGGTGCGTAGGTTGTCTCTTCCTCCCGTGCAGCTACTTTCGCATAGGTCGACTTCCGCTTCGGAACGACCTTTCGCCAGGAGGATGTCGGGGTGGAGATTGGCGCTAAAATGCTTTCCACTTCCTCCCGGATGGCCTCTGGTTCTGCCACGTCGTTTCTAAGGGATAGAGCACACTGAATCTCTTCCCTTACTATCTGTCGAACGAGAGACGACAAATCATTCGCCTCTCCTACTGAGGCAATCGGCACAACATTGGGAAGCCTCTCGAACCTTCGTCGAATTCGTTTTTGGTTCATCTCTTCGATGAACTGGCAGTGCTTAACGAACTTGTCCGTCGATTTTATGTCCTTTAGTAGGAGGGCCTGATATAAGTCCTCCGCGACACCTTTCATTAGATGTGCCAGCTTTTCATCTTCCCCCATGTTTGGGTTTACCGTTCGGCACAATGCGAGAACGTTTTGGATGTACGACTGGGCGTTCTCGCCACTTTTCTGAGCCCTGTATTTTAACTCTTCTGTGGCCTGCCGAACATGACGCTCAGAATCACCGAATGCATTCTGTATCTCGGCCTTGAAAGTTTCCCAGCTGGTCAACTTTTCTTCAACATTTTCGAACCACTGTCTTGCGGTTCCGTCCAAATAAAAGTATGCATTGGCTAGGCAAACCATGTCGTCCCACTTATTGAATTTGGCGACCCTTTGGTAGCCCTTGAGCCATCTGCCTGGGTCTTGTCCGGCATCTCCTGTGAAGATGGCAGGGTTCCTTATCTGCTGCTGAACAGCAGAAGAGGCCGGTGAGCTCCTTTCCTGGCGATCCATCACAGTGCTTGTTGGTTTTGTGTATGGTACGTACTCCGGATTCAAGCCTTGGAGTCTCCTGCTTTGTCGAGGTCTAATGGGAGCTAGTGTGTTAAGTTTAGATGTACCTGGCGTCTCCACCAAAAATGTCACGTTTCTTAGGGATCGTGAGATTCAATAACACACACACGTAGAGGTTATAAGCGTTTAATCAACGGCGAAGTGCTGTACAAAGCTCGTACTGCTTAAGACTGACTCCGATTTGGAATCCAGTCCTATTTATACATACATGGAATATTCTAGAAGCAGAACATTCTAGAAACAGAAAATACTAGAAACTAAAGGCAAACAATGTAAATAAATTAAACAAATAAAAATAGTTGCGTCGGCTGGGACTCGAACCCCGAGTCTACATGTCTGCAGTCCGGCTCGCTACTGCTCTGCCATCATTGCAGGTCTTGAGATGTGGCAATATAATTAATAGGGAAAGGACAGAGAGATAGAAAGAAGATGACTTACCTGAGGTTCATAGATGGTAGACACCTTGTGAGGTTTAGAGAACTTGAATTTTCGGAGGCACCGCCTCCTTCATCAGAAAGTTAGGAAGACATTTCCAGTGATATAGGGCAAGTGACGAAGTTGCTTTAGCAACTCATTTGGACTTTTATAAACTTGTTTCAGTTTAATTAATACATTGATAAAAAGTCCGTCCTAGGTTGTGTGATGATGAAAAAATTTATTACATACAACTTGGAGAATTTTAAAATAAATGAAAAAATAGATATACAACTGCAAATAATCTTTCTTTGTTATAACTATTCATACACAAGAGAGGTCTGTTTTGGGGATCGTGGTTTCTCCTCTGTCAATGTGGAATTGAATTATCATCCAGCAATTAAGTAAAGGTGAATCTGTCACCTGCTTAAGAATAACCTCATTACTATTCAAATTGGGGTATATCTATTTAATATCTAACATCAGTTGCTTCATTCCTTTTGAAATCCTATAATTTACTAAGAGTTGACTGGCAATCAGTCATTGTATTTTATAGAAGATAAAGTATTTTCCACCAGTGTAATATATTATTATACAAATGTGTTATTATCAGGGATCAGATACAGTATAATATTCATTTTTATAATATTATGGTTTTTTGTGCATTGAATGTGCCTAGTCCTAGGGTACAAACACAATTAAATTTGCATTAATTATGGAATTAGTGTTTCAAAATTTCTATGAATTTTCTAGGCTGATGGCAAAGCTACTAAATTTCGTGTGGAAAACTCTTGGGGTGATGAACGTGGTGAAAAAGGCTACTTGGTTTTGAGCAGTGACTGGTTCAGAGAATTTGTTTTTGAAGTAGTAGTGGACAGAAAATTTGTTCCTGAAGATGTACTTAAAGTGTTTGAACAAGAACCAGTAGTGCTACCAGCTTGGGATCCTATGGGAACTTTAGCCCATTGAGGCTTTAGATGTTTTGATACCAATCAAATTAAGGAATTAACATGAGAGAGGCCAGATATTAAAACTATACCAAAGTATTAAATTGTATACCTTTTTAATGATATTAATTGCATCGTTAATTGTGCATCATACCTTTGCTTTGATTGTAAATGGAAACATTTTTTGATGAATTTTGGCATGCAAATAAATTTTTTAATTACTTTTACCAGATTAAAATTTTATCCTGAGGGGCTAATGTTATGCTTTGTAATCCATGTACTAAATGTTAAGTTGTGCTTTGTACTTTCAGTTATGTGAACAATATACCATGACAAACTGTAACATCATTGAAAAACAAATTCTAATTTTTTTCATTTGAAAATGTAAAATGTGAATTGTTTAATATATAAAAGTGAGTCTCATTGGAATACTTGATTTTGATTTTAAAATGCCTACCAAAGTATAGTGAGCAACAAGCTGCTTGTGTGTCAAAATAATGATTATGTATCATGCATATAAAGGTTTTTAATATTTATATATAATTCTTTACCATTGAAATGCAAATTAATTTTCAACAAATGTATTAATTTAAAATATTAAAACTTCATCAAATTTGGTATTCAGATTTATGCTCATGTCATTCCTGTCCAATTTCAGAACTAATTATCTACAAAATGGCTTCAATTAGATAATGGACACTTGAAGAATGTTAGTAAAAAGTCTATAATTTATGTGGTTATATTTTATTAGAATGCAAACTTTTTCCTATAATCAAAATTCAACTGTGTAATCAACCTAATTTATTAGTAATCACTGTAGAGGATGATTGTCTAAAACACTTTCTATAATTATAACACTTCATGCACGTTTGTCCGTCCTTTGTTTTACAGTTGACTACTACAGGAAAGAGACAATCGTGAGCTTAGCTTAAACTTAAGGCTGGTGTCATTGCACTGGGCAGGAATTGGCATTTAAACTTTTCAGGAGCATCAGTGAATCTTCTTCAGGAACTGTGTGTTGGCAGGCCCTCTATTTAAGGTAATCCTACAATTCTGTCTCTTGCATGAGTATCATGTGACATTAGCAATTCTTGATATGGACAGGAAAGCTGAGAATTGTTGGCTTACCTAAAATTGAGGACACTATGCTGAGTTGGGAAGTATTATACGGATATGCTAAAGAAGAACTAAGTGATACTGCACAGAATAATGCAGGTCTGAAATACATCTTCCTCACTTGCTAAAGGAACACTTTTAATAACATTTTCATCTGCTATGTGTATCCCATAACCACATTCCTTCACTAAGTGGGTTCCTGTCAAGGCGATCTTTGTTCTCAATTTTCTTTCTACCATCTCAAAACTAAGTAAAAAGCCCCCTTTGTATTGCAACCCACTGTCAAACTAGAGAAAATTTCAATTCACATCCTTGATCACAAATTCAAAAATGTATATTCTGACCACACTTCTTCACATTTCTAAACTCCATGTTTTGGAACTTTTCTTCTAATAGCCACTGTTAGAAAGCTTTAAACTTTCCTAATACGTTGACTCTGATAGGTGCTTTACCAGCTGGAGGATGACAAAACTTACATAGCTCAATACTGTCATTACCAAAGAAATTGACATGTTTGTTCAGACCTTTTGAAAAATTCTGAAGCTCCTCACCTCAAAGAACCCTATGTTCCACCTTCTCCACCTGGTCACCCAATTGTTGCTGGATACAATTCCCTCCCCAAAGGGATTTCTGTTTTGGTGGAAGACTCCCTCCAGCCAATAGTGCGAAAGCTTCAATCTTACATTCAGAACATCAACCATTTTCTCCTCTGCCTTTGTAAATTACCCAAACCACTTCCTAGGACACACTTCTGGTTTCCACAGATGTCTCCTTTATACACTAACATTCTGCACACTAGTGATGTGTTGGCACTTGAATACTTTGTCTTGCAGGCCACCAAATTACCTCCCAATTATGGGATTGGCCTAGCAAGAAATTACATATTTATCATCAAATAACTGGTAACTGCTATCTGGGCCCCCTCCCATGCCAACCTTTTCATGGGGCAACTGGAACAGCAGAATTTAAATTCTTTCCCACTTGAACACTTAACCTGGTTCCAGTTCATAGATGACATTTTCATTCTATGGATACATGGATCATATGCTCTCACTGACTTCCTACATAACCTTAACACAAAATTCCCTGTCAAGTTCACTAGGAACTACTCCCCCCACCATCACCACCTTCCTGAATGTTGAAAAACCTCAATTTTAGGTTAATAACACTTCTGTCCACATAAAACCCACTAATACCTCACAGTTACTTCACTTTTCCAGTTGCCACCCTGAAAACGCCAAATACATATACTCTAGCCCTCAGGGAAGCTCACAAATGTTCCACTTGAGACAGCCTGTCATGTACACCAACCACATCTTATATGCATTCCTTGACAGGAACTACCCCTCAGAACTCCTCAAAAAACAGTATGTAGTCTTACCTAACAACAAACTATTTTCCTGGTTCATGTAAACTGCCTAGCATACACTGAATTGCAATCCAACCCAGCAATTAAGAACATTCTCTCCACCCAAACTTGACAACATACTGATTAAACCTTACAAACTCCACACTCCCATTCCCCTATCTGCAAGAGGCTGTAAACCTTGTGGTAGAAACAGGTGCCTGCCATATCTACCCTAAACTTCCCACCTTTCAAAATCCCACCGAGTACAATACCTATAAAATTAAAGAAAACATAACCTGCCTCTGCTCCTACACAATCAACCAGCACAGGCATCCAATTCCCCATAGCTGCCCATGCTCAGAGCCACAACATTAATATTTCAACCTGTTGTTAACACTAATCCTCAAAGCCCTACCACCCTGATTATTCAGAATCTGTGTTCCATCTATGGGAACACTGCTTTCAACACTTCACTTCTTGCAATCAAGATGAAGCTCTGAACCCAATATCCACTAAATAGTAACCCCCCTCCCTTTCAAGAAGAAGAAAAAAAAACCGACCACCCATAATTTCAGGAGTACATTACCCTGACCATTGAAAAAGTTGGTGGCCTGCTGGGCACTATGAATAAAATAAATGGAGGAGTGCAAGACAATATGTTTATAACTAATATAAATAGAAAAGACAGGCTTACGTGAAATAAGTCAATCTGTCCACCTTGGTGGGTAGAATATTTCATTAAAATTTTCAGGTGTTTTCCCCCTTCTGTAAGCTGCAGTCAGTTGTGTGTGCATACAAAGAATTAATGTATATAAAGTAATTGATAGGATTAGGAAACAAAAATGTGGTTGACCTGAGAAATAAATAAAATTATTACAGATAGGAAACAGAAAGTTGGTGCTTTTCTGAGATTTGAATGACACCTCTTTGAGTGTGTTATACTAAAATAAGAAACATTTGTGTTTACAGAAAAATACATATTTATAAAATACATAACAAAGAGTGTAAATACAATTTAGTGCCCATCTGTGTTACATTCCAAGATGTAGAGAGAGGAAGTAATAAAAATAGTGTTCAATATTTTCACAGAAATTAAGTAACTTTAATTATTTTTGAAATTTAGTTCTGCATGTTTAATAAGTAATATTTTATTAACAACAATATTACTTGAATTCTTAATATTGTTATTGTAAATATTTCTTGGGACAAACCAAGTGAAATGTGTAAAATTTTATTACATCATTGATTAAGATTATAAAGCGACTAAACCAATGTTGACATCAGATTTTGTTTAGAGTAAAATAAACAGTAAGGAAGGTTTAGTGAACACAAGAACTGGATGGATCAGAATATTGTTCAAACTATGCTCATTTGCAGTCACAGCCTTAATTTTGAAATCAACATGTTTAAACAAGATGATGATAAACTAACATAAGGTACCCAACATATACATAATATATTACATTAAGAAATATTCCTAAATCTGTTAAGTTGCATTATAATTGAAAGTCTACTTTCAATGGTTATTATGCCTTAGATGATAAGCATGAGTTAATTTGGCCCATACCCCATGACACATCCTTCCCAGCCTAGGGTCAACTTCACTATATTTCTTAGCAACTTGATATTGTTGTCGAACGAGTCTCTTCGCTGTTGATAGGTAACCCCTTTGTAGAAGACTGAGAGCGAGGAATAATTTGCACTGAGAAACAGTAAGAGGATCTCCAAGTTTTAGTGCTAACCATAACTGTCCCATTGAAATACGCCCTGCCATTTTTGCCTGCAAAAGAATTCTTATGAATGTGGTGCAATATTTAAAATTTCAATACAAATATATCTTATGATATACAATGTCCAAACTGGAGTATTATAATAAAGGGAATCCAATTACTGAATTACTTTTAAAGGTACAAAAATACAAGAAATGCTTATTAAACTATAGCGTTTTTTAATAAGAGCATGTTGATGTTGAAATGGAATAAAACAAGCTGTGTGTGAAGTATTAACGAAATTCTTTTTTTTTATTTCAAAGGTCCATGTATGCCTTTTCAAATAAAAAAGAATTTTGTTAATATCTCACACACCGATTGTCTCCAACTATAACATGGGTTACATCAAACATTTCTAGTTTACCAAATAGATCAAATATTTGAATCCTAACATTGTAAAGCTCTGATGTATAAGACAGCCTTACATGGAGTAGATGAAAACAAAATCTATTTAGTATTTTCACTAAACACACAGCATGTGAAATAGTAATTTGACACAGTGATGGTAATAGTAGTTTTCTAATTGCCACACAAGGCAACACTGATTAAAACACAATGTTTCGACAACCACATGCTGTCATCTTTTTCTGAGTCAAGACAATAGAACTTTCAGTTTTTAAAATATAATGTTTTAATCATTGTTGTACTTGTGTGGAAACCAGAGAGCTAGCCTTCTAGTGTTGTTCTTTAAAGCTGTATTTGAGATATATTGCATATTTTCCTGGAACCATTAGGTTCAATTAGCTTCAGTTAAAGGTAAATTTGTTTGAAATATATTTAATTTTTATTATTTTTCCTTTGTATCCTATTCATAAGCTTGTATTTACTCTCTCTGGCATAAATGAAGTAATAAGAATAGGCGAGTGGAGGCAAGATTGATATTACTAATATAGAAGCCAAATAAAAACTGAATGAAGATATCAATTACAATTTACCAGTAACAATGTCTAACTAATCTGTAATACATAATGAAAAAGTTTTTGATTAGATGTCCGATTTCAAAATACTTACACAATGTTCAAACTCATCACCTAAAGCTGAAAAGGCACCACCAAAAGTAGAAAGCCAAGACATTGCATGTCCTACTTCTCTGCGTTCAAAAACTAGCTGTGCTATTCTCTTATTCCTGCAAATGGAAAAAATATTTTGCAATACCATCAATGTAAATTAGGCATATTTAATCAATAAGCAGTAACTTTAATTTATTTCACAATTCACTTACTCCTAAATTACTCTCTAAAAATAATAGGTATTGCACAAAAAAAGATTTTTTTCTAATACTCAGTAAAACACTCCATACAAAAGATTCCTACTTGAAATGATGTAAATGTTTCAAGAAGCCTATTCCAATTTTAAATACAAATAAAAATCATGAATATGGATGAGCATAACTATACGAATACTTTTTCAAATACTTCATAAATCACATTTCTTTAATAACAGTACTAAATCATTTAATTTAATGGCATTTAATACTATAGAGGAACGTACCTTCAACTCCACATTCTGTACAAAGTGTTCATTGTTTTCTGAGGAAGGGGGCGATGCCTCCCAAAATTCAAGAATTTGACACCACATGGTGCCTGCCATCTGTACACTTCAGGTAAGCCACCAGGTTTCTGTCACTCTTCCCTGTCATTATTTCATTTGTTTGGTTTTTGAAGTTGGAAAGGTCAGAAGAAAATTTTGCCCATAAAACCTTAGCCTCTCGAGTCCAGCTCCAATGTGTCCATATATATAAACAATTAATAAGGATAAGAAAGAGAGATAGAAAGTTGGTGATTTATCTGAGGTTTATAGATGACAGGCACCGCCTCCTTCATCTGAATCTTAGGAAGACATTTCCAGTGATTGGCTGGCCAACCACTGAGCAGACAAAATTTATTGTGTGGCTAGCTTAGCAATAGACCCCACCAGGCCACCAACTTTCTCTCTCGATGAGGGTCAGGGAAGAGCCCTATATAAACTGCACACCCCCAACCCACAATTGACTGCAGACCTTGCAGTAGGAACAGATGCCATGTCTGCCCTATACTTCACCCACCACAACCTACAGAATTAGAGAAAACATAACCTGTCTGTCGTCCAATACGATCTACAAAATAAACTGTACACTCAACCCAACCTTCTACATTGGCTAGACAGAGTCCCCTCCCCAAATGGATTGCCAACCACCACAGTACAGTTAAACTCTCCAAAACTTAATTCCCTTGCCAACCACCACAGTACAGTTAAACTCTCCAAAACTTAATTCCCCATATTTCCATCTGAGTATGTGTGTGTCAGTGATATATGGCTGTATGCATGTGTGCGTTAGTATTTACACATAGACCCCTGTGAATCAACTTTCTGTCTCTTTTCCTGCCCTTATTAAATATTTAATTAACCTGATCATGTCATTTTATGGTACAAGTTGGCTAACCGATCACTGGAAATGTCTTCCTAACTTTCTGATGAAGGGGCGGTGCCTCCGAAAATTTAAAGAACTCCGAACCTCACAAGGTGCCTACCATCTATGAACCTCAGGTAAGTCATCTACTTTCTATTTCCCTTTCCTTATTGTTTTAACATGACAATGACATTTCCTGACGCATATATATATGGGTGTGTGAAGCAAGGAAAGATAATGAGACCATGTCCAAATAATTAATTCATTTGGATATGAAAGAGAGGGCAGAGTAGCAGTCGATTTACCTTTAATTGTTAACCAGTCTGCTGGAATTTCATTTCTCTAGTGTGTATAGCAACATTCAGAAGTTTAAAATGTTTCCTCCTGTCCAATGTGATTTTAGATAGGCAAGGTTGTCTCTATCTCTCTTTCCTGAGCATTCAATTATTTTAATGAGCCAAATTATTCTTAGTTACAAATTGCTGGCAAAAATTATATATATTTCTATAGTTTTGTTTGACAATAAAGTGGTTAGTAGCTATGTAACAGGACTGAACCAAAACAAATAAAAAGAAGTTGAAGGTTTTATTTTGATATTGTAGTATAAAGTTTTCTCAGGAAATCAATCGGTTGGTATCATTAATATGCCATGGCATTTCATTTAAGGTGAAGTGTCTGTTTGCTGATCCTTATATGCTGCTCTAGTCTAGTTGGCTAAGCTATTGGTATGAATTATAATGGTTTGATTATCTAACTTCAATTATAGAACACAACAAAATAATCCTTTGGACAAAAATTTTAAAATTCACTTCACTCAATACCGAGTTGTGATATAGCTGGTTCGCTGGACTCGACTAATGTAAGGTAAATCATAGGACAGTTTAGATTTATACTTCATGCCTGATTTTTTTTTTTTGAAGACAAACAGAGGTTACTTATGGTTCAAATATATTGGATTATCCTTCTTATACTCTGTGTAATCTTACTATTACTTTCTTATTATTATTTAATACCTATCTTAATAAATTTAAAATGACATTTAACAATTTATCTGGTGTTGTCATAATCCTGAAATATTTCGACAAACGATTTTATTTATTCATAAGAGAGGCAGATATTTTTTATGTAATATATTAACAGATACTGATTTACAAAAAAATGAGTCTTTTCTGGAAAACCACAATTGGGCAAGTTTTTTGTGGGGTACAATTATTCACCATGTGAACGAAAATAATCGAACTTTTATCATTAACAATAATTTTTGCTTGTGTTTTGAATAAACTCACCACATGTCTTTAATTCAGATTAGAAAATTACAGATAGTTTAGATTATTTCATTTAATATATAATACATTACTTTTAAAATTTCTGGTATTTTGTCATGTACTTACCAATTGTAATCTAAAACCTCTTTAGCTGGTGGTACAAGCTTAATGTTTAATGCTATGGTACAAATAGTGGATTTAGTGGTATCTGTTAATGTAGACAATAAATTTGGATAATGGCAAGATATAAACAAATTTCTAAAAACAGCATTTTGTTGTAATGTGCAAATAAAAGCACTTAGGAGATAGCCATCCATTCGAAAATTTTTTGCCTGACATTCTTTAAGGAGATTCCATAAATTTGTTTGATTGATTTCATTGTGGGTATCACTTTTGTCAGCGATGTGGATCACTTTCAAGGGTATTAAATCAGGATCAGATTTAGAGGAAACTTCATCTTCCGAAGTTTCCTGTAAAGGATTGGTAAGAACTCTATTACACAAAATGAAAGTATCCCACGATTTATTTTTTAAAGTTACCGAGATATGAATAAATTTCATTTCACTCATGTTTTCATTTTAAGCAGACAATATAATTTGGTTGTGTATTTAGGACTACTTCCCAAACACTAAACGGATTTTGAGTTGTGGTTTCTTACAATTTCAAATTATAATATCTTAACCCCAGTGTTGTCGTTTTAGGACAATGAGGAATTGATGCGAATAACTTGAAAGTCACGGCGAATAATACGCTGTACGCCATTAAAAGTTAGCGCAGAAACACCATAACTATTTTATTAATCATATATCATATTGCAACCAATACGAACGTCGAAATAGAACACACCTTCCTACATCAGCCAATAGGATCAGAGGGCCAGGCTATGACAAATTTATTCTTCAAAGTACTGCTACCGTGCTTTTTAGATATATTTATAAAGCAATTTAGTGCTATATTGTTTAATAAACTCTTAAAGAAGAGCAAGATTTTTCATGAATTTCTTAAAGTGATAGATGAGAATTATTCCCGACAAAGTTTAGAGTGGAAGTTTTCGGCTGCTTGCAGATGATGATTCTCTTATTCAATGACGTCAGATATCGTTATCTCTCTCCTCGTCTTAGTTTTTGCGCCATCGGATTACTCAGACAGACGTGAGCAGGTCGTAATAGGCGATAAGTGGGATTCTGTGAGTGTCTGGAGTGTCATAAGTAAACAAAATCTACCGGCAAATTCGGATAGAACGGCTAACGTGTTTTTTGATTTTATAGGGAATGGCGTTTTTAAGACCTGTTATTAAGTGCACAGTTTCTCGAAAGCTATCGGCGAAAACACACAATATTAACTGCAAATATATTAATTTGTCTGCTCCATTTCAATTCATTGGCTCCGTTGCCCCTAAATCGTCGCATGCAAGCAGTGCAATTCGTTATGACACGGACGTACAAAAATCCGAAAGCCAGTTGCCGAAAGATCCATTGGATCTTTCTTTCGAAGATCCAGAAGCTTCCTTCAAGAGTAAAACTACATGGGAAGTACTGCGAGCATATATCGTCTACTCGCTGTGTTCATCAGAATATTTGGTTGAGAATAATATGAAGGTAAGTTTCCAATATCATTGTTGTAGTAAACATCAATAGTTTTGTAATGGCGGAAATTTTCAAGGATTTCTGCTATTTCATTTCAAGGATTTTCGTTCTACGTCAAAACTTTTTTTCTAATTTTGCCAGGTTTACTTAATATCTAATGGAAACTCGTAAATATTCGCCTTTGTCACTTATCATTCATGCACAATTCTTTCCGCTTATATGGATTCCGGAATATAACCCACATGCAAATAAATAAATATATATATATATGTATATGAATTTTTTGTGTGTGTGTGTGTCTGGGTTTGTCTATGAGACAATGTTGCGTCACATATTCTGTATTAATGTTATCGATCGGGGGGCTTACCGAAAGCGGATCATGTCACTGTTGTGTATTGAATTTTTTTCGCGTAATTTTCTCGTACACTTGTCTTTAATTTTGTAATGTTTCTTACTACACTATTACTCGGAGCGACCCAAGAACCTCCAGGAAATTTTCTCTTTTGGCTAATATATAGTCACCATATAATTGTAATTTCACAAGCATAATGCGCAGAGCGGTCGACATAAGAAATATAAGGGCTCAAGTTTTGCCTATAAAGCAATAAAGTTTGCACCGAATTTTAGTTTTGAGCAATTTCAATGTGTGAAACTATTAATTTTGAACACCGGCACTGACGTCATTTTACCATTTTAACGAAGAAGCAAATAGCCTTCAACCGCAGCACAGTTCCATTATCTTCATTTTCATGAATTTATTTAATTAGTTATTTGACTTACTGAAATTCCAACCCTTTTTACGCATTGTGGGCAGGATTAATTAACGAAAAAAAAACTAAATAAACTTGAAAGTTGACGATATGCCAGAATTAAGTGCGTAATTTTGCTTAGAGATAGGGAAATGAACATTTTACGAAACAATAAAGTCGTATTTTAGTGCACGATAATTTTAAATTTAGTTTTCATATGAATCATTGGGGGGGGGGGGGGGTTGATCCAGAAATTGGCAACTCCCCAGCAAGTATTGAATATGGATTTATATTTTTAAGGATTGAAGCACAACTTTTTCTTTTATTATCTTTTCAAAGCAGTAAAAATGCATTAAGATGTGCCAGCAGGAAAAAAAAGTTTTAAAACAGCATTGTCCATTTAATGTTTTACTTTTAATGCTCAAAATTGATAACTTACTCCATTGAAGAATAAAATTCTTTTACTCTATCTGTGTTGGATTTATATATATAAAAATACATACATATATGCATCAGGAAATGACATTGTCAGGTTCATTAAAACAATTAATAAAGACAGGAAGTAGGTGACTTACTTGAAGTTCACAGATGGCAGGCACCTTGTAAGTTTTGGAGTTCTTTAAATTTTTGGATTCACCGCCCCTTCATCAGAAAGTTAGGAAGACATTTCAAGTGATCGGCTAGCTGACGACATATATTTCTGTTAATTTGTCTTAAGTTGACATGCAGTCAATTTCCTATATAATTGTTACAACAATCTTCCTTTAAAATCAAAGCTACCCTCCATTTCTACTATTACTTTTCTAAATTTTATTCATATTTTACACTCTTGGTAGACATTTTTAAAAATGAATCCTTTTGATTATTTAATGATAATTTCTTTAGTCACCTCAGTACTTTGCTGAAATCACTCAAACTGCTGCCTTATTGTGACTGTCTGACAGCTTTGGTTCGGGATTTCTTCCTTTTGTCTTTCAAAATCCTTAAACTTCTAAAATTTCACTCTTTCCTCTTCAGGTTCTTGGTTACGTTTCCATGCACCCTCAATAGACTGTCAATCCCTTTCTATTAATGTCTCAGCTCAATTTTGAACAACACCTGGTGTGCATGACAAAACAATATATGTTCTGGGAACAAATGTCTCACTTGTAGTTTTTTCACAATTTTACTTTGAATATGATATTGAAATTTCGGTAGTCTAATATGCAAACAAATGAGTCATTTTTATGTAACTAATACATGCATTCGCTTATATGGGAAAGTAGTGAGATACTGACTGTAACCGCAAATGCTAAGCCTCATTATGGTTTCAGAAATTGGTACTGATGCTTACTTTTCTTTGGATTATGTACCACTGGTATTGTGTAATTTGTGATTCTGGTGTACAATAATTAATTAGAAATAAATTCAAGCATATTTGATCTTCATTCATTGGCTGTTTTTACCCCACAGTTAATGAAGTTATCCAAAAAAGTTCTGGGAGAGCGATTATTCAGATATATGATGAAATCTACTTTCTATGGACATTTTGTTGCTGGAGAAGATCAATTTAAAATCAGACCTGCATTAGAACGCCTACGTTCATTTGGAGTCAAACCGATTTTGGATTATTCTGTGGAGGAAGATATCACTCAAGAGGAAGCAGAACGAAGAGAGGTTCAGTAAGTATTTTATAGCATTTCTTCTTGTTAATTGATTGTATTTGTTTGTGTGCTCAGGTGCTTGCCATTTTTATTTGTGATAAAGTTTTTAATAATATAAATTAACTAACTGAGCATACTCATGAATGTGATGACCTCTAATTGAATGGAAAAATGAAAATAGTAAGTCAATGTAAAGAACTCTTATAAATACAAAATAATTGCAGAATAGTCAATGTTGCAAATGATGTTAAAAATGGTTTCAGTATTGCAAGCTGTGAGCACATACATTGAAAAAAAATTGCAAGTATTTATTACTATGCCACTTTGGTCAAGTACCATCTCACTTATGTAATTTTGTATTAAATGTTAAAAAGTTAAATGTAGTAGTAAATTATTGTGTGCTATCCTCTTTCTCTATCGTGTACAATGGATAATGTATTATCCATTCTTTGGTGTTCTTAATTTGTTGACACAATGTTGTCATTGCTATTTCATCTGTCTCTACATAAATATGCGTGACGAAATTACAGTCAGGTTAATTAAAACAATTAATAAGGGCAGTAAAGATAGATAGAAAGTAGGTGACTTACCCGAGGTTCACAGATGGCAGGCTCCATATAAGGTTTGACCTTCTTTAAATTTTTGGAGGCACTGCCCCCTTCATCAGAAAGACAGGAATACATTTCCAGTGATCAGCAAGCTGACGACTGAGTCATGTTTATAATTGTTATATTGTTCCTTCTTTTTGGTATCTGTTTACTTATTGTTCTTCCATCAACATGTTCTGTTAAGGACTTATTTTTTTCCTTACCTATGTATCAATTGGAAAACCTAATTTTTCCAACTTAAACCAGTTTTGTAAGTAAATTTTGTTTTACTTGGTTTCATATTTGAGTCTAATGGTTGTGCCAGGTACTGCCTTACCATAAATCAACTTGAAAGTTTTGTTTACTATTTTAAGATGGCATTGAAAAAAATACAATATAGCTTTATTTGCATCATAAACAAGTTTTGTCCCTTTAACGGCATGTTGAATACATATTTATGCAAATTAGCAGTGTGTTTATTCAGACTTTACAATGTTGCCATTTCTAAGTTAACTTGTTTTATTTTCAGGGGAAGTGTTTCTGAAGCTGGAGATGAACAGTCACAAGGTAAGCATAGTTTTTATTTTGCTTCCATTAATAAAAAAAATGGATCGGAAACTGGATTGGGTTATTACACATTCAAAATAAATTTATTTATAACTTATTGTAAACATACTCTTTCTCAAGGTACAATGCGTCAGTATCATCTAGATAAGACATTTGCTGATCGGAGATACAAAGTGAAAAGTGCCCGCACATACTTCTATCTGAATGAAGCTCAGTGTGAAAAGAACATGGAAATCTTTCAACAATGCCTTGAGGCAGTTTCAGGTAAAGTAGTTGGTTACGTATGAATCAATTTATACATGAATAAGTTAATTAATTGTAAGTCTTCCTAGTTGTTACAAAATTATATGCTTAATTGTAAAATATTTAAATTTTAGTACTTTCTTACTTTTTAAACTAAATCAAATATGCAAATCACTTGTATAAAATTGAATAAGCTGATAAATCACTGAACTTGTATTAGGGGTATATACATTTAAAAGTATATGTGCCTATCGTGTGACAAGTTAATGTCGAACCTCATTAACACAGTTCTTGTTCAGTTTCTTTAATATAAATAGTGCCTTCCCCTCACTTTTTTACCGGTTTCTTATCACAAGGAAATTGTTGATGTTTTTATTACCTAATTCCTATACTAAGTAACGCTACTAAGCATTTTGTACATTGTCAGATGGACTGTTGATGTTTGTGATAAGTGAATGTATTTAGATGTCATATAACTTTCTTTCATTTCCATTATCTTGATTACTATGAAGTTGTTTTTCATTTATCAAAATTGTTCAGCATTTCTGTCAACCCATTGAAGCTGCGCCACAGTATACCGTGGGACTTATAATAGAGGGGGGCTCATATCTCAATCAACTCATCCTCATATGGATTTTCTCTGAGTTTTCCAAATAAATTTGGCAAAAAAATGCAGTTATTATATAAGGATAGTATCATTTCATTCCCAATAATGGCTTGGGAATGTTTAGATGAATTGTTATACTTTTCCTCTTACTTGCTCCCTCCACTGCTTATACCACATTCAGAGAGTAAGTTGGCAGAATAGATTGCATGCAGCATTTGTAACAAGTTTATACGAACGAACAAAGACTTCAAGTAAATTTTTAATTATCTTTTTCATATCCCTGCTTGTTCAATGTACTGCTTCTTCTCTGATTTTACCAAAGCTTGTTTTTACATTATATGTGATATTGCTATATCAAATTTTCAAAAAGTAACCAAATTATATTTTCCTCTAAGACTTGTCAATTTAAACAAAAGTATGAAATCTAATTTTCATAATGAAGTGTTCACATTTAGTTTGGTGCTTGGAGTAAAAATTGTTTGCTATTTGACAGATTAATTTAGAACTCCTTTATATTATAGTCTTGTTTGTAAATTTGCTTTTTTATTTGATATTTTTAAAAATATATGCATGCTGATTTTTAAGAAATTTTAAGGTCTTGATATTGTTATATTGTATTGTTACCAATTATTTCCATATACACACCATTTAGAATTGGTGCTGAATGGTTTTCAACCACTAATGTAACTTAACTTGAGTTTTATTTTTAAAATTTTAATATTCTTACATTTTAGATACTTATATTTGTATTCTCATGAGGTTTTATATAATTTTATTAAGAAAACTGAACAGTGTTCCAAATTTATGCAACAAATGTTTTATTTTTAATGGGCTTGTATTGCACCTAACATTTATCAGCTTATTCATAGTAGATTTAATTCTTAATTCTCAAAGGATTCAAGAATTTCCTGATCAAGTGGATATCTATTAAGTGATAAGCTGCTGTGTAACTTTTAGGTCTGAAATGCTCAGATCCATTTTAAGTATTTCTTTTATTTTTGAAACTGTAGCCTTGAAACAAATACTATTGCATAATAAATTTGTTCATTAAATTATTCAGTTTGATTTGTTTTTGTGGCATTTCAAAAATACATTAATCTGTTAATAGTATGTAGATGAACTTTAAAAGTGTTCATGAACCTGCCAATGCCTTGGTGTCATTTTTCTATAATCATAAAACACTTTGGTTTGATTTTTCCTCCTTGAATTTGATGTTTATCAGATTACTATTAGAAGCAGTACGTTTTGCATAATTTGAGACTTTCACATCACTATATTCGATACCTACAAACAGTTTTTTCCTAAAGGTATTGCTTTCTAAAAAGCTTAATTTTTTTGTGGCATTTGGAGAAAATATCCTGTTTCACACATTTTTAATTAATATGCCATTCCAGAATATACATTATTAAAGGGTGTTTCTAAATTTCTATAGGTTTCCTCAAATACATTCAATTTTTATATATGGATGGTTTGAATGAAATTAAAGCTCAATTCTCAGTTTAGCTACTTTAAGGTTGGTTATAATACATTTTCTCATTTCTAATGTTTCCTTTTGTAATATTTATGGACTCTAGATATTCAGTATTTCAAATCTTAAGTACAGTCACCTATGCCAGTTTGATTTTACTTTCCATTTTATCAGATTTGATTTCTAGAAACTGGTCTGTTACAGTCTTACTACTTTTCTTATGATTATTTTTTATAATTATTATAATAGTTGTGATAATTTTTTGTGCATCTTGAGACCAAAAATCACATTTTCTATTTTATTCATTCACCAATTATTTTTAGTTTGCCAATTTAACACTATCATGTTTCAATATCAATGTGTTTTGGTTTTATGAAAACCAATAGTTGCATAATATTTAACATAAATGACCAAATTAGTATTTATTATTCGATAAAAATGTTAACTGTGCAAAGGTTTGTGTTTGGATCTATTGTATTGTAATTTTAATTTTCAGATCAATGTTTTAATTTGTGATTTGAAATCACAATTGACACTTTGATTGTTTGTGTTTACAGAATACTTAAATGGATCTGAGTAATAATAAACATATGAACATGTTCTTATACTCTTCTCATTTAGTCAAATTTAATTATTGATACATGAGCTGGCACTGACATTAATTTTTTGTACATGCTGTTGGCCTAAATAACTTTGAATATGAATTAGACTTTTACGACCCATTTAGTTGTAACCCTGTTCTGATAAGTTGTACACCTTTTATATATAGACTTGTAGTTATTCAAACTATTTTTCCTTTTAGCATTTGCTTACCTTTTATCAGAATATTAACCATTTCCTTTCAAGATGTGAATGATACATTAAATATCGAATGTTGTAGCAATTGTCTGATTACAGTAGAAGCTCTCTTAATACGACGACTGTGGGTGATGACAATGTGTTGTCATGCAGTATCCCTTTCCCTAGGTTAGTGATAACACATTTTTGTAATGTCCAAATGCGTGTACCCGACTCCAGCACTAAGAAACGGCAGTTGTTGAAGGCTTCAGCAGTAAACGTGTTAACTGACTAATATGGTGTCAGGCACCCAGCTGATTGCCGATTTGATCTGTTCAAACTGGCGGACATTTATGTGATACTTTTTAATATAAGAATTGGCTATTGTACATAAAAAGAGTTGGGCACAAGATTATTATTAAAAATACATATATTATTAATTGAAATTAAATAACTACAGATGTCAAAACCAGTTTTACTAAATAAGAAAACACAAAAATTACGTATAGTATTGTAAAAATAAAATTCTGCATTTGAAATATTATTACAGTAGTCCTTACGGATTTCCACACAGCTTCTGTTCTCACAATTTAAATAAACTTTATCTGATTCTTAGTTTCCATATTCTTAAGACAAAATTGTTCCTCTTCTTTATAAGTAAAATATCGACAAAAGTTGATTTATCTGGTTTTTCTGCTGCTAAATGAACAGCTTTCTTTCTCTCCTCATGACTTGTATCTCCCTATATACTTTTGTCATATTCTTCTTCTTTAGTGCCTACAGATTCATCCATGTTTCCATATTCCTCTATAACAGTTTGTACAATATTTTCATCAATGCAAACCCTATTTTCGAGTGTACCTGCATGAGCTACTCACTCTAGTTTATCAAATTGTTCTAAAGCTTCTAGTCTCTTCTCCATTGTGACAATTATTTTTTAGCCCCCACTCATTTTAACATACACAGATGTTCACACTTAAAAGGGCACATACACAGAATGAATTCAATACATATTCACTACTGAACTATATTAAATGTATCAGTGTTCAATAGTCTTAATGTGACTTGTTGGGGACTCACATTGCGGGACTATTACATATTTCTCACATTTTTTACTGTGTGGCTGGTTAAGAGTGCTTCTACTGTATTTTGTGAGGTATGACCTAAATTTGTGATTACTTGACTAATCTTTTTTGTATTCATGCAAAAATGATTTACAAACACATTGTTATAATTTTGCAGACACAATTATTTTTTATCCATTACATTAGCTTTTTATTTTACAAGTGAAATACTGTTGAAGTGGAAAATGTGATTTGAAGGAAGTACTTCCTGTGCATTTGTAATTTATGATTTTTATAAATAATGTGCTTTCTTTATATACTGTAGAATTGATCTCTAAAAGTGCTGCATGTACAGCACTTTTTAAAACCTTTAATGACATTTTATCCACAACTTTTATTCTTTATAATGTTTATATGTCAATGTCTATAAACATATGCTTCTCAAACATGCTGATAGCAATATATGCCACTAAATAATTGTTACCTTTTGCTGATATTTTTCCATGGATACACATTTTAATTTAATAATTCTTTAGGTGTTGACAAAATGTTTCAACTAACAATACTGTATTAATACTCTATGAATATGTTCTAAATATCCGGAAATTTGGCATAATAGCAATTTCTTGGCGTTTTAAATTATTCCATGTTCTACGTTTGACATTGTTTTACTTTTAACAAAAATTGTATTTTGTTTCATGTTTTCGGTTCTGAATGTTCACTAATAAATATGCTGGTTGTTATTTATGTCGTCAAAAGTTTTAATATTTCCATTTTGTTTCCTACTGTTGTGGTGACAATTGTGGAATAGTCTTATTTATTTTTCCATTGGACTGCTAGTTATACAATGTTTCTATAAATATATACCTATTAAATTTGAATGCCTTTGCTGTAGAATTAGGATATCTTAAATTATTACATTTTACAGTGTCAATACAATTTGTTTCCTTTGCAGGTTGGGTTCTGTTTGTAGAGTGGAATATTTTTGTGTTTGTTCAGAATACATATTTATTATAAATTTAAATAAGGCCAAAAATAGACAAAAAGTAGTGAAACATAAAATACAATTTAAAAGCAACTACATGTTCAAGTTCAATTTGAAGAGGATCCATATCAGGACCAAAACATGTAGTTGCTTTTAAATTGTATTTTCTGTTTCACTACTTTTTGTCTGTTTTTGGGCTTATTTAAACTTATATTAAATGTACAGACATTAATAACTATATTATTTATTTGAAAACTTTCTCCATATTTTGTCTTTATTTTCATTGCTGATTGTTTGCTTGGCTATACAATAAATATTAATTAGAAATTGATGTTCAGTGCTAGCTTAAAAGCATTTTGTGTACTAGAGTAGGCTAAAATTTGTCGCTATATATGTGGTTCATAAGTGAAAGATTTGCATTCAGAAAGTAAGGTTGCTTGTTGTACATAATGTGAACAATTTTTGGAATTTCTGAAAATAATTCAATTCTTTCATACAATGAATCACATATAAATGTCTAAACTTGCTTCCAACTTTTTTACTTGTTCACTGGGAGCACTGTGTGTACCTAATTTGTGTGTGTGATGCAGAAACTTTTTTTCAGAAGAGACCTGAAAACCAACTTGTGTCAAGAGGAATCTTCACATTAACTTTTGCAAAGAAAACTGTATTAATGAAACAAATTAGCAATCCCCCCTCTTACATCCTAAATCAGAGATCTTCAAAACTGTAGTTGATATCCAAGGATGATATCAGATAGCAGATGATATTTCTTCTCAGTTATGTTGTTCCCTAAAAATAGTAATATAAAGAGTGACCTCCCCATATGCCGTCTTAAAGGTTTGGTATGTTGAAAGAAATTTTAAATAATGGTTTATATTTGTTAGTATTCTATATAAAGAACTAAAAGTTGTAGGTAAATATGGTGCGAATGTGTGCCGAAGTAGGAGTTAAGTTTCTTAAATCATCCGTAGGTAATTTGTTCCTATTTAATCAAAATCTGGAACAAGTTAGTATTGTTCTTTATTTCAAATTTGTGTCACTTTTTGAATTAAAAATTAAATTTATTGTGAAAGGGTTTATTATAAATTACAGGATCACTGATATTTTATAATTCTCTATCTTATTATGAAACACACATTTATCATATTTATCTATTTTAAATTCCTGAAAAATTGATATTTGGAAAGAAACTGAAGTAATTGTTTGTAGAAACATTTTGTCTTCTATCCACAGACTGTGACCTTGTGGAATCATTCCTACGCTCCAAAACAAGTTCCCAAACAAAATCCTATGATCCTAATTCATCTCAAACTTGTGGTAAGCGCTATCATAAAATTATGGAAAGAGAATATTGTTATTATTTAATTCTTGCATATATTACTCATATCACAATTTGTAATGAATTGATATTACAAATTATTTGATAATGTGGGGTGATTAAATTTTTAGTATTATACTGATCCACTCCAAGTGTACTTGAGAAGTTCAGAGTATTCTAGGTGACTAATTATATTACAATTAATTCATTACATTTTAAAACTTCTTATGACTAGAAAATTTGATAGGATTTTTGATGTGAATTCTTTTTTCTCCTCTTGATTTTCATTTGTGATAATTTATTCTATAACAGCTTGCTAACTGAACTTTTCTCTAATGTTAAAGGTGGGATAATGTGCCAATTGGTTATGTGACAAAACTATTCTCCCGATTATTAAAAAATATTCCAAACAAGTCTGCACTTTGTGAGAATCTCTTCAGAGCCTAACTGTAGTTCCTAACTTGTCATATCTTTCATTTCATCTTTCAATTGCTTCTGTGTCTTAAAACAATGTTGTTTAACAGACATTTTTCTTTCTACCACTTTAATTTTCAGGAACAAGTGAAAATTGTGGGGATCCTTCCTCAAATATTCATAAACATATTTCAAGTCTTAAAATTGGTCAAAAGTTATGGCTTGGTTTAAATGTAAATTACCAATAGCATCATTTGGTATTCACTGAGTTATGGTTATTTTCCTTCAGCTTAAAATGAAATTTAAAGATTTTTTTTAATACCAGATATTTGAAACATAGTCATATGTAGCATCAAATATTTGAACTACTGTTTGTACATGAGGGGAATTAAAATTCTTAGAAATATTGAGTTGTTCCTTGTACACCATTTTTATTTTAAGCTGTTAGCAATATTCTCTCTTCTGTAAGTGTACATGTTCCTAACCTGATGATGCATGTCATTCCTCCATCCAATACCTATTGTTTAGTAATTTCTCTAGTCACATTTTCATGTATCAAAATTATCATGGCAATTGGAAGTTGTAAACTTGTTTCCAAGTTGAGATTAACTTCTGTGCATTGTTCAATGTGCACAGTAACTGTGTGAATTTCATTAATTTTGAATTATTGGACAAGATTATTGTGGATAACATTTTATTCAAAATGCCATGCCATTTTCAGTAATGCAAGTAATCATTGTATAGATGCTAATTTGTACCGGACATAGAGGGTCTAATAGCTAGATACTTTCATTTATTTTAAATGTAAGAAGATTTTTGCTATTTACTTGTTGAGATAGGTAACTTGTAAATTTGTTTATTGATCACTGTCAAAAGTCGGAGAATTGAAAATTCATGTTTTTGTTAGGACATATTCATTAGTTAATTTAGTTTCTGGCATTACAAAAGAAATCCTCCTAACTAAGAATTGAATTGTGATTTATACACATTTGCTGGGATTAAATATGTAGAAAATAGTTAAAAACTGTCAAATGTTTATCTAATGAGCTTTGTGTAACAAATTTTAGAAATTTAATTAATTATTGAATTTCATTTTTGTGAAATTGTGTGAACAGATCATTACTAAAAATGCTTGTATGGATGGTAGGAGTTGATAAAGGAAAATAATAGAAGCTTTTGAAATGTGGTGCTATTGAAGAATGCTGAAAATCATATGGGTGGATAGAGTAATTAACCAGGAAATTCTAAACAATAAGAGAAGAGAGGACAATACTTTGACCAAGAGAAGGCATAGATTACAGGCCATGTTTTGAGACATGAGGATCTTGTAAAATTAGCATTAGAAGGAAGTTTGTGGGGTAAGAACAGAAGAGGGAGACAAAGGATGGAATACAATGAATATATTAGGGAGGATGTGGGATGTGGTAGTTGTGTAGTAATGAAAAGGCTTGTGCAGATTATGTTAGCATGGAGGGTTGCATCAGACCAGACGTGAGTACTACAACACATGAACAGACCAATAATGTCATGACAAAATTCATCATGTTATGTATAATAAAATTAGAATTATATGACACAAATTGTCAGTAATAATGAATGTGACAATGTTTAAAATACAAGCTACATTCAAGAAGAAAAATAAATAAAGAATAAAAAAACAAAGCTCCATTATCTCTATAAAACTACATATATTAATGTTAATAAAAATTAATGGCTTCCTACTGGCATAAATATTGGATTTAAACATTAAAGACCATAACTCATTTAAAATGTTTTTACCCCATTCAATTTTAATAATAGTGTATACTACTATAAGAAAATTTATATATTGTATTTAAATTTAACATCAGTATGTGAACAGTTTCAATTATACACGTTTAATATATAATTCTGATATTTGCTAATTTTTGTATCTTCTAATACTTTTGACAAGTTTTTTATTGGTGGATTTGTCAGTATAAGTGTCATTTCTTGGGCACAATATTATCCTTAAAATATTATTTCACTTCTCATATTTTATTTGTGCTGCCACTGATTTCTACAGTTTAAATGGTTTTTGATGCATTCTATTTCTCACTAATGTTGAAATTATTTTTTAAAATTCATTTGTAAAATAATTAAAGATGCCACTTTCCTTTGTCATCCACAAACTTGTCTAGTTTCTGAGAGGTCACATTGTGTATTGATACAATTCATCTACAGTTTAGTTTTATAAGTAACCTGACCTTCTCATTTTCTTCGTGTGTATCTAACACAACATATTCAATGTAAAACTAATGGTCTAGTATAAAACTGTTACTTGACTCTGATTATTACCACAGTGTTTGCCAGATAAAGGAGTGGAGTATTCATAAATGAATGCATACATAATGTTTTTAAAATTATGGTTTTGTAACTGAACTGTGTTGTAGTGATTGCTACTAGCTTCCTTTTTGGAGTTTACAAAGCAGCACCAATACTATTTAACTTCAAGGAAATGTGTAGATTGTCAGAACTATATTTCATGTAGGTCGCTAAACATGCTCCTGATAATGATGTGCAGATTTTAAGAGTAGTTGAATGCCGATAGAAGATCAATTAGAATGTGAAACTATGGCTAAGGGAAACAATTTTGACATTATTTGGATAGCATTAGTTAATGGAGCTCTGCTTGTAGAAGAAAAAAAAATTTTTCGTTATAAAATTATAATGTTATCAGAGAACCAAAACTGTGATTTTTTGGATCATATATAAATTGTCCAAGAAGAAATGATTGAAAACTTGTGATTTGGTAGCAGAAGAACATTGAAAATTATATGCAGACAAAAAACACTGAAAATATCAGATTAAATGCATCCTCATAAGCAAAAATGTGGATCATAATACCGAGACCCCCATTGAAAACACTTAGATAATAATGGAAAAAGGCTGTCACAGTAAGTGCTGATAAGTTTGTAGCAACACACAGCAAACTGAGAACTGAATTTGACAACCCATAAAACTAATGCAAACAAATACATTAACTTACAGGAGAGGCTATACTCTAGGCAGAGTTATGATGATGATTGTTATTGCATCCATAAATGTTCTTTTATCCCTAGTGTCTTTAAGATAATCCAACCACTTTCTGAAATCAATTTCAACCTTATTTTCCTTCCTTATTTAAGTGGAAAATTTCATCTCAATTCCAGTTTTTTAGTTCATAAATTCATAACATATTTATTTTATTTCCAGTTATAATAATGAACATCAATCTGAATACTTCTATATTATCCTAACCATCAAAATGTGTTGATTTTAATCTTAATTAATCTGTAGAAATACCATCTTAATTTATTTCCATTTAAACAGCTTCCAATTGCTTAAGTTGCAATTGATTTTCAGTGTTCATTAATTTGATATATCCTGAAAAAATGAAATAATATTTTCACCAATTTGATTCAGTTTTTATTCTATTGAACACCCACACATAAGTCAATTAATTTTTCTTACGGCAGTACATTAATAGTTTTAATTTGCCAAATAAGAACAATTGAATTGAAACCCACCCAATAATTACTTGCAGGTGGATTTACTAAAGTCATCAATTTTTTAGCAGATATGGCAATTTTTTTAAAAAAATTATTAGTTTATTTATATGCAAATGAATCTTCATAATTTTACAGTAAACAGTGCAAAACATTCTGGCTATTTATCAAGCCATAGTTTATTAATTAAATTAAAAAGTAACCTATCAAACACATTTGCAATTTTTTTGCAATTAAGTAAAAAGAGGAAATTGCATTGCAGAAATTTTTTGCATAAGAGCTGCATTTGTAGTTTTGAAAAGTTTTTAATTATAAATTTTCACTTGTTTCTTGGTTTAAATTTGTGAAAATCTGCAACTTGAATGTAGCAACTTTGCTGAAAATTTAAGAAATTGGAATGTATGTGGTTATATTGTCATAGGAAAGGCCTAAATTATTGGTGACTTTTGATCCAAAGTGGTTTCTTGTCAATTTTATAAACTGTTCACCAAATCGTTCTAGATGATGTGAATTTTTTTTTTCTGAAACATGTCATATCATTATGAAACTATTTAATTAGTTAAATATTTTACTTATTTTATCACACAATAAGTTCATTTAAAAAAATGTAAAGGAGAGGTATTTAACAATGATGGAAATAGATTGCAAAAGAGATAGGGCAGCAAGATGTCAATGGATTCTTCAGAGGGGCTGAGTTCTTCAAGGTTTCATAAGCTTACCCAACTACCACCAGATGTAACCTATAGATAAGTCACTGCACATTTTTATCTTCATACATTTTTCATCATAAGTACAGTGAGGCTACTAAACTGAAATTTTGTAAACATTTTTTTCATTTCATACAAATGGAGGTGGACATTATGTATAGCATTTTATTTCAGTTTATTTTGTTAATTTTTTTCTCATATATTGAATAAATAGTATTACAAATAAATTTCTGTAATAGTGTTGTATAAATTGTAAATTTGAGTAACATATTTAGTATAGAGATCTTTTTAATGAAATTTTAAAGATTTTATTTATATGTAATGTGTTTTTATTTCTGTACTTAACGTTTTGTCCACCTCTGTTATAAAAATACATCAGAAGTCATATAAACAAACTTAATATTTTGCCTTACATTCTTTCTACATTCAACAGAAGTTCTACATCTTTGGTTCACATGGTGATAATAAGCATTAATCTCTGAGTGGAAGACTTTTTATGAAGCAGTGTTAAAGTAAAATTTTCAATTACAGGTGCTACCTATGGTACTGGAATTTGTGCCATCAAATTGACAGCACTTGGGCGACCTCAGTTACTAGTAAGTAATTTGACTCACTTTATTTCTGTGTGTATATATATTTATAGCTTCTTATTTTAAGATTGGGAAATGCTAAAATGTTTTGAGGCAAAGAAGCCTCCTAGTAGTGTTCATGAGCTGAGATAAATATGTCCATATGGAATTAAAGTATATTTCAATACTGCCTATGGATTTAACTTATTTTTGAATTCCACTAATTTATTTATGGATGAGGTTATGTTACCAATCTAAAGAAAATGTAATAGTTTTGGCAAGGTGGTGGTCAATTTGTGACCTGTGAAGAGATTCATAAAAGTCTGCCTTTAATGGAGATTTCTTTCCTGTGTATGTGTGACTGAAGATTCATATTATATTTTCCCAGTAAATTTATAAATTTCCAACATTAACATGTCATAATGATATCTTATAATTGAGTAATATTTATAACCCTTTATTTGTTAACTTTTGATATTTTCACTATTTTATAAATTTAATTATATTATGTTTGGTTACATTTATTCTTAAATACAACAGGTTGTTATATGATATATTGTAATTTTGTTTTATTTTTAATATTTACATTGTCTAGTGGGACTGTTTAATGATTTCATTTCCCCACTTTTACACATTGAAAGTTTAACAATCTATATTACATTGTTGCTTTTATATTCTTGGATCACCTGTAAGCTGTCCATTTAAAATGTTTATCCATTTTGGCTTGTATTTTGTATGAAAATTTCAAGTTGTTTTATTATCCATTATGACTTATATTATCAAGAACCTTAAATTTTAATAATTTATAATTCATAATTTTTCTAATTTTTAAAGTTACATTTTAAGAAACTACCTGAGAAGTTCCTTAATATTGTGACAAAATATTGGTTTAATTTAATGTAAACATTATCTTTCTTGCTATGATGAGAATCTCAACAAGCAATTTTGCTTTTGATTTCAAGTGATCAGAAGTGTGACAGGGTGCATTTGTCTTATTAGACCGATTTTTCTAATAAATGTGCTTTCAGCTATGGATGTTAGGAAATTAGCACATTAAATAAATAAACTTACACAATAGTATTTAATTTATATTTATTGAATTTTATGATATAATATACTTTCTCTGAAATGCAAAGTTAACTGACAAAGGAAATTATTTTTAAAAGGTGAGGCCCTCCACTCCCACAAAGTGGCCCGTGAGTCAAAACAGTTGCTCACTGCCGGACATAGCTAATCCTACCGGAGTTTAAGGTGGATGTACCTCAAACTAAATACACAAGAAATAAGAATTCTCTTTTAAATAGAGTATCAAATCCAAAATTGATTATTCTAATTTAAAGTTAGAAGTAGCTGAAAAAGAGAACTCCAATTGTTCAGAATAAATGTATCAAAATTCTTTTAAAATTTCATTTAAGATGCAAAAAGTAAATAGAATTATAAATTATTTATATACAGGGTAATTAAAAAAGAATGGTTCAAAAGTGAATACTAAATAATCTTCAAATTCACACCAAAATGTGATTTAAGAATATAGAGCAACAATTGCATTTGAGACAGTTAAATATGAAATTTGAATTTATAGGAATTAATCGAAATACAAAAAATTAAATCATAATAACAATTTTTTTGATGGAATCCAAATTTGAGGACAAAAGTCCTAGTTGAATGAAACTTTTGAAATATCAGAAAAAGTGGTCATTTGATTTGTCTTTAAATAATAAATGAAAAATGATTTTGGCTTTTAGTATACTGTAGTCAAAAGTCGGAATTTATTAAAATTTACATTAACAAAAACTACAGGGACATCTAAAGCTGTACATAATTAAGAAAATTTGTTTTGGATTTAAATAAACCATTTAACAGAAAAAAAATACTTATACTTGCAACTATAAGTTGTTAGAAGGCCCAAAGGGGTTAAGGTCTTCAAGTGGGTAAGTTTGCAAGTGTTGAAGTTTATAATGCACACAATACCCATGAAATCACCCCAATGTGCTATTAATTTTATACAATGTATTAGTTTGAGAATGAATTTATTTATATATAGTCAAAGTTAATGTTTGCCTAGTAATAATATTTTTATCATTGACATCCAGGATTTAGTCTAGGAATTACTTTACTTTTAGCAACTTGTTGAAGCCCTAGTAAATGACCAAATAATCAAATGATTGTTGAAACATAATTGATGCCAACGCATGTAAAAAGGATTTATTGAACAAATAATTTAAATACAATTGCAAGTAATAAGTGATATATTGCAATATGATACACTACTAACATTCTAGTATCAATATACTGTATAGTTCAGTATATATATATATATATATATATATATATATATATATATATATATATATATTGGGTTAACAGGCTACATGAGGGTGATCCTGAAACAGGCAACTCCCCTTTAATAGCATAGGAAGGGAATTAAAAAGGGGGGATGCGGAAGGTAGAGCAAGGTACCCAAGGGTTAACTAGGGCCCCCGGGCTATGGTTTAAGGATCCTACCCGGTGTTTCACCTAAAGAGATGCAGGGAAAACCCTAGAAAACCTGCATCAGGTAGGTCAGGCATTGGGTACTATTCTCACGCCCTTCCGAATGACGGGAGACGAGTCTGCTGTGGGGACGCAGCAGTCCCTTCTCCGTGTCTCCACCAGTTTCAGGAGGCAGTTGGCCGACTGATCCAATGGGATCAGCGGACAGCTCTTGCCATATGCCCAAGGTCTTTGACCCCGGTACATATACCTCCTAAAATAGGTGAAGGTGTCTCGGCATATGAGAACTTTGATAAAAAGTACCCAGAGAGAGTGCCAGGCATTCCCGACATGGTCAGGTGAGCCCCACAGTCACTCTGGGCTGAAGCGCCTGCGAGAAAACTCCCGCAGCGCCCTCTCAATCAAATATATATATATGGGATAAGTGACGAAGTCACGCATTTGATAATTGGATAGAAAGAAAGATAGAAATATTTGGGAGAAAGGCAGGAAATTCGCTCTATAAATCATATGTACGGCATGGAATCATGCACAAGGAAATACATATGTCAAGCGTAGAAGGGAATGGAAGAAGGAAGAAAGACTGAAAAAACTCGATGTGGCCAGGACTCGAACCTGGGTGCACGAAACAACAGTGCATCACCCCTAGAGCCGGGGCGCACGTCTATCCACTCCGCCACCACATCGAGTATGACCAACCGAACATTTTCAGCCTATATATATTAGGTTTATATATATACATATATATATATATATATATATATATATATATATATATATAAACAATTAATGGGGAAAGGACAGAGAGATAGAAAGTAGGTGACTTACCTGAGGTTCATAGATGGTAGCTACCTTGTGAGGTTTAGAGTACTTGAATTTTTGGAGGCACTGCCCCCTTCATCAGAAAGTTAGGAAGACATTTCCAATGATAGGCTATCCGACAAAAATTCAAGTACTCTAAACCTCACAAGGTGGCTACCATCTGTGAACCTCAGGTAAGTCACCTTCTTTCTATCTCTCTGTCCTTTCCCCATTAATTATTTTAATTAACATGACAATGTCATTTCCTGACATATATATATATATATATATATATATATATATATATATATATATAATTATATTTGTGCCCTAATATTTATTTAATGGGATTGTGTCAAATTATCATGTAGATAATAAGTACTGTTTTTGAAAGATGTTGAGTTTTATACAGAAAGACTACTTGTATGAATTTTTTCTCATATCTACAAAGGTCTAAAATATTTCTTAATATTCAGCTTCAGCTCTCTGAAGTAATTATGAGAACTAGAAAATACCTAACTGATGTAGTGGGTGGTGAAGGCAGTGTAATTTCTCATCATCTTGGACCAGAAGTACTGGAAAAGAAATTTGAACAAGCTTGCTTGTTAAGTGAAGCTCCAGTGAAGAATTTTCTTGACAAGATAACATATGATCGTGAAGGGTTAGTAAACTTCTCTCCACTTTATGTAACTTTTTATTAACAAATGTATATTACAGCTATTTTTCTTTTGTTTAGAATGATTCACTTATTTCCGTGGAGTGGCATTATAGATGAAAATCAGGAATTAAGTGAGACTTTTAGAGTTCCCGATTTAAAAACTGGGCGCATGGTAAGACTTATAACACAGCTTACTTCAAAAGAGGAGGAGATGTTTCGTAATATGATTAGAAGACTCAATAATTTGGCAAAGGTAATAAATTCCTTATTTTAAATTGGTATAAAATAGTCATTTTTACCTTTTATCCTGACTAATTATTGTTTTACAATTTATCAATATTTAAAGTAAAAACTTTTTTGGTGTAATAAATAAGCCCATGGTGTGTTATTTGATACAAGAGATTCTGTTTATGAATGTGTGCATTTCCCAATTTCAAGGGATCTTACTTGAATTCAAAATATGCAAGCTACTTCAAATTTGAGTAAATGTTTGTCAACCAAGATGTAACTTATTCTATATTATTACAGTGACTTTTAAAATTTGATGTATTCTGAAACTAATTATTTTCTTTATAATTCTTTAGATGGCTCAAGACTTGGATGTACGCATTATGATTGATGCTGAACAAACCTATTTCCAACCTGCAATTTCTCGAATTACTGTAGAGTTCATGCGAAAATACAACAAGGACAAGGTTACTTAAAAATTATTCAAAATCTTTCATTGATGTTTTAATTTATGAATGAATGAATTTATTTATTTATTGTAGGCTGTTGTATTTAATACATACCAATGCTATTTAAAAGACACACACCATGAATGTACTACAGACTTGGAGCAAGCTAAAAGGCAAAACTTCTACTTTGGTGCAAAATTAGTCAGGGGTGCATATTTAGAGCAGGTAACAATGTCGAGTAATTTTTTTAATTTGTTCATATAATTCAAAAATTTCATTTGTAAATATATCTTTAGGAACGGGCTAGAGCTGCAGCATTGGGATACAAAGATCCTACAAATCCTTCTTATGAAGCAACTACAGAGATGTATCATCAGACATTAACGGAATGCCTCCGCAGAATTAAAGAGTTAAAAGATGTTGGCCAGGAAAAGAAAATTGGAATTATGGTAGCAAGCCATAATGAGGACACTGTACGTTTTGCAATCCAGAAGTAAGTTTCGTTTTAATGTGGATTTTTGGGTTTGCTAAAATATTTTTTTCACAAATCAAGTTAGCAATGCATTTAGAAATTTGGTATCATATTTTTTTTAGGTTTGTGCATATTAGTCTTAAATGGTTCTAAATAATTATTTGATAAGTATTTATATGACAATGGCTTCTATCCTTTCTGTAGTGATAGATGCTGTCACTAGTGCATCCATTACTGAATTTTGAAAAAAATATTTTTTATAAAGATATTCATTTACAATTTAAACAAGGCATACAGTATCATAATTTGAAGTAAAACAACCATTGGAACTAGACATATATTTCATTTGTTGTAGTTTTCAGTCCTTGGACTAGTCTGATTCAATTCTCCATGCTAACCTATTCTGAGCAAGCCTTTTCATTTCCACATAACTACCGCATCCTTCCTAATTTACTTAGCTTACTCCATCCACAGCTTCCCTCTTCTGTTCTTACCCCCACACACTTCCGTCTATTGCTAATTTTACTAGAGCCTTGTGTCTCGAAATGTGACCTATTAATGTATCCCTTCTCAGTCTTCCATATTGTTCTCTTGTTTCTTATTATGCTTAGAGCATCCTGGTTAGTTACTCTATCCAAACATTTTATTTTAAGCATTCTTCTGTAGACATTATAGTTACCAGTAACTATGTCAGCTGTTTTTAAATAATGTGCAATTCAAATAATTATTCATACTAATCAAAGTTAGTGGGAATGCTCAATTGAAGCCCAGTTAATCATATAGTTAATTTTAGAAGAAAGACAAGAATTGAAAAATGCCAACCGGACCAGGGAATCGAACCCATGACCTTGCGATATCCAGCCGCATGCTCTACAATCTGGGCTAATCCAAGTCGAAGTCCAAGGACCGACTTAACACCTCTTCATTCTGTTAACCCAACCCTGGTCCGGTTGACATTTTTCCATTCTTGTCTTTCTTTTAAAATTAACTATATGATTAACTGGGCTTCAATTGGGCATTCCCACTAACTTAGATTAGAATGTAATGCACCTATGATAAATTTACGCCATGTCCATCTTCACATATTTCCTGGAATTAGGACGTGAGGATTGTGATTAGTGAATTGGTAGGTGAGCCTAGCTTGGGTTTATGGAATGGAGAGGTGTTAAGTTGGTCATTGGACCTCGACTCAGATTAGCTCAGATGGTAGAGCATGCGGCTGGATATCGCAAGGTCCTGGGTTCGATTCCCTTGTCTGGTTGACATTTTTCCATTCTTGTCTTTCTTCTATTATTCATACTGAACAAATGGTTTACATTATTTTATTTTCAAATGTCAATCCTTCATGCTCAGTGTACAATATGAGACTAATTTAACTGTCAATCCAATGACTTTGCTAATAAATAATGTAAATGCTAAGGAAAATTTCAGAAACATGTATTTTATCAAGGAGGAAAAAATGATGAAACAGTGACTCATAGGTGTGGAAATAAATATTTATATTAATTATTCTTCTTGCAGAATGAAAGAGATTGGTATATCTCCAGAAGATAAAGTTATATGCTTTGGGCAGCTTTTAGGAATGTGTGATTATATAACATTTCCTCTAGGTAAGAGTTGTACATTTACTTATGTCTGTGTGTGTACAGGTTGAAATTGGCACAACCCTTTGGGTATTTAGTATAAAGATGTAATTTTATAATATAAATATCTAATTTTAAAGTTGATAATGAAATTCAGTTCAATTTCTTTTTATGATTTAAGAGCAAACTTTGTAATTACATACCTAAATAATATGATACAGTTTTACGTGTTCTGGTAAATTTTCTTGTAAGTTTGCTGCAATCATGCATGATTTTTACCTTTTTTCTAACACACAACATATAATGGATATGACATACAAAATAATTGATATGGCTGGAAAGAGTGTAAAGGATTATCAGGATTTTCTTTATAAGAAGTCAGTATGCTTGACAGAATGTGATTAGATCTCCAGATGTGTTATTCTACTCCTTTGGGGATAGATGGAATGTTCATGTTAATTGACTTCACAGTGGAGTTAAATATTCTGACTGCCACTCTTCATTTTATACATAAGGAAAGTAATGATAATATTAATCAAAATAATTGATATGATTGGAAAAAGAGGATGTGAGTTGATCATGGATTACCTGTGATTGAAGGTGGATCTTCTCAGGGTGAACAGGAAACTGTTCATTTTTCAGATATGTTATTGTTTCCTTCTATAAATATTATTCTCTCACTTTGCTTTGGTATTAATTCTGCAGGTCAATCAGGATATTCTGCCTACAAATACATACCATATGGTCCTATTGAGGAAGTCCTTCCGTATCTGTCCCGCAGAGCTCAAGAAAACAAGGGAGTCCTGAAAAAGATAAAAAAGGAAAAGCGTTTGTTGCTGACAGAGTTAAGTAGAAGAGTAACTCAGGGACAAATATTTTACAAGCCTCATGGAAATTATTTGCCTGTCTGATGTACTTGCAAAAACTACAGTCTTTTCTATACCTTTTGATTTCTCTCTTTTTCTTTTGCACAGTTCAACTTTAATTGAAAATCATTTTCATGTTAACCTAATTCTTATGCAGCATATTACCTTTATCAGTTAGCACTGTAACTATAAGTATTATTTGTTGAAATACTGTTCAAACTGCTTTTGGTGCCACTTGTTGATTCAAATACAGAGTAGGGTATGAGTAAGCATTATTGTAAATTATAACCAACTGTCAGTTATTTGTTATGAAGGAAAATACATTTTTGAATTGACTGAATCACATTAATATGACGTGTCTTGTGTATGAATGGAAGTATGTACAAATTGTAAAACATGTAAATATTGAAGTAGTTTATATCTGTTCACTTATACAATACTTGTTTACAGATATTTTGAGAATTGCAGTATTTCACATTTTTAGTGACTGATTTTATGTACCAAAAAGTATTATTATAATTTAATTAAAGTAGATCTTACATTTTTGAATTAAATATGTGTTTGTGATCTTTATTTTTAGTATAACTTGTACATGTACATATTTTTTTTTGTTAAAATTTGTTGTAAACTAAAAGTGTACTGTGATTAAATCTGTAAATATATACATATGTACTTAATAATTTTTGCAGTATTTGAAATGTAAAACTCTTTATCTTTGATTCATAATTCTGTAACACCAAAGTTAAGCATGTCATGTTTACATGTGGACGAATGTTGGAAATTAAACAAAACATACGATAGCCTATGATTATATTTTTTGGAAATTTTTTGTGATGATAATGGACAATAAATTTTTGCATTATATGATCATTTTTGTAAAACGATTGCCATATGTTTACATTTAATTATTAATAGAAGCAGTTTACATAGCCATAATATTTTGTGTTCTTGTGCAGGAAATTGTTTTTAGAAATAGAATGTTCAAAGTTTATAACTGTTAAATGTAATAGCCTCATTTTTGATTTTGATTTTCATTGGTACTTATTAAAAAAAATGTTCAAGTGATACATTTGAAATGTTTCCTACCAACATGTGCTATTTGTTATTTTTATGTGATTTATAGCAGCAGACAATCTGCTTTTTTAGAATTGTCCCTTATTTTCTGCTTGTTTAACAAATTAATACCAAAGAGCAACACTTTCAGGTTTAGAACAGAAGAAAATTGCCTAAATAATTCGTAAAATCTGTAGATACTTTTGTTCACTTTTCTTTTTTCTTGTGCCAAGTTTGAACAGTCTGTTATGTGATTGAAAGACAAAAAATTGTGATCTTAAATAAAAGACTATTGAATGTTGCTTGTTTAATTGATGCCAATGATAATATTCCTTTAGAGTTTATTTCAACATCTGCAAATTAGCCATAATGCCATGTTCCTGGTAATTTTTGTGATATGATAAAACAGTTGAATCCTGGATCAGTGGTTTATTTATGGCCAATTAAACAAGTTGTGATTAAACTAAATATATTAAAATATAGAATGTTTTATATTTGCTTTATCATAAATTTATATCTGCAAGGTCATTTACACTGTATTTATATTCTATTTGTAGACTAGATGTGAATTTACTTTTATGATAACTAATGATCTTTTTTATTGGGGAGGGGGAATCTTTTGCTGAAGGGTTTTATTTGAAACATTGACTGGATAGATTTAGTATGTGCAAAGTTTTTCATAGGAGTAACTGAAGTAATACCACATTGAGGATATTACATTCGAACAAATTTTTATCTGCTGCTGCATAGAAAAATCAATTTTAGTTTCACATATAAAGTATGTCTTGTCATAGTGTCTAATATTTCTTTTACTCTTTGTGAGATTAAAACTGTTTACATGTTTAATTTATGCCATTTAATTTTTACAATAAATTGGAAGCATATTGTTTGCAAAGTGCATTCCCAGAAGAATTGGAATTGCTAGCTAACATTACTGCGTTCAAACATCTTCGGACGAAACACATTTGTGTTTATTATATTAGGTTATACTTGTAGTACTAGGCACATGCAAGGATTATATTTGACGAACGGCAGAGTTAAGTGAATGCCTCCCCGACGAGTGCGTGGTATCGCAAGAAAGTTCTCCCATTCGAGAGGAGACCTCGAGATCGCAGCTGCGCGCTCATTGGCTGCCAGCGTGCGCCACGAGAAACGTTGGCGGCAGAAAAATAACTTGTACGGTACTCCGGCAGACGAAATCGGCGTCTCAGACTATGTGGTCGTCTGCAGCGACATGAAGTTTCACGTTGTTGTATTGTTCGCCTTCCTCACACCTGCTTTCAGTGTATCGTGGGTAAGTACACTGCTGCTTAACTCTTATCTACAATACCGCCGGGTTTCTAGCTAGTTATTCTGTTGCGAAAGTAAAATAACTATTTTGCCGTGTATGGTAATTGTCAGAGGGGGTTATATTTTGTTAAATGTATCAACTATTTAGAACTGAACAACTTTTTAACAAAACTTTCGAGGGCCTGCGCGACTTGGAAAAATTGCATCGAACGTGACAAAAGTTTATTTGAATTTTCGTCCATATTCAACAAATACAAACCTTCCCAGTTACACATAGCCTTTTAAGACGGTTGCACACTTGTGAAACAAAGAAATGTTAACCGCGCATTTTCAGATCCGAGTTTGATGTACAGAAGAATGTATTTTGTGTCAGTTGTGCGACTATTCCTTTGCGCAAGACACTTTCTTGGAACGCTGCTCTCATCCACAAAATTGCGAACCCGAGTGCTATACTAGTGTGGAGAAAAGAAATATATTCGAGTGATCTTACAATTTGTTCTTATATATATGCTGGGTAATTATTTATATTAAACATTTTATTATTCTTGGTCAACACATGACTAAACCGGCATCGAAAACGTCACGATATGAACCTCAAATTACTCACGAGAGCGTCATAATTACTCCCGGTACAATAGCAAAATAAAAATATTTTCAGTACTCTAACAGAATAAAATTTTTTCCCAACTTAAGGGATGAATATTTATTTAAATCCCACATTAAAGGTCATAATGTAACACAGCGACCCCACTTACACCGGTTTCGATACCAAAGTCAATTTTTTTTGTTATTTTCACGCCCCCCCCTCACATGCTATAAGGGGTTGAAATTATACACAAATATTGTCTGGGAAAACACTTTATAAGCAATTGACCTCGAAACACGCTGTTTTGCTGTTGCGAAAGGAACGGTATTTGAATACGCATGAATGTCAATCTTTCAATACTGTATGAACACGTCCAGTGGTTGACGAAGAGAGATGGCTTATGATCGCTTCACGGCAAACCTTATAACTCACAGTTGCTTTTGTACCGGTCCTCCTTTCACAAGTTTACAATAGATGGAGTGAGAATACTCGCCCCCCCCCCCTCTCTCTCTCATGCGGCAAAAATTACGCTTATTATAACACAGTAAGTAGGATGATTGTATAGGAACGCCTAATAGGACTTTCGCAGTTGGTTTTCACACCGCACTTACATTAGTATCTTCTGAACTCTGCACGATATCGAAATGAAACGTACACGAAACTTTAAGTTAAAATTCCTCTTTCAATCCCTGCAATTTTCATTGAAATCCGTTGAGCCGTTTCGGAGCATGATCAGACCAAGGGTGTAGGAACCCGCATCCACGTTTTGAACATTCAAACGTACGTATGTCTAGCAACCTTCCTGTAGAACTTTTTCATATTATGAGATTTTTTAAAAATTTTCTTACGATTTTTTAAAAATTTCCTACTATACAAAACTTGTCTTGACAATAACGAACAAAAAAAAATTTATCCAATTTGGTGCAGTCGTTCGGAAGTTATACGCGTACATACATTTCGGCGATATATATATTATGGAGGAGGTGAGTTCGGTTTTGAAACAGGGATATATAAGTTCAATAAAGAAAGCATCGCATCTCAATTGAATTCCTGAAGCAGAAAATGTTTTATTGTAGCTTCGTGGGTATTTTACTGCATTAAAAATGTTTTGGAACATTATGATTTAGTAGGAAATACTTTATGTCGTGTGTAGCAGCTACCAACGAGTGGCGCTCTCAGTTGTGCAACAGTTCGAGAATCAAAAGTACGGAAATGTGGGAATAAATTTCTGTCTGTGAGGAAATCTGCAATTTTGAAACCCGGAACCGGTTTATTATGAAACTTTTTCAAGCTCGTGGGGTTCATATCAATGATTATTTTTATCTGTCGGTAATAAGAAACCAATTGGAAGATGATCGAAATCAGTGTCTCAAAATGATTTCAAGACTTGTGCAGAACGCCAATATTTGGAAATTAAACGTAGGTTATCACGCAGTTGCCGTTTTGACGGTAACTGAAGATTTTGATTATGAACTGTATTGTAATTCCTATTATGGGTACGAAAAATGTTAGTTATATAGACTTAATTTTTATTTTAATGTTTTTTGGTACAAGGTTCATACCTGTAAATTTCATGGTGGTAAAAAAGTAAATAGCTATTAATATGGAAGTAGGACATTTAAGTACAGATGTCTTTAGACAATGCTATTCTAACCTGTGATTGACAACCCTATTTTAAAAACCATAAGATAGATCACCAAAGACTCATTGAATGCCAGTAATAGACAGTATTTTACGAATCTACGATTGACAGTATTAACTAAACGAAACACTAGGAATAATTTATTTTATTAATAATACATATTAAACGTATGTAAAATATATGAATAAATTAAATGGAGAATTTCCATTAAAAATCGAATTGCGTTGCGTTGGGTTGGAGTATCTTCAAGACATATTGCCTCTGAGCTATATATGGCTGTTTATAAGCGACGATCAGAGTCTGAATCTAATTGACACACGCCAGGATGGAAAAATAAACCTAAACTTGAGAGAATCTTTGCATCTTAAAGTAAACAATCATTTTTACTTCAGATCTGTGGATTAATAATAGAAAAATAATATCTCAGGTCGCTGGCAAAAGTGTTTGATCCAGACAAACCTTTTAATAGGGCCGATCTTCTGGATACCAACTGTTTAATTTGGCGTTGGCCCTATTACAGCAGAACCCGGGTAATCCGAGCCCCGATAATCCGAACAGAATTCGCGAAGAGAAATCAAATTCCAATATTCAGATTTCATGAAATAAATTAAATTATTGTTGTAACCCATTATTTAGCAAAATACATAGAAACAAAATAAGTACAGTAAAAAATAAAAACATAATACAGTATATATAAAGTACTGTATTTGTACAGTATATTACAATTTTGTGTGAAAACAGTAACTTTTACTTTAATTTTATTCTCGAGCTCAGTAATTAGGACGGCCGCCCGGAAAACGGGAGGTCCGGGGTTCGAGTCCCTGGTCCGGTCGACATTTTTCCAGTCTTGTTTTTCTTCTTAAATATCTATACGCTCCTGCTTGAGCTTTCGGTGAAAGCATTTCTACTTCCTTTTATTGAGACACATTTATGTAAAAACAAATTTTAGGGTCCATTAAAATTACCACAGCTAGCACAATTGCATTTTGTAATTAAGGTCTTTTTTGTGGGCTTATCGTGCAGCTGTAAGATCATCAAGACGCATGTTTTGGTATTACGCTGCTCCGTATCTGGGGTTCTTTCCGAGAATTCTCGTGCTGGGATTACGTAGACGTTGTTACATCCTGACGTCTGTATTCCTTCCTCGATTCCAGGGAATTAAGTGAATAGACATCCACCTGCGGCTGACTTCTCTAATCCTATGGTCAGACTATTTCTTAGCCGCCGTGGTCCAACTACCACACTCTCTCCTCTCAAGCTGCTTCTTCCGAAATTATTTCCCGACCGACTTTCTTCTTCTTATAAGATTATTTTCCAACTTTACCCTCACTTTCATCTCCTCTCTACCTTCCTACTTCCAAGTTACATTCCCGACTGCGACATTTCTGCCTCATCTCTCTAGGCCAGCTCTCTCATGCCTCCCACTATGGGGGTGGATGGCGGATCACATGACCCCCAGCTTGACCCGCGGTTTCTCTACATACTTTGTGGTGGGAGATGCGTCCTTCAAAATTCTCGGTCTGAATGGCGTCTGAAAATCCCCAAAACTACGGCTTTCACACGCCCGGCTGGCTCATGTCCCGCATTGCTTGTTATTTCCGTCGGGCTAAGTTATTCCCCCCTGGTTGTCACGAATGGGGAATTTTTATAATCATATTGTGTCGAGTATTGCCTCAGATGGAAATAAAAAGGCAGCCGCCATTACAGGTCATCTATGTATACAACGTTGCCTTTCGCCTGCTAGTTGTGGCTGTAAGTACAAAGCTGTATTAAACACAGCACATGTTCTATTTTCGAATCCGAACAGACCACAGCCCCAATTAGTTCGGATTACCGGGGTTCTACTTTACTACTATACGCTTACTTTGACAATCCTGTCTTCGTTCATCACATTACCACTATTTCCAATAATTAGATACTCACTAAAATTTTTATAAAATAGAATATATGGGTTTAAATTTACAAAATTTAGTTGTTGATGGACCTCACTCACTCTTTGACTCAATGGCCAAAATGCAGGAAAGTACTGCAAATCGTGCTTAGGAGGGTCGGAGTGAAGTTCTGTTACAAATTTAAACCAACAATGGACCACAAAACTAAATAATCATATATAAGACGTTTAACATATTACTTATCTAATCCATTGTAATTTTCATTTTAGCATACCTGAAGAAGTATCAAATTACAGAAGAAACGTAGTACATTTCATCTTTTAAATAAAATAAAAACTGTTATAATTCAAAATAATTTTAAATCCCCAAACGTCCACCCAGAATGTTGCGGTGGCACCACGAAATTATTAATAACATTTTAACCAATGAACTGAAAAGGACCCGAAAGTTTGGCGACGAAACGTTTTAAAACTTAATATTCTTCGATTTCAAACTTTTGGCAAGCATTTGTAATTGCAAACCTGATGTAGATTTGCTAGGGTTTTCTCTGCTTCTGTTTAGGTGAAACACCTGGTAGGATCCTTAAACTATAGCCCGGGCCCTAGACAACCATTGGATACTTTGCTCTACCTTCCACATCGCCCCTTTTCAATTCCTTTCCTATGTTATTAAATGGGAGTTGCCTGTTTCAGGATCACCCTCATGTAGCCTGTTAACCCCAAAAAAGGCTACATACGGGTGTTTTTTGGTTAATGGGCTACACGAGGGTGATCCTGAAACAGGCAACTCCCCTATAATAACATAGGAAGGGAATTGAAAAGAGGAGTGCGGAAGGTAGAGCAAGGGAGTCAAGTGTTGACTAGGGTCGCCGGGCTATAATTTAAGGATCCTACCTGGTGTTTCACCTAAAGAGATGCAGGTAAAACCCTAGAAAACCTGAATCAGGTATGTCGGGTACTATTCTTACGCCCTTCCGAATGACGGGACACGAGTTTGCTGTGGGGTTGTAGCATTCCCTTCCCCGTGTAAAAATTGGGAGACTATACACACTGTTAACTTAATCTTGCCTTTGAGTGATTTGCATAAATGTAACATTTACAGAATAGATTACTAGCTGAGTTCCTGGCATTGCTTGGTATTTAAATATAGGTCTGATAATATAATAATGATATTATAATCACGATAATATATAATTATTATTTGTATAACATAATAAATCGGAAAATAAATTATTTCCACTAGAATGTCTTGATCAACTCTTGGTCACTGCTTACTTTAACGACGCCGAAAACTATAAATATGGGCTATTTTGAACAATTTATCCATTCACATCTCTCCTACCCAACAAAGACAATTTGGTAGGTTTCTACTAATAGTTGTGATGAGTATGCGTATAAAGGAGATTAAAATACAGACAGTAAAGCGCTTTAAAAATTATCAGAAGTGACGTTATACGTTTTAGAAATAGTGACGGGCTTTATTTTTATTCCTTCATTGGACAATCGCGTTTAAATCTCATTTCGTCTCAAGATATCGGTAAAATAAAATTTTCGAAACACGCTTTTGTATGTAAATCTTTAGTAATGACCTGAATACTATCAGCAATTTAAAACGAAGCACATTGATTTTATTCACCACGGTATTTCACAACGACCAAAAGACTATGATTAAACGTTCTATTCATTGAGGATTGCACTCTGATGATATTTGGCACCGTTAATTATGTTCACTTAGCACATAACCGCCAAAACATCTTTTTCTTTCTCTATCTAGGAGGATAACAGAAATTAGAGCCATTAATGTTTTGTAAGTAGGGTTTGTAATTAACTTTTTATGTAGTATTTCATCCTCGTGCATTTCATCTAGATGATAATATGGCTGCACTTGCAAATCAGATCATGAAAACGCGTGGTTAAAAATACGTTGATCTGTAACGGTTAAACACTCGAGAAAAGTATTTAATAAAAGATTATACATACCACACAGTGTATAAGTTACTTCAGAGTTCTCGGGCTCATTAAGATTTTCCTGTAAGAGAATTCTACGAGTGGTGCTTTATTCTGTTTGGCTTTCCCTAGTTAGGTTTCCCAAGTATTTCCTGTTTCATGGACTGTGCTCGTCCATGACAGTTTCTCAGAACTCAAGCTCTGGGTATGATTACGTACAGTTTTAATTTTTTTTCTGCGGTTATTACTGCACCTAATTAGTTTTTCGCAGTTTTCAGTGTCGTGCAATGATGTGTTTTTGAAAATTTATGCAAAATAAATGTTAAACATTCATAATTATATCAGTCGTAACTGCCTTGCATTTTACGGACATTAAAATATTTAATTATACAAAATTATCAATATTATGAACCGAATTTTGGAAATTTATTTCAACGTTTTACGAATGAAACGCCGATATAGAATGTGACTGAATAACCACAAAAGATGGCCATGCAAACTGTCAACAGCTATACATATTAAATTTACACGCTATGCTAAATTTATAATTTGAAACAGATTCAGGTCTTTTACTGTAATTATTGAAGATTACAAAGATATCTAATAAAATATAATCTTTTAAATTAGTAACAGATAAAAAACAAAGTAAAATAGTTGTTGTTTAAAACTTTTTCACGGTATTTACGAATTTATTTTAGAAAATTTACCTGAAATATTTCTCTCAAGAAAATGTATTTGTATTAATTTTTTATAACGCACACAGTATGTCTGGGTTAGATTTTATATTCATTGGAGATTTTTGGTTCTCTATGATAATTTATTAAATTTTTCTAGTCAAAAACTTCTAATCGTACCAATAATTTTTCTGTAATCCATAATTGTGACCAAAATATATCAAAAATTTCTTCCTGATAATTGTTGTTACTGGCAATTAATTTTATGTATTGCAGAATTTCAGGAAATTTATGTAAACGTTGACGTTTTCTAATACTAAAATTTAAGGTTTTGTTAATACTTAATCAGTCCTTTGTTCTACAGCATTGAAAGAGCTCTGGAAATAACCCATTCCCCTCTTTCCTTTTCCTCTTCCCTACTTTAAGTAATTTTTTTCTAAATTCGGTCTATTCGCTTGTCTTTCCCCTCTTGATTTACAACCTAAAACTTGCTTTATTAACTGTCTATTGTTCATTCCAATCAAGTGTCACATCCTTTGCCGTCTTATTTTTATGTCTGCTATTGTACTCCTTGACGTTCAGTATTGAGTGTTATTCTCCAACCTCCGTTATACTTCACTTGTCAGTAGAACACTATATTCTTTTTTGAAAAATATCAGGGTTTTCCCACATACAAAACGTTTGGTATTACTATGGTTTTATATAGTTTTATTGGAATTATTTTGGTCGCAGTCCTGGTATTTAAAAATATTATTTAATCTGTAATAACATCTATTAGTATGTTGTTAGCCCCTGATCTGTTCAGCGTACTTCGTGGAACACATAGGCACATGTAAGTGCTGATATCGTTTAACTCAAGGCACTAGGGAACTTTCACATCACATCAAATATATTAACAAATAGCTATATCCACGACTTCGCGTGGAAGTAGCGCTTTTTATTTTCCCTAAAACGAAATATGGTATGATTTAGTTATGATAACTTCACTGCAAATCGCATAACTTGCAGTTGGCTTTGAACACGTCCCGCTTTCACATGTTTGCAACAATAGATGGAGTGAGAATGCTCGCCCTCTCTTTCTACCTCTCTCGTGCTGCCAAAATTAGGCTTATAACAACACAGTAAGTTAGACTAATAGGACTTTTAACTCGTAGTAGGTTTTCCCGCCGCCTTTCTCGAAAAAATTCAATTGATTTATAAAATTTACATTAATATCTTTTGAACTTTGCAAGATATCAAAATGACACATACATGAAAATTAAAATTAAAATTCCTGTTTCAATCCCTGAAATTTTCTTTGAAATCCGTTGAGCCGTTTTGGAGTATAAACAGATCGGTGTATAGGCAACCCGCATTCACTTTTTGGATGTATACCAATTAATATCATCGACGGACAGACAGTCAATCAGACACTTCAATTTTAATTATTGGTATATATATTTAAAGACTAATATTACCAGCTGCAATTATACCTTAAATTTATACCATAGTTTCGTTTTGAAAAATTATCAACTTCAATCTTCTTCACATGAGGTGTGTTATAAAAGTAACTGGAATTTTGTATTTGGCAGATTGTGTTAGTCCAATTGCAAAATCATTTCCTTTTTGTGTTGGGAAATATGCCCTAAAAGTATCTGTACATTGATAAGAATATCAGATGTTTATTCTGTTTCCAGCTCTCAGAAACGTTACATCGGTACCATAAACGATTATTTATTTGTTTAAAAAAGGATCAGAGAATTAGCATTGACTTTTACTATAGCAATAAAGTTTAGCAATGTTTTAGGAAAGGTTAAATATTACTTTTGATGAGTCTGCTAAGAATAAAGCAATTGTTTGCTAGCGGTGTAATTGCTTCCAAGAAGGCTTTGAAGGGCGCGCAGAAAACCCCAGCATACAAAAAGTCGATGAAACCACGGGAAAAAACTAAAAAAATAACTATGAACGATGGCTGAATCACAATTGCCGATGATGTTAGCATATTAATTGACTCATAACATGACATATTTCGTATATTTTTGGGTATAAAACTTTTGATTGCAATATTATTCTAAAATTGTTAAAGAAGGAACAGCGGCGATTGAAAGTTTTCCAGGAATCGCTAAATGAAGCCAATAACGGCACAGAACTACTGAAACGTACCAGAAAATTTTATGACACACAGATTTACGAATATGGCGGGGAAGATAAAGTTCAATCTTCTCAGCGGAGGAATTTTGGATCGCCAAAATCGATGGCGCGGTCGATTGTTAAGGTTATCTTCACTGTGTTCTTTGATCATGTGCTCTTGACAAACGGTCAAAACGTTCAACGCCGTTTGCGGTGAAGCAACTAAAGAAAATTCGGTTGGATTTGTGGCGTAACAATTCACGCATTTTACACCACGATTATGCACCTGCCTTTCTGGTTCGCAACATTTTGGCTAAAAACAACATTGTAATGATGCTCCAACCTTGAAATTCGCCCCCTGTGACTTGTCTGTTGCCAAAAATTAACCATAAAAGGGCGTCATTTTACAAGCATAAGTGAGATTAAAAGCACACCTCTGGAAGAGCTGAACACTATCCTAGAGTCTCGTACGCGTGGATTAGTAACTAACAGCGTGTTGTACTTTTCGAAATGTCGTGACGTCTTTACAAAATTTAAAAAAAATCTATTTACCCACATAAACATATCCGAGTGATGAATCTATTGGATTCGTAGACGTGTGAGGTAACTCCGAGACGCCATCACAACGCACGAACTCTTAACAGAAATGTTCAATGCTTCAATCACAGCGTGATTAATATAAAATAATATAACACTTTCGGCGGTCTTGCATAAGTTTCAGAATGAAACCAATTTAATCAATGCCTCTATTGAAATGCATGCAGCTTCTTGAATCAATGTCAGGCAACAATTGGCAATTTATTTTTATCTCGCGTTTCCAGGTAAACAAAGACGATAATACAAATCACGGAATAGTATCTCAGTCAGAAATATCTATAGCCCAAAGTTAATAAATATAAAATTTAGTACTTAACGCTTTTGAATCATTACATCTCCCACAAATATAATATTTCTACCCATTTAAACAAGTAATATAATTATATATAAAATTTTGAATGTAAAATGACAACTAATTTACAATCATTATAATGAATAATTCAAATTGCATGCTTCTGTCTGTTACAAGTGGGAGAGTAATTCCTCTAATAAGCATTTTGTTTGTATTCTCCATTATATTGAGTAAAAATATAACTATAATATTACTAAACATTTTATATTAATTTATATATATAATATTGGAACGCATATTATTTAAATAGATAAAGCCTCACAGCTGGGAGCCATTTGTAACGTATATAATAATAAATTAAATTGATGATACGTGATTTTCACCTGATGCAGTCTCTTCCTGTCGTACATATACAAGGAACAGTTGATTTTAGAAAAGCAATCTAATAATGACTAATTTCGTTTGAATAACAAGTCTGATTACCATATGTGGAACAGGTTTTATTTGTAGAGTTTTGTAAAACAAGTTGTGCATAGAGAGAATTGTACATATTCAAATTTAATTAGTACGTAATTTTATATCTCTGCGCGAATTATAACAGATTTCCGCAAAAGAACATACAGAATCCGTGATAATTAATGTCATATACATAAAATTTTCATATGCCTTCTAAATATCGAAATAACGATTGAATGAGATTTCTCCTAATCACCAACGCATACGTAGTGGAGTTCCGCAATAAATTCTGATCAGAAAGCAAGTGACGTTTAAAATAAAGTTTCAGGTATCTGACTCGAGTTTTAATTTTATTTAGTAACCAATTAAAATTTGTGATATTGAAATTTTCTTAGCTCACAGTATGTTGTCCCTGCATCCAAGAGCGATGTCTGGAAGATCACGACCTCTCCTCGGAGTATTGTGAAGAAACTACCGTGTGTAGGTCTCTTCACGGTATCCGGGAAGGCTGGCGGTACCGTCTGCGAGAAAATGATGAGCCCCTGTGGTGATGTTCTTGGATGATTGCCGGACCGAGGGCCGGTAGTCCCCCAAGATGTTTCCAACGTAAAACTATCTACTCATAAAGATTTGATTTAAAAAAATACAAAATAAAATTTATAAGTCGTCCACAATGTATGGAGAATATGGCTATAAATTTTCTTTATAGATCTTCAAGACATTTTTCATATCTGTCCACGAGGTTTACAATCCCTATGTTGTACTGGGTTATCGCCAGTCCCGTATTATGCGGATGAAGATGCCTTTCTTGATAAGATTGTTACTGGTGATGAGACCTGGGTGTCCAACATCAGCCCTCAGAGCAAGCGCCAATCGACTCAATGCTGCTTCGTGACAGCTGCTGGATGAATTTGGATGAGAGTTTTATGATCATCGACCCTACTCTCCGGACCTTACTCCCAGCGACTTTCACCTTTTCACTAAGCCGAAAGAGTTCTTGGTCGGGAAATATTTCGGAAATGATGATTGATGGCTTGAAGGCGATAGTTAACAACTGGCTTAAGTGACTGGCGACAGCTGAGTACAACCCGGGGATTGTAAAGCTCTTGGGCAGATATGACAAATGTTTTTATAGCCAAACGGTCGTTACTTTGTGGATGACCCTGGTATAAGCATTTAGACAGAGATGAGACACGTACGTCCGTGATGAACTCGGGAGATCAAGTGCCGCTTTCCCATCCGTCCGCAATAACTTCCAGAGAACACTGATTAATCGACCAATCAAACCAACAGCCAATTGACTTCCGTGTAGTGAGACGCGGATCCCTGTAGCAGTTTCCAACCCGACGAAACATTGCATCCACAGCTAATCAATAATGTATCCGATAGCTGCATAAACAAAATATTTCTTCAAAAAATTATTGGCAAAATAACTAATAAATTTACTTAAAATTATCAGACGTTGACATCAGTCTTTAGTCACTGTAAAATGTTCCTTATTGAAATAACTTGAGAAGAAAATGCTTTACAACAGTTCGTTATTAATTTTAAGTAATGTGGAGGATGAAAACTACATGAAAATTTTAATTTATGTCTGTTATTATGTGTAAATAAAAATTAGTTCGTATTTATTGTTTCTACGACATGATCTACAGTGTTTAAGAAACCGTCAAGTTTCATAGCATATTAATTTATGCTGCGAATTTTAAATAGTTTGAAATACCAGTGCAATGAGAATTTCTCACTTAAGGGTACCATGATGGTATTTATGATTCAAAAAATTTGGGAAGTATGTAAATAGTTGTGTGTTGCGGTTAGAGCGAGCGCGATTTGTGTCGTGCGATTGTGTTACAGCGAGGTAGGCCAAAGAGAGCACCGAACCAGTGTCCAGCAGCATGGGGGAGGTCATTGCTCTCATGACTGCCTCAGCACCGCTCCCATCATGCAAGATTATAGCAGTACAAATTTATCTGCAGCAATTTGTAATTCCCTGAAGCCATTGAAGCAACGTCTATCTAATCCACAGGTTGTAAACAGAAGTGAAACGACGGCTTTTAAGAATCGAAAGTATGATATCTTTTCTTATCGAAGTGTTCGTAATAGCTCGTGATACCCTTAACGCACGTTCTCTGAAATCTACGTCTGCAGGACAGGTGAATTAAAGACTTCGAAAGAGCATTCTATACTCGTAAATATCCTGTTACTGCTCCAAACGTGTACAGGAGATCCAGTCAGTTGGTACGTTGTAGGCCTCAAGAATGAATAGCAACATCTACTGATGGGTGTTTTCGATTGTTTGATGAAGGGAAACGTATTGATTAAACGTGAAAGAGGCCATTTCTGTGCTTCACACTATATTTATATGTTTTGCTATCCGAGACAAGTGAACCCGATTTAAACAACCACTTTCGCGACAACATTTTCATGAATGGCTGTCTGAAACTTAAAAGTTATTATTTTTATTCGAGGGATATGTTGCTCATGGCTGTTAAAGTTATATAAACTTCACCATTTCAAATAAAAGTGGCTCTCCACGAAACTTTCAGGGTCTTGTGAGATGATGATTGCCAAAACAAAATCATATTTCCGGGACCTTGCTTTACGGGCAAATTGAAAAAATTGGGAGTTCGAGTTTAAGAAGATAATTTTGAGAATCAATCCACAATAATTACTTTTGTTTTTATTTTTTGCAAGTACTCTGTGACCTTAAATGAACGAAATAAGTTCATTGGGTTAAATAATCGTAATCTTACGTGTACAATCAATAGATCACTAATATTTTAACAGAAATATATATGCCACTCCATGCTGCTTCATTAAATTAAAAGTACTGAATATGTTCAACTATGGCTCAATATAAACGGTGTAATAACAGAAGTAAATGAACAAACTTAAAGGGGGTCAATACAAACATTTTTTCCTCTTGACATTGTGGTCACAGACCCATCGTTATCCTCATTGCCGGACACAATTCTGTTAATGGTTTCTCCAGCAACATGAGGACAACTCCGAAATCAGAAGCTTGATTTTGTTTTCAGACGAGTCCACATTTTCACGTGAACGGTTATTAAATAGTCACGCTGTTGCAAACACGCTTGCCAGACACACGCACAACTTCCAAGAGAACTTTCTGTTCATATGTGTTATGGTATTGTTCGAGATGATTTAGTTGGACCATTCCTTTTGCCATTAATATATTTATCTGATGACAGTGGTGACGCGGGAGGCGCGCCTTTAAAATTATATTTCTGAGTTATATATTTTTTTCAAATTACGCAGTAACATAGCGTCTCGGACAAAAATGCCAAGATTTTGTTGTTCTTGATTTCCTCTCAAAGTTTGTGAACTTACATCTGTTACACCCTGTATACATCAAGAAAGAGAATAAAAAATACTAATAATATATTGAGGTTACCGTAGTGCAGTTGTCATCATTACGGAGGAATACTGAGAATAATTTTGTTTTACTTTCACAAGAATATGTAAAAAATAAATTCTCCCAGAATGCCAATTGTCATAAAAGGTAGAAATATGCCAATTGTTATAAAAAGTAGAAACATTCCAGGTCGAATAGCTCTTCAGCGTTGTCAGAATTCGTGCAATTGAATCAGCATTTTATTAATATTAATTTGTGCACGTTTTGGGTTTGGCTGAATAGTCTATGTTCTCTCTGCTTTTGTTGTTTTGGTATTCGTATCCTAAGACTGATCTGATGCAACCCTCCATGTTAACCTATCTTGCGCAAGCCTTTTCATTTCCTCATAACTAGCTCATTACTCATCCTCCTTAATCCGCTTAGTATATTCCATCCTTAACCTCCCTCTTCTGTTCTTAACCCACACACTTCCCTCTAATGCCAATTTTACAAGACCCTCATGTCTTAAACGTGGCCTATTAAGCTATCCCTTCTCTTGGTCAACGTTCTCCATATTGTTCCCTTTCCCTTATTCTGTTTATAACTTCCTCGCTTGCACCACATTTAAAAGGCTTCTATTCTTTTCCTTTCCGCAGCTCTTATCGTCCACGTTTCGCACTCATATAACGTCACACTCCATTCCTAATATTCACACTTATATTACCCGTAAGTAAATTCTTCTTTTTCGCGAAATCCTTCGTTACCTGTGCTGTCCTACTCTTAACGTCTTCTACACTTCTACCATCCGTAGCTATTACGCTTCCCAAGTAGCAGAATTCCTTAACTTCCGTCAAATATCCCTTCCGGATCTAACACCATTTGTTATTCCACTCTTTCCCATACTACACTCCATTACCTCGATTTTCCCTCTATTAATCTTCATATTAAACTCTTTCTCACCGTTCATGCCATTTATTATGCTTTCCAAGTCTTCTTCTGACTCCCCTAATACTACAATAACATCAGCAAAGCGTAGGATTTTTATTTCCTCTCTTGCAGTATGATTCCTTTTCCATATTACATTTTAACTTTCTTCATCGCCTATTCTATATATAGTTCTTTCTGATGGAAGTTTATGTAAATTTAGATCAATTTCGTAATTTGTTCATACTTTTCGATGGCTTAGTCGGAAGTCAACTTTATCTTGTACGCTCATGAAGAAACGTGTTTGATCCCTAATTCGCCCACATCATTTCATGTATTTTTCAACGCTAGTACTTCGAATGCTGATGAAAGAGGGACGTAATAACCGAGTTTCCTTTTTGGGAGTAAATTAGATTTGATGTATATCAACAAAAGGCGATTTACTCCTTACATGTTTATTTCGTGCGTGCAAGACTTTTTCAGAATTTAATAAGCTGAAAAACCAGTTCCACGCGCTCACATAAACAAGATAAATGATTTTCATTGTATTCCGCTCATTGAGCCTATAATGCGAATACAACCGACCTGTAGTTGAGTTCAGTAATGGCAAGGTTGTCAAGCATAAACACTTCGTATGGTATAAAACGTGGTGTTAGTCCACAAGTAAATAAGTAACTATGTGGAAGAAATTTTTATGTTAGTAATGTAAGAAGATAGACAAATATTGATAACAAATTTTAAAAAATTAAATTGCTTTGGGCTGTTGGTTCTCAATAAAGTACTTAATTTGATACATAAACTATTTTTTACGTGTTCATCAATGATTATTGTATTAAACGAATCTGGATCGCACACCCCTTCCGGTTATTTTCCGTTTCCAGCAGTGATCTCTCATGCAAGAATCATCTGTCTGCTTCTACGTTAAATTTACATGGTCATAAAGCATCATACTGAAGCGCGATGGTTATAATGGTACTGTGTAATCAATATTCCTGCTCATTAAACCACATATGGTGATAATATCCTCGTTGAAAAATCACTGTTGGTTCAGGACTCCAGGCCTAGTCCGTTTTAATCGAATAAAAAAATATCCATGTTTCGATTTTTTTAAAAAAGAAATGTTTTTTTTTCTATTTGTCCGCCAGCCAAATAACTAGGAGAAATCTACGAATTCAGTATTTAGAATTACTAGCCTTTATTGTTTCGTTAATTTAATATACATTCCTTTAAGCGAAACACAATTCTGTTCTACTACTGCGGTTGGTTTACATCGTTTTCCATTTCTGATTGTGGATACAGAACCTGGAAGATTTGCGTTTGATCCACATCTCTCCACAAAGATTATTAGTGCTTGTACGAATGTATCAAAAATATAAATATCGGTCTAAATGATGTAATTATAGAAATTATAGTTCATTTATTTAATCTGGACATAGAATAACGGATTATTTAAGAACAACACAAAAAAAACTTTACAGTTTCAACAATGTTAAGTTATTATATGACTTCACGTGCAATCGTTTCAGGAGAGGAGATGTGTTCTGTTTTCAATTGATGTTCAACATATTATTTTTTTAAAGAATCGATTTAAAGCCCAATCCAGTACTCATGTTCTACAGCACAAATTAAATTAGAAACTTTTTTAGTGGGGGGTTGACAGGCTCCATGAGGGTGATCCTTTAAAACGTTTTTTTCGTAATTTTAAAAACCTTTATAATAATTGCGTTTTAACAGAGAGAATTAAGCTTTAATATTCACCATTGTTGCGTAATCTCCATCTAATGCAGCCACCTGAACATTTCTGTCCTACCAGTGGATGTAGCACACGTTTTCTGTCTGTAATAAGAAATGTTCATTGCATTTCCTTTTCCTCGCACCTCCCGTAAAGCTTAAAAAAGTACTTCAGTCAGGTTCTACGAAACATGTAGCACGTAGAACAGTGCCGTGCTATAAGAGGGCCTTAACAGGCTTGCATAAGCCGCGAAACCACAACAAAGAGTCGAGCCATCCAGAAAATTAAAAACTCTTATTTTAAAGTAGTTTCAATTTTAAAAACGAAAGTAGTATTAGTACATTTTGCATAGTTGCCCAGTCGGGGGTTATTTCAAAAAACATCTAAGCGGCAGCATTTAGAAAAACTAACTACCGCTCAAAAATACTGACATCATGTGTGCCTTATTCATAAAGTTAACTTTATTGTAACTACATAGTGGTTAGCATAGAACGGGACAAAAAGAAAACATATGTGAACGCTGTAATTAATTTATTTTCATGAATGTAATTTACAGTAGAATTACTGCTATCCAGGTTTCTATAGATTTTTGGAAATGGATGTCGAACGTTTAACTTTGGAGAATCACGCCGATGTTTCATTACACCATATGGAATTTCCGTACTCAAAGTCGTAAATTGTAGTGATCTAATTTGTCAGAAACGTGAAAAGTGGCTTCATTCGTAAACTCAAATCTGTTCATAAACCATATGTCTCCGAGTTTGTGTGAATGTTTTAACGCCAACACCATCTGAAAGGTTTATAGGGTCATTCCATGTCAAGTGTCCTGGTTTGAGGAACGATTCTGATAAAATTTAGACAGTTAGTACTCTGAAGCCTTAGATGAACATATGAAAAATTTCAGTTCGAAATATGTATTTTCGACTGAGATACAGGCTTTTTCGTCGAAGCCTGCGGTTCGTCGGAGACGACGTCGTTTCAGAAGTGCCACTTTTGAGCTTCAATATTGTAGTAGTTATTAGACTATTAGAGAATAGGCCCTGCAAATTCGTTTCCAAGATAAATTTCATCCGTAAATTACGAAAATAACAACAAATATTTAAACAAATTTCATCCCTGACAGCTATGAGCCCACAAATTTGCGAAAAAAATAGTGCAATTATTTATTCATATTTTCAAATGATCCTGCAGAGATAAATAAAATACGTACGGTATTCATATTTTGTAGTTTTCATGTATACATGAGTATCTACCAGGCAGACGATATACAGCTTTGTGGACAGTATACTTTGGTAAAGTTGGAGTAGCAAATCTGACGCCAAAGTAATAAACGACAAAAATGGGCTTTTTCAGAGGTATAAATCGTTCAGAAGGACACCAGATATCGTTTTCTAGTTGACACCATTAGAAATATGAGGATTTTATCTAATAGAAAACATAATTTCATTTTGTTGTCTTGATGGATAAGGTCTAAAATTTTGGGTCAAAGTCCACTGTAGTGCGCTCTCGACAAATATCGTCTCATCGTGTTTTATTGTGTAATAATCGCTCGAATAACGTGCTCTTAAGTGCTATTTCACTTTCTTAGGTGTATGACTTACCTATAAAGTTAAAGTAAACTTGTTTTTATCAATCGCCTATTTATTATTAACTCCATGAAGTCTCCAAAAGCTAAAATATACCTTTCTAGATGTGCGAGTATCTTTTTCAGTACTGTAGCATTAATTTATATATGAATTTCGTAACACGACGAGTAAGGATAAATACAACAGACTCAAAATTCCATGTGGGATCCATGGTAGCTTTGCATTACCGATCAAAGGTTCGTATCCCATGGTCTCGAGTCAGACGAGACCAGCCATGGGAGGGTTTCTTAACTGCAGGTTAAGTAAGGGATATTTTGAAGGAAGTTAAGGAATTCTCCTTCTTGAGAAGCGAAAAATTAGGGATGGTAGAAGTATAGTAGACATAAAGAGTAGGATTGCACAGGCTAATAAGGCTTTCGCGGAAAAGAGAAATTTAAGTGAGAATATTAGGACATCGTTGCTAAAAATGTTTATATGGAGTGTGGCGTTATATGGGTGCGAAACGTGGACGATAAGAGTTGCAGACATAAAACGAATAATAACCTTCGAAATTTGGTGCTATAGGCGATTTCTGAAAATCAGATGGGTGGATAGGGTAACTAACCAGGAAGTTCTAAGAAGAATAGGGGAAGAGACAACAATTTGGAGGACTTTGACGAAGAAACGGGGTAGATTAATAGGCCACGTTTTAAGACATTTTAAAATTAGCATTAGAGGGAATGTATAGAGTATGAACAGAAGAGGGAGGTGTAGTACGTAATACGCTAAGTAGATTAGGGAGTTTGTAGGATGTGTGAGGTGTGTATAAATGAAAAGGATTTCTACGGATAAGTTAGCGTGGAGGGTTGGAACAAATCATTCTTAGGGCTGATGACCACAACAATAAAACAGTTAGGATCATTTGCCGCAAAGTATTGGTAACACTATCGCTATTGTAGTATTATTAATATCTTACGTAGTTACCTAGTAAATTATTTTACTAGAGGTAATATAGCTATCACCAAACATAAAAATTCCACAAATGATCACTGATTAAATCCACCTATGTTCGTAAAAATATAAGCACAACATTTACATAATACTTTTAGATAAGCAGCTGGGCCTGTCTTCCCGATGCATTACAATAGATATACCTTTCTGGGTGCGTCTCAATTATTTACGAGGGCGTTAACACCGAGGCCTATAATGCGTCATTAGCCAGCGCTCATTCCGTTCTTATCCTTCCTTGTAACTGCTTCATTGGCACGTGTGAGATCCACTAAGATATAATCTTGATACTCGATCTAAATGTACCATAAATTATCTCACTGTCTAAGTTTCATTCCATTTTTCTGTTAGAGAAATTAATTAATTTCATTATTCATGTGCCTCATTAAAGTGAGTCAATTGTTTCCATCATTTCACATTCCAATGAAATGTGACTTAACGTCTAGTCGTCGTATGATATTTTTATTTCTACTGCAATAATACAATATAATTATGTTGGGTGTAGATTATAGTTTCTTGAGGTAAAGAAAGCTCGGAAATTATTAAAGGAGCGAATGATGTTTCTATTAGTCTCCAACGAGTCGTGTGAAAAGGGAAGAGGAAGTCCTCTAGACGATTCTTTATAAAGCGTATCATCCGTCTGCTGTTCAAGAATAAACTTCCTACAGTTACAATCTGGCCCAGTAGCAATTCCTACGACCGTATTGACCGAAAATTAATTTTTCAAGCTTATATACGGCTTGGTTAAGGAAGGCGAGGAATCCATACCAATAAGAGAGATTTCAAAAATAACTGGAGAAAGAAGTTATAGAACAGAGAATGACGGACATGTAAAAATTGTTTTTCAGATATCTATATCGCAGTGTTTGTAAACGTCCGGTAGTAAACCTGAAGTAGAAGAACGGGCCTTGATATTGAGTTGCTACGCTTTCGCTATGGATTTCGTCACAAAACTAACACACCAGCGAATACTAATACAATTTTTTTCCTGTCACGGATCCTGTTGGAATAATGTCCTTGCATTACGTTCCATCTAAGGCATGGATGCATCCGACTGCCTTAATCGGAGCTCGTCTGTGCTTATCCGTCTGTTGGTTATTATGAACGCGCCAGCCAGCACAAGGATTGATTCCTTCATTGCAAACGCAGAGCGAAACCGCTTCAAACCAACTATGACGATAATGTAATTGAATAACGAGCCGAAATTGATTCTCTCTTTAGAAACAGTATACTTTCTTTGTAACATTAGTTGTATGATAAAGAAGGAAAAGTTGTTCATAAAATTTTTTTATAATACACAGAAAGAAATTAAGTGCTGGGCAACCGCAGACATGCAAAAAACATTTCAAATATTGTAGGATGAGGTAAGGTTGTTATACTTTCTTTCTAGGTCTTCATGCTAAATTGAGAGATTCATTAATTGTTTTACTTGCTTTAAATTCAATTTAATTTTTCAAAATTATTGGCTATAATTTTGAGCGTAATGTTTTTTCGGGGTTGTTTTCAACTTGGATATGTTTACATATGGCATCTACTTACAAATTTTTTCTATGTTGAAAGTTCTCATCTCATATTGCATTGCATAGATCAATTCTGTCTTCTGGTACGTCAACAAAATATTTTTTACTTTTTGTTCATAGTCACATCAACTGCAAGGTTATTAGCGACTGTACATGATTAGGGGAACTTATATAAATGTAGGGGGATCATAGTATGGTTTCTCAAACAACACAAACATCCAAACCCATGGTAAGATTCGAACACGGAACCTCTGTGGAGCGAGGCAGCAATGGTAGGCACAAAGTTTTTGTTTAGTATCAGTTTAAATATCATAATATAACATAATTAAAATATTTTATTGGGATGGGAGGTTGAATTTAATTTATTAATTATAATTTAATATTGTGCCCGTCATTGGAGGAGTCAATTGAATTGTATTAAAGAGGATTTCGTTAATATACGTTACAATAACACGACGGATTAAATAAAAAATGGTTTCATCATTAAAAAAGACCAGTTTAACATTAAGATTCTGAATTTAATGAAAATAAAATATTTCAACAAGGGAATTTGATAATAGTTACAAATTATTAAAGGAAATATTACTAAAACAATTAGTTTCTAATGGCAATAGACCAGGCAAAAGTGAACTCTGTTTAATACAATTGAAGACACTGGCGAAGTTTTCTGCATCTACATTCTGTCAAGTACAAGCCCATGTCAGGATTAAAACCGCGGACCCCTGTAGTGCGAGGCAGCGACGCTAACCACTACACCACAAGAGGTCGACTTATATGAAATTGTATTGTCGATTCTATAAATTTGGGGGGTCGGGGGAAGTGAAATTGTCTATAATTATGAAGAAACTTCTCCGGAAAAGAACACAAGAAATAATAAAAAGTATGAAACTGTAAATAAAACTCAAATAATCTGGTAATTATTTTTTAGAGGAGATAATTAAAGAGAATCTTTAGTAGTTATTCATAAAAAATTATAAACAGTATTTATTAACATAGCTGATTTATTGGTTGTTAACGTATTTAAGATGTAAGACAGATGGATCGGTGGTTTTCCGGTATAGTTAGACAATAGTACAAAAGTTAAATATACATTTTAATCTGAAATAATTTAAAATATTAAATAGGGGATGTTTAGAAGTAAAATAGCCTGCTAAATACAGGTATATTATTTCAATATAAGAGCATAATTTTGTCAGGATGATAAAAGTGAGGATCGCTTCCTGTGTGTTCTAAGAGAAATTGAACAAGTAAACAGTCAGCAAAGCGGAAGAGTGCGTTGTCGGGCTTGTTGAGTCAGCTCCATTGTTATTCGCACTCATTCTTCCTGCGAAGACCGGTAATTACGCATGTGGTCGAAAATAAAACAGCCGTCTGTAGACAAGACCAAAATTCGTACATTGAATATTAATCAGATGATATGCAAATCTTCTTTTTCTTCTCTGTTTGTTTTTAATATTTCAATATCTCAGTCGAGGTAACGTTATAACAGAACTGAAATACATAGTTATATCAGCTTTTTTCGTCATTTTTTAAAAATTTAAAAATTAAATGTTACAACGTTTCTTCTTTGATTTGAGACTCCATGACTACTTTAATATTTAAATTTATAAAACTGACAAAAAGTGTGATATAACTAATTTATTATATAATTAGTTGTCAGATAAACTATTGAAGAACTAAAATACATTCAAACAAGCAAGCTATGGTAGTAGTCCATAAGGATATTACCAAGTTTTTCATTAGATAACTGTAACGTGTTTTGGGTTTACATGCTACATGAGGGTGGTTCTGGAACAGGCAACTCCCCTTTAATTGCATAGGAAGGGATTGAAAATGGGGGATGCGGAAGGTCGAGCAAGGTGGCCAAGGGTTACCTAGGACCCCCGGGCTATAGTTTAAGGATCCTACCCGGTGTTTCACCTAAAGAGATGCAGGGAAAACCCTAGAAAACCTGAATCAGGTAGGACGGGTATTGGGTACTATTCTCACGCGCTTCCGAATGACGAGCTTGCTGTGGGGTCGTAGCATTCCCTTCTCTGTGGCTTCATCAGTTTTAGGAGGCAGCTGGCCGACTGATCCAATGGGATCAGCGGACAACTCTTGCCATATGCCCAAGGTATTCGACCTAGTACATAAATCTCCCAAAATAGGTGAAGGTGTCTCGGCATGTGAGTACTTTGAAAAAACCAGAGAGAGTACGAGACATTCTCGACATAACCAGGTGAGCCCCGCAGTCACTCATATACACATCCAACATCAGGAAGCTGAAATAAAATAAAAGAATTTATTTTTTGTGTAATTTTTACCGTATTTTAAAGAACTATATCTGTAAGTAGTTAACAAAAATTGTGCGTATTTTATGGGAATATTACCAATCAGCTCGTTTTACATAAAAAATTCTGATCGTGAAACATGGATTTCTATATTTCCTCAAATTTTAATTGCAAAGAATACGTAAAGTATATTTAAATGACACTCTGTATCATTGTGAAGAAGCTTCTACACCAGGAAATAAATTATCATAAAACGGGAGTGAATTCAAAGAGAAGAAAACGAGTTCATGAAGAATTAGTGTTTATAAATAGCTCACTGCTGTGGCTCAAAACGTGTGGCTCCTTATCGGCTTCGTAACAGGGAATCTATTGTTCCTTTATTGTTTACACTACTCCACCGCACACTCAAGTTACCTCATACGTTACCGCAATAGTCAAGCTTTTCATCAGAGATGATGTTACTTCCAGTATTAACACATTGCCGATAATCATGTAATAGATATTATTCGCGGCCTACCTTTCCATTGATCAATACTTTGTTCGCTCAGGAATCGCTTTTAGTATCCAAAGCTTACTCAATTATTAATGACTTTATTTTATGTACTAGCTGGGTGCCAAGCGTCAAGGCGTTTACTATATTAGCCCGGTACAGTATTTAATTCCACAGTAATCTCTTGGTCAACGCTTGATTAAGCCGACCTCGACAACATCAATTTTTTAAGCTCTCTCATTTTCACACCCATTAAGGACGGAATGTTAATTTAATCATAACCCGGTGTCACGTCTGAAATAAACACAGCAACTTAAAAGAATTTTAAAAACCGGGTCATTTAATTCTCCGGTACGTTAGGCGCTTAGGCACAACTTAAGTTGCGTATTGAATGTCATAAATAAACATGGCTCCATATTCCCAGAATAGACACAAATCTCGATCGCTTTAGTGTTACGTTTATGTAACGACCCACGTATGGGTGCTCCTCTCTAATTCAGAAACGGATTGTAATTAATATTCAAATATTATCGGAAGAAAGACTATCAAACTAATGAATCCGGAAAACTATTTATTTCACATAATTTTGAATGTTTTAAAGTTCACCCCTCTCAACTCCGACATTACCCACACAGCGTTTTTTTTACGTTGCAAGGAGCATTTTACTCCCTTCTACTGCCGTCTTGGGGCTCAAATGCTGCTTAACTGGCACGTTGAATGTCAGAATTTAGCTCAGACTCCCATAACCACGGTTTCTACGCCAATAGCGATTGTTTTCCGTTAAGATGTAGTCTAATCTTATCCTAACAATGTTTGTTTCTGGATCACAAAGAACTCCTACATAAAATTTGTTCAAGGAAGTAGCAGTCATTTCCGGAACTGCTGAAGCAGCGGTGAAACAGCTTGGTAGATGACACACAACGCAGAGTCATTTTCCGCAGAATATTGGTAACTCTGTCGCTGTTGTGGTATTATTAATATCTTACGTAATTATCCTTGTAAAAAATTTATCTACCAATCATGTAGCACATAGCTTAAGAACTAACGAGTCGTTACTGCTGTAACAGTTTTCAACGATCTTGTGAACTTCCATTTAAACGTAATTTTCTGTTAACTATTGCCGAAGAATGTATGGGAAAGGAATTTGCCAAATTATTGTGACATTTTGTAAGCTTCCATGCAGCTTCTTACTGGGCTCGATTGTTGATTAGATACAGAAAAACAAAACGTAATTTTGGTTTCGCTTTGAGTAGGTTTGGCCAGCTAACCGTTGAGCAGAAACGCTGAAAGTTCCAGCGAAGAATGCTAGCGTCATGTGTAAAGCATTTAGTTGGTGTAAAATTTCTGATGAGCAAACGAAGTCTTGTAGTGTCGTCAAAAGCTCAACACTCAGAACCATTTCAGATATTTTCTTGACTGTTTCTGGTCAATATAATCACGGATAGCAGAAAATGCGTGAAGAATTAATCTTCAGTTTATTTTTGTGATCGTGCTGTAGTCAGGAATTCAAATTGGAGATAACTTTGATGAATTGCAATTACCTGCAAAAATTGTGCAAACGTCACTTTGCATGTCTATCTGCAGGAAGGATCGACTTTGATCTTCATGAGACAATGTAGGGATGAAAATCCATCAATATGACGATGAATTTAGAAATTGAATTTTCTGAAGGATAACATTCTAAATGTACAGGTATTTGTTCATTTTAATTTGACGAGTAAGTACTTCTCATAACTTATACTGGTATAGATTTTCGGGTACTGAAGTGGATTCGAGAATTTTTAAAAGATCGTTCATTCAGAGTACGCGTGAATGACAAATTGACCGACTCGGTGAAAATCCCGCAGGGAAGTGTGATCGGCCCACTTATGTTCCTTGCATTCATAAATGATTTAACAATCGGTATAAAATCACAGATCAAACTTTTTGCCGATGATTGTATGGTTTATAGGGAAATCGTAAACGTTGAGGATGCACAGATCTGCAGACTGATTTGGACAAAATTTACCAATGGTCAGTTAGAAATAAAATGCAAATAAATGCAACGAAGAGTAAATCAATCGTTTTTACAAAAAAGAGAAATGTCCCTCCCCCCAGATATAAAATGGGGAACGAAGTTGTAACGGAATCAAATAACTGTAAATATCTTGGGATCACGATTAGTAAAGATTTAAATTGGGGTAATGAGGTGAGCGAGGTCATAGGTGAAGGGCGCAGCTGCTTCACTTTGTAAACAGGGTCTTGAGGAAAAGCACGAGAAAAACCAAGATTTCTGCTTACAAAACGCTGGTCAGGCCAATTTTAGAATATGGAGTAACGTGCTGGGATCCATATCGAAATGAACACACTCTAGCCTTGGAAAAAATACAAAAACGGACTGAAAAAATGTTTGGGGGTCGGTTCGCGAACAATCCTCACGAGAATTTAGAAGGTCTCAGTAATAGAAGGAAACATGCAGGTTGTGCACAATATATAAAGCTTATTAGGGTCAACCGGACTGGAAAGAAATAGTAAACCATCTTACGGCGCCGAATTATATTTCTAAAAATGACCACTCTTTCAAAATTAAAGAAAAAGGGCAACGTACAGACGTAGGAAAATTTTCATTTGTCAATAGGTCAATACGCGATTGGAATTCCTTGCCTGCAGAAATACTGACGACTTTCCCGGGTAGCGTAAATCAGTTGAGAAATAGGCTAAGAAAACTTAAGTGAGTAGCTTTATTTTTTTTTAGAATCAGTGAAGTGATAATAGTGAAGTGCAGTGAAGTGATTTTTGTGAGGCTCCTTTGTTTTTTTTTCAGATAAAAAACTACACTTCAAAATTCTTCCTTAGTGTAAACTTTTTGTGTTTGTATTTGTGGTTTATTTGTATTTTCTTTGTATATAGCTGCCACCGGGCAAATGCCCAATAGCAGCTTAGTAATAATAATAATAATAATTTTTATTTCTCATTGGCGTTCTGAATATGTCGGGTACGAATAAATTCTAAGAAAAACCTACATCAATTTTCAGAGGATACGAGCTTACTTATTTGTTTCATGTCAAACTATTTAGCACACATAACAAAAGACGTTTGCTCATTATTAATAATAAAAATAAATAAGTATTTTGACAATAAAAACACGAGAAATAATACATCGAAAAAATTAAAATTTCTGGACGTTTCGACTAGATTTGCGTCTTCCTATACACATTTCAATCTTTGTTCAAAATTTATTGTTTCATTACATGCGATTACCATTACTTTTTAGAAAATTAATCTTATTTTATAGCCGATTGAAATTAATGCTTCTTTTAAAATTATTACATGTGGAAATTTTTTGAGACGATCATTACATTCCACTTTCATCGTTCACTCCACACTGAGCAAGATTTGGAACATATTGAGACATCTAAACTCTGACCACAAATCACCGAGGGTAACAACTTAAGTGCCACATATTAATCCGTAAAGGCTAAATTGCGAAGTAAAATACACAGCGCGCGTTTTTATTTGCGCTGCTCATTAGAATAATTACAGTCTACATTAAACCACTCCTTAAAAGTGCACATGAATCCATTAATCTTTCGGGTGAAAGCTGACTTGCTTGTCAGTCGATTAATAATTCCCTCGTTGGATTCACTGGATGTGAGAGATGGGGAAAATAGCAACCTACCGCTTCGTTGAACATTATATTCGGGTATGTATACTCATTAGACGATGCTGACTATAATTCGTTAGACATAATTGACTTAATGATATATCGTTTCTTTTAAATTTAGAAAGCTTTCTTACTCTTTGATCTATCAACAATTCTCGTGCGTTTTAAGTGAAATTCACTATCCCCTTCATTGGTCGCTTATTTAGATTTCTATTGCAGTTTGGAATCCATCCAGCCAGTTTCGTCAGAAGGTTATGAAATCTGTCGTGGCTCTTTATGCGAATTTTTCGATTCACATGCTTTATCGCAATTGGTACCGAACCCGTAATGGTTCACCTTGCCTCGATTTCATCCCTCATATTTAGATTGACATCTGTGAATGTTACATGGATATAGTTTTGCTTCTACCTAATTGTAAGTAAAGTTGCAGTTTTAAATACCACCGGATGTTTGACAATAATTGTGATCGGACTGTCATCTGAAAATCAATTCGAATGACCAAGTAAGCGTATTCTTTCGCTCTGGTCCACCATGAAAACCTTTGGGACTCCGTAAATAAATCAAAGTTATGCCACATTTAGAGCTGAACTTTAATTAGAGACTGTCCATGAATTGTATAATTTAATAGTTACAATACCTAACTATTTGGAAATAGATAAATAATACAACAGCCTATTCGTCAGAAAAAGAATTAATTGAATAAACAGTAGTACACGACGTTACGTTTCTTAAATTTGGAACCTCGTCAGGTGTGATTGAAAACGGAATCCAGACTGTATTTTCATACTTTTCATCTCTTGATTTCATTTTAAATCATACCTAATGAAATCACAAATTTATACTAGTTTCTTAAATGGTTCTATTAATTGTTTTATTGGCTGTTTTATTATTTATTAATTGTAAAATTTGTTTAAGTGTTAGGAACCAACAAATTGAATTTATTTGTCTCATTGAATCCAAATGTAAGTTTAATTTCATTATTAGGAATGTGTAGTAACATTATTGATTATTAAAATTATTTTCAGTATATAATTTTAATTGACAGAATTGATAATGTTCATAGTTGGATATCGACAAGGAAATGTATTTTTGGTTTTATTCCATAAGTTTAATTTAGGTCTCGTTTTTATAATTTTTATACAGCACCTGACAAGGTCGCTAAGACGTTTTATATTTTTATGAGCTGTATTTCTGTACAGATGAAGAATTATTGACTCGTATAACAGACTTATACACAACATTTTTAATTTTTTAAAACTAGATGTTTCGATAACCATTGTGATCCATGTTAATAATGAGTTTATTGACAAGGACCACAGTGGATGGCCGAAACGTCTATTTTATGTTAAAAAGTTATCAATTTTTTTTGTATGTCTGTTATACGTTTCGTTCATTCTTCATATGTATTTGTTATTCACAGACGTTAATTTTTCTATAATGTATTTCTGTAATTTAAAATGATGTTAAATGTAATGATTTTTATTTTATTGGCTGAATTATTGAAAGTCGAAGCTCCTTCATAGTTTCCAATTTGACTAATTTCATGGTTTTTCGCAATATATTAATATACTTTTGTTCGAGATGCTGTCGCGGATTGAGTTCACGAACCAGCTTCATTATTAGATATTACATCCTTAAATTTACAAAGTTAAATAATTGCTTTTAGGAATACGAGCAATATTCGTTTTATATTGTATCGTTTACTACTACGAAATATTACGTATTTTTGTAGTTTTGCGTCTCTTATCTCTGACGAATTGGTTAGTTCTTTTAAAAGTGGCTGGAGATGTTCCCGAGTAATTCACTGCGGTTATATGAACGTTCTGGCCGTGGGATGAACGTATAAGGAGTGTCTGCAAAGGCTACATTAATCTTACCTCGATTTGAACTGCTGGCCAGAACCTTTTTTGGCTCATCGTGGTAGACAGAGGAAACTAAGATTCTCACTCAGCCTCGGAGTCTTCCTTTGTTCTCTCTAGTATAACTTAAAAGCGACTTTAATGCGAAATGTATACTCAATTAAAATATAGCCTTCTTTCGGTGAGACATAAATTTGTGTGCTTCCTATAATGATTTGGCTCAAGCGTTGTTCTCACGTGGGTTTGACGAGAGCGCATTGCAGCGATACTCGGAGGATATGAGTTCAACGCCCGCGTCTCTCTCATGGTGGCTTTATTTTAGCTGACATTGAGGCAGGCGTGAGGAATCAACTACATTTGACACACACAACGCTCTTAAGTTTGTGCATGCGGAGGAGCTGCCACGGACCCTTTGGCAATATTACTCTGACAGACACGAACTAACTACCTGGGCGCTGTAAAAATGTCCCAACAACTGTAATTTACAATGTACGTGAAGTCATTCTGAAATTTTAATCATTTCAAGAGACTGCTCGTTAAAGTGTTACACGTCTATTAAGTTGTCGTTATTACAAGTTTATTTGCTTTTACGTGGTAACGTTTTGTTGTTTACAGATTACCATTACGCTCTCGACAACTTCGGTTAAGGGACACGGGGACTGAAATTTCGGCCAAAATATTAAAAAAAATCGATTTTTAAAATTTTTCTTATTAATATTCCTATCAATTCAGTAAACTGAAAAAAGAAGCTGCCAAACAAAAGAAGGAATATGTAACATATTCTGCAGGACAATTTTAATTAATATGTTTTGCTTCAATTTAATAAACTATTTCTGTTTTTCAGAACAATGTTTTTTATTTTCAGATTCATGATTTCTGGTACCAAAAACCTTCTATGTGTCACAAATAAAAAAGATATTGTCTTCATTCTTTTTGTACCTAATCTAAATGCTAATACCTTCAAATACAAGTTTTAGTTTTGTAATTGTTCAAGAAGTTTAGGTGAAAAAATTTCAAAGTGCTGAAAAGTGCCAATTTGTAATTAATATTTTCTCCCCACGGTTTTATTTAATTTCAAAAATAATTCTGAGAATTGATAACAATGGTCGGCCCTCCATATATATGTTAAAAAAAGCTCAAATATATTCTAGTACGTAACGAAAGGAGCATTATCAAAACTGCCAAATTTTGAAAATAATTTTCTAAATATCTCAACTAACAACAAGTTTATAAAAATAAAATTTTGTACATTGCTACACATTTGTGTTGGTAACATCCAGTTAAAATTTAATCTCAGTACCAATTCATTTAAAGGTTTTTCAGTCCCCGTGCCCTTTAAGTTTCAGTTTAGGAACATTTCTAATATTACCAATCATTAGAGATAGAATGATTCCATGAGTTTTAAACTGAATTTTGAATACAGCAATTTATATTTTTATATATAAGCTTTAAATAATTTGAAGATTGAAAAAATGATTATGGGACATATAGCGTAATATTTATGTATTTCGAATCGTCTAATCTTCATAATTTTCCTAAAAAATTGATGTGTTGAGAACATTTTGTTATGAAGTAACAGAAACCAATTTTCATTTTTAACTAGACCTAATTGACATGTGATGAGACTACAATAGTTCAATTGTTACGTAATATGTGCTTGAGCAGGATATTTTTCTTAGATTTAGTTTATTGTTGTTTCCATTAGCCCTCTGTTAAGGAAATTGGATACGTCATACATTACAAATAACAAATAATTATAAGAACAAAATGAAGTACATAATTTATTACAAATAATCTTAAAAGGAATAACTAAAATAAAAAGGATATAGTGAAGTCATTAAAATCACTACCGCACACGGGGGAGCACAAACACACACACAAGCAATGGCGTTTTCACTTCTTGGAGCTGCGCGACCATGAATCTGGCCTTCCGTAGTAGCTCCAGGCAATATAAACGAAGAGGCTTGCAGGATAGGGTGGTATCAGAGCAGCCTTAGGACTGATTACACCAAAACAACATTTTTTTTCGTACCATGCCTATTGTTCGAGATATTTAGTTGCCTCACGTTAAACAGAACCATTGAACTGAATCCGATCACTTAAACAAATTTTGTCTCTCTCTCCTATCCGATAATATATGGATCCAAGTAGTTCTAAAATTTCATTATCACTATTTGAATTTAATGGGGATTTTATATCTGTCACAGTCATTGATAATTAAAAAGTCATTAACAAACCTCCAAATAATTTTATTTTAATTTGATGACAGCTTTCAACAATTGTCATTATTAACCTCCGAAATAAAATAAACTGCAGCATTTTTCTGTAAAAGAACTATACATTGATTAATACAAAGTTTCAAGCAATTTTGCTCGAAAAAAAATATTGCCAAAATTAAGATTAAGTTTTGTATGAAATCTCTTATTTACTGGTTTTATATATTAATTGTTTTATTCTTTTTAAATTTATTTTATAATAAGAAAATCCATATTTTTGTATTTTCATATATATATATATATATATATACGTGACCACGTTATTAAGGCTTTGAGTACTTTATAATTTTTTTAGAATATAAATTGTTAGCACGCCGGCCATTGCCACAGTTATGACAGGAAGCCGGTGTGTTTAAAAGAGAGGCTCAGGTTTCTTGAATGTATAATGACATTTCCCTCCCAGATCCGTAGCAGTTTTATTTTGTGTAGTGCATTGAGAAGAAAAACGCTCTAAGGGAATCGGTACTGGGAAGCAAATGTGGCTGTAAAGACGACCGGCAGCGACGTCTGTAACGGACCCACTTTTTGTACTTATTTTCTAAACCCTCTCATGGGTGTAATTTTGGAAAACCGTGAAACGCATTAGGAGAAGTATAGTTGGGAGAACGAGAGAGACAAGTTTCTGAAGTGCAGCCGTGAGAGTCCAGGAAAGGCAATGAGAATAGTACCCAATAGCCCGACCTGCTTGATAAGGCTTTCCAGGCTTTTCTCTGCATCTCTTTTATGTGAATCACTGGATAGGATCCTTAAACTATAGCTTGGGGATCCTAGTCACCATCGGCTACTTTGCTCTACCTTCCACATCACCCCTTTTTTAATTCCCTTCCTATCATATTAAAGTGGAGTTGCCTATTTTAGAATCACCTTCATGTAGCCTGTTCCCCCCATTCCCTCCCTACACACAAATTGTGACGTGTTTGTGAGATCTCTCATTTTCATTCCAATTAGGGCAGTCCTCAACAATAGACGTTGGTCAATTTCGGAACAATTTTTTATAATTAGTTTTTTTTAGTATGATTTAAATTTACATTAGAATGTATGAGAGTGTGAATATCTTAGCAACGATCAGTGATTGAGGAGCCGTGTGGTTGACCATTGGCCGTGATTTGTAACGAACCCTTTGTCAATGAAATTCTATTTTAAGTTTTAAATGTTAACGTGTTCAGACATTTAAATAACCCCCCACGCCCATGATCGATCAAAGCCAAGACACCTGAGGGTCTCGTGCTTCGCTCAATTTCTGACATATCTTGGCAAGGCGCTTATCAGCTTCCTGGTTGATTCACGTGGATCGCGTCATTTCAAAGACGAATGTCGCATTAAATGTGTATATAACTAAGTTAAATCTGCATACGTAGTGTCACCAAAATATGCAGTCTTAAATAAAACGATTCCAATAGTTTGCTTATAGAAAGGAGTCGAAATTTTCAATTTATTTCGCTATAATTTATTTAATTATCATAATTTAACAGTTTGGAAGCTGGTTAATGGTTTTTATTTGCCAATAATTGAAAGGAAAATATCTTATTTTGAAGTCAGATTTTTATACCTCATGCAATACTGTTTCATAAAAAAACTTTTATATAACGGAAGGAAGTCCCAGATAAGCACGCCAATGCCACCAATCAGCTTCCAGTTAGACGTACATATTTAATTTGTTATCAATCTCTCCAGCAGTAAATAAATTTTCGTTCGCACCGAATATAATATTTATACTGAATAAATGATAATGAAGTGGAAAAAAGTTTTCATTTGATTGAAATTAATACTTTGCATCCCCATATTTACCAATCTATTTCTGCGTTGGTTATCATAATAATCCGATGAAATGTTTATTTTTATCTACATAATGCTACAGAAATATACTGGCCATTTGGACAAAACTCATAAATGGCAACAATGGAATTTTTTTTGGTATACGTAATCGGTGCCGAGTTCTGTGTGCAAGATCATTTTCGGTGTAACGGAATACGTGTCTGGAGACAAAGAGTGGGGTGTTTTCATCTTCACATTTCAGAGCTTCTAACGGATCCGTGTCGGAGAAAACATGTGTTACGTTGAAACTGAGAACTGTGATAATTGACGTAGAAAGTGTTCCTTCCGACGAATACGTCACAGGCGACTAATTGTCGCATTTCTTCCAGGGAACGATACGAGTAACTAAAAAACAATCGGGTTCATGCTCTCAACTAAATTTTACATTTTGACGCGAGGTAATTATCCTTTATAGACAATATAAAAACCGTATAATAAAAATTAGTTGACTAATATCAATTACATAGAAAAGGTTCTAATAGAGCTCACATAACGAAAACAATTTCCAGAAATTGTATGATACGCTCTCAAGTTTTCAATATATTTCATTATCTGTTTTTCAAACTTCAAATTTTTTGTGTGTTCGTAAACCGTAGGGACAATAGATATATTCCCAATCATACTACATTTTAGTATTAGTATGCAAGAGTGTGGAATTTGTCTGCCGCAGAAAAAAAACCTGAAGTGTCTTCGGCCATTGTAACCCAGGAACTAATATTATTTTGGTTAACAGGCTACATGAGGATGCTCCTGAAATAAGCAACTCCCCTTTAATACCATAGGTAGGGAAATGCAAAGGGGGGATGCAGAAGGAAGAGGACGAAATGATTATTAAATATAATTATAATTAACGTCTGAATGTTACCACTTGAAAAAATTGAGCTGTATTACAAACTAGAACTACTGGAAATATTTTTGAAACGTTTCAGTCGAATTTCCTTGCATTATGCAGTAAATTGTATATTTTATCTAGGTGCATTTTTTCCCATGATTGTTAAACATTTTGTGCAATGTAAAATGAAGCAGATCAGAAGACTTTATTTATTTATTATGGACTGAATTGAAAATAAATATATGGTATTTAAGAGATAGATTCGGACTTATTACTAATTATATCATAGAAAAGCTAGGATTACTCGTTACTGGATGTAGACATGTTCTGCTTTCGATCATTGTCAAGTAAAAGGATGGAATACGTTAAGATTTTTAACGGTTATTCCATAGGCTACGATCGCAGGGAGTATGTCTCCTCTCTTCCCTACCTCTTTCTGTCTCACACTCAACGACTCACACCTACAAAATAGTATATATATATATATATATACTGGTCTGATGTAACCCTCCATGCCATCCTATCTTCTGCAAGCCTTATCATTTCCTTATAACTAGCACAACCCACACCGTCCCTAATCTGCTTAGCGATAGCATTCTTCGCCTCCCTCTTCTGTTCTTACCCCACACACTTACCTCGAATGCTAATTTTAAAAGACCCTCGTGTCTTAAAACGTGACCGATTAATCTATCCCTTCCCTTAGTCAACGTCCTCCATATTGTTCGCTTTCCCCTATTCTGTTTATAACTTCCTTGTTAGTTACTCCATCTGATTTTCAGCATTCGCCTATCCCAACTCCTATCGTCCACGTTTCGCACCCATATAACGCCACGCTCCATACTAACATTTTTAGCAAAGATTTCCTAAAATTCACACATATATTATCCGTAAGTAAATTCCTCTTTTTCGCGAAAGCCTTCCTTGCCTGTGCTATCCTACTCTTTATGTCTACTATACTTCTACCATCCCTAGTTATTACGCTTCACAAGTAGCAGAATTCCTTATATATTCAATGCTTGGCTACATTAACGAATTAATTTTTTTAAATTACTAATTCTGTCCTCATGTAGCCACAGTATTTACCTTATCGACAATTATTCGACTTACATATTTAAATAAATAAATTATTCTGCGTTTATAATTCTCAATTGTATTTTTACACCACAGAATTCATTAATTAATCTTTGGAACATTAAATTATTCTAATATAAAGTAAAAGCCCTTTGTAAAACTATTATAATTTATTTTTAGTATAACAACTGTATTTATGACGTAACATAATAGTCATATTCCGTGGATCATTAAGTGAAGCAATGCTTCGAGGATATGGAATGTCAAATAGTTTTTCATAAATTTATTGCATTATTATTACGATAATCTTATATCTATATTTACAGCAATAATTGGATAGTTTCACAAATTCCTTTACAGAATATAAGGGGTGTGGCAAGGTAAGAAAGTGGCTAGTTCAATTTTAAAATTTTCAGGTTGATTTCGCAGCTGTTTATGGTGTGGGGGACGTTGTGGAACAATGTTTTTTACCATATAGTGTACAGATTTCTGTGTTATTGTTAGTCTCTTACATTCTATTTGAAGGTTGTTTTTATTTCTGGTGTTAATTCTGTACACAGCTGTATTAGAAATGTATAAATTTTATTGTTAATCACAAAGAACTTTAATGAGAGAATGTAAATTACTTTGCGAGAGTAACTCTGCCAAATTTTTTTGAAAAGTCCTCAACATGATGTTCTAGAATTGACTTGATATATTATTATAACGACTCTTTTTGGAATATTAATAATTTTTCTTTTGCTGAGGAGTCACCACAAAATATAATGCCATAAAAAAATACAGAATGAAAATATGCATTATATAGTAATTATCGTGTTTGTATGGCTATATGATTTATTTTTTACTCTTACAGCATAAGAAGCTGTGAACTATTTTATTAATAGTTGATTAATATGCTCTTTCCAATTCAGTTTATTATCAACAGAAAGTCATAAAAATTTAGTGTACATAGTTTCATGTATTTCCTTATTTTTATTTATCAGGTTTACAGATGCGTTGGTTGTTTGGAATTGCTTAAAATTGGTTTCACTAAAATTAAGTGATAGAACATTCACCGAAAATCATCGAAGTTCTTGATTAGGTTTCAGTTAGTGTTAAGGAATTTCTTTGATATGATCTGGTTGGATCACAATAATACCAACTAAATGCCTGGAGTTCTGATTCTTGCTTCGTGAACGAATGGATTCTGAGTTCAAATTCCCTGCAAGTCTCCCGGTGTTTAAAGTTAACATGGAATATGTAAGAATATTGGAATGTGTCAATCAAATTCAGAGAAATTATAAATAAAATGTTGTCGAGAGAGCTTCGTACTCATTTAATTCATTCCATGTTGCCGCTTATGAACTAGGCGAATGCTGAAGAATGGATTGCAAAGAAAATATTTATAGCATGTTTAGTTTAAACATCGCCGACATCAGCATTCTTGACATTTTTTCTTGGTAAATATTGAAGTATGCATCCTTACTGTTTATCTAAATTTCCGTACTCGTTTACCGTCTCCTCTGCTGTTCAGAAAGAATGCGCCGACTCTTATCAGTCGGATAGTTGGTTGACTCACGTCATAGTTGAAGGTTAGAAAAGTGTGTGAAGGTAAGAGGGATTTGGGGAATAACATACGCACGCGGTGGAACGACTCGGCTTCATTTTAGTGTGTCGATGCTCTCACAGACAGCGGAGGAAAGGCTGATTTTCAAACTAGGGTATTTAACACACTTTAAAATTACACAATCTTCCATTCATATTGTTTTATGAGGAAAAATCGTCTCATATTCTTTCCCCGTGCGAAAAACGCAGCACACAATGAGCAGTACTTTTATTTTTATTCATACACTTAAACTCCATCATATCATCAACTCTGGTTGTCAATACCCTTTTTGTCTGAACTAAACAGGAAACTTTACAAATAACAAATTGTACATCACCCAATTAGAGGGTATTCACAATTTTTAATATAAAAAATTATAAGGTCCGTCAAGAATCAGGTTATGTCTACCTAATATTGGAACACATGGCTGATATTAAACTGCCGCTTGTAAAAATTCCATCATTATTACTTTGGAAGACCCAAATCAAAAAGAAAAGAAAATAACAGATTAAAATGTAAAAGAATTAAATTGGCTAAATAAATGAAACGTTATCAATATGTAATAAACTGTTGATTTATAAGCAAGTACTAAATCCAGCCTGGTCATGTGGCTTGAGAACCTGCAGTTAAAAACACCATCCCATGGCTGGTCTCGCCATGAGATACGAACCTTTGATTCGTTGTGCAAACCTACCAAGGATCCCACACGGAATTTTGAGTGTGTTGTATTCATTTTTATTCGTCGTGTTACGAAATTCATAGATAAATTAATGCTACAGTAGTGAAAAAGGAACTCGCGCCTCTAGAAAGGTATATTTTGACTTTTGGAGACTTCGTGGAATTAATATGAAATAGATGATTGATCGAAAAAAATTTACTTTTACTTTATATGTAAGTCACACACCTGATAAAGTGAAATAGCACGTTATTCGAGCGATCATTACACAATAAAACACGATGAGACGATATTTGTCGAGAGCGCACTACAGTGGACTTTGACCCAAAATTTTAGACCTTATCCATCAAGACACCAAAACGAGATATATCTTTTCTATTATATAAAATCCTAATATTTCTAATGGTGTCAACTAGAAAACGATATCTGGTGTCCTTCTGAACGATTTATACCTCTGAAAAAGATCATCTTTGTCGTTTTTCACTTTGGCGCCAGGTTTGCTGCTTCAAATTTACCTATTTATATTGTCCACCAAGCTGTAAATCGTCTGCCTTGTAGACACTCATGTAGACATGCAAACTACAACTACGTGTTTTATTTATCACTGCAGGATTATTTGAAAATATGAAAAAATAATTGGCACTATTTTTTCCCCAAACTTTGTCGGCTCATGGCTGCCAGGAATGAAATTTGTTTAAAGATTTGTTATTATTTTCGTAATATTACGTGCAATTTATCTTGGAAACGAGTATCCAGGGTCTATTCTTTAATAATATTTCGAAATGAAAATTTTCATGTGTTCACCTAAGGCTTCAGAGTACAAACTGTCTAAATTTGATGAAAATCTGAAATGGTTGCGTGGGGACCCCTTGGTCACTTGACATGGAATGACCCAAATATTCGTTACTTCTGTTATGCTGGATGCAGAAAGAATTCCGCCTGATAATATAATGTGAGGCAATGCTCCGGCGTCCCACGTTATCTAACAGGCGGAGCACCCCACTCTTTTTCTCAACCTAAGAAGACAGTACGGTTCCCGAAGTAAAGAAACGCAACAGATTGATTTGGACGTACGAAATGGCGCGTTTAAACCTGCGAATCAGATTTATTTTTAAGAAAAATGTTGAAAAGTTGATTTAACCATAGATGAAAAAGCCGAAGTGACTAACGAAATAAATATTACGAAAAATTATTAATTTAGCTGAAATATAGGTGAACATTCATGTTTAGTAATTTAATTATGTTTCTATTTATGTAAATTAGTGACCACTATAAAATTTTTGAGCAGTTTTGTATGAGAAAAATCGTGTTAATATCAAAGCGAGCCTAAAAAAACAAAAGAACGGTACAGAAAAATCAAATTTGAGTACCATCTTCTTAATAATAGGCAAGGTTAATATTAGATGGGAGAAATTAAGAAGAGAACTCAGGATATGCTCAGAAAACTGAGAATCTAGTTGTAAACCTTCAAGTCAACCTTACAATATTATTGGCGCTTGAATTAGAATTATGAAGCTTTTTTAGTGTTAATGTAAGTATAATAGGACATTATTTTATTTATACCCTATAATTCTCAGGCCTCGGCAAGGTTAGCTGCAACGACTGTTTTTCCATTGTTCTTCACGGTTATAGAATTGTATTGCGAAAATCTTGACCTTGAAGTACAAACAATGTTGGAATAATGGCTATTGGTAAGGATAAGCATTCGGCTATTATGCACATGGTTTTACATATAAGAAAAATTAACGCCGGTATGAAACTAAAAAATAAGAATAAATGACCCCTATAACAGTCAACAATAACATTTTGAACAAATAATAAAAATTTAGAATTTAATAGACGTTTCGACCAACCGTTATGGTTCTTGTCAATATTTAGGACAGTCTCGAATAATATGAAGAAAGGTGGTATAAAACAAATAATAACGAAAGATATTACTAAAAGAACTATTTAATAAACCATCATACATTAAATTTAAGTGAGAAGAGTCTTGTTTTTTGTTTATAGAAATTTATTGGCAAAAATTTATACTTAACATTATGACAATCAAACGTATTAAGAACGTCTTTGTGGTTATTTAAAAAAAATAAGACTAATAATTAATAGATTAAAAATTACAGTGACATTGAATTTTTTAAATAACATTTTAAATTTAGTAGGTATATGATCACAATAAGGTTAAACAACATAATTATTTGAAGTAGATTTTTGGACAGGATATTTTGTATTATAAAAATATGATTAATTCTGAGATTACTGAATTTTAAAATAAAATCAATAGAATAATAATTGGTACACACTATATTGAAAACATAATTAACATTATCATAGTGATGAGAACTATCAGACAATAATAAAGCTTTATCAACCATATTGAAAACCATAGCTTTTATCTGATTGATTGAATGATAAAAAATTTAAGACTCTACCAGAATAAGCAGATTTATGGAACCTATTAAAAATAAATTATGTTTCAAGAAATATGAGGCAACAATATTTTTCTAATATAAAAGTAAATTAAATATTGGAACATTAATTAAATAATACAATTTATCAGAAGGAATTATGAAAAAAAACATTTACTTACCTATAATAAGCTGTTGCTTTGAAATTAAGTTTTCCAAGACAAGAATTTTCTAAGTTCCTCATGACAATGTCAGTATCCGTAATTCGCTACAGTTTTTCGCGAACGATAAATATGCTTAAAATTACGTACTGCAGTTGATTTATTAACGTATATGGCAAATAGATACGGCAATAAAAAATTGATAATTTAGTTAAACTAATAAAAGTAAATAGTACAAACTTGCCCAATAATGACAGTAAATAACTGTCTAATATACGAAAAATAATTCAAAATAGGATCAAAAGCACTATCAAGTTGTTCAGTATCCAACAGAAAGTGTTTTTGGCAATACGTTCTTTAATTCCACTTTTTCAGTCACGTTTGTTTGCCTAATAAGACTGCGAAAAATCTTTAGACTAAATTGTGTAAACTATATTCTGTTTATCTTGTGTATTTATGATGGATAAATTTACTTTTACGTTGTTTCTAGTGGCTAAAAATATTCTTCATTGTTTTGCGTAAAAAAAGGTATTTCAGCTCATAATGAAAATAGAGCCTTTTTTGAGATTAAAAAAATTTATTTAATTGATATTACGTATATAAAAAAGTTTTTTTTAAAATTTGACCTTATTAGAGCAGAAAGCGTCGGTGATCTAGTCATGCAAGCGGATGTCAGTTTTACATCATAAAATGAAACCTAACTGATAATCAGAAATCAAGGCAATATCATAACGAAACATTAATGTGTATCTGTCCTAAATAGTTCTGCGTCAACCACATAACACACAAAGTGATCGGAGAAAATGTACTATGACTTTGCATGGAAGCTTTAATTACATTATGTATAATTTCCGAACTCTGATAATTCTAAAATCTTAAATATCGAAAAATATTTTATTTCTATAGTTTGAAGCAAATTGACATTTCGGGCACAATTCATTAAGCTATACCTGTAGAGAAGCCATAGATTTTGACATTTTAAGAATCCCGTGTGATCAGCAATTAGTGAGAGGGCACCTTATGTCACATACGGAGAACAACCAAGGATATCTGAGAAAAGTTCTTAGCTCATTAGATATTTTTTCGTCGGATGGTTTGCTAAGAGGTAAATTGGACGGATCACGAGTTAAAACGTGAGACAAACTACTGCAATCAGAGTCCCATCGTTTGGGTCCGGTTAGTGGTTATTATCCAAAAGTTGCCGTCCCTTGCGTTACATAATCTCGAAGGACAAATTACATGGTTCGTTGAAACGTCACGCTTCCATGAATGTCTATTTTTTTGGTGGTCGTGTCACGATTCCTGTCAAATCTTCGACTATTACGGCAACTATGCTTGATTGACTATCTTCCTGGTTTTGGTTGGAACGGCTTGTCCCCTATATAGTAACCAAATCCTTTCCTTTTCCCCATACCTTCCCTTATTATTTTCAAACTTCAAGAAGCCAATTATGAACAGTCGAAAAGCGTCATTTCCTGTCAAATTAAAAACTTAATTTATGTAACACCAATCCAGCCTTATAAAATTACATATATATTTTTTAATCACAGTGGTTTGAGTTACAAAATAAAAAAGTTTACTTGGCGTAAAATTGGGTATTTCCAGAAAAGATAGAAGGATCCTAATCATACCAGTAAAGTATTATACAGTATTACATAATCAAGTCTTTATATGTGAATTTATTGAATAAATAATTCGTTTTAACACGTACAACGTTTCGAAAAGTATGAGCATAGCAGTAGCATGACACAATGTACGTTTCTCAAACCGTTGAAACCAGATAATTTTTTAGCTATAGTTTAAGGTTTTACCATGATCCAGAATAATTCGGGTCAGGGGTGATCGGCGTGTGACCCTGAAATTGGTAAATTAGGTGTATTATATTTTAATATAAACGTTCATAAATCCTATTATAAATGCTATTTTTTTTGAGGAAGAAAAAGTTTTTGCCTTCTATATTTTAAGAATTTGTTATGAAACATCTGCTATTTAATTTCAAGTACGGCGGCTGTTTTCAAAGTAAGTACCGGTTTAATATTTCTCTGCTGAAACGTTACAGTAAAGATTTTGAGCATGCGCGAACACATCATCCGCTCATTACGAAGCCATGCGCAGCTACCAAGCATCGTTACTTTATTTCCTTCTTTTTGTTACAACCTTTCAAAATGTTCAAAACAATTGAACGACCGACTGTGAAGTCAGACTTTTCTCCTACGATATGTTACATGTTATGAGACATGCGTGCCTCACATCACTCCTGAATCACAGCAACAATTCATGAAGTGGAGGCACACAACATCCCCCGTGAAGGAGAAATTTAGACAGACGCAAGAACATATGCTATCTGGGACAGTTAATGTGTTTAGTTGGTTGGAATCTTGGTCAGGAATGTTTCAAGCATCAAAGTCGTAAGTTTGAAACACTACGAAACCTCCTTTGTGAAAAACTGAACAAAAAGGAGTGGAATTATTAATTTCTCGTGGAATCAATATGATTCATCTGTTTCTTCATCTGAAGAAATTCCTTGGTGAAAAAAATGTGATGAAGTGAAACAGGAAAGTGGCTATCATCACAGAGGAAATTTATCTTTGGCGAATACTTTGTGAGGTATAAGTGAGGAAATGAGTTATAATAAAATATTTGGAAAATAATATTCTGTTATTTTGAAATAATATCACTACTTACTTTAAAAGCAACCCTTTTAATAACCATATATATATATATATATAACGTCTTGCGTCTTCCGATTCCCAAACGCCACTCCTCTCTGTCTTTCCATAAATTTTCTTCTATTCCTCTTTCTTGGATTTCTTCATTGATGCCACTAATCCAGCTCTTTCAGGGTTTGCCTTGTTTCCTTCTTCCTTCCGGCTTCCATTGTAGAATTTGTTTCGGTAGTCTTGTTTCTGGCATCCTTTGTACGTGTCCAAACCAGATCAGTTGTTTGTCTCTTATGTCATCAATTATGTTGTGTTTGACATCCATAATTTCTCTAATTTTAGTGTTTGGTATCCTGTCCATTTTTGATCCGCCTACCGCCCTCCTCCAGAAATCCATTTCGGTCGCTGTTAACTTTTTGGCCATTTGTTCTTTTAGTGGCCAGACTTCAGCGCCATACGTTATTATATTTTTTACAATTGTATGATATATTCTTTGTTTATTCTGTTTCGTAATACTTTTGTCCCATAAAATGATATTTAGCATGGCTATCGCTTTCCTACCCTGTACATTTCTTTCTTGAATCGCCTCATCCATTGTGCCCTTTTCTGATATTTTTATTCCCAAATATTTATATTCATTGCAACGTTTTATTTGTTGTCCATTTTCAATTTCTAGGTCCTGTTGTTCTCCTCCAATACACATGTATTCAGTCTTGTTCATATTTACTTCTAATCCCCATTTTGAATACTCTTCTATTAATTTGCGGGTCATGTAATTCATATCGTCATAGTTTTGGGCTATCAATATTTGGTCGTCCGCAAAACATAACGTTAATAAGGTGTTATCTTTTAAGGGTAGACCCATGTTTCGTCATTTTTTCTTCAATTCCTTCAGTGTGTGTTCGCGTTAGATTTTGAACAATGTGGGAGATATGCAGCAGCCTTGTTTTAATCCTTTGGTTGTTGTGAATCCTTCTGTGACCATGTTGCCTATCTTAATTTTTGTCTTTGATTGTTTATACAAGGTCTTCACTGTTTTTATTAGTTCGATGTTAATGTTAGTTTCTTCAAGGGCTTCCCATAGTTTTTTCAAAGGGACACTGTCATACGCTTCCTTTAGGTCAACAAAGAAAATATGTAATTCTTGTTGAAAGGACGTTTTCTTTTCAATAATTTGAGTAATCGAGAATATATGATCAATTGTCGATCTGCCTGCTCTAAATCCAGCTTGCTCTTCCGCTTCCATTTGTTGGTATTCCTTTTCTATTCTTTGTTTTTATTATTTTTCCTTATAATCTGCTGATTGTATTTGTTACGGCTATTCCCCTGTAATTCCCACATATACTCCTGTCGCCTTTTTTAAATAAAAAAACCCAAAACCATATTTAGATACTTTCTTTAATTGTCCTGGCCTTGACCTACGACGATAGCTGCCAGACTGTCAACTTTCAAGACACATTACGAATTATTTGTAGTGGCATACTCTTTCATTCTTAGCCCCAGTTTTCCTGCCATGTATCAAATACCAGTAATCATGCCGAAACTCGAACCTGGGATCTCGGTAGTGCTGACCGATGAACAACAGCAGGGGGCTATTTATATACAGAGCAGTCGAAAACTCGTCCTACAGACTGTTAGGACTTGAATAGAAACTCATGTCCGGAATTTTTTTTTACAATTCTATGCATTAAACAATAGCGAAGAAACAAGAAGGCAACTTAATCATTTTTCACAGTCCTTTTTGGTAACAGTTAAGCTTGGTTGTTTCTTCAATTGGTGGCTAGCATTGCAATCTACTACAACTCTTGTGGGTTGAAAAGATACTCCATCACACCTGAAGTCTTGTGTAGCGACTTGTGCGTGTAAATATTCCTAATTAATGTAAGTATTGTAAAACATACTCTTCATATGATCCTACTGGGAAAAAAATTAGTGATCGTAGAGGCCACGCGATACCTCAAAATATTAAATTTTGTTTTCCCTGAAGACAATGCCAATAATGGAAGACAACAATGATAATGAAACAAAATTACCCCTACGATTTTAAAGAAAAGTTCTTATTTCTATCCACAAACATATTTCTCAATTGATATAAGCTGCATTTATATGTAGCTGCGATTACCACTGAAGACTTTTAAAATTAGGACCAATTTAATTGCTTACCGGTTACTGAGGAATTTACGACAATTTATCTCACAAATTGAGAATTCAACTAAACTTATCAGATAGAGCCTTTTAGCCGTACAACGCCTGTTTCATTTACAATTGAAATTAATTTAAATCACACACTTAAAGGACTTAGTTGGGAGTATACGCAATTACCTCGTTCCAGAGAGAGGTATCACTTAATTGAGAGTCACGGTGTTTCAAATAAAAGTGCCAACTAAATTCTGTAGCAACTGTCTGCAAGTCCCATTAAATTAAACCGGAATTAAACACCATTTTACGTGGCCTTGGAAGCGAGCCCAAAATCCATGTGATGGAACGTTGTTTCTCACTCCCCTTACTGCGCTGGGAACCGTTGGAATGTTTGCGAATTACGTTTACCGAAAAAAATTAAACTGTTATTTAATATATTTTACATTTTGATTAAATAATGTTCGTATTGAAATATGCCAATTTCTTATCCAGTTACAGTAATTAATTTTTCTCAGGCTCATTCATATTTAATATTCTAAGAAAAATTTATCAACACATCATCAGGTTATTTCACACCTTGTGGAAAAAGGAAAAGTTGTATCTGATGTAGTGATCAGTTAAAAACAAGAACTCGAACAAACTTCTCTTAATATAATCTTCGTCGGACTTGTAAAAATTGATTTAAAGTGTATCTAAAACATTGACATTGGCCAATATTATTTTGATTTCATTGTACCAAAAGATAGTTATGGCACATTTGAAACAGATCAGAAATGTGATAACGACGGAAATTAGTTTTTTTGTGGCATTAGAGCAATGAAACCATAATTAATATATAAAGTTTAGTTATTATTATACTAATTGACTGTATTGATTAAATTTTTGTGTTCCTGATAGAACATTTTTAAAACATTGTCGCTGGATAAAACATAATGGTTAAAAGACAGGCCCACTAAATTCATATTTCATTTTAGTTTTAAATTAAATTTATAACAACTTTCAGTTATGCACAAAGTTACAAATTTCGAACTGGTTAGTGTTAAGAACAATACAAATTGACTTACATTACAATAAAACAATAATGAGGAATTTAGAAAAGGAGCTGTGACATAATTAACTTTAGTGAGATCAGTTTTGGCTTCCTAGGATCCTCATTAAAAGAATTAAATAGAGAATAATTTTTAAAAAAAATCATAAAAGGGCCGCATATTTATAAGAGTAGGGCCAGATTGTGAAAAGGGGAACGACACACAAAGAAGAAAATATTTTTCTAACATAATTTTTGGGGTGGACAAATATAAGTAGAAAAATTTGACAAAAGTGGAGATTCCAAGATACAAACGCAAAATAATGAAACGATGCGTATAATCGATGATCCGAGGTCGTAAGACAGAGCGTCATCAAGGTCTTTGGATTTGGAGCTCAAAGCATTGAAATTATAGTAGGGGATGTAGCTCAGTGGTAGAGCGTTCGCTTTGCATGTGAAAGGCCCCGGGTTCGATCCCCGGCATCTCCAAATATTTTTATTACGACCAGGCTATGCTTATTACAATGCAAATCAATTAATGTGTACACAAAACTATTATTTCAATTGAAAAAGTTAAATTTGCTCGTCCTTAAAGCGGCTTTTTATAAAAGGATAAGTCAACTAGAATCTTTAGAAAAGGCAGAAAAATTAGTACAAATAGGACCTGGGTATGGGAACGAAAAGGTAAAGCTGCAAAAAACTTGGCAGGGTATGATAGAATGAAAGAATCGACTCGGTACGGGAGGAGTGATCGCTTGTTTAAATTAAAAGCGAGGCAGCAAAAAACATGTTGGAAAATACTCATTCTTAAAAAGGACAATTAATGACTGATGCAATTTGCCTGCAATAATTTTTGTAGAACTTCCTATAACGAAAAGAAAATTTGGACTTAATTTAAACTCTGTAGTGAACACAGTTTAGTGTAGTGTAACACAGTGAAGTGACCAGTGTACCGAACTATCTAACAATATACGAAAATAAAATATATTTCGACTGCTTTTTTTTTCAGGCAAAAACAGTATTACTCCTTTCTCAAAATTTATCTTCTAATAACATCATTTCATATATATTTATTTATTAGATGTAACATGAAAAGTTACACGCAACAATGCGGGCCAGCTTGCGAGTTGCAATTGTCGCAACTCGGGCCAACAATGGAGTCTGGCGAGACTCGAGCAGTCGTCATGGGGTAGAGAAAGGAGAAGGATGTGTCGGCAGTTGCGGACGTATAAAAGACCACGCCCTGTAGTGATAATTCTTCTCATGTTCTGAAATGGATTAAAGATATTAAAATCCACTTTTTGGTATTTTTATTAAAAAAAGCATTTAAATCCTCGAATACGGAGGTACGCCGGATCTTCTACAATGTATATATGATTTATGTTGAAGTAATATAATTATATTATTAATTATAGGTTACATATGGTCCTTACGACAATATTGAAGATCGTAGGTTTTCCCGATGAGTTTGTTGATTCAAGAATTCCTGGGTTACAACCCGGGTCATGTTAAAAATTAAAATCCACGTTTCGATGAAATACTCATTTATCTTTATCAAGCAAAATCACACTCGATAAAGATGAATGAGTTTTTCATCGAAACTTAGGTTTTAAATTCTAAAATGACCCGGGTTGTAACTCAAGAACTCTCGGTTCTTACGACCATATTATTTATTACTGTCAACTCATTTTAAGTCGTATGTATCTGCCTCCGGGCATCTGCCCATTTGTAGATTAAATACATACTAAGTTTGGCTTTCACCTCATGGAAATAAACCGGTCACATGTATTTTGAGAATAAAACGCAGTCCTCATGTCTGGAAGGAGGAAATGAGGAATTGGGATAAGGAGACTGAAAACAGCAGCTGAGTAGGAATTTTCTGGTAGCTGCGCTGAGAGTATCCCTGGCGACCCTCAGAAATTGGAATCCTGGAAGAAAATAAAAAAATTATGCAATTCTCCCCTGCTAAAAAAATAAACTAAAAACACGAGGGCGCCCTTGAGAGAGCAGATTGTATTTTCTCTTACACGATTTAGAATTTCTTAAATATTTAATGAATGTGTACCCGAGCTATAAAACTCATTTGATATAAATGGAAAGATTATTAATTTCTTCTTTTCCTCCCTGTTTTGACAAAATATTAAATGTAATATTTATTTCTGCACTGACACCAAAGACTCAATAATATTTAACAATAATTAATACTTAAATATCTCCCTTACAGAAATATTATCATGAGGTATAGACAAGGCTGCATTTACTGTTCAAAGATTTTGAAGGAACCTTGATTAATTTAGTTTTTCCATTAATCTAGTATTGATGAAGGAGATGCCTTTGAAAATCTAACATTTCTTCCTCTTTCTTGGTGCTGCAGTCTGGGACCTCCCACAAGCCGACATTCTATTCATCCCTACTCTTCGCATTCTAGCACCATCTTTCAACCCGCATAATCCTTAAGTCCTTTTCAAAGTCCTGTATGCATCTCTTCAGTGGCCTTCCTCGTCTCATCCTTACTTCATTATTCCTCTCGCTCATCCTCTCTGCGTGGCCTAGGCCAGACATCGGAACTTACCGAAACTATTGTGCCTCGTACGTCTTGTAAGGACAAATTAAATAATACTACAGAAAGAGAAGCACTTTGTCTTGCCCTAGATACCACCTGAAATTCTAAGATTTGATGTAGCTTTATTTATGCTTTACGCCGAAGCAGTCTGTGCTCTAATCTGTGGGACATTAACAGGACTATTCACATAATAAACTTAGAATTACAATAATTCAATGGTATTCTTTTACGATTTATTTGGCATTAAATATCTTGTAGTTCAAGGAATGGTCTACAAGATTGCAAACTGTGATGTTATGTAAGATAAGTGAAGGTGTTGAGCATGGTGAAATTCATCCGAAAGTATGCTTATACGCGAGTTATAAAAATAAGAGACCGTCGCCATAATATTTGCCAAAATAAGAAATAAGATAAACTATATTCAAACCAAATCATTATGACAGTTTATCGTGTCGGCAAGGCACTACGTTTTATCGTAGAAAACCCATAAATTTGTAGCAAATGTGCATTTCTCAATTATAAATGCATATTTGCCCCTCGTTAAGATTTTTTTTTGTTATATTGCCTGGGTGGAGCTCGATTGCGCACGGGCCTAAAGTCAATTTTGATTGTTCTTTACTGCCTGTCAATGGACCTGGTTGACTTATCTGGCTCCTCAGTACAGACAGGCAACATTCCTGAACGTGCTCGAATGAAAAACCTGCGTCGCAACTCTCCCCTTTCTTGGGGACAGTATTAATGTGAGAGTTTTATGGAGCGTATCTGTCCTGTCAGGACGCAGGGACAGTAGTTCCAAGTTAAGTACTCTTACATCCGTCTTATCTCAGAGTTTCACAGTTGCTTAATTAGCTGCTCAGTTTCCACAAACTTGTTGTTGAAGCCTTTTCACCCATTTCTCAATCCATGGTTGATTTTTGGAATGAACAATTTTGAGACTTCAAAAATATCAAAGTAATATATGGCGTTACGGTTTACAACGTTCAGTTTTCTTCTTATATACCTAAAAACTCAGTGGTCTCTGGTTCTAAACCTGGCATAGACTTGGATGTTTGTGCCGTCATGGTCACGGGGACTGGGATTAAGGCTGATGGAGAATCAATACGTTGACCACGTATCCCTCCAAATTCGGAATGTGTCATGTAAGATGACAGTCCGTAGTCGACGAGTCAGGTCAAGGCCCTGATTGGTCTGTAAAGTCAAGGAAGAAGAAGATAAATGAAAGGTAGACAACTTGGTTTGGTTTCAGAAACATTGGCCATTTATGATACCAAAGATTGTCAACTGTTTCGTGTCAAATGACCGTATTGACGTATATTCAATTTTGAGAGCCCCCGGGAAATATAAATTTAGGAGGAGTAGCTGTTTCTTGTTTTAAAGTCAAACACTTGTACCAGTAGTCATTTCCTCAATGTAATTTGAACCAATTACCTTTATCTGTGCATAACCCATACCTTGGTCTAAGTCTAGTGTTTCTTACTGTAATTACAAACAACGACCACTTTGTACATAATATGGAGTTGAAGGTACATTCCTGTGCAAGTTCCAAGTTTTCGTTAATACCTCTAATGGTTTAAATTGTCGGATTCCTCATGGCACTGACCACCAAAGTATGTAGCCAAAGAATTATGAGTAGAAAATGTTAAATAGTTTTTCGTCTCTCTGAAAAAAAAAGAAGCGAATTCCTGATGTCGAGAAGCGGAATACTAATGAACTTTGCTTTCAGTAGTTGAATAGCGGTATACTTTTTAACGTTTGACTGTGACGTTTGGTATTGTCAATAACGATTTTGAACGGAGTCTGAGAAAATAGTTTTAGGAATAAAACATTCGTTTTAGAGACCTATTTTAGGTAATGAATTTTTTGCACACAGCTTGAAACAAATGCAACGTGAATGGAGCACTCACTGCTTTAACCGTTTGTATTTTAATTTTACTTCAATTATTTGGAGAGAAAGTACTGTTTATTAGTGTATTCAGCGAGAAATGCGATGGCGCAACATGGTGAAGCTTACAATAAATGATCATGCAAAGAATTGATATGAAGAATAAATAAAGTTCATCCCGTATTGAAACCTTTACAACTATTCTGAAAATTTAATAAAAATTTAGTGAATTTCTTCTCACACCTCTTTTAAGGGTGCCAGTTATGTGTGCCTAAATATTTAATGTTTAAAATATATCATTTCCAAATTATCCCTGGCAAAACATTGGAATAATGTAGACGTTTGGAGATTTAGTAGAGAATAATCAGTAGTACAATTAAATATTACAAATATAAAATAATTCTCTGGCCCCCGACAGGTTTGCTATAACGCTTTCACTGTTCTTCATGGTTGTAAAATCAGAAATAGTCGTAATTGTCAGAATGGAAATAATGAAATCTTATAAATTTTTATAATAAATTGACACTCTTCATCCAAAAATTGTAGAGGTCTTTCTTTGCTTGTCAAGAATGATGCCTTTCGTTTTATTCGACTTTAATTGGCTATGAGAGAAAATAGTTCTACATTAGAAGGATCATAACACGTAATGCACTTTACGCACTGTTTAGTAATTCAAATACTCACTTGCTTTCATTGCTCTTATGTTTAAACATTGGTCACTTATTTTAAAGATAGATCACTGTTTTCTTACCTGAAAACTTTTTATACCTATAAACTTTTACTTTAAGGAATAACGTAAGCTATAGCAAAACGGAAAATAACGACACTTTATGAACAGTTTAAAATTTTACTCTCAACCAAATGATTGTTCAGAATGCTAAATGGTTTAAGTCAAAAAAGAAAAATAAATTTTAGAAGTATAAGAACAACTGTGTCGCCAGGGGACAATATAAATTTAGGACGAGCGAGGAAGAGTACAATGTGATGATTAATAGAGGGGAGACCAAGGTAATGGAGTGTAGTATGGAAATTAGTGGAATAACAAAGGGTGTTAGATTGGGACGGGATATTTTGAAGAAGGCTAAGGAATTATTTGACTTGGTCAGCATAATAACTAGGGATGGAAGTTTTTTTCAAAAATGAGAAATTTACTTAGGGGTAATATATTAGGAAATAGTCACTAAAATGTTTTATGGGTGCGAAACGTGCACGATAGGAGTTGCAAAAATGTGGTGCTATAGGCGAATGCTGAAATTCAGATAGGTGGATAGAATCACTAACGAGGAAGTTCTAAGAGAAAACAATTTGGAGGGCTTTAACGAAGAGAAAGGATAGATTAATAGACCACGTTTTGAGACATGAGGGTTTTGTAAAATTAATATTAGGTGTAAGTGTGTGGGGTAAGAACAGAAGAGGGATCTAATGACTGAATACGCTAGGTAAATTATGGAGGATGTGGTAGTTATGAAAAAACTTGCGCAAGATAGGCTAACGTGGAGGGTTCCATCAGACCAGTCTTAGGAGTGAATAGCACAACAATAATAATCAAACACTTCTTACCGGTTGTCGTTCTCTCAATGGAATCTATCTTCTGTGAAAATCCACTACACGTATATATATTCATAATTGAATTCTAAGTGGATTTATATCTTTAGTTTCTGAAGTGAGTATTTTTTATTCCAATATTTCTTCCCGGGAGACGAATGGTCGATAAATTAAAATCACAAATGATATGAAAGGTTTTAATTTGATTGCAGTAGTCGACACTTTACGGTCGTGGAATGAATCTGTAGTAAGATATGTTGGGTTGGTGAGATTTTGTGATTTGGTGTAGCTGTTTGGGTGGCAAATATCAGGCCACGTGTTTGACGCAAGGAGATGTAGATGTTTATCGACGCATGGGCGTGGAGCAGTTATCATGCTGTCAGCATCTGTGTTGCAATGAACAGCTCCACGGACAAGTGCTCAGGCTCGAGGGGCGGCAATCCTTCCTGTGGTGCCAAGACGCGCTCCGCCCTGCCACTTCCGCCTCCGGGGCCCGCCCTCGCCCTCCGCACGTGCTCGAATTATACCAATTCGGGTCTCCATTATCGGCATGAAGGACTGCCGTTCCAAATTTCCTAAACGTCGAGGGAGGGAGATGGACACATGCAACAGGCAACGGCATTCAAAGTGATGCAGTGCTAACTCGATTTCCACTGATCCGGAATCATGATTTTATTAATATTTGGTTATCAGAAGAAAATTTAGAGCAATTTAGAAACCGGAAAGATATCGGACTGAAATATTTTGAGTTTCAAAGAACTAATACCTTTCCATCTGCTTTCTCTGAACCACCCAAGATTGGCTTTCAAATATATAATTTAATGCATTTTCTCATGTTTAAATGTCAAAGGTCTGAAAATCAATGTTTCCGCACCTAATTTTCTGGGGAGAAGGCTGATGAAGGGAAACCTTAGTTTCAAACAACTTGTGACAGGAGGAGAGAAATCTCAAAAAATCATATTTTCAATTGAAGACTGGAAATGGGAAACGCTGAAAGTGCCAAAATGGGATATTTTGGTATTTTTCCTAAAAACCGCTCAATGTGCCATGACCAAAAACTTGGGGAAAGGTTGGAAGTTCCAGGGAAGCCTCCTTGTACTTCAAAATACCTCCACTAGATGTATGAGTGTGTAAGTTCAGTCGGTCCTACCATGAGAAACGTTGAATGTGCCGAGCGTGTTTAGCATCTTTATGATGGAAAGTAAAGGAAAGATTAGAAACATAAATAAGAATAGTGAGCTAAGAATTCAAGGAAGGCCGTATCTAACAACCAGAAAGGAAAAGGATGTTAAGTGTATGATACCAGAAGAACTAGAAACTATGGATGCCACTGCTAGGGTTAAAAAGCCTTTCAAAGAAGTGAAAAGTTAAGTGAAGGTAATTTCTTAGATTTGGCTTCCTTGGCTAACAGATTTTTCAATACCAGCAAAGTACAGATAAAAAAAACTTCAGTAATACGTTTCAGCTCAGACAAGAAAGGAAAACTTACGATTAAAACTTCCTTTGATGATGAAGTTGGACTGAGTTTGTTGTGTTGAAGAAGGGATTCAAAGTGCATGATCTTTCTAACCTAGGAAATATTCCTCGCCTTCCATTGAGCAATAAATTAAGTGCTGAGAAAAAGAAAGATCTATTGGTTATGGTCTATTTTCTTCAAGATATATACACGGAATTTTATCTCTTGTTGTGTCAGTGATGCCAATAATGTATTCTTTGTTACTGTTGATGTGTCGACATTCAGCAATTACTTTCAAATAAAGCATGGCACTTACATATTTACCCAAAATGGTTATTTTTATATTTCTATAAATTCTAAAAATATTACTTCTTTGCAACACTTTTCATGTCAGACATAAGAAACTATGTGAACCTCTCATAATTTTCATTCCATCCATTAAATGATTTGTAATGTGAGTTTGTCAAGGCTTTTCCATTTTCTTACATTTGACATTTTGTCACTCTCAGCGTGTCCCATTCCCAGTCTTCAATTGGAGAAAGGCATTTTATTTCTGTATTTACGAAATTTCGTCTTGTAGATTTTCAAATTTTGTCTAACCGACCACTACATGCAAGCAGTTTGAGAATAACGCACTACACGACTGGGCAGTGGAGACGAAGTACACTGGAGCTACAAAGAGCGGGTCATTATCTCTCTTTCGGCAAATGTTGTCTTGCTGGCTACAGGCCGTATCATGATTTATAGCATTTCTTTACCCATGAATTATCATATACACACGATCTTATTAAAGTTGATTTATAACTCAATCCATAAATGAAGCCATATAAATAATGATATAAATACGTTGTTCTGAATAAATTAATTTAAAAGCGCGTAACCCCGGGCTCAACACCAACATCTTACATTAAAAAAGGAATCTTGGAATAATTCACTACGAAATAGGACGACAGTATGGACGAATGTGCTGCTTCGTTTTAGGAATTATGATTTTAATATATATTCTATATGACTAAATAATTATTCTGACAATAAATATTTAATAAGTGATTTAATTAGACTCGTTATCAGTATTTTTATATTTTAAATATGAAATATTATGACGTTTCGTCCATCATTTGATACTTCTTCAGTTAAAAATTTAGCTGTACATGGAATTCGGTATTATGATAAGGGGAAAAAATGTTACATTCTTTATAGGTCCAAATACTCCAGGTGTTAACAGCGCACAATTAAAAACGTTTTCATACAGAGATGTAAGTGTATTTTTAGTGATTCTTATTTGGAGCAAATTATAGCTGACCAGTCTTACACAGATTAATTGTCTGTCATCTAATGAATACCACCTTCATTTCCATTTATACAAATTATGTTCCGACGCGTGCTCCTAATAATACCATTAAATATACGAGTCATTTGGCAAGGATTTTAATGATTACATGTCGCAACTTGGGTTTCTTTTAGAGAGGTCTTTCCGTGAAATTGATATTATCGGAATATCTATTTCATTCGACTGCAGTTGCATTTTGACCGTTGACAAATTAAATTATATTTCCACCACTTTAAGTAGAATTTTAAATGGCGTAGACCTACGAAAGGTGAGTTTGAAATAATTGTTTTTCCATATTTTATTTGCGCAATAAAATGAAGTATTGTACAAAAATCATTTTCAGTTTTAAGCGCGTGCGCAATGTTTCCCGGGTATTTATTTGTATTAACCTTGAAAAAGCATTAATATGACAGTAATATATTGCCAAAAAGTGATTTATCTCGCATCTAGATTGTCACTTTATGAATCTTTAATTCCTTTATGGGTAAGTCGGCCTGTGGGAGTTTCTCTTAGAGGAATTTCCCCCAGAGAGACTGCGGGGCTCACCTGATTATGTCGGGAATGCCTCGTACTCTCTGTTTTTTTTATCAAAGTTCTCACATGCCGAGACACTTTCATCTATTTTGGGAGGTATATGTACTGGGGTCAAGGACCTTGAGCATATGGCAAGAGATGTCCGCTGATCCCGTTGGATCAGTCGGCCAACTGCCTCCTAAAACTTGTGGAGACACGGAGAAGGGAATTCTACGACCCCACGACAAACTCGTCTCCCGTCATTCGGAGGGGCGTGAGAATAGTACTCAATGCCTAACCTACCTGAAGCAGGTTTTCTATAGTTTTCCCGGCACCTCTTTAGGTGAAACACCGGTAGGATCCCGGGGGCCCTAGTCAACCCCTGGCTACCTTGCTGTACAATCAGCACCCCCCTTTTCAATTCCCTTCCTATGCTGTTAAAGGGGAGTTGCCTGTTTAAGGATCACCCTCATGTAGCCCGTTAACCCCAAAAAGAGCCAACCTTCCTCCTTTTCTGTCATCTTCTAACCTTCCGATCCATACGTTATTATAGGTCTTTATATAGTCATATATATTTAGATTTTTATTTCTACTAACATAAATATATTCGCCAGACATAGTAACATAGTATAATGTACTAGGGAGTGGTTGGATTTTAATTTAAATCAAAATAAATTATTGTGTTAGATTATATGAAAATCAAATTAAATTTATTCACAGAAAACAAAAGAAAACAACAATAATTACGAAAATTTAGGCTCCAATTTAAAATATTACCACGACTAGCTTAGCTTATAATTAATCTCATTAGGGTTTTTTGTGGGGATTTTTGCTGCAGAACGACAGTCGTGACATATCTTATACAGTGGCACAGACACGCACCTGTTTTTTCTTTGTGAAACTGCGGCTTCTTCTTCCCTTTTCGTAATTCAGGCTGCTTCTGTGTTCGTCAGGCGACTCCTTCCAGTGGTGAGTTCTGCTGTCGGTACCTGTTCTTCTTTCTAGGAACCCTGGTCTAAGATTACGTAGACGGATCTTCTTCTGCTCACTGCCGTCTATCTTCTTTTCAGTTTGCCCCCAGAGTAGATTGCAAACTTCGTTCACCCTCAAGTGACTTCTTCCTAATTTATGATGTTCATCGCGAAACTCCAAACTCTATCATCTCATTTCCACCTTCCTCCTTCCAAGTTTCATTCCCGAATTCTATTTCACGACTGCCCAACTTCTCCGTCCTTCATATGTTCATGTCCGACTGCCGTGTCGTGGATCAAACACCACGCACTCTCCAGACTTCTTCCTTCTTCAACTCTCCATGCCAAACCTCCAAATTTCTGCCACTTCACCTCTCCAGGTCAACTTCTATGTCTCCCACCATGATATGCATGGTGGATCACCTGACCCTCAGCTTCCAATTAAAGTCCCTATTGGTTTCTCTCCCTAATTTATGGAAAGGTCCGCGGCCTTTAAAATTCTCGGGCTCAAGAAACTGGGCTCAAGTACCAGATTTTTTAATTCGCCAAACGGTCGATCTGTCAAGTTCTGAAAACCGATGTCTAGCCTCTCTGGCGCCTTGGTATTTTCTTGTACTGCGTGTCTCCAATATGAAGAATTCTTCACCCAGTGACGAAATAAAATGGCGATTGCCACATACACTCATTCCGCTGGCAATCCTTTATTATATTTCCAATTATATCTTATTAATTTGTTATTATCGAACTAAAATGTAGACAGAATCTATTTTAAGTGTGTATCGTCACTTCATGAGGTTTAAATTTGCAGAATAATCAATACAAATGTTACCTATTTCTAGAATATATTATTGAATCTTCTACAGCTTTCTACTACGTGAGAACATTCGACTTAAGAGAAACTTCTCTATTTCTTCTCTGAGTCAGAACATCACCTGACTCTGCAATGTAGATGATGTTAGTATTTTTGTCCAGGCTCTTATGTTGGTTGTAACTATTTTGATGGCATCATATATCAAGGATTCAGGTCAGTGGATAGTGTGTTTTCATTCTTTATGGATCAAGTACCGATGAACTACTTCAGATAGACTTACTGCTGTATTTCTTAAGCTAGACTAAAAATAAAGAATTGAGATGTGGATCGGATGAATAATGTAATGTTATGTAGTCAGTTTGTTACGACAGTGTAGCTTACATTTAATAACGTATTTACAACCAGATAAAGAAAGCAATAATAATCCTATAGAATATTTATCTCTAGGGAACATAGCATAACACACAGATGCGGCTTGTTTGTAACATATAAGTGACCGCGATGACGGCTCTATTACACTAAATACAACTAAAAATTGAAAGACTGATGCCGCCATCGTAACTTCGAGAGAATTTTCGCCAGCAAAGAAGTGTAAACTGTCTGCAGGTCACGTGCTATAGAGTCCAGGAGGGGAGGGAATGTGCTGAGTGATGTTCAAAATTAGACCGCGAAAAACGGACCGGCACATTACTCTTATGCAATTACCACAGTCCAAATTTCCGTTTTAAATTACTCTATAGATTTTGTTTCCTTAAATATTCGTCTTTGTAGTGCAAAGTTGGATTGCTTGATAACGTCAGCTAATTCCTGATATACTTTCAGCGACTGAATTTCAGTATCGATAACAATGCTCCTGTTAATAGATATATACAGTGCAGCCCTGTCTTATAATATCATCTTTACGTTTGGTGTCTTACTGTCGTGTGTTTAGAACTATGTTCAGTGGTGTTGTCCTCCGCTGTACCGCGACGCACCTCTAGGGCTCCAATCAGCACAAACAGACCACTGTCCAACAGTGTAATATGTTTAATTGTTAAATAGGTTGTTTGGCATCCTAAAGCCCTTACTACTGAATTCGCAGTGATCATAATCGCGTTTTTTTGAAGAATGAAATTTTAATAATAATTCTTTTCTTTATTATTTTTCATCTGGCCTTGTAATCTTGAAAAACTCCAATGGATTTTCATGTAAAATTTTCGAAGAGTTCATAGTCATGTTAGGAAAACCTAATGCGCATTCCACATTCAACTACTACTTTCTGTTGACGTTAGTTCGTAAAATTGAGAGAAGTACCAACATATTTCATTTATCTCGTATTCCCTAAATATGAATGCAATATTTCATTTTATTGCGCAAATAAAATATGGAAAAACAATTATTTCAAACTCACCTTTCGTAGGTCTACGCCATTTAAAATTATATTTAAATTCGTGGAAATATAATTTAATTTGTCAGTATAACGGTCAAAATGCAACTGCAGTCGAATGAAATCAAACAGATATTCCGATAATATCAATTTCACGGAAAGACCTCTCTAAAAGAAACCCAAGTTGCGACATGTAATCATTAAAATCCTTGCCAAATGACTCGTATATTTAATGGTATTATTAGGAGCACGCGTCGGAACATAATTTGTATAAACGGAAATGAAGACGGTATTCATTAGATGACAGACAATTAATCTGTGTAAGACTGGTCAGCTCTAATTTATCGATTTTTTGTGATCATTTTGGCGGAATTTAAAATTTTTTCAAAAGAAATGTCAATTTTATAGATAATTAGACTTACCAAAATATATTATGCGTATTTATTATACAATTATAGATTTTTCTACAATCCACAGATAATTGACCTGACTCAATATTGCATTTGTCTACTGCAGCAGCAAAGTGCAGCAACACTGACGCACAAATAATCCAATTCGCTGATGCATCGCATGGATTGAAACATTATTCAGGAACAATAAATAAGAAATGAATTAACCTAAGCCAAATTTGATGTTTCCAAAAGTCTCTGAAATACATTAATTAGAAACTGCATTATTTTAATTATGATGACTATGCAGTTACAAATATAAACTTTCAAAATATTTTCTAACAAATATTATATATTCTGTGAAAGGACATGTTTTCTGATTATTAAAAAATACCACGTTGCTCTAATCTTGTTTTCAACTTTTTAAAATTAATTTATTTTACATTAATTACACCGGGAGTTTTCAACTACTGTCATTTTCAACTATAAATCTAGAAATACAATTCACACGAACGCATTGCATTTCAATTTTTTGTATTGATTTCATAGTTTTAAAAACATTTGAGTATGGTACTGTAGTGTGTATTTACAGTTTTATAGTTGAAAGAGGCAGTAGCCGAAAGCTATTAAAGTAATTCACATAAACTACATAAACCTATTTTTAAAAAATAGGTTAAGAACAACAAGGTTTCTGCTAATAATAATTTTTCTGTATGTTATTTAAATTTTAAGTTACTTATATATATATGTATGTATTACCAAGTTAAATGTTTGAAACATTATTTACTGTTGTGGTTTTATTGAAGAATTTATGGAAAGATTATAAAATTCGTCCTATAGGCTTAGTTTAAGTATTTTTTTTGCGGGTCAAAATATGAGAAAAAAATATAATCTACGTCTAAGTCAGGAATTAAAACACTTACGGGTTTTTCAGTATGAAGTCTAAATCTCTTGTGGTTTGATGGCTTCATTTGTGCGGAACGACATGAACACTGCCTTTGTCTTAAAGTCATTTCAAAAATATATTAAGCCACTCTACTTACCTGTCGTACCTTAATATTCCCCGTAATCTGATAAATAAACGTGTTCCTAGATTGAATTGTGATCTTATCGCACTGATCAGTAGAGCGATTCAGTCAATCTATAAGGATTTCCACTAGGAAATGATATGTTCTTCGCTTCATCGTTTCTGCAGGAGTAATAACTATTCGTTTCAGTAAATCAATTTGGATGATGTGAATATAAATCCGGGAGAAGGTTGCCAAATATTTCAAAATATTTCGGGAACGATATCGTCGGAAGCTTTTTCTGGAACACCTATATCAAAATATTAATATCACTGTCATTGCAATTATTTGCTTTCATCGTCGTATAGCTGTGGATAGATCGGAATTGACTTACATGCAGATGTTTTTTGCAGTAACATTTTTACGGTATCTTTACGAATTCCTGTCCGCATAACTGAGTGTTTTCACGCACTTGATTAAGTTGAATTGAGTCACGCCAATCAGTTTAAATTCAGTTATACCAAACTGTATTTTTTAAATAACTTCAGAATAGAAAATATCATTTCAAGTCGGTAAAAAACCTATCTAAATAGTTTCGTTTTTGTTTTTAAGTAAAGTCTGTTATTAATTTGTGTGGATTAATATAACTCTAATAATAAAGGTTGAGAGAATGTGATTGAAATGTCGCAGATTATTTTACTGCTGTATCGCAAAGTTTCTTGTATCTTTGCTTGTTTCATAGACAGTAAAAATCATGCATGCAAAAATAAAATTAAAACCCTTTGGAGTGCAATTTTCGCCTTAGTTGCAGCCGTATTTTCCTTAACCGGTATGGATAATGGTCCTTATACCTCACACAGACCTGCTCCAATCTTGCCCTATTGGAGCAATCAGGTTTCTTGTTTAAAATTACCGTTTCGTATAATGAAATTATTCCGCGAAGCAAATATTAAAGGCGTTAGTCGTGGTCCGGGCTGATTTACGGAGGAGATATTTAGACGAGACAAGCACCGCACCTATCCCTGATTTACGCGCCCTCGCCTTGTTTTGGAAGTGGCTGACCGCCACGACTCGCATAAAAATAGACCTGGCAGTATTTCCCAGGCATTTCCGGCAACTAATTTGCTTATGCCACGACCATATTTCACCTTTACAACGCCTTCGTTCTTTGCATATCTACTCATTTTCTCATACGTTAACGTACGCCCTTGAAAAATGTGACAATGTTGTCAAGTTAAATAAGCGTACATCTTTATAAAAAAAATTGGCCAAAGAAAATAAAATTTTAGGGGGGAACAAAAATTCTTTGGTATTATTAGCCTCATGTAGGTGTTAAAACCTTAGAATTGAGAACAATTCACAGGGTGCACAGACTTTATTCAATGTCTGATGTCAGTCTTCCCGATGCTGACTAATCATTAGGACCAACCTTAATATTGAAACTATTGTTAAAATATTTCTCTTCAGGTTTATTGCTGAGAACTTTCACGTTAAGTTCATTTATGTTTTGGTGCCATGATGGATATTGAACAAGCTGTGACGAATGACAAAAGTTGAATGTAAAATTTGAAAGAAACATTGAAAACTTTTAAAAGCTAACCTTCAAGATACACTGCCCGGGTTCCTGGAAAATTCATGGATGTTGTGGGTGAGAGTTTCCATACCGTGAAACTTCTTACAAGAAATGAGTTTCCTGATTTGCAAAAAGTTCCTAATGGCAAACAAAATTAAACAAAAAATTATAAGTAACCGATAACCTGAGAATAAAGTGTCAGATAGTCTTCGTAAACTGGAAGTCTCTATAACAGCGGAAAATCTGATAATCACTTCCTCAAGCCCAGCAAATACTTACAGAATATTAAAAATGTTGGAAAGGTACCACGGGAAAGTAAATTCAGTACTTTATGGTTTCAGCGACGATCACTTACCTCAGACATAAAAGTGGCTGCCCAAACAAACAAACTACTACCTTGGATTTAAACTGACAATCAGTGAAATACAACAGATAAGTAAAAATTCCAACCACTTTCAGACATTATTTTTAACAGTTTCCAGAGAGGAAAAAAAACGTTTCGACACTTATTTGTACCTCTGTCAGGTTATTATCCAGTGAAGAAACACTGATAAGCCACGTGTTAACAAGAATACCAAAAAATTTTACATATTTTTTGTAGTAAATTAATTACCAAATTAATTGTTCTGAGGAAAATTGCAAAAATATTATATAGAACAGACGAAACGGGCTCTGGACATCAGATTAAAAGAGCATAGAAATAATTATATAAACCTTGTAACCATAATGTGATCACAACACACAGATTTGAGGAGAATCACGACTTCAATTGGAGTGATGTTAAAATTTTAGATACAGAACCAAATTCATACAAACGCAATTTATATGAAATGCTATATAATGAAACAACTGATAACACCAATAATTCTCAGAATGATAGCATTAAATTAATCAATGTTTACAATATGTTATTATTAGTAAATATATAGCTTATTGGTTATCTTTACTAACTGTATATAAACGAAAATTTTTTTTTATACCATTTAGGTATAAATAAATAGCGGAATTAAGTCTTTCCATATAAAGTGTATAATAGCCATTGAGCCTCCGTCACTTGTTTTTGGATTATATTCCAAGGTCACAGCAGGGACAGATTGTAAATCTTTGAAGGGATGGGTCATACGTTTGTCGTGTAACCTGGAAGGGGGGGGGGAGAGATTTTTAAAATACTATAAAATTTGTGGTTTGGTTTATAAATATTGTGTATTTAAAATTGACACTTGATGTATTGATAATTAGGTGAGTGTTCTCAGTTGCGTACCTTTTTTGTTCAGTAATAGATTACTACTAAAAAAATATGTAAAACGTTTGGGTTTTCTTGTTAATACGTGGCTTATCAATGTTTCACCACAGGATAATAACCTGACAAAGGTACAAATAAGTACCAAAACGTTGTTTTTTTCCTATTTGGAAATTTGTTAAAAATAAAGTCTAAAAGACGGCGTTTTTTTTTAATTATTACAAAATCAGACGTGAAAATACAACCTTTCTATAAGTACAAAAGAGTTGCGTGAGGCCTTAATATTAATCCACTAAACAAAAACAGTGCCTATAGTTTTTTTAAAGTGGCAGGCTATATGAGTGTAAGCAGTATCAGGTCATAATAATACCTCATTAAACAAAACAGCGTCTTTATTGGCACGACTGGAAAAAAAGAATTGAAAAAGGAGAAAAATCTGAGGAAAAAGAAAATTGCATTAGGGAAAGAAAACCAGGAACTAGATTTTGGAAATCTTGCGACATCTATATGCATGTAGGAAAACAGGGAGAAGTGGCTAGATTCGGCTCTGTTCGACGATAGGACGGAAAAGATGGTGACTTTTATTGAATTTACTTGATTAAATGTTTTTTATGTATGCTTGGGTAGCCGAATCTAGGAAAAAAGAAATAGTAAGCGCGGGAAGTGTAGGGTAGTGGTTGGCCAAAGTGGTCACATGGCCATGTTAGGGGAGGAAAGCAACCAGCCCGGACACTGGCCTGAGCGGGAAAGTCTTTTGGCGTGGGGACGAGAGTTCGAACACACAAAAAATGTAACTTGTTCGTAGAGCCGGTAATGCGAACAAAAGGTGATCGAAATTTGTATCCAATGCCATTAGATTTGTTGAAGGACCAGTATGACGGTGTCGGGTGCAAACTGGCAATGTGCTGTGTTCACGATGCCGTCAAACGTGTATTAGTCATCATGATGAACCGGGATTCGTATGAAAAGACAACGTGATGCCATTCCTGCGTTCAGGTTCGTCGTTGACTAGACCATTGGAGGGGCTCCTTCCTGCCATTCAGCATCAACGTAGACCAAGTCATGGTCAACGTGCTGACAGTCCATGCTGCTGCATACAAACTTCTTCGAACTGTTCGTGCAGACACTTTCGTCTTGTGAACGATCCCATTGCTTGACTCAATGTTCGTGACGGTACTCCACGATTCTTTTAGGATACGCAGATAAGATATCTGTCTTCTTGGTTATTATTGATGGGGGTCGCTATGATCCTTCACGACATTTCATATAATGAACTTGTTGAGTTCATATTCTGGTGACAGTCATGGGATATGGCGTACTATAAACCGCAATCCCGGTAGGCTGCAATTCTTCCTAGATAAAAGTTCGACACGTGCTTGTAGACTTTTCCTCTTACACGAGGGAAAATAAATAACTATCTTACACGAAAACAACGCTCAGATGCAACACCGTCTGCTTTACATGAATGCTTTTAAATGCTAATCGTTTGCACATCACTGCATCTGGCATGCAGATTTAACGTTCGTAGAGTGCCGCTAGTGTAGTAATTGTAATTGTCACTAGTGTCTTTCATGATTATTTTCCAAACTTGAATACACGAAAGTATTAAACGACCGTCTCAGAAAAAAATATATAGAATTTTTATGTCAGTTATATATATTACGTGATAAGTCGTATAATAGTTCCTATTTAGGTTCCAAATGGAAAGTACAGTATCTGATATATATGCAATTACAAAAATAGACAGAGGTAGATTATCCAAAATTGATGACAGTCGAGACATTGCAACATCGGCCAGTCTACGTTGGCCCTCAATTCTAATTGAAAATTAATTTATACAACTAGTTTTATATCGTAAGAAAGGTATATTTGTAAAAGAAATAAAATTTCTCGCCAGTGATACAATACTATTTAATATTGTCCTAAAAATAATTGATACAGTGAAATGTAAAACGATCTACTTACTACCAACAGAAAAGCATTAGGTGACACTTTTTAAATTTTTTTCTATTGATGGTGCAAATTTAGTGACAGTAATAATATGAAATAAAAAGTCAGTGAAACACGGTTCCTTTTCCTAAGTAATTCCCAAAGCATTAAGCATTCTTTAAGTTAGCTTCTTAATAAAAATTTTTTATTTAAAGTAGTTATAAATAAGGTTTCGAAGTTTTTATTTTCCTAGGTCCTAGGTCTTATTCTATGTAGAGTCCGTTGGAAGATGAGTATTATTGTTGTTCCCCTTCAATTTCATACATATTACATGACTTTACATTAACGTTACGTATTTCTTTTTCAGGAGCACATGAATCAGACAGATGCTTATTTGGAGGAAATATTGGACATTGAGAGCAAGGCTTCCAATAGTACTGATACGACCAATAAAAGTGCGAGGAAATATCGAAGCAGTTTCAAAAATACCACCAGTGAGTACAGTTATGAAACGTTAGACCAGAAGACAAGTTCTTACAATTCGTCTTATATGGTGAATATCGGGTGGAACGCGCTGAACTCCAGCGACTCCAAATACATACATCTCAAAAATAGGAAAAGACGAAGAAAGAGTAAAAATATAGAGTCTCAGGAGAAAAATGTAGATTTTCTCCAGTACCTCTCCGGTTTCTCAAATCAGTCAGACGGTGTGCATCAGAAACGTCACGGGAGAAATCATAAACTTTTGAAGAATAAAGACAGTCAGAGGTGGCAACAAACGAGACGCAACAGAATCCATATTTTCACTCGGAAAAAGGGAAGTCAGAGAGAAAGTTCGCCATCAGATTCCAGACGTCTGCTGGGGTACACCAGGATGTTCGGCCGCTGGGAGAAGTGGTCGCCTTGCTCCTACAAGTGCACCACATATCGCATCAAGTAAGTTCCCTAACACACAAAACATACCAAGTAATTTTACTTGGTTCATTTATAGGAAGAAATTACTTGTGTTATTGACCATAATCTGAAACCATTGATTTACTACAGTGATGGGCAAACTACGGCCCGCGGGCCAGATCCAGCCCACGCGGCATTATTCCTAATCTAACGAATAAAAAAATAATACAGGCTTTAAGAAAAATAAATGTTTTCCTCTTTCTCTTTCGTTTTGCATCAGTGACGACATACAAATTTATCCCATTTAATGGAATGTTATGTTAAGAATGAGAGGCACTTTCTGCTGGCAACTTTGTAGCGAAGAGTATAACAGGCAACGGAGCCTCCTCACAGTAGCTACCCCCTCCACCGTGGCTAGATATCGAAAAAAATTTCTTGACTCACCTATCTTTGTTGGCTTTCTAGTTTTATTCTGCATGTTGAAAAATTTTTTTAGTTCCAAGACGTTATCTGATAAACGTAAAGTTGATTATGAATGCCGCGTTTTCAAAGATTGGAAGTACTTTTACTTAGCTTTAGGGATAAGCCACTGTAGTGCGTCTTAAGGTTGCATAAGTAAGATAAAGAGCATTTGGGAAATAGTAACGCGGAGCAGCTAGACACGTGCGCCTGGTTCATAGGATTGCAAAGTTTAAAAATAAACATTGCGTCTCAGGTACGAAGGAATGCTCCCCTTCTCGGAAAAGAGCCCTGTTTGCCCTACGCTGACGTGACGTAGAAGGATAAAGCTTTGCTGATTGGTTGTCACATAAAAGCGCCCGATAAGTAGGAACCAAACAGAGGCTATTGACCATCACTGATCCATGGAGAGGTTGGGTGGTCAGACATACTGCGGTTGATAACGGAGAGAGGACGTCTGGTGCTGTTAGCCTTAAGACTGTTCTGTGCAGAATTCGGTTACAGACTATTTACCCCACGGAAAACCTTGAATTTAGAGAACATTTGCATGTTTATCTAGCCAAGAAATAATTTTTTTTAACTTTTTCGTAAAATAATTATTGTGCTTTATAATAAATAGATGTTTGTCCTTGTAAAACCTTCAATATTTCCTATGTCCCAATAGATAGAAAGGCACGCTACACCATTATGTCTCATCTGCAACGAAACTGTAGCATTTTACAAAGAATATAACATTTCACAACACTTCAACTCTAAATTATTTTGACCTGCATAAAGTTTTTTTCCCTTTCGTTTGGCCCCCTCTTTAAAAAGTTTGCACATCACTGGTTTAGTACGATTACAACGCTATTTATATCTTAATATACTTCAGAAGAGAGTTAATTATGAATGTTTTTGTCGTTCTGGTATCAGTATGATTGATAAATCCTCTCTATATTTGTGATCAATTGTTAACAATGCTAGAAGCTTTTAGTACATAAAAGACTTGGATTACAGTCACGTGAATTGAGAAAGGGTCGTATTGTCGTAGGTTTCAAAAATTCGGTGGCAGCGAATACTTCCGTAGATTATGTTAAGGTTGGAAAACGACCCATATACTTAATACATATTGTATCTCATGAATCCTTGAGACTTTACGACCCAATATAGCATTATCTTTGTCGGATTGACTCACGAAAAAATATTCGTTTTATGTGGTTATACCGTGAACAGTCTCCACCATTTACCTGTTTCTAGGAGAATGAGAGAGAATGTGCGTCGTAAGCGACATGAGCTGAGTGAAAACAAGAACTGGTTCTGCTCGACATTAATGCACCCGCAAATTCTACTTTGGTAGTCTGGCAGATTTTATTTTAATGGCAGATACCACTTATACTCCGTACAACGTACTCGTTCGACTTAACACCGCGTGATTTCATATAACCAAAGATGGGAATCAGATTACAGTAGGAACGACAAGTGCTCCTTATTAGAACTGACTATTTCATTCCTCTCACTTAAATTTATTTAACTACGGTCTATTCTTTAATCCCCTTAACTCAAATAATTGAGGAAATGGAAAAATAAACCGTTATATCTAATAACTCACTTCAAGAAGTATTTTCATCTATAGTTGACTGCTTTGTGCTGATAGTAATGGTTGTTTTGGGTAACATATTTCTAAGACAAGCTGTTTTAGTGGAAAGAGTTTAAATATAATATTCTTAGTAGGAACTGGGGCAATTAATTAGGCCGTGAGGAGCAATATGTGCGACAAAAACACATTGTTTTAAGAGTTACACGATGAATGCGAAAGAGGAATGCGTTCATAATAAGCTGATACAAGCCAATATGGAATGACGTTAATGACACAGGACGCAGTATTGGGTGAAAAATCGACATAAACTAATAATTAGTTACTCAGGTATGAGTAAATTTGTCTAAATCTGAAAAGGGTTAGATCTACTTTCTTTTGGGTTAACAGGCTACATGAGGGTGATCCTGAAACAGGCAACTCCCCTTTAATAGCATAGGAAGGGAATTGAAAAGGGGGGATGCGGAAGGTACAGCAAGGTAGCCAAGGGTTAACTAGGGCCACCGCGCTATGGTTTAAGGATCCTACCCGGTGTTTCCCCTAGAGATGCAAGGAAAAACCTAGAAAACCTGCATCAGGTAGGTCGGGCATTGGGTACTATTCTCACGCTCTTCCGAATGACGGGGGATGAGTTTGCTGTGGGGTCGCAGCATTCCCGTCTCCATGTCTCCACCAGTTTCAGTGGCAGTTGGCCGACTGATCCAATGGGATCAGCGGACAACTCTTCCCATATGCCCAAGGTTGTCGACCCCAGTACGTATACCTCCTGAAATAGGTGAAGATGTCTCGGCATGTAAGAACTTTGATGAAAAAAACTAGAGAGACTACGAGGCATTCCCGACATAAATAAGGTGAGCCCCGCGATCATTATGGGGTGAAGTGCCTTCGAGAAAACTCCCGCAGCGCCTGGCATGTCTGCTTACCACGTTAGATCTACTTGAAATTGTATAATATTTAATCCTAAAATATTACAATTCAGGTAAGGAAAAAATAGTGCTATACGATCACGGAAATTGTAAATTTTGTCTTAAATCATTTGTAGATGTGCTTTTCCGCCAGTCGAATATTTTGGTGAATTATGAACTTACCAACTTCCTTTGTGATCATAGTCTTAAGAACATGTTTTAAAAACATTTAGTCATAAAATCGCAAGTGCACGTTAGAGTGTCAACAGTTTGTAACTTGCAGGAGGTGTAGGATGCCGTATTTGTGCGGCGCGGACATAGTGCGAGAAGAAGCCTTCTGCTACGTGGAAGGAAGTAGCTGTCAGCGGTGGGTACAGCGGCACATACATTACCAGAGTGACGACTCCTCATCTCCCGGTAAGCTAACTACAAGTTTTCATTGATTAAGCCCAATGTTTGCAATTGTGACTTTGGCATTCCTGCAGATGCTTCGGAGGAGAACGACCTAGAGTCAGAAGTGTCGACAAGCCCCGCAGATAAATGGCAATGTGGGGTGTCTGGGCACAAGAGCCCACAGTGGACGCTGCGCATAGTCGGAGGGAAACCCTCGACCAAGGGGCGCTGGCCGTGGCAGGTGGCGCTGCTCAACAGGTTCAAGGTATGTTGCGATAGCGATTCTCTGCTCACGGTAGGTTGACAGGTCACAACGGACGAGTTCTTATGCCACCAGGAGGCGTTTTGCGGAGGGACGCTCATTTCGCCTAGGTGGGTCGTCACGGCTGCTCATTGCATCAGAAAGAGGCTGTATGTCCGCATAGGGGAGCATAATATCATGAAGAATGAAGGGAATGAGATTGATCTTAAGGTGAATTTAATATTATACTAATATTTGTACATGTCATTTTTCCTCCACTCCACTGTCTGAAGAAATAATGATAAACACCGAGTACGCGCTGACATCCGAATTAGAGATTAAAAGCATGAGTAATTGTAGGAAAATATACGAAGTACTATCCAAAACTTCCAGGAATAGATCGTATTTGGTGAGAAAAAGTCTTGAACAGCTTCCTAATCTCGTTTGCTCACCGTGCCTAATGGTGTGTTATCCGGATCCGACTGTATTGGGTGCTTTACTTTGCTAATAACAGAATGAAAACATGAATTAATTCGATGATTAAACTGACAGCAGTTCTAGAACTTGCTGATCATAATAATGAAGTTTACATTCTCGTCATGAGTCTGTTAGAGATATTCTTCCTGAATGAAATCGTAAAAAGTCTATGCCTAAGGGAAAATCGAAAATTTTCTGCACTATCATCAGAAATGTGATGAGAAGGAAATTTTGTTGAAGGTTGTTCTCAGGATTTCTAATACGACGACTTCCAATACAAAATATTGGCTGGAGAAATGTGATAGTCAAAACTTGCAGCTTCTTCTGGCAAATGTCTCTGGATCAAGTCAGTATAATGACCTGTCACGCACAGTTATTGCTACTCATCTCTGCCTTGTTCCGATTGTCTTCTTTTACTCAGCGTGGCTAATGTAACCCCAGCGATATTAAATCTTCATTTCCTGTTGACCCTGTCTCTGAGTGATGCATCTTCGAGCCGCAGGTTTGCTGCAGCGTTTTTGGGAAAACCTACCAATTTTTTTCTCCATCTTTAGAATTCTCGCACTTCCTTCCATCATTAGTTCCGCGCTATATACTACTACATCATTCCGAAACATTTACACTTTTGATACGGTTATGTAAAGCACTTTCGGAAAGAACTACTCTAAATATGCGTAGTTTATTACGGAAATCGTGGAAGTCTAGCAATTATCTATTGAACCACACAAAAAACAGAGACTATTATTCATGTTATTATTGAAAACACGTAGGCGCAAAAATACCGGCATGTGCATGATTTGTGCTCGTCATGGTTCCTAAAAACTGGGGTTAAAACTGAAAGATGTCATGAAAGATGAAGACCGGCAGAAGTTCCGTTCAACTGTAACAGTAGTAAAGAAGACGACATTGCCTCTCTTGATTTTCAAATATGAGTCTTAAAGAAAGGGCTGGACTATGCAAACAATGAATTACGGACGCCGTCCATTGCTGATGACTAGGGGAGATATGCATGAAACGTTAGAACTAACTAGTTATGCTATGATTGAGGAAGTATGTTTAGCACCCATTACGTTGTCAATTGTTTCTAAATTGACGACCTGAGCTGAGATATTATATCAAAAACTTGGCAAAACCTCCCAGGAAACTTTTTTGGGGATGATGCCATGGGGCATCTTTCTGACAAAAGTTGGCATATCCACTTAAAATATGATATGAACGGTGGTGAAACCTCGAATCAAGATGACCGAATCTCTCGTCGCTTATTTAGTGGTCTCCAAAACAGGGAACGCCATATTCAAGGGTCTCTTTGGTCTATCCAGTGTACCTCGTCCACCATAAAATACCCCGTACGGGCGCGCACGCGTGACCTTGAGTAAAGCTTAGTAGATTAAATATGGGGAACATTTTGGTGTGGTAGATGTAGTGTCGAGGATTGAGGATGGTTTTGACATATACAGTTGGAGAACGAAGTAGCGACACAAGTACATACGACGAGTGTGAATGGGAGAGTTGGAATTCAGCGAACAATCAGATTGAGGTAGGTCGTTTCTAGCGAAGGCCAGCGTACGGGCACCACAAATAAGGCTCAGCAGGCCCCATCAGGGCCTTGACCTACCGGGTCGACTGCGGACTGTCATCTTACACGACAAATTCCGAATTTGTAGTGCTACGAGGTCAGCGTATCGAGTTTCCAGCAGTCTTAATCCCAGTCTACGGGACCATGATGGCAAAAACATCCAAGCCCATGCCAGTATTCGAACACGGGACAAATTTATTGAATTGCCACGCGAAAGGCGGCGTAAAAATCAATGCGAGTTATAGTCCTATTAGCCAGTTTACAAATTTTGGCTCTCAAAATAAAGTTTTATAATTGTTCTGTTGATATTTGGTTCTTTTGACTAATGAGTCACTGGGTTATGGTAAGCATTGAATCCACTTCTGACAGTGGTCAATTTATCTCTTCGTTACGCGTTTTTGGTTACGATTTCTTGGTTGAGAACCCCACTCTCGTGTTGACTCCGAGTTTACTCTGTGTGATTTTGGACTATTACTCACGTCAAATAATAATAAATAGAAAACTTGACGACTAAGATGAACACAGTACCAACATGTCTTTATTCAATGAATGAAGGGGGTAATAGGATATGCCGATGATGTTGATACATATTATTTTATAATATACACTCACAGATAACAAACATTTATTTACACATCTTTTGCACGCACTGAAGTAGGCTATGATCTCGTTTTATAAACAGGTCCATCTATAAGGTTCTTGCCGTAATGGGCGAACTAAACTTCTCGTGTTTCCATTGACGACTTCGCCGTCTCGACTCCTCGGCAATGACGACGAAGGACGACTATCAGGTTTACTACCGTAATTATAGTGAACCAAAGGTTCGACATTGTAGCATGCTTACTGCTATTTTATGTGAAAAATATCTAATTGTCTGGAGTGCTTGAGTTTGATGTTTAACAATGTATCTTCCACAGAGCTATCACAATGTATGTATTTTTTATTCGTAATTCTGCCTGTGTATTACTTTGCACTTTTCGTAGCAGTAAAGTAGGAAAGAAAGACAACGGCTAAAGCATCCGTTCTCCAGGTGGATAAAATGATCACGCACCCAAGCTACAACACGGACACCGTGGACAGCGACCTGGCGCTGCTGCGGCTGTCGGACTCCGTGAGGCCGGGACCTGGCAGGGGCTTGGCGTGCCTTCCCAAGCAGTTCCAGATGCTGCCTCCACCAGGACATCTCTGCACCGTCATCGGCTGGGGCAAGCAGCGCTTGGCTGACAACTTCGGAACGGAGCTGCTTCACGAAGTAGAGGTACTTCATTACAGACCATTCACACTTTTAACTGACGGCTATGCAAATGAGTGATTTCAATCACATGACTTAACGGGACCGGTACTATATTTTGACCATTAACACTCCAACCAGTTCCGATTAGCTATTAGCTTAAGGTAGTTAAAAAGATCCCGGAACTTTAAGGTAGTCCTTAACGAGGTGAATAATAATACTCCTGATACTATATGCAGTCATTCCGAGGGACCTTAAGAGGGTGAATAATTTATACAATGTAACTTTTTCCTTAAGAAACACATATATACTTGAAATTTTTAATAGTTATACATAAGAATATGGAAGAAACTCAAGAAAACTATTCTTCTCTCTTAGAAATATTAAAATAATTTCTCTGCGAATACTTTTTTGTTAATATAAAGAAACATTAAAGGGTAATAATCTTTCGAGAACTGTATATAAATGATGTAACATTGTCGATTCTCGAAGATCCTTTCACTATACACCAGCTCAGTTTTTGTTTTACGATCACTTCAGTAAATAATTATTGAAGGGCCGGGTAATTTTGAAATAGAAAAATTACCAAAAAGTACTTGATAGCGCCAGTGTTTTTATTTATCGAGCATAAATTAAATATATCTCGGGCATTGTTTTTCATTGATTCCATTCAAGAAACACTTTATACCTTTCTCCAACATTAACGTCTCCAACATACTTAAATCCACTTACGATTCTACAAATAATCTCAGCATCTTCCACGTTTTAAGACACGATGGTCTTGTAAAACTAGCATTAGAGGGAAGTGTGTGGAGGAAGATCAGAAGAGGGAGCAAGGGATGGAATACGCTAAGCAGATTAGGGAGGATGTTGGGTGTGCTGGTTATAAGGAAATGAAAAGGCTTGCTCAATATAGGTTAGCATGGGGGGTTGCATCAAACCAGTCTTAGGACTGAATACCACAACAACAACATATTATCCGTAAGTAAATTCCTCTTTTTCGCGAAAGCCTCCTTGCCTGTGCTATCCTACTCTTAATGTCTACTATACTTCTACCATCCCTAGTTATTACGCTTCCCAAGTAGCATAATTCCTTAACGTCCGTCGAAATATCCCTTCCCAATCTAGCACCCTTTGTCATTCCACCGTTCCCCAAGCTACACTCCATTACCTTAGTTTTCCCTCTATTAATCCTCATATTGAACTCATCTCCAAGGCCATGTTCTTGCCATTCATTATTGTTTCCAAGTCTCCTTCTGACTCTCCTAATACTACAATGTCATCGGAAAAGCGTAAGGTTTTTATTTCTTCTCCTTGCAGTATGATTCCTTTTCCTTTTTCGTTTTAACTTTCTTAATCACCTGTTCTACATATAAGTTAAACCGCATGGGAGACAGACTGCATCCTTGTCTTACTCCTTTCTTGATTTTTGCTTTATTTACATGTCCTTCACTTCTAATTACTGCTGACTGCCTCCTTTATCGATATTTTATTCCCGTGCGCTTCAAAATCTTAATAGTGTGTTCCAGTTCACATTATCAAACGCGTTTTCTAAATCTACAAATGCCATGAAGATAGGTCTGTTCTTTCTTATCTTTTCTTCTAAAATCCGACGCAAAGTCAATATTGCTTCCCTTGTCCCTACTATCGTCCTAAAACGAAACTGATCTTCAAACTCGCATTCTATTTGACCTCAAAATGCTCGTAAATTTCTTAAAAAATCGCTAATAAGCTTACATAAAACCATTTTATTTAATAAATACCGAGTTTTTAATTTATTTATTACAGTTGGCACGGAGACAATAGTTAAACGATAAAGATTAAAATTATATTACCTTTGTCTGTTATTTCCTGTAAGGGGTGTCTTGAATAATGGATCAGGAGGTTGTTTCAATGAACTGTAAACTACATCCATTTACGAGTACTTTTACACGGCATAAGCCCCTTTGCCACGTGGAAACCCCCAATGCCGTCTACGTTTAGTCGTACTACGACATAAAGCTAATGAAAATTGCATTCCTTTAACGCCTTCTGTCTCCAGAATTAAATAAATCTGAAATTTGATCAGAATTTTTATTAGTTATTTTTTAGTGATGTAGAGAAGAAGTTTTGTATCTAGGAGTTTTATGGTGGCGAGTCTAGCACCACCGAGTTTGGTTGTGAGTTCCGCAGTCCAAATTACGTGTGGATGTCACTTTACAGTAGATTACACTGGTGCATACTGCACAATGTCATTTTGTCTTTCAGGGTGAACTTTCTGTCGCTCGAAAGACGAGATTTTCATTCATGTAGTGAGGTTTATATTTTCTAATTTTTTAGATATCTCCGTAGTAGTAGTTCCATTTGATCGTTCTTATTGCCTTAGTAGACATATATTTTTGGCGTGTACATTGTTGTAGCATCATTGAAATTAAATAATGTCAGTTGTAAAATTTTTCGTCTCATATTTTCCACTTCCGCACAGAACGATACCAAAATGTCCCAGATCGGTCAATCGTCGTAACGGTGTGCACTGATCGCGGGTTTATGTGTTACATTGGCTCTAATGATATTTAAATGAGTGAGTCACTGGTTTGTCGCAACAGCTTATATGTTTTTTTGGTTGTTTAACTACGATAAATTTTAGTTGTGACATTGTAAACAAATTTGTTACTTGACTCACGGCACATATCCGGCATATTGTAACATTACGTTTATCTCTATGCACCGCCCATTTGTACACACACTCAGTATTCCAGGAATTTTATTACAACTGTATTGATAACTTATCGCCATTTGGTTTCGACGTTATTCGTCCTATCGACTTATTAGTTTACTTCCCGTTATAAGCAAGGTATTTGAATGATTGTCTCTGAAAAGAATCTATGCAGACCATGACATTTTACCCTTACTGCCGAATTGCCAATTTGGTTTTAGAGAACGTCACTGAACAATCCAACAAGTTCACCGGATAGTTAACGAAATCTCCAAGGGTCTAGAGGGAAGGAAGTTGTGCAATGCTGTTTATCTTGACATCTCCAGGAATTCGACAAGGTTTGTCACACAGGCTTGCTCTTCAAAAACGGAAACACCCTATCCAGAAATTATTTCCTTATCAAATCTTACTAGCACTTTTAAGTAAAATTCAATAGGAAACAATCCAAATTTCAGTCCGTCAATTTTGGAGTTCCCCAGAGTAGTTTTCTGGGACCTCTGCTCTTCCTGATCTCTACTGCAGATATTACAGAAACCAATAATAGGAAAATCACCTCCTTTGCTGACGATGTAGCAGGGCTTTCTACAGTCAAAGATCCTACCAGAGCCTCCACATAACTTCTCAATAACTGGTACACCAGTTGGCAAACAAAAGTCAATCAAGCAAAATCAGTGCACATGCGACAAATCACTTCTCCACCAGGACAGTGAACAACGTGTGCATTCCTATTGCAACGAACACAAACTATCTCGACCTCCATAACGACCGAAAGCTAACCTGGAAGGAGCGCATCGCAAATAAAAGTAGACAGACAACTCGATCTACAATTTATAGAATTGAATTGGTCATAAATCAAAACTATCTCAGAGAAACAAAATATTGTCTCCATATGAACTTGAAACCCATATGGAACTACGGGCCGCAACTGTTGGGCTGTACAAAACCAAAATCTCTGAGTATACTTCAAAGGTTTCAGAATCATCATAACTTTAATAAAGTTTACTATAATACTAATAATTATTTAATCATCCACTGATGTAATCATATAAAATTTGATTACAATTTGTGCTTAAATAATTTAGTTCTTTTAAGGATAAAAACCTTAGCTAGATCAGTTTGTCAATTTTATTTGGCCGTCATACTTACCTACTTCCATGTGTTAGCATCCGTATAAATTGAATTGATATATTAATCGTAAATTGAGTTACAAACAAAAAGCATAAAATAATATAAATTAAGAAAGCAAATCATACACACAAACAAAGGAAATGAGTTCCACAATAAAAAATTTTAATATTGATTGTTTAGTAAATTTGTTGACCTACTACTGTTTCAATCTACTAATACCTACACTTTTTTTTCTTCCCAGGAAAACCTTACAGCTAAGAGGAAATGTTTTAAAATATACTGCAAGTTTTTTCTTCCAATTCCTTATAGTCACATTTAAAAACTAAAAATTTTCGAAAAGAGTCTTAAAATATCTCTGCCCTGTTTTCGAATTTTCTACTGCAATAATTTTCTACTACCACATTGATGAAATATCTATCCAGGATTGTTACCCTAAAGCAAGCCTGAGGCGTAAATTTGGCCGTCGGTTTTCTAACTTTTCCCAGTCTAATTGTTGAACTTGCTTATTTCCGTGACCAGGACGCAGGTAACAAATGTTGCCGCTCCCCTTTGTACTCTATCCAGTTTCTCGATACTATATTTTCTCAACGAATCCCAATAAATGCAGCCATATTCTAACAGAGGACGCACGAGAGGTTTATATGCAAGTTTGCGTGTTCCAGAGTTTTCCGTTTTTAAAATTCTCATTATAAAATGTAGTTACTTCCTTACTACTCGAGTCACATATTGAAAAGTTACCCACACCGTCATTCGGAATGGCGTGAGATTGTTTTCTAGGGTCTGCTCTGCATACCTTTCAGGTGAATACCGGGTAGGATCCTTAAACTATAGGAGGACTCTAGTTAACCCATTGCTGCCTTCCTCACCCTTCCGCATCCCTCTTTAAAATTCACTGCTTATGTTATTAAAGAGGTGTTACCATTTATTGGATCACCCTCACATTGACTGTCACCCTAATAAACGTATTATTTGATATTGACACCTAGAAAAACTTATTTCTATGCTCTTGTTATAATTAATTTTCATTTTATTATAACTGCTCAATCTCTTGTTTTATCCAAATCTTGTTGCAGAAATGTTTAATTTTTTTTATGTATTACCAAATCGTCAGGAAAAATTCGCACCTGAGTAGTCTAAAATCAATAAGTGACCAATTACGGTACCTTGTGGGACTCCCAACTTAACATTTGCAATTGATGACAAGTCGTTTCCTTCTTTAACTATTTGTTGTCGGTCTCGTCAAAACTCCCTAATCAAAAAAACCACTCGTTTACCAATCCCTGGACATTTTGTGCAATAAAACTTTATGAAGTACAATATCGCAAAATATATGATAACGGCAGTCTTTGTCAATCTCATCAGCAACGTCCTGGTACAAGAAACTGATTAGACTATCACATGAGAAATATTCTCCAAATACATGTTGCCACATATAATAAAGTCAGTTATTTTTAAGGTAATTGCGAATGAGCTCTACGGCAAGATGCACCATAAACCACCGACGTAACTAATAAATATTCTGAGGAGTGCCTTCATTTTCTGTGATCCTAGAACATTTTCTTCAGAACAACGAATTCTCATAAATTATCTTAAATGTTAATTTAGAAATACTATCCAAACAGTTTTGGACCAATCTTAATTTCACGAGGCCGAAATTCAGACCGTACTCGTTATGGCAAAAGAAACTTCCCGCCTGATAGCACCAATTTGGAAATTCCTATGCAGGATCAAAAATAGGTAATGGTCATGACATGGTCGTTAATGCTTGCAGCAATCATAATCGAAACCATTGATTCTTTACTATGCATGAGACATTACTCTCAACTGTTTAAAATGCTAATGCCAGACTAAGCAACGGCTTTCACAGGGCCAATTTAAATGCAGATTGACGCAAGTTATGTATTTGTAACGTCCATGAACTTCCGCAATACCAATGTTGCATGCCTGGAATTTATTTCGAGCTCAAATTTTGTCAAAAAATCAGGAGATACTCTAGTCAGAATGACCGTATCGATTTCGAATCTCATACCTATTACAAGTCGAAAAGCAAGCTCATTGTTTGGTAAAGAAAGTAATTAAAAAATGTTTTCCATCGCTCTGTCTACTTCGAGATCAAAGTTTGATGAGTAACTATGAAAGCTAATAGATCGGTACAATAAATTAAAAAAAAATTACGATAGATTTCAATTAAAACAACACAAATATCTTACAACAGCATTCGTCTGCTGTAGATCTAAAGTTCTGTTGGAAGACTGAAATCTAATGAGTCTCCGTAAATTTCTGTTTAAGTAATTATCCTGACGAGCCTTTGAGATTCCTCGAAATCTGTGAGAGCTGCAAGGGACTTATTTTCAGTTCCTTTTACCATTATCTTAACGATAGGGGCCTCAAGGCATTTCAGATAAAACGGCCTATACATATTATCTTATTCAATGGTAAATCCCTACTTCCTCGGAAAGAAATCGCTTCTCCGTGTTATCAGAAAGATATATACCGTTCTGTACTGTGCGAAACGACGAAATAAGGTCAGATAATTAAAGTTTCATCCTTCGTGTTTAATACCGTGTTACAATTATTTATTTTGAAAATTTCATTTCAGCTACAAACGAATTCTAACGGAATTATCTTCAGCTGAAACTGCTGATAATGCCTTCTGCGGAACCTTATTCATCATTACAAAACCTTAATGTGTGTGGGCAAACGCGAAGGTAACAATTTCATGAACTACTACTTAAGAAAAATAACCTAAAAATTACTAACTTCGGTTTCGTAAGCCGGAGAAAAAGTAAAAAATTATTATTATAAACGATGGATGGAAATCTCTGAGGATTCCGTCGGGTAATTTTGTCAAAATCAAGCGACGTTCCGTACGTAATTTTTTTTGTTAACAGGGTGATCCTGAAACAGGTAACTCCCTTTTAATAGCATAGGAAGGGGGATCGTCTTTTGGATAAATTATCGACTATTTTAAACGGCTACAATTCCGAGTATATTTAATTATTTATCTAAATCTGTTAAAGCTATGGTTCACAATTTCAAGCCATGTTTATCGAACCTCTTTTTCACTGTGACAGTCTACATAACTGTGGTGCACTTAATGGCAACTTCCCTTTAGTAACGTAGAAAGGGAATTTGAAAGGCAGGATGCGGAAGGAAGAGGAAGGCAGGTAAGCGAATCCAACTGAAATAGAAAACGTGCATCACATAGGTCGGGTCTTCGGGTACTTGTCTCACGCCCTTCCGAATGCCACCGTAACCGTCGCTGGAGATGGTCCGCGGCGCTAAATTTCTTCACTTGTCCATTCGGCTGAGGGAGTCAAGGAGTAAATATGATGAATTGCTAAACTTTACGCCTGAGGAAGTCTAAAAAAATGAAACGAAATGTCGTTTTTGAATAAATAGTTATAAAGTTAAATGCTGACTTATTAGCCGTCCTTTTATTTATTGTAAATTTTAAAGTCAGCAAACTAAGTTGTAATTTTACTATTAATTATCGAATCAATTAATTATCAAATAATTTCTTTTGTAAAATATTGACCCGAATAAAACAAAAGAAACCTCGGTTAAGACGAGAAAATCCTTCAAACTTTGGAATCCTAATGCGACCGTAGTCGGGACGGAGCAGTACATCAGGCTTGCCTCTTCCTGATTTATGGCCGGAAATTCCAGGTCGTTTTAGGCGGAAATGTTGCTTAGACAATATTTGTACACAGTGAAAACGTTTCATGAAGAATAATTTTACTGAGAGATATCTTCATAAGACGGAGACTGCAAAAAATTACGGTTCAAATTTTTTGGACACGGAGTGAGGGTGGAACATTGGAATTATTTGAATTTTTGTATCGTAACATTATTTATCTCATTTTTCATTGTTGAAAATTTAACGATATGCTATACCGACACATTTCGGCCGCAACCGTTTCTGGATGCAGTTCGGGAAAGAAAGTTCTCTTCTGTAGACATTTTATATAAAGCTTATATTATTTTTATAATTTAATTAAATTTCTAAATTTTTTACATTTTACCTAAATTTTGTACATTAAAAAATGTTTTTTTTAAAAAAAATATTGTCTGTAGTTAACATTTCGTGTAGCGGCCTTTAGGATCGAGTTCGACTGTTTTTACTAAAAGTTCATTGTAATTTTATATTATTAATTCAATTAGTATTAAATATATTCTAATACGAAAATCACAGGACAATTAGTTTAGTATCTCATGTGTGCAAGATATTAACGAAACTAGTATATATGAGGATGGAACGGCACATATAATTCCAGTTAGGGTGAAGATCAGTTTGGTTTTAGGAAGAATGTAATGAACATTAATAACTCTCCGTCTAATTTTAGAAGACAGGATAAGAAAAACAGACCTTCCTTCACGACATTTGTAGATTAATAAAAAGTCTTTGATAATGTGAACTAAAACTATTAATAATTTTGAAGAGGACAGTAATAAAATATCGAGATAACCTCTACAGAAGGCAGTCAGCAGTAATTATAATTGACGATCAAGAAAAGAAAGCAGAAATCAAGGAAGGAGTAGGATAAGGATGCAGTCTGTCGCCCATGCTGTTTAACTTATACATAGAACAGGCGATGAAGAAAGTTAAAACGGAATATGGAAAAGGAATCATACTGAAACGAGAAGAAATAAAAACACTGCGGTTTGCCGATGATATTGTAGTATTAGAGGAGTCAGAAGAATAAATGACATGAAAGTGATTCTGGAAGAAGCGTACAACACGAGAATTCAAGAGGGAAAACTAAGGTGATGGATTGTAGCATGGGAAATATTGGAATAACAAAGGGTGTTAGATTGGGAAGGGGTATTTTGACGAAAGTTAAGAAATTCTGCTACTTGGGAAGCGTAATAACTACGGATGGTAGAAACATAGTAGACATAAAGACAGGCAAGGAAGGCTTTGCCTAAAAAGAGAAATTTACTTACGGATAATATAAGTCTGAATATTAAGAAATCGTTACTAAAAATGCATGTATGGAGTTATATGGGTACGAAACGTGGACGGCTGGAGTTGCAGAAAGGAAAAGAATAGAAGACTTTAAATGTTGTGATATAGGAGAGTGCTGAAAATCAGATGGGTGGATAGAATTACTATCGAGCTAGTTATAGGGGAAGATCGAATAATATAGATTAGTAGCCACGTTTTGTGACTTGAGGGTCTTGTAAAATTAGCATTAGAGGGAAGTCGCTGGTGTAAGAGGGAGGCCAAGGATGGAATACGCTTGCAGATTAGGAAGGTTGTGGGTTGTTGTGAGGACATGAAAGACTTGCGCAAGATAGTTTAGCTTTGATGGTTGCATCAGACCAGTCTTAGGACTGAATACTACAACAGCAACATATTCAAATTTTTCTGATTTGTTAAAGATTGAAGGGTTTACTTTGTATTTGATGTATAATCTCTTCTCATGTGAAGAAGATGGTGGACTGCGACGGCTTGACTAGTCGATGATTACAGTGTTCTTCCAGAAAGCGCACAATTGAATGACTTTGATTTCAGGTGCCCATTGTGACCAGAGAAAGGTGTCGGAAAGTGTACAAGGAGTACTTCATAACATCGAACATGTTCTGTGCTGGTTTCTTCAACGGCCGAAGAGACACTTGTGCTGGAGACTCTGGTGGTCCGTTGCTGTGCAGAGATCGACACGGAGACGGACGTTGGACCGTTTTCGGAATCACAAGCTTCGGAGAAGGCTGTGGCAAACGCCGCAGATTCGGCATCTACACTCTGCTTCCGAATTACATTTCGTGGATTCAGACTGTGATCAATGCTAATTATTAATACCCCAGAGCTTCTATGAAGTTCGCGACAATTTTTGTGTTCACGTTATAAAATACATCATTGTCAACGTTTTGTTCTCAGTGAGAACTCTTCAACAACATACAAATATGAAAGGCTTACTATAAAAGAAAACTTATTTAAATGTTGCCAAGGAACATGCGAGTATGCCTTTCGTGAAATAAGAACTTATTACATAATTAATGTATTTACTTTTGTACATTTGTGTGCATTTTTACCTATAAACGTTCGTTATTTTGTTTCTAGATTCAGTGTATATTAATGTATCACTGTTATTTATTAACTGAATCTTTATATTGTCAATACTTCAGATTATTTATTGAAATCTCACACAAATCTAATACTTTAGTATATTTATCAATGAAATATTGCAACAAACTGCCCCGATTCTACCTCAGTCATATTTCTGTCTCCGCTGTTGTCTCTGTGTTTAATTGCAATTGTAAGATGGTTTTAAAATTATTTACATGACTATGTATGTACATGAGAAAGTAAAATAAATGGAAAATCTCAGCCCCCCTTAAGTACAATATATTTCCATCGTTCTTCAGATTAGCTACCACAGAAAGTAGTTATCTTTCGGGTGAATTTTACTTTAAAGTGTTGGCTGTTCCTCATGTGACTCATTCCGAGTTTGAGATTTCGAAAAATATGTTTACAGTTTTGCCAAACGATATTGAAAATAATCCGACAAGACCCAAAATATTCCAATTATAATATGTAGATTACTAATAATCTAGTCGTCGCAATGCAATTTATAAGTACTTCAGTTCCTACCGAGAATTTTGTTTCATCATTTTCTCCGTAAAGCATGACTGAGGGTCACGAATCGAACTAGAACTAAATTGACTCATCTACCGAAAATGTAACTTTGTCCATGCAATTATTAATTCCCCAAAACTATTTTTTTCCGTTTAAAATTCAACTTACTCGTTAAGCCCAGATAATATTTCTTGTTCAATATTTGGCCCTACGGAATGATTTAGGAGTGTCCAATTCAACGATAGTAACTGAAGTTCGATTATCGAGCGACCTTGACGTTGTTTGGAAGAGATGTAGTCTGGTTTGCATGTCAAACTCATAAATTCACGTCTCCTTATCAGTCATGACGAGTTTCATGAATGAATGCTCAGAAATGGTTCGTTGAAGAATTATTTCACTAGTTTGCTGTATCGTGCTTCTAGACAATTCTGTTCCTTGATGTAAAAAACATGTTACCTCGTGAATAACGCATAAAATATTATTTTAGGATTCTGCGAACGATCTCCTGACAGTGGTCTGACCTTCTTCAGTGACAACGACGGTTTGAGTTCAATTTTTCTTTCATTCAATTAAGTTTCTTTTAGACAAAGGCGTTTACGGTCGAAAAGGAACAGGTAGGGCGTCTTTGCTACGCCGCAATTTTCTATCATGCGCAAGCCTTTTCATTTCTACATTACCATATCCTCCATAATCTGCTTAGCGTATTCCATCCTTGGCCTCCCTCGTCTGTTCTTGCCCCACACATTTCCCTCGAACACTAATTTTACAAGATCCTCACGTCTCAAAACGAGGCCTACTAATCTATCCCTTCTCTTGGACAAAGTCCTCCAAATTGTTCACTTTTCCCCTATTCTGTTCTGAGCTTCTTGCTTAATCACCATATCCACCCATCTGTTTTTCAGCATTCTCCTATAGCTCATTTCGAAAGATTCTATTCTTTTCCTGTCCCCAACTCCTATCCACGTTTCAGACCCATATAACGCCACACACCATACGAACATTTTTAACAATGATTTCCTAATATTCACACTTATATTACCCGTAAGTAAATTCCAATTTTTTGTTTAAGCCTTCCTTACCTATGCTATCCTACTCTTTATTCAGCAGGAAAAGCATTGGTAGGAAAACCAATCTTTTAGCTACCTACTCAGCAGCTGTGAACAGATCAAACAATAATAATTTAAATTCGGAACAAAACAATGCCTTTAGTTTAGTTTTTCTCTCTGTCTTGATATGGCGGATTTATATATTTTTGTCCATTGGCATGCATTCAAAATTATAAAATGTGTAACAATTTTTTAACGTTTGTTGATGAACTTAGATTTGAATTGTGTACCCCTTGGGAAACTATTGTTCAGTAACTAAGTAAATAAATTATTTTTATACATTTATCCAAGTATGGAATATTGCTGTCATTACAATATAAATAATCAGAATTTGAGTACAAGAAGATATTATAGCATTTTTTTAAATTTACCACCTGTTGAAATGTACCAAAGTTTTGTGTTAGTAATATAGACTACACTTAATCTTTCTAACGAATTTGTTATTTTACGAGGACATGCTTAAAGTAAATGTAATAAATTCCTTGAAGTAAGTACCGTTTTAAGACGTTGCCGTTGTAGCGCTGCAGTTGCGATTTTAAGCATGCACCATCACATCCTCCATTCATTAGGAAGCCAGATACAACTGTGAAGCAACGTCACTTTGTGGTTTGTTTTTCTTTTGTTAGAGTGATTCGAAATGTCCGTAAGTACTGTGAAGCCAAATCACTGACTTCTTTCACGCAATTTGCTGAGGACGGCGATGGTTTTCGAACGCACGTCGTTCCTGGTAATGAGACATGGGTAACTTAGATTCACTCCTGAATCAAAGAAACTATCCATGGAGTAGATTTAAAGAACATCCCTCGGGATACAGAAATTCAAACAGACGCTGTCCACTCGCGTGAACACGTGCAATGCTTTCTGTGACAGACAAGATATTAATTGCAGTAGCGGCTCGTGAGATTTTAAAGTTATGAGCTACATTACCCCCGGGAACAATTTTTGCGATGATAGTTACATAATATGTTAATAATAGAGGGTTGATAAAGCTCCACGACCCGTAATATGTAACATTGCTTATTTAGTCTGTAAACGTGTGATAGGGACGAATAAAAAACTAAAAAAATATAAAATTAAATTGGAACAAATTTCTAACACGGAAGTATTTTGTCTTCCTACATATTTTGAATCAAGAAAGTTAATTTTAGGAAGAAGGCACTTATTACGACAATATTGTATACAGGATCGTAAGGTAATTTTCTCAGTTATGAAAATCTTCGAAATGCCGCCCCTTAAATTCTTTTAAGTAACTCTTGATTAATTCAAATAAACCCGAATCCATAAATAGTAATATTTTTATTTATTCGTCAAAAACATTTAAAACTATGGCATTATGAGATCGCCACTGTCAGCAAGCGGCGCTGCGTTCTTTGTAGCTTAGTTTGTGGACGGGTAAAGGAAGTGAAACTTTATACTGCGCATGCGTATTTCACACTTCAGACAGTAATGATGAGCTACAATGCTAGATAGCACAAAGTGCTTTGGCGGGAGGGATCACGCTAGCAGGCGGGAAGTTAAAAGTCTTAGAATTGAAACCAGAAATTCACACTTATAAAATATTATAAGGATTCTTAAAATTACGAAACAAATAATTCTTCCCAAATTAATTCATGTGCTGTAGCTTATGAGCACATATACACCAGCCGCCACTGATTACTTGGTTGAATTATTGCTTAGGAAAGCGACACTCAACAAAGGCTTTTATTGTGATACTCTAACAAAAGAATGGTCGTGAAATAAAGAACAAAATGCACGGAATGCTTTCGCATGGAATCGTTTTGATTCATGACAACGGCTGTCACACATAGGTGACAAACTCAGATGTCATCATTCGGTTGGGAACAATTTAATCACGCTCCCTACAGTCCGGATTTGGCGTAACGTGATCTTCAACTGAGGAAATTATTTGGTAGAAAACATTTCAACGGCGTTGATGAAACATATAGTCCAGACTTGGCATCTTTCTCTAATGAAAGCGTACAAAATAACCTGGTTTCCCGTCATGTTAAGCGTCTAAATCACGGCGGTGGCTGTGTGAATAAATAATGTGAGGTAAGCGGTAATGATTGATAATAAAATATCTGGAAAATAATTATCGGTTATTTTTTAAATAAACATTGGTTACTTACCTTAAACACTGTCCTGGTATTAATATAAATAAATGTCAGGTAATACCTAATGATATTCTTCATGTGATCCGATTTCTCTGAAATGCTTTTGTTTCTATATTTATAATTTAGTCAACATTCTTGGTATTTATTTATAGAATTTAAGATCCTTAAAAGTATGAATTTCAATTAATTGACATGAAGTTTTAATTTCGATATATAATTATCTCATATTCAAGAAAAATACACTTAATTGATTTTGGGCATTAAAAAATAAGAAGTGGCCTACTTATTTAATTGAATTTCCACCATTTTTGCCCAGATATAGTATCCTATATTATTGTGGGAATTAAAACTGATTGTGACTTGAACACAAGTTCGCGGTAAATGCAATCAAATTTATAGTTCCCTATGCCACTACTCTCTCGGAGACAACTAAACGGATTTTAGAAGAATGCATAAAGGATTTGAACTAATTGTGAAATGGAGGGCAAACAAATATCCTATGATGCTACTTTCAAGCTTCATAGTAAATCTGTACTCTGAAGAAAGGAATGGAAACATAAATGCATACAGAAAGCGGAATGACGCTGAGAGGAACGTTCGCTTACGACGACAAAAAAATAAGCATTCTTTTTAAATAGGCGGTTTAATCGAAAATGACTGTATAGTGATATGGAAGATATATTTTTGTAATTCGTACGTAAATGGATGGACACCCTATTAGAAACTAGCGTGACCTTATCAGAAATCAACTGAAAAAAGCTTATGAAATTATATTAAAAGGGGTTAAGGCGAGCGATGTGTGTTTGGATCATTCGTGGAAAATAAAGTTCGTCAACAAACTTCTTCAATAATTTTAAGCTTCAATTTTGGCATTGATTCTCGTTCAGATAACAGGTACCGAGTTACAACCACTATAATTAAATAGCCGGTATGTGGGTGTATCTGTCTGTATGTATGTTTCGCATACAATTCTAAACGAGTGGACCAATTTCAACCAAATTTGGGCCTACATGTTATTTGCGACGCGGAAATTAGCACTGTCGGGATGAGACTCGGCTACCACCTATAGGAGTAGGGGTGGACGGAGTGAAAATTTTTAAATAAGCAAAAACGGTCGATATTTTTAACGCATAAATGCATTCTTGGATCTATTAATTTGATAGTGTATCCTCCGATGCTCATAGCGTAAAATTTCAACCCCATCCCTAATCGAAGAAGAGTATTGTTAGAGGTGGGGGAGGAAGGTCCAAAACATAAAAATAATCAGAAAACAATCGAGATTGGTGTCTAAACCGGTATAATGTAAGACGCTGAGTTTAATTGCGACAAAAAATACCATTTAAGTTACTGTTCATCGTCTAAGAGGGTTTGGAAGGGGGTAAATCAGGCTTCCGCATACTATCTTTAATGGATGGAAGAGTTTCGACAAAATTTTGAATAGGTGTTCTTGGCGAACCGGAAATCAACACTGTTGGGGTAAGACTTGACTACCACCACATGGTAGAGCGGAAATTATTAAAAACCCACGAACTGCCGTTAATTCCTTGTAATACATATTTTGCGTCAATTAACTTGATAGCGTTTTTGCTCAATATTATTGCGTATAATTTCAAACCTATATATCGTGAGGATGTAGGAGACGTCATATGAAAAAAATATATTTTTACAGTGAATTGACATAATTTTGAAATGAATTGGGAAGATGTACCTATATTGTATAATAAAAACACAAATTCAAGAGAGAATTGTTGGAAGGTTTGTCCATGATGATGAATAAAGATGGAACTATGAACAAAAAGAGTGGGGTTGGGAGCATAATGCAATTAATTATATGTGTGGATTATAGATGTTATAAAGTAAATAAGTTTATAATTGTATAATATTATCATTGTTTTAAAATAATTTGTTAATAATTAATATATGGTTGCCGATAATATGTTTTATATAAAATAGATTTCATTTTTAATGTTAAAATAAAATTTGAGATGTAAACATTGCTTTGGAATATCTGTTATGCATAAATTCCTTTGACTTTGAATGTAGCATACAACAGACGTGTTGAGATACCTCAGTATGTGGGGGTTAAATGAATTAATAGAGTATATAGAAATTGGTGAACAGGTATTTATTAAATTAAAGAGGTTGTAATTTTGTGACTTATTGATTGTCGTTAATTCAGAATTTTTATATGATTTACAGATGATTATGACCTGGAAATTTAAGGTCGAAAGCTACTGTTACTTATGTTGACTAGAGTATGCTAACTCAATAAAGTTTTTTACGGACTGATTACTGATTGCTTCAAATTTTATAATATACCTTTGAGTATAAAACAGTTTTCTTGTGGTTTGTTTCCAAAATGGAAATAAAAATAAAACAGTCAAGTTTTGTATAGAAATCGGTGCTATGGGAGTCTTTGAGTTTGACTCTGACATTTAGAAAGCGAATTAAATTTCAGTTCATTCCCTAACAGGAGGATGGGACGGGGTAAAACATACTTCAGCGTAATACATTTAAAGGAAAGAACAATTTTGATAAAAAAATGTCCATATTCCTCGATTTTAGTAAAAATTCATCACTTAAGTGGGGGATGATTTTTATTCTGTTCCATTACTGAAAATATTTTAAGTTATACTATTGTACCGAGAGTATTTCTGACTCTGTCGAGCTACTGGTAGTATATTTTATATCGTGACGTTTTCGATGCCGGTTTGATCATGTGTTGACCAAGAATTAAATAATGTACCGGGATAATATAAATAAATACCCGGGCAACGCCGGGTTCCTAACTAGTTGTAAATAAAAGACTAGTAAATAATAATAACCACAATCATCACCCAGAAATAATTGGATGTGAACTTAGATAAAAATAAAAAAGATATATATATATATATATATATCATGTGAATTAAACCTAAAAATGGCCTTCGTCTCAACATAGCCATCATCAGCCTGAAATAAAAGATGAAGAAAAATAGAAACTATATATTTAATATTCTGTATACCAGAATTTCTTGTTAATTTGAGGACCTTTCTTGGTATTATCTGTTACCACTTTTTTTGTAATAATTCAGTAATTCGTTTATGAGCAAAGATTGACAACAACAATATTTGCATACGTTGTTATTATTTTTGTATTATAGATAAATAATTTCACTGGATACGTCTTCGGCTTTTAAGGAAGTATCTCAGTTGAGATTGTAGTAAGGCTGTGTAAGTAAAGTTCATGAATAAAGCACTTAATGCTGCTTCTTATCATTGGCCGGTTGCCCTCACCAAAAAAGCCAAGCAGTCTAAAATGTTGCATTTATAAAGACGTGCATGTATGTCTTATTTCTTGCACGATGTAGCCAAACGAATTACTTATCGTGCTTTGCTGTTCAAATTAAAGCTGCATTTAGTCCTTTTTTATTTGTCCCATATGTTTCAAATTATTTCTTCTCTCGGTTTTAAGAACAGGGACTAGCTTTGAGAGTTTATTGCTCCTTCCAGAGCAAGATAGGTGAGGAATTCAAGGGATAAAGAAATTCTTGCTCACACTTTGTACTTGAATATGAACGCACGTTATAATTAAAATTCATTATTAAGCTACAGCGTGGCTTAATGGCAGGGATACCTTCAATGAAGTTGATTTATACTTGCTAATATGTACATATTAGGAATTTTTAAACTAAGAAACATAATAAACTAATAATAAAAGTTGCTATTGTATATATGACATTCTCCACCACTGCCTTATAATGGCGGACAGGTCTTGAGTTGGAGGTTAGGCGTGAAGGGAGACAACCTCACCCCATAAAACAATTGCAGTAACTAATCAATGAAGAAATGTTGGAAGTGTATGGACAGGACGGGCAAAGAAAACGGACACTACTTGGAAACTTTGTTATTGGAATGTGAGATCACTATATAGACCAGGAGCAATTAAGACTCGAGCAGGTGAAATATATAACGTAGATGTATTAGCTGTCCAAGAAACGAGATGAATAAAATATGAGGAGAACTGCACAAAATTACAACCCGAAATAAAAAATACAGTAATTGACATTAAGCCTATTAGTCCTCCATATAGCTAGAAAGAATTCCATTACAGTGTAATTTACGTACACATACCTACCTAAGATAAAAAAATGTGAAAAAAACGCTTTTTCTGACTCGTCGGATAAATTATATGAAGGACTTAAAAACAAAATTTGTTGGTGACAATGCAAAACTGAGGAAAAAATATTTTTATGTGTTTCATTTCATTTCATTTACCAAGAATCGAGTAATAAGAGAAACGAAATTTTGATCAAAAAGTAGTGCAGAAAGCCACACGGAGATCATCAATGCCAAAACGGTGGACCAAATATACAATATCTTAATAATAACCTCACGAAATCACTGGAATAAAATATCGAGAAAGGAGGCTTACAGATAACCTCTACAGAAGACAGGCAGCAGTAATTTGAATAGAAGATCAAGAAAAGTAAGCCTTATCGAAAAGGAGAAAGACAAGGATACAGTCTGTCGCTCATGATGATTAACATATATAGAACGGGCGATGAAGAATGTTAAAACGAAATATGGAAAAGGAATCATACTGCAAGAAGAAGAAATAAAAACCCTTACGCTTTGCCGACGATATTGTAAGAATAGTGTAATCAGAAGAAGACTTGGAAACCATAATAAGTGGCATGAATGAAGTCGTGAAGAAAGAGATCAATGTGAGGATTAATATAGGGAAAACCAAGGTAATGGAGTGCAATTTGGGAAACAGTGGAATAACAAAAGAGTGTTAGATTAGGAAGGGATATTTTGACGGAAGTTAAGGAATTCTGCTACTTGGGAAGCGTATTAACTAGAGATGGTAGAAGTATAGTAGACATAAAGAGTAGGATAGCACAGGCAAGGAAGGTTTTTGTGAGAAAGATGAATTTATTTACAGGTAATGTGAATATTAGGAAATCGTTGCTAAAATGTTCGTATGGAGCGTGGCGTTATATGGGTGCGAAACGTGGTCGATAGGAGCTGCGGAAAGGAAAGTATGAAAGCCTTTGAAATGTGGTACTTTAGGAGAATGTTGCAAATCAGATGGGTGGATAGAATCACTTACGAGGAAGTTCTTAACAGAACAGGGGAAGAGAGAAAAATATGGAGGACGCTGACCAAATGAAGGAATAGATTAATAGGCCCCGTTTTAAGACATGAGGGACTTGTAAAATTATCATTAGAGGGAAGTGTGTGGGGTAAGAACAGGCGAGGGAAGTGAAAGGATGGAATAGGCTAAGCAGATTATGGAGGATGTAAGATGTGGCAGTTATGAGTAAATGAAAAGGTTTGTGCAAGATAGGTTTGCATGGTGCGTTGCATCAGACCAGTCTTAGGACTGCACAGCACAACAACAAAAACTAAAAGTTAAGATTAAAATTGAAGTTCTAATTGTAGAAGAAATTCGTTTTTTTTTCAGATGAATTAGACAAGTGTTTTGCCCTTGCTTCTTGTTTTTCAATGTATATTTAGAAGACATAAGAAATAGAGTATTTTGTTTGGGTAACAGGCTACATGAGGATGATCCTGAAATAGGCAACTCCCCGTTAATAGCATAGGAAGGGATTAGAAATGGGGGGATGTGAAAGGTAGAGAAAGGTAGCCGAGGGTTTACTAGAGCCCCCGGGCTACTATAGTTTAAGGATCCTACTCCGTGTTTCATCTAAAGAGATGCAGGGAAAACCCTAGAAACATGCATCAGGTAGGTCGGGCTATTGAGTACTATTCTCACGCCCTTCCTAATGACGGGAGATGACTTTGCTGTGTGGTTGCAGCATCCCTTTCTCTGTGTCTCCACCAGTTTTAGGAGGCAGCTGGTCGAAGAACACTCAGTACACACACCTAAAATAGATGAAGGTTTTTAGGCATGTGAGATAATGAGACATCGCAAAGAAAGTCCCATTATCACTCTTTGGAGAAATACCTGCGAGATAAAGCTTCCACGGGTATCCTCCTTTTTTTAATACCTGCTTTTTGGGTAACAGGCCAAATGATGATCCCGAAACGAGCAACTCCCCTTTAATAGCATAGGAAGGGAACTGAAAAGAGGGGATGCGGAAGGTAGAGCAAATGAAGGTAAACTAACATTGGATCATATGTTCTCGCTGAGACAAATACTAAAAAAAACATATGCATTACTTATTCCCTGACTTCAAAACTGCTACAACTTTGTCAAGAGAGGTCAGTTACACAGAGCGCTGGAAAATCAGATCTTGATGAAAATAATTATTACTAATACAATATATCATATACGCATACAATTAGTCTTTTCTGACCCTAAGTTATTAAATGGGGTTTAAGACAGAAAATGTAAGTGGAGGTCTATAGGACGATGATACGACCCGTTTTGACGATCGGAGTCCTGGACATTCCCAAACAGATAGCGAAATGATACAATTTTTAAAAGAATATTTGGAACAAAGTAGGAAAGTGTTACAAGGAGAATTTGATACAAAAAAGAACAATATCAGCCATATAAGGAACCAAAGTTAACATCAAAATTGGAAGGTTATGATGGACGGGACACATGGAGCATATGGCGGAGGAAGAAACCCCAAGACGAATACTAAACGCAAGACGATAGGCCACACACAGATTGACCAAGAGCTACACGGATCTATGATGTCGTGAAGGATGCTTAGAGAACAGGAATAAGAGACTGGTTGAAATAAAGCACGGGACAGACAGGAATAAAGGTGACTTCTGTAGGAGGCGAGGACTTACCAATGGGTTGTAGCGCCGATGTTGCTGATGATAAATGCTAATGAAACTTATAAAACATTAATTTTACACTCTTATTCGTTATACTTTCGTTTTTTACAAAAACTCAAAGAAGTAAGCTAATAAATTACGAAGAAAGGATTTCAATCTTATTTGTCATTTTATTTTGATGAGTCGTTTGGCCAATGTAGACAATTTCAAAATTGGATGTCAAACAAATTATAGCTCTACGAGAACACATTTTTGTGCCACTATCTGTCCACATTAATTTCTAATTTAATTATACTATTAGATTAAAATACTCATCAGATAATAAAACTTTATGAATCCGAATACTATCAGCTCCCCAAGTAATTATTATGAATATTACAAACCGTGTATGTGATTTATGCTTTGTTCAGGTCACGCAGCAGGTTAAATGATCTCTTCATTTTGGCTTAAAGTTTTATTTTCAAATTCTGACAAGTCCTGACCTTTTTTTTCCAGTGTGAGAGCTCTGTCTCGTTTCTTTCGTTCATTATTAACAATGGGATGTAATCGTTGTAAGATTGACTTAACGGGTGGTCATCGTGATCACTTCGCGTTTTCAAACTTTTCAAATATGTTTGTAATGATTTTGTAGAACAACGAGCCTTAGTTTCGCAGGACTTTCCTGTCGTTTAGAGGTCGCATTGTACATGTGTCAAGCAATATCCTGCACTTCAGACTCTCCTTATTTTTCATTTATCACAGGATTCACACACATGCACAGTAACCAGCTAGTAAGATCTTCATCAATTAATCTTCCAAAAGCAAAACCCCTGAGAAGACTAGTGCAAACATCCACATAAATTAATTACATTAAATGTAACGAATAGATGTACAATTATCAGGCCTGGAATAGCATTTTCATAAGTTGAGGTCTGCTAATGAGCAGTATTCCCTTTCATGTGACAGGTGAATGTACTCAATCAATATCGTCATCACAAATATATCTCACATATGTTGTTTCGTACATAAGATTTAACAAAATATTTTTTTTAAATAAAACTGTCTTCTACATTGTGAATTCTTGTATGAGTAATAATCATCCATTCGAGAGGCGAATCTCAGGTTAAATGCAAAGCTCCTAATGTGCTAGTTCATATTCTGCAATATTCCCGTTCAGATTCCTAGGTTTTGTAATGTTTCAGAGGCTCCTGAATTCTTTTCTCGTCCAAATTGTGGTCGGGTGATGCAGTATGTTTCGTCTCGCTTGGCACATATGTCGTTGAATCCCTGTTTTTGTTTTAATCAATCGCTCTCAATAATAACTTCTGTTTCAAACCAATACGACGACTGAAATAGTGACATCGACAGTCTTAAGCTTCTGTTTTGCCACAGATGTAGAAATTTATCTGCAATTGCTTCAGTCCATAGTCATTACTTTTACTGTCAGACAAGCATATTTTATCCAAACTTTGAGTATTTATATTCATAATTCTCACTTCCATACGTTTTTCACAAGATTTTGTCCAAAAATGATTTAAATATTCCTTCGGGGTAACTTATATATTTTGTTGTAGTCTTCAGTCCTTAGACTGATCTTAGCTCTCCATGCTAACGTAATAATTTCTACATAACTACCACATCCTCCCTAATCTGCTTACCGGATTCCATCCTTGGCCTCTCTCTTACCCCACACACTTCTCACTTATACCAATTTTACAAAACCCTCATGTCTCAAAATGTGGCCTATTAATGTACCCCCTTGTCTTGGTCAAAGTCTCCCATATTGTTTTATCTTCTCTTATTCTGCATAGAACTTCCTGGTTAGTTACTCTACCCACCCATCTGATTTTCAGCATATTTCTATAGTAGCTTCAATTCTTTTCCTTTCTTCAACTACTGACATCCACGTTTCACACCCATATAACACCACTTTATACACAGACAGTTTTAGCAATGATTTCCTGATATTCACATTTATATTACACATTACCCGTGATTAAATTCTTCTTTTTTGCTATCCTACTCTTTATGTCTACTATACTTCTATCATCCCTAGTTATTATGATGCCCAAGCAGCAGAATTTCTTAACTTTCTTCAAAATATCCATTCACAATCTAGCACTCTTCCTTATTCCGCCGTTTCCCATACTACACTCAATTACCTTAGTTTTCCCTCTATTAATCCTCATGTTGTACTTCTTCCCTACGTCCACGTTCATGCCATTTATTATGATTTCTTAAGGTTCTTCTAACTCCGCTAATACCACGATATCATCAGCAAAGCTAAGGGTTTTTATTTATTCTCCTTGCAATATGATTCCTTTCCATATTCATTTTTAAATTTCTTCATCGCCCGTTCCAAACATTAGTTAAATAGAATGTGCGGCAGACTGCATCCTTGTCTTACTCCTTCCTTGAATTTTGCTTGCTTTTCTTGCCCTTCAATTCTAATTTCTTCTGACTGCCTTCTGTATAGGTTCTTTCTTATCCTGTGATCTACAAAATCCTTAATATACCAAGTTGTAGTTGTCTGAGTTGGTAAAATTGTATATGTACACAGATAAGGAATTATTTTCCCAAGTAATGTACGAAATTTTGTATTTTCTATTGTCGGTAGTACATTTTTGTATATACGTGAACCGATAATTTCTTAATCCTATAAAACATAAGCATTTATCACTTCTATATGTTGTATGCATGAAATTAATTAGTTTTGCATACATTAAGTGTCAAAGCGTTTTCGCGGTGAAGTAGCCAGTCTATGAATAAATGGCCTATGAGGATATCGAAACGCATCAACTAGTATTCCATAATTCAAAACATTTATATTTTTCTAAAATCTGCCACATAAGTATAAGCAGAATTGGCTGTGCTATATATTTCTGAATAAGAACAATGTGAACCGCTCGTGGAGAGAAATATAGAGGTTTAAAATGAACCACTTAATATTTAAGATATATCAAACCATTCTGGAGCATTTAATATCTTGTTCATGAAATAATCTGTTAAAGCTCATTGTTATAAAAATAAATCTTTTGATTAAATAATTAGTAATTGTACATAACTTATAATTGACTGTGAAAAGATACAGCTTAAATTCATTTGCATGAATAATAAAAAGGAATTTAACTTATAATTAGTTGCCCATAATTTTGAAAATGTGTGAATTGAAAATATCGCAATACATAAAACTTAGCTTAGTCACAATGACATTGTGCTCACGCTTTTTTAACATGGTGCTAATTGATCAGCTGATTACAAAATAAATGCTTTGAAACTCTTTAGAAACAGGAATGGCTGCTATAGTGTTATCGAAGGGAATGTGTGCTCATTCATTGCCCATTAAAGTTAGTAATAGCAGCCGAAACTTTACCAACACATCATTTCGTAACATAAACATTTTTCTGAAGTGCAGATGGTCCGTAAATTCGCGGATTCCAAATATATATACGTTTGAAGGACTTCGTGTAAGTGTTCATAACCTTAAACAATAGCATTATGTTTTTGTTGATGGACTAGCGGTAAATTTTAAATTGTCTCATGAATTTCATTGTGACACTGAAAAACAGCGCGTTTATTCAAAATCTCTACGGGTGTATTGTGTATTCAGTTACACATATACAGTTCAGTCCACAATGGGTCGCACTAAGAGACGAAGGAACAGGAAAAAATGTAATGTAGAGGCTCCTGTACTCGATGAAACGTTTATATGTCTTACACGTTGGATGCACAGAAACAATTGGTTGCCTTCGTGCAAATTAAAATCGGTGCTTTTTTCAAGCACTGGAAGGGGATTTATGGCTTTAACTAACATTAGAAAAGAAGATAAACTTGTTGAAATACCAGTTTCTCTTCTAATAACATCAAACACAGTTAGTAAATCTGGTGTATCATATATTTTCAGTGAAGGCAAGTATTATCTACAACAGGTGCTGTCAGTGTTTCTTGTATGGGAAAGTTTCTTAGGAAAAGAATCATTTTGGTTCAACTATTTACAGTCGTTACCTACAAATTTTACTACTCCATTTTTCTGTGAAGAAAAAGAACTGTCTTGCTTACCTGATGCTGTCCAAAGTTTTGTTAGTAATCAAAAGAAGTTAGTATTTGAAACATACTATGATATTGTAAATAAAATGAAGTATTTACATTCTCAACATGGTGCTACTGATCAACAAAATAATTTTGTGTTATTCTTCTCTGTAGATATGTATGTCTGGGCATGGTTTGTTATTAATACAAGAAGTATATTTCTTGATGTGTGCCATACATCTCCTCCAATTATTTATTTGAAAGACAAAAATAGCATGGCTCTAGCTCCATATTTAGACATGTTAAACCATTCAGATAAAGCCCATATTAAAGTTGGCCTTAGTTCTGATGGTAAAAGCTTGAATATTACTACATTAGTTCCATACCAGAAATATACTCAAGTATTCATTAATTATGGTTCTCATAATAACTTGAAACTTTTTCTTGAATATGGATTTGTTATACCTTTTAATAATAATGATAGTGTTGAGTTAAGTTTCAGTGATATATTGATTGCTATGAAAAAGTGCTTTTCTGTATCTTATAAGTGCTATGATAATTATAAATTCCTAAAATGTCATTCATTGTTAAATAACTTGTATCTAAGTGAAGAAGGTTTGTCTTTTAACACGATTGCAGTTATTTACATACTAACATCGCTTGACCGTATTAAGGATACATACCATCACAAAGTATATTCAAATTTATTCACTGACAATGAAAAAGAATTGATTTATGTTGTGGCTCAGGCACTACTAGAATTAAAGTGTAATTATATTTCAAATATATTGTCATGCATTGATAATAAGTATAAACATGGCACAAGTTCCAGTTTTCAAGTAGCTAGACAACTGTTATGTGAACAAATAAAAATAGTAGAAAATTGCAAATCATTGAAAATGCTTGTCTTTTAATTGAAAAATATTTAAACTATTTTAGTATTTTAAGTCCATAACACTATGTCAACTACAGATAAGAAGTTTATTTATTATATTTGTCAATGTGTTCATTTAATAAATTTAATATTGAAATTTAGTTCTATTCATTATTTTTCCTTTTCACAATTTTGTATATTACATATACCTGAAAAACTTTATACGATTTTTACTTAATGAATTCAAATTTCAGTTTAGTTGGTAGAGTGTAAATGCCTCAAGCTCAATTTTATAAGCTAAAAGTTGGTATATAGTAGACCTGCACAAACAATGAAACATAGTACACATGTAAAATTCTAAAAATAAGCTGTTAAAGCGGGCCCTTTTGAGACAAAGAGCAAAATAACATTGTTAGTTTCATTTATGATTATTTCCCCTACACTTATCATTATATTTTCATTTTACTTTGGTCAGATTTGTGTACACATTATCTCAAAATTATTTTTATTCATTTTTATATGAAAGGTAATTTTAAATGCAAATGGTAGTTCTGAACTTTTGGTTTCAATTTGAAGTTTTATGCTGCTTTCATAGTGCTTGACTACAAACCGTCACACAACTCATCCGCTAACTAGGCAGCAAACAGTCCGTCAATGCTTCCATCCACATGGCTCTTCCCTTGCGAGGGAGGATGAGGAAGTGCAGGGGGCAAAAATAGTTTCTGCAACTGAAATGCTGAAAGCAATGACTACCTACATTTGGCCAAAGGTAATAGCCTCTTAACTCTTCTACTAAATATTTTTCATAGAGTATTCTCATAGGAAATTGTATCCATTATTGTTTTAAAAAATGTGGAAATTATTTCATGCAATAGGTAGTTGTAACGACTAATGCAGTGAATTCAATAACTGTGTCACAGACTCCAATATGAAGTTATGTTATTGTATGGTTTTGAAACTGATAATATTTACAAATTAGGTACCATTTGAAGTTTTTGCTTAATCTTTATCTCAATTTTTATTGTGTGATAGTAAAAAAGTGGTGTAATGTTTTTTGATGTTAAATGAATATTTTTGTTAAGATATTTTGTTTTATACAAGATTCATAATGAATTTGAATTTTGTGTTTATTAGGAAGATGGAACAGTGCGTAAGAAAGTACTTGTAGCTTTGGGGCTTTTGGCAAGTGCGAAAGTTTTGAATGTGTGTGTTCCTGTTTCATTCAAAATGGCAGTGGACAGTTTAAATTCTTCTATTGGTGGAACAGAACCCATTTTGAATTTTGCTTCACCTCAAGATACAGTTACTACTTATGTTTTTGCTCTACTCCTTGGTTGTGAGTATAAATTTTGTACATTTTCTTCTACATTAACTTAAAACAAACTTTATTTTCCTTGAGTAATTGAATTCTAATATTTATAAAGTGTTTTTAAACTAATGTTTAAAAAACCTTTAAGATTAATTTGAATTTTTATTTTAAATATGGATGATGTGATATTGCCACATTGACTTATGTGGATATCTGTCAGACAGGTAATGGTTTAAATTTTTGAGACACAAGAATCGTGGTATGACATAATTAATTTGAAAGAAAAGAGAGAATATGGCTTGCCTAAAAGTTGAAAAAGGACTATATAAGGTAGATGCTATTTCCCTTATTCACAGGTTAAGTTTTGTCCATTTTATTATTGACTAAATAAAGTAGAGGATTTTGAAACTCTTGGAGGCTCATTTCCCTTCTTCAACATTGTAATAGGTCTCCCCCATTTTGTATTAGGATTAGTGTAGTCTATTTCTGGATTTTTATTGGGTTACTGTGTGCTGCGATATGCATGTTATTTTACTTCTACAATTCTATTATATACTATATAATATTTAATAAATTTTAAGTGACCCAAATGTTTTCCCAAGGTTGGTAAGTGTTTTAATTGTGTTAATTGATTTGTTGGATGCAATTCTCCATCTTTGTTCACTGCCACTTCATATCAATGTTCTTGCAAGAACCCATGTCTGGTTTCTGTATTATGTTTACTTTATTCCTCTTTTAGACACAATCTTTGTTCCTGCCTTCTTCACTTTTTCAGCATTAGAACACATTATAATATTATGTGGATATTTCTATTTTATTTTATCTTTCTTACTATATAACTTTAGTACTACTTTTTTCTCCTTAAGGCAAACTTCTGCTTTTGAAATTCATCTATCCCTTTTAACATATTACCCAAATTCTTTTTACTGGCAGAATCCGAATCTGATGTAGTAATATTTTTAAAATGTAGATGATAAAAATTCAAGTAAGCTGTAATATTTTTTCTTTCTATAAATTTGGAGTTGCACCATCCATCATGTTAGATAGTAAGAAGCATGTAAAATTTTCATGGGACCAAGCTCCCTTCCTCAAGACAGTTTACTGTGTCTTGTGCTGGCTGTGTGGTAATTGTGACCACATTGTGGTTGCAGTATATGTTAAAATTTAAGCCTCACTCCAAAGGCAACAGGTACTGGAACAAACATATATTTTGTAGAAGTTTGTTTCATTTAAAATTTCTTTCAAGATCTCCAGTTTTTATGCTCAAGTAAAGAATTGTACATATTTGTTTCCTGTCCTTCAATATCACTTTAACATGACTGCAATATTCATATTATTATTTGTAAGCATATTATGGGAAAACATTATTTTTTCCAGATGGGCTCGCTAGAGCTAGTTCTGCTGGCTTTAATGAATTACGTAATGCAGTATTTGCTAGTGTTGCTCAACAGTCTATTCGCAGGCTTGCTACGAATGTATTTTTACATCTACACAACCTTGACTTGAAATTTCACTTGAGTCGACAGACTGGAGCCCTATCGAAAGTATGTTGTAAATTGAAATTAATAAAAGATCAGTTGTCTGCTAATTTTTTATTTCATTAAGATAAACATTTCTGTATTAATATCAAACCAAATCTAAAATATAAATTACTTATTTTTTTATTTTTACTTGTCAATTTAATGTCTTTACTAAAGTTCCAATAACATTATTTTCAACATTTTCATTATCAGTATTACTGGTATATTTGAGAGACCCAGAACTTGGGGTCTTCTTTCTGCTAATCTCCTCGGCTCATGTATGGCACTTTTTAACCGTTACCAGTTAAACTTGCTTTTTGTCGTAGAAATATAGTAAAACCTGTAAAACAAAATTATAACACTAACTCTTGCTGCAACTTTTCCAAATTTTTAACTATACAGCTTAAAAGGAACCAACAGAAATCATTAACTTTATGCATTTTGGGTGACAAATCACTATCTAACAATTTTGAAATCTGCTTTAGAACTAAATGACTTTGTCATTGCAAACACACCCACTTTTATGATGGCTTCTGCAAGTTATTTTTTTCAATTTCACTTATAGATGTTTTATAGATTAAAGTATTTGAATATCAAATATTGTAAAAATATGGAATGTTAATATTTTTGATAGTAAGTATATATATTCATATATTGTGACACCTCAATGCAGTTTCTAAAATCGTACTCAATGCTTTATTTATCTTGTTTGAACAACAGAAATTATTAGCATAACAGCACTTGTGTAGCAGAGGATGCAATGAGAAACGTGTATATTATGAGAATTTTTATATTGACAGTAGCAGTTATATTCCTTGTTTCTACACAGAGGGTGTTTCAGAATTAAATTTATTCTTAAATAAATAAAAAGTACAGTCAATTTGTCAGCAAAATTTAATGTGTAATTGGTTAATATAATTATGACATTTTGTCCATAAAAATTGCAGGACCCAGTCCATGTCAAAATTATCCACATGTGTAATAGGTTATGCATTTAATAATTTACTTGATGAAGTCCAAAAATGTCATAATTATATTAACTTAATATTAAATAAATTTAACTGAACAATGGGCTGTGTTTTTTATTATACTTCATGCCAGATAATTGATTTTTAAATTTATGTTTATTCACAAAACTAAATACAGTATTTAAATTACTAATCTGAAATTGTTAATTTGCGAATGCTTTACAGTTTGCTCTATGCACTTGTAAAGGTGCCTCATTATAGACTGACTAACTGACATCAAACCAATTTATATCAACTAGTTTCACCCTGAACAATTTAAAATACACTCAAGTTTGAAAAATATGTTTGTTAAAAAATGTAAATTATACTTAACAATCCCATTGTGATAATGCCAAATTAGGTTAATGTTTTGGATATTGCTTTGTTTGATTTGAAATTTTATGAATTAGTTAAGTTTCTTAAGAATAATATTTTGATTTACAAATGATTGTATTAACAATGACTATATATTATAAACAAAATATAGTTCTTTAAGATATATAATTTATGTAGCTATTTGATTATTATAAAATGGAGAATAGTCCATAGCAATTAAATAAAAATTAATTTCTTTACTCCTTCAGAATTATGTCATTTTATGTTTTCATTTCAGGTTATTGATAGAGGGAGCAGAGGAATTAATTTTGTCTTGTCTGCAATGGTTTTTAATATTGTACCAACATTGTTTGAATTAGGTCTTGTTTCTACAATACTGGTAAGTGACTTGAAGTACAAATTCTAATTCCAAAACCAACACAACTTCATGCTCAAATTGACTTATTTTAAGTCCAAAAAATGTTGTTAGTTTATGGAAAAAAGAGTTAGTCTGTCTTGTGAGCTTACTTTACATTGGTAACCAATGTTGCCACATCTGATATAAAGGTCATATTAGATTTTCATGGTGTAAGCCTCCATACTTAACAGAGTTGTGTGCCTCATGTACTCAGTATGTAGTTGTATATTACCATTGTTATCACTATAGCTATTGGCATAGTCATCTCTATTATCATTGCCACCACATTGTCGTCTCTTTCTTTTTCATACCAATTATTTTAATTATATGTACACAAATATATGAGGATGATGACATCTCTTTCTTTTTCATACCAATTATTTTAATTATATGTACATAAATATATGAGGATGATGATATATTGGGTATTTGGTTGGTATAAGGCATAGGAGTTTAGGCCTTTAAAAATTTGACATGCCAATTATCAATTCAATTTAAGCTAAGCCAGTCCTGCTCCTTATGAGTTAAATATAGCATTCTTTCAAAACCCCTATGGTAGAGCTTTAATGAAACATACATATTTAACTTGTACATTGCTGATAAATATACTGATAATATAAACACTCCTTAGTTTAGATTTATTTTTACCTTAAATGTACTTATTTGTGTAAAACTAAATGACTTTCATTTTGAACAGGGTTCCAAATATGGCGTTGAGTTTGCAACTGTTTCTGTTGGATGTGTTGGATTATACACTGCATTCACCCTTTTAGTAACACAGTGGCGAACCAAGTTCAGAGTTCATATGAACAGAGCTGAGAACGAAGCTGGCAACAAAGCCTTAGATTCTCTCATTAACTATGAAACTGTTAAGGTAATTATTTCACCTTTAATTAATCTGCTGTAATAAATATATATGAATTGGATTCAATTAATTGCCCTGTCAAATATTTTCAGGCATTCCATCTTCTCCTTACTACTATATGCTTTGAACATATGATTTTCTTTGGTATTTTCCTATGTCTGAGCATATTATTTCTTTAGAGCATATTCCCATATTTCTCCCATGTTTCTATCTTTCCTCACTATCCAATTATCCAAAGCATGACTTCACCACTTAATAAAAAATCCTTATATATACATATATAATTAATAAGGAAAAAGAGATAGAAAGTAGGTAAGTCACCTACTATCTCTTTCCTTTCCTTATTAATTGTTATAATTAACATGACAATGTCATTTCCTGACGAACAGAGAGAGAGAAGCAAAAAACAGTCATTGACTGACCTTTAAATTGATAGTAGGGGTGGATTGACTGGGAAGTAGGAACATGTCAAATTTTCCTGCATTCCTGCCAGTCAACACCGACTATCAGTTTAAGGCATGTCAACTTTTGTTCTGTAGGCTTTTATCCTGCTCTGTTAAAACTGATTAGTTTTATTTATGAGGATTAAACTGTTGAGCTTCCTTTGAAATTAAATCCAGTGTCTTCTCTCAGAAAATAAAATTAATCAATCTAATTTTTCTGTTACAGTATTTTAACAATGAAAAATTTGAAGCTGAACGATATGACAATGTTTTAAAGCAGTTTGAACAGGCTTCCCTAAAAACCAGTACTAGTTTAGCATTTCTAAATTTTGGACAAAATGCTATTTTTAGTGGTGCTTTAAGTTTAATAATGATAATGGCTGCTAAACAAATAGCTCAGGGTAAGTTCCAGTTACACAATGGTAAAAAGTAATTGTTATAGTGATGAAAAAGGAGGCGTTTATTGTCAAATGATATATAATATATATTTTTAATTCCTTAAAACTTATTTTATTTTCTGTTTGTTTATTAATTTTGAATAATGTAATACAAATTTTTGTCTTGTATCAGAGTGTAACTATTCATTTGTTATATAAGAGTGAAGATTATCTTGCATTATTTACAGCATAACTCTTGGCCTTCCAACTGGGTGAGACATGACATTGCCAAGCAATTCGGGAAATACCACTTTATAACAATAATAGTAATAGCCATTGAAAAGTCAATGCCAAAGCTTATGCTCATCTGGCTGGTAGCTCAAGAGTTATTTATATTCATTCATTTTTAATGGTTATTTAATACACACCAATATACTAGTTTCTGAATATAATTATGTTAAACTATGAGAATTTGCAACCTTGCTAATAGATAACGGGAGTTCATATTCATTATTTTTGAATATATTCACTTGATTTTACCTCTTGGCATAGAAATAATTTCCCTCAGCACAAATCTTTAAAAGTAGAAATTATAAAAAAGAAGTATCCAAAAAATAGTGATAAAACATTGCCACAATTGAAAACTTGCAGTGGTGGCTGAGGTGTATCAAACTGGAATGCGGTAATGTGGACTTGGGTATGTATAAATTGTACTGGATTCCAGATTGGAGTCAGTCTTGCAAAGTATGAGCCTTTGTAAAGCTCTTCGTTGTTAAATAAACATCTACAACTTCTACGTGTGTGTTACTGTATCTCACAATCCTTCGGAAATGTGGCATTTCTGGGGAGACATTGGGTAACATCTAGAATTAACCCACAGTGGCTCCTATTAGGCCTTAAAAAAGTGCTCCAGAATTTGCGCTATATTCAAAACCGACAAACACTGCGATGGAATGACAGGAAAGAAGCGCACTGGCCTATGCTGCTATTTAGTAGCAGATAAGGAACCCCTCCATCTTCACAGATGACACAGGGCGAGACCCAGGCAGATGGCTCAAGGGGTATGAACAAGTCGCTAAATTTAATAAGTGGGACGACACCGTTTGCCTGTCCAACACTTATTTCTACTTGGATGGAACCGCAAGACAGTGCCTTGAAACCATTGAAGACAAGTTGACCAGTTGGGAAACGTTTCAGTCTGAGCTCAAGAAAGTGTTTGGTGATTCTGAGTGTCGTGTTCGACTGGCACTGTCAGTTCATCGAAGAGATGAACAAGACACAAATTCCCCGCAAGTTCGAGAGGCTTCTGAATGTTGTGCCGATTGTCTCAGTTGGTGGGCAGAATGATCTGTCGTATCTCGTTCACCAAATAGTGAGGAATAAAATTCAATGTACCCTATCCTTACATACCGACGCACCAGAGCCAGAAGAGATTCATGAAGCCATTAGGGAAGAAGTGAAAAGCGTCTTGGCTGCACATCGATGTCCTCTTGACGAAAAGTTGTCCCTAAGCGGAAGCAACTTATGCTCCAGGGAAAACAGACATCTGGAGAACACAGTCTGTTTCCACTGTGGCTGTCCTGAAAATATAATAAGATACTGCAAGGAGAGGAGACGGGTATTCAACGATGTAAGAGCCAGATGAGGATGATATGTATATGACAACAGACATCAATATGACAACGCCGAGCAAACTGAGTTGTTCCGTGGAAGATACAGGTCATCGTTGTTTCAAGGAGAGGACGCTCTCCATCACAACGCTTGAGATCTCATCGCCATTCAGACACTCACCTAGCCGACCTTACCTGGATGTGAGGCCACACAGGAAGAAAATCCTCTGTTGCCAAAATGTCAGGAAATTATATCGACGTAATATTGGACCACAAATCGGTACTAGCCCTAGTCGATTCTGGCGCATCTTTCTGTGTTCTCTCCAAGAAGTTTCATCGACAGTTGAAGAAAACAGGGCTAATGTTCTAAGGGTCACGGATGGCAAATATGTGCAACCAGCTGGAAGATGCACTATCAGGCTGAACATTAATAACAGAATTCAGCCATTCAAATTCATCGTCCTGCCACAGTGTAGCCATGACATCATCCACAGTTGGGACTTAAGCTCTCAAGCAGTAATTGACTGTAGATGTTCAGAACTTCTGCTAGATGAATTAAAAGCCTCTGTAGAAGGAACAGGTTATTATGAACAGTGGCAGTTATTTGTGCTGAACAATGTGACCATTCCTGTGCCGAGTGCTACCAAACTTACAGTTGTGTGCTCTTAATTAAATGGACATGTAGATCTTATTATTGAAGCAAAGAAGAAATTATTACCAGTCATTATTCCTGCGTTGCTCATCTCATTCAAGGATAGCACTGGTAAATTATGGGTAGTTAATGGTTAGAATGAACCTCAGTTTCTTCCAAAACATACATGCTGGATGGCTTGCCAGGCGGACTCTATGACTTCAGGAATATGATGTCATGATAGAATACAAAAGTGGACGAAAACATCAGACTGTCCTTCCCGAAACCCTTTCGTGACCTGACTACGACATGTTACAATCCTTCCGAAACGTGACAATATATATCATGCATTATTTCTGGTAGTATTCTACCTTTCATCAGGTGATTGAAGAACATAAGAGCCACAACAATGACACAGAACAAACCAGGCTATGAATTCAAAAGCAAGGTTTAAGTGTTGCTATTGATTTTGTCACCAAGTTTGTGTTGCGTGCCATTCTCGCAGATCTTATGTTTTTTCATTATGTGATGAAAGCTACAATTCTAGCAAAAACGTGGTGTGGTACTTATTTTTGTCTTCAATTTGGCTACCTCTTTTTGTAATTTGTACTATTTAAAAAACAAATTTTTATATTTTAAGTTTTCCAAAAGTATTTAATATTTAAACTAGGTTGTTCTCCTTTTCCTTAATCAGAATTTGCTTATATTAATAAATAATTACATTCCACTATTAATTATACAATTTGATTAAAAATTCCAAACTCATTCATTCATGTTCTATGTTTTTCAGGCCAAATGACAGTGGGAGATCTTGTAATGGTAAATGGACTGCTCTTCCAGCTATCAGTACCTTTAGGTTTCTTAGGATCTGTGTATCGGGAAGTCAGACAGGCTCTCATTGATATGCAAACCATGTTCACTCTTATGACAGTTGATTCGAGCATTGAGGTTAGAGGAATTGCATTTTTTAATAATTCTTAATTTAATTGTTTATATCCATGTTCTATACAGTTGTCCACAATAATGACATTCTTTTTCCCAAATATAATTTTTTGAAGGATGTATAATTTTTCATTACAATGAATCAATGATATATAATTTGAAGATTATGTATTATCAGTGATTTTAATGTGCAACACTTGCTTTAGATAAGCTGAAACTATGTTTATCCTTCTTTATTTAGACTTAATATTTTGTAGCTCATACAATGAATTAAATAGTTATGCATCATAGATATGAATTGATTGTTTTCACATCCCTGTCCTCAGTTTTTGAGAATGGAAATGTTAGTAATAATGTAGCTTATTGAAGGACATTCCAAAACATCAAATATAATATCTTGTACCTTCAATTTAAAAAAGAAGCTTTTCAAATTAACGTTGAAATGATATTGAAAGCAAATGGTATCAACATTATTACAAACCTTTCTGTTACAGCATTACAAAAATTTGATGCATTAGTACTGTTTTAATCTAGTTCCCAATGCATTGCAGAATAAGAAGAATGCACCGCTATTACAAATTTCACCAAATACAGCCACTATTTCATTCAATGATGTGCATTTTGAGTATGTTCCTGGTAAGAAGATTCTTAATGGTCTTACTTTCACTATACCAGCTGGAAGAAAAGTTGCCATTGTGGGAGGTTCGGGAAGTGGGTAAGAATATGTCAATTTTATATATATATAACTTCTCTACGCTTGACATATGTCTTTCCCTGAGCACAATTCTGTGCCAAACATGTGTTTCAAAAAGCGTATTTCCTATCTTTCTCCCTCATTTACTATCCTTACTTACTATCCTAATATCCAAAAAAACCTGTGACTTCGTCACGTTACAAACGTTTCATTAATTTGTAATTTATCCTTAATGGATGCTCCTAATAATCTCTTCTATCCCACTTCTCTCTATCCATCCCAACTAAATACTTTGTATATATATCCAAGATTGACTATCTTCGACGCACCAGCGACTTAGCCTAAATGGTTAAGGCGCTCTGCGGCTACAGCAGAGGCTCTGTGACGATCCGGGTTCAACTCTCGGTGGCACCGAATATTTTCAGTCTCTCTTCCTTCTTCCTTTCTTCTCTACGCTTGACATATGTCTTTCCCTGAGCACAATTCTGTGCCAAACATGTGTTTCAAAAAGCGTATTTCCTATCTTTCTTCCTCATTTACTATCCTTACTTACTATATATAAATATATATATATAATTAATGGGGAAAGGACAGAGAGATAGAAAGAAGAAGGTGACTTACCTGAGGTTCATAGATGGTAGACACCTTGTGAGGTTTAGAGAACTTGAATTTTCGGAGGCACCGCCCCCTTCTCTGATGAAGGGGGCGGTGCCTCCGAAAATTCAAGTTCTCCAAACCTCACAAGGTGTCTACCATCTATGAACCTCAGGTAAGTCATCTTCTTTCTATCTCTCTGTCCTTTCCCCATTAATTGTTTTAATTAACATGACAATGTCATTTCCTATCTCATAATATATATATATATATATATATATATAATATATATGAGATATATATGAGGTCAGAGATGATGACATTGTCATGTTTATTAAAACAATTAATGGGGAAAGGACAGAGAGATAGAAAGAAGAAGGTGACTTACCTGAGGTTCATAGATGGTAGACACCTTGTGAGGTTTAGAGAACTTCAATTTTCGGAGGCACCGCCCCCTTCATCAGACTATATAAATGCTTACACTTACCGAATTTGATACTTCAGTCTGAAGATTATGGCAGAGCAAGCCATTGAATTGTCACTGATAATCTCTTTGACCCGGTAGAAAACCCGAGAGGAATTTATATATATGAACACTTTGTTTTGCACATATTTCATTATATAATACTCTTTTAATTTGAGGTTTGATTACTTTTTTCTCAATTTCAGGAAATCGTCTATCATCAGACTACTGTTCCGTTTCTTTGAGGCCCAGTCTGGTGAAATTTTAATTGGTGGGAAGAATATCAGGGATGTAGACCTCGACAGCCTTAGGAGATCCATCGCAATTGTGCCTCAGGTCAGCCTGAGCAGGACACTCGGCTTGCTGATTTCAAAATAGCCGATGTTTCCCCTTGGTATTTAAATCTTAATTCTGAAAAAGAGTTGTATCTTACTGGTTCATTTGTTTTATTTATGAACATGTTATTTTGTTTTCTACAGGATTCAGTTCTGTTTCATAACACCATATTTTACAATGTACAGTATGGTAACATAGACAAAGGAAAGCCTGATGTAATTGAGGCAACAAAGTTGGCAGATCTCCATGACTCTATTATGCAATGGCCACAAGGATATGAAACACAAGTGAGTTAAACCTAATTTGTCTTTACAATTGTCAGTTTTTCTGGTCTAATTTGTAGTATTTCATTAAACAAACTATTGTTTATTTACTATCCTGGATAATGTGATTAAGGTATGTATCATTCAATCATAATTACTTTTGTCTGTTTAATTTATTAAAAAATTTCACTAGTAAAGTAACAAACTCATTTATATATTATTATTTGAACTACTTAAACCATTAGAGAATGTAGGCTTTCCTGGTGGATAGACTGAACAAGAAGTTCTCGGGATTTCACCCGGGTTATGTCAATTATTGGATACGACGTTTCGAAGGCTATCTCCGCCATCGTCTTCAGGTAACTGAAGACGATGGCGGAGATAGCCTTCGAAACGTCGTATCCAATGATTGACATAACCCGGGTGAAATCCCGAGAACTTCTTGTTCAGACTACTTAAACCATTCTCATCTCTGAATGTAATATTTATTAGTAATTATTGTACATATGTTGAAATATAGCTCACTTAGAGCATGAAATTCACTTGAGATTTATCCAGGTAAACCATAAATTTTAGTTTCTAATTAAGAATCTAGGATTTAACTAATTCATAATTTTCACTTACATTTTTAATCTTTAATCTCAATATGTTTTTGTTTGATCAGGTTGGAGAGCGTGGATTGAAGTTATCAGGAGGAGAGAAGCAAAGGGTTGCTATTGCCCGTGCTGTTATGAAAGATTCACCAATTTTAGTGTTTGATGAAGCAACTTCATCCCTTGATTCTCTTACAGAATATGTAAGTTACATAACTGTGTAATATGAGAATGATAAACATATTATTTAAATAAGTATATTGTAAATAAGAAAAATTAACTCAGATACATACATTCATAATGTAAAACATAGATAGAGTCACAGCATGGTTTATTATTAATTTAGGTCTGCCCTTTCCTGGAGATTAACCTTTTTATTTAGCTTTTGTAGGCTTGATCTGGTTATCATCAAATCTGCTATTTCTCTTGAGAGATTGAAACCTTTTTCCTAGTTTCTTTAAGTTTTATTCTCAAAGTATATTGGATTAATTTATTTACAAATGCTTTAATATTTATTGCCTAAAATTTTCCATGCCACTTATTTTGCCCTTTTATGAATGTTCACCAGATAGTTTAATTTTTATCTTAATCCATTTACACTTAAATGTTTTGTTTGTAGAATAATATATTTTTTTAAAAAAACAATTCTATAATGTATTAAATTTTATTATACTATTATTTCAGACTATTCTAAATGCTTTACGAAGAGCTACAGAAGGGCGTACTTCAATTTGTATTGCTCATAGACTTTCTACAGTCATGGATGCTGATGAGATTCTTGTTTTAGAAAATGGCCGTGTGGCGGAACGTGGTACACATAATAGCTTACTAGAGAAACCTGATAGCCTATATGCACTTATGTGGAATGTACAACAAAATTCTGGTAAGGCTAAATTGCAGGGGCGTCTGTAGCATAATTTGAGTTAGTACACATCATGATCAACTCCATACACTGTGGTTAGTGACATACTAGTCTTAATTGTATATATTCTCATTAATCTGTAAAAATGATAAGAAGAGGTCTATTGACATTGTTATTAAATTATTATACACAATTTATGTACACACTTTGTTATTTGGTGAAAACCTTTGTATAGTTATTAATTTTAAATAATTGCATTAGCAAGAATATGGAACTCATAATCCTTTTATTAGTACTTTATATCTTATTTATAATGCACTTTCATTTTCTTTAAAAACAAATGTGGTTCTATAAATAACCTATTCAGTTTAAACAAATCTAGTTTCAGAGCCAAATATTGAAAGTAACACCAAATAGATATTGTTTGAAATCTTTAAGAATGATGTTTAATTTATACTTCAAATAACAGGTACATTTGAGTACTGGTTTATAAAAGTGTATCTACTTTTTATTTCTTCAGTATTTATTTTTCAGTTTGATATGTATTATTTTTCATTTTGTATAGATAGCATACACATTACATTGTTCTACACACTTCTGTGTTTAATACTTCTGATTTATTGATCTCAATACTTCAGTGTATGCTTATTTTATCTTTATCACAAAACTTGAGATCTCCAAATTTGTTGACAATTTTCTACTTAGAAGAATGAATTGTTTTCTCTACTCATTGAGCGTGCCAAAGATGTTGAGTCTAAGACAGAATTAGCAATTCCATTTAATTGATTTGTAAAGAAAGGACTGTGTTGCATAAAAGCTAAAACCAGTGAAATAAAATAATCCTAGTATAATGATAATTTATCTTGAATGACATTTTAAAATAACATGGTTTGCTAAGATAACATCTAATTTTCTAGAGGTGTGACATTTCATCATGAAATTGCAGACAGAATTGTGCAATTCTGAAATCCACTTTATATTGATATTTTGACCATGTGTGTAAATATATTTCAACTGAACATTTTAGACGTTACAACAATTTGATGGTCAGTTATTGGTTATAAACTCCTTGAAACATAGGATTATGTATATTATTTCTTCATCAACTTTTATTTATGGAATTATTAAATTGCTTTTGTTGCTTAGTGTTTATTCTCATTGATATTCTAATGTTATATGTAATACATGATCTGAAGCTGAAAAAGATAATTTTTGTATTGGCACAAAAGATGTTAATTTTATAATATATGTCTACAAGCTTTACCATTAATTTGTCCATTACAAGTTTTCAGATGTTAGGAAATAGTGTAACTAATAAATGATCTTCAAAAATACTATAAGTTGGTGTGTATTTTAGATATGTTTTATCATGTGACATACACTATGTGATCAAAAGTATCCAGACACCTAGCTGAAAATGACTTACAAGTTCGTGTCGCCCTCCATCGATAATGCTAGAATTCAATATGGTGTTGGCCCACCCTTAGTCTTGATGACAGCTTCCATTCTTGCAGGCATATGTTCAATCGGGTACTGGAAAGTTACTTGGGGAATGGCAGCCCATTATTCACGGAGTGCTGCGCTGAGGAGAGGTAGCAATGGAGGTCGGTGTGACCTGGCATGAAGCCAGTTTTCCAATGCATCCCAAAGGTCTTCTATAGGATTCATGTCAGGGCTGTGTGCAGGCCAGTCTTTTACAGGGATGTTATTGTCATGTAACCACTCCGCCACAGGTTGTGCAGTATGAACAGGTGCTCGACCGTGTTGAAAGATGCAGTCGCCACCCCCAAATTGCTCTTCAACAGTGGGAAGCAAGGTGTTTAAAACATCAATGTAGGCCTGTGCTGTGATAGTGCCATGCAAAACAACAAGGAGTGCAAGCTCCCTCCATGAAAAACAGTTTGGAATTCCTGTGTGATGGTCTGGATAGATGTCTGCCTATTACACTTTTATGACCCTCTTCAAATGCTGGCGATCTCTATCAGTCAACAGATAAGGTCGGCCTGTACGTTTTTGTACTGTAGGTGTCCCATCACATTTCCACTTCACTATTTCATTGGAAACGGTGGACCTGGGGATGTTTAGGAGTGTGGAAATCTTGCGTACAGGCTTCTGACATAAGTGACACCCAATCACCTGACCATGTTCAAAGTCCGTGAGTTCTGCGGAGTGCACCATTCTGCTCTCATGATGCCTAATGACTACTGAGGTCACTGATATGGAGTACCTGGCACCTAACACGAAAAAAATATGTTTTTGGGGGTGTCCGGATACTTTTGAATCACATAGTGTAGGTCAAGAGTGTGGAATTAAATTGAATCGCATCTGATGTTGTATTGATATCAATTCATGTAAGCATTTGTATAGTGTTTTATGTTGTATCCATGAAGATTTATGTTCTGAATTGCTGTGCGATTTATGGTAGTTTTACCATTACAGAACTTGACATATTTTATGACTAACAGAATGAACAAACTTTCAATTTGTCTACAAATTCAAATATTTGATATTATAGTTTACATAATGTGTATTTAAATAATTTATCAAAATAAATGGTTATATTTTTATGTCTGTATTTTAATAATGGTTTTTCCTGACTCCTGAATTACTACTCTCAATCTTGATGTATTATTTGTAATGGAAACATATTTTTCAATTCAATTAATTTTTCAAATTATTGGGTATACAAAGTTATAAAATTAACATTTTTATAGAATAAATTTACACTTTTGTTTGAAGTTATTAATTACCAGTAATTTGTCTTCTTATTGAAGCATCTTCTTGTGCAAACATCTCCTTTATCTACGCCTATAAAACTGTTATACTTTTGGTAGTTGTAGATTTTTGATGGTCTTTGTAGTTGATCCTCAACACACTAAACCCAAAATACCAGGTAATGGCTACTTAATAAAAACTAGCTGCACATTGAAATCTCTTTACATTCTGATTAATTTATCTTTCATACTAAATAAACTTATCCTGGATCTGGTTTATCCACATAAAACATCTTGGTTTATACAGTTTGGACCTATTTGGGACTTAGTTTACATACATTTAAAATTCAGTCTCTTATTGACCAAAAAGATTCAGCATAGCCTTGAACACTTCTTATTACCAAGTTTACAGAACCACTAATCTCTGCATAGCCAACACTCCATTCAGTTGTACCATACAATTGTTCCAGTGTAGCCTTACTTCGACCAAGGATCTGCAATAAGTATACCCAGGGTGACATTAAACAAACACACAAAAAAGTTAACATTGAAGAAGGGTTCCACAGCATTTGACTGGAGACAATTTGCTTCATATTATACTTTTCCGCTACTGTAGTCGGCATTATCAAGGACATTTCTTGGTCAACAGATCAGACCAAATTTTAATTTGAAATTTATTTCAACAATATTGGAACTTGATTGGAATTCTTTGCAAAAGCATAATGTGTAAATGTACTTGTTAATTAACAAGATGAATGGGAAACAAAAATGTTAATTCCTATAACTGAACTATAAAACTAAAGTACATCTAGCTAAATGTTCCAAAACAGAACTTTAACTTTGTTAAATATGTAGTGAAATCTCATAATTAATAAATGGAAAGTATTACTTTTATGATGGCAGGTAATCCTTGTTCAATATAATAATTGGTGAATGTAATTAAAATATGTACAGAAATTTCATATTTTGTTTCATTGATAAAAAGTTAAATTTTTCCTGGCTTGCTTAAATTGTTGATTTATAAAATATGTTGTTAATTTAAAAGAATGGGGCAAAGTCATCGGTAAAGAAAAGTTATGAGTGGTTTATAATAAAAATTATTCATCATTCCACCCACTTGACTTCTCTTTGTTCATTTGAACTGGTTTTGTTTCTTTACAGATCCATTGAATTGTCCTTGATGTATGAATTATTAATAGTTACCTGTAAAATTTTTGTGTCATAAATCTGACATCCTCTCTTGTTCGACTACATAAATAATTAGTTTTATTACCACAGAGAGAAACATTTTCTGAGGGATTTATACATTATTTAAGCTTGAACAATAAAGTAGTTATATCAGTCTTCAACATATTTTATCCACCTAGTCAATTTTAATTAAAAAATATGATAGAGCAGCAAGAAAATATACCAAATTGAACAGAAAAGAATGAGTATATTGAATTTACTGAAACTAAAACAACAAAACTTACTAATTTGACACAAATGCATTTAGCCAAATATTTAATTTTTTAAATTACATTATTTCTTTGTATTTCAGAATTTCATGTTTTGTCAGTCAATTTCTATTATAAATATGTAATCAGAAAATTATTATTTATTTTATTATTAATATTAAAATTTCAACCATTCTTATTTAATCTTTTCTTACACTGCAGAATCGAAGGGTACAGATCAGCCTGCCGAAAAGTTAGTGGAAAAGGAGACAGGTAAAAACTCTTGAAACTATTTTTAAACGACATACTGATTTATATGATGGTTTACTGAAATTTATATTGTTACTCGGCTCTTTGTAGCTGTGTTTGTGTTGTGCCTAATGAGCAGAATTACGCTGCTGTGGCATTACAAAGTCCTGGTGGTACTATGATCTTTCCACTGTGTAATACTATTACTTGGGATATTTGTATTTGATTCTGATACATGCTAATTACCGCCTTCATTATTACTATATATGACTTTTCAGTTTAAATGGCCTTTGATTTTATTAGTATGTATTTTATATTAAGGATCCTGTTGCATATATTAGTTGCTTTAGCTTCACCTATGTATCGACCATTTGTAAAATTTGTTTAATGAATATTACCTCTAATGAAATCAATATCTGCTTTTAGCACTTTGTTATGGTACTTACAACTTGTAACAAGAGGAAGGTGAGTGTAAAATGTATGAGCCCACAAAGTAGACAACATACCAAATTCTTATCAATGAGTAATCAGGTTTACTCCCTTTGTCACTCATAACTAAAAAATAAATCTCAAATGTCAACATAGTAATGTTTTTAGGACTTACAATTTATATGCTGCAATAACTAGTAAGCAAGATTAAGTACTTTACAGGGGGTGTTGGATGAAGCGTTAAGTTGGAATATAGATGATGCACCAATTTGAACTTCAGTGCTAAGGCAGGAGAAAAGAAAAAATGAGAATATGGTTGAAGATCAGTGACTTGGAGAATGTAACAAAGTAGGTTAAAGATTTAATTTAGAAAATTTCACCCAGAACTCCTAATGAATATCCACATCAAATGTACAAGTAGCAACCAGGACAGAGGCAAAAATGACAAATTGGTTACATTCTGCCTGATGGTAAACACAAAGGGACAGAAATAAATAGGTTTAACATAATTGACTGTGCTGTCTTATGATAGAGAGAATAAAATTGAAAAGAAAAAAAACAAAAACAAATAGAACAATATTTATTGAAGTTAAACAAGGAAATAATAAAATATTAAAAAAGACCCTAATATTAATAACAATATGAGTAGTAAAATTAGTATAATTGTGTGAGATGATGGTGATGATGTAATATTTATAAAACCACAGTGAGAATATGGGCGAATTTGAGAAAGTAAATGAAATGTAAATGGAAGATAAGAAACTAATTTTGAACTTGGAAAATGAAGGCAATGTATCAATGAACTTAAATTTTAATCTTGAATGTGAACTCAAATAGCATAATTGCCATAAAGAAATTGTAGTTGAGGACTGGGCTGTTAGTGTGTGTGTGTCTATATGATATGATATTTTAATTGTCTTTAAGTAACAAAACCTTATTCTGGATGCTTGTTGCAATTCATTTCAGCTGTATTAATTTTTGCATTCTTTTAAACCTTATTATTGGGTCATTCCATGTCAAATCACCGAAAAATAAACAACCTATGGCTCCACTCGACCCTATTCAAATCTCATGAAATTTTGTGTGGAAGTAAACCCATATCCCAATTGAACACGTGCAAAATATTAGAGCTCATTGTACACTGGTTCAAAAGTTACAAGCCCATCTTCAATGGCATGTCATCGCCTTAACGCGCACGCGCCTCTGAAAAGGCCAACTTTGATCCCTTGTCAAATCAGTTCTAGAGGCCAGATAAGTGTGAAACTCGGCTTATCGATACAACGTCTAGCACAGAATGCAGTGGTATGATCAAAATAGTAATACGACTTGCTTTTCTGATGTCTGCTCAAGCCAAAGTTGCCACAAAATGTTGTCGTGTCAAACTTTGTCGTCATTTTGGAATCCAATTACTCAGCAGAATAAGATCTATATGCCGCCACATTTTGGAAAACAGGAGAGAAAGTGACACACTAAGATGTACAGAAGCAGAAAAACTATTATACTCATATGTCTTGAGATATTCCTCATGAAAGTTGAGGCTTCTGAAGCTGACTATGTTGCTGCGGTATTGCGCGCGAACCGCTAAGGGGGAAACTCTGATCTCGTGTCAAATCCGTTCTAGGGGTCATATAGTAGTGAAATTTTGCTTATCGGCACACCTTCTACTCCAAAATGTAGTGGTATGATCAAAGTAGTAGTACATTTGGCCGTTATGATATGTATGACTATTAAAGTCACCACAAAATATGGTCGCGGCAAATTCGGACCTCAGTCCGAGTAATTGGCCTCCAAACTGAAGTCTACATTTGCCGCGAGAAAATTTGGTGGTGGTTTTGGCATGGATAGATATCTGAACGGCCAGCTTTATTTTAAATCTTATTAAATAATATTGCAAAAATGGTGAGTGCATGTACGGCTTATCAAACAAACATACAAGGTAATTAATTTGCTCTACACAGCATCATAAAGCATTGACAAAAAGGAAATTCACTTGCAAATGAGCTTTATTTTATATAAGTATGAATCGTAGAAATTTGATGATATGGCTTTTGAATATATTGAATTTAAATATTTCAGGCACTGAACACCCTAAAGGTTCCAGTTGAAAGATACTTCATCTTCAAACATAATGAGTTACAAATTCTGTAATTTTGCTGTTGCAGAATATAATTCATGTTCATAACTATGTGAACCTGTGAATTTATGATGTAATGTTGGTTTCATAAATAATTTACTTAAATATCTGAAGGTCCATTTATTTCGTAGTGTGTGTATTCAGATTTTGAAAGATAATAATGTGGAATCTTCATGTTCTTCTCTCTTCTCCAGATTTATTAAATTTCTATGTTAGGGAGTAGGCAAAACTTTTGTAAAATTATAAAATGGACCCAAGCTATGATCAAGAATTCCTGTGCAAATTACGCAAGACTTGGACATGGACTGAGAAGAACCACAATAAAAAAGAATTAAGAGGTTTGTGAAATTAAGAATTTAAAGGATAAAATTGACATTAAATTTAATGGCCATATGAAACTACACTATATGTGCAAACGTGCTGAACTGGGACTGAAACTGCATTTAATACACGGTACGTTTTATCCACTTTTTCAAGAAAAAATTTAATTAATGCAGTGCCGTGAATCTATGCACAGTTTCCCAAAACTTCAGACTAAAAGAGACGACTCTTCCTAACTTAGGCACGAAATCAAAGACAGTAGATACTGATTAGAAAACTTTTGGAATACTGTTTCCATCTTCATAAGACACCTGATGCGAGTTTTCCGTGAGATTGTCTTGTTGAAACACCATTCATAATATGGTTTACTTGGCTTCTGTTTACTCAATTTTGAGAAAGTATTTCCAAAGTAAAGTTCTGTTAAATATAAACTGCATAAACGTGCCATAACAATGTACATCGCGTTGTCTTAGAAATATATCTTTCGGGTACCTTAAACTTAGATACTTTTCAAAACCAAATATGACTGCCCAGCAGCGGCTGGTGCTCATGAGCTACATCAGATAAATTAATTCAAGAGGAATTATTTTCTTTACAATAATCGTGCCTTTTTCTGCTTGGAATTGTATGGTGCGCTCGCTACCGCTGAAGCAGTCAATGGCCATGTTCAGAGCTACAGAGCGCGCAGCGCACAAAATCTGCCCGAAACGAGAAATACGTTTGCGCAGCACTCGGTTTCATACCCCCGTCCCACCAGCAAGCATCATCAAACTGATTCTTAGTTGCGCTGTATCTGAAATAGCTCACAGAAGCCCCGTGCTTTGACAAAGAGAGGCGGACCTTAAGGAGACTGCATGAGCAGCGAAATCAAAATAAATCGAAACCATTTAGGAATTTAAAATCTTATTTTAAAGTAGTTTATATTTAAAATATTCCATATGAATTTATTTTTTATAGTTTTTAATTAAATAAAACGTCATCATAGCTACCAGTGAAACATGCTAACTCCATCTATGGGTCGCATAAAGTTTTTGACGGCAGACGACTGGGACTATTTTAGCTCAATGCTGTTTAGATCATATGATTTGCTAATATGAAATATACTGCAGATATTTTAGTAACGATATTTTATTGCATTAAAATACCTATCACAGTTTATATTTTATAAATGAAAATAGTATTCGTACCTTGTACGTAATGTTTTAAAAAATCATAATCAATATGTTAATGGATAATCATTTAAGGGATGGCCTTTCCAGGACTACCTCACGACTCTGCATATAAATACCGCATTCATGCGTGAGTTGGTATTAAACATAAGTACGAAGGAAAAATACTTAAGAATTACAAATGTGTATTAGCTTGACATTTAATTATTTCTCCCTTAAAATTACACACTATTGGAAACTAAGTGGTCATAATTAGAAATGTAACACATTACGGGTGAATTCACTTGGCGCTATTGTTGGTGTTAGTAGTTCTTGTGGTTGCATTGCTTTGTTTTCTCTCGTTATCGTTCGTGTTAATTAAATCAAGAACAGTAATTATGATTTATAACCAATGCCCGACCTACTTGATGCAGGTTTTGTAGGATTTTCCCTGCACCTATTTAGGTGAAACACCGGGTAGGATCCTTAAACCACAGCCCGGGGACCTAGTTAACCCTTGGCTACCTTGCTCTACCTTCCGCACCCCCACTTTTCAATTCCCTTCCTATGCTATTAAAGGGGAGTTGCCTGTTTCAGGATCACCGTCATGTAGCCTGTTAACCCCCCCCCCCCCAAAAAAAAAGAAAGAAAACAAAGACGCTCTCATTGACTGCTTTCTGGAACTAAAAGAAATTCAACAAATAATGCCATTCAAGGAGCTCATGGACTTCGACTTAATTTGGAAGATCCTGAATTTTGCTATTTGCTTTGTTTCTTTCACTAAGTTATGCCGCATATTGACATTTTGTACAACCAGTTGCAAGATAGAAATGCTGATATAATTACTATAAAAATAACTTATTAACAATGGTTCAGACAATCAAGAATATGAGGTGCTCTCTTTATTGCAGTGACAACAATATAAGTTCAGAAACTCCTTCCTGCAAAAGGCGAAGAAATTCGTCCACCGTGAACGACGCAAAAGAAGTACGTGATCGATATCGTTTCCAGCCTTTGGTCCACTTGAGTTGTGAGAGAGTACTCAAAACATTTCCCGGACAGTTATCTGGACCAAGTTGTAAAATCATATCCGTTGCTTGATCGAAAAAGACTAAAAGCCAGAGTAAAGTGTTTTGTATTCTCGGCCTGACTTCCGAAACACCGGAGCCAAAATTTAGCGGCAGATGCTTTTTTTTTAATTAGCAAACTTCTGAATATTCTGGTAACGACATGTATGGCGATTGTTCGACAAATGAAATGTATAAAAGAGGAAATGCAATAGAAAAGAGGCTAATCCTGCAAAAAGAAGGATTAACGTGAAGGTAATTGAGAAGTACGCCAGCAGAAAAGAAAGAAGAATGGACTTTCATTTCAGACATTTAGGTGATAAATTATTGCAAGTTGTAGTATTATTAGCATTTGCCATAGCTATTATTGTAAAATTTCCTGCTGTTACTTAGGGTAATGTAGCTCATAACTTGATAAACTCATAGCCCGGGGGCCCTAGTTAACCCTTGGCTACCTTGCTCTACCTTCCGCATCCCCCCTTTTTCAATTCCCTTCCTATGCTATTAAAGGGGAGTTGTCTGTTTCAGGATCACCCTCATGTAGCCTGTTAACCAAAAAAAAAAGCCACCACTGAATATGACCCTACAAACACACTTGAGAACTAAGATTGTTGGTCTATTGGTAACTATAGTCATAAGGCTGGGTAGTCAAACTGACATACGATACTGCATACAATATTCCCATAGTATGTGACTTTTTTTAAAATTAACTTTCTTTATTTAAAATATATAATAAGTGAAGATACTGTCGTGTTAGTAATTTGCGCCAATATGGTTTTACAGTTTTAAAATTTCGTTTCTATTACACGTCATGGAGACGAAATTACAAATGTAGCATATTACGGGTCGTGGAGTATTAACAACCCTGTAGATGTTGTTGTATTATTAATATCTTTATCCTCCTAAAATTTGTCTTGGGGTGATGTAGCACATAACTTTAAATACTCACGAGCCGCAACTGGTAAGAACATAATTTTTGATTTTCTTCCCCGCTGTTTCGCATCATGGCGATGTTTCACATAGTTGAGTCCTGGGAAATATTTGTGTTTGGAGATTGTAGTTATATGCCCTATTATGCAGGATGTTTTGCTATACTATTTTTTACTAGTACCATATTTAAATATTATGTAGTAATGCCTCACAGTTCAGTAGTTCAAATTTTGAATGAGATATGTGTCAAAAATATGGGCAAGATGAGCGCCACGTTCGAGTTAGTGGCTTTTTAGTTGCATTTATGACGAATTTCTGCGTCGATTCATACGTTCTGGTGAATGTTTAATGCACCACTATACTCCAAAGTCGAAACAGCTGTGGGTTCCCGCACGCGAACCGACAACAAAGACGGTAAAAACGCGTAGAAAGGTGATGGCGGAAGATTTTTTGGGAATCTCGCGAAATAATGCTAAAAATTATTTACAAATAGGACAAACTATAAATGAAGACTATTGTGCGTTGCCGCGGGAACCCTTGTACCAAGGAATAAAGAAGAAATTTCTTACCTTCAAGATCATTCAGAGAAAGAAACTTGTGTATCTTGTTCTGAATATTGTAGATTGGTAGCCAATGGCTTACTAGGGCCCTTGGGCTATAGTTTAAGTATCATACTCGGTATTTCACCTAATTAGATGCATGGAAATCCCTAGAAAACCTACAACAGGTACGTCGGGCTTTTGGGTACTCACGCACTTCCGAATGACGGAAGATGAGCTTGCTGTGGGGTCGGAGCATTCCCTTCTCCGTGTCCTCACAAGTTTCAGGAGGCAGTTGTCCGATTGATTCAATGGGATCAGCAGACAACTGTTACCGTATGTCCAAGGTTTTCGACACCCCCTAAAATAGGTGAAGGTGCCTTAAAATAGACAATAATTTCTTTGTCAACAAGTGATTATACTAACAGCGAGAGCGAGTAGTTTTGAAAATTTACCGGTTCAAGAACCTTTCTTTATAAGGACTGAATTTCATCTTAACCACCTCGATGAATATTGTCTATTGGCACCTTAAATAAGCACATGCATGCATGCGTGCGGCGGCAGAGACGGCATCGTTCGCGAAAATAAATTAAAGAGAATCATTACTTAAAAAATGTTATTTACATTTAAGATATACAATCATTTTGCTTAATTTCCTGTTATAACTTTTACAAGTTAGGGTAAGACCTTTATTGGCCTGAAAGGAATCTTATAAAGTTTATCAGAAACCTCTGAGGCTATCGACGCTTAAAACCAAAATTTCACGGCAGTTGGATGATTGGTTCAGGAATTCATAAGGGACAAACATTAAAATACGTAGTGTTTTGGAACGAGGCCTTGTATATAAGGTCCAGAGCGCATTAATGACGATTTTTTCTCAATGAAAGTAATAAATAATCTAATTGCAGTTAAGATGAACTCTTCTTTGACAATCGAAGTACGGGAAAATAAGAGGAAATTGGGACGGGAAAATAAGATAGTCTGAGACGTCGATCGCTGTGTCACTCAAGGAAACACGCGTGGAGTGATATGCGTATTTTTATTTCCGTAAAAACATATTGTCCATTTGTGTGTTTATAGCGCCTCGGCCGCCTTGGCGCCGATCTTGTACTCGAGCCACGCGTAGGAGGCGACGCCGAGGATGAGCGCCGCTGAGAGCGCGTACAGCTTGACCCAGACGCAGAAGCTGGCGTGGACCCCGAAGGCCAGGCCCAGACCCAGCCAGTAGAAGCTGTGGCTCAGCGCGTACGGCGTCTGCCAGCAGTCGGCGTACACGGACAGGATGTACGCTGCGCAACACACAAAATACGCATCATTAATATCAACGCCGTCGAGAGCTCACTGCAACAATGTAAATATGTATTTCACTGAACAAGATGTAGTTCGCAAACGAACTAATTCAAAGAAACTATTCCGAAAAACGATCAGTGCAGATAGTTCACTGGTTTCGTGAACGATGGAATTTGTTCGGACCCCACAATCTCGGTGTATGACGACCCAGTCTTTTCTTTGTTCACTATTGTTGTCCCTTTTTCCTTTATGTGTTCCTTTCTTTTATCGTCATTCAGCTGTCTGGTATGCGTTAATTTGACGCAAACTTAGAGTAAAATTATAAATATAGGGTCTAATAGGGAGCATAATTTGACTAATTGAAAAAAAAACAGTTTTCAGTCAGAAATTTATTAAAAATTAACATTAAAAAAAGTTTCATCATCTTCAGTGGTATCCAGAAATAATTAATTAAATATAAACAGTGAGATGGGCAATAGTTAACTTCCAAATAAATAAATTAGTGTAAACGGTTCTTTCACTTGAGAAGGATGGCAGAGTACGCCATCGAAACGTCGTGGCTTAAGCTTAATTTAACCCGGGTGGAATACCTGTTTATCCAAAATATACACTGGGAAAATCTTCGATCATTGATAAATTAGTGTAACACTGTTACTTACATATTTTATTTGAAAAGAAATAAAGCTTTTCAATAGAAAAATTGTACTGCTAATACAAGTTCCAGTGCCGAAATAAAGGAAAACAATGCCAAACAAACAGATCACGAAACTTAAATTGTTGTGACTTCTTTTTAAAAAGAATAATAATTTAACTTCACGGTTTCAAGTATGCAAATCATAATATTGAATCATATATAGACTTTAAATTTTGTGCAACTGTTTTACATTAATAGAAATTGTATTTGATATAATATAAAGCATTTCAATAATCGACCCAGGATAATAATTACTTCTGACATCAAATTTTTTTCTTTCCTCCAATCAATCCCGTGTTGATTCAAGTTTTTAGATCTATAAATAATTTATATTTTCAAATAATGTATGCTTTCCTGGTGTAATGACTTAATAAAAGATTTTCGATTTATCAACCAAGTGAGTATTTTCCCCTTTATATAGGTCTCGGTAGTGCACTGCATGTACCGTCCAACAATATTGCCCAAGTGCTGCACAATTTCGACTTTCAGTGTCGTGATTGGTCTAATTATTCTGATCGGATCCCATGCCATGGAAACCTGAATCTTTGTTCATAATATTCTTATGTCTTATTTTTTTATGGTTTAGAAAGTTTAAATATAGTAAAAAAAATTAAAGCCAAGTTAACTTTTTTGAAAAACAGAATGGGATTTACAAAATTAATTGTTTGGATTGTTATGAAATATAAGAGAAACCCTAAAAACGCGAATAGAAGAACACAAATACAACATCAAATATGTTGTTGCAAAGTACACAGTTGTGTCCAAACACATCTAAAAAATAATTTAGATTGGCCAAAAGTGAAAGTTTTATATAAAGAAAGTAATTATTTCTCCATACTGATGAGCGAAATCAGGTGTATCCCTAATGCACTAAATATAAAAAATAACACAATTACTGTACACAAATTTTACGATACGCTCTTACTACAGTAGTTTTTGTATTATTTCCTTTGCCATAGCTGAAATTTAACGACCTACATGACACTTACATTGTTAAATAACATTTCGGCCGTAACGTCGCTGGACGTAAAATATTTCGGTGTCCATACCTCAGTCCAGTTATTTGACTCCGGGAATTTTGGAAGGCCATAAATTGAAAAGCAACCGTGGAGCAAGCTGAAGTTTTATTGGAGGCTGAGGGTCAGGTGATCCGCCATGCATGGTGGGGTGAATGAAGGAGAGAATGGATAAGAGAAATTTGGGCATGGAGAATTGTACAAGTAGGATGTCAGGAGAGTGCGTGATAGTTAAGACCACGACACTAGAGAAATTAGTCAGGAACGAGCTTTGGAGTAATAAGGCGGAGAGAAAACGAGGAATCTTGCCCATGTAATAGAAGGAAGGATGTTCCTACAACGAGGCGAATTGCAAGCAGATGGCGTCCTGTCCAAGTAATTTTCCAGAGCGCAGGAACGAGCTCCAGAGGCGGCCAGAATTCGTGGAAGACGAACCCCAAGATACCGGCGTGGGCAAAGCTGTTTACGACGTACAACAAATGTCAGGTGTGTTAGTGCCAATATCGAAAAGTGCGTGATTACGACTTTGTTCCTGCATGATAAGCCCATAAAAATAACCCTTAAGTAGATAGGGTCTTACTAAATGCTTTTGAGCTAGCCGTGGTAAATCAAAAATAAATTAGACCCTAAACTTTAGTAATTATTGTTATCTTTTGTTTTCTGAAATAAATTAAATTTGTTTTTATTTAATCTAATCCAATAATTATTTTTATTTAAATTATAATCCCCCACCTAGTTCGTTATAAGCTCATGATAAAACACTGACAGTTTTCGTAGATAATTCGTCCAACTTCTTCGTTCTGAATCTGCGTGGGCGGCCTTGCCTGGTGCCAGTCTGCGTGAATCGCTTGATGTTCCGATAAACGAAAGATTTTCTGATTTTCAACTTTTTAAGGGTTGTGAAAATCACTGTGGCTGATCGACCCACTGTATGCAGAGCCAATACTGCCACACAATTGTCATAATCACCGCTGTCTATTAATTAAAATTTCACGAATACACTTTCTCTACGACAGCTCAACTCTCAATGGCCCATTCCAACCTCTTGCACAGAGGGGTTGACCGCCACCTTCAAAACCAGATGTACACCTGTTTTTTTCAAGGTTGTGTCAGTATTTGTGGTAAGACTTATAGAGACGTTTTACGGGTTATTATGTTGTCTGCGAGATGAAGTAAAAGTGGGTACTTGATGCTTTCTGATAGGTTGTTAGAAGTTGAGTGAAATAAACATAGTGAAAGTAGTAAATAATGTAAATAACGCACTGAGGGTGAGGGTTTCCCAGACTGCATTGCAGACTCCCCAAGCTGCGGAAATGACGTAGAAAAGAGCCGCGTCGTCCTGGGAGGGCTGCCACAACAGCAACACCAACAGTAGACAAGCGTGGAAAGCCGCTCCCACACCTGACAAAAAAAACACGTCATATATTAGCCACCAACCACTAAAACAAATACAAAATGCCTAAAGAATGTTGTGCAAGCTTGCTTTAATTTTTAATGTAATATTGTAGTATGTCTAGTTGTTTACAAAATATTCTACAAAATGGATAAATTCTGAGAATTATTGTGCTCTATGGGAATCATTTGCTTGTGTGATGCTTTTCCTTCTTAATCAAAACGATATTTACAAATGCCGACCTCCTGTGGTGTAAGGGTCAGCGTCGATATCAAAGATCCTGCATTGAATCCTGGCAAGTTTCAAAACTGCAGAACGCTTACAGCTAACAGAAAACGATTTCCCTGAATCGTAAGAAGAAAGTTGTTAATAACCCGGGCGGTTCAAGCGACTATACACGAAATTAGAAGAATAATTACAGAGTTTGGAATTGTTTGGGAAACCATCCGACGTCTAACAAACAATGCTTAAAAAGTACAATGTCTCGAGGTGATGAATGCCATATTGTGTTGTGGTATTCAGTCCAAAGACTGGTCTGATGCAACTCTCCACTATAACTCACCTTTTGCAAGCCTTTTCATTTCCATATAACTAGCTCATTCCACAACATCTCTAATCTGTTTAGCGTATTTCATCCTTGGCCTCCCTCTTCTGTTCTTACTCCACACACTTCCATCTAATGCTAATTTTACAAGACCATCACGTCCTAAAACGTGGCATATTAATCCATCCTTTCTCTTGGTTAATGTCCTCCATATTGTTCGCTCTTCTCCTACACTCTTTAGACCTTCCTCGAAACTGATTCTATCCACCCATCTGATTTTCAGCAATCGCCTATAGCACCACATTTCAAAGGCCTCTATTCGTTTCTTTTCCGCAACACCTATCACCCACGTTTCGCGCTCATATAACGTCACGCTTCATACGAACATTTTTTGCAAGGATTTCTTACATTCACACTCATATTACCCGTAAGTAATTTCCTATTTTTCGCGAAAGCCTTCCTTGCCTGTGCTATCCTACTCTTTATGTCTACTATACTTCTACCATCCCTAGTTAATACGCTTCCCAAGTAACAGAATTCCTTAACTTCAGTCAAAATATCCCTTCCCAATCTAACACCTTTTGTTATTCCACTGTTTCCCATACTACACTCCATTACCTTGGTTTTGCATATATTAATTCTCATATTGAACTCTTTCTCCAGCACCCCGTTCATGCCATTTATTATGGTTTCCAAGTCATCTTCTGACTCCCCTAATACTACAATATCATCGGGAAAGCGTAGTGTTTTTATTTCTTCTCCTTGCAGTATGGGAGTGTCATATTAATAAATACCAATGACCGTCCCACTGCTGATGTTAACTGATTAGAGGCATAGCTCTATATGTTGTATAATACTGACGATCAGTGAACCAGAAAGCGTAAAAGTTAATTCAAACTTGAATGGTTCATGCCAGTCGAAATTAGAGGAAATACGGGAAATGACTAAGCATGCTGAAGGAGAGGGCTATTAAATGAAAGATACCATGGTTTCTTAAACTTTTTCTCATTCCAGACCCTTTCGGGACACAATAATTTTAAACAACCCCGATTGTAATGAAATTAATATAAAACACACTGTCAATATAAAATTAATATATTTTAGTATCTATAACGTTGTTAAATACATATATTTATTAGGAGAAATAAACTTTTGTAACTATTAATTCATTTTTTGAACATAATTATAACAACGTTCAAATATTATTAACGTTAAACAATATTAATGTGACGGATGAGCTTGTTTCTTATCACATAAATAGTTAAATATACACTCAATTTCAGTTAGTTTTTTTGATTCTATAGGAAAAAATGAATTCACATGAATACGCTGAACTAAATGGCAGTAATATGTTATGTGCTGTTTTCAATAGTACTGGATATTCTGATTGATTTCAATCCAAAAATAATGTAATGGTGCTTGGAAAAATCTTAGCCACAAACTCGAATCACTTGATAAGTCTGCAAATTCTTTTTGGCTATTAAACACAAGATTGGACTTTCAAAACAGAAAGAAATATTATATTACTGAAATTTATATAGGGAGGTCGCGAGACAATGTTTTATAACCGTTGATCTCTACGGTACCAATTTGTTTATTATGGATTCAGGCCGTAGGAGAGAAGAAGAAATGAGAAATTAAATAGTCAGTTTATCTTGGTAGTGGCAGTTATATTCTGAAAGAAGAAGGAGAGTCATTTTCATAACTTATCGAAGGAAGTACAAGCAAAATTAAGATATAAACATTGTCAAGGAGGAAAACTTGTTTTGTTCAAATACCGGGCAGTACCAGGTCAGAGTCTTTTCCGTCGACTGAGGGCAAATCCACAACCCGACAGAAGGTGGAAAGTGAAGGATGAAAACTACTACGCGGAAGTTCAGGAATCGCCTAGAAGATGGAACATGTACGTTACGAAAGAAAATAAAATCTCTGCTACACGTTGTTGCCCCAGTAATTAACCCTGAGAACTCCCTTGATATTTAATATGTATCATTGTAACACTGCGCAGGACCCTATAAGAAATTGTTATGAAATATAAACAAAATTATTATTATTTTAAATTTAAAATAATTGTTAAATAATTTTAAAATAATCCGCCCCCCAATTATCGTTTACAATTTATTGAGCACGTTAATTTATGGTTTTCTGCAAGTAGAATGTGTCTCAATGCAGAGGAAACTAAAATGCTAAAATTTTCCAAAGTTTATACAAACTCAATTCCTACTCTCAAAAATTCATCGCAACACGCGTCTTTTCTGTGCTTAAAGATAATGATAAATTGGAATGGGAACCGCATACCACTAAACTTTCGGTAAAACTCAGCACAATCTGTTATACGCTATAAGGTATCAATTAGTACAGGAGAATAACGCGAATACTAAAGCGAACCGTGAGTTAACAGCTTCTGAAGATTTGAATGCAAGTTGTTAGCCTTTGTATTTTAACACTACCCAACTCATATATACCCGAAATATTTTTGATTGTTTGGCGTAACATCAGAATATTTGCCGTAAACGGCGCAAATCATCTGCACGACTCGAGACGTCGTTCACAACTACGATTATAAAAACATCGCCATTGAATCCACCCTTCATAAACTGGCATAAAGCTATATGACAGAATCCCAAATTCTATAATTACATGTACGACGTGATGTGTTGGCCTATCAACGGTGGAGATAAATGGGATCCAGTGGACGACTGCAGACTTACAATTGCTCTTATTTAGAGATGCTCGGAATTATTTCTTCATTCAAAATGTTATTTTTAATTCATAACTTCATCTCAAAATTTAGACATGTTTTTACTTAATTATATTCATGCATTCACTCCTTTCACTCATATATATGTTATACTTATGCCATTATACACAAAACTTTCATGTATCATGATTCTCAAATTCATAATTCTATTTATATAAATTATTAATTTATTTTTTAAATTAATGTATATCTTATTTCCTCAACAGAGGACTAACACGACGAGAAAACATTTAAACTGCAACTTATTTTATGTTACTTTGTTTGAGATTTATCATCAAATTTGTTTCGTATTGTTTTCCAAATTAATTATGTTATACTTGCGTGTGTAAAATATTAATCATCAATGTTTTTTCATATATACGTCACAATTTAACACATTTAAATTTTATAACCAACACTAATTCAAAAATATATTATTATACGTCATAGTTTGATCGTTATAAATTTAGTGTGAAAAAATGCACAACATCCACACCGTATAAGCATGTTCTAATTAATGGAGTTTTAATTATCTCATCGAATGAATTAAGTTTGTCTTACCAACTGCAAGGTATCTCTGAATGTGAGGCAGGACAAGGCTGAGAGTGAAGGCTGCCACACACTGAAGAACCACCAGGCTCACAAAGGCCAGGCTGATGCTGGTCAAGCTCAGCACACAGGCCACGTACCACTGGAACCGTTCAAAAGTAATCAACGACGATATCACACGAGAATATATTAGTCAATTTCAAACGGCATGTTTGTGCTGCGCATAGATGAAATTAATTAATTGAGGCTATTTTATTTTATGTAACAATTTTGTGCACGTAATAGTTTCGAGTTCGCTACGGCTACGGCATCGACCGGAACTCGGGTAGGGAAGAAATGCAACCAGTCGTCAGCGGCCTCCTTAAAGAGGATTTAAGAAGGTTAAGATGGCGCTCAGGACGACTACGCACCTGGCACACCAAATATCTGTACTCGAGATTTTAGCATGAACGCTATATTTTTTTTTACGGAAATGTGACTCCAAGAAGAAACTTAAATTAAAATGCTAGTCGAAGAACGTGCTGTCTCCTTGTAGAGGTTTAAACGCTTTCGAGTAGGGCGGGACACCGAAGGCGACACCACCACCATCACCACCTCTTCTAACGTGACGAAGTCGTCATTGAATCCACCCTTCATAAACTGGAATAAAGCTATATGATAGAATCCCAAATTCTATAATTACATGTACGACATGATGTGTTCACTGTTAAGGAAATTTTGTTCCAGAATTGTCTCATGACAGTGCAAATGATAGCTGAGGAAGTGGGAATTAGTCTTGAGATGGTCAACCTCATAGTGACCCTGATTTGGGTAAACGCTAGCTTTGCTCCTAACTCGTGATCCACAATTTGACTCTGAAACAAATGTTACTTCGACTTGTCGCTTGTGGAGACCTCATGGACATGACGGATTAAAACCAAAACGGGCAACGAGGCTGGTTCCTGAAGTACGATACTGAAGGCAGGGGCCAAAGTATGGAGTGGTGGGGTCCGGGGACGCCGAACAGCATGAAGGTGCGCCTTGAGGTATCCCAAATCGAGACAATAATCTGGGTTGATGTTAGTAGACTTTTCCGGTGAATAATTTGGATGAAATCTATATGATGACGGTGGCAGAAAATGGCCACAGAAACGTTGTGTGTTTTTAAAAGCCTGACCCGATCGGTTAGCCGTGAAGATTTCATCCGAATAATCTGGGTGTTGTTGACTCTGAGCGTCTTATTCATAAAAAAAATCGCAGGGCACCGCGATAAATGGAAATACTGAAACGTCTGCTTCATGTGATCAAGCTAGTACTCCCCAATACTCCAAACAATGTGACCGGACCTTTTCCCACGGCAATACCTAGCTAAACACTGGCACAGCAGTTCCAGGCAAACAGGAGAGTTGTGTCGTCCCCAGACTTGTCTCTCGTGGGCAAATTGAAATCAGCCCAAAAGGGCTGCACACCTGGCATTTTCAGGAATTAAACAGTCGTTCCCAAAAGTGCGTTACCATCAACGGGAAATACTAGAAGGAAAATAATTCCTGTTTCAAGGACGTCAACTAGAGTAAACAGCGAAACTTCCAACTTTCATCTAATCAAAGCAGGAATTCCACAAGGAAGTGTCCGAGGACCCATCTTGTATTTAATACATACTTACAATCTTCCCTCAACCACTAGTACAATTACAGGGACATTATAATGGCTACTAATGAAGATCCAGTAAGAGCAAGTGCACTTTTACAAGACCATCTTAATTTATTTCAGGAATGGACAAATGCAAAGTAAAAATTATCGAGAAAAATCCTTACAGGTTACGTTCATTATACTAAAACAATGCCACCAGTAACTATAAACAAAAAAACATCTCCCGGTATCAACGCATGTAAAATATCTCGGAATCCATCTAGACTCAAAATTAACCTGGAAAATTCATATACAAAAGAAAATAAAACTAAGGGACTTGCGTCTTGGAGAACTATACCGGCTACTCGGTAGGAGATCTAAACTCTCGTTGGTGAACAAAATAACAATATAAAAAGCAATTATTAAGCCTATATGGACATTCGGAATCGAGCTGTGGGGATGTGATAGTAAATCCAACACTGCCATAATATAGAGGGCACAGTCAAAAATTCTCAGAGCCATGGTTGATGCTCCATGGTATGTGAGCAATCAAACTCTACATCAAGACCAGGCATACCTTTCATCCAGGATGTTACACAAGAGAGAGCTAATAAACATCACAAGAAACTGGAAAACCATACCAACGCTCTTATATAACCCCTGCTGCAATGCTGAAACCACAGAAGATTAAACGATGCTGGCCAATTGACTTCATGGTTGGGGTAACAGGTGTCTGTTCACTGGAGAGGACCCCATCAAGACACTTCGAAGACATCAAAAATAGCTTATAGAACCTGTTATTCCGATTGCTATTTCAATAAATAAATTTTAAAAACTCTTCAACAACTCATTCGCAACGAATTAGCAACTTTTCTGGACATGGCTTGTAAAAGTAAACAGTCTTTGTCTTCTATGTTAAACAGGTAAACAATGGATGTTTCTCTTTGATCGATCAATGGATTTTCATTTAGTGAAATGTAGTTGGTATTATGAATGTTGACCTTGCTGAAGTCGGCCAGCATGAAGCCCTGTTCGAGGCCCATGAAGATGGTGATGGGCATGGCGAGGAGCAGGCGCGAGTCCTTGAGCAGGCTGGCGGCGGAGGGCGGCGGCGTCAGGGGCTGCGGGAAACGGTCCAGACAGGTGGCAGTGATGGCAGTCCCCGCGGCCGTCAGCCCCAGCAACGCGCCCGCCAGCAGGGGTCCTGCCCTGCAACCCACGTCCACGCTCGCCAGGCTCTCGGGCTCCGGGCACGATGAGCTCCCGCACTCGCTCTCTGCGTCCGCAGACGTATCTGCACAATTACAACGGGAAAAGTAAGGTTCTCTTAAAGCATAAATACAACTTAAGATACAGATATTTTAAATAAAGCTACTTTTAAAAACAAGTCACGTATGAGGATCGTGCGATAAATTTTATCGGTATGATTTGCCGTTCGGTAATTGTTATTTAAAAAAATATTTAATTGCGGATTTTGAAAAAAATACTGCGCAAAATATACGAATACTACATTTGTTTTGAAAATATAAACTAATTAAAAATAATATTACATTACTGAATAGTTTATTTGATTTCACAGCATATTCCGACATTTACCTTGCTTGTATGCGCTCACTATTCCATAAGCATGTACAGGATACATATATGCTATGCTTCCCTTCTCCGGAAGCGTTAGACAGAATGTCTCATCCGTCCAGTCATTTCAGGGATTGTTTTACAATTATATCGTATGCTATTGACCACAAATCCTGAGGCAAAGGGACATCATATATTTACAAATAGATATTTTACAGGGATCCCATTAGTGCAGGAGCTTCTAAAACTAAGCTTCTGTTTAACTGGTACACACAGAAAATATATACCAGCTGTGATAATAAAAATACAGCTGTAACAAAAAAAGTAATACTGTTGCCGCCTATCGATCAGGTATTATTAGCGTATTAAGCAGTTACGATACATCAGGCACGACAAGTGTAAAAAGAAGGGTGAAACAAGGAGGCACCATCAACATTAGCAAACCGAATGTTATTATAAATTACAATATGAATATGGGAGGCGTCAACAAAGATGAACATATTGCTTTTTGAATAAATCTTGCAAATGGTGGAGAAACATATTTTCTGGGGATTAGAGATTTGTGCATTAAATACCTACATCTTCTATAAGATGCCAGCTAGAAAAGAAAACAGGGATCCGATGTCACATTTTACGTTTCTTCAAAAATTGATCGAACAACTTGTAGGTGATTTTCGTGAAGGACGTGTTCATGACAAGGACGACCATCGACCTCAGATAAAGATGAAATGATTAATGGGAAACTGCATAAATTAAGGCCCTATGAAGATGTGGAAAGTAAAAATACCTCTGTATGGACGAACACAAATATTAGGGGCAGAAGACACAGAAGAAATTTACAATTTGTTCAATAAGCAAATTAGGTAAATGAAATTCCACTGAGAAGAGAAATGACCACCCTTCTAATAAAACAAAATGATATATGAATGCAATAAAATAAAGCTTACACATTCTTTTTTTTTGGGGGGGGGGGTTAATAGGCTACATGAGGGTGATCCTGATACAGGCAACTCCCCTTTAATAGCAAAGGAAGGGAATTGAAAAGGGGGGATGCTGAAGGTAGAGCAAGGTGGCCAAGGGTTGACTAGGGCCCCCGGGCTATGGTTTAAGGATCCTACCTGGTGTTTCACCTAAAGAGATGCAGGGAAAACCCTAGAAAACCTGCATGAGAGTTTCTCGCATGGACTTCCCTCCAGAGTGACTGCGGGGCTCACCTGATTATGTCGGGAATGCCTCGTACTCTCTCTGTTTTTTTATCAAAGTTCTCAGATGTCGAGTCCCCTTCACCTCTTTTAGGAGGTATATGTACTGGCATATGGCAAGAGTTGTCAGCTGATCCCATTGGATTACTTGCCAACTGCCTTCTAAAACTTGTCAAGACACGGAGAAGGGAATGCTGCGACTCCACAGCAAAATCGTCTCACGTCATGCGGAAGGGCGTGAGAATAGCACCCAATGCCCGACCTACCTGATGCAGGTTTCTAGGGTTTTCCCTGCATCTCTTTAGGTGAAACACCGGGTAGGATCATTAAACCATAGCCCGGGGGCCTTAGTCAACCCTTGGCTACTTTGCTCTACCTTCCGCTTCCCTCCTTTTAAATTCCCTTCCTATGCTATTAAAGGGGAGTTGTCTGTTTGAGGATCACCCTCATGTAGCCTGTTTACTGTCCATACACTTCATTACTATACCTGCAAACGAGAAAAACGACGTGCGTGGTACAACAAAAGCCGCGGCCATATAAATTAAACAAAATTAGTTTTGAACTGCCAAAACATGACGAAATGCACTAACAAAAGTATTAATCTTTTCTGAGATGGTGCGGTAATCTTAAAGCTTGTAAAGCGGAACATTAATTTGTTTCAAACGAATGGTGAATTTCATGAATACGCGACCAGAAATCTTTCAGCTCTAAGGTCACGTGGACGAGCACCGCCTTGCACTACACCACAAAAATTTTCACAATACCGGGATAATTTCATACAACAGCCTTCCTCCAAAGATTAAAAACAATAACTAAAAACCTAAAAAAATGGCGCGTTTTACTCTGTACAGGATTTTCTTAATCGTTCATCTAAAATTTAAAGTTAAGGTTCCTGCAAAATTGTTGATTGTGTTGCCTTGTAAAATAACACATTACATAGCTTTAAACTTGCTGCACAGTTTTTTTCCGTTCTTTTGTTTTTTTGTTTCATGTATTGCCTGGAGCTACTACGGAAGGTCAGTTTTCTGGTCACGCAGCTCCAAGTAGTCAGAACTCCATTGAGTGTGTTTGTGCTCTTTTGTGTGCGTGTAGTGTATTTAATGACTTTAGATTATATACTTTTTATTTTATTTATTTATTTTAAGAATATGTGTAATTAATTATTTATCTTACTTAGTTCTTAAAATTATTTTTTATTTGTAATGTATGACCTGTCCTATTTCCTCAATGGAGGACTAATGGAAAGAACAATAAATCTAAATCTAAACCAGTGCTGGACCACTTGGTTTGAATTGATCCGAAAGCGATATAGTCGCAGAATCGTATTGTCGTTTATACAATTTCTTTAAAACATGAACTATATTTTGTGTCCAATTGTTTTGCCATTTATGCGTTTTTTTAATTTTTGCTATCTCACAGCGCAGATCTAATCTTCACGGTTAGCTAACCGGGTCAGGCTTGTACACAGAGTGAAGACCGTGAAGTTTCGTGTTGTCGGGTCACGTGTGATGTGCTTACGGGAGTGGTCTGCCCAGTGCAGCAGGCTGGCGGCGATGGCGTTGCCCAGCAGGAGGCCGCCGTCCTGCGCCAGCTGCAGGCCTCTGGTAAGGCCAGCCAGCTCCGGGGCGCCGTCGAAGGCCGACAGTCGGCACGAGATAGACGTCAGCTGCGTCACCCTCGCCACTGCCAGGGGGCCCAACTGGAAACAAACACTCACGCTTATTCACGAGAAGTAAAGACCGTACAAGAAAGATAACAATGGAAAAATACCGACAGGACCCAGGACTCGATCCTACAACCTTCCGCTTTCCGGGTGGGTACTGTACCACGAATCAACGTCCCGAGGACCGATTCAACATACCTCCACTCCTGTAAATCTAAGCGAGGCTCACATACTAATCACAATGTCCATTCTTCACTGAATTCCTAGGAATCTAGGCTGTGAAAAATGTGAAAGAAATTAAATAATGAAAAATATTCGTGGGGATTTTGTGGATAAGTATAAAAGTCTAAATTTTTAAAACTATACAGTTTTTTTCCTATATCTGTTTCTTTACTTATTAAATGCCCCTTGTACATTTGTTTAGTTGTAGATCTTTAATACAAAGATTACGAAATTTTGAAAAGAGAAATAATAATGTTTAAAGAGCTACGACTGCTTCCTGTGAAGTAATGTCTAACGACGGTCCCACAGGAAGATACACTCAATCATAGTTGGAAAGGGAGGCGTTTTTAGTGGGTAGAATCCCACACTACTATCCAGATTTTTACTTGCCCTCGCAAAATCACGCGGAATGGTTGTATAGAAACCTTGTTACATATATTCTCTAAAACCCCAGGAAAGACACAGAGGATGGGTGTTTACAAGAGCCTAGCGCAAACGCGGAATGAATTATAGTTAAAACAAATGTGTTAGTGTTGTGGTGCGCGATTGTCATGTACCATATTAGGTGAATTTAATTAATATTTTTATTCTTATTGTAATATATATATATATGTATATATATATATAAAAGTATTTGGACCTAAGTTGGACGAAATCGGGAACATGAATGAACGCGATAGGTTAATAAAATGACGAATTACAGCCATCTTCTCGGCCAGAAAACGGAAACATTAAGGTTCGGAACGATCTGATTAGGTAGTTTCAAGGCTAGGCTGCTGAAGACATGGGTTGACATGGTATTTACCACGAATCCAACTGGTCAGCCGTCGGAGCAAGAAAATTTGACCTGACGTCTGGACCTGTTGCCGGCTAAACGGATCAAGTATTTACCCCGAGCCTCCGAAAGCCGGAACAATACAGGCAAGTGACTTCAAAACAACAACTTGTTATGCAGTGCCCAAGGATCTGAAGGACACATGCCGAAATAAAAGATATCACAAGCCTAACCCCCCCCCTCCCCAATAAGGAGGAAGTAGAAATTGCACGGCCACCAGGAGTGATTTGGGCGGGTCGTGGAGATTAAAAACGAGGGTGCACTAAGAGAGGGTGAGCAGTTTTTAGAAAAATTTTCCGACACCTTTAGGAGACAGCCTTACTAAAATCAAACAGTTACGTCGTTCAAAATTTAAGTTTAGAAGAAAGACAAGAATGGAAAAATGTCAACCGGACCAGGCTTCAATTGAGCATTGCCACTAACTTAGATTAGAATTCAATGGACCTATGATCAATTTACGCAATGTCCGTCTTCACGTATTTCCTAGAATTAGGATGTGAGGATTGTGATTAGTGAATTGGTAGGTGAGCCTAGCTTAGGTTTACGGAATGGAGAAGTGTTAAGTCGGTCCTTGGACGTCGACTCCGACGTTGGTAGAGCATGCTGCTGGATATCGCAAAGGCCCTGTATTCGATTCCCTGGTCCGGTTGACATTTTTGCATCATTAAGTTTATTGTACACAATCTTATAGAACCATCCGTCCGACTAAAAGTTCTGTGAAGATAAATCAGCAGAGGCTATCAAAATTCAAGTGCGAGTGACGAAAACGACGCTCAGCCTACCTCCGACGCTTTGTGGAGTACAACCAGCAGTAACCAACTGATTAACCAGTCAGCAAGGACGTCGGGGATCGTCAACAACGCCGTGGTGATGTACCCACCCACCTTATTGTTTCTCGTCACTGGTCGCTTCTCTTTAAAGTGTTCGCCCTCCTCCCTTATTTTATTAATAAACCCATGGAGCATTAGCTTTCCCTGAGAAAAAGTAACTCATGTTCCCGATTTAGTAAGCGAGGGTCCCATAACATACATAGTTTAATAAATCCCTTTTTGTTAAAATTAAATGTTATAATTTTTTTATCCCTCATATTGTTCAAAATAATAATCGTCACAATATAAATTCATCTCCCCCACCTACCTAATATTAAAACCCATAGCACAGTGTAGGCATGCGAAAGTTCGTGACGCAATGATAACGAGCATTGATAAAGAGAATACTGGTACATACGCATATTTAATTCGGCGAAATATGTCTGCGATGTTTACAATTTACTACTGCGGTCAATTATATCCGGGAATGTAGAACTTGATGATACAAACAAAAAGGAAGATTTATTAAATAATACTTAAGTTGTATATTTTCGTTTTATCTAGAACCGCCTTTTAACATGTTAACTAATCATACGTAAAATCTTTTAATCATAATAATTTAATCAATTTTTAGTCAATTGCAAGTAACGACGTAATATTTTCAATTGAGAATTTCAAAAAATTACGGACGTTTCACAAAATTAATATTTTTTCTATTGTCGAGCCGGCAGATATAATAATTTCTTGCATTTTTTTATACAATGATAATAATAATTTATACTATAAGCACGATACGAAAGGTTCCAATACGTGACGGTTTTCGCCGCAATAAGAGAATTTATTAAAGAGGTTTAGTTACAAACCATATTATTATAGTTTGACTGCATCAGTATATAAATTACAATGGTTTTTGAAACCAACTTTTGAAGGTACAAAGTTCTGATTTAAAATGCGTAAGTTTATACGCTGGTACTGATTCAATACAATTTAATGAAATACAGCTGTATTGTTTGATACGAAACGAGTGACATGCTAATTAAAATGCTAAGTCTAATAAATTTACCAATTTATTCAAATTAATTATTGTGAGAAACAGAAGTTAATTGATTTACGAATTCAAAAGTGTTCAGAGTTCACTTTATATTGATAATTTAATTAATAAGTGATGTTAATAAACTAATATGGATTCCATATTTGATAAAACACTTTTAAATAATATATGTTGGCCAGTTTTTAATGTAAATTTTGAGGAAATAAAGTTGACTGATATTGAGCATACACCATTTCATTTTGAATTAAAAGTTGTAAAGAGGCTTAGATTTTTTCAAGCAGTCGTTTAAATCATATACGTTTCCTGACTTGTAAATTAAATATTGAGGTTAGTATTACAGAATAATTAGCAAATATCAAGACAAATGTATTTAAAGAGAAGATATTTTAATATTTGTAAGAAAATGTCAATATTCTGAAACCTCTGTGTTAAAGTAGTTACACGAATCTTACATATATAACCCATAAAAATTTAAATCTTTGTTTCATATAATTAAGTAATAAGATGAATTTGATTCATTATTCGCCCGTTTGGATTATCTGAAGTATTCACGACTCCCTTATTGTGCCGGAGTTCCTTAAGGTGCCAGAATTATTTTAACAACATTAACTTAAATAACTCTATTAATGTATAAGCGGTATTTTTGACACTGTTGAAGCATCAGGGAATTTTAGATTCTCTTAAGATACAGTGCCTATATTATAATAATACCCATGGGTTAAATCAGCCTCGATTTTTAATTAATGAATAAACAATATTAATATTGCTACAAGAAATTTAAATTTTATCCAGAGCACGAAATATAAAAACATTAATAAAAGATTACTATGATAGCAAATAGTTTTCAGTGTAGTAGTGAAATATGAATAATCTGTATCAATGCCTTCATTAATAAAGTAATGTATAGATTAGTTTAGATTTAATTTTGAGATAATTTCGTGGATTTATCTGGAAATATATACGAATTATTCGTAACACTAAACCTCATCGAAGAATTGTTTTCTTCAAATCAGAAGTAACATCTTACATATCTGTTTTATTCAACAATTAATGTACACCTGATGAAGCCCCAAATCATTGGTCAAACGTCTTATTATATTATTTTCTTTGTCGATTGTTAATTTTTTCGCTTACTACGAGTTAATTTATTGATTGCAATGTTAACATATGCCGTGTAATTATAATTAATAGATTCACCTTATATTAAAATTACTGTATTTGCGTTAAATAGTATTATTATGACATTGTAATAATATTGTGTGGCAAAGCGATCAGTGAATGCAGCGTGCGGGGGCGTCGCGGTATTTGCTTTCCGCCTCCACAAAGCAGAGGTGTGAAAGCTGAATGGCTTCCTGGGGGTTACGCCATTGAAATTCATGGCAGCTAAACTGTAATCTGTATCGTCTTAAGATTTGCTCGGGTGGCAAGCCGCAGCAGAATATTAACCAGCGACGACTCCCACTCAGGGAGAAACTACGGCCACGAATTCTGTGCTCTCTGCTGGTCTTGTCCATTCATCAAGTCACTGCCAATATGTGTGGACCGAATCTTAGTTCCACGAAAATACACGTATAAAGTCAACAATTTATTATTACCTTCTTTGATAAAGTGTAAATTGCATTAAACGTTATGTAAATACGAAAATAAAGTAACATATACTATGCAATAAATAGCAACATATACTTAAAGATTTACACTCGTGAAAGGATAAATTAACGGCCAATTTACTGAAAAAATAGACGCTTTATTCAAATACTACTATATTTTGTCTTCGCATTTGGGTATGTAATTAAACATTAATCTTGACAGAAAGCAAAGGTTAAAATCTAAATTATTTTGTCCTAGACTGTATTAATACACAGTTATAACTAAAATATCTTTGGTGTCAAGGTTATTGTAAGTTAATGTAATTACATACTTCAAAATTTAAGAAACCTGAAGATCGTTATTTGTAGTTGGTGAATGCTCAAATGCGACGACGATACGTAAAAGTAATTGAATGAAACTCCTGTTTTGTCTAAAAAATTGGTGGTTTTAATTTTACCGACTTTAATTGTTTTCTCTCCTGATTATAAGTCACGTCAAAGATAATTGATTATGTATACACTGTAAAAATAGGAAATTCATAGCATTAATGCGTTTTAGTGGCAGTCTGCTGTAATGAATGCTTGACAATAACATAGTTCATAACAAATACGTGAGGATTTCAAAATTTATGTGTAATATGTAATGGTAAAATACAACTATTCATGGAATTTGGCCACACTTAATCAAAGGCATGCGGCGTGAGGGAAGTTGAAGGCAACAAAAAGTTGGCGCGACTTGGGTTTTTCTCAAGCCTTAGGGATTCAGTGGCATCGATTGTTAGGGAATATGATGTTTTCCCCAAAACATCAGCGGAGTGGGATGGCTTCTCCCAGAGAAGATAGGGAAATAATTTTTAATTGGACAGGATCTATCACCGCCACCAACGGAAACGAAATAATGAAGTGGGCACAAGCTAAAAAAACCCAGAAAGAATGGGTTTTGGGCAGTATGGGTTAAACATTAAGATTGGACTTTAAGAGATATTAAGATTCCTGGCACCATATAGTGAGCTTTTCAACGAGCAGACAATCTTTAATGACAAACAATTACAAAGAAAATTTAATTACTAAAAATGCTATATTATTATGTGATCTTGAAATATAAACCTTATTTTTCCGGATTTTGCATAGGATAACATAATCCACTATTAATGTTGTTAATCAATCAAGTGACAAAATTATGACTTTTGTTACATCTGCCAACCAAAAAGGCCCTTGACACACGAGAATGAAAATAAATAATCTAATTTTTAAACTGTTGTGAAGCACATAAAGGTTTCAATTTTTTAAATTAAAATTAATAACCCAGTATGAGGCAGTACATAACATTTGCGAGGCTGACAGAAAAGCCATTTACGTGAGGCGCCGGTCTGACGCGTCGGAGGATCAGAGGATGTGATATCAGACAGTGGGGAGTGGATTAACGCCAGGTCTTGAGAAAGTTTCAAGGCCGCAGTCATCTACAGGGGGTAACACCCCTGACGAACAGGCGAAATAGCCGCGTGAAATAAATTCAGAGCGATTGTCGGGGACCAATCATGTGGTTAAAATTCAGCGCCAATGAAAAGGTGAAATTTTGGCTAGATCGGAAGTGGTGTGGAGGAAGAAATTGAGCAGTTGGGAAGTAGACTGGGAAGGAGGAAGGAGTCAGGAGAGGAGATGCGTAATTAGTCAAGTCGCAAGTAGACTCTGGGGGAGGAAACGTCGGATAGGCGTTAAAGACATACACTAAGATCAGATTCAGAAGAAAAAGTTTCCGGTCCATTCATTGTGAAGAAAGTAGTAGGGAAATTCATCTCTATCGCCTTTAAGTTGAAGACGCTAATCCGCGTCGAAACGTTCGGCATTTTAAATTTTTTTTATTGTTTCCTCTTAAAAATTTTCTGGTCATAAGGCGTACACTTTTATTATTAAGATTATCATTATTTTCGGATTTATAAATGACTGTCGTATCCCGATGTGTTAATAGTTTACGGACGGCTTATAACGACAATAACGTGGTATGATATTCGTCACGTCCGAAGTATACAGCAGAAAGAAGCCAGCGTTTTCATTAATAAATTCTTTGGTCTTTCCTTGGACGTCATCAAAATAAAAAGTCTAACCGTAGCCAATGAGAGATTGAAAAAAAAATAAAAGAGGAAACTGAGGAGGATGAGCAGGAAAACTCTGGTTCTATGTGGAGGTTGAAGAAGTTACAGTTACAGAGTGCTGTTACTTAATGATTCCCGGGAAAGGCTGAGTACATTTTATGTTGTTGTGCTCGCCCTTTAAGTGCGTCATCACAGACTATCTATTTCACGCCGCCAGACAAAGCAAAGCATCCGTTAATGACCCAATGTCGCCGCTTTCGGGAAACGTCAATGTTTCTCTAAGTTTTAGTATAGTGAAATCTATGACGCAAAATCATTTAATAGTCCATCATAAGCACCGAGAGAAAGGCAGAATAATTTATAATATTTGCATTTTTAGGTTCAAGAATATTTAAAATAATGGCTTAAATGTAATTTCTCTTTCTTGCCAATCATATTCCTGAATTTTATTACTTAGAAGTGCATTAATGCATTAATAATAAATCTTTCTACTTAAAGTAAACAATTTTTATATTTTCTTTATTGCATGCATTTATATAACGTAAATTTTAACGTCTGTTAAAATTAATAATAAAAAGTTTGATCTTAAAAGAAATCTCAATTTGAAACAGTTAAAAATAAATTTAATTATTCAAAAGGCTACATTAAGTCTATGCTTTTTTTTCTGGATTCATGAAAGTATGCAGAGATCCTACCAATTTCTTTCCACTATCAACGTTGTTTAAAAATTTTGGGTTTTGTTACATAGGCACAACAAAAAGGACTTGAACAAAAAAATAATTTTAAGCTGTCAACCTTCAAACACAACCCTATTGCTATTTATTGTATTAAATATTCTTAAAGTAATATAAAATTTATACGACTGAATACGATTTGTGTTATATGAATACCAATAGATTTTAAATCAGTCTCAGTTTTTCAAATAATTAATGAATAGTTTTTATTAATATCATTTCAATTTTTCTATTGAAAGGAGCTTTTGGCATACTATGCCCTATTCATCTTAAAGGTTGTATCTGAAATATTTCTAACAGTTTATTTTATGTGGAGTCATGATTATCATAATGTTTTTGTCTACAGAAAACCTGTTAATTTTACGGAAATCCAGTAAAATTATAAGGCAAAGACCCTATGGTCCAGGCTACACTTCAATAATTAACCTCACCAACATCTTTTTTTTTGTCAAGAAAATTTCGAAGACAAAATTAACGAAATCTTGAACGAAGAAAAAAATGTCATGATAGTAATAAATATTATTTAATAATGACTTGAAAAATCTGAGACTGATTTAAAATCTATGTGTATCCAATTACAATATATTGTTTTAAAATTAGTCACAGTTTCGATTTTGACAACACCACTATTTTAGACAGGGAACCTTATTATTTTAAAGGATTAGTTTCTGAAATGGTATATATTATAAATCAACCAAATATTGTTAATATTAATCTTGAAACTGAAAATCCTAACAAGATATTTGGTATCCACAAGGATCAATTTTTGGACCTTTACTTTTCAGAATTTATATTATGACCTTTGAGGATTCGTACATAATTTAAATGGATGAGAAAAAATATAGTCATTGCTGATAAAAACTTTGAAAATCTTGTCCAGGTTTTCTCGGGCTTCCAACCGGGTGAAAACACGTTTCGACAGCAGTCAATGCTATCATCTTCTATCACGTAGACAGAACACACGTCAAACTAAATGTCTGATTCAAGGAGAACAAATTATAATTAAATGTAGACAAAACTAAGATAACCCTCCTGTAACAGTACCCTTCCAAGTTTTCATATAATGCGTCTTTTCGACAACGAATGAAAGTGGAATCACCACGCAGTTTTTCAGGCTGGGAAACTCAGTTTCTGCTTGTTATTCTCTCAGGATATTAATGCGCGTGTTGACATCAAAATAATGAAAATGGATTTACTTTGACCTTTTTCATTCTGTTATGCGTTAAGTTACCGCCAATTGGGACATTTGCTCAAGGAGCATTATTACAATATTTGAGTTGGAATATCTTCTTGTAAGAATTATAGATCTACGTGAAAAGCATTTTTCAAAATGATGTAAATATTAAATCAACCTAGTGTATATATTCACGTAATTTTAAAGTTAGTAAAGTAAAGTAAATCTGTTTCGAACTAATGACGAATACGCGACTAGAAATCGCTCAGCTCTAAGATCGGACGAGCATCGCTTTTCTCTCTCCTAGAGAAAAATTCACGAGTCGAGGTTAGTTTTATATAATAGCCTTTTTCCAGAGGTAAAGATCATTAATGACTACAAGCGTTTAGTATCATATCAATTATTAAAAGTAAAGATAATTCATTTCCACATATATATATATATATATAATATTATTTAACTAAAAAATCAAGAAAGGAATTAAAAAATGATGGAATATATCAAGAGTAGATTAATAGATAAAGGAGAAAGAAACAATACGGAAGAGAAATTGGCACTCTTGAAGGAAGATATGACTAGAGCAGCCAACGAAGAAATAGCACAGGCCAATAGAAAAGCATGGATAACACAAGAAATAATAAGTATAATTGATGAAAGGCGTAAATATAGCAGCCAACGAAGAAGTAGCACAGACCAATAGAAAAGCATGGATAACACAAGAAATAATAAGTATTATTGATGAAAGGCGTAAATATAAAAACGCGAGGGAAAAATGGTAAAGAACAGTACAGACGCTTTAAGAATGAGATAGATAGGCTTGCGAAAGATATGTTAGCAAGGAGGGTTGCATTGGACCAATTTTAGGACTGAATACCACACCAACGACACTTAAAACCACTAAATCAACACATATTCATTTCACTACCTGTTGATTAAATTCCGTGAAGTGACATGACCGTCGTTCGTCCCTAGTGTGTTAGGTTTAGTCTGGTTTATTGTGTAATTATAAATTTTTGATATTAAATTGTCTAAATTATTTTCCCAATGTGTGTTTATTGGTATACATAGAATAAATATTTTATAATACCCTTAGTAACGTTTAAGTATGTTGTATTTGCAACCGTTCAACAGGAAATTTTGTGATCCGATTTTTATTTATGTATTCTTAAAATTATGCTTGCTGTTAATTGTAGAATGTAGGAATTATTTTCTAATTTTTTATGAAATGACATTCTTATTCGATGACTAATGTAATAAAAAATCAAATAATTTAGTCTTTTCGTTATTATCTACACTTAATTATGGTTAAAATTTCAGTCCATGAGTAATCGCCGTTGGATGAAGACTCCGATTTCCGTCGAAACTTCCGCATTTTAAATTATTTTTCTTTTCTCATTAAAATTTTTTTACTTGTATGATCTAACTTTTCATCAATACGCTTGTCATTGTTTTCGTGTTTATAAATGACCGTTGTATCCCATTGGGTCACAGGTTGCGTACGAGTTTCTGTACAGAAGTGAAATGCAGCAACACTCCTGACTCCACACGTGCGTGACTTCATCTTCAGCCCGTATTTTCGCATGAATACTTGTAATTTGCACTCTCGATGGAAAGCACGGTGCTGCATTCGCACGGCTTCTTTGAAGGCATTGTTAGACCGTCTGCACAATGGAAAATACAAGAATGCTTTGTGCTGTTCTTGCCCATTTAAATTTTGATATCAATTTTGATGATCTGTGGCATATAATGAGCTGTTAAACAAACGATTGTAATGTTTCGTGTTGTTAACTGTTCATTAGTTCAATCACATGTTAGTAGTGCACGCTGACGAATCTATATAATAAGAAATGTATGTTTGAATTTTTATATATACTTTATACAAACTTAAACCCGTGAGGAATTTGCAAGAGAAACTGGTACACATATTCATAACACCCGGAGAAGAGCACGGGGGTGGGGTGGTGGGCGAGAAAACCCCTAGCACACATGGGAAGCAATTATTGTTCTAAAAAAAGCAATTGTTTAAGCATGCGTAAATATTTGAAGACGGTTATACAGAATACAAGAAAATCCTCGATATTTATGGCGTTATTTAATCTCAGATTTAATCAAGTATATCCTGCTAACGAGGAAGTTCTAAGCAGAAGAGCGGAAGAGCGAACAATATTTTGGAAGACGTAAGTTTTTATATTTCCATATGCTTTAGAACCGCCTTTTAACTTGACATATTTCACGTAACCACGGTAACTCGACTTCTACCCGATTATATATTGAAAAACAAACTTCAATAAGTATCTAAGAGTCATATTAACAATACATATGAGTTTTAATTAATATTATTTAGTAAGTACGCTCTTAATTGCAAAGACTGACGAAATATGAGTTTTCTGGTTTTTTGGTATTTAATAACAGTTAAGTTCTCAATTTTAATGCTTATAATTTAATAAATATGATTGACGATGTATACTAAATGGTGAAATAATTTCAAGGGAAAATTCCAAACATAACGACATTACACATAATTAATATTTTTGTCTTTTCTGCGCGTGCAGTGATTTTAAAGTTCGCGAAAAGTAATGCCTTTTAAATAAAGTGATGTGACGCTGAATTTCTTCTTCTTCAAAAACGTCTTAGGATTGAACGATTTTATAATATTCGCGGAAAGATTAGGGGAATTTAATGAATAACGGCCTAGGTACCGGGGGTATTTATGACACCATTAACTTCATGGCTTGTATTCTTAACTCTATTAGCGCAGCAGAAAGAATTTTAACTTCATTAAGTACCGGAGATATTATCACTCACTCAACGCACCAGGATGTTTTCAGACGCTTGTAAAATAGTGTGCTTCTTTAAAGAACCAGGCGATTTCTTAATCCGATTTAAGTATTGTGAGTCATCCGGCTGGCTATGATGAAATAAATACTATATCGGAATAGGTACGCGTGAAAAGATAAATGTTCAAAAATCACGCTCTCGATGCTGGTTAAATTTCACGTTGACCAAATATAATCATCCAATTAAATGTAGTAATTGGAATTGAAGATAAAGAAAAGAAAGCATAAATGAGGAAAGGAGCTAGACAAGAATTCAGTCCATTTTGTATATATAGGACAGGCGATAAAGAAAGTTAAAACGGAATGTGAAAAAGGAATCATACCGCAAGAAGAAGAAATAAAACCCCTAAGGGTTCCCGATGATATTGTAGTATTAGGGGAGTCAAAAGAAGACTTGGAAACCGTAATAAATGTTGTGAACGTGATCCTGGAGCTAGGATTAATAGAGAGAAAACCAAGGTGATGGATTATAGTGAGGGAAACAGTGGAATAACAAAGGTGGTCAGATTGGGAAAGGTTATTTTGAAGGAAGTTAAGAAATATTGCTACTTGAGCAACGTAATAACTAGGGATAGTAGAACTATAGTATACATGAAGAGTAGGATAGCACAGGCAAGGAAGGCTTTCGCGAAAAAGAGAAATTTATTTACGGGTAATATATGCGTTAATATCATGGAGGACGTTGACCAAGAGAAGGGAGAGATTAATAGGCCACGTTTCAATAAATGGTGGGAACTTTATCCTGGAGAAAGATAACAATATGAGGATTAATAGAGGAAAAACCAAGTTTATGGATTGCAGTGTGGGAAACAGTGGAATAACAAAGGGTGTTAGATTGGGAAGGGATATTTTGAAGGAAATTAAGAATTATTGCTACTTGGGGAGCGTAATAACTAGGGATGGTGGAAGTATAGTACACATGAAGAGTAGGATAGCTCAGGCAAGGAAGGCTAACGCAAAAAAAGAGAAATTTATTTACGGGTAATATATGTGTTAATATCATGGAGGACGTTGACCAAGAGAAGGGAGAGATTAATAGGCCACGTTTTAAGACACGAGGGTCTTGTAAAATTAGTATTAGAGGGAAGTGTGTGAGGTAAAACCAGACTAGGGAGGCCAAGGATGGAATACGCTAAACAGATTAGGGAGGATGTGAGTTTGCTAGTTATAAAAAAAATTAAAGGCTTGCGCAAGATAGGTTAGCATGGAGGGTTGCAAAAGACCAGTCTTAGAACTGAATACCACATTAACATTATGAAATATTGCTAAAATTGTTCGTAAAAATGTTGTGGCGTTATATGGGTGCGAAACGTGGACGATAGGAGTTGCAGAAAGCGTTTGAAATATAGTACTTTAAGAGAGTGCTGAGAATCAGATGTATGGAAAGAATCACTAAGCAGAATAGCGAAAGAGCGAACAATATTTTGGAAGACGTTGACCAAGAGAAGGGAGAGACTAATAGGATGTTTTGAGACACGAGGGCCTTGTAAAATATCATTGGGCTAAACAGAAGAGGGAGGCAAAGGATAGAATACGCTAAGTAGATTTGGGAGGATGCAGAAATGATAAGGCTTGGATAAGATCGGTTAGCATGGATGGTTGCATCAGACGATATTTGATTGAATTTGAGATGGTTATTTCCACGTAGTCCTTACGGAAGTGCCCATGACGAGGTAGGCGGGGACGAGGGAGGCCGGCACGGGCGCGAAGTGCGCGGCGAGGAAGGCGCAGCCCACCAGGTGGCAGAGCAGCAGCGTCCTGGCGGCGCCCAGGTAGCGCAGCACCGCGGGGGCCACCAGCGACGACAGCGCCGCGGTGGAGCACAGCGCCACCAACAGCAGCACCCCTGCTTCCGGCAGCGGCCACCAGGGGAACAGCGGCAGCAGCGGCGACAGCGACGCCTTGCACGCCAGCTGCCCTGCACGACAACAATTACATCCTTATCAACCAACACACAACCCGGTGACAGTTACAAATAACTATAAATAATTTACTACGCGGTGGGAGGAAAACGAAAGCGATAGCTAAATCAAATTTAATTTGCAACTGAAACAATGCGATAAGAACAGGTGAATAAAAATACGATCAAAAAACAAAACAAACCGGAGTGCGTTATTTTATAAGGCATTTATCTATGGGATTAAATGTATTAAATAACTGTTTTATGGTACAGGGTGAGTCAACATTTGTATGTTTTTTACATTATTCTTTTATTTCCCGCTATATATTCTGGATAAAACAGTCCCTAGCGTACATTTACGTTTAACATGTCCTCATTAGCAATCTCTAAACAATATACAAAGAAAGAAAGTGTGTTTCAGAATTTCTGTTACCTTTTCTTTTTCACCCGCCCTGTAACGTATAGATATAAAGAGTATCAAGTTTTGAAGGCAACCTATGAAAATTAAAACTGGTGACGTATCGAACATAATAAAAATTACTTCGATTTATAGGTATTTAAATGTAACACCTTAATTCTAAATCCAATATTAAAAATAATCTGTGATTCATAAAATTAACAAACATACATGAAAACGGCCAAAAGGTCAAATTATTCAACACATTAAATACAACGTTTCGCCGTCAATTATGGGGCTTCTTCATGCAAGATTTACATGAATAAATTCCTTATGATCTAATATGTCTTGAATGAACAAAAATAAATATGTTTTAATTACAAAATAGAAGCACAGAAGTGAAAATGTTTAGTCCTGATCTAAGAAAATTATGTTTTCGCATGCGTTCAAGAAATTTAACACCGGTAAATATTGTTCATCCATTATTTTATCTGAAGAATTCCCAAAATTGTGGACGAAACGTTGTACATAATGTGTTGAATAATACATAAAATGTATTTATATTTCTTTTCAAACGCACCCTTAGGAAACATGCCCTGGATGCAGGGACGTATGTATTTATGTTTTAGTAGAACAGAAACGAAATTAAAAACAAATAATATCAGTGGAATGGCTGTAAATTAATTTTAAATTTCTTAATAATCTTCAGATTATAATAAATGTTAGGAGCCTATTAATTGTAGATATTGGCTCTTAACCAACGACATGGAATGAATTGTTTCCACCAATATTATGTATCAAAAGTCATTCTGTTCAAATTTTATTATTTTCACCCGATAAAGTCGCAATTAAGGACGGAACGTTGTGTTTGAATGATTGTATTTATTTCAATGTCAGTGCAACAATTGAAGTGGATATTTGTTAATAATCTTGCTCTGACTTATTGCTCATTAATTTTATTTATAAAGGAAATTAATCCTGTTTTACGTCTGTATGTTTTTTTAAAAACTCTTACTTTTCTTCTTTGCCTCATTCAATAAATAACGATTGGAGACTCTTAGTGAGAATTTAGTTTGTTCTAGTGTAATCTTGGCATGTTTTCGGATATTTTACTGTTTACTTTGAAAGTAAATTGCAGTTTATGAAAAAGTGAACAATATTCTTCGCACATTACGGACAACTAGACAGTGAAATAAAGGAGTATGAAGCTTTCAGATGGTGTACTGAAGCAAAGCTCAAAGGAGACCAAATCGATTCCTTGCACACGAGAAGGTGTGTTTGGATCGTTATTGAGCACAAACAAGCGTTGCTTAGGATACGAAATGCAAAAAACATCCGCTATTCGCACGCAAATTAGACGACAAGGGGTAGATTCAAAGATATTCTCTGTGAAGGTCGAAAATGAAGTTTAAAACACCTCCTTTGGCAGAGTTTGAATCTTCCAGAAATTACTGATTATACCGTTGTGTATTATCGTTCTTCTTCTAAATGAAGTATAAGAACTATGGTAAATAGTACTCAAAATATTTTATGCGATTCATATTACCATACTTTGTATTTATCCATTTATGAAAAATATTTGGAGTTTTCAATGTAGGAAATGCATGAAAAGGAGGATTGGAGTGTGACGCTCGTGTGGGACTTGAATACAAACGGACGATATATACGATATCGAATTAACGCAATTAACATTACAATCTAGTAGTACAAAAATTATTATAAAACAATGTATTGTATTCTCCCGCACCTGTTGTTGTCCTTGTTTGGATATAACTGTGAGACATATTTTTTCTTGCGTGTATATTGTTCTACTGCATTCTCGGTCATTGTAAAGAAATTCTACTGGCCATGCGCAATTTCAATTTTTTTTCCCACTTTTAATTAAATATTTCTTTATATATCAACATTCCGCATTCCCCCTTTCCAATTCCCTTCCTATGTTATTAAAGGGGAGTTGCGTGTTTCAGGATCACCCTCATGTGGCCTGTTAACCCAAAAACAAAACAAAAAAAGCCTGTTGACAGAGACAGAAAATGGCAGCAGAAACGTTGTATTTTTTAAAAACCTGACCCGTTTGGTTAACCGTCAAGATTTAATCCGAAATATTTCTCTATTTAATTAAAGGTTTAAGGTGGAACATCTTAGGCGCGTCGGGAATCGAAACCTAGACTTCCATTAGGTTCGATTTCCGGCCGAGACTTTTCCATCCATATCACTTAATTCATTTTCATAGCATAGCTTCATTTGAAAACGTTTCTTCTGTTTTTATATAATTATCCTTCACGTTAATCTGTACTTCTTCGCTTATTTAATCAAAATATTCGATTTATTTAGACCAATTTTTTTAGTTATTTTAATATTTTTGAATACGCATTGGGGTTTTTAATCAGACTCAATAATTATATCAGTTTAGTAATAAACAGCATTTATTAATTCTGTTAAATTTTTTATAGAGGAGCCTAGAGTCAAAATTATTCCATAATCTCCTGTATATTATTTTATAAAAAGATTATCAATAAAAAAATTCATTTCTTTAATACAGTGTGGCCCAACAGCTACCCAACAGTCAATTAAAGTTTAGTATAGGAATGTGAGGGCCAGAAAGAAAAGGAATGACATGTTTTATCATAATTTATTAAATTTATTAAAAGAAATTTAATATATCACTTCTCTTTACAGTCGCCTAATCAATGTGATGATTGGTACTGCTTTCCTGATACAAGTCTATCGATGTCCACTGTTAGTCGCAGGCTCTATTCCAGTGAAGCACTTTCAATTTGATTTCTCAGTTTTTATTTAATTTGTTTGAGAACGGACATATGCACGCATACCATGTACAGTCAAGCAGCGAAAACAGTTACCGAGAGAATTTAAGTTGTTTAGGAAATTACAGAAATTTCCAGACATCACACTTTGTAGTCTAGTAGAATGGGTCTGCCTGAAGATCTGAATTTCCGTTTGATGGTCACAGGGCACATCACTCCAATATCCATGGGGTTGTTGAACAGTACAAGTTTCGATTTTAGGGAGACGAAATATCAGCTGCCACAATATTGGCACGTACGAATATATTCTACAACAGCTGTGTCAAACTCAATTAATATACGGACCATTTATTGCACGCGGGTCACATCACATTTACAAATTTTCTTAAAATTATAGATTATAGTAAGGATTCAGGAATATGGACAGTATAATTAAAACACATTATGTAATTAAATGAATTGAAAGTTAATAATTCATAACTATTCCTTGTTTTTATTTAACCAATAATTTTATTTACATTTTATAAAGTAAAATAATTTCTTTTACCATAAACTACCCTAATTTCGTTCTACTAGTTTTACAATACCTGGATTCAAAGTCTGAAAACAGACAGTCTTCATTATGGCTGATAGATGTTTATCTGTTAATATTGATCTGCATGGAGGAAAATAATGTACTCACAAATTTGTGCAGCAATTTTTTTAATGTCTCGGTAAATAAAAATATATTTAGGGTCTCTGTACTTGTCTTTTAAAATTGAAACATTCTGAAAACCAATTAAATCCAGTTGTACTGGCGCGAGAGCATTTTAAACTTCAAAGGAAGTAGAAAGGAGTAGAAAGTGATTTTTTAAAAACCATTATAATCTTTATCGAATTCGTTTTTAATTTCTAAACCGTTACCACTACATTGTGGAAATGAGAAACTTTGAATTTGTGATTTAAACTGATCCCACGCAGTAAAATACGTCAAAACGTTTTTGTGTAGATGTTTTTTAAACAAAATCATTTTTTGTACAAAAGTTGCCTTGCATCGTACATATTTGTTATTAATTGATCTTTTCCTTGCAACGTAATATTAAGATTATTCAGATGACCTGTAATACATGTTAATAATGCCAGATCTTATACGAACACTGCACCTTTTATAATCAATATATTTTCGCTTTATTCATCTTTTATCTCAAGAAATTAAATTATTTCTTCCAAAAGTTAATGTTAAGTCTTCAGAGCTTTGCGACATGACAACCAACGAACTGCTGTGTAATAAGGAAGGTTTTTGAATTAGTATTCTAAATATTGAAGGAACGAAGTTAATTGTCGATGGATGAGAGTTCTCGATAGAATAAAGTTAACTGTCTTGCTTACTGTTTTTAATACTTCATGCATTTTTAATATTTTTATACAGAGAACTTGTTGGTGAAGAAGGCAATATAAAGTCTTTATTTTTGGTTTATTTGGATATATATATCGTGTAGTTTTTCGATCAGTGTTGACGCAAATCATTTACTTTCAGCCGTAATCGATTTAGCACCGTCAATTGTTACTGAAACACGCCTATCAATAGACATATAATTTTCTAAAATGTTCCATACAGCGTAAAATATGTTTTCACCTTATGTAGTTCCCTAAAGAGGTAAATTTCCAACAGTTCTTCAGTAATCTTCATTTATATTATATCATAATAACACATTAAATGGATTAGAATGATATAGGAACACCTAATAGGATTTGTAACTCGCAGTTGGTTTTCACGCCGCCTTTCGCGCGAAAATTCAATGGGTTTATAAATATTTATATTAATATCTTACAGACAGACACTTCAATTTTATTTATTGGCATAGGTAATCAGGGGCCAAAAAAAATATCTTCGCGGACCGCCTGTTTGACACTCTTGTTCTACAGGAAGCGCGAGTGTTCTAGAATGTGAGGCTTCACGTGGGTGTAAAATGTTTTTCATTGGGCAAAGCCGTTGATTTTTTTTTTGATTTAGAGTGGTGAACGAATTATTTAAAGTATGGGAGTAGTTAGTTATGTGGACACGTGACGAAGAATGGTCAGAGTTAGTGATGTAGAGAGGCAGAGAAATGTGCTTATCTACAGACCAAGTACAGGAAGGCGATTAGAGAAGTCAAGGAGTCTTACGATTTCGAAGAAAGCGAGAAGACTCAAAACAACCGACGGTCTTAATGAAGGTGACAAACAGCAGCAAAGAGGACACCGCCTACAATGCAAGTACCATCATTTACGTGAACAGTCAGTTTCCCGGAGCTACAGCGGCAATGCACTTTCTAACAAAATAAACATTCCGCAGTGTCTTCGCCAACAATTATTGTTTAAAAATATTATGACCAAAGTATTTTGATCCCACCATTGCTCAATAAAGACTATTTTAAAATAAAGGATAAGACCTTTTTATTGGTGTACATTAAAATTTTTTTAATAGATTTATTATTTAATTCTACCCTCTAATTTTATTAAGTTAATTTAAATATTCCATTCCATTACATTACCTTTGAAAATATTTACTCAAAACGTTTTGGCTTTAAGTAGCATATATGAATATAGCAGGGTAGAATGTTTAAATTTTACTAATATATTTAGCAATACAAAGTAACATAATTATGCAATTTGGAAAATGAATTTAACTTTATAAGATAAATTAAAACAAATTGATCCTGTCTCTGAGGGGATGGTGGGCTTAATGTTCTGAACACTTCTTGATTGTGCCAATTGCTACTGCTGTGGCTTTTAGTAGATGGCATTGGTAGATTTATAGTTTCGTCTAGGACCTAACCGAGACCGGAACTCGGTAAGTAGATATGGCCGGAACCTTTGAAGACATTGAAGTGACAGCTTCAGGAATTGGCTGCTACCGCCACCTTTGAAGTTTGGCTGAATGCCTCCCCTAACTTCTCAACGAATTAACAACAACTACTGTTCGCCGCTTACGGTCAGAAATTCAATTAACTAACTCTATCCGAATTTAACTACTTCTTAACGTGCACTCAACAAACAACGACAACTCTACGATTAAACAATCATCCTTCTCGATCATTCCTCCACAACTAAAACTTTGATTGTGATTTACGTTGATAATACATGACATGATAATAACGCAAATCACAAATAACAATATAAGAACTAAAATCACACATGAGGACAACTTTATAAAAATCAGGGAGGAAATAATATTAAAAATAGCACAAATAGTTGAAAATTCAGTAGCAAAACACCCCGATGGCATGTAAATAAAATTAGAATAGATATGCAACTGTTACAATATACAAAAGATAAACTAAATAATGAAAGATGGCAGAAGGTAGTAGTAACAAACGATTAGGAACTATGGCAGCATTAAAGAAATATACACTGATGCGGCATAACGGAATAATGGGTTAAGAGTGGTGGTAATTACAGAAGAAGAAAAGTCAATAAGAAGTAAACTTCATCCCAACACACAACAGCGAAAATTAAAGCAATAGAAGTAACAAAGACATGAGAATTATTTCATACTTTCCGATGCGCTAGCAGCGCAAAAAGCGATAGAAGACAATTCAAGAAACAGAAAAATGTTAAACAATATCAGAAATAATATTCTTCAGCCCAACAAGGAAAACAAGTATATAATACTTATGTGGGTACCATCGCATAAAGGCATCAGAGGCAATGAGACGAAAAAGGTAAAATAACAGCAGCTATTAGGGAAGAAAACGAAGAAGGATTTAGTTTAAACAAGAAAGACATGAGATTATATTTTAGAAAACAAGCTGGCACAGAATGGATGAATAACAGTAGAAAATAAAACATCGGTCCCATGCTCATATGCAAAAATCTGTCTGGCCCATCCTTATTTCCTAAAGCCCTATCGAGAAAAAAAACAAGTGGACCCCTATATCACATTAGAACTTTACATACTAAGCTCACATATACTTATTTAAGTTGTAGAGAGGAGCCACCTAGATGTGACACTTGAAAAGCACAAAAGACTGCGGAACACTTTTTTTGGCAATAAATTTGACAGATGCAGATGGCAGCATAGATAATTAAACGAATAATGAATGTGATAAATTTCCTTAAGCACACCAATATTTTTTTAATATTATTTATTTATGTACCACTTTAAATATTCTAAGTAGTTTGAGTTACATATGTAATCTTGTATTTGGAATTGTACCGTCGAAAATGACAGACTAGTCAACCCGACAATAAACTTAAATTTAAAAAAACTTCGAAAACCCCGATCTTACTCTCTCCCGGTGAAATATCCACGACTTTATCCAATAGGAAATCGTATTACATTTTTCCAGTTCCCAATACGGGGTTCACACGCCTGCCGCAAAGTAGCGAAAACTTATGCATGCACTTTCTTTGGGAAAATGCCAGACGTACCAAAATGTTTAGTCCGAAGATTATCATCCGACACAAATATTTATGATCCTGCTGGCCAACGGCTTCTTAATCCTTCCAAAGAACACTCCAATAGATGTTGTGAGACCAGAACCCCGCTACCTGACAAGCATCGATCGACCCCTTGGCTTTCGCAGATCGGAAAAATGTAGTTTGACAAAATTATTCAATTAAAATATAAATAACCCCTTTAATAATTTATAAGACACTCCAGTATTACCTGCATCAAGTGCAAATAAAAGAAAACTTCTTGGCATCGATCTTAGAATTCAGTACTATTATAATATGTTTCTCACTCATATTGGCAAAGCTGTCAGTATACGGGATGCGAAATTGTATAGTTTCGATGTTAACGTAATCGCTGAACTTAGTAATTAATTAAATTCAGATGTTCTGAATTATTGGTTAATATATTGGTTTTGTTGTTATTAAATGCCAGTTAAAATATGAATGATACTTTAATTTAATTCTTTTAAAGTATAATTGGTTCAGTTCCCCGATAAATTAATGGCAGAACTGTAATTTGAAAGAGCTCAGGTTATTTAACAGAACGGCGGACCCCAAGACGTATAATTAAATTCAGGATTAGTTAAAGACTCCAGTTCTACATTTCGTCGGTTAGTTCAATTATACGGTGTTTGTCTTGTGGTAGCGGCCGTTTTCTAGTGCCTTACGTTTAACTGTTGCAGTACGGAGCTTTCTACTTCAGACGCGAATCGAAAATGTGTGTAATACTAAAATATAATTCAGCAAAACTTAACTTGCTTCGGGAATATTCTAAAATTAATCAACAAGATCCAATGCACGGTTTTACTTTTTCACTCAGCTGGAAAATATATATTCTCCGTATTTTTATTAAATCCGAAGCTTTCCTCACTTCGATTAAATTGTAATATAATTTTTTATTATTGAAAATGTCAAGCTTTAAATTTATGAAGTGATACAATATTTATCTTGTACGTAGTCAGATATCTAACAATGTGGATTAATCTGGAAGCTGTGTACTTGTGAAACAGTTACTCGTTTACTAATTTGGAGAGCCAAACAGCCTTCATAATTCACGCCATTATTGGACGTCTAGCTGTTTATTAAAGAGTATATTAACCCGGTACAGTTACTCACTTGATAAGGATAATTACTGCGCCCCGGATAGAATCGAGTAGGATCACTGAAGGACGTTGTTGTTCGTAGTATCTACAGCAAGATTTTGATCGATTCGTGGAATGAAGTTCATCATTTGAATGAGTCAGTTTTAAGCGAGGTCAGCGCTAGTTGATCCCGACTACTATGTTACAGACAGTCTTTAGTTTCCTCGAATCGATTAAGCAAGCAGGAAATACAGTAGCTTCTAACTAAATGGCACGTGAAGCCACGGTACAAATACATTTCCTTTTCGCTGAAGATTTACCTGTGTTTTTAGCATTTGTTTGCTAGGTTATATCAATAATTTATCAATATATATATTTGAAACACTAATGCTCCAACAATATATAGACGATTTTGTATTATTGGTGCAAATAAAAGAAAACTTCTTGGCATCGACCTTAGAATTCAGTACTATTATAATATGTTTCTCACTCATATTGGCAAAGCTGTCAGTATACGGATGTGAAATTGTAACGAATTCCATGCATAATTTTTTTTTGGGTTGACAGGCTACATGAGGGTGATCCTGAAACAGGCAACTCCCCTTTAATAGCATAGGAAGGGAATTGAAAAGGGGGGATGCGGATGGTAGAGCAAGGTAGCCAAGGGTTGACTAGGGCCCCCGGGCTATGGTTTAAGGATCCTACCAGGTGTTTCACCTAAAGAGATGCAGGGAAAACCCTAGAAAACCTGCATCAGGTAGGTCGGGCATTGGGTACTATTCTCACGCCTTTTCGAATGACGGGTGACGAGTTTGCTGTCGGGTCGAAGCATTCCCTTCTCCATGTCTCCACCAGTTTCAAGAGGCAGTTGACCGACTGATCCAATGTGATCAGCGGACAACTCTTGTCATGTGCCCAAGGTCTTCGACCCCAGCACATATACCTCCTAAAATAGGCGAAGGTCACTCGGCATGTGAGAACTTTGATAAAAAAAACAGAGAGTACGAGGCATTCTCGACATAATGAGATGAGCCCCGCAGTCACTCTGGGGTGAAGCGCCTACGAGAAAACTCCCGCAGCGCCTGTCTTTTTCTTCATCTGTAGGTAGTTATTTAAATATGTTGGCTTGGCTTGGTTGCAAGAAAAATTCAAAGCGTGAAACGGTGAAAGGGAAAATAGACTCAGCTTATAGGAAAATAAAAAAACCTTCGGAGAGAGGAAAAATATTACCAAGAACATCAGAAGAACGGATGGGAAACCATTTCTGGATAAAGAAGAAAAGGCAGAAAGATGGAAGGAATATCTAGAAGAGCTGTATCACGGTAAAAATCTAGATCGGTCAGTATCAGAAGAAGGTGAGGATGAAGAGTTGGGGGATAAAATTTTAAGGTCGGAGTTTGATAGGGCGCTGACATATGAGCAATTGTAAATTGCCATGAATTGATAACATTCCAGCGGAGTTGATAAAAGCGTTGGGCGAAGAAGCAATATCATGGCTGTTCAGGATAGTTTGCGAAATCTACGAAACAGGAAGAATACCGGAAGATTTTAGTAAAAACATAATGATATCCATACCGAAGAGGACTGGGGCTGATAGATACGAACAGCACAATGAAAATAGTATATAGTATATAACGAAATTAGTATATAGGAGAATGGAACGTCAAATAGAATCCTTGTTAGGAGAAGATCACTTTGGTTTTAGGAAGAATGTAGGGACAAGAGAAGCAATACTGAAAAAAATAGACCTACGTTCATAGCATTTGTTGATTTAGAAAAAGCGTTTGATAATGTGAAATAAGACACACTATTAAGGATTTTGAAGAGCCAGGAATAAAATATCGAGTAAGAAGGTTTATACATAACCTCTGCCGAAGGCAGTATGCAGCAATTACAACTTAGGATCAAATAAAGAAAGCAAAATCAAGAAAGCACTCTGTCTTTAATTTACTTACAGAACAGACGATGATGAAGAAAGTTAAAACGAAATATGCAAAATGAATCATACTGCAAGAAGAGGCTTACACAATGTAGGTCTTATGGAGGGTTAAATCAAACCAGTCTTAGGACCAAGAACCACAACAGGTTGGATTATTCTAGAAATAAAATAAAAAAGGGAGTATCGTGCTCTCATCAATTTTTTCTTGAAAGACGGACGACTTAAATTTACGCTTCTACAGTAAAGGTGTATGGTGAATCTTCTGATTCGTATACCTGAGTTTATAAATGGGCGGTTGAGTTTAAACGTGGCCATGTAACCATCCAAGAGGATCAACTAAGTAAGGAACGCGAAAGATATGATTTTGGAAGATCACTCACAGAAGGTGCGTCAAATTGCTAATATTGTAGGACTACTCGTGTTCACTGAGCTTCAACTTCGGACGAGACTTTTTCATCAGAGTTGGAACCGTCTTACGAAGGACCTGAGTGATTTACTGGGCCAACACGTGAAAGTTGGTGAAAAATGTATCAACCATTATACGCCAGAATTGAGACAGAGGTCCACGTAGTGGATAGAAGTGTGAAAAAGACTATACCATTGGTCTGAGAGGTCATGGATTCGGTTTTCTTGGAGTTGCGAAAGGAATTCATGTTGAAGATCTATCTTGAAAAAGGTAAAATCCACGTGGAATACAATTTTAATATTCTAACGAACCTAGATGAAAAAAATAATGAGAAAAGGACCAGGATTTCAGGAAAAAGAACCTTTTCAATCATGAAAAGTCTTGCTGATTCGATGATGAACAATTTCAGTTATGAAGTGCAGGGCCATTCATCCTATTCCTCCGAAAACTGAAAACTTGCCTCACTGTTATACGTTTCTCTTTCAATCAAGAAGCGGTTGCAGCTGTAAAACTTTTCAAATTTTCCGGTAATACACAACAAGCGGAAAACAGTGATGAATTCAGTCGGATGGGATATGTTAATACTTAAGGTGATTATGTTGAAAAATAAAAATTTTCTGGAAACTTAACTTTCTTAATTAAATATCAGAACAACTTCACAGAGCAAACTCGTAGCTCCAGAATATTCCAGTTCTTTCTTCAGCTCTTTTCCTTACCCTCCGTTGGCTAAGAACCGTAATCCAGGTCACGATCTAAAACTGTAGTAAATGTGAAGGAAAGTTGTCATGAATCGGACTTTGCTACAATCAAGTTGTCAAATGGAATGCCAGGTCTGCAAATAACTTTGTAGAACGAAGAAGCACGACGAAGAGAATTCAGAGTCACATCCAGCAACTTCAACTGTAATCTGATTACACGGCTTGGAATTCATCGACCTTCACGACAGCGCTATTGAAATTTGCTCCATTGAAACCAGAAAATTTTGCTCCCTATTCACCAAAGATATTTGAGGTGCTTAGTTAAAAGCATGGAGCAACAGACGGACGAAACATTATATTCATGTGTTGGCCAGTATGTTGCTGATGCCCGATAAAGCAGAAGCTGAATAAATAAGTCTCTCTACTTTAAGTGCTATTTGACGTAATGAGGAATACAAAAATACATACCAAATAAAAAAATTCTCACGACTCAAATCACAGCACTCAAAAGAAAATAATCATAATCATGTAACTCAAAAATTTTCTTTAAATTCAAGGAAATAGTCATATTCAAAAGACACTAATCGGTTATGATGAAACCAACTCCAATTTCTTTTCTCATTTTACAATTCTTTTAAATATTAATATATTTTGTCGCAATTTTAAATCTCTTTCGCTGCATAGGTACACACGACTTTTTCTCCGCATTTCTTTTGGATGATCCATGTTGTGGCTCCTTCCGTTTTAATAACACAGGATGGGAGTTTGAAAAGGGGATGCAATAAAATAAAAAAAAGAAAGAGGGAGAGAGGATGGAAACCCAGGGTTAACTAGGACCCACGGACTATAGTTTATGAATCCTACCCAGTATTCACCTAAAAGTGATGCAGTGCAAACCTAGAAAACCTGCATCAGTTAGGTGTGGCTGTTGGGTACTTGTCCGAAGCCCTCCGAATGACGGGTAAGAGTTTTCCGTTGAAAACCGACATTATTTCCTACTTGCCTACACGAAGGTCTGCGAACCCGGAGCATACGCTTTACAAAACAAACGGAGATACAGATTAAGGTAGATTGGGAAAACACCCATCTATAGCATAGGAACGGAATTTAAAATGGGGATGTGGAAGCGAGAAGAAGGCTGCCAAGTGTTAACAAGGACCCTTAATTTATAGCTCGGGGGTTCTAGTCAGTACTTGTCTGCATTTTAAATTATCTTCCTATTCTATTAATGGAGAGTTGCGAGATTCTGAATCACCCTCGTATTATCCAGGAAAAAGGTAGCCAAATACGATTCACATTGATGATTGAAACACCGGTAAACGGTCTGGAAGTAGTGCGTATGATACCAATGTAATTGTGTGTTGCATGCATGTCAGCTTACCAAGACAGAGGGTGGCGTGGTTCCTGAGAAGCAGGCGACGCGGGTAGCTAGGACCCAGGGTCGGGGGCGCGCTGCGCACCGTGGTAATGAGGCGGCGCACGGAGGACGCGCCCCCGGAGCTGCACAGGGAGTCTCTGTGGGGCTGGAGGCGGCATGCGGTCATACGACTCGACGCTGGTGACGGACACGCCGCCAGCTGAAATTAATAAACAGACAAAACAATTAACGATATTCATACTGCAACTTGGGAAATATTTTCCAAGTTGTGTTGTTCTGTTATTACGTTCGACCTTACTGGTGTGCGAGGAAAAGTTTGAAGGCCTTTGAAGTATTTGTGGTTATGTGTGTGTGTGTGAGCGTATACGTCATGATGGACAGCGCTTACATTTTCCTTCGGACTATAGAAACAAACCTTATTCTATCAATCCAGAAGGGGGCTTTTACGGACAATACGTGTCAGTCTCCAATTCAAGAAGAATTTGTTTCTGTGTAGTTGGAAGCAACGCGCTCCTCATTGAAAACACTCGCTCACAACCACGGCTAAGAACTTTTCCTGTATAAAATTGTGTCAATACCGACCAATGGGTGCTATTTGAAATTGCAGATAATTGGAAACGGAGGAGGAAAATTATGGGCCGTACGAGGCGAAATGGACAGAAGTTGTTTGCAACGAAATCATTCGTACGCAGTCAATTTGTCAACCCGTACCCCTGAAATCAAGAATACAGCAGCAGTTTTCTACCGGTATCGTTGGCACAAAATTGCTATTTTTGCTTTTTTCCGTTCACCTCGCAGATGACCGATTTTTTATGAGTTTCCATATGCAAATTACGGTTGTCATGTAAATTCATTTTCTTTTCGTCTGGCCTTTACTAGTTTCGTTGGTAAAATTTTATTATTGTTAAAATAAAAGTCTACTTTGATGTTAAATTCGTTTCTATAATCTTGACTTGTTTTTCCTTCGAAAATATAACTTTCCCAATAATTAAATACATAACTATGTTCAATAATAAGAAAGTAATTGACTCCCTCCCCTCTTCTATTATTTATTAGTAATGGATTCCACCGCCGAGGGGCTAATAATAATTAATAAATAAACATCACACTCAACTATATTTATTTATTACAGGTGAACAATACTTTAGGTGGATAAAACCGGTCCTTTGACGTCGACTCGGATTAGTTTAGTTGGTAGAGCGCCCGCCGGGAAAACAAGAGGTCCGGGGTACGAGTCCCTGGTCAAGTCGACATTTTTCCATTCTTGTCTTTCTTCTAAAGGATCTATATTAAAATATCCACACTGGTCCATAAAGTGGAAGAAAAATAATCATTTCTTATCCCACGAATTAATTTTTGAAATCCCATAATTCGCGAAGAGGTTTTTAGATAAAAGAATTAATTGAAGCTGTACAACTTTACTAGCCGGCTGGCTACCGGTTGGATTAAGTAATTGTAAGTATTCCAATTATTTTGACGTGACGGATGGCGAACTAGAATGTCGGAAAATAATTAGCCTTTGACAATCCTTTAGTCTAAAGAAGAATTATTGGACACAGAGGCTGATGAATACTAACTGATTCGATAATCGTACGATGAACAACACTGAGATAAATATGTAATTAATTTGTATTTAAAGACAACCGTTTGGGTCAGTGGCGATTTATTGAGAATCTGCTATCGAGGTATCTTACATCCACACATATTTTCGTTTCCCGCGACTTCTCAACACATTAAGATGCCGATGGAAAATAGACAAAACGTTACTTTTTTTTACAAAATAAAACTTTGCTCTATATGGAATTATTAGTTTTTTAATAATTTTTTAATTTGTTTAGTTTAAATTTGGAACTCAGACCTGTTTATGTATGAATAATTTACGTCTGCAATTTTCAGGAATTATTTACTATCGATCTCTTGAAATTAATGTTATGTTACATGGAAATGTACGGCAATTTAAAAGATTTTTTGAAACTATACCTGTAAAATCTAGAAATTTTAACGTATATACCTCATATTTTGCCTAATCCTGTCATCATTGTTTTTATTTTTTATATAACTTTATTTACACCTCGCATGTAACGTGCTGGTCATTAGCGACTAACAATATTTGTTATATTTACAAAGGATATAAATTAATTAACATTTGCTTATATACACGTATTATTTTTTTCAAAAAGTTCTGTTGTGATTAAGAATTATATGAGGTCCCTGCTGCCTTGGCTGGAGCGGATGAAATCCTTTTTGGAGTAACTTTCTATCCACGTCTTTCTGGCCGCTTTAAGGTTAGGGCATTCAAAAATTAGATGTGTGATTGATAACCGTGTGTTACAATGATGACAGCTAGGAGGGGGATCTCTGGAAAATAAGAACGAGTGAGCTAAATTAGAATTCAATGTTCTCAACCTTGATAGCACCACCTGATTCCTTCTGGTAAGCTCCTTAGGGTGAATTTTTTTTAGAATCACCCTCTTTACGAAAAATTCCCAGGTTTTCTCTTTATTTAGTTTTCCACTAATTATTTTCCATCGATTTAATCATTTCTTCATTCAACGTTTTTATTTCTTCATTCCTATTTGGAATCTGACTCTTTGAGTTTTTAATTTTGAGCAGCGATGTATCTTCTGACGGGGGAGAGATTATAAAAGGGAAAGTATTATGCTCTATTTTTTTGAGTAATGAGCTCTTCATGTCTTCAAATGTTATCAAGGTTCTCTATGTTCTACTTCCCTAGCATTGCTTTTGTGAATAATGGAGCAGGTCACCTTGTAAAACTAGAACTAATGCTATTAAAGTTTTACCTAAGCCTTCAAAAAACAGAACCGTAATTATCAACTTTATGAATGGGATGAGTAACGACAATATGTTTTGGTCCTAACATAACCATAAAGTATTTCATCAATGTTGAAGCACACTTTTCAAAAGTATCAATAACTGCTAGTTGGAAATCCGTGATCAGTTTGATACTCGATTGGCTTCATTTACAACAGTACATTGTGGCTGAAAACGTCGTTGTGGTTATTATTATTTTTTTTTCGTTTAGGGGTACTTACGAATGAAATATAAATTTCGTGTAAGTCTAAGTCATTATTTAATTTATTAAAAATATGAATGTATAAATTTTTGAAAAATTATTTAGATTTTCATGAAAAGAACTCTGAAACGATTACTAACCATTCTAGGTGGGAACTGTGTGCCTTTCTAGTGGCGGTTCACAGTCATCTTAATTTCATTGGATCAATTAATATTAAATTGCATCCAAGTAGAAATTGATGTTTCGGAAAAAATCTAAGTAATTTATTTGGGCCTTTTTGATCATTTTTTCTCTGTTTTAAAAGTCTCTGTTTATTTTCTCACTCCTTGCATTGTGTTATTCACAATATATTGTTTATTTTTGTAAATACTTTTGCAGTCACCAAGAACGTCCACTGTTGACGCGACTATAATTTTAATTAAAAAAACTCTCAAACAATGTCATTTTTGTAGTGTTTTAAATTCTACTCAACGACACTGTTTGAGATAAATTGCGACACTGTCGCTACTTTCCCTCGAATGTACTTGAAGTTCATTTATTGTTCTGCGTAAGAAATAAGATTTTCCATGTCTTATTTTTAATTATTATAGAAGCTACAGAAAAGAGTAGGATTTTAGATTCTCAAGCTAATTAAATTGTATGACATTTTCCGCAAATAGCTTTGATATATTTTTCACTTGTGTATTTTCTCTAATAATTCTCCGCCTAATTGCTTCTATGTCAATAGTGTGGATCCAAACGTGATAGCAGCTTTACCCATTCAATAACGTTTTTTAATTTTTTTGGCCGGATATGCACAAAAAGTTGTGTAACAGTATAATTATTTTAAAATTATGTTTTGTTTCGAAAATATTTGATACGTTTGAAAATGCCCCAAACGGGGATTGTGGCAGGTTTAGAGAATAAAAGTTCTATTTGATATCTGTTCTCTTCATTTAATGTTTTCAGTAGTTTAACACTAGTAAAAAAGTTATCAAAGTAAAATACATGATTTGAAGGATTTTAGAGAAGCTCTATGTTCTTCATTGTAACAGAATCACTCAGGCCTTGTAATTCGCAGTCTTCATTTCTTTTTCCTAATGAACTGCTTGAAATAAAGATGACCGTAGCACCGAACCATTTTCTTTAAAATACTTATGTTTTTTTAAAAAACACCAAATTTGACATATCGTTGGTTCATAACTTTATTAGTGGACTTATTTTGAAATCTTATAACTTCAATACATAAGTCTTCATCCTCACACCAATAAATTTGCTCCGATGATAATGAATGGTATCCAATAAGCGATAAAAATCCTGTGTGACTATATAAGTTATTATCTCTTCTTCAAATACAGTTTCAAAAACCTCAACAGGTGTCTTTCCCTACAATGACTGCATCATTCGTGATCGAACATTCTCAATGTCATTATTACTTCCAAGTATTTTTACAAAGTTGTGTCTTACATTTTTGCCAATCTGATTTTGTTCCTCAACTCTTCCTATTAGTTTTGTCATACATTTTGGTTTTTGTTCAGTTTTAGTTACGTTGGTCTGAGCTTGTAGAAGCTGATTTCAGAGAACTCGAATGAACTGACGGGAACATCTCTGAGATGTATTCTCATCAATGTCTTCCCATATCCCAAACATTATCGACTTTATCAGGAGGAAGTTCGACAATATCAACAATCGCGCCATCATCGTCACTTTCAAATAAATTAGGGTCATTTTCAGCGTCTTCTATTTCAGCAAGCGTGAAAAACGTCCTAGTACCTATCTCTTATAAGATAAAAATAATCTCTAGAAGAGAGAAAAGAAATCTTGATATAAGGCACAATCCCCAAATGGCTATCGTTATAAAAAACAGTAAAATCATTTCAATAAAAAGCAAAAGGCTGAGTAAGTAACAGATCGTTACTATAACCTCTAAATTACCAGATTTATCTGTGGTATTTCATTATAATATAAAAACCAAACCATTATGACAATTCTGTTGCGTTCAACTTACAGATAAATTTCACATTTGTTCGTTTGTAAAAAAGAAACGAAGTACAGAATACACACTTTCTGTTAAAAACAATATTGACTGATATGTACCAAATATATTTATGGCGCCGAGTAGTATACGTAAAATCCCAAAATGGCAGCCACTGGGTTAATATCACATTGCTGGATAGAGTATAAGCCAACATTAAGCAGGAGAGTAAACGAAACTTTCGTTAAGAATTTAAAAAGGAAAGAGTTCGTTTCTTTTTTGACGGCAGTACAAGGATAAGATTGCAATATCAATGCCCTACTCGGAACGCTAACGGAGGCCTTCGAAGTGCGAGGCCGTTGCGAGATCAGAGGCCAGCATTTCACTCTTACAATGAATAGGAACCATAGACCTCCACTCACAAACCCGGATAAACGAGCTTTCTAGGCCTGCCTGTCTGTCTAACGGAAGTGTCATTTATCTACGATTACTTACACTCAAGCGGAGCGAACAATAACAAGTTTCCATAGAACTCTGTCCTAGAAGTGAGCCAATCTTGCACAATCTGTGAACTGTACAACGTGTCTTCAGTCCTATTAACTCAGTCGATTGGAATATCAGTTAATTTCTACCTAATACAGGCCATTTATATAGATTAAATGGCACAGCATTACATTCTTTCTCCCCTCCCACGCATCTTCGTTGGGCTAATGTCTAATTATCCTATTCCTGTATGTCATTGCTTCATTGGCACTTTCATAGTAAAGGATAAAGTGCTTCTTCTTTAGTGACGTTATAGCTCAGTTTAGAGCCTTGGTCGACCGGGACGACTGCCAAACTGTCATCTTTTGTGACACATACCGAGTGTTTGCAGTGCACGTGGTCGATCTTAAAACAAACTTTCGTGACAATTACGAGATAAGTCCATTCCCATGTGACGAGGAGACGCTGACCACTACACGACAGAAGGTCAGCTTAGTAAAGGTTAATCCTATATGCAAATCGAAGGTGACGTAACCATTAGCCTTAAAGCGAAATAACAACTTTAATAGAATTGGCCTGATTAAGTGCGTTTTCTGCTACATTTTTTGCGGACATTAACAAAAATCTTTGACTAGTCAAATTATATTTTTATAATTATAAGTGCAATTATTCTATTATTTGTCGGTACAAAAAGAAGAAAAAACACTGATTTTGTAAAAAATAGATCTAAATATGGGTTTTATGTTATGAGATCGAAATAATTTTTTATTCTACATACAGAGCGTGAGGGCTGTATGTTACTTTCTTTTATATTTAACTGAGATTATCTGACTTCAGTGAAATAAATGAATAACACTGTCAATTGATTCAGAATCAAATTTTTCTTGAAATAAAACTTTAGAGCGTATTGAACTCAGTGCAACATGTTACTTTCTTTCGAACCTCTTCAGTCGCAAAAAAACATTTAAATAAGTAATTTATCTAATGAATTTAAACAATGTGCACAAGCTGTGAGCACGTTAAACAAACTTTATAATTTTTCTGTATAAATTCGTGAGATAAACTATTTATTAAAATTTTTATTACACATGACGAGGCTCTAAAGAAAGGAATGACGTGTTGAAGTGCGTTTAATAAGTTAAAAAAAGTTTAATTAATGTAAAATATAATTCTGACTAAATTTGTTCCGATAATTTTTGTTATAATTTTCAGTTAGTGGCCACTGCTTTCTTATTGTAACTTCTTCTTTATTGTTTTACACGGCTATATTATACTCTCGTAGTCTTGCTGTCCTTTCATTGTTTCCTTTGCACGAGGCGTTTAATGAAAAAAGTTTCGATGGAGATCTTAATATTAATGAATTACCTACTTTCATTACTTTGCTTTAGGAGTGCTAATTTCGTTCTTGGAATCTTTCAGGTTTTCTAATCTCTTCCCTATATATGCAAGTTATTGCTTGCAATATTTGCCTCATGGTGGTTGGTATATTCGAACAACTCATTTTTCTTCTTCTTCTTATATTATTTATTACATTAGCTTACTGCTTTACTTGTGTATCTTTACTCATAGTCATAACACGGTAAATTTCATTTTTTGTAGCTTTGATTACTCGCTTTTGGTTTGTTTCGTGCTTTAAATATGGAAAATCGATTGTATTTAGTAACATCTGTCTTACAAAAAAAGTCATGATTTACGATTTAGTTGGTAAAACTTTTTTCTTATCTAATGAAATTTAACTGAATGATAATATGAAATATATAATATATTATGTAGCTTCCCTCCGATGTTGCGAGGGAAGGGATTTTTGGAGAAGAAGACAGAAAGTGTTCGAAGACAGGGGAGGTGTTGGGAGACGGGAGACAAAAAGTTGCTGAGAGACGGAAGACAGTCGATGAAAAAGTTAAATTGTTAGAATGCTGACCTAAAACTAAACTGTTAGCCGCCGGAAAGAGATAAGGGAGTCTCTGCCAGATTTGTCTCCGAGATTCAGACGGTGATGAACAGATGCAGCCTCCAACCATCATCATTCATCGATGCAGATACTTCGCTGGTATCGTTGTTTTGAATTAGGAAGAGTTTTCATTTGCTAGGCCTATTGCCATTAGAAATCTAAATTGCTTCTCAATTCACCCCACTGACAACCCTGATTTAAAAATCTCATGCAAATGTTTTAATAATGTTTTCTTTGAAATTTTGTAAATACTATTTATGCTCTTGCTAGAATATTTTATTCATATTAAATTCAGAATCTTAAAGATAAATTAGTTTTTTAAATAATAAAACCCAAATACATTATATTATATTATAAATTAAATTCGCAACCCCACCCAATAATTATTATTACAAACCCTTCTTAAGCAAAATTTATAAAAGGCTATAAAATTCCGATATTCACAATTGTTTTTCCTCATTTCGGCCCAATATATAATGTAATCAGATTAAATTTTTCTGTAGAAGGGATACAAATTACATTCGCATATTTAAATTATGACGACTGAACTGTCCCTAAAATTAGAGAAGAAACTTTTTTAAGATAATTTGAGTTTACAATTAATTTAATGCCTTTTGACCGACACATTTCGCGGCTTTAAAATTAATTGTAAAAATTGTGCCTTGTATTATATCGGCCAGACTAATAATCTTTCATTACTGGAATAAAATAACACAAAAATTTGTGTGTTTAAATCACAAGAAAAGTTAGATAACTTAATTCATATGTTCAATTTTGAGAAAACATCTCATTTTAGATAATGAATACAATAATAAAAAATTATCTCTGAAATTTTGCACACATAAAGCAACCTTACTTCCATAAACATCAAACTGTTGGCATTAACAACATTTATGGATTTTTATACAGAATCTCTGAGTCATATTATTTAACAAAATATCTATATCTTATATTTGATCTCTTCAGTCATAGTCATTGTTTGTCAGAAAACTACATATAGATTAAAATAGTTTAAATTATTATTATTATAATTTGGATTTCAAAGAAGGTCAATGTTATTACAATAATCTTAACTCTCACACATACTTGTTGACCTCGTTTCCCATCTTCCTATCATTAAATAGTAACATGACCAATCTTTTTTATTTACTTACAGAGGTCTAAGAGACATATTGTTGTCGCAATTAATTGATTATGTTTTACATTTGTAGGACTACGCCTACGGATATCTCAAAGGTTTGAGAATAAAATAATCCTGTTCGCCAATTAACTAAATTTTTTCATTTAATGTTTAATGTCGCTTCGACATCTAGGCCATTAGCGACAAACACACAACTTTTACATAATACTTTTTATTAACAAACAATTAAAGTATGGTCGATCTCGTCTTTTAGTTGTTGAGTGAGTGTCATTATGAATGTATACGAAAATCTCCCTTGTATAAACACATAAATTTGTCATAGACGATTTTATTAACATAAATTTCAGCTGATATAGGGTTGAAAACATGGTTGTAATCGTGTCTCGTCTTCCGACTATTGACAAAGACATCTGTTTTATGGTATACTCAACTTTGAAAATAATAGTACTAGGTCTATTATATTAATAATGTCCATGCCTTATATTGTGTGTATATTTGCTTCTCATAGCCAGTCAGTGCGGGTTGTCAATGACTCGCCCCTATTGCGTTGAATGGTGAGGGTGCGGGGAGGGGTAGGGGAGGATATGTATTTCACCCCGCCGCAGCTCTCCGGTATTCACGAGACAGGTTTAGATCGATGTCAAGCATCAAAATTATTTTAGATCAATTACAATAATCTTATGAAAAGGAATATATATTGAATATTTATAAAACGACATTCATTCAATTCCATAGCTGTAACTGACATTGAAAATTAACATTAAATGATAGCCAAGAAGTGAGTTAAGAAATAATTAATTACAAACAAAATTACTTGGACTTTATTATATTAGCAAAACAATATTAATACACTACGTTTCTCCTGCTATACACGACTATCAAATGTGGAAGAGACGTAGCCTACTATTTTGTCAATGTGTGCAAGTAATTTTTGTTTGTAATAATTAATTATTAACTGAATTCATGCTAATCAATTATTTTTAACTCATATCCATTCAATATCAAATACTAGGTGCAAGCGATGCCCGGGAATTAATTTACATTACTCATTTACTGTAATCTCTTTGTCAAAACGTGATTATATGACAGCGTCACGTTTTTAAAAATTTACCCTTTCACTCTGTCTACTTTATGACATCTTAATTCTACCATAAGCACCGCAATGACTCAGTATCTTAAGTAGTTCAAGAAATTTACTGGTATCTTAAATAAGCACATACATGGAAAATGCACAGAAACAGCCATTGTCAATATGTATGTGACAGCTACAGGCGTCCAAATTACTGGTCCGAATTTGACAAAACTTGGCACACGAGTTCCTCAGGGTCCAAAGGTGCCCATCATTTTTAATGTACTATATATATATCTGGAAAATGAAAAACATTTTAAGTAAAGGATTCTTGTCCCATACGCGCACCGAGATCTAAAATGAAAGTGGATTGCCTATATTCTTTATCTTAAAATACAATATATAGTTTTTAAATCATATAAATTTCCCGTCGTAATTAAGCTATCGTTGGGAGCGAGCAAACTCCCTGAAAAATAATAAACTTCTTTGGATCGTCGATGTGATGTGAACGTGAATTATTTTTCTTTTCGTGTCAGGTAAATTTTAATATTTAGTAATTGCTCAAATGTCAATGCAAATAAAATATTTTGTATTATATAGTGAAATTCATCGCAGATAAAATTATTAAATTGAATAAAATTTAATAATAACAATACTGTATATGTCTGAAAAAAGTGTAAATTTAAACAAATCTCCGTTTTCCACGTTTTGAAAGTGTTTTTTTTCGTTAGTTTTCCGCCACTAACAAACTCAGTACTCAACTTGAAGAAACGAGTAAGGGCTTGTTTTCGTTGTCGAAAACTGAGACCTATCACTTGATATACTAATTTCTTATTTCTAAGGAGGACTAATCCCCCATCAACACCCCCCCCCTTGAAGGACACGTAGTCGATTGGAAATTCGATTCTCTACAATTTTCAGATGACCGTTTTTTTCCGACTACCGGAAATGGGTCAAAATACACCTTTCAGTAAAAAAAACCTACTAGTTTGTTGATTTTTCGCCATTTACACTACCTAGGATTGAAAATATGTTGGATTTGATAACAGAAATAGATTGTGGTCTACCCTGAAGTACTGTAATAAATTTATCTTTAGTTACATTCCTGATTTATTATTTACGTGAACCCATGCAACGCCGAGTCTTCAGCTACTTATATTAAGAGAAGGAGACGATACTTGAACCATCCCTTCTGTCTGATAATGTGTGTATCTATGAAAAATAAAATGGTCCTAGTCTCAACCATACGAACTGCGACTTACAAAATATTTTCATATATATTAACTAATTGAAAACTATTATTATTTAAATAAAATGTTAGTTAATTGATTACTAGCTACCATCCTCGACTTCTTTCGCGCCGTAATAGTTCTTTTTATTTTGCCCTAAAAACGAAACAACAGGTACAGAATTTCCATAACGTTGAATTCATTGAATATTTAAAAGTACGGTATCACCTATTTATGATCGCTTCGGGGCAAACCTTGTAACTCGCAGTTGGTTTAGAACAGGTCCCGCTATCATACGATTCGGAGCCAATAAAAATTAGCAATTCGCGAGATTTATAAAAATTTATATAAATATCTTATGAACTCTTCCAGATATCGAAATGAAACACACGACAATTTAAGTTAAATTCATGTTTCAATCGCTGAAATTTTCATTGAAATCCGTGGAGCCGTTTCGAAGCGTAAACAGATCAAGAGTATAGGCAACCCTCATTAATGTTGGAGATTTAACGCACGTTAAGCAAAGAAACCTTCACGTAGAATTAATATATATTGTATTATATTAATATAATTATCGAAATAAAATATTCAATAATATGTAAGTTAAATTGCCTTTTTTAAACCCTCAAATTTTTATTGATATCCGTTGAGCCATTTCGGAGCCTTTCCGAGATACAGACGGACAATCTGTCTGCGGACAGTCAGTCGGATAGATAGACAGACATTACAATTTTATTTATTGGTATATTACAACCTCAACAGAAATTTAATAATCTCGTTTGACAGGCTACGTGAGGTGTTGGGAGGTCTATATCTTTTTGATCTGAAAGGTGTTTATAAATAAATCTAACTCTTCAAAAGATCGACATAAACCTTCTTTGGGATTATCACTACAATACACAATCGTATGAACAGTATAGGATCGCATAAGGGGAAAATTCATAAGTCGCTGTGTGTTCGAACGACGCCCAGTATATAAAGCCTTGAGGACACAGCATTCGTATCTATTTTAATAGGTGAGGAAAAGCCGTCGTAAACGCAGCAAGTATTAGTGAATAAGTGTTACCTCGAGCATGCAGTCGTCCCAGGGCTGCATCCGGCCCACCACGGGCCTGTCCATGGCCGCCAGAGCGTGCAGGTCCGGCAGAGACCCCATCTCTCTCAGCCACCCAGCATCTTAGGTCCCTACCCTGCACACACAAACACCAGCATACATTAACACAGGGGATACGTAAAAGCACCAACCGTCAGTTAAAGTGACGATCGACAGAAATACACGGGAAGAAATAGCAGGGATTTATTTCGTTTTTATAATTAGTCAGGATAATTTATTTAACCGTAGGTTTGAGACATTTCTCTTTTGAGTCCTTCTTGCACTTGGAGATTGTCGATAAATTAAAATGAGGTCAAAATATTGTAGCGCAGTAGAACCCGCGTCCAATTTTTTATTATAATTTACGGGAACTTAAATACCAAATATTCCGGCATGAGCAAGTCGCTTGCCAAGAAGAAGGGGTTTTTCCGCGCGCCGTCTTGGCGGCTCGGAATAATAACAAAGGGACTGCGGCTGACACCTGGACCATAAAGCTCGGACACCTCGTCGCCGGTTTCGGAATGTCCTAATCTGCCTGGGAATTTGGTGACCGGGTGGCGTGTGTTCCCCAAATGAAACAAGGGATATGATTGGAGAATATCCATCCCTGCCACCTTAGTGATAGGTGTCGGATAAGTGGGGACAAGGTTTTAAAGAGGCTGGCGGAGACAATTTTAGACAGATTTTTGCAAGGTGATGGTGAGAGGATATTGAAGGAGAGTGGTGGAGAGATTTTTGGCTGGTGATACAAGGTGGTGGCGAAAGGAGATTGGCAGCAGAGTGGTGGAGAGAGGAGATTGGTGAGGTGGCAGCGGAGACCATGCTTTGATCAGTCCAGGAAGCAGGGAAGAAAGGTCTTAACAACAAGGGAAGAAAGAGGAAAAAGCGGTGTTTCCTCAATTTGGCAGCAGCTATTGTCGACCGGCCACTTCAAGTTTTACAACACGGAAATTACAGCGAGACGCCTATGAAAACAACTCAGGTTCGTCAACGAACAGTAGATCTGCTACACGTGGTCACCCAAACCATTAATACCCTGAGATCTTTAATACAATCCCATTTTAATTAATTATTTTTGTACATAATATATACACGCACCACCTATAATAAAATTATTGTGTTTACAATTAATAAATGTATATATTTAAACCCAATTATTAAATTCATTAATTAATATTCCCCCCATCATTTACAATATCAGTAAACATTCGGCAAAACTTAGCTGAATCTGTTGCTTAGGGTGTTAGCTCAGGAGATCGATATTAGTACCGCAAATATGGAATACAAGGTTTCCCTTTCAGTTACATATTAGCAGCCTGGGCTCGATCCAGTCACACGTTGCAAGTATCAAACTACAGAAGCGACTAGTGTGCATAATAGATTCTGTTGTAACCACTTGTCCAGAAATATAGGTATTTTGACCTTAAGATTTTATTTACTCATAATACTAAAGCTCGTAACATCAGTACGTTTGTCGGAAACGATGCAAATCATCTGCACGACACGACGCATTATTCTCAACTTAGAATAGAAAAAAATCGCCTTATCCTCTTCTGAATCCACCGCTCACAAAACGGCATAAACCTATATTATTACTTAATTGCTGTTGGGCGCTTGCCCGGTGGCAGCTATACACAAAGTAAGCACAATAAAATACTAATTCAATTTAAACTAAGGAACAAATTTGTATTGTCTTATTAAATTTTGACATGAAAGAAAAAGAGAAGTCAGGAGCCACTCCTATCTCCAAAATTATGAATAAAACATCAAAACAGAATTTATTTATTAAACATTGTTAAATCGTGTTAACTAATGTAGCTACAGTTAAAGAGTTAGTTGAAAGACGTAAGTAAAGACGTGAATATACGAACAGCTTTCTGGGATTCCGTAATAGTTACGTAAATATTATAACCCTGTCTCTCTATTTTCTACATGAATCGACGCAAAAATTGCGGCTGAAGTTTACGCTCCTGCTCGTATTTAAAAATGTTATGTTTAGTGTCTAATTATTTTCATAATGATAAATTGTAAACTGCTACGAATAATTACATTGAAGTATTATTTTACATTAAGTTATAACTTATAAAAGATCATTTGGTTAAAGAATGTAATATTACGCTAATATGTATTTATTTTATTGACGAATACATTTTTTCTCTTTGGAGGACTAATGGAAAAACTAAATAATCTGAATATGTTGTAAGACAGTATTTTGAAATGATTTCCTTCGTTCAACGATGTTATCTTGCGAAGGAATCATGCCAGTGAGATGTTGTAGTGCTGTACAATGACAACAGATCCCGACAGGTGAGAAAGGAAACATATTTTTTCCGACCTGAGCCCCGGCAACCGACTGGTCTTGGCAAGAAAGTTTTCACTATTCAACATGCACCTTTAAGCAAATTAAGATAGATGACTCACAGACAGCGTAAGGAAAGACCTTGAATGAAATAATTAACGTTGATCAGTTGGAAACATGTTAGAGCAGCTAATTTGAAATTTAGACCGATTGGTAGTCTTAGTTGATAGCAAGGTCACAGCGTTTAAGTGGTATTAGAACAGCAAATAAGTGTTTTTGGAAAATTTAGGCACCCCTTAATCGGCTACAAGTTAAATGGAGGAACTTTACCGTCCGTCAAATTTTCTGAGAAATTGGCTGAAAGTCTATTTGTGTCGAGAAAACGTAAACACTGTCAAAATTTTGAGTTTAGCCAATGTAAAGTTCTCGATACGGCAACTAATGACAAGCGGATAAGACAGAATCTACTAGTAATTCTAGGAGTAAACGACGAACAATGTTTATTAGCAAATTACTTAGTGGGTAATATTGCCGATAATATCGGAAACATGAATTGAAGACAGTGACGTGGAATAATAAATACTGAAATAAGAGGGTTTTTTTGTCGGTTCGCTCTCGTCGGTTCAGTTGTAATAAAGCATGAGAGCAGAGAAGGTAGGCAGTTGTCATCAACATCACCATTAGCAGCCGTTATTCGTGAGGTATTGATCGGCCCTTTAATGGACACTGGACAAAAGTTATTGGTTAATAGCAGAAGGGAGATAGATTTGAGCGATGAAATGAGGCCTATGAATGAGAAATACATACTGAAAGGAATGCCCGGAATGCAGAAGCCATCATCGATGAGAGGCAGCGTGAATTACCCTAACAAGCCTCATGCCGGTGGGATAGGCAGAGTATTTACCCGCAGAGTAAGAATGGGGCTTACCATCAGGGTTGCCTCGTTATCACTGTAAATTCAAGGTTCTCAAATGTCGAGGCACCTTAATCTTTTTTGGGAGGTGCATGTAATGTGGTCGAAGACCTTGGGCATACGGCAAGAGTTGTCCGCTTATCCCATTGGATCAGTTAGTCATCTGACTGGCGAAGACACGAAGAAGGAATATTTGAAAAAATTCCCAAGCAAAGAGAACGTACTGTTCACGAACCTGCTGTAGTCCGAGACGTCAATGGTTCAAAGGAAAGGGAGTGCGTGAATGCAGCCTTTTGGGAAGCAAGCGTCGTAGAACAGACGGCACAGACAAAATAGTTGCATAATAGTTGTGTGTGAGCCACGAGCAGCTCAGTTACGAAACAGGTATGGCAATTGACAGGGATGTAATCACAGTAACCAATGAACATGATGATGAAGACAATTATTAAATTGTTCTGGTAATGACATCTGCCCGAACCGATTATCGTGTAATTCTACGGAACGAGACATTGTTGAAATGTAGACGAACTTTTCATAGTGGAGTGTAATTATAAGGCATGCATCAAGACGCTCGTGTTCCGAAGTAAGCCTTGGCAGTAGCTGACATTTGCTAAGCGTTGTGGTTGTTGGCTGAGGCTTGTTACAAACAGGCCTGAAATGTGAGGTGTGAACATCTTATGTGAAACGAGACAGACATCACAACAACTCAGCAGAAAGAACCTACAAATGATGTTAGATTATTCATATAAATGTTTTTGATTTCACTTCCAAAATTAATGTTAATAAGTAATAACAACAGTTTGATGGCAATAATTTTAAATACTTATTTGTACCCAAATGGTTTAAAGAATCGAATTATGTTCTGGCTATAAACCCTCATGATTATGGGATAATTGCATATGGTTTTGTTATATAAGGAATGAGTAATTTACTTACGGTTAATATAAGGCTGAATATTAGTAAATTGTTGCTAAAATGTTCATATGGAGCGTGGCGTTATATGTGTGCGAAACGTGGTCGGTAGGAGTTGCAGAAAGAAAAAGAATGGAAGCCATTGAAATGTGGTGCTATAGGAGAATTCTGAAAATCAAATGGGCGGATAACGAGGAAGTTCTAAACAGACTAGGAGAAGGAGGAATTGACCAAGAGAAAGGATAGATTAACCGACCACGTTTTAAGACATGAGGGTCTTGAAAAATTAGCATTAAAGGGAAGTATGTGGGGTATGAACAGTAATGTGAAGCCGAGGATGGAATATGCTAATCAAATATGGGAGGATGTGGGATGTACTAGTTATGCGGAAATAAAAAGGCTTGTGCAAGATAGTTTATCATGGAGGGTTGCATCAGATCAGTCTTAGGACTAAATACCACAACAAAATATCGAGGAAATAGAACGACTCAAAAAGTTTTACTTGAATTTATTACATTATTAATACGTAATCTTATATCTAGTTTAATATCCATAATTACATATTCTCACAGATTCCTTTACAGAATAGAAAGAGTGGCTAAGTAACAAAGTGCCTAGTTCAAATTTCAATTTGTTAGGTTCATTTCGGAACTATTTAATATGTGTTGTGTGTTGTTGAACAGTGTATTAATAAGCTCTTTCCAATTCAATTTTTTGTCTATATTAAGTCCTAAAAATTTAGTATACTTAGTTTCATGTATTTCCTTATTATTATTTACCAGGTTTACAGATTGTAAGGATGCGTTGGTTGTTTGTTTGTAATTGCATAAAATTGGTTTTATTAAAATTAAGTGATAGACCATTCTCATAAAGCCATCGAAGCACTTGATTAAATACATTATTTGCTGCTTCATTCAGTGTGTACTTGCTACTTATTAAAATGCTTGTATCATCTGCAATCAGCACAACTTTCGAAAATGTATCAATAGATCATTTATGTAGATTATAAATAATAAAGGACCCAACTCTGAACCCTGTGGAACTCCCATCCTTATTTCTTCCCATTTAGAATGAAATGTTTCACCTGTTAATGGATATTTCAATACTACTTTTTGTTTCCTATTTGCTTAATACGATTTAAACAAACAAAAAGAGATTGCTATTCCATAGCATTTATTTATTTAAATAGAATATCATGGTCCACACAATAAAAAGCTTTGGACAAATCACAGAAATTGTTAAAGGATTTCGCTTTAGAATTTAATTTTTTAGAATTTCATCAATTAGAGTGTAGATAGCTTTTTCTGTAGATAGCCTTTCCTAAAACAGGAAATTTAAAATCGGGGCAGGAGATTTGTAGCTTTAAGTATGAATCATGGCTCACTGCATGAAACAATTGTAATAAATAACCAATATGAAAGGGCTAATCTGTTAACCTATTTAATACACCATATTACAAACTTTTAGCTTTAAGTAAGTCCTTCTACAAGATTTAATACATTATTGTAATTTATTATTAGAAATTTGCGCCAATTTTAAAAATCCTTGACTTTCGAGTCATTCAGGGAACGGAAATTACCGTTAAGTGTCGGCTGTTGTAGGTCACCTTCTGGGACTCGTACAGGAACTTGGCAAATTAGTTCTGCTTATCGCACGTTTCTGCTCTGCGACTGCAACGATTTGTTTCTTATTTCTCAGCTTACCTATGTCAATTAAGAACAGCTGAAAAAAGCTTTTAGACAGTCTTCAAAACACACTTTATTTTCAATAATATATTTCGTTGATCAATCACAAGAGATTAGGACATAGATGTCAAATCCATTATATATTAATAACACAAAAAACAAATAAGTTGTGGAATGGTAAGATTTCAGCTCATCTTATTATTTTCAATTTTAATTAAACAATTGATGATCTTTTACAGACTTTTATTGTTAAATTTAGTTGTAACGACGTTTCGGCATGATTTTATGCCTTCTTCAGGTTTTTTCCTCCCTGTGGGGGATATACAGAAAAGTTCAGATCATCAATTTTTATTTTACATGGAGTAACAAACCTCTACGGAGCGGGATGTAAAACTAACAAGTTTATAATTACAGAGTTATTCGAACTACATTAAATTTTAATGAAATTTTATTCGAAATTATGTAATTTTGAATTATGTAAAATTACAGCCAGTACATGCTAACTGGAGATACTCATGTAAGAAGGGGGTTTTCCGGTACCAGGCTGGCGGTACTCAGACGTGCCTGTCTGCGTATTTATAACGTTAAGGTAGATTTTGGCAGAAAGAGCATTCACCTTCAGAATTTCCGAAGGACACTGTTCCCTGTGTCATGGAAAATTTCCCCGCGCCAGACGGAGGACTTACGAGGGATAGCGTTTTCCCTTGAAGAAGGGATATACGGAGTAGATGCCGGGAAATTACAGATTATAAGCTATGGCGGCATAGAGTGCTTCCATTTCTGAAGCTTCTTTTTTTAATTGATTATTTTAGTTCTGTTTCATTAAAACCAAGAATGATTATGACAATGTAGAAACTTTATATTACAAAATAAATAAATATTACTGCATACTCAGTCTGCTGCTAAGTATATAATATGGAGTATGTTGGTGCACATACCTTGCTATCTGAGCTAAAATGTGAGTCTCTGGTTACACTTGTTACATTTTTACATGAGGGAACATGTTGACAAATACTTGTTAGCTTCCGCAAATTTTTACCCGTTATGTATCTGATCGGTTTGTATTGACTAGTGTAAGCAAATATTCCCATATCAAACATTGGTAGTGATCTAATTTTGACTGAATAGACAGCTGCTATTCGCTTTTCGCATTAAGTTTCGAACACGATCAAGAATCCTTAACGTAGTGCGTACTGTCTGACAGGCTGCCACAGTGCGTGCACGGGAGTAAGTGCACGACGGTTAATCATGATCTAACACATAAACATTCGGATAGCTCTGCAGTTACCCATTTACAGGCCATTGTTATAATACAGTGTTTCTCTTCTCACAGTAGGATGAATCCGTTTCTGAAATATTTCCGCCGGTTCTGTTCCACCCTACATGTATATATTTTCACATACGTAATGAGTTGTAATTTATAAAAGTAATCCAAATAATAGACTAAAAATATATAACTCAGTTTTGGACTCTCCCGTCATTAGTCGCTAGGACTAGCGAAGCCAATAATATAACAATCACGGTAGTTGCTGATAATAAACCAAACATCGATATACGATGCTTACAATTTTAAAATTACAATTGATATAATATAACAATATTTTGTAGTAATAATATCCTTTTGTACAGGTTCCAGTAATACTTATTTCAACTAAAATTTTTAGACATTGTCTTAAGAATTCTATTTTGAAATAAATATGTATATTTGGGCATATCTTTAATGACACAAAATTTAAAAGCAAAAAATTAAATTAATCACTTGTCGAACGCTCATTTATAAATTGTATTCCAATTAGTAATTGTCCATATACAGTAGTTCGTAACAATTTTACATATACACGCGTAATCATAAAACTTGAAGTTTACACTGTTGTCTTGGAAGCATTATACAACGAATCGATCATAATCAAAGTGATGAAGACAGCAAATCGATACGTTAGTAGCCAGTGCTATATAAATTACGTCACAAGTGGCCTACCTGCGTTACGTCATTATGGCGCAACAATTGGGGCTGTGTAACGCAGTAGGATCTTCCCCAATTTTATTCGAAATTATGGAATTTTTAATATAAAATTTTAGCCTGTACATGCTATCTGGAGACAGCCAGGTAAGAAGGGGTTTTCCGGCACCAGGCTGGCGGTACTCAGACGTGCCTGTCTGCGTATAAATAACGTTAAGCTTGATTTTGGCTGAAAGAGCATTCACCTTCAGAATTTCCGAAGGACACTGCTCCCTGTGTCATGGAAAATTTCCCGCGCCGGACGGAGGACTTAAAAGGGATAGCGTTTTCCCTTGAAGAAGGGATATACGGAGTTGAGCTGGGAGGAAAAAATGAAAAATATTCAGTATGGCATAGACGTCGGGAAGGCGAGGATGCAGAGCAAGTGTGGTGCACGACGTTGTGAAGACGAGGAGGCAAAGTAGCAGTATGGTGTAAGACATTGAGAAGGTGATGAGGTAGATGAGAAGGCGTTAACAACAAGAAAGGCTGCAGGGAACAAAGAGGAAAAACTGAGTTTTCCTCAATCACCGGCAATACGAGTTCATCCCATTATCCACCGGCAGCACCAGGTTCAACCCGAAGCAAGTTCCGGTCGCCTAGTAACCTGAATCAGATCGCGAATGAAAGCAAAGCAGGTTCGTCAACTGACAAAATCCCTGCTGCACGTGGTTACCCCAATGAATAATTAACTCGGATATTTAAAAATTCTCCTCTTAAATTTATTTATATGTAATAGCGCGCAAGTCCCCTTTTAAAAATTTTATACATAAATAATATATAAATATCATACACTTCAAGTGATTTCATTAAATAATTAAAATAAAAACCCTATACTCTTTTACAAAGCATTGTAGAACGAATCGATCATAATTAAAGTGATGACAGCAAATCGATACGTCAGAAACCGGTGCTATATAAATTACCTTATATCAGTTGCCGGGAAATTACAGATTATAAGCTATGGCGGCATAGAGTGCTTCCATTTCAGAAGAATCATTTTTTTAATTGAATATTTTAGTTCTGTTTTATTAAAACCAAGAATGATTATGACAATGTAGAAACTTTATATTAAAAATAAATAAATATTACTGCAGACTCGGTCTGCTGCTAAGTATACTGTAAATAGCCTGAAACACACTCAATTACAAAATTTTAAGGAGTAAAATCATAAAATCTGAGTAGACGTAACGTTTGAAAATACAATATTTTTTATTTATAATACTGAGGATTCATCATAACATCAAACAAAAAAATTCACAGCAATTATAATAAATCCATACATTATTTTTTTTTTGAGAATTGGCTGAGTAAAGGTGTTTTCGACTCTCGTCATAGTTCATAACAGTCCAATTTTAACTTTTCCAATGAATTCTAAATTAAAGAAATTAATTTTTTCCTTATATGTACACACTCTTCATTTTAGCAATGGGGACTGTTTCCATAACGTCAACCACATGAAAGTTGCTCCAAAGAATAGTCCACCATTATACAGATAATATTTGAAAAGAATTAACATTTTCTTTTGTTTCCTTCGTTTAGTTGTATAAACTTTTAATAATATTTATTATCATGCTAGAACTGTTTTCCTGAAATGTCACAATTTTTTACACTTTTCATTCGTATCGAAAATGAGGGTTCCAATCTTTGAGAAAAGTTTTAAAACGCAAATCTTTAATTGACATCCGCTTAATACTTACTACGTAACGGCTGCTAATGAGAAAATAGATAATGCCTACTGTATTAAACATGTTAATATTATGTAACAATTGCACACTTAATCATATCAATTGAAATTGTAACAAATGCATGGTATCAACATAATTGGTTTGCATGTTTAGTACCTACAAATAAATATATAAACTTTATTTTTTTTATAAATCAAAGGTGAGGTCAGTTAAGGTGAATTTTGTTTGCGCTTGCAAGATGGCTGATGATTCACATTCCTTCGAAATATCGGCGAAACCAAGTAATTAATTTAATAATAAAAAATTGTTCCTTGACGTGGTTTCCGCACAGTGGTGCAGCACGCAATACTTCAATATATTTTTTTTGTAGCAGCATCGAATGTATGAATACATATTATTACTTATTGAAACGGAACGTTGCTGTTATCGAATAGTATAAAGCATGTTTTCGCTGCGGATTGAATCAAATTAAAAATAATTCAACAAATTGATGACCTTGTACAGACTTTATTATATACATTTACTCGTAACAACGTCCCCAACAGTTGATTTGTTACGCAAGGTAGTCTGAATATTTTATAATTTTATGATTATAATTTCTGCGGAAATGTCCTGCAAATCGTTTCTCAACTCTGCTTTGTGTCGAACGCTGGGAATTAACGTGATTAGTTTATTAAATTGTTATTGTTTCTGGATATACAAGCTTATTGTCGTTTTGTCATACTACAGTAAATAATCGCAATCGACGAGTTTAAATACGAACGCGTCGTGCTTTTATTAAAGATCTGTACAATGCGTTATTCTCCTTCCCCTTTGTTATTCGAAATTAAAATATTTACGTAGAATACTCAGTAAGAACGTCCAGTTTGTTGCTTGATTGACAGGCTAATCAACACGCTGCATTAATGCGATCCCTTCGCGAAACGTTATTTGCATTTTTCAAAAGACTTCAAAGTATTCTGGCGATGAATGTCAAAGCATCAAAGCCATTTAATTGAAAATATTTGGAAGCATATTTGGACGGTTACGTCACAGTGGCCCTAACGTTTCGTAGGAATCGGAGAGAAAGCACTAGCCCAGATTTCCGCAAAAGCGAATGTGAAAACAATCGCCTGCTTCGACGACAGGGGAGTGAATGTATTTTTATGAATATTTAATGGTCTTTAAACGGCCTTGAATGCAGGTCACCTTCACGGTGCCGCCTTGCCAGCTATAAAGGAAAAGGAACGAATTCACAACCGAATAACTGCCACTCAGCAATTCGTCATTCACTTAAACCACGAAATCGATCTTTAATCTCGTAATAATTAAAAAAACAATAAATAATGATTGAATTAAACTCTTAAGCGATACATTAACTCTATAACATCGTCGAGAGCAAATTTATTCTTCTTCTTTCGCTCTACAGCCCATTGAGGGCCTGGGCCTACCGGGTCGACTGCGGACTGTCATCTTGCATGACACATAAATGATTTACTACAGTTAACCATTAACATTCGAATTAAAATAACCGTGTCCATCAATATTCGAAACATAAGTTCTTCATTTTTTATTATTTAAGTGAATAATTAAAATGTATTTTCGTTAATTTGCTAATACTTACTGATAAATAAGAAAAATTAACGTCTGTAAATAATATAAATTATATAGAACTAAAGATCCCTATAACAAATATAAAACTTTTGAAGAATCATTTAAACTTCATAGACGTTTCCACCAGCACTTACGGTCTTTGTCAATATTTATAACAGACTGAAGTAATAATATATTATGCTATAGGTTTACAATTAAGTTCTTCAAGAAAATTATAGCCATATTTATGATTTTTTTGCATTATATCTTCTGATAAATTGGATAATTGAATGTTATTAACAATTATTTTTTAATTAATTTTGAATTAAAAAAAGATTTTAGTCTGAATTTTCTTTGTCTGTTTTTCGTCATAAAAATAACTTATCTTCTATTGGTTTCATGAATATATTCTGGTAGAGTCTTAAACTTTTTATCTTATCACTCAATCAATCAGAAAAAAGTTATGGTATTTTATCTTGCTGACAAAGCTTTATTATTATATAACTTTATTTATTATTATATTAGTATATTCTTTAATATACCTTTTCAAGATCATCTTTGTATTAAATTTAAAATATTGTATAAGTAATTCAATATCTCGGAAATGTTTAAGTCTGTTGAATATTTATTTTACTTTATTAAAAAAATTAAAATGTTCTCAATACTTTTGATTGCAATAATGTTTTTTTATATAAAATTTCTTGTAATAATTAATCTTTTTGCTACAATGGTCTAGAATAATTAATGATCATAAGGCAAATGTAAATTTTCCATCATATAAACATGTCCAGTGCAAACTAATTCTTTTAATTTGGACAATTCTGTTATTTTAGGTAAGGAAATAATTTTTAAGAAAAATTTAATTTTTAAAATGTTACCCATTAAATCCATTTAATTTACCGTTGATATAAAACATGACACTTCTCAACTAAATAAATTATATGACGGTCAATTTAATTGTCTTTGTTAGTTCAATTTTTTAGTTAATCTTTGACTTTCACTAACTTTGGTCTTCTTACTTCAATCTGTCATAAATACTGATAAGTGTCGGTTGAAACGTTTATTTAGTATTTTCAAATTTTTTATAATTCCATCTTATACGGGTTGTTAATTCTTATCTAATATTTAATTGAATTACTGTTGACAGTAGTGCTCTAACATACTATGAGTTACCCAAATATCCCTAATAGTGCCTTAAATTTTAATTAATTTAATAAAATGAGTTACTTTGGTCAACTTAATGGCCAGAACTGGGACAAAGATTGTGTTGTTGCGGTATTCAGTCCTAAGACTGTACTGGCGCAACCCTCCATGAAAACCTATCCTGCCCAAGCCTTTTCATTTCTACATAGGGACCACGTCCCACATCCTCCGTAATATACGCGTTAAGTTGAATATCAGTGGAGAGTCTTTCATATCCTCAAAACTAGAGACCACAGTTATATCATAAACATTGCTATTCTTTCCTACTATACGGAAATCGTTATGCAGTATTAATAGACGAGGTTTATTTTGAGATTCGCGATGGTGGCGTAGCACGCGATACCTAAATAATCTCTTACGAATACGAAATCAAATTCAATACACCGCAACCGTTGGTTGTTTCACAAGGTAGTCAAAGATTTCTTTGGATATTTAATTTCTCGTGTCTACAGTTTTTCAATGAGTGCTCGTGGCTATTAGAAGTCCTATAAATTGTCCCTCTAACTTGTTCGTTATAATTCTGTTTAGTAGCTTAACAATTAATTAAATTTTAGTTTATTAAATTGGAACTCTTATCAGATGAATTTAACGGCTATTTCAAGACATGTTATTAATTAATTTTCCATTAATCGTAAATTTTTTAACAAAACGTTTCTGTATATATTTTTACTTTTCTTTGCCTGAGGGAACGTTTATAACATTGAGATATTAAGACTTAGCCTGAAGAGGATAAAAATATGTACAGAAACATTGTGCTGTTAAATAATTTTTTTGATCAATATATATATATTTTTTTAGTACTTTAAAATAATTCTGTTTTGCGCAACATTTGACATCTAACCAAGGCATTTTCGGCAGTTGAGACCTTGAACGGTCTACTTCTGAATTAATAGGCTGCTTCAAGTGAACGTGTAAATATTTAAATTACATACACAACTTAGATGCGTTTGCCGAACGTTGGCAATGAATACGAGTGTAGCGTGGGCAGAGACAAATAACTTGAACACAACCACGGTAGAAATTGCGTGGGAGTAATGCCTGCGTAAAGGATAGCCTTGTGCAGGATGTTTCTCGAGAGTATTGGAATTTATTTGGCAGTTAATGGTAAAACGAAACACATGCAATTAATATTTTTATTAATAATACCTACAATATATTGCTTTAATCTAATTAGATCCTGCAGTCTTGACATTATCCTTGAACGACATAATGACGTCGTCTTCGTGCTTCCTTAAAATGGTGGAGACACGGAGAAGGGAATGCTACGACCCCACAGAAAACTCTTCTCCCGTCATTCGGAAGGGTGTAAGAATAGTACCCAATTCCCGACCTACCTGATGCAGGTTTTCTAGGGTTTTCCCTGCATCTGTTTAGGTGAAACAGCGGGTGGCATCCTTAAACCAAAGCCCCGGGGGCCCTAGTTAACGCTTGGCTACCTTGCTCTACCTTCCGCATCCCCCCTTTCAATTCCCTTCCCATGCTATTAAAGGGGAGTTGCCTGTTTCAGGATCACCCTCATGTAGCCTGTTAACCCCCCCCCCCCCCAAAGTGGTACCCAGTTCAAAATTCCTCTGGTAGTCTAGTCTCCCTGCCTCCATTTACTCTTCATGTCCTCTGCCATTTCAGAAACATTTCTGCCAGACTACATCTGATAGTACAATAACGTTACTAGCTACAATCATTTACATCGCATTTTGTTCCGTAATTCCTTCCCCTATTTTCTTTCGTTCACGTTATCGTTCGAGCTCAAGAACGGTATGCAAATATGGGTTGTCACATTGACTTAATTATAATGGCATATTCAGTTTAACAGGGATTAGAAGAACGGCTTTTCGGTTGTATAATGAAAAATGCCTCAATTTTTCTATCCTTTATTTTCTATTGTACTATTCAGTATTTAGTACACAGTTAACCTGGATTCACGTCCCACTTTAGTTCACGGCCAGGACTTAACTGAGATTCACACTTTCCCGTATTCGACATTTTTTCATCCTCTCCCAATTCCTACTTTTCAACTTTTTGTCGGCACAGCAACTGACATGTTGACTTGGGTCGCCAGATCAACAAATGCACTGACGTCATACGAATAATAAATTACCAGGTCACTGTTTGACCCTTGATTACAATACAATTTTTGTCAAGAATTAATGTTTTTTAAATTTAAATACGAATGAAATAAAGTGTCACACCATAATTATTCCATTAATTACGTTAGTAGTTAACGACCAGTTTTACAGACAGTTTTTAATTAATTGAACAAAACGTTTTTGGGTTTCAACCCGGGTCATATTAGATAACGTTTCGATGAATATCTCACTCTTCTTTATCAAGAACTTTTTATTCAACAAATTCACCAGGAAAACCTACGATCTTCAATAACACAGTTTTCAATTATATTGAACGATGTTTCGTCACCTCATTTAAATGTCTTCATATAAAATATTTACATAAAAATTATTAGAATATCAGAATAATAACAAATAATATAAAATTTCGTGTTTTAAATTTTTGATGATAATATGCCAAATGTGTTAACATCCAAACTTGACCGCCTCAATTGAAAGCTTAACCCGAATGTGATACAAGAATACAACGTAATATAGACAGTTAAATTTAATAATCTGTAAATTGGAAAGTTAACACTAAACTATGAAAAAAATTAACGCATTTAAAATAAAACAAAAATTATAATATTTCGTTTATTAATTTTGTAATTACATGTGTTGACGATTTATGTTCACCACAACGTATGAGACGTAGATTCTGGCATATAAATGTAGTGGAGGTAACACATGTTCTAAAGTGGTAAGGGGCAGGTCTATTTGAGAAATGAGGAAGTAATAATTGAGCAACGACTCAACTGTAAGTCACGTGGCCTGACACAAACAGAATGGCAGACATTTGGTAGGTGGATCAGGAAAATAGGCGGCACGTGGCCATTGTATAAAAATAGCTCTTAAATCTACGCCTTGAAATAAGCTTGAAACGGTCGATGTTACGAATCTGAATCGTTATGTGATCTAGAAATCTAGGTTGAATTTTAGAACATCGACGCTGTCGGCTCTTATTTGTATTTGGTGCCGGTATCGAGTTAAGGTGTTGCTAGAAGTTCACGATTGTAACTCACCAATCGATCACGCTAGAGATTGGATAGGAAATGTAATATGGGATTTCGTTGAAATAATTTCCCTGTCGCCATATCACTCGCGTTTAGAGGGGGATGGAACGTTAATGAAGTCCCTTTGTGTGTGTATTGTGTTATTACAGGGCTTCGGCGTTTCGTTGCAGAGAAGCCGTATTACCGTCGTGGCTGCGTGCAGCTAGTGAAGTGAATCCAGGATTAATGCCACAGACTGGGTTTATATCGACCACGCGTCCAAAATGGAACCCTGCGGCCGTCCGAACGCATCATAAACGGACGCACACGACAGAAGCCTGGAGGTTCTTATTGAATCTTGCTTTCCAAGTCGCTGACCGAAAGATTTTTGGTGCCACAATAGAAAGGATAAAGTGTATCTTATATACGAAAAGCAATATGAAACTCAACACACATTTAAGGGTAGCATTTTATTTTTTTGTGCTATTAATGGCAGAAACTCGTCCATTGGTTGAGTTACGACATGCTAGTAGAAATAACAAAGGAGGAGATACTGACTCAACAATCAAAATTTTCGTAGACCTAGACTTCAATTGCGAGCATACTTTCTGGAGTTCTCACCTCATTTCGATTAAGGGCACTGCACTGTACCATCTGGTACGCGATAAAGACAACGGGTACCCTTCCACTGGCTAGCCCAAGTAAAGTCCACATATTGGCCCTCGAATTTTGCGAAAATATCAGACCTACTGGACATTTACGGCTTCTCTACGAATTATATTGACATCGTTTGCAACTATGATCTGCTAAATTATAGCTTGGAATGAGAGAATTCAGCTAAATCGTTCACTAAGAGAGCTAATGATTTAGATGGAAAAAATAAGAGGTCAGAATTGGAAATAGGAAAGCGGTAACGTAAGGGTTTTGGTTCAACTGAATGAACTTAGGCTTAGTAGTTGGTGTGTCGCCGTACTGCAGTCAATTAAGAGTTGAAATAAAAATAAATAAGATTTAATTAAAAGATAAAAGCTAGACAGAAGCAAGAGCCACCGACCCGTTTGATCGTAGATCGGTGTCATCTGTCGCCAAGAGATCTGCACAAGGGGTAGCCGTTCAAATCCCTCCACCTGCTGAGGATGTTTCCTCCAATCAGCGCTCTTGGAGAGCGAAATATTTCCCTCTCCGACCTGAGCGATGAGCTCGGCGCCCAGGGGGAACGACTTTAACCTGCCGACAGGTTACCTTGCTCGATCCGGAAGATGTTTACTCAGTTACAATTCACATGCGGGTCCCTGAACCGGAAAGATACTGATTTGCGATCATTCAGCCGTTACAGCAGTACAAACGTATTTAATACGTCACCTAGAGCTTCGCTGTTTAATCATACGACAGAATAGGATACATTCAGGGAAGTGCTTGAAAAAAACTACAAACTAATATTTTCCTACGTAGCCCCGATGACGTAGAAGAAGCAGTCAACCACTTCACTACTGCCATTCAAAATGCAGCGTGATATGCTACAACCACTAACACTAAAGAAGCAAGTCGGATATAAAAATCCACAACGAAATACTGGTTCTAGTACAACAATACAATTGAGTAAGAGCGAAATGGCACCGAACACGCAACCCGATAGGCAAAATAGCGTGTAATAGACTGTTAAATATTTAAAAAAAGGTAAATCAAGATACATTCAACCACTATGTAAAAATACTCTCACGCACAGTTATCTGGAAGATAACTAAAACAAATAAGACTCCGCAAACAACAGATCATCCATTAGGGAAAACAAATAATGATTAGGCAAGGACTGACCCAGAAAAAGCTGACCTATTTGCTCAACACTTTGCCAAAACTTTTACACCACACTCTAGTGATTAATGGTGAAATCAAGCACGGTTACATGAAACTCTCATTACCTCATTAAAAATTTACCATAAGAATATAGTCACTGAAGTTAAACATATTAATGTTATGATCTAATAACAAGTATAGTGTTCGCTGAATTACGAAAAGCAGATATAACGTTCCTAGGAATTCTTTTCAACTCCATATTACGAATAAAAAATACTGGCCAATCCCATTAAAATTTTCGCAGGTAGTACTCATGTTAAAATCTGGTACACCCGCCGAACCAGTTACATCCTACCGACCAATCACTTCATTGCGTCAAATTTCCAAATTATTAGAGTATCCTCTACTTAAGAGATTAACTTGTTATCAATAAAACAATTGCTATTCAAGAAGTGTCACTCAACCATTAAGCAGTTAATATGATTTCTACAGTTCTTAGAAGGGCTAATGTCCAAAAGGTTTTGTAGTTATACAACAGGCCTTTGACCAGGTTTGGCATGAGGGCTTCTTATACAAGATCAAGCCGTCCCTATTATCTCCATGTCAAGGCACGCTAGTCTGACAGATTTTTCCAAATAAAATATGGACGTTACTTTGATATATATTTCCAATTACTTCCGGTACATCCTAGGAAAGTGTGCTGTGTTAATTATTACTGAGTGACATCAAAAGTCCTGTTCATTTACGGACTAATGCGGCGAAAAGTGATCACTCGTTCAAAATTAAACAGAGGAGCCAAAGAACTCGCGTAGGTAAATACACTTTCATAAATAGGACCGCAATTTAGTTACTGGTGGCGGCCTTAATAATTTGTATTTGAGTTATATTTTATATTATATTTTACTTCTACGGGTTTTGCCGCAGGGCTCCTACCATTATGACTAAGAAAGCGTAATAACCCAATCATAGTCCACAAACAAATCTGTAGAATGCAAAGATACATGGAAAGATTGGCTGATGAAAGAATGGCAAACCAGATGGGACAAACTTGAAAAATTTCTTTGGTCAAAGAAATTAATACATACGGCTGAATCACGATTACAAAGTAGCTTTAGAACTCCAACAAAAGAAGTAGTTAGATTTTTCTCTGGACACGGACCACACAATTTTAAATTAAAACAGTTAAACGTAATAGAATCTTCTACGTGTTTTTTCTGCAAACAGGAAGATGAAACACCTTATCACATTTCATGGGATTGTGATTTTTGGCATGACACCTTTCACGACTACCGAAAACTGGAAACTTAAAAATTTTACGATGCGAGGAAATTTACCAACCATTTATATTAGCCTCGAAACAATTTGAATTTCAAAAAGAAATAATCGAAAATATAAACCAGACAACAACCATATTTTATTCAAATTAACTGAAGGTTTTTTAGGGCGATGAAAATCCCCCACTATCCTGCATATAGATTCATTAATATGAACTAATATAATGAACAGGATGCCTACATTGGACGCATGAGTTGGGGGGCGAGGAGTGGCAACCTTGTGTAAACAGCAGGAAGGATTTTTTTTCCTTCGGAGAAAAATTCCCCAGGTAAGCTATATTTAGCATATACAGGGCCATACGGATTTAAATGGAGCAAAAAATATATCTATCTATACAACGTACATACAGTGGACATGCCCACAACAGCTGACATCTTTCCTGGCGATACCGTCTTCTTAAAACATGACACTGATCCACGTACGGTCTCCAGTAAACTCCAAACACCAGTTTATCTCTCCTTGAGGTATGACAAGAAGTGGCGCATCCAAGCCAACGAGAATAAAAGTACGCATGCCAATTTGAACGTATATCGCACGGAATACCCAGCAACATACAATACATAAAATAACGAAGCAAGTTATTTAGGCCTTCATTTGGTCCAGAAACTGAGTTGTAAATAATGTGTAATATAATGACAATAGTTTCTTAATGGAATTCCAGGTTCAGCTGGATTGTAGCCGAGTAAATTTCTTTTGGATTGCGCAGGGTGACCAGACAGCAGGTTTAAGTCAGTTGCCTTGTGCGTCATAGTCACCACTGAGGTCGTAGCTCAAAACATTCCGTTCTTGAAGAGCTGTGATTGGAAGGAACATGATCATCAGGTGGAGGGGTTGTTGGAATAGCTACCTCCTGTGCAGAGTTCTTGGCGACAGCAGAGACTGATCTACCATCAAGAGGGTCGGTGGCTCCTGGTGCTATACGCCAGTCTATCTTCCTAACTTTTGTCTTTTATTAAATCTTATTTTTTATTCTCTCAACTCTTAATTGAATGGAGTGCGGTGACACACCAACCACGAAGACTAGGTTCAATCAGTTGAACCCAAACCCTCACGTGACCCTATTCATTTCCCCTCTAGATCACTAACCAAATGAGCGACGGAGGTATAGCTCACTTGGTGAACAATTTAACTGGATTTTAACATTCCGAGCTGGAATGTATCAGACGAAGAAATGCACAATGCTCTAGTAAAGCTAAAAACCTTTGCTCGGGATTTTAGTTTATAAACAGAACAATTTGGGGTTAGAATAGTCTACCTGAAAACCTGCTAGAGGCCTGTCCACTGAGTATAAAGCCATTTTTTATGATAGGGATGAATAGAAAAATAACAGTTAGTGATTAACGTATAAAATAAATTCATTTTTTTAAAATAATGGGTACGGTCTCCAATATTTAAATTTAATTTATTGGTCATTGCAGAAAAGTTAAGTGCAGGGCAAAGAGAAAACGTGAAGAGACCAGTAGGACACAATTATCAGTCATTAAATTTATGCATATAGGGTAATGAAGCAGTATTTTTTCCTCTTCTTTATGTGTATAACTTTTGTACCTTAATTTTATTTTATTTCTCAAACATTGCAATACATTTATCTTATCCGATGTACGTACTAGAAAAATGTACTGGTTGCTGGTAATAAAATATTTACTATACCCAGAGGAAAAAATACTTATTTGAAAAATGATAATGAAGCCAATGTGGACGTCCGAAATTCAACTCTGGGGCTGTCACTGTAAATCTAATGTCAAGCTAATAGAACGTTTCCAGTCCAGAACACCGTCTATGCTACTAATTTGACATTGAATTCGGATCTCTAAATACCAACTGTTAAAGAAAAAAGTACCAACAGAAGTGAAAGTCATTTCCGGAAAAAATACGAATGAGATGCAACATGAACCTTCCTATAGAAGGACTTGAAAATAACAAATGGACGAGTGACCTAAAAAGACATTAACTTTACCCTTACGGATTCCTCAAACGTTATATATTGCCATAAAATAAGGTCATAGCACGTGTTGATTTTGCAGTTCTTCTGATAGTTAATATTTTAATAAATTAAAAAGACATGTCACGCTCTCCTTACCACTAATGGTTAATATTACTTTAATTGTTTTATTGTTTAGTAACGAAACGAGAAGTGAATGACTGTGTTGGAGAAGGAGCACGTAATTGGGTAGAACTGAAGTTGAACTCAACGTTGGAAAATAATTTAGTTTAATCAAAGAGGTTGTCTTTGTCTTCACATCTGCATTAAGAAGATTATAATTTTGACGAAGGGTTTATTTACAGATTTGGTTGTCGTCAGGGTAGAAGGGTAATTACTTCCTATTGTAGAGTTTGTTTTTGTCAGAACAATAGTTTTGAACATGAATTTCTTTGTCTCTGTCGTATACAAACCCTTTGTAATCAGAGACCTGGAGCAAATTGGTTAGTATTTAAATAAAAGAAAGAGAACGTACATCTTCGTTCATTAACCAATTCGATATACATACTTTCTCGTTCGTATAAACCACAGTTACCTCGAATTTAATTTTTAATAGTGATTTTTATAGAGAAATACGGCCATATAAATACCTATAAATTTATTGAATAAATTATTCGATATTGTCGATTCTGACTTTCGTTTGTTGTGGTAGAGGAAAAGAAATTACCAGTTGTTTGTTAACATAAAGGTTGCGAAAATGAGGCTTGTTTCCCACAATTCAAAAATATTAAAACCAAAAATTTGTAATTAGAAGACAAAGTGGAGATTATTTTCACTTACAAATGTTACCGCTTTCTAATTTTATTTTTGATTACATACGATTATCGTAACTATAATTTACTAAACGAACTCTGTATTATTTGAAATACATATTTATAAAGAGGAAACAAGAATGTTATTGTAAAAAGGATTATATTAAGCAGTGCATATTTTTAGTGTTAAACATGTTGTAGTAATCAGTCCTTAGACTGTGTTAACCTATTCGGCGCAATTATTTCATTTCTACATAATTACCACATGTGTTATACATTCTTATACGCTATATGGGGTGTTTCAAAAATTCATTCGATTTTAAAAATTCATAACTATTTAGCGTTCAACACATCGAGCTTGAAAAATGCACTGTTAAAAGGAGGAAAATCTCCAGTTTCACGCGATGCGATAGTTTTTCAACGATAGCCTTCCGTGATAACGGATTAACAGTACTGGACAAAACGATTCAGCCTTATATCACTGGCTTCCAAAGTCATCGGAACTCACTCAATAGAGATGTTATTGTCTGGTTTTATAAAATGCTCAGGTTTTGTGCCTCCAATTTCAGCAGCTGCGGATTTCCTTAACAGCCGTGGAAGCTGTAACTCAAGACATGATAGCCAGCGTGTTTGATGAATTTCAATACCGCATAGACATAGGCGTGCGTCGTAAGAGTGGTATATATATCTTTGAGCTTTTATGTTGAGAAACTTTATGTATTTTCCTTTATTACGAAATTAACATTATTTTATGTTCACTAATTTTGAAAATATGTACATGTCGAATCAGATGATTGTTTGAAACACCCTGTATAATGTAATAAAAGATATGATTTATGGTAAGGCATATTTTTCTAGTATAATTACCTTTAATATACTTACCTTTAAACTGTGAATTTCAAGAACTAATTTAATAATTTAGGCATTAACTTAATAACATGCATTTAACTAAATCATGTCGCTTTCCTCTTAGGAGCTTTATGTGAACTGATTGTAGACTTGTTCAGTGACTCTCGCAGTTATTTCCCTTTGATTACTATAAGTCTTCTCTTTAATCTGCAAAACTCCTCCGCTGTTGGTGCAATCTTTTATAAAACCCCTTTTCCATCTCTCAACATTTCATGTTTTTTTTTTCGGACACCGGGCAGCTTTGATCCTTAAGTATAGACATATCCCAATAACATTTGTGAATACAACGACCGATAGGTTAAACATGCAACTTTCAGCCATTTTGGTAGTTTCAAAACTGTTCCTATATCATCTGTTGTCAAGTGAAATAGGACTAGCGCATAAAGAGTTATAATAATTCTCTGGTTCAAAAACTATCTTTTCAAGAAATGCTGATCATACTTGTCCCTATCAAAATGCTAAGATGATTCACAAGAAAAGGTACTCTTTTGAGGTATTACTTAGATCACCACAATAATTGAACACATATTATACATTTTATAATACATTAATGCAATTAATATTCTAATTCGTATTTTCAGTGTGTCATAGAAAGGCAAACAAATCAACATTAAGAAAATAACATTTTACAATAAATAAAAACACAGCCAATAAGTAAGCATATAATTTTATATGTATGGTACGTTTCGTCTTCCTTTCGAGACTTCATCAGGTATAAAATTTAGCAATTTATGCCTAATGAAGTTCAGAAAGACGCATGTAGCATTTATAACAATTAAATAGCAATAAAATTATATGCTGACTTATTGGCCGTCTTTTTGTTTGTTGTAAGCTTATATTCAGAAAACTATATTTAAAATAACATTTTACTAAGAAAGTCAACAATCTCATTTATGTAGTAATACCTCAGGACAAATTAAATTAAATGGGCGGAAAGATAATTACTTAAAACACACGCAATGTAGGCTAGCGGGCATAAAAATAAAGATGATGATGTCGAAAATTAATTTTATGGAAATACATTAGCTACAAAGCATGAAATGTTTCGATATTAAAAATATTTTCCATTTTTTTGTTTCAATTCTGAATTACAAGGGTTTTAATCTAAAGTAGCGTTTGATGTTTTTTATGCCTTTATATTTTTTACTTCGGTGAATATTTTTTGGTTCAAAAGAAAAACAATGGAGAAACGAAAAAGTTGACTGAGCTATTTTGTGGCAATTTTAAATGATATATAAAATAGCCTTTTTGTCAGTATACTTAATCTAATTAAATCATTTATTATATATTTAATTGTCAGAATAATTATTTAATTATAAATTAAGTAATTAATTATTTTTCTGTTTCAGAAAAATATTAGTTCGTTTTTGATTATGTGTTTATGAGTATGTATTATGTCTACTATTTTTTTTTTAATTTTTCTTTGACGAAACGTTAAAAAGACCAACATGGCGTCACCGCTCCTTAATTTTAGGTAAGTTATTTCAGTTCTCTTTCCTCACTGACATATATATATAATACAATACAATATATGTAATACTTTTATTCTGACACAAATTTAAAAGGTTTGTTCAATTATTTGAATATTTACCATGTGACAGTACTTTTCTTTTCAAGACCAGGAGCAAAGCTACGGGCGAGACGCGATATAAAGCTGATACAGAATCTGCAATCTCGGTTTCTGAAGCGTGAAAGGGGGCCTAATTTGTAGCAGCCATTAAAACAAAGTACGAGGATTCCCCCGAGGCTATCTCATGGACGTTGCTGTCGTTTTCATCTTTTCCACGCGTAATGCTGGCATATAAATTTTAAATGAAAAGAAGCTTCGCAGAGTTGGGTCTGTGGTTGACATGGGACGAGGGGGAGGAAGCTTCATGATATATTTAATTCCTTGTTAGCTTCTTTACAGCTCTACAAGCACTCTGAATAACAATAAAATATATTACACGCTTATGGAAACATTTATGGGCTGGAATTCGACGTAAAATTAAACATTTACTCTTTAAATAATAAACACTTTGTGATGTAGCTTATACATGCAATTTTTTGTACGAGAAATGTTTCAATTACAGCAAATCAATATTAAGGGAGGGGTTTGCTAACTTTTTCAAATTTTTTTTAATGCTACTTATTTTGTATACACAAAATCCATTTTCATGTTATACACTGTAGAAAGTCGATGGTAAGAGACAGAAAGATAATTATATTTTATGGTAATGTGGATTAAAAATAAGTGTTATCAACATTTTTATTCAATATTTTGTGTTTTTACGTTCTCATGGGAAACAGTGAAATAACAAGAGCTGTTCGATTGGGAAGGAATATTTTGAAGGATGTTAATGAATTCTGCTACTTGGGATACATAAGGGATAAGGGATGGTAGAAGTATAGTTGACATAAAGAGTAGGATAGCACAGGCAAGGAAGGCATTCACAAAAAAAGAGGAACTTACTTTCGGCTAATTTAAGTGTGAATTTTAGAAAATCATTACTAAAGATGCTTGTATGGAGCGTGACGTTATATGGATGTGAATCGTGAACGTGAACGGTAGGAGTTGCAGAAAGGAAAAGAGCAGAAGCCTTTGAAATGTGGTGCTATAGGAGAATGCTGAAAATCAGATGGGTGAATACACAAAACTAACGAGGAAGCTCTAAGCGAATAGGGGAAGAGCGAACAATATGACCAAGAGAAGGGATAGATAAATTGGCCACGTTTTGAGACATATGGGTCTTGAAAATTAGCATTTGAAGGATGTGTGTGGGGTAAGAACAGAAGAGGAAGGCAAAGGATGGAATACGCTAATAAGATTAGGTAGGATGTGGTTTGTGCTAGTTATGAGGAAATGCCAAGGCTTGCACAAGATAGGTTAGCCTGGAGGGTATCAGACCAGTCTTGAGACTGATTATAATAACATCACGTCTCTTTTATTTTTTTCATTAATAAAACCATAATTTTTCGATAGAGAATAGTCAATTAAAAAATCATATCAACACAACAAATACGTTTCAGAGATTTTCCTTACCTTCATGAAGTTGTAACTCGCTTTTTCTTTGTGATATATTTATTGTTCGCTCCACTACTTTGAGTGTAAAAACATAATTAATGGTTATTAATGTTTGTAATGTATTTTCCTTTTATAAGCGCCTGTTATTGGTCGAAAAATGCGTGTTTTTATATAACAAGAGTTTTTATTGCTAATCGTCGGATAACTTTCTAATTAGTTCTTTAATTTGGAGCATAACAGATACGCGGGCGTTGAAGTTTGTTAACAATGAACGGGACATTGCAGATAAAGATCGCAGCGGCCGACCAACATCGGCCGCAGATGAAAATCGAGGATGTGCTCATTAAGTTATTCGAGGGGACAACAAGTTTTTGTTCACGGTTTTGATTCTACATTGAACGTCTCGTATTGCTAACCTGCGATGTCAGAAAGTAGATTCCTTAACAGCTGTCTGAGGGTAATCGGAGGAGGCCAGTGGATCAACACCACTGGAGATAAGATCCTTGTGTTCCTTTGTCACTGTGACAGTAAACTACAATCAAAGGAATGGTGGTATGGATCTCTCCACGGCCAAAAATGAAAAAGAAGAAAAACCATGAATTTGTCCCAACTTGTTTTGATGCATTAGATTAACGATGTGATATGTGTGGACATGGCATGGTGACTGTTTTTAACGGTAATGCTGTGTAGAGGACAGTTCCGTTCTTAACTGTTCATCATTAACTTTTTGACACAGGACGTATTACTGTTTGAGACACGAAGAGTCCAAGCCAGTAGCTTGGTGGTTAACTAGTTCTTTCAGCAACACAAATTACAACAATAATTTAACTAATACCCTACAAATATTTTTACGAAATGATTCATCTGTTTTATTGCCAACAGATAATTACAGTGATTAGAAAATAGCAACAGATTTAACAAAAATTATAATCGAAACTTTTATGATGATTAAGGGATTCAAATTTCAAATGTAGATATTTTTAACAATAAATTCAGTATTTTTTCCTTGGCGTTAGAAAACTGTTTTGTTATTATATTTTTGTATTTTACTTCTAAGGATGATAAAGAACGTTGCTTAGGTGTCGGTCAAATTATTGGCTCTGATTTCAACTGGCATACCTTAAAATTCGGCTTCTTCACCGATTCAGAATCATGTCTACAAGTGTTTATTAAAACTATCAGTCCCGTCTACCCAATAGTATTTTGGCAAAATAATTTATAAAATAATCTACTTTTGCAAAAGAACCGGCCTGGGGAGGTATTTCAGAAATCGTATTACTTCACCTACGTACATAGCGGAAAATTGCCACTTATACAAAATTGAGCAAGGAGATCAACGAACCGGCGTGGCAAAATTTCATTTTTTTAAGATATATACAAGAGAATGGAACGATTTTCCTGCACTCAGCAGTCCAAAGAAGTGAATTTGATGCAATGAGTAAATTCAAGAAAGACCTGAGGGATAGATTTACGGAAGGAAACAAATTCGTTTGTAACCGTCTTGAGAAAAGTACTATTAAAACAACCACCGAAGGTAACAAATATTGATGCAAACAACTATGGTCTAAACGTCAGCGGATGAAGTTAAGCTAAGTAGTGATAATATTTTAGATATAAGACTATTGTTTCATTCTTTATACTTAATAACATTATTACGGTACCAAAATGTAGTTATTCTCATTATTCCCCTTTATTTACCATTATAATTCTATAAAAATAGTATTATACCGTATATAAATCATTACATAATATATGTTAGAAATATATTTTCATCTACATCCATCTTTAGATCGATGCACCACTACTACAGCTATTCTGCTCTTTCTTTAAGCTTTCTTTTTCAAAAGCTCGTCGCTGTACAGTATTCATATTCTTAAGTAAATACTTTACTGCGTACCCAGCGTTTTACGGATACTAATGTGTACATGCTTAGTACAATATTTAAGTCTCGCTAGTCTGTTTGTCATTGTGGGATTTAATCGGCACCATGAACGTTACTGAATAGAATATTTTCATCACTATCAGGATGATAACTCACGGCGCTTTAATTAGCACGCTACCTTAAAAGAGACTGAAACTTTCTGGTGCATTGAGGGAGTTAAAATATCCTCGATACCTTAATGGAGTTAAGAGTTCTCCGCACACACTTAGGAAGTCAAGAATACACGAGCTGAAAATTACACCCGATACCTGAAGGAAGTAAGAAATTCTCCCGTTACATTAATAGTGTTACGAAGATTCCCGGTATCTATTTAATTTCCTTGCAATGTGATATGATTGGACAAAGTCGAGTTTGAAATCATATCCAAAGACCGCGGATCTGTGAAATATGCCAAATTAATAGGCGGTTCAAAATATATCGTATCGATTTTTATCACCCTTCCACGTGTTCCTGATGTTCGTATTGCAGGATGCAATTAATCAAATGTGAGAGTCACAAAAAATAAACAAAAAACCACCAAATTTCCAGAAATTCAATATGACGAATTTCTCCGTATTCTGTCTCTGACTTCACAATATTATGCATGCTTACACAACCGCATATTTACTTAACTATGATGCCTTCCAAGTTTGTGCTAGCGATTTCTCGCCGCTGCTCCAAATCCAAAGTTTTTAATAATACGTGTAACAACGTTCTTTGTAACTTGTTCACGCGTTCGAATTTGTGTAAAGGAAGTTCAAATATACATCAAACGTACAGACATTCAAACAATCACACATCTTATTTTTATAATGTTGATATCATGTCTGTAAACAAAGTAGTGTTCAACATATCTCTAGCACTTATTCGTCACCCACTACGATAGAAATTTTATCATTATCATTTGTCCTTAAAATTATTGGACACGTTTTTACATTCTGTCTGGACTATATGCTATTCATATACTGTCCAACAATGCACAAAAATTATAAATTGCTATTTCACTATTCAAATATGTTTTATTTCTATGGTACGCAAGGCATTCTCTATCATGTTAGTTCAAAATCGCATTTCATTCAAAACTTTGGCGTAAAGTTTGTTAACATTGCCTGTTTCATTACGAGTGATTGGAGTTGGTTGGTAAATAGTAGAAAGAAATTATTTAGGTTTGGTAAAATATATAAATAATTCTGATTCCATTTAATTTCTTGCGGAATCATTCAGTCGTTTGGAAATGTAATGAAATGAAAGTGGAAATACACTACTGTAATGTGCATTAATTTTAGTAATAAATAAATTTTATATATAAATATTTTTTATTTAAGATCCAACAATAATAAAATAAGAACTGTTACTAATGTGTATCTAACTTAAGGTTTACACAGTTAGTTAGTCGTGGGCTGACAAACCAGATTAATTAACAAGAATGAGGGTGTGGAGAAGAGATGAAGACATTGATATCAAGATTGTTTATCTGTTTCCTGATTCATATGCAGAACAGGATTCAATAATATTATCTCCTAGAAGAAGCAATGAGCAAATAGTGTTATACTCGAATATATCGTCAATCACAACGCTTTGTTAAAATCATAATTCTTACTCGAGCTATAAATCTCCCTACCTTCGATGTCAGCTGATACTTAGAATGTAGAGCACAGGCCACGAAAATGCCGACTAAGCTCGGTCGATCTCTTTTATCGTACAAGATCCCGATCTTAAGAGGGTGCTCTAGAATCGAGCTTTTCGAGTACTCTTATATCAAGTACCGGAGACATTAAATTCGTTCATTCTGACATCACTCTGGCGTCAGTTTCATCCGACAATCGCGCATTTGAATATTTCAATGATTTTCGTATTGAAGAACGGTGACTCAAAAGTATAATTAAGTCTTAATCCTGATTTCACGAGCCATGTAACGCAGGAAATTAAATCAGACGCACATAATATATTGTCAGGTTAAATCATCACTGTGAACAGCAGAACTTTATAAAACATCACAATTATGTACTTTATAAAGAAAAGTAAAGTATAAAAAATTGTAATAAATTCAGATAAATCATTTCAAACTTGAATGAAATATGAACTTGAAGTGGAAGAAAATACCTTTGAAAGCGGAAAATTGTAATTTGGTTTGGAGACCAGTAAATATTAACTTTCTCGTCCAAAGGCCGTTGGATTCACGTTTTCGAGTTTTTATTATCTTTGGAGAGTAAATACGGAGGTACAACTAATATTGCCTAGGACAAACTAATGAAAGGCCGCGCTACTCAAAAACAAAATTAAAGGAAAAGGAATATAAAGAGGCATATAGAAAGGAAATATTGCCAAAATTCAATAAAACATTATTTCAGGACCGCTTTTATGCAATCAGTGCAACTTGGGATGAATGAATGTCATTGTTTTTGTGACGGTAACTATTCTGCAGACATGGGAATATAACATATCTTGCAACAAACACCAAAATTATATTAAAGAGTCGCTGTATATGATATTTAATCACAAAGGAATGGAAATGAGCGTTATTTCCATGCTTTGTGTGATAGGAATTATAGTTGATACAAAAATAATATTCTTGATTTAACGATTCTAAATTTTGTATCACGCTTTATTTATTCAGTTACGTTATTTATTGAAACAGTAACTTAGTCTGTGTTTTGAATCTAGCTCCTTTTAGTTTTTCACTATAAAGCGGCAGAATAATATCGAACAAACTAAGAAAATGGTCTGAACCCTCGTCAATACGTTTAGACAAAACAGCATGCGTTACAACTGATTTCAGTCAATTCGACAAGGATTTTGTTCGTTATAGAAAAACGAGTGAACTTTGATATTGGAACAATAAATTATAAGGCAATAAAGAAAAGGATAGAAACAATAGGGTTATCCTAACAATAATAGATACATACTGTACAGCCATGAAATTTCTTTAATATTGGTTATCACCTATTTATTTTAATCCTGTAACAATTTTAGTCAATTAATATCCACGCGACTGGACCATCAGCGGACTTCCATTATGACGATAAGCGATGGTTTTCTAAATAAGCAATTCTCTTTTCCCAAAACTTTAGAACGTACAATAATTTTTTCATTAATATTTCGTGTCAAGAAGAACATTAGTTCCTATGTTCCTGGAATGAGTTGTTTGCCCGTAGGAGGGATGGGTTTTGTGGCCGGCAATATTGAGCTTTTTGTGAGGCACGGATTGGTTGTCTTTGGTTAGAACCATCAGAAGTTCAAAATCTGCGGGCGAAACATTAACACATCTAGGAGTGGAGATTTTCTGCAGGAAGAAGTTTAATAATGTGAGAGTAGGGCGGAAGTTGTAGTTCAGCCATGGAGTAAAGACAGTAGAAGTTCAGAGTTGGAGGGAAGGAAGAGGGAGGGAAGAGTGTGGGGTAAGAACAGAAGAGGGAGGTAAGATAGAATACGATAAGCAGATTAGGGTGGGTTTGTATGTTCTAGATGCGCGGAAATGAAAAGTCTTGCGCAAGGTTAGCATGGAGTATTGAATCAGTCTAGTACTAGGACTGAATACCACAACAACCTGGAAGTTTATGTTTCTTAGTATAGAAGATAGGTATTCATTTTTTGTTATTTAAAATATAAATTGTTAAAGACTATATTATTCATATTTACACTGGCCTATTACTCATCATGTAGTGAGAATTAGATCAGTAATTACGATGTTATTAAGTTTTTATATTCCGGTATGAAAAGGTAATGAAAAAATTTCCAACGTAATATAAATTATTTGTCCGTAGACTGATAATTGTGACAAAATCTCATACGATAAGATCTGTGCCTTAATGATTCATATCTTGATTAATGACGGGAAGCAATGTATTCCGGAATATAAGAAACTGTAATGTGTGTTTGTCACAGAAATGTAGAGTTAATATCCCATGTTATAACAATGAAAAATAAAATACAATGAATTGTTATAATGAGCAGGACTCAGGTACGGGGAAAATATAAAATTTTACTATCCATGGTTGCTTGAGAGGCAATATATAAAAAATAATTGGAGTTCTTACAATTATTTGAGCAATATAGAAGAGTAATCATGTAGAAGCATTAAGGGGCTATGTGATGTGATCCCCTTTAATAGCATGGGAAGGAATTTGAAAGGAGAGGAAGACAGCCAAGGGTTAAGCAGGGCCCCCAGCTATAGTTTAAGGATCCTACCCGTTATTCACCTGAAGTAAAAGCACTACAAACCATAGAAATCCTGCACAAGTTAGGAAGCCTTATTCTCACTTCCGCATCCCTCTATTCTAATACCTTCTTATGCCAGTAAAGCTGAGATACCATTTATTGTATAACCCTAATGAAAGATCTTAAAAGTAATATTTTCCCTTGTTTTACAAGTTTTAAAATAATTTTGAATTATATTTTTCTTTTCTGATTGAACATACCGTAACTGAATTATGGAAGTATATAAGTACATATCAAAACTTTCTCCTGGACGTCTTAGTCGTTTTAAAAATTCTATATCATTAATGATCGAAACAAGATTTTTTATTAATCTAAGTTATAAATTCATAATTGAGTGGTAGAACCATCTTGCCTCGGGAAAATAATTAATGCAGATTATTCGTTTGACAAGGAAGAAAAAGACGCAAGAGAAGCTCCGAAGTATTTATGATTATTGGAAATCGGAAGGGGAGGAATTGGACTGTCAATGAGTAATTAGCAGACTCGGACACAAAACGATTTATTCGAACACGCACGCTCAGCCATTAAATGCCACTTAAATCTTGGCAGCCTCTGATATTGTTACGCTCCAACAGTGGCGAGATTTAAACTCAAGTGGATTTCCATTTTATTTTCACGGAAAACCTCGCTGAGCTGTGAAACGAACGAATATTCGGATGTTGATTTGATTGCCCCGGCGCTCGCTTCTAGATCGAGGCGGATAGAACCAGCTCCTTTTGTCATTGTTGTATTTCATCATTCATATGCGTCAAGATAATTTTCTACATACATCATAATTTTGTCAAGATGAGGCCTTGAAATTCAAAAAAGTTTAGTTACTGCTCTGGAAACGTCAAATGAAATTTGTAATTAGCTGCCAGTTTTGTTAACTTACGATATTGATTTGTGAAAAAATATTCTTTTGTTCATATTATATATAAATTTACTGATTACCTACCTTCAAAATAACTTTAATTCAAGGTAAAGATAAATGCATTTATTACATTATTTCTGTCTGTGAAATACAATCTTTAAAAAACATTAGTATATCAGAAGTTGAATACAGATATTAATAAACAATTATTGAGTAATAACCAGCGATTAATTAATGAAGCAAGGTAATGTGTCCATATCAATTGCTCCAGAGAAATAGATACTGAAGGATCCCAAATGGAAAATATGAGCATTATAAGAAGTCTGTTAAGGACTTTGGCTTTCAGTACATTTGAGTAGAGTGGAAAAAAGTACTTTGATTTGTTTCTAAACGTTTACTGAAATTATTTTTCTCTTATAATAAATTTCCTTATTCATGTGTCTCCATAATTGTATTTTTTGTCTGATTTAAAAAATGTTATTTTTGCGATATTTTACTTGCCTTATTCCACGTAATTGAAACAATAAATGATTATAGATAGGAAAATGTAATTCTACTTTTCATTGGTTGCGTAACCTAACTAAAGCAAAGAGATTAATATAAAGAAACCAAACGATCACAATATATCACGTAGTCAATTTATCATTAACACAATACTGTTATCATATACGAAATGCTATATCGACATCTGAAATCAAAAACAATGCCAATTGCGAATAATAACCACTTTTTCAGGAATTGTCTTGTGTATTATTTCATTTATATTAATTGGAGAAATTACATGTATTTGGTTAAATAAAGGATAAGTACATGTTTTTCATTACGGAATAGATACATTGTTAAGGTTTTTTCACTCAAATATTTGCTAAGTATTGATCGAATATATAATATATTTTTCTTTAACACGTTCCTTATAATAAATTGTCACAGTCGAAATTTTTTAAGAAATACAATTTTTTACTTCTATTAGAATTATTTTCCAATTCAAGATTTTGTTTAAGTGCTCCTGAAGAATAAAATAAAATTAATACAAATAGTTTCCGATTTATTTTCGATGCTTGCAATTTTGAGCACATTTACTAATTATGTCTAAAAATTTAGAAACTGAAGAAAGAGTGAGATTTATAGAATTAATGGCAGACGTAAAGTGCTCAGCATCATAAATTCTCCAGGCGTTTCAAAATAATGGCTGAGGTTAGAAAGAAAGGTACCGAAGGTACTAAAATAACGTTAGAGTTCAGTCCACTTGGGTAAAGCATCCTAGAGTCCCGAAAAAAATGACAAAATTTTCTGGTAAAGGAATGAATGTTGTGTACGTTAGTTTTTATACCCCTGAAATGTTGTTCCTCGCTAAAACTTAAAAAAACCAAATAAGAAGTATGTTGAAGTTTCACTTATTAGCCAAGGGTAGGAATTGATCAGACTGAAATAGAGTTGCAGTTTGGAAAATATTCTCAGCCTTCACTTCTTCTGCGATCGAAGTAAGAAAAAAATTAGGCGAGGTTCTTTTACTAAACCGTCCAAACCTGAACGGAATGAAAGATGCTAGAATGGTTTTGAAGATTGAGTTCAATAAGAAAAAGGATTACTGAGCCGAAGAGAACCCAGAAACCTCTCCATGTTTCCAGATTTTTTCCCGATATTGTGCAAATGCATCTTTGTAACTGAACGCTACCTTAATTCTGCAAATTTCATCTTAAAATATGATGCATTTGTTGTTTATTATGGTGTTATTCCAGAGAGCCACATCCTGCTATTTGTATAATTGAAATTTACAGAAGTTTGAAACACGTTAAGAAAACGGAAGCCCTGAGGTCCCCGAGCCGTATACAGTCGCTAATGATTCTAATATAAATGAAAAACAAAAAGTGAGAAAATATTGATATTGTAGCATTCTTTTGGAGAAATAGCTGCCGTAAGAAGGAAAAAGGGTTTCGTGACAGCACAAACTTCCAAATGGAGGCTGCTGCTTGCAACTTCTTGAACGAATGGTTACAGGAATATAGTCTACAAGAATACTCAGATTGTGTAAGTAAAACCCTTGATTTTTTTTTCATTGCAAGTTCTAATTTCAATGACATTTCTTGACATTTAAAAAACGTGATTTTCTATACTCCGAGTTGTTATTTTCAATTTTAAAATGGAGGCACACGCTTTCTATAAATAAAGAAAACTTTATTAAAACAAGCCCTGTTAGTAAAAGTGTCATTTTGAAATTTTACTTATAACAATTTGTAAATAAAAATGTACATTCTCTTTTATACAATTCAATCCCACCACAATAGTAGAAATTGTCTTTAAAATATACAATTTATGTAGTGTCATGGACTGTTGAGTGTCGTATACGACCTTGTTTCATAACCCGGACACTCTGCATGTGCACCTGTTACAGGATTCAAAAAAAGAAACCACTGCCCCAGGCGAGGTAACTTACACGAGAAACGATCTGAAGTCAAGGTATAACTGTTTATCAAATAACATTACAATGATCAAAAAATTAAAAATGAATAAAAATCTAACTAAGAGAATTCAAGTAAATAATAACTTCAACAATTAGCACACTTAAGATGGATTGTTAAGTCGAACATAAAACACTCGGTTTTGATTTATTGGTACAAATGAATACTTAAGACGTTTCCTTTGTAATTGCGCTGCGCAGGCCGTAGGGATTATTTTATAATTATTATCTTGGCTGTTATTGAATCTTTACGAACTGGCACTGAAACCAGAGTTACGTAACCGAGAAGGGAACTACGTAACAACTAAATCTCACTGCGAAGTTCTCGGAACCGATTATTGTGGAAATATATAATATACAGGCGATATTATCATTTAAAATAATGAATTCAAGAGAAATTAAGTTAGTGACACTTCCAAATAAGTTTTCACGAATAAAAATGAGGTACTTAGCCCAAGTAAAATATATACTAAAATATGATTTCTGTATTTACCTTTGCAACATGTAAAAATATGAACTCCCCTTCAGTGTAAACGGTTGTAGGTGATATTGTTTTAACATGTTGTAAATAAAATTAATTGCGCCGAAAAAATGGTTACGTAATTGGTTACATAATTACTATGTAAATCATGTAAAGGTGCTCCACGTGACTTAATTGTAGAAGCGTTGCTACTCCGTTGATCATCCTTGATAAAAATTGTCAAACACAAGCTTCTTCCTCCTCGGAATTAAATCGGGGCTCGCTGGATTTGTTGAATGTTAGGCATTTTAGATGAGTTCAGCAGCCTAACTAGTCAGAAATATAATTTAATTTAATGGGAATATTTTATAAATAGTTATAAAAATACGGAAACGCGTCGGTTCTTTTATCGGAAAACATAAAGGTGCGATAATAAGTTAGTATAAATCTGAAAATATATAGGAAACCGGTATTTTGAAAAATGGCATATAATACACTTTATGAAAATTTATGGTGCATTAATTATAGTTTATGTTGTGAAATATAAACGTGAACTAAATTTTTATCCATAACAATGTATAAATATAAGGGTCAAAATCAGATAGATTAAAGTAAAAACTAAATAAACAGTTTTTCTTCTAAATAATCTAGTAATACATTGATTTTTTTAGTACTACCATTATTTCAAAGCATACAATATATACTTATTGACTTTTCGGACAATTATGGTATTCGTATATTAAAATCTTGTAATAATTTTAACTTAGTCAAAAATATTGAAGATGAAATTAAAAACTTTATCTGTTTATGTCACATAAAGTTAATTGTAAGTAGTGTTACATTAATTTTCATAAAAATCTATTTTGTACCTTGTTTGTAAAATTAGGTTTACTTTGTATTTTTAGATTTATATGTATAAAATGTTTCTTATTAAATTTAATTCTGAATAATTAAACTTTTGAACTAATTTGTTTTGCATAGGTGCCAGATTAATATAAGTATTTAAAATTTTCTTGCTTAGCTTAACTATTTCCGAAAATTTGAATTATCTTCGTTTGTGTGGCTGTTGCTCTCTATATACCTCTAGCTACCCATTTCTATCTGAATGTTTATCTTTTTGGTTCTTTGCGTGTCATCTGATGACTTATTTTTCTCTTCTTCGTGGTTCAACTTTTATAAATTTTCCTTCTCAGATTTTTTGTCTTTTTTATAGGACATCACATCCCGTCATCTTGCTTGTCCAGTCATTTCAATCACAATGTTACGGCACAGGTCTGCGTACATTTACATCCACCTGATTTTATCTGTAAAAGCAGAAGCCATCCCATCATACTGTCCCCAAGTCAAAATTAGCTATTTTCGTTACGAGAAATCGCAATTGTGATGGGATGAAAGACTTCACTCGTTGTTGTTAATTACAGCTTATTATTGAATTTATGATCTCAATTCCTTTTACTTATGCTGTTTTAAATGTTTAATAGTAAACTCTTAGTTAATAGTGAACGAAGGCTTTCCCGGTGCAGTTGATGCAGAAACATTTCTCGGGTTTCCAGGTACAGGTGCGACGACCACGTGGCGAAGAAGATGACGACAGAGCACGTGGTCGTCGAATTACAGCTGTCGTCGTAAATGTCTGTAGAAGTGGGATACGAGAATTGGGATTGGAATGACTCGGTAACTAGTGTAATCTTATGCAGTACCCAATAAGAAGACAAGAAAATAATTCTGTAGTGGGCGGCGGAAAAGGTCAATCGTAGACAATAGAAACGTATGTCAGCAGATGACAAAATCAACTATGGCTGTCAGATATATGCGTCAGCTAAAATAGTAGAGTCTAAGGAAAATAAATATAAGGATGCAATGAGATTTACCACCTCAATAAAACACTCATGATGGAAGCCACCGAAACTTCTTTAGCATTTACAAGGAGAATCAATATCGTTATATATGCTCTGAGGGCATGGGAAGCTCCACAACAAAACATAAGAGACATGACGTTTATCCCTCACGATGCCTGTCCAGACCCACCAAGAACTCTGTTCCTCATATACTTCAATCTTGAAAGGAAAAGCTGATTTACCCAAAAATAGAACATAGTACCTTTCCTTAAGTTCCACATTGGAGCTACATCACTGCTCGAAATGAAAAGGAATGAGAACTAAAAAAGTTGAAAGAAGAAACGATTAAATCCATGGCTAGCAATTGGGAGAAAACAAAATCAAGCGAGAACTATGGAGTTTCACTTCCAAGACTGTGATTCTTAAAAAATAATACAACAATTGGTGCTATCAAGATTGAGAACAATGCATTCAAACCTAACTCACTCATTCTTATTTTCCAGGAATCCCCCTCCAAGCTGTCATCATTATAATATACGGTTATCAATAACACATCTATTTTTTGAATGCCCTGACCTTAAAGCGTCCAGAAAGAATTGGATAAAGGGTTTGTGATGGAATTCACAATTAGAACAGAACGTTTTGAACAAAATATAATATGTAAACATAGGCAAATTGCAATTAATTTATATTGTTTGTAAATGGAACAAATATTCTGCCGCTAATAACCAGACGGATAAAAAATATATTCATCAGGTTACGAGGAGCAGCGTATACACGCGTTAAATAGAAATTACATAATCAATTGCATAACAAAGGGATGCGTTTCTGCCATTTCATCGACATCGTTCGAATACGATATCTATACCAATAAATAAAATTGAAGTTTCTGTCTGTTTGTTCGCCTCAAATAGTCTCCGAACGGCTCAACGGTTTTCAATGAAAATTTAAGGGTATCAAAAAAGGAGATTTAACTTACACATTCGTGCATATTTCGTGTTGATAATTATATTAATATAAAATAAATATTAATATTAATTCTACGAGAACGTTTCTTGGTATACGCGCATCGAAGTCTCCAAACAGTGAGTGCGGGCTGCCTATACTTTTGATCTATGATTCGAAACGGATAAACCGATTTCAATGAAATTTTCAGGAATTGAAACAGGAATTTTAACATCAAGATTCGTGTATGTTTCATTTCGAAATCTTGAAGAGTTCAGAAAATATTAGTGTTAATATTTATGAACCCATCGAATTGCCGCGCGAAAGGCGGTGTGAAAACCAACTGCGAGGTAAAAGTCCTATTAGACGTTCCTATACCATTTATACCACTTACTGTGTTATTATAAGCGTAATTTTGGCAGCGAGGGGGGGAGAGAGATCGAGTATTCTCACTCCATCTATTGCTTGCAGAGAGCCAACAAACTGAGAAATAATAAACTTCTTTAGATCGTCGATACGATGTATACGTAATTTGGTTTTATTTGTCGCGTCAGGTAAATTTTAATATTTAGTAATTGCTCATTTTTTGTTTCGTTTTTAGGGCAAAATAAAAAGACCTACTTCCGCGCGAATGAAGTCGCGAGAATAGCTAGAAATACATATAGTTCTCTCATTCAGCAACATATAATACAATTGAGCTCAATTTATTTGTTTAGAAAAAATCTGATTTGTAAATAAATTTAAAAAAAGTTGTAAATAATATTTTCATTTACTATTATATCACCCGTTCGGCTTTCTGCAAACTACTTAAAATTACATTTTTAATAAATTTAATTTCAAAATTTTCACATAACTTATTTTCTACGGTTGTTTTGCCGTTCTTTCTATTCTGCGTGTAATATGACATACGCAGGAAATCCACTGCGGACATACGTGTGAGCTTTGATGACTTCCCCCTTGTTTTGATGCCGTAATTTAGTTACTGTGTTACTATATAGGTGAACATTGATGCCGTGGCTAAAATCCCGACAACGGGGGTAATTATGCACCGCCTCCCTGTGGATGTAGCGGTTTATAATGCGGCGGTGCATTCCGCAAATGCGGAATAGCACACCATCAGCAGAAAGCGCGTGTGACGTGGTCGAATTCATGAAAAAATATTTCTCTTAGAGTACTTTTTATGAGTGGTACAGCGACAGACCTCAGACAGAGAGAACATTTCGGTCCACCATTAAGTACATAATATTCTGTAAATATCACAGTGCGACGAGTAAAGTAATATGTTGTAGAGTTGAATTGTTTACTCTTAATTCACATCAATATTTTTATCAAATTATGATTTTCCGGAAAACTTAATTACTGTCAACAACGTAGCTCAAGATATAAAACAAGAGATTTAATTATTTATCATTATACTTACAGAATGCCACACACAGGTAAAATTCGATTAATTTATTAAATTTGACAATATGTGAAACGTAAATAATTTAAATATGGGCAAAAACGTTAATTCACTGAATGAATTAAAATTTATATGAAGTAAATGATAAATTTCAGTTCCAATAAAAATTAAACTGTTGGCCTTGTGTGGCCAACTTCGCTGTCTAGCATCAAAATGGTCCCGGGTTCGGATCCTGGTGTGGACGTGGATGGGGATGTTTGAGGTTATTTACAAATAGTGAAACCCGAGTACAGTAAAATCACAGCTGTTTAAGCTATTTTAAGTAAAGATAAAATTGAAGTAAAACACGTTTCTTTCCTTTATATGGAACTTCCTCAGGCGCTATATTAAAAATTAGAGAAAATTATTATAAGCTTTTGTAACTTAACAAAATTGTAAATTAAATATCATAATGGGCAACGTTCAATTTATTCCATATATTTTATACCGTACGACAGATAATTTTACGTATAACAACGTATATAACAACAATCAATTTTCCGACGAAAGGCAGTAATTTATAATTTAAAAACCCCAAATAATCCTTATCCAGCTGTTATGAATATGATTTAAATTGGGGTGAGCATAATAGTGCAGGAATGGTAAAAGGGAGGTGGAAGTTCCATTTATAATCAGAGTTTTAATGAAGAGCTCAAGAGGAGCGAAGGAAGTAAAATGCCGATCACTGCTTAGACCCATAATGAAATACGGTGCGGTTTGTTGGGATCGGTATAGAAGCGAACACATAAAAAGCTTTAGATACGCTGCAAGCTACTGCCCGTAAAATATTTTACTTAAATTTGGAAAAGCGGACCCCTAAAATGGAAATCGTTATCGGATAAGGGAAAGAAGGCCAGGATTTGTGCTTCATTTAAAATTTATACCAACAAACCTACCTGGAGCGAAATACGACAACTCACAAATCCACCAAATTATATTGGTAAGGATGCTTTAAAATTAAAGAAAGAGAATAACGCACGGATGTGGGGGAAGTACTCGTTGCTCAACAGAACGATTTGCCTGGTGAAATACTAACGATTCTACAAATAATATAAAGTTTAAAAACGGGCCACATAAGTTGTAATCATAAAGCTAACTGTAGTGAATAAACGTAAGTGATAAATAAAGTAAGTGAATCGTTGTTTCTGTTGTGTTTGTTTGTAATCAATTAATTTTAATTTAAATGTAGAGATAAACTTGTAAATCTATTTATAATTGCCACCAACTGTATAAAAATATTCATTCAAAAACAGGTGGGTGGATAGAATCACTAAACAAGAAAACAAGCAGAATAGGGGCAGAGAGAACTATTTGAGGACTTTGGCCAAGAAAAGGGATAGAGACATGAGGGTCTTATAAAATTGGCATTAGATGGAAGTGTGTGAGGTAAGAACAGAAGAGGGAGGCTAAGGATGGAATACGATAAACAGATGAGGGAGGATGTGGTTGTTATGTATAAATGAAAAGGCTTTCGCAGAATAGGTTAGCATGGAGGGTTTGCATCCGACCAGTCTAAGGACTGAATACAACAACACACAACAAAACTAATTTTAATACTCACTTGCAGTAAAATTTAGTACTCGGTAATTTAAGTAAATTTGGACTCCCGAAAAATAAAGGTTTAATTGATTGTGTAAATTCATGAGGTCATGTATATATATATAGGGTTGAAGATGTTTTCTATAATTTTAATATTGTAACATTATCAAAAGTATAAGGTTGACAATTGCAGAAGCAGAAGCAGAAAGCTAACACTGAAGCTATACAAAGAACAGAACCATAAAGAATACATTTATATATTTGTAAGGAAAATATTATTTCACTGCATCATTATCTTAATTCTATCTAATTTACTTTCTGTTAGAAGACTAGAAGTATTTGTCTTTTGATTACAATCTTAAACGGTGTATTTAATATATTTTATTTTAAACATTTTTTTCGACTTTTGGTTTTAATAATATTTATGTATCACTTCCAAAACTTTCCCAATTCATATAGTTTATATCCAAAACTTGATACCTTCGTAACTGTGCAACTGACAGTTAAAATCGGACACTCCACGCGATTAATTAACTTCTCAGCGCATGTTTAATGTTAATTGACCAACGGATTGATGCAGGAGATTATAATTTTAATTACAAAAAGTTTGTACCGTGCCCCAAATTAGGATGCAAATGGTTTTATTATAGGAATTACTAGTCGTGGAAGCCTAACCGCAAATTTCCCGAGAACAGGAATGAAATAAAATGATAGCCGAGTCACCTGCCCGAGACAGTTGACCTTGGCAATGACGTCACTAGAAAATGGCCATTTGTCCATGAAGGCTCGCCGGTGCTGGAGCTGGAGCAGGAGCAAAAGCAGGAGCTGGAGCTGGAGCTGGACAAGGCGAAGGCCATTTCCGCTTGACCTCTAACTTTCTAAAACGACAAGCGCAGCCGAGTTAATCAAACTAACAATCATTTATTCCTTCATTTTTATTAGGAGAGGAACCATTGTTCAAAACCAACGGGATTTGTATAGAATTTTGCAATTACAGGCGACAGAGATATTTTTAGAAGTATTTCCTTCCTCTATAACAGATACAATAAAAATAAATTATGTTATATTAATAATAAAAATTTGGACATTATAAGCAGATAAATTTAACTTTTCCAATAAACTAGCGAGTCAATTAGATTCAGTTGAGCTCTAAAACATGATTATATATATTTTACGTCACCTACTGGGGCAGCCCCAATAAATTGATGAATTTATAGAATTAAATTCGTCTTGAAATAAAGCTGAGTGTAGATTTAATAAAATATTACGAATGCCTGCGTATCTTGAAATGAAGGTTTATTACTCAAGGATAAGAGCATTAACGATAAAAACGAGATATTTTTATTTTAATTCATAAAAGAAACGCGAAACGTAATATGTAAGTAAAGCAGAGACCAAAACTGCTGGCTGAGGGTTTAATTTCATCTGAGAATATTTTCTTGACTCAAATTAGCTAAAAGCTGAGACTGTCTTAAAGAATTTCCATGAACAAAATTTTATTTTTTAACTATGCACTTTTCATCAAGATACGTGGAATAAATTGGAAGGTACTAAGTTACTATTTATTAAATAAGTGGGGAAGAAACGAAGTGTTTTACTTTAATTTTTCTTACAAAGTGCAATTTATTAATTTTGTGTCCTAAGTTTTAATTAATTCAGTAAATAAATAAATCGTGTTTTTTGTCGTATTTAATTATTTTATATTTGTAGCTAGAAGAGTTATAATTTTTTAAAACATTTACTGTGTCAAACGTCAATATTTAAAACAATTTCTGCAAAACTGATTAAAGTCAATCATGTTCCGGGTAATGATAGATGTAAATCCACGCGACATCTCCCAATATACTTAATTATATTCACCATACGGAAATCATAAAGCATATTTTATCTTTATTTTACTTTCCAAAATATTCTTCGAGAATATATATAATTCAATTTTTTCGAAGAATTTTTTAAGTTAATATGACTGAAATATTTTTGAGTTCTGCTTTCATATAATATCCCTAATGATTTATCAGCCACTATGCTAATAAGGAACCTAATTAATAACTTCTACAACACTTTATTTTGAAAATCAGATTAAAAAACTAATAAATTATTATTATTTCATATTAAAACAGCGAGCAGAAAAAAATATAGGCGATAGAATTAAAAAAAACGTTAACTAAAGCCGGACTCCCCTCCTTCAATAATCCAATTTCTTTTGGACATTCTTATGACATTGCCAAAGTCTTATTCCACGAAACATATGATTAAAAAGTCAATTATTTATTTTTGTGAGTGGCATTCCTCTATGAGCATAGGAAGTGAAATAAAAGGAGGGATGCAAAAGATAGAGCAAGGTAGCCAAGAGTTGACTAGGGCCCCCGGGTTATAGTTTAAGGATCCTTCCCGGTGAATAACCTAAAAGCGATGTAGGTAAAACTCTAGAGAAACCTGCATCAGGAAGGTCGACGATTGGTACTCCTCCCACGCCCTTCCGGTGACGGGAGACTGGATTTCCGTGGAGATACAACAAACCCGACTCCATGCTTCGATCAAATTTGGGAGGCAACTAACGAACAGCTTTTACCGTACGCCCAAGGTTTGTGACCCCGAAGCAAGCACCTCTCGGTCGTCTCGGTTCGTAGGAAACTGAATTTAAAATCCTTGGACTGGGGCCGAAATGGGGGAGGGGGAAGAAAATCCAGAAGTAGGAAGACAGGTTTTTCAGACTTTTGAGGGTTGAAATGTTCAGCAAACATTTTTTATTTGGTAAATACGGTACCATGTATTCCATTTCAAACTGTAAAACAAAAATGTTCGGATTTATCTGACTCTCGATATAATTTACGGTTTCTATAATAAAATTAAAGAATATTAAAAGGTAAGCATTGCTCATAAAATATGAAGTTAAAATATTTTGGCTCAGGTGATAACATTTTACTGTCGTTTGTTCGCGGCGTATAGCAGTTTATTGATAATTTATTTAAACTTAACCAAACGTTTTAAAGTAGTTGGAGATAAACTGAGTGAGTAAATAATTACTTGTTCGCACAACCTAGTTTCGGGAATAGCAAGTAAAATTATTTAGTGGGAGCAGTAAAAGGAAGAGGCACCACCCAACTTTCTCGTAACAAGAATGTCACTGCTTCGGGCTGTAAAAAGGTTTAATACGTCTCATAAAGCTGCAGGTCGAACTAAAGCGGATTGGGGCATGCTTGTACACGGCAGACAAGGAAACCAGACAGAAATTCATCACGATATAACAACCAATACTGGGTTTTTATATTCCAATAATCTCGCATTAAGATACGACGACATAACACAGCGCTTATTCATACATTTATATATATTTCACTAATAATACAGAAAAAAAATTTTATCTGGTTTGAAATAGAGGTTCGAAATTTTAATTTTTAAAACTTATAAAGGTAAGATTTAATATAAAACATAAATACAATACAGTATAAAATTAAATATTTTTGTACAATTTTTGATCAAACTATAGTATGACTATGAATAAAAAAATTGATCATCTTTGAGAGGAAGGGGAGAGGCATCATCTCTGGATATGTCCTGTTAGTTGGAGATGAGAATTTGTTGCATGCTGAATGGAAAAGATTATGAGGAAACTAGGCTAAAGAGGAATAATATACCCCAAACGTTAAGTGTCACAGTTTCCCTTCATTCTACACACTTTAACAGACTGTGACGTCACTACTTGTGCACTAATCACGAGTTAGGGGCGCAAACCTGTGGAATATATCTCCACGTGTTCCCATTAATGTTTCATAAATTTGCAAAAATTATTGATTCGTGAACTTGTGTATTGTGGCGTGGAAAAAATATTCAATGTATATATAGGTATGTAAACTATTTGTTTGAAAGTAAAACCATGATTTTGAACCTTAGGAGAAAATAGAAATTACGCGAACCTTCCTGACACCATCAACGTTTTGTTCCACATAACAACGACCCGGACATAATTAAATTTAATGTAGTCTAGATGTGTGTTAGGATTATTACAATATCTGCAATATGAAAATTATATAGCGGGATATTTTCTCATTTGTATAGAATACTAATTGTGATGATTTTATGACCACATTTCTGATTAAAATTTATCAGCAATATATTATTAATTTTATGACAATTTAGGACAATTTCCTTAGTTTTTTCTATATTAGTTTTTACACCCCATTTTGCCACTAACTTATATTTTCAAAGTATTGTTTCAAAGTTTCATTATTGACACTATATTTTGTTTCTTTATAATTACTACGTTGCATCGTTCTAACGTTTCCAAAAAAATGCCAGAATCGAGCCATCTAATTACTGGCAATCCTTAAACAATTATTTGCCATCATACTTAATGTGTTATTTTTCCATTATCTTTTCAAAAGAAGTATTTTCGTCCAAATACGAACTAGTATAATTTTAAAACTGTAAAATTATATTTATATAACTGTGAAATATACAAATGCATGAAAACGTGTTGATATATTTATATGAGAAACAATTTCTCGTCATAATGATCTTTATTAATATTGTATATATGTTTATAGAGTGTAATTATTAGGAAGGGGGTTAGGATGCTTGCCAGGCCAACCGTAGAGTAATAATGATGCGATTACTTAATTTAACCTTTGATTGAGATGATACGATAGCCAGAACGAGAAACGCAAATCAGTACCACTAGAGGATTGGCAGGTCAGCGCTTGGACCTTAGAAAAAACTGGGACAAAGACCTGAATTTGGGACTTGAAAAACACCTCTTGCAATAATAAGGAAGGGACTCCGAGGAAAAAATCACCAACCTCTTGCAGAAAGTCAATACAGCGCGCCAGGCAGAAGAAATTAATATAATACGGATCGGAGCAGATTTTCGGGCATTACAGGACATTACATTATTTACAGTACATTGTTTAATTTACTACCTAAAATTGCAGTACAGTACATTATTACATTACTCTGCGTCAGTATGCCAAGTATAAGGGAAATATGACTTGGAGTAAATTCAGCTTCCACCAGCTGATTTTTGGCGTCACGACCTCGAGGAGCAGAAGACAGCCTGACCACAACCTGACCACAGCCTGACCAAAGAAGGGATGCAATATCATTCCGAGCACATGGATCTGAAAGCGGTCATGTATAATATTTACGTTTCTCGCCCCTGGCTGATTTGAGTGCTAGTAAAATTTTGGATGCCAAGCTTTGTTTATACCCCATTTAACACCTAGTAGATACTCTTGTTCTCCGGCGAGTTTAGCAAGCAGCCGACCAAAAATTTTAATGATCTTTGTAACTTAATGTTTTATTTTAGTCAATTTAATTTTTGCTAACCCGAACTGTATAATTTTAAATTTAATAAAATTGTCCTTTCCATGAATAAATTTTCTATTTAATTTATTAATATTAATCATCCCCAAAACCACCACAAGGGTGTATGTGAGATTATTGGAACAGAAAGATAATGTGTTAGTCTTTATGTTTAATTTATCAATTCCATGAATTTCATTATTTCTAGATAAAGTGAGTAAAAATTCAATACACAGACACAGCAACGCAGTATTAAATTAAACCAAAAATATACTGGGTGTAACAGAAATAAGTGGACAATATTAAAAGGGGATAGAGGGAATAAATTTTCTATTTCATTTATTAATATTAATCATCCCCAAAACCACCACAAGTGTGTATGTGAGATTATTTGAATAGAAAAATAATGTGTGTCTTTGTTTAATTTATCAATTCTAAGAATTTCTTTATTTCTAGATGAAGTGAGTAAAAATTCAATAAACAGACACAGAAACGCAGTATTAAATTAAGCAAAAAATATAATGGGTGCAACAGATATAAGTGGACAATATTAAAATTCTCAACTTTTTACATTTTTGTCAGAGACGCTTAGTAAGAGCGCAATTAGAGAAAAGAAATCTGAGAAATAGAATTTTGAAATGCGCGCTTTTCGCTCCACAGTTGCCATCGGACAGTTGGAAGTATGACTGGAAGAATGGTCCAAATAGAATACCTTGAACTGCACCAGAGCACACGTTAACAGAAAATGTCGGTGGGAAGTTCTGTTGCGTGTGACATGCGGGTTTGCATCTGCCCAGAAGTACTGGTTGTGACTATTGAACAGTCCCTCACATAGAAATGTGGCCTTGTCAGAAAATAAATCCAAAGGCTATCCACCTGTTTCTAGCAAAAACATTGGCAGAATCTTCAAATTGCGTAGTAACGGAGCGTCTCTGAAAAAAATAATGCCAAGAAGGAATCTGTTTCTAACGAACAAAGATCTGTACAGATCGAGAGAGATGCCTATGGGAGTTTTCGCATTCTATTTGACGTTACATTCTACTATATACTATTTTCGTTAATATTTTGCATGCATGGGATACTATAATAATTGTCCTGGGCTGTTCGCATCTAAGTTAAACAACATGGGCGTCAGACTTTTCTTACTCATTTCTTGATTTCTGCTTTCTTTTCTCGATTTATATTAAAAGAAATTATAACAGTGTTATATTCACAGTTTATGTATTTATGGTTCTCATTTCATCAATCTAATCAGATTCAATATTTCCACATTCAGTTCATCAAATTTGAACAAATAATATTTATTTAAATTACTGTTTAATTTACATAATACTTTTTCATAATCATCAGTTACAAACTTTCGTCGTAACACAATAATCAGCGATACGTCTCTTCCCCCGAACCAAAGACTTTACTGCACTCTGTTATAAACGCTTACCACGTGTAATTTTTTTGTTTACAAACGCCGCGACGGTCCCAAGTGTTCGAGTAATAATAAGAAAAAAATTGTAAAATGACTCATTAGTCCGTGAATTTACTTCAAAACCGAGTATTTGATTATTAGTAATTAAATAATTCACCGGAGGACAATAATTTCTAAAATTATTATTAAAAGCCGTATATTCGAGACCTGGAAATTTACCAATTTTTCGTTTACAATGACAACTGCTTTTTACGCCAACTATAAAACAGGGAGCAAAAAAATAAGTTTATGGTTTCATGTTTATAAATTTATCTGGAAAAAATTATATTAGATTTTATGGTTTCGTATGTAATAAGTAGAGTCTCAGTCAGAACAACATGAAAATGTTATTTCAACCTCAAACTCCGCACCGTTCATTTGTTTTCTTTTGTAAATTACGCCGCGTTGATTTGAATGCTACGTTTAATTTCTGGCGTCGGCTGATTAGCGAAGAGCGCTCCAAAATTGGAACGTGCACAGTTCGGTCGATATATCGGTAAGTGTAGCCATGGCAACGCAACGCGACGAGATAGACTGTCCACGTTTCCACGAATGCGCACCTCAGCGACACGCCCACTTTACCTGTTTCGTTTGGGAGCTAATCGCAATTTCGTTTTACTTTCATCTGCCGAACGCACCGGATATTGCCAGTTAGTTAAACACTCTATGTTGTGGCGGGCTCAAAGTTGCGGCAATGCTAATCACGCGATCAGCAACAAGTAGGCGGCTTTGCGTATTTCACTAGGCACTTCACAACCCTGCGTAAAAGTCCTCTCTGTGCCAAGCTGCGGATATTTTTAAAAGGTTTTTAAAAGTTGCAATTTCCTTGTAAAATAAAAAAACGTAGCCAATTACAGTCGGTATGACCTACCTCTTAATGCGACATCGAATGAAATTACATAAAACAACAAAGCTTGTAGTGAACTGATGGGTTTAGATTTTAATTTGAATCAAAATAATATTATTTGGTTAGATTAAATAAAAACAAATTAAATTTATTAACACAAAACAAAAACTACAAAACTTAGGGTTCAATTAAAACATTTACCACGACTAGCTCATAAGGGTCATTTTTTGGGGATTTTTGCAGCAGAACGACAGTCATGAAACATTTTAGACAGTGGCACAGACACGCACCTGTTTTCCTTTGTGAAACGGCGTCCTTCTCCATTTTCGTAATTCAGGTTGCTTCCGCGTTCGTCAGGCGACTACTTCCAGTTCTGCCGTCGGAACCTGGGGTCGGATTACGTAGACGGGGCTCCATCTGCTCGCTGCTATCTTCTTTTCAGTTTGCCCCCAGATTAAATTGCAAAGTTCTCTCACTCTCAAGCTAATTCTTCTTAATTTCTGATGTTCTTCGCCAAACTCCAAACTCTATCTCTCGTGTCATCTCCACCTTCCTGCTTCCTAGTTCCATTCCCGACTGATCAACTTCTCTTCCAACTTCTTCCTTCATGTCCGACTGCCCTGCCGTAGATCATGCTCCACGCACTCTCCAGACTTCTTCCTTCTTCAAATGTTCATGCCCGACTGCCAAACTTTCTCCCATCCATCCTCACAGGTCATCTTCTTCATTCACATCACCATGAGATGCATGGCGGATCACCTGACCCTCAGCCTCCAATTAAAATCCAACTTGTTCTGAGGTTTTCTTCCCTAATTTTTGTGGAAAGGGACGAGCCCTTAAAAATTTCCGGGGTCAAGAAACTGGAATCAAGTACTAGATTTTTAAGTCACCAAACGGTCGATCTATCTCGTTCCGCACTCGTATATCTCGCGTTTACTTGTACTGAGTGTCCTCAATATGGGGAATTATTAACCCAATAATGAAAGTAAATGGCGATCGCCACATTCATTTATTACAAGATAATTGCAATTACCATGACTTTATTCTCTAAGTTTTCAGGTTTTCAAGCATACTAATATCAAGTTTTACAGACTTTTTAAAGCAGAGAACAATGGTTCCCTTCATTGTGCTATACTTCCTTAGTTTATAAAATTATTTTCATCTGCAACTAGTTGTCGCTTTGGGCCGATTTGACGTTGTATAATGGACATCACCTTAGCGAGTTTTTTTTGGGTTAACAGGCTACATGAGGGTGATCCTGAAACAGGCAACTCCATTTAATAGCATAGGAAAGGAATTGAAAAGGGGGGATGCTGAAGGTAGAGCAAGGTAGCCAAGGGTTTTAACTAGGGCCCCCGGGCTATGGTTTAAGGATCCTACCCGGTGTTTCACCTAAAGAGATGCAGGGAAAACCCTAGAAAACCTGTATCAGGTAGGTCGGGCATTGGGTACTATTCTCTCGCCCTTCCGAATGACGGGAGACGATTTTGCTGTGGGGTCGCAGCATTCCCTTCTCCATGTCTCCACTAGTTTCAGGAGGCAGTTGGCTGACTGATCCAATGGGATCAGCGGACAACTCTTGCCATATGCCCAAGATATTTGACCCCAGTACATATACCTCCTAAAATAGTTGAAGGTGTCTCGGCATGTGAGAACATACCCAGAGAGAGTACGAGGCATTCCCGACATGACTAGGTGAGCCCCGCAGTCACTCTGGAGGGAAGCGCCTGCGAGAAAACTCCCGCAGGGCCTGTATCAAACCACCTTAGAGAGGATTTTTAACGGGTAATATATTACTTGGAACATGACTCAACTGTAATTTATGCTACGAAAAATAATATTACTTAAGTGATCCATTTCGAACAATTTGTCAGGAGCACAAATTACAAAATTTTACTAATTGTATGCGACTAGAAATTTGTAATTAAATGTAAATCAATTAACGTCTGTTTCGCATAATATTAAAATGTAATTAAATTCAGACAATGTTTTTGTTTAATTAAACCTACGTTTCGTCATCATGTTTTGCTCTTTCTCAGGAAAGTTAATCAAATTGGTGAACAAATACATGTAGAGATAAATAAAAATCTCACCTGGACAGCCTACAAGGTCAGATTCGACCGAAATGATCAGCCCGTGATTTAGTCGTAAATTTATTTGATTTAACTTTTAGTTAAATTTTATTTCATTTTCATTCTTAATATTTGAATATGCGTGATTATTTATTGCCTCGCTACGGACAAGCATAAAAAACTCGTGTAAAGTAATTTGACTCGTGAAATGAGAGATTATCTGTAAGAGAATTCAATTCCACAGTTAACATTTTTAGAAATCAATTCAATGGTGATGATAATATCAATATTTACCTGGTTTTAATGATTCACGGAGTGATTGTTATCTAACATAATTAACAAAATTAAATCTGTTTATGCTTTCTGTTGCGTCTGATGAGCCGTGTCCAAATGTAGATGATTGTATCATTAAATATTTTACGCAGCGAATAAGCTGACTATCAAAAACCAACCTATCGGTATTTTTAAGCTTTTAAAATCAAATAGCAGTGGAATATTGACATTCTTTAAATATTGTACCGAACAGAGGGGGATTAGCAAATGTCTGAAACGTTGCTATGCGACAAATGGCGCATTCAAGTATTTCCCTGGATACCGTCAAAGCTTATATTATTAAAACAATAAATTGGTCATTCCATATGATGTCATTACTAATTTCAGCAATATTGATGGGACAAATAACATATACATATAATCATACAACTTCTAATAATATATTCAGTGGCTGAATTTTTCATGCTAATACAACAAAAATACTGATCTCAGTTCGTATTTCAATTATTTGGATCTATTCTAAAGTTAGTGCAAACGGCTTTCATATTACAAAAAAAATATTAGACCTTAAATAGAATCCTATGTTAATCAGTCAAGACAACTCGTTTATATCTTCTTACCACTTTTATTTGAAGACAATTTCAGTTAAATAGCCAAATTATTCTTCGAATTATTAACAAAATGTGAATAGAAACTTTTTTTAGAAAAAAATTCCCTTCAATTAACTGGGCTTGTATGTCCCATAATGGAATTAAAAAATTATTGGCATTAATAGTATTGTTTATTTAAAAGAACATTAAATTTATAAGGAAGAACATTGGTGCGTCAACTATAGTGAAAAATATTTACGTAATATTTATTTGTATAAAAATTATTATAAAAATAACGTAAAATTAACAATTTATTGATCTTGAATATGCTTTCAAAAATGAAAAAACTCTACTAACTTGCAATCTTTTGATTATGAAATGCTAGCCGAAAATGAAGAAACTCAAGAAGGGAATTAAAACAAAAAGATGGGAAAAAACTAAAACAACAGGAGGTGCTTCAGAGTTTCAAAGAAGATATCCAAGAGTACATTAATATAGAAAGGAGAAAGAAACAATATAGAAGAGAAATGGGCACTCTTGAAAGAAGAAATGACTACAGAAGCCGACGAAAAAATAGGAAGAATAGCTCAGACCAATAGGAAAGCATGGATAACATAAGAAATAGTAAAAATGATTGAGGAAAGACGTAATATAAAAACGCGAGCGATGGAAATGGTAAAGAGCAGTACAGACGCTTGCAGAATGAGATAGATAGTAAGTGCAAAGCAGCCAAAGAGGTTTTTCTCCTAGAGAAATGCAAAGCGGTTGAAGATTTCATGGTGAAGTGAAAGGGAAAATTGACGCAAAAATCAAAGAAACCTTCGGAGAGAGGAAAATATTGGCAAGAACATCATGAGAGTGGATGGGAAGCCAATTCTGGATATTGAAGAAACGGCAGAAAGATGGAAGAAATATCGAGAAAAGCTACCAGTGAGTAAAATAAAAGAAGAGGAGGTAGGTAGATGACGAACGGCAAATTTATAATGTCGGAGTTTGACAAGGCGCTGACTGATGTGAGCAATGGTAAAGCGCCAGGAATTGATAACATTTCAACGGAGTTCAAAACATCATCGGGCGAATAAGCAATATCATGGCTGCTCAGGACAGTAATCTACGAAAGAGGAGCAATACAGAAGATTATAGTAAAAACGGAATTATACCCACATCGAAGAAGAATGGGACTGACAGATACGAACAGCACAGGACAATTAGTTTAGTATCTCATGCATGCATAAATTTAACGAAAATGGAGGATGGAACGTCAAACAGAATGGAAGCTTTCGAAATGTGGTGCTGTAGGAGAATACTGCAAATAAGATGGCTGGATAGGATAAATAACCACGAAATTGTAAGGAGAATAGTGGAAGAGAGAACAATTTGTAGAACTCTAACCAGTGATGGGATAGATTAATAGGAACGTTTTGAGACATGAGGGTCTTGTAATATTAGCAACAGTGGGGTAAGAACAGAAGAGCGAGGATGAGGATGGAATACGCTAAGCAGATTAAGGGACGAAGAGGGATGTGCTAGTTACGTGGAAATGAAAAGGCTTGTGGAGGGAAGGTTAGCATGGAGGGTTACATCAAACTAGTATTACGACTGATTACTACAGCAACAGCAACAACTAATGTGTCGTGCATGTAGCGAATATTTTACAATGGTTGTGAAATGGAGTCTTGATGAAATAAAATAGTGAACTTCTATGTAAGTAAATATTATTTAAATGTAATCTTGATTGCCTCCAAAGATATTTACAGAATAATTACACCTTGTTTGTTTTATTTTTATTACTATATCAACTGCTTACTTTGTGAGGTTATGAACTGTACCGTGAAATAATATCACGTATAAGCACAGCAGGGCAGCGGAATATCCAATGTCCGTAATAAATTCCTCGTTACTGTTTTCATTCCCTGATCTGTTTCCAGAACACAGGCTGGGAATCAAACGTATTCGAGAGACAACATTCAACATTTTATAAGCTTCTCTGTGGTGGAAAGGGATTAAATATTCGTACACGTTATCAGGGTCGACGTGCAGCCACTTTGATGCAGGCAACAGGTGCTGGCGCGTTCTATGCGCTTCTGCTCAGTGCTACAGGACACATGGGTACAACATAACAACATAAAATTATACTGCAAGGTGGAAAACATCGACAGAAACCATGTCTAGGGTGAGTACTACAACTCTCCAAACTTTCATGGCAGTTAGATGAAAGGGACAAATGCATATATTCCCTTTTATTTATATAGATTATAGACACTTTGGCAAATTATCACATTCAGTATTTTATTATAAACTAGCCGAGTGCCCAGCGATGCCCGGTATATTAATGCTTAAATATAAGACATTTTACTTAAGCTATGATACATTTTGTTTGTCATGAACGTCGCAGTCACCGCCTCCGCACGCATACACGCAGGCTACGCCAGGTCGAAATTTATCCTGTTCTTTATTTCATTAGCGTAGGACGGATAAAAATAGTGTCGCGGGTAGCACCGTAAAAGTAAGTGACTCCGAAAAGTATTTATTTGACGTAAATATTTGTTTATTTAACACATTAAAAAATTTCCGCCCCCTCCATCTCCGTGCCTTAGTACTGATTTCCAAGTCGCAAAGGACATGTGTGAGAATTCGGTTGTCGTTTCTACACCGGTTTATATTTTTATGTGGAACATACACACACACGTACGAAATTTGAGCTATTTGTACACATAATGAATTTAATTGATAAGAAAATATCCCTTACCAATCTAACACCCTTTGTTATTCCACTGTTTCCCAATCTACACTTCATGACCTTGGTTTTCCCCTCTATTATAATTTTTATGTATTTTAAAGCCCTACAGAATCATTTAAACTGCGGTCTAAATAAAGTTCCACACCTTAAAATTTGCTACTGTGCAGCGGAAATATATTTTTATTACAATATTTCGATTAAAGAAATCGTTTTTTAATTAAAAAAATTATTCAATTAATTGAAGTATTATAAATCTAATATTTAAAGAAAAATTATTAAAAATCAGTTAACAAAATTTTTATACAACTTTATATAAACCTGATTAAACTTTCAAGTTGTAAACAATTTCTTTGTCAGTATTAGGTCCAGTATATTTATTTTTATTGTAATATTAACATATCTCAGATAAATCATACGTATTGAGCCTGAAATATTTGAATCAGACTGATGATAAATATTTTAAAAATTTAAGCTTAAGTCGTATATATATGTATATATCTTGATTTTTTTGGGGTTACGGGCTACAAGGGTGATCCTGAAACAGGCAATTCTCCTTTAATAGCATGGGAAGGTAATTAAAACGATGGGTGAGGAAAATAGATCAAGGTAGCCAAGGTTTGACTAGGTCCCACTCGGTGAAAGAAATCACTCGTATTTAATTCATATTTGTACCTTAACATGATTTGAAATTACCACCGAGACTCCACACGCTTCGTTTCACTCTTCTCTACAATTCAGTAGTTGAGTTCGGACTAAACCTAATTACGTAGTAACTCATGGCTATAAAGATCAAGCCTCGTATAACTTAAATACAAAATAAAGAAAGCAACATAATGACCATTCCCTGGTTCCGCATCTCGGAAATCGTTATACGAACCTTGCAACGGATTCCCGTACGTGACGCCATTCATTCCATGAAAGTTACAAACCACCTGCACCGTGACTCTTGATACAAATACACAGTATAATAAAAACTATAAATGTAAAAAACTAATTAATAATAAATAAGCAGATCAATAAATGTGAGTACCTATTAAGTTCGGTAAGTTTTTGACCGCTGTATTAGTTGTAAAATTATGTTTTACTTGACGACTGTTTTTTTATCTTATATCAAAATAAAATCTTTCTATGGGCATTTTGAAATAATTTATTCAACTGAACGGCGTTTTGGTACACTTTCACAGTTTCATCAGGTTGTTCGTTGTTTCCACAGTAACAGCTTTTAGTTGATGGCAAATGTCTCTTTTTATTGTGATAGAAGAACATTTCTGCTTTTTCGTATAATACGAGTTTTTATCAGCCAGTTTTATGAACGAGAAATTTGTGATTGACTTTATTCTGTTACCATAGAAATATCCTAATTAACCAAATGGAAATTATACTGAAACGACGCTGGGTTTAATAAAATATACATTTAAGTACCTGAAAGAAGGGTATTTTGTTTATCCTCGTTAGTAAAGTTAGTAAGAGCTTTTAAATAAGAAGTAGACCGACCGTGAGAAATAAACAAGAGCAAAGATATCAACTTAAGAGAATTGAATTTAGTTTTAAAATTATGGAATCAGAAAGTTGTAAGATATAAATTGTTTCCAAACTTGAATAACCTCCGTTTTCTCTATAACTTACGAAACATGTTTCTTTTTATGCATAATTGTGTGACTCGCGTATCTAATTCACTAATTAATATAAGCATAAGACGTTCCAAACTTTTCTCGTCATTTTCTTAATTAATTTTCTAGTATATTCATAATCAAATTATACAAATAAATTTATGTGGGACCAATTAATTCACAATTTGACATTTATCAAATATAATATTGCATCATAGCTGAAGAGAAAAACGTTTGATCATCACTATCGTCATGAGACAGTTCATATGGAATGAGTATGAAAAGCGGGATATTAGAATCACGGTCTGTAATCCAAAATGAAATGCGTGGGTAATTAGTACGATATATGTGACTAACTAGAGCGTATGACGGGTTGAAATTGCATTTGGCGGGACACAGATAAAAGATTAGCTGCTAAATGAACCAAACGCGAGTGAAGAGGGCTTTTATTTAAAGCAGATACAGACCTTTATTAAAAAAAGAACAGATTATTTTTCAGATTTTTATGATCAATGATTACCTTATACCTCACACTACTTCTCCACATAGCCACCGCCGTTATTCAGGCACTTGTAACGGAAACCAGTTTTTGCATGTCTTCGTCCAAGACTGCCGCTGAGATGAAAGCCAAGTCTGCACTTCGTGTTTCATTTAAAAATCGTCCATGAAATGTTTTCCACCAACCAATTTCTTCAGATGGAGACACAGGTGAAATTTATTGCCACCCCATTCACCGATGATTATTTGGTGGCGTAACAACCCTTTCTTTCAAAAAGTGAATGACTGATCTGACCTCACCGTCGGTGGGTCGTTCAATTGCTTTGAACATTTCCAAACATTCTAACTAGAGGAAAACTAAAAGGTGATGTTTCGCAGCTGCGTCTGGCTTCCTGATGATTGGATGTGATCGAGCATGCTCAAAATCGCAAAAGAGGCAAAGTATCAAAGCGGTACCTAAATGTATAAATAGTTCAACAGCCTAAATTCCGTAAAAAATTGATATGAATATATATGCAATAGTAATTAGGTTACGACGACTCGATTCTAAATTTGGAATTTCATCTCGTGTGAATTAACCTCTAAAAATACAGTATAACAAAAAAGCGAAGGCTTTCCCGGTGAATTTTACTCAAATACAATTCTCGAATCAAAGATTGTTTACACAACTTTTCTAAGGCTAGCTCCGCCATCGCCGTGAGGTATATAAAAACATTTAATATGCTTATACAACAAATAAAAATGAAACATTTCTTACGGAATCAATAAATTAGGAAGGATGAAAAATTCTACGAACAATAAATAACAGTTGAAACCAATAGTTCGTATCCAAATTGTTAATGTTCCAAATAAAAATGAAAAAATTAATGAGTGAAACGAAAAGATTATTATCTTAGATCTGTTGAGAAGCTTCTTATTCATCAGACTCGAGTAAGATTTGCTGTAAACATCTAAAATTGTAATATTTTGTCAATAAATTTGACGTTTTACTAAATATATATGCTTCGTTAAGACTAAATAATTTTGTACATTAAATTTTAAATTATTTTTATGTTTATTATTCTGGATCTCTAATGAACGTTTGGTTTGGCCAACGTAACAGTTATTACAATCTAAAAAATTACGTTTATTGAAGTCATTAATTTTATCTTTAAATTTTTAAAAGAGTTTAATTTAGAAGATAATGATGAATAACCCTTGGTTTTAATGTCACACAATTTAACAAACCATAACTTTGTAATGTTTCAATTAGTGTTTCAAATTTGTAATTCACTACGGCATGGGGCCGAAAGTTAGTTCAAAATTGAACAGAAATTCGAATCATGTACATATACAGTTTTGGTTTATTAATTTGTGTGACTGATTAAAACCAAGGGTTATTCATCATTAGTATCTAAAGTTAAATCAGTCATTTAATGCTTTAAATAATTCCTTGAAGAAAGTTTAAAGTATTGAAAGAGTTATAGATAACACAGGTAACTTAATTTTTAAACAGATTAATAGGTCTGTATTGAGATTTTTTTCAAAAAATAATGGTAATGTTTTGTTAATAGCAGTGCACATAAGATTAATTCAACTGAAATTTAATAGAAACCATATGTTTTTAAAAGTATTTATTTATACAATTTTACTAGCAATTAAGTTTAATGAAATACTACATTGTTAGATCAACGAGACTTTGAATCAAGCAAAATACATCTAGCAAACGCACACAAATGTTACTGAATCTCAAACACAAACTTTGTTGAATGAGATAAGTTGAGACGACTTCAATCAGCTAAGGAAAGTTATTTAAAATTGAACCAGAGCCAGTCGGTAACGCCAGGTGAGAAGTTCATTTGCATGTTGATGAAACTGTTCCACTGCTGGCTCAAAGTTTAACCGAAATTTTTCCTATTACTGAATCAATTAACTTATTCAAAAAAAATTTTATCCATAAAATGCCATATTGCATTCGTTCCTGGATTAAAAGTGGACGGGAAAAAACCTGAAGAAGACATAAACATATGCCGGAACGTTGCTACGAATTAAATTTATAAAATAAAATAAATGAATGATGGATCTAAATTGACGCGAGAAACGACTAATCACGTTGAATTTAACCTTTAGCCTCCCCTAAATGAATGAAATAAATAATAATATTAACAAAAATAAATAAGGAAACACAAGTTAGAAGACAACTTGACTCTGTGAATTTGTATGAATAAAAGTAAATAATGATAGTAAAATTAAATATTTATAACACCCGTTTAAAGAAACTGATATTGTAAAAGAATGCATTCACAATTTAACGATAATGTTACCCAGCATAAAATAATTAAATTTAATCTATAACATTAATTCTTAAATTCATTTCGAAAAAACGTTTTAAAATTTTCTCAATAAAAGAATCAAAATCTAAAAAAATAAATATTACTCATTAGGTGAATTTAGTGTTGACTATTGTTGTAATAAACATTTCAGATAAATTACTTTTAAAACATTTTTTCAACACATAAACTTTCAACTTTATTCAAATGAAATTTATGGCATTTTTCCAATTTATGGAACAACAACATTATGATTCAAGGGTTTACGATTTTTTTTGTGTTCTTTAATAGTTTCAAGAGCACGTTAAGTTTTTCATATATAATACATTTTCAATTACGTTGACTGCAATTGAATTGAATAAATTGTGATCATTTTCGATTTACGGTGTGTCGGAAAGTGCAAAAACCTTTATCGGTTGCAAGATTAGCAACGGTTAACAATTAAGATGTAAAATATTTCTTGAGCATAGTAGACGAACTCCAAACTCTGAAAAAAGATATTCATCTCACGTCTTATTTATGGTTCTTGTTCAAACATTTCCGATCCACATGTTAAGTTCATTATGATAGTTCATATAATACATTTTTTTCTTCTTCTTCAATGGCTCTACAGCCCATTGAGGGCCTAGGCCTACCGGGTCGACTGTGGACTGTCAACTTGCATGACACATTCCGAATATGGAGTGACACACCTTTTAGTAACGTAAAAATTCTGGTGATCGATGACTACAAATCAAAATATGTGCGAATGCATTTTAAAAATATAATTATAACAAATATAAAACGTGTAACCATCAAGAATTACGCACATTTCCTTAGTTTATTAAAAGACTCGAAAAATATTCAGCAAGCGTATATTACTTGCACTTTGTGTTAATTGATGTAATACGATATCGCACCATTAACGTCGGTCCTATGTAATGAATCGTTATATTCATACCTCTACAGTTGAACTTTAATAACATGTTTTCATAAAGGAGAAATTAAGCAGGCTATTAATTCGTTTCCTTTTTTTTGTCAAAAATAGTAGATATTACGTTAAAGAAAATAAATCTCAATAAGACTCATACATAATTCTTGTAAACATTTTTGACGTTATAGGTTACAGCATGTGATATATAAAAAAATAGTAAAACGTGTGTTGATCATTTGAATTCATGAAAAATGTGTATAATTTTCCATTACGTTGGAATATCTTGGAGACGTAACTGTATTTGACCGTACGGATATGTTTTCAAGTAACAGTATTATCTATAAAAATTCGGAAGCTATTTGGTTCACCTTAAAATAAAGTTCTTGAAGGTATAATGTCCTCGTTCAACACTAAGGAGAATGGTAACAGCAAGGCACTAACTGGTTGCATTCTAACCTTCAACGCCTTCTAAATGACAAGGTCTGCTGGCATAGACCTAGCATTGTTCAACATCTTATTAGACTTACAAAGTGTTGTTATAGATATGTGTGCTTAGTTTATCCACACGACTGCCTAACTTGCCAGGTAGTAAATAAGGTAATGAAAGGAAACTTAAAACCCAAAGTCAACCGGGTAATCTCCCTAAACAGCGACGTTTAGATGGGTAGCCCTTCCATTGTCTTCCAGGTTGGAAGAAACGTCGCTGTTTACGGAGATTCCCTGGTAGGACACCCGAGAAACCTTTCTTTATTCTCTTCACCGGGGAAGCCTTCGATCTTTAAAAACCAAAGCTGATTGATGGGCGACGCCAAAATTAGCTTCAATATTGGAAGGCTGTTAAAAGAAATTTTGATAAAATCTTCACGGTTGAACAACCGGGTCAGGCTTATAAATAAAGTTAACGTTTTCGCGGACATTCTCTGCCCCCGTCATCAGGCACACAACACATGCTGTGATGATGTATTCTGTCTGATGACGGCGGCAGAGAATGTCCGCTGAAACGTTGACTTTATTTATAAGCCTGACCCGGTTGGTCAACCGTGAAGATTTTATCAGTATTATCCATGGGGAAAGTCTATGTTCGTTAAATTAAATTTTGTTTCAACTTTTTGATAAATTCAGTACTGCGTTATCATTTATCGTTTCAAATATCAATTTACAGAACTGGAGACGCGAATAATGAGAAGGAAAGGGAAAGATTAGATATAGGTAAATGAGGTAAGGTCGATGTCACGGTAAAACACTTAGTGGAAGAAATCAGTATGCAGATGGACTTAACTGAGTAGATTCTTGTCTCTCTAGGATTTTGGATTCATGAGCCTATGATCTGACGCGATGACGATTAATCTCTAAAGATGAAGAGTATAAAATACTGTTTGAGACGACAGTCAATTACTACTGGCTTTCTTTGAATAACCTCTCCTCTGCTTGTAGAGTTCATTTTCGTCTTCACCAGTCTCAAATGAGGCATTGGAACAATGTGATACCAGAAAAAATTATTAAAAGAGATAGTTGGCTTCCATCTAAACAAAGATGTAAAATGAACAATTCTTCCTGACAAACTCGAAAGAATAAACAGTCTTAATTTTAAAATTGGCGCAAGAAGAGAAAAGAATATTTGGTACTCTCATTTTTCAATAAATGCGCATCGTGCATAGTGATATAGCGAAAAACAGACAAAATTAGTGATAAATATAAATAACACTCAACGTTTCTGCAAACATTGAGGCTTTCGTCGGGAGCTGAAATTGTTATAAATGTCTGTAAAGGAAAGCAATGATATTACAAACCAGTAAAACCCGTCAAATATGTCCAAATATGTTTTTAAAAAATTTAAAACTGGAGGAAATTAAAACATAATATCAGTTCAGATGAAACTATAAAAATATAGACGTCTGAATATTTGAAAATTTAAGTAAAATAACATTTTATAAACATATAATATGTAGCGGATTCCACGTTCCTCCGTATTCGAGGATTTTTTATTCCTTTAGGGTGCCAGGTATATTTCATAAAAACTCCAAAAATTGATTTTTCTAGTTTTAATTCCAATCAGAGCATGAGAAAAAATTATATCTGCAGGGCGTGGTCATTCTCTCGTCGTCCCGCCGACACAACCTGCTCCTTCCATTACCCCATGACGACTCCCTTCCCTTTTCGTACCACCCAACGTCTCGCCAGACCACATTGTTGGCCCCGTGTTGCGTCAGTTCCTCAACAATTGCAACTCGCAAGCTGGCCTGCATTGTTCAATGTAACTTTTCATGTTACAAATAATTATGAGAAAATTTATTTTTACTTTAATAAATTTGCGTGAATTTCAGAAAACTCTCACTAATATTAACTCTAGACACGAAGAAATTAACCAAGTTTTTACGAACGTTATGTGGTATATATTTTTATCATCCATTACTATCACCATCCTCTGAATACAACGTTGGGCAACATTTTACTTTAAAATTCTTCTATGAGGTGTTGGTATGTGGTAGGAGAAATATGAGACCATGTCTGATGACCTGCAATTTCCAATTCCTACACATTTGATTGATGGTACTGGATCCAGCCTCCTGATGGCCCTTTGATCTCATCCTAAAAAATTTTTAATTGGACTGAGATCTGGTGATTGTGAAGGCAAACGAAACAAAGTAAAGTCTCTGTAATGCTCTTTGACAAGGAGAATTGTCCTGACTTAAATTTCCTTGGGCGAGCAGACACTATTTCACATGAATCAAAGGACCCATACCATGACAAGAAAACATCCTCCAAACCATAATACTGCCACCATAAGCTTGACGTGTTGTAGCAATACAAGCTTCGTGTGGTTTCTCCTTATTAGAGTCCTGCTATCTGCATGGTGCATTTGAATTCACAATTCATCAGACTACATTACTATTTTCCAGTCATCTACTGTCCAATCCTTGGTTTCCTTTGCAAACTGAAGACATATACCCTTGATCAAGGAAGACAGTGGAGGCTTTCGAGCAGGTCATTGACTTCTGTAGCCCATACAGTGTATTGTGCGACGAACAGTTTGTTCAGAGTCGTTCACAATTAGTCCTAGATTAAGATTCTATGTTCTTGAACAACTGTTTTTATTCTCTTGAATTGGAAAATTCTGGTAAGTCCCTTTTCAGCTCGAGCAGTGAGTAGCCTGCAACGACCACAAGCCTGACGTTGAGACCATGTTTCTTGCTTTGTAGTCCACTCTCTGTAATCGTTAATAGCTGTTGCTCTTGAACACTTTGCTGATACTCGTTCCGACGCTTCGAGCGCCTGCGATCCTTCTGCCTTTATATTCGCAAATAACGCAGTACAACCACTGATTCATTTCTCCTGAATTCCCTTTTTAAAGCAATCTCGCCCTCTAGAAGCAATACTGTGACACTGTCAGGTGGTCATAATAATCCGGCCTCTGGTGAATATATTTCTATGTGTTTCTCGCAATACCATCATTTGACTCTAAATTTTGTCTGTTTTTTGGCTATGTTATTATTTAATTGAGCGCTTACTTCTTTTAGTCTTATATTCGTAGACAGAATCTTCAGACGTACAAAACCGAATTTCCCACAGTACTTCAAATTAGACTCCTATGTTACAAACAAAAAGGCATATCGCTGTTATTATAATATAAAAAAAAACTAATTTGACATAAAGTAGTTATTATATAATTTTACCCAGTGAAGTCCCACAGACGGGATGAAACAGTGATCTGTGCTATATTAACTTTTCTGACTTATTGGGTATTTTATTATTTAATCCATTGTGTCTTGTTCGACTATAGCGCGCCATGGCGTCATCATTTTCCATTAGTATGACAGATAATATTTTTTGCTGACACTGTAACTGTTCATCAAGGTATCATTGAATTGGGCGATTTTTTGTTGTTGCAATGTATATGTGGTCGGAGATTCTCTGTGCACGGAACGGCTTTGTTACAGATGTTACGCTCCCTGTATCTGTCATCCGGAGTTAATGGCATTGGCGCGTAAAGCGGAGACGGGGAAATCCCTGCCAGCGTCCTGCTGCATGCAAGCTCAAGCTCAGACTCACATCTCCTTGGGGTCACCGCTGACAAATAAATCTCTACAACTTCAGAGCCTTGATACTCTTAAGGAGACAGAAACTAAACTCTCAGCATTGTGTCTCATGGTTATTTGTTCTCGTTGATTACAGACTTAGATTTAAAGAGAAACGTGGGAAAGAGCTACGTAAATTCTAAAGTCCAACTAACCTGTCATACATCGATCGTACATCCGGAACAACTTCGACTTAAGTGAGTGAGGACAATACATACAGTATATTACATATATAGGGTCTACTTGTGAAATTGTTTGACGGTGAGAATTCAAGAAGGAATAAGGAAAAACATTACTTTCGGTTGATTTGTTTATATTTCTAGGCATAATATCTTTTTATAATATAATAGTTATTAATGTCTGGTTAAATAAGGCCAAAAAATCAATGAAACATAAATTATAATTTAATAACAACGACATGTAAATGTAAAAAATGAATGTGAAAACGGACACTGATTTTCTCAGTAGAATATATAATATCTTAATTCATGAAATGTAATATATCAAATGTATAATTATTATCTTTGCTTTTTTGTTTAAAATATTATTGTCTTACAGTTCTTTATTTACTGTATTCTTTGATTCTATTGTAATATCTTTGGGACGTTATGAATATTGTGCATTGCTATTTAGTTCAACCTGAAGAGGGTTCAGATCAGAACCGAAACATGTAGTTGTTTTTAAATTATAGTTTGTTATGTTTCACTGATTTTGGTCTGTTTTTTGGCCTTATTTAAACTTACATATTATCTTTTTAAACAACTTCTTAGAGCGGTCCAAAAGGTAAATTATTGGAAGGTCGACTGAATACCAGGTTAATCCCGAAAGTACTCGGCCTAATACAGGTAACAAAAATATTGTGAAAATGTATTTTTAATTTCTAACTTAGTCCCAGTGATGTTTATAGTGAGAATTATCGAGCTCTTCAAAATATCCATCAACCACAGACTCCGGTACTTCATTGGTTAGGAAATCTTTTACCAACCCGCCATTTTTTCAAGTTTGTAAACAGAAATTAATTCTACAGAGCTAAATATGGCAAATAGGGTGCTATTAGAAATTTAGCTCACTGATTTTGAACAGTAATTTCTTTCTGGTTATTTATCACTAAAACTCTGAAATAAGTTCGCATAATACTCGCCGTTGGTTGTTTTTCCTTTATGAAGACATTAAATGAATTTTATTCCAGACGCATCCCAAAAAAATGTCTGCATGACCTTGCTAGCAAATAGAACTGCCTACGCAAGTTATGAAGCAGATTATCCCGTTTTAGTCAGTCGTTTAGACTGTTTCAGTTTCAAGTGGAAAGTGACAGACCCATGTTTTGTCCACAGTTGTGAATCGACGCAAAAAAAACTCGGCTTTATTCCAGTATTCCCTTTCTGCGAACTCGCACACTTTCAGTCGACGGTCATCCATTTGGTGGATTTTCGTCACAATTTCTGGCGTATTCAGTTATTTGAATAGAAGCTTGAATTTTCAAAAGTTAAGTGTGTCATAATTGTCTGCTCTTAACTAATTTTCCCATTGTTTTAATAGAACAAAAGCTATTAGCTTTGACCGATTGAAGAAAATGAAACCTCGCAGAATGTGCCTGATAATTGACAGCGGGGCATTGAAAGATGGTGTTTTCCAAAAAATTAACTTTTTTCATAGTACCAGAACAAACTCTTATTTTTTAAAGTATTTATTAACTTATCTAGCGGGTACAATAATAAAATTTAAATGTGATAATTTATATGAAATTTAAAATTAATCATTATAATACATTGGATCATAAAGAACGGCGTGGATTATTAATTAAAGAATTGTTAGGTTACAAAGACATTGATGATAATCATGCAAAGTAATAGCACGTTTCACTGGGTCCCTAATTTGAGATTTTATCTTGTCTACAAAATATTAATTCGAAACGATTGGACTTAATATATTAAAAATTATTTGATGATGTTACAATTGGATTTTACCTTATATGACATCATCATGCTTTCAGTAAATTAATGACAATTTATGAAAATGTTTATCGATAAGTAGATACATTATCAAGAATAAAATTAAATTAATTGAGGAAAAAGATACCTGATTAATTGTAGACAGCGCCACCGTGATTAATATATTAGCTTATGAGAATCTTTTCAAGTGAATTTAGAATGACGCTATTAATTATATATTATTATTATTTGAAGCTTATGGTGAAATTCAATATTTTTATTCTCATTTGTGGACATAGCAAACTATTAACACTGTATACATTGATATAAATCACTTCATAGTACAGTCACTGTAGCTAAAATAAAAGTATATATCCTTAATTTGAGTTCTGCAGCGAGACGGACGACAGTAGAAAATATATTTATGTAGTTAAGATATTTAAGTAGTCTGAAAAAAACTATGGTATTTTTCTCGACTATTTATAAGATAAATAGGTCCAATTTTAACGAGGGGTACGACCCCAAAGAAGTTCATTTAGGTAATTTCTACCAGAACATATGAAAGCTTTTACCATTTGCCGCCATTTAAAATGACTTTTAATGGCTCAGAGGCGCACTCAGAGTGCAGACGTTCCCTCATTGTTAGTAGTTTCGCTAATTAGACTCTTCGGGGCGGCACAGGATTTTGTTTTCTGCCAACTGGCTGTTTGAAAATGGATGTGAATTTGAAGCATGAGTTTTCTTAGGCTTTTAGTGGAAATGTATAATCATAAAATTTGTTTTATGTAACAGGATCAAGGGATTTTTAAATACATAATATGCCAAATTGTGTAATTGAAGACTAAATTATATTCACAAGTTTTTATACTAAAAGTTGAATTACATTTCGACCTTTGTCAAAGGCTGGTTGATACCAAATCAGTTTATCCAACCAGTTCTTGAATAAGATCTACAGACAGACCGATATCTAGCACAACTTTAAGAATCCAAAAGTTATCAGTAAGTGATTTATGTTAAGAGAAAATACAATTTTCCGATATCGTTATGCATATGAAGCTTCAAAAGAATCATCCGATTCCAAAAATTCATAACTATTCAGACATTAATCCGATGTGATTGAAAAATGCACTGATAAACAGAGGGAACTCTTGAAATAAAAGTGATAGGCTTCCTCGACGATGGATTGCTCGTACAGTTCTAAATGATCAGTGGTATATGAACAAGCCTCAAAGGTCACCGGACATCACATGGTATTTATTCTAATACAAGTTCAGAAATGACTCGATTTATGTGCTTCCGCTTCCAGCAACAATTTTTAATTCAGGAACAGCAGTACAACAACCGTAGAAGCAATAACTCATGACATGCTGGGGGCGAAATTTGAATACCGCATAGACATATGAAGCTCATATTTGGGGTCTATATTGACCACGTTTGAGTTTGTATGAAAAATGTAATGTATTTTCCTTTATTAAAAAAATATTATTTATTTTTAAACAATCAATTAATTCTTTTTGAAAGACTTTGTGTCGTTTATTTTAATTGCTTGAATATTATTCAAACTTTTGTTTGTGAATTGCGTTCTAACGTAATACCCATCATTTGGTATCTTAAAAATTGATAAATAAATAAAACGGACAAGACATCAGAAAGAATTTAATGCAAAATCAAACTATATTTCAACAGACGAACAATTAATATATTGGAATAAAATATTAGGTAATTATGAATATACTTTCTTTCTTATGATATATTAATCTTTCAATAAATAATAAAATTTGGAAAGATATTTGTAAATTCGAGGTAATTTTAAGCATAGTAACCGAAAAAATAGAATTTCCTAAAATTAAAATTTAATTACGTTATCTGATGAAGTTCCGAAGCAGGAGCGGATCGCTTTGTGATTTTTTATTGCAATGTATCTGACGTATTGGCCGTTTTATTAATTAATTCAACAAATTTCAGGTAAATAAAGAGTGATAGAAAGTTTCTTCTTGTCAGAAAATGAACCTGTTTCACGGGAAGGGCCAGTTAAAATAAAATATTTCCTACATCATTTGACGGAATGGTCTGAAAAATTAAACCCTAGCTAATTAATTTATTTCCCTTATTTAAATTTCTTCATTTTCATTACACGATAAATTATTTTAAAATTCCGATAAAAAGTAATTATTACTCAAATTATTAAAAAATAGAATTTTTTCGACGCTCTTGGGCACGAAGTTTTTGATTTAAAAATAACTATTTAATATCTTTTAATTTATTTTCTTGTGTTTTGTGAATTTTTTACTTTTATATCAAATTATAACTGAATATTAAAACATATTTTGAGAATAGCAGAAATTTCGTGCCGACACCTTAAATAAATTATATATTAACCAAATAAATAAAAATACAGCCAAAATGTCAGAAAACAAATTTAATTAACATTTACTTAATATAAATACAACATTTCATCTTTTCGGCTGTAACCGTCGTGGGAGATACAATGTAATTAGCCTATCCATTAAAAACATTACCTGAAGCAGTCCATAAGGATGGATGTAACGTTGTATTTATATTAACTAAATGTTAATCCCATTTATTTGCTGACATATTTGACCGTATTTTTATTTATTTGTTTTACGTGAAGCAGGAAATTTGATTTTTGAAATTTATAATATCATTATTTGTTTGTTTATAATTAGTTTACATTTCAAAATGTTTAAATAACTTTTATCATGTGATCAAAATGATGACGTTTGGATAAGGGAAATTAATTAATTAGAGTTTCAATTTTGTACACCATTCCGCCCAATTATTTAGGAAATATCTTATTTTCTGAATTTATATCCCAGGAAAAACGGCATATTTTCTCCTGCAACATTTTCGGTGAAATAAATATTTATTTTTAATTTATCTTTCTGATAAATTGTTGACAGAACCAACTTGCAATACTCATTTTAGAGCACAGTCAATTTTGTTATTGTTCTGTATTTAAATTATTTGTACTCTACATATTTGAATAAAATTAGTTATTGTGTGAGTAATGTACATCAATTTCCCTTATGTTGCTTTAAGACAGATTTTATGGGATTCAAATACCGCTGGTTTTACATTGCTGCTTATGGAGCTCCGAGACAGTTGGTGCACATGGAGTGGGGGAAGCAATTACCTCTGTGCCCAGCTATTTCCACTTATCTATATTATAATGCTCTTTGGCTATATCAATGGTGCTACCTTGTGGTAGTCAATATAAATATTTTTTAAAGAAACTTTTATTTCGATATACACGACGATTAATTTAAAAGCGCGTATGTTATTATTTTACAGTTTATTAGCAATGAGTTATAAACACGTGAATTTTGAAAGTAGAAACTAATATTTATAATTCCGCCAGTATCAATTTTCTTTTTACGTTTGTAAACACAATATGAGAAGTTTTTATTTCATTTCCTCATTTGTAAATGTAGTTTCCCAAGTAGAGAATTGATGTCAATGCTATGAACGGGATCGGCATTACGTATTGACGGCCATGTGTCTCAATATGGAGCAGTTACATACCTAAGAAAGATCGTGATTGAGGTACAAAAACATTTGCAACATAAGTTGAAGGGAAGTGACTAAAATATTGTCAGCTTTTTATTAGAACAAAATAATCTCTACGACATTCTTGTTCATCTAATAGTAAGTACCCTGTAGAAGAGATAACAATTTCACTTCCAGAGAGAAAAGTCCTTTCCTTTGTGAAATATTTGGCGAAGCATTTATAAGTACATTATCCGCGTCTATTCATCGTTGCCAAATAATCTCATGTCCGAACCGCACTTTCGCTAAGCTGCTACATTTCTCTTATATCCCTCACGTCCCGCTTCCCTGCGCTGAACCCTCGCATTGTCCATTCATGCTTTTCATCGCGCTGTCGGATGGGGAAAAAAACTTGTCGAAAACAATGCTTTTTGTTGGAAAACAAGATATTTCACAAAAAAAGCTACCAAACGGATGAAAAGTAATACGCTTTGCGCGCGTATTTTACAGTAAAATGATCCTTAAAACAATAAAAATTCTAAACAACGCCAATGAAAATGAAAAAAAAGAAGTAAGCGGTACATATACATTTATCACAAACAAATATAAAAATATACGATCGGTACACATATTTTCATTATTGAAAACGTCCTATTTTGTAGTAAGAATAATCATAATAATACGGTGCTTTTTTGCCAAAAGTTAAACAAACATAAATTGTCTAAAACATTGTAGCATTATAAATACACCTGGTTAATAAACTGTAATGCATTGAAGATGCATCAATGTTTTATTAATAAATAATAGAAGTGCTCTAATTAAAGCAATATGTCAGAACGTTTCGTCCTTATTTGGGACGTTATAAGGAGGTAAATGAAAAGAGGATGAGGCTTAAATTGTATGTAGGAATAAACCAGTCATATTTATCAGAAATGTACTTAAATAGCATTTCAAATAATCTGAAATTAATAAATTATCAAATAAACAATTAACACATTCCATATCTACAACGTTTCGTAAACAATTATGATATTTATTTAGGTAAAAATAGTGTATAAAAATTTTCTGCTGTTGTTAACCTTTAAGTTGGAAATAGAGATCCAAAAGTAAAAAAAAATATATCCTGGACATTTATAAACCTTGTTGCAATATTTTACTTTAAGACCATTTATTAGATGATTTGATATTTATTTGTTAAAAACTAAAACAAATTAATTGTTTCAACAGGCTAATTAGAAAAAAATTAATTTTATGAGAAAAATTTAGTTCTTTTTATTGAATTTAGCACGACGTGTTATTACATTTATGGCACCTCATCAAGTACAATAATAAATTATTATAAGTAATTTATTTCTTGAGATATTAAAGGATATATATATATATATATATATATATATTTGGAATTAGGCTGGTGACTTATTCATTTTCAATGAAGTCATAAATGTCCTTATTAAATAATAAAAGTGGTTAATTGAAAATTGTCAAGACGTATCGGTCCTTTTTAGAAGTGTAACAAAAGGGGAAGGTCGAAACCCCTAGCATATGTGTGAAGCATTATACTTAAAAATGTTTCAGAATGTGACAACACTCAAAAGTGTGTGACGTCATTATACATTGAGACATATACAGGAAAATTCGACATATTAATTAACTTAATATGGCGTCTGTTTGTTTACATTGTGCTACTCTCACCTGATCTCAATGATCCCTTGAAAAATACTTAAAAATTGGAAGCAATGTAATAACTACAAAATACGGAAGTATTACGTTAATTTTTTTGTATTTAGAACCACCCTTTTAGCACGTCATATTTTGTGGAACCACGGCAGATTTCAAAGTTGACTTATGCCCTGTTACGACCATACGAAATGTCAAAGGGTGTATAAAAATAGATAAGGGATCTTTAATCATTACAATGTAATATATTTCTTGTCAATTTCAAATGAGGATTATTAAAAAAATTTAGGTTATGTAGATATTTTAAATTTGTTGTATTTATAATTAAAAGACTGGGAAAGTAATTACAAGTGAGATTTCTCGTTAAACTTAGGCTATTTGAGTGTTATAAATGTTGTGATTTGATATAAATAAAAATTAAATGCTGTTCGTTGTAAGCACATCCTCTGAAAACCGCCAATTTTGTTTTAATGATGTCTGCAATAGCATAAAAAAGGTTTATAGGGAAAGAAAATTTAGAAAAATTGCAAGTAATATTATAACATTTTTGAAAAAATTTAGCATGCTTTAATATATGTAATTTTTTAATGAACTCAAGACCATAACTCACGATTCGAAAGAATACGCGAAATTATTATTTTTTGTTTTGTTAGTATTGAGGAAAAGAAATTCGACAATTACAAAGGAAAGTCGGAAAATTTGGACAAACTGTAAATGTTTCTACACTCGATTATAAATACGATAGAAACGACATATTTTGTTGATTCTATTCTTGTTTTTTACGCTTCTGGAATGCAAATACTCAATTTAAAAAAAGAATGTGGAAAGATCTAAAGAAACGCATTCCAGCCTAAATTAAAATAAAATTACATATTTTTTCACTTTGACATTGTTTCTCAATCTGGTCATAAAATGCAGTTGTCTTATTTATATTCAAATTTATTTCGCAATGAGCGCAAATGTTATTTGACAGCTGACCGTACGTTATCAAATTGTGAATCAAGTGAATCGGTTGCATAGCAACTGTATTGGTCGGTGTGCGATCAGGAAGGATTAATGTCCAGGGCTAATCTAAATAAATACCGCGATAACTCCGGGCACCAGCTAATCTAATAATAAGAGTTATACACGAATTTCTTTAAAACAGTTTATCATAGAATATTTTTGATTGACGATCTGTAAAGAAATCATTTCATGTGAAAATTCCAAAGTATTAACTACAGTACAGATAATCAATTTTTTTCTAAGAAAGGGTTGGTGGATTTCGTTATTTCATTTTTATATAGTGAATCATAGTTCATACTTCAAGCTTCAAATCCTCTTTGCGAGTAGGTATTTAAAGCATGAAATAGTTTGACGCGCCCCGACGCTAAAATTTCGAGTTCTTCGGGAACGCCGATTGGTTCTACGATTTGTGATTGTCGTGGCAGTATTGTGAGAATAAAATAAAAGAAGATTTTTTTACTTCCTTAAGGTACAGAGAGTACTGTTCACAGCGTGCATACCATTTCAGGGATAATTTTTAACTCCATTTACGTTCTGGGGATGTTATCACTCTCTCATTGCTCTGGGATATCTTAAGGTAGTACGCCGGGAGATTTCTGATTCCGTTAATGTACTGACAGTCATCATGCTGCTTATGATTAAATAAGCATTCCATCGGGATAGGCAGGCGTGGAAACGATAATCTATATCAATATCTGTCTATCTCTCTGACTGTCTGTCCGTATGTTCGTCTCGAATAGGCTCCAAAATAGCTCAACGGATTACAATGAAAATTTAAGGGTTTGAAAAAAAAGGCAATTTAACTTAAATATTAATGCATATTTAATTTCGATAATTATATTATTGTATATAATTATACGCGAAGGGTTCTCTTCTATACGTGCCTTAAATCTTTAAAAAGTGAATGCGGGTAGCCTATACTCTTGATCTGTTTATGCTTAGAAACGGCTTAACGAATATCAATAAAAATTTCAGGGATTGAAACAGGAATTTTAACGTAAATTTTCGTGTATGTTTTTTTTCTATATCTTGAAGACTTCAGAAGATATTTACATAAATATTTAGAAATCCATTGAATTACCACGCGCATTGCCCTTTTTTTACATTATTTGTTTTTTTGGGAAGGGGGTTAACAGGCTACATGAGGGTGATCCTGAAACAGGCAACTTCCCTTTAATAGCATAGGAAGGGAATTGAAAAGGGAGGATGCGGAAGGCAGAGAAAGGTAGCCAAGGGTTGACTAGCACCCCCGGACTATGGTTTAAGGATCCTACCCGGTGTTTCGCCTAAAGAGATGCAGGGAAACCCCTAGAAAACCTGCATCAGGCAGGTCGGGCATCGGGTACTATTCTCACGCCCTTCCGAATGACGGGAGACGAGTTTGTTTCGAAACGTATATTAGCGGGACTTGTTTTAAACCAACGGCCAGTTATAAGGTTTGCCCTGAAGCGATCGTGAATAGATGATACCGTAATTTTTATGTATTCAATGAATTCAACTTTATCAAAATTCTGTATCTGTTGATTCGTTTTTAGGCAAAATAAAATAACTATTTCGGCTGAAACGAAGTCGCGGGGGGTTAACTAATCTTCAATAAATGACTCGCTCGATGCAGGTTAAATCTTATGTTGAGCAAGGGATTAATGTCATATATATGTCAAATACATGTGCAAATACAAATAAGTAGCGGGGAACACCGGGTACTCAGATAGGTTAGCATTTTGGTAGTCCAATATCGGTTTAAACAAATTACTCGCGACAAAGAAAACTGAGGGTCAATTATTTAATGCGATCATATTTCTATATATTTTTAACTATTTTCGTTGTCCTTAGAAATTTACTCCTCTCTCCACATTCGAATACCTCAAAATATTAGCATAGTTATTTTAGTCAGCTGGTGTGTAGTAGTTACTAGGCTATTTAAGACGCGCGGTGGCAGTCTCTGGCTAATTCAATTTAAGTCGACCTTTTGTACGTAGAAATACTTTCGTTTGAAGAATGACGTCACACGTAAGAGGATTCCCGGTATATGGTACCAACGAAGACCCATATTCTTCCGCAGACAGAACAAGATTACAGCCCGGGACTGTGAATCTCGGATATGTTGCGGTCGTGCTTAAAACAATCTACTGTTTGTTTGATTTCTTGGAATAAAAGGTGAAATTGTGTGAGTAGTTGAGAAGTAACTATAGAATAAACTAATTAGTGATATTTATTAGCCAATATATTTAATATTTGGTCCTCTTTTATATTTCAGGCGAATACCGAAGTCGCAAACAGAGTAAGTAGTAGTGTTTCACATACCGTTCGGTCGATGAAATTGCTGCTCAGGTAAATGGCTCACTCTGTTCTGAGCAAAGGGTATCTTAAATAGATAGATAAGAGTGTAAATGCCAGCCAGAGCTTGCTAGAGGCGGCAGCGTGACTGTCATCCCCACTCAACTGGGATCCACTCGCAACCATAATAACCCATGTAAAAAACACGTTCTTTGAGTCCGCTAAAATATATCTTAAGGCAACAAAAGACAAATTAAAGTGGATTATTTATTTACTCCAAATATTAGTAATTTAAAAAATAAATTTATTCGGACGAGTAAGAAAAAGACCATGTTTCGAAATCAATAATGCGAGTTGGATGCGAAGTTATGTCAACATACGTATATAAATGTTAAAAATATATAATTTTCTATTCGCGAATGCTGGAGGAGAATATAAATAGTTTTTCCTAGGATCTAAATTCGGAAAATACGATTTTTTATAAGCTTGGACCGAATGGAATTTTTAAAACGAAACACTACCTTATTAAATTATTGAAATTTAAACTTTTTAAATTCATAATAAAACATTTGAATGCGTTAGTTAAACATTTTTAAAGGAAACTAATTATAAACACCCATATTACGAAACTATATTTTTTTAAGCTTTCGACGCGAAGTTTTTGATTGAAAATAACTATTTAATATCTTTTAAATTATTTATTTGTGTGTTTGGAAAATATTAATGTTTTATTCAGTTTTATAAAAAAAATCCTGACGGTCAGCCGGCTGCCACTAGAAATGATTTCCTAACCTTCTGATGAAGGGGGTGGTGCTTCACAAAATTCAAGAATCACAAACCTTACATGGTGCCTGCCATCTGTGAACTTCAGGTAAGTCACCAGCTTTCAGTTTCTCTTACAATATATATTATAACATGTTAAATTACAGTCCGAGATAAAAACAATATAAGAGCAGGACTGTAGCCTGCGTGTTGCGACCTGTTGAGCAAGTTTTTCCCGCCACGACAGACGTCGTCGGGGATGCGTATCGTCGCGTGGCTGACGAAAGCGGAAGCGTACAGGGCAGTCCAGGCCAGAATGTCCTCTTAGACGGAAGTACTGGGGTCCGCGAATCCTTACGGCCACGTGATAATCAACAGCTATCGAATAGGAAGTGATACGCCGGGATGTATTTAAAGTCTTCTTTAAGTGCTTAATTAATTTACGTTAACGAATTTTGAGAGTTGTTAGCGGAGAATGAATGAGTGACCACGCCCTGTAGATTACCAGCTTCATACTCTGATTAAAATTAAACTAATTAATGAACAAAAAATACCTTGCGTCCTAAAATTTCATAAATTCCAATATCGAGGAAGAGCTATGGCGGAAGCGATAGGATCTTCTACATTATATTTTTGTGTCTAAATAGTATACATATGAAAAAGATTCAGTTCCGAGTGTTTATTTACGAGTCTTATTCATCGCAATTAAATGACTTGACTGAGATAATAAATAATAATAAAAGCACTTTTTATAAAAGTGAATAAAACCTTAATATTCTCCAAACACAAAGAAATATCAGAGAACAAAGTTTTTCCCGGTGTATTTGTACAAGAAAATATTCTCTGGTTTCCACTCGTTGCGCTTTGATCGCTGTTTGACCCGGACTAAAACCCATAATTACTCGTTATGTACATACGGAGAAATCACATAAACACTAACATTTCTAATTATGTTCGAGATTTCCTCTCAGAAATTTGATTATTTTTAAATATTTACGTAATCTTTATATCTTGTCATTTAAATATTAATCCTCAATTTTAATATATATATATATATACATATATATCAACTGTACAGGTTAATTATTAAATTCAAATAAAAACCAATTGAGTCTTCAATGTTTATTCTAGGACATTCAGAATCTTTCGGCTATTTCGCCATATTCATCTGATTTGTTTGGGTGGACCGTGGTTTATATACAAATTACGAAAGACACTGAATGTTATGAGGTTATTTTGATGAGTGCTTTAAAAATGCGAAGTTTTATTTTGATGACAAGCAATGTTAGAGAATGTAAAGAAAACTGAAATCCTCTAAGAGGTAAAAATTAATTGGAAATGTACTTGAGTAATTAACTGAATTAATGAATGTAAATTTGAGATCTTGTAATGAATGAAAGATCCTGAATATCATTAAAGACTGAATTGATTTATATTTTATTTAATGTTAATCCTCTTTCAAGTTTGTATTTTCCCATTTACAGTTTTTCTACGTTTATACGTTTCCTTATTTGTGTATTTATTGATTTGCTATTATAAGTTTTTTGGTGCTATTCCCATTAGTGTGTTATTTCTCGTTACATCTTAATGATGTTTTCTCATAGCTGTGCATAATCCATTGGCATATTTTTTAAACGTGGTCAAGGAAGCTGGGGCTAAGATTGAAGGATAATCACTATGCTGACCTCCAAGACAAGGGAATGTGTCATGGAAAACTATTGGCTATGACCCTAAATAAGCTGTAGCATTAAGGAGAATTAATTTTATTAGGTATTGATGTAATTTTAATTTAACTTATACTTTTTCACAGTAGATGGTAAACATAGTATCTATAGTGACATTCATCGATATATTTTCTCGTGGCAAAAAATGGTTTTAGTTTGAACATTTTTTATGAATCATAGCAAGTAATATTTTATGGGTTTGCTTTCTGTCATGAACACTGTAGCGGCGACGGTTTCGGCAGTAATTAATAAATGGTAAGTGGCATCAGGAAAGAACCTTCGTGACAATCGGCTTCGGTGCGTCACCGCTCGAGCACTTCCGTTCTTCACAGCGCTACATTTATTGCGAGGAAATTCCTCCTGGGATTTCACTTGGGAAGTTGCAACACCTTGGCTTCTGCCTCTTTGTCCTCGGCATTAACCTCCGCCGCAGAAACGTGTAATCAGTGTTTTATGAAATTATACTGCCATCGCACAGTTGCAATCCGTAATTTTCAGGTTCGCGAAAGAGCGCATGATACCAAGTTGTTGCAACAAAATGGGAAATTTGCATTCGCAAATAGTTACCTTCGGCTTTCGTTCGTTGGCATCACGTGTCACGAAAACGAGGACATGGTATGTAATCTCCGGTACTGACGTTAACGTGGTGTTTACTACATTCCTAGAACTAGAAACTCGCCATCACTCAATCGTACCTTACGGTAAGAAAAGCTATTGCCTCATTCCCTTATGTTTTGCTAGTTAAAAATTAATAAACCTATTTTAAAAAATTCCTTTCGTCTGGTTAAAAAATAGCGTCCAATGTTTTGCAGATACCATGCTGTTTATTGAATTTATAGGTACTGTAACGGTCAAGCACATCTGTTCGGACTTTGGCGGTAAGGAGTCAAAAGAAATGAGATATTATTTGACAAACAGGGGTAATAAAAGTCAGATATTTGGGCGCCAGTGGAATTAGATTCGCGGCCGCTAGAATATGGAGACGGAGAATAAGCTTGGGAATAAGCGTGGATTTTCCCCAATAACCGTGGGGGAGAGGGGCAAACTATTCTTCCCAGAGAAGAGTCACAATAATTCCCTGACACCTTCGGAATACATATTAAAGAAGTGGGGAAGTGGCATTAAAAACCCTTGCAGACAGAGAATTGAATCATTGAACAGAATCAGAAGGCAGATTGTGGAGACGAGAGGAGATGGTTAGACGAGGCAAAAAAAATTTCCAACCCCGACGATCAATATTAGCGGTTGCGAGTCATGATCGAGAACGACCAAAATTGGAGGAAATGCAGCCAGAGAAAACTCAGAAAAATCCATGATGCTGACACGATAATTAACCCTGTAACCCTTTGCTGATTTCCTATACTGCTGGGACCAAATAGATTTTGTGTGAAATATTTCCGCTCTTTGAAAAGGCACATAACATACGATTCTGAGTGTAGAGATTTAGAATTTAGTCATAATAAATTTATTTGTATCACTTTTTTTGCAAATATATATATTGTATTTTATTATAAAGAATTGCCGGCTGATAATTTAAAAAGGAGAAAAATTGTAATTTTTTGTAAAGTTAATTGTTTTCTGTTATCATAATGGAATTTTATTCTCAAATATTAATATTTCATTAAAATAATTAATATCCCCCATTCTTCTCAGTATGTATAATTTTCTTAATTACTGAGAACAGTGTTGTCATTTATTCTATTCAATACATTGTTTCCTACAAAAGAAGCCTTTAATTACATACTTAATATTTTTTTTTCATGTACTCTGTGTAAAACGAAATTAAATATTACATTAGAAGAAATAAAATTTTTGTGTAATAATTCTCTAAGACGAAATAGCCTCAAACTTTTTGCCTTCTTAAGTATGAGATTGTAGTTACTTTATGTAAACTATGAATAGCAAATAGATTACCCTTTATAAGTTTATAAAGTAGATCTTATGATAATTTAAGGTTCCAAATCGCTTTTGGGGAACCAGATAAAATATTTTCCCAGACCTGCGGTCTCTTAATTATGAAACTATTAAATTGAGCTCAAACCCTTTACAAAAATGGTGATATAAAGCAAAAAATCATAACATCAGGAAATCCCGCAGTATTTGCTATATTTCAAGAATTTTTTTACATTAATTTAATTTACACGTTTGGTACTATAGAGATCTTTCGTGAGTGCAATTTTCGTATTTATGTTTTTCTAACGGAGAACTGGATCACAGCTGTAAATAAAAGCGAAAACTTAAATTTGAAATACGTATAACCTTTAAATGGTTTCATAGTCACTTAAAGTAACTAAAATAATGATTGTAAAATCCCAAAATATTGAGGACCACAACTGTTCCATCATGTAAGAATTATCTTAAGATCGATTACTTTGTGGTGCACTGAGTTCATTAAAGGACAATGATACGTATGTAAATGGAGAATAGGTATGCAGGCTATAATGCACTTAATACAATGCGGTTTATTTGAAATTTATAAGAAAACGCGGTGGTGAGAACATAAAAAATAATCATAAATACCTGCAATAGAATAAAAGCATGCGGTCTGCCATTCTATAACCTACACAATGTATATTAAAAAACATATCTCTGAACTAGCAAAACATAAGGGATTGTCTGAGATGGTCAAGCACCCTCTGGTGGCAAGGATTGAACCTCAGGGATGATCAGCAGTGGATGCACTTTTCCGGACACCCTATACCAACTGTTTCGAGTCCCTGTAGTTGTAAACTCAGGTTTAAGGCTCACTGCTGAAATCCAATTTCTTTCGTCGGCTTTGGATCTCGACAGGAAGGTACTACTTTCATCTGCCCGGTAATTTAATTTCGCAGACAATCCTCAACTGCTTATTTGGCGTTACATTCTCAAATTCTGGTATGAAAGAAATGGATTAAACCAATTTTAAATTAAGGATTAGTTTAGGAACGAAATATAAACTTTCAGTATTTTTTTTCTATTTAACTTAACACCGGTAACGTATTATATAACTAGTCTGGCGAATAGCGTAACGTGTGTTTGATAACCGGCAAAGAGATTCTTTCTCCTAAGAGCGTTGCAGGTTACCTAGCAACGCGGCTTGTTTATTTAGCTCGCTGACATCACTGTAACTCGCCGTTGCTATATATTTGATCAAATATAATAAATATTTATTCGTGTAATTCATCATTGCAGAGGATTTACCAATCACTGTACACTAGCCTACTGTTTCATATCAGAAACGTACTCAAAAAGGGACAATATTTTGTTGGAGTCAGTCCACGAACTGGTTTAATGTAGGTCACCATTCTAATCTATTATGCGCTAATAGTGTCATCTGCACATAAAGCATTACAGTTCGCTTCAAACCTGATTTACATAACATTATTTAGTCTTTGTCTTCCTCTTCCATTTCCACCCATACACTCCCGTCTAATACAAATTTAATGAATCCTTTGTGCCCAAACGTGTAGCCTATTAGTCTATCCCTTCTCTTAGTCAGAATCCTACGTAATATTCTCTCCTTACCAATTCTATTCCATTATATATATTATGATTTATGTCTGGACCTACTCAACTGGCTTTCAGAATTCGTCTGTAGAACCACATTTTAAAGATTTCTATTCATTAATGATTTTCACCAGCAATTTGTCGTACGCGATTGCGTATCACATCATAAATTAGAGTGTTTTTACATGTAAACAATATTTTATTTACATATATGTGTGTAAAATTTTAGATTCATGCCAGACGGAGTAATAATGACGAATTAAGTCAGCTTCTTGACCAGAAGGGGAACATGAATGTTGCACGTTACTTCAATGGACATGGCGAAAACGTCGATGGAAGGCGACAGAAATAAACAACTTGACATCCGGTTAGTCAGTCCCGGATATAATTGACCAAACTTGGAAAAGTCCAGCTACAATCAGACGAACTGATTTCAAGACAGAGGCTTTTATTACCATACATGTTGGGAAGTCTTCCAAAAGGAAGGGTCCCTCCGTGATTTGTTACGCTGATAGTTCATCACCTTACACTAGGAGATTCCCTACTGACAGACAACTCCAAATTTACATTGAGAGGTGTAGAAGTAAAATACGCATCATCCTCCCCTTTTTACGAAGAAGGAGGGGAATTACATGCTTGCTGTCTTTTTTACTTGTTGCTATGCAATATAGAAAAAGCCTTGAGCTATTCAGTCAAATATTCAGGTAGGTGAATATATTCTGACTCGTGCAGTTTTATATAGATATAAGGAGATTTAAACACCTGAAATTTATATTACAGGTTCCTATTATGACATATGTAATCACTACGTGATTATTTTTCAAAACTCAAAACCTGAAGCAGTTTAATTTGGGTGAAATAAAACAGGCAAACAAAAAGCCCTCTTTAAGCGACTTCACGCATCTAAGAACAATGATTACTTACTATAAATCTAAAAAGAAAGAGACTTACCTACGAGGAATACCATGCACGGATGGAAGTGTCATCGCTGTTTACCGCGTTAGTGTGTCATATTTTACCTAGCATAAACACAATGGATGCTGACCTCCTGTGGTCTAGTGGCTAGCGTCGCTGACTCACAACACATATTCAGGTTCTAATTCTGGCATGGGCTTCGATGTTTGTAGCGTCACGGTCACGCAAACTGCTATTAAGACTGTTGGACAATCGATACGCTGACCACGTATCACCCTATATTATGAATGTGTCATGTAAAATGATAGTCCGCAGTCGACCCTCAAGGTGATGTAAGCAAGGGAAGAAGAAAAAACACTATGGTTGGTAGATAAACACACGTAATGACTCAGAAAGGAGAATTCAAAGATATCAGTCAGTTTTAGAATTGAACGAAACAAATCTGCTTCGAAAAATATGGATTAATGTACAAATTACCAATTTGCAATCAGTAAGTAAGATATCTTGATAATTTTATTATCTTATAACAAGGAAGTTCTAAGCATAATAAGAGCAGAGAGAAAAATACGGAGGACTTTGACTACGAGAAGTGATAGACTTATAGGCCACGTTTTGAGACATGAGGGCCTTGTAAAATCAGCATTAGAGGGAAGTGTGTCGGATAAGAACAGAGGACGCTGGGAACCCAAGGATGGAATACACTCCGCAAATTAGGAAGGGTGTGGTATGTAGTAGTTATGTAAAAATGAGAAGGACTGCACAGAATAGGTTAGCATGGAGAGTTGCAACAGATCAGTATAAGGACTAAATACAATAACAACATTTTCTAACAATCGTGGTCTTAAATACAGTACGTTGCTTGCGGAAATTAATTTTTCATTGTTATCCAGGTTAACAATCTTTCTGAAGTTTCATCAATGACAAAATTAAGACCGAAACGTATGTAGTAATTCATTTTGTGTACCAATTCTGAATTATGTATTACTTTTGTTTACTCTGTCGTAGTAAGAAGTACTTCTATATAGTTTTACTTTATTAAACACCGTAGCGAGTTAAGTAAGTAACGAAAAGGTGCAGAATCGAGAAAAGCAGAGTGAGAGAAAAGTAGAGAATGTGTAAAATTATCAGAAGTGCTTTGGAAGAGTCAGAGACGAGGTAATGACCGTAGATTAAATTTTATTCCGAGTTAACAAAGCAGTTTTATATGAGCTTTCCAATGTAAACTGAAGATAATGAAAGACTAACTTGTAGAGGACTCTACTAAAAAACAGTAGTAATGTTTCTTTAAATTGATTAATTTATATAGTTATATATAGTGTAAATGATTATGGGAGTGTTATATAAATTATTAATTAAATTACTTACGCTTTAGGATATAATATAATAATTTTATTTATTAAAAAAGTCCTTAATAGGGTTTCTGCGCACCATTAAAAACAAATTAATTAATTCAAGCAGGCGATTTTAAACTATCAGGGTTAATTACTTATTGGGGTAACTACGTGCAGCAGAGTTTTCGTTCACTTGACGAAACTATTTTATCTTCATTCGTGTATTGATGCCTGATACTAAGCTACCGGAACTTTCTTCTTCCTTCCGGTTTAATTATATATTTTCCCTCTGCAGACGGCAAGTGAGATGAAATTGGTACTGCCAGTGATTGAGGAAAGCCCAATTTTTCCTCCATCTTCCCTCTAGCCTTCCTTGTTCTGAATACAATCACTCTAAAGAGCAACAATTCACTTAAAACTCTTGGTGCACTCTTCAGTTTCCTCCTCCTTTTCACGTCCTGATCAACCCTCCTCCCTTCCACTTCACCTTCTCAACATCTAGAACCATTATGCTTATTTTTACACCTTCTCGCCTCCTAGCTAAACTCGTATATCCATTCTCTAAGAGAAAACGCTATTCCACGTGATGTTTGATCTGCCAATCCTCATGAGTCATTCGTTCAGCGCGGGAAATTTTCCATGGCACAGGAAACAGTGTCCTTCGGTAATTTTTAAGGGTGAATGTTCCTTCAGCAAAACAAGATTAATATCATAAATCCGCAGACAGGTATGACCAGCCTGTCGCCGGAAAAGACACTTCATACTTGTCTGTCACCGAGCATAATGTTCTTTATATAACCTTTATATCATTCAAAATTCGAATAAAATTAGTGAGGGGTCCTACTGCGCTACAATAATGTAAATTGCATAAATGTACAGACGCTAATAACCACTTGCAGTTGATGCGTCTTTAACTTGAGCTTTTAATACTAATAATAATAGAACTAGAAATTTAGACTTACCATTGTGGCTATAGGCCAACTGTATTTGTTAGTCGTTAACAATTATAATTAATTTATTCATAACGTCGTAATGCTTTTAATGTAAATTGAAGCGGTGCTACATCAACGGAAGAAGTTATAATGAGACAGAATTAATTCTATAAAATTAGTTTCGCATTCTCATTCAAAATTGAACAAACGAGTTTGTTTTCATAGGTATTTCGCAGTAAAGTCGTCTCGGAACGAGCGAGGAGCTTTGTTGCCGGAAACAGGTCAGAGCTCTTAGTTACTGATATTATAATTGGAAATCGCAATGAATTCTCTTACTACTGAAAACTTTCTCCGTAGACAATGCAGACGTCTAAGCTTAATTAACAAAGTTATTAGTGCCAATTTATAGTGCTCGAAGTTAATTAATTCAGCCGTCCTAATATGTCGTTACGACGATGAAGTTACTAAGAACTTCTTAAATTTCACAACGGTATTGGTGCAATTAAAGTTTACGAGCTAATACCAACGAGATTTATTTTGGTCTGTAACCGTAAAACAGGTAACTATTTTAGGTACAATCGCAATTGTATGTTAGGATATTTTGTAATATTAGAAAATAAATTTAAAACATTTCTGAATTTTAAAATGCATTTTGCAATATATTCGTTTTTAATGAGCCTTCGTTCAGTAAAATTGGTTCTCAAGAGGAGCTTCATTTTCTGCTGCTGATAATTTACTCTCAATGAGAAAAAGGGGCAACGAATTTAAAGCCTTAGAGCTGAATCTTAATTTTGACGTTATTCGCCTTCGTTTTTATAACTACAAGCCGTTTTGTGAGAACTTTAAATAATTCCTGAAATTGGGTCTGAACGAATTTTTATGCACTTATAACGATCTCCATCTTCAACAATCTGTTTGCGTATGTCAAATTGTTATTTTTATATTTCTCAGTTATACATGAAAAGATCTTAAAGCTCCATCCTTTTTAGCAGGTAAAACGACTAATTTCGATAGCGTCTTTCCATATCTTATTAAGTCGAATTTTAAGTTCCACGGGTGGTCAGCATACTCTCATCTAGAAGCTAAATAAGAAATCATAATAGGCCTCCTGACAATTTCTATGGGTTTTCCTGCATCTCTTTACGTGAAACACTGGGTAGGAACCTTAAACTACAGCCCGGGAGCCGCAGTCAACCCTTGACTACATTGCATCCCCCTTTTCAATTCCTTTCCTATGCTGTTAAAGGGGAGTTGTTTGTTTCAGATTCACCCTCTTGTAGTCTGTTAACCAAATAAATATAATAAAACAGAATTTATATCTGTTTGTACGTTTGTGTATTTGCTTTTATATTCATAAACGTGAAGCAAATGCAAAAAAAAACTTGGTACACGTATTCTTAAAAACATAAAAATAACACTGTGGGCGAGTAAGAGTGGTAATTAAACCCTAGCACAAACGTTGAAAAAGAATATCGGAGCGTGTCAACATGCGCAAGTCTCTGACGTCACAGAGAAGGAGTACAGGGAAATTCGCTGTATTTAATTCCTTGCAACATGCCGTGACTATTTTTTTTATTATGCTACGCTCACATTTCTCCAATTATATCCTGCAATACAAATATCAAGAACGCATGGAAGGATGATGAAAAAGCAGTATAAAGTATTTCTTAAATATGTAAGTTTATTTAGAACTACCTTTTAACATTCTATATTTCACGGAACAACAGCCCATGATTATGCTAGAGTATTTCCCAAGTATGGAAGTACCAGAAGTGTAATAAAAGACAATAGTTAATGTATTTAAATCATTATAATTTAATAGTTATTTTCGGTTGCAAAGACTGGCGAAATAATTTCATTTCAAAATTGTTGAGAGTCTTGGGCTTTGCGTGCTTCATGAGTTTTGTGTATTTAATAATCTATATACTGTATATAAAATCAAATGTATGTTTGTTTGTCCTTTATGCATTGCTAAACCATTCATTGGCTCGCAATGAAACTTTGGAAAGTTGTTGAGTACACACCCGCGAACGTTTCTGGCATAGTCCATCTTACCTACGATAGTAGTTATATGCATATATATATATATATAAACGTAAAAAAGTGAAAGAAATTCCTGTGGAAAGGGTTCGTGGTCCATCGCTCGTCGACATCTCCATACGTGAACGATAATTGCCTGTACTCTTGATCTATACTACAATATAATTTTTTAGCTATAAAAATTTCTCGCTATTTGTTGGGTAACAGGGTAACAGGGTAACAGGCTATAAACATGAAACATGAAATTTATCATTGCGTCAATTTATTCAAAACGCGTTGCGTAAGTGAAGTTTAAAATCCTGATCGCGTAGAAGATTCGAATCATGGTTCACTGTATACAACAAATGTAAAGCAATATTGAAATCCGGCAATTTTTCAGTAACAAAATATTAATTATGAGTAATGACATTAAATTATTGTTTTTCTCACTTAAAATTATTTAGTCAGACTTTATACTTAGTCATATCTACGAAAAAAATGATTGAATTTTTTTCTTCTTTAACTAGTAGCTAGGAGCTCGGCGTTGCCCGGGAATAAATGTATATTAACCCGACACGGTATTTTATCACAGAGTAATCTTTTGTCAGCACGTGATTAAACCATCACCGTGACAGCCACATTTTTGTGCTTCATGCCGTTATAACCACACTAATGACTCCCTATCTTAATCGTACTAAGAAATATACTGATAATTTAAATAAAGATATATATACATACATAAAAATAGATAGTAAATTGGACAAATAGCTCTTTTTAATTTGCCCTATAAAACGAAACAATAGCCTTCGGATTTTTCATAAAATCTAATTCAGTGAATATAGAAAAAGTATCATTTAAATTTTAGTATCTAATCTTCAGGGTAAAACTTATAAAACTTGAAATCGATTGGATGATTTGTGCAGCAACGACCTGCACAGACATGTGACTTTATGGGTAGTCCTATTAAAATAAATTGATTTTTAATCATGCTTTGAAAATTATTTACTAGTGTAATATTGGCGAAAAGTATATTATTTTGTAACAATTTTATATTTTGTAATTAAGATTATTTTATTCTTTTAATAACTTTCCAATGGAAAATATTTTAAAAATGAAGTTGAAATTATATTAAGAATAATAATGGAAAGTTATTTTGTAATTTTACAATCAAAAACTACGACGGACGCAATTCAAGTCAACTTTACGATTCACATCATCCCAACTGTTAAAATCAATTATAAATTACGAACCGAGAAAATTAAATACTCGCAATCTTGTCATTTTAAACTACATGCTCTATTAGTCGCGAGAATGTTAATAAATTGAGCCAGTTGTTTTTCATGGAGAAGGAGATTTAATACAATAAATACTGTTAATTTTAGGACAAGTTTTAAACAATTGATCAATGATTGCCGTAAATTTATATTTATTGTGTATGAGAGTTGTTATATTCTATTTATTATTATTATTATTATATTTATTATTGTTATTATTTTTACTACTAAAACTTTCTTATATATTTTTTTCATAATTATATTTTATTTATGTTCTTAAATGTTATTTGTGAAAATGTGAAATAAATTACACAATAAATTTTGAATTTGTTACGATGGATTCTTTATAATAAAATACAAAATCTTGATTGTGGCACTCCTTGGCCTCGTGTGTGTCCATTCCTGCACTATCTAGAATTCTCATTTAACGACAATTATAATATTAATTAATAGGAGACTTGCTGACATAGCAGTCAAAACTACTGAATCTACAATTTTGGAATAAAGGTTTCCATGACGGTATTGTAACCAGTTGAAAGAGTTTTAAAAGTTTATATCCTAAAGCGGAGAAATATGGCTTGAAGGGAGGAAGGAAAATTAGAACAGCTGCAAAAGGACGAAGAAGGGCTCATTTTAAGCGTCTCTGTGCTCGTTAAGCCGCGACGGGACCACTAAAACCGTGTATTTAGTCTGAAAATGCACGTATTTGGGGGAAAAAATACTGCTTACCGTTCTAAGAGGCTCGTGGTACCTTTTCCTCAACAGACTGACGTCAATACCGAAGTTCAATGTAGCTTCCTTTTGATACCATAAACACACTGAATAACTGTATAATATGGTAAAGGATATTAGTTACAGAAAAAAATGTTACGCTCATCAATTGGAAAAACCAAATGTGATTAAAAACCATACTGATAAATGGCAAAATATAAATCTTAATAATGGGATAATGGGAAGAACATTTTCAGCAACTAATACAAGGAATTAGAAAGTAATTTATAAAAGAAGAATCAGGGAATGAAATTATAGGAGTTGAAATAGCATCGGAGGATGAAGTTGGGTTAGTGATAAAAAATGGAAAATCACCTGGACCGGGAGATATTAATTTGGAATTGAGTAAATATGGTGGCCATAAGATTATAATATTAATAAAGGAACTTTTAAATAAGATATTAAGTGGAGATAAATAGGCTACAGAAATGATGTCTGGACAAAGCATTCTTAACTTCAAAAAAGAGGATAGGAAAATTAGAAACAATTACCAAGGAATTTGTGTTTTGAATTCACTTAAGAAGATTTTAGAGAAAATATATATGAAGAAGTAACGACCCGTATAACAAACTTAAACGATAAATTTTGAACATAAAGTAGGCATTTCGACCATTCATGGTCCTTATCAGTAAACTAAACCAACTAATGATATAACACAAAGAGAATAGCCAAAATATAAAATTAACTAACATATTTCCTGTAAATATTAAACTTGACAGTTAACAACTTAATAAAATATATGATGGTTTGTTAAATTGTCTGAGTTAATTTTATCTTTTCGCTATGTTCTATGTGTTGATTTAGTTTATTGATAAGTACCACAATGAATGGTCAAAACGTCTACTTTGCTAGAAAATTTTTCAAAATTTATTGTAATACGGGTCATTTAATCTTCGTATGTTTTTTATTCATAAGACGTTAATTTTTCCTATAATATTTAGAGGAAATAGTTAAAAAGAAACTTGAAGATGCATTTGAATCCCAATAAGACCAATGGGGCTTTACGACAGGAATTTCTTGCACAGACCACTTCTTCACGCCGAGACAAATCATGGAGAAGGGAGAATCGTAGGCCTCAAAAAAGCCTATGACTGTAAAATTCTTTATAAGGAGTTGAATATGATGTACATAGATCACACCTTAATTCAACTAATACAGCCTCTTTACATGATCAATATTTCCCAGATAAAAATAGGTACAAAACTCACCAAAAAAAATTGGAATAAGTACGCTCCATGTCACCTACACTTTGAAAAATTTACAAAGACAAGAGAATACGTGTGTGGTCCAAAAACTGTAAGAAAGTGGGAATAAATATAACAGATGAAATACATTTACATCACCTAGTATTCGCGTATCACCAGGTAATAAGAGCACAAGATGGAGAAGACGCTAATTATATGTCATCAAATATCAATGGAATACCAAAAGTGGGACTTAAAGATTATTGAAAATAAAACAGAATATGGAAAAAATATTTAAATAATTAAAACCTGGGCTCAATACTGGAAATTCAGGGTACACCCAATACGGGATATAAATAAAAAAATACCAGTGCGAATAAAGTAATTGAAATGTTAAATTAAGTTTTGTGAAATAGTAATATCAATAATGGTACAAGAATAAAAATATTCAAAACCATAGTAAAGAGCATAGTTTTCTATGAAGCATAAACATGGACCTGAAATAAAAAAAAACGTGTAAATAAGTTGAATGCACTTGAAAAGGAGTTCTGGAGAAGATCAGCCAGAATATTCAGAAAACTAACACAGGAAACCGACGCTTTATGGTCGTGGAAGAAGACAGTGTCAGCACAGCGGGAAGGAAACGACTTCATTTGTTATGCCATGAACGCAGAATGGGAGATGGACGAATACCTAGGAAATTAAGAAAAGAGGAAGAGGAAGACCTGCTATCCCCAGGATAAGGAACGCACATTTGTCAATTGAAAGACTTGCTATAGTAGAAGACGTATAAGATAGATAAAAATTGCGTAAAATCACCCAAAGGATATCTTATAGAATTTGTGTTTAGAAATACTAATTTGTTTTCCGATATTGTTCTGCTGGAGAAAAACCTCTATTTCAATAAAATTCTCAGTAATAATTAATAATAATGTTTATTCTTTAATTTTATTAAAGGTTTTGTTTTTTAATTGTTATTTATGGTTAATTCCTCATTCGAGCTAAGACTGAGATAATTTTTTATCTTTCAACTTTGGAAAGGGATCAAATTCAGACATTTACTAAATATTGTAGTCAATTGTTACTTTAGTAAAATATTTACGATAGATTCCTTGAACCATTTTTTCTCTCTAGTTTTAGTGTGATTTACAAGCATAAGCCCTTATTGATATCATTCAGTACTTCATAAGAAACACGGAAACATTTTTCCCTTTCGATTGGGACTGTCAAACTGGAAATATTCTTCCTTGTTAGTGCTATTGTCTGTGTTTTATCAATTATTATTTGTTTCTAACAGCTAATATTTTCAATTTAGTGGTAAATATGTATATAAACGTATTTTTATGTATAATACATCCGTTTTTATCAAATTAATAATTTTAAAAACGTTGTAAATAAAGGTCGTTTTGTAGTGTAACCGCAATGGAAATGGTTTCCGAGATGAGAAGAGCATTGATGTGTTGCAGGATTAAATTAGCAGTAATTTCTGCAAAGGTAGGTGCTTTCAAAATTCCAATCTGACGAAGAAGATCTATTAGTAAGTTTAGAAAAAATTGTTCCGCCTGAAGCAACGGTTAGGTGGAGAAAATGACAATAAGCGATACTTCAAGAAGTTGTGCGAAATATCTACCGGAGCCGGCAAACAAAATCGGGAAATCCTGCTTACCGGGCGGATACTCTAACGACTGCACCATCCCGAGACGACACCCAGAAACATGCGTACTCTTACGAACGTAAGCTCAGGATCATTGAAAATTTACAAATCACACTCGAAGTTCGACATTACTCTTCCCTGATCTTCTAAATTTAGTTTCACGGCTTTTCGTCAGCTTCAATTTGATGCAATTCTTCTCTCTTTGAATAGAAATTCATGCACCATTGATCAATTTACACAATGACCTTTGTTCAATCATTTTCTTGAGGTAGGTTTTGGAAGATTGTGATTTATAGCTTACGGATATATAGAGTGGAGGGATCTCGCATCGTTCTTGGGTGTTGAAACAACTCGGTGGTTAGGGGACAATTTTTCAATTGTGATCTTCTACATTTTACCGTATTCTATGACTTATAGGCAGCTTATTTATTCTTGTTATAACTGCTTTTAAATATACGCGTTTGTATTATTTAGATTATTGTACGTGTTGGCTTACAGTACAACGATACACAGCAAATAAATAATTCCTTCTGTAATTATGAATTTTCACAAATTTTTCGCTGTTTCAATTTAATGGATGTTTACGTACTGTGTTTCCATGCTAATAATAATTTTTTTTGCGTTGGCAGGTGGAAAATCTTCAGAAAGACGCAGTGAAGCCCGTACTTCACGGTGTGTGGGATTTTTTACCCACTAAAAACCACCTCCGTAACTAAAACTGGTCTGTAGAGACCAACCATTAGTTTTATTTTGTTAATTCTTATATCTAGTTACTTATTAGCTAAATTAGTCCAATGACTTCCTTTAGTTTTCATTTTTGTCCTACGACTGTATTTCACGCTCACGCAGCGTGCTTTATTTTGTAATTTGTCACTCATACTAATTCAAATGGTTTCCTTCGCTTGAGTCTTCTGAACAAGTATTTATTGTCCGAGAGCTGAAGAACTTCTGTGTTTTCATGCCGACGAAGAGTTCCAAATATTACGGACGGAACGTAGTAATTTATAGGAATAAAATTTTTGTTGGCGAAACGTAATTTTACAAACATAATTATACGGTTTTTCCCATATATGGCTAATATTTTATTTATTATGTATCTGCAAAGTGATGGGTCCTAGTCAACCCTTGGCTACCTTGCTCTCCTTTCCTTATCCCCCCTTTTTCAATTCCCTTCCTATGCTATTAAAGGGGAGTTGCCTGTTTCAGGATCACCCTCATGCGGCCTGTTAACCCAAAATATAATAATTTTAATATGAAATTTAGTATAAACTGTTTATGCGTGGGCAGTCCGGAAACACAGCTTCGAATAATTTGGCAAATTTGCTGCCGGCGGCTGAGCTCGTCGTGTGAATCCTGTACACTTTCGCAACAGTTTCCCGAATTGAAACTAAAGAAATAATTATTCAATTACTAAACGTCCTACATTATTTTAACAAAACTAATTTGCGAGAGGAATTCAGACTATTGTTTATATCGATTTATGTTTGCTGCTCAGATCTCTGTAATCTGTTTTCTTTTTCAGGTTAGCGATGCTTTTGCTACGGAGAATGCGATCGTGTATCTTCTGTGTCACATCCAGACCCGCCACCTGACGTTGGAATGTCTTAATAGGAAATTTTCTACATTTATGGTAAATAGATAGAGCTTGTATTTTCGTATTAATCTATACCAATAAATAAAATTGAAGTGTCTGTCTATCTGTCTGACTGTGTCCGTATGTTTGTCTCGAATAGGCTCCAAAACGGCTCAACGGATTTCAATGAAAATTTGAGGGTTTAAAGTAAGGAGAATTAACTTAAATATTCTTATATATTTAATATAAATATATTGCATAATATATTAATATAAGTAAAAATATTAATTCTACGGAAGATTTCTTGGAAATGCCGCCGCGTGTAAACCAACTACGAATTATAATAAGACTTACGCGTTCCTATATCATTCATCCCACTTACTATCTATTGTTGCAGGAGGCTGAGAAAAAAATGAACTTCTTTGGATCGTCGATACGATGTATACATAAATTGGTTTCATTTCTCGCGTCATGTAAAATTTAAAATTTAGTAAATGCTAATATGAAAATAAAAATGCATCTATCGAGTTTGGTGTCGAAAACTGTGTAAAGCGAGTCGCTGTGTTGCATTGTGACCTTTAACGCGCGATTTAAGTAAAAATTTAACCATTAAATGGGCGAAAATTTTTATCCTGTTAGAATACTGAAAATATATTTATTCCTTGCTATTGACCTGTGGGTATGTTTGACTCTCGAGATACTGGGAGTTTATTTGAGGTTCATATTGTGACATTTTCGATGCCGGGATAGTTATGTGTTGGCCAAGATTTAAAAAATGTATTAGTATAACATAAATAAATACCCGGGCAACGTCGGATCCCAGATAGTCAATAGTAATCTCTTACATTTGCTGAGTCCATGTTGGTAAAATATGATGGTTCCATAAATAACTCGAAGGTTCATATTAAAACAAGTCATTTCACGGCCCAGAAAGAAAGGAATAAATGTCAGTTAAATTATGTCTACCCATAAAATGAAGCAGTAAATAACTGGTAGTATTTTCTATTGCGTGACAGGTTTTTCTTTTTTTTGAGAGGACTACGTGGGGCGCGACAGGAAGGAACCATGAAAATTCCCGTGTCTCTCTACCTATTAAAACTGAATGTTCCCTTTCACGCCAGTGAACATGTCACGCAACATGTCGGCGAAATAGCCGCAGCTTCACCGCCACTGAACGACGGTAACAGGCTCAAAGCATCACAAGAGTGACAGCCGCAGACAGAACTTAATTGGCTATTTGATTTCGATGCTGCTGTTTGTTTGCACGGAAATGGATTTCTATTCGCGAAGGTGGCGACAGGGTGGGAGACGTGAGCCTGTTCCAAGTATTTGACTACGATTCTGCAGGTAGTCCCGTTTTATTTTTCATACATCCATAGTATACAGGAAACCGGATTTCCAGGATTTGGTAAAAGATAACAAATTTACGATAAATTACAATATAAATTAATGCATGTTTATCACAATAATTAAAAAGAATAAATTACAGGCTATAAAGTTTTTATTTAATTCATGCAACTTTTAGTTACCATGTTTAGGACTTCAATCAGTAATTTTTTTTAATTTTAAATTTTAAATGCATTAAACTAATTAACTGGATTGCCTCCAGAGACAATTTCATCGGAAATACCAGATTAATTGAATCAACTTTAGACTTTAGAGTCTGTAATTAGTCATTAATTTATTCTATATTATTTTGAGACCTTAAATGATATACTTGGTATAAAATTATAGTAATTTTGAAATCTTTACACTACGAGAAATTTATGATTATATTTATGGTAAATATACGACATTTGAGAATTTATCGTCTTAAGTCACGGTTAAAGCCGGAGTTATCAACAATATTGACAGAATTTTAAAAATTTGATAATATTCGTAGCAAAGCATTTTTTCTAGAAACTATGGGAAGTGTTGGCAATATGCAAACTTTCGTTTATAGGCTCTTAGTGAATATGAAATAAACACGGCTTTAGTTAACAATATATTTCGTAAATTTATTTGATCACAAAAGGAAGAATAGGTCAGTTTGTTCAGTTGAAAGTTTGTATTGTATCCCAAATGTCAGACTTTTTTTACAACGAGAAAAATAATTCAAAATTTTATAAGTTATTATTAAAAACAAAATTATAGATATTTTTTTAATTCCCAAAAATCTAAAAAATAGAAATATTGGACTATATTTGTTATTTTCATTAGTCCCCGGCCGAGAAAACATGGTACGTCATTTTAATTTTTATGATCAAAATGACCCCTGCAACTATACACCTGATTATAAAATAATACAATGTTTGATCAGATGAATATGCAATAGTACAGAAAGTTCCAGATAATTTGAAAAGTAAATATTTGATAGAATTATGAATTAATTATTTTCTTGTAAATGGTGACTGAAAGTAAAAATGGAGTTATTCATATTTTGAATAGAAAAAATTATTGTTCCATTTCCAAAAAATATATATAAATATAAGAGAATAAATTTTAATGACGTACTTTTACAGTAAATAAATATTAAATCAAAACAATTAATTAAAATATAATATCAACACTATATTATATATATATCAGGTATAATCAATTAAAAATTCAAATAAAAGTTCAATGGCATCAATGCGTGAAAGTTTTAAAAGAAATCTTTTTAATAAAATAGTTTCAGCTACTTAAAAGAGTTCTTTATAAAGAATGTAATTATTCTAGTGCACCTTAAATTGAGATGGATTAATTAACTATCGATATGAGTTTTATTATAGTCTGCCTAACGTACGTGGAAGTAGATGTATTTCTAAAGACCAATTTCATAACACAAACTGTTATTCCATTAATTTTATTCTAATTTTAATTAAGCCTTTTTATTTCGAGAATGTTCCTACTAACTGTAAATGTATATTACGAGTTTAACTGAGAACTAAACATTTGTTTTTATGGTAACCAAAGAACAGAAAAATATTTTTTCTAAAAAATTTTATGCGATTACCAAAAAGTAGTTTAATTGAGTAGAATTGAAATGTATAATTCTATAAATACAACGCATATATAAATTGTCAATATCTTTGTATTACATTTATATTAAAATTCGTTTGTAATGGATGACTACATTTTCGAGACAACAAAATTTCGCATATGATGAGTGGTCAATAATAAGAGATTTCATTCCGTTACCTGTTTTACATGACTATACTGTAAATACGGGTAAAGGTACGTACATGCCGAGCAGAAGTTGTATTCGATGTCGTGTGCGAGCTGCGATGCCAACGCAAGGTATTTGTTCTTACTGCGGACGAGGAGCAGGATCGCACGTGCCATGAGCCTCTGGGCGTCCAGCTGGACTGCTGTGGCGTCGCGGCGCTCGCTCAATACGCAGCCATGGCGCAGGCGCAACTCTTCCCGCATTCCTGCACAGCCATTCATACCACCTACCTCACTACACCAACAACAACCGCACTCTTCCCAATACAATCAATTACATCAATATCCACTAAGATCTCTTTATACAGAAATAAGCCACTAATACACTCAAAAGGACGTTCCAAATGTAGAAACAAAATATCCTCTAAATATTGAAATACATTAAATTGTTAAAATCATCACTTTCATTTTATTATGAGATATGTTTTATACCCAGGGTAAACGAGTATCACTCCACATTCCAACGGAAATATTGTCTCCTAGCGAGAGAACATCTATACAACGTGTGACAGCAAATATAGTCATCAACAGGTGTCAATAAAGACGTAAAATACAGAACGCAAAAAGGAGAAAATAGAATCAATCATTAATTAAGCCCATATCTCTGTTCTCTACATCTGTCTGATAAGTGAAATAGGATGGACGTGTTAAATATGTGGAGAAATTCCCACCAGACTATCACTTATAATGTAGAAAAACATTGTAGCACAGTAGAACCCCTCCATAATGTTATTGACTTTTTTTATTTTAAACGATCGAAATTCAGCAAGAATATTCTAACTCAGAGACAGGCAGGCATAAGGTATAAATTCCCCGGCGTCAAGATGTTGGGTGGAAAACTCGTCTGCTCGCAGCTACAAAAGATTAGAGTTGTTTAGCTGAAAAGACGTTCACCCCGAAAAATTTCCAAAGGACACTATTCTCTTCGTCGGCGTAAAAATTCCCTCGTTGGACGAAGGACGCATAAAAATTGGCGAAGACACGTCACGTGGGTTGGCGTTTTTGGAGGAGGGGAAAATAAGAGTTTATCAGGGAGGTGAGAAGAAAAAAATGAGCAGAATTGATCAAGACGTTGGAACGGCGAGGAAGCAGAGCGGCAGTCAGTGTTTCTCGGAAACTGAAGGGAACAGGAAGCAGAGGAAGTAGGAGAGGAGAAGAGAGTTGAAAGGAAGGCGAGCAGAGAAGGTGAGCATTTTTTTTCTTGAGTTGAAAGGAAGAGCGGGCAAAGGAGGCCAGAACTTCGGATTGCCTGTAAGTTAGAAGGAAGTGGAAGTAACTGTGTTGTAGTTTGGAGTGAAGAGGGAGGAAAACTGGATTTTACTTTATCACCAGGCAGTACCAGGTTCAGAGACTTTTCCGTCACCAGAGGGTAAATATACAATCCAACCTGAAGGACGAGATACGTGTGAGAGTGTAAGAAGGAAGTTCCGGAATTACAGAAAAGATGAAACAGGTTCCTCACGAACGTAAAATCATGTTGTTACCCTAGTAATTAACCATGAGAACTCCTTGATATTTAAAAAGCAATTCTCCCTAACATTTATAATTGCAATAGTGCTAATTGTTGTTTTTAATATATATAATTTTTTTAATATATATAATAATATATAATTGTTGTTTTTAATATAAATAAAATGATTATTTTAAAGCACAAACAATTTGTTAAATAATTTCCTTATAAGCATTCTGTGGGGATAAGATGATGTGAAACTGACCTAGACAGGAGTCAATTCCATCGTTTTAGAGACTCATTGAATTAAATGTTTTCTCGTCTCAATGACGACGTAGTGGTGGGATCACGTGTGGCGGTGTAAAGATTTATTCAAAATTACCAACATTAATGTTGATTCCATAGTTTACGGTGTTGCTCTGATGAACAACGACATTCCTTATGTCCGTCAATTAGTATTACTAAAAATATGTGAAATATCCAGACTTGTCATGGCGAATGGACAGTGTAGAAGTGGTTTCATCCATGAAATCAGGAACCTTCTTTGGGAGATAAAAATAAATAAGCAACAAATCATCATCTGTTGAATCCCGGCTCTTGCGGGCATCTTGGGAAACGAGCTTGCTGACAAAGCCTCTAAGCAGGAGGCCTTATTGGGAAGGCGCTGCGGGAGTTTTCTCGCAGACGCTTCAGCCCAGAGTGACTGCGGGGCTTACCTGATCATGTCGGGAATGCCTCGCACTCTCTATGGGTATTTTTTTATCAAAGTTCTCATATGCCGAGACACCTTCACCTATTTTAGGAGGTATATGTACTGGGGTCAAAGACCTTGGGCATATGGCAAGAGTTGTCCGCTGATCCCATTGGATCAGTCGGCCAACTGCCTCCTGAAATTTGTGGAGACACGGAGAAGGGAATGCTGCGTCCCCACAGCAGACTCGTCTCCCGTCATTCGGAAGGGCGTGAGAATAGTACCCAATGCCCGACCTACCTGATGCAGGTTTTCTAGGGTTTTCCCTGCATCTCTTTAGGTGAAACACCGGGTAGGATCCTTAAACCATAGCCCGGGGGCCCTAGTTAACCCTTGGCTACCTTGCTCTACCTTCCGCATCCCCCCTTTTCAATTCCCTTCCTATGCTATTAAAGGGGAGTTGCCTGTTTCAGGATCACCCTCATGTAGCCTGTTAACCAAAAAAAAGAGGCCTTATTGCAAATAAACGGCTTGGACTTTCCTACTTGTTCAAAGAAAGATTTAATGGTCGAGTGCATCAACCCCCTGAGAGAAAGTTGGATTAATGATAGAAAATTGTAGGAATCCTCTATAATGAAATGGAGCCCTTCAAGGAAATAAACTACCTCTAGGAAACAGCAGATTGTTAATGCAAGACTCGGACCTTTACACTCCCGCCTTAAACATTCATTTCTCTTTTCTTGGTCTCCTTAGCCTTTATACTGAGATTGTAACACCGCCCTGACTGTGCCGCACATCCTTTTTGACTGCCCCCACCATGAAACCAGCAGAGGTCCACGATTGATAATTATTCCAAACGGGAACTTATCCAGTGGCTGTTCTGAGTCTTCTTAATTTTATTCGGAAGAAATATAAGCAGGTTATATGTGCCGTTGTGATCGTTTCTTTCTCCATTCTAAAAGTGTCTGTTTTTTTGTTATCCTTGCATTGTAATATTTAGCAACTTCTATGTAATTTATTGTTTCTTTTTGTAAATATTTTTGTAGTCACGTAGAACGTCCACAGCTGACACGGCTATAATTTCAATTTAAAAAAGGTCCAAAATTATCGCTGCTTCGATGAGGAAGAGAATTCGGCGAGTGAACACTACTGTAGAAGGAGTTCTGTAACTTTTCCTCTTAGTAACATACACAAAAATCATTTTTCTCTCAAGTAAATATTAGAACTTTTCGGCGCAGTGCTATTTTGATGAATATTTGGTTTGGACTCCGGGCGCCGCAGATTCTGAGAAACTAGGAGCTACGAAAGTTCAATTCCAGCGCACGAGATTTTGACGCCAGCAGCTCGACTTCCACGCTGTTATCATGAGACACAGGACCGAGAATTTCCAGTGTCGACAGAAAACTGTAACCTTGACTTTTTCCTTAACACACACATCCTGCGAAGTGTAATAATTTCGTACAATTATATGCAGAAAATCAATTTTAGTACATTCGAAACCTGGCTGTCAATATTATGTAAAGGTAGCCCTGTACAGAGGGAATTCTCTTGTCCGTCAATAAATATTAACTGTATTGGAGTTGAATTTACTGTCCCCCACCCATTCCCAGGAAAGAAATATAATTATTAAAAAATTAATGCATTTTGTGGAACTATTGGTGTTATTAAACTCATAAATAGTTTGGTTTTGCATTATTAGTTATAATTGAAAAAAGGATTTCAATCATTGTATATATAGACATATATATATATACTCAACAATACCATAATATGTCAATCGTTTGATTGGCATTCCCTACATGGACAACCTTTGGTTCTTAATCCCTTAAATTTATAAAAAATGCAGTTATGAAAACTTGCAGGCAGCCAAATAATTAGCCCTTACTGAGAAATATGCATTTTAATGTAAACTAAAAATGGACTTTGTTATATATAAAAATAATTAAGAAGCCTTTCTATAGTCCTCAAAGTTTATTGTTAAATAAAATCAGGCTAGCTTGCGACCATTATGGTCATCATCAGGCTGTGAAACGACAAAAACAGGCACATTAACGCTCAATGTACAATCTATGTATCTATAAAATCAAGAATGTATCACGGAGAGTGAATCTCAGAGAGAAGGAATTACCTATTTTATACAGTGGTGTTGCAACCTACTACAGGCGTGACATCTGTCAGGCGTCAAACTGTAACTGGCAACTATATACCAAGGCTTGTATAGTGGACCACTGTGTTAATGCGCCTCTGAAAGCCAAAATTTGCAACTTACTAATTACAAGATATATATTTAAATAGGAATAATAAAAATGTTCCTCTGATACACAATTATATTTTAATACATATATATAGCTATATATTAATATCTAGTCATGATCCTCATAAAGGATAGATATTGCTGGTCATAACATTCTCAAAAATATAACAGAAAAAATATTACACACCAGTAAAATACAACTGCAGAGAATAGATACTAGAACCTTCTTATAATAATTTATTGGTTATCATGGAATTTGCATAATATTACTAAAATATATTGGCCCTACAGGAGTGTGACCAAACTGGCATATAGAGTGCCCATTACTCCTGCCTCATTCCTAACATTCATTATATTATCTCTTAATTTGGATATATAAATACCTACAAGGAGTCTCCTTTTATAAACATTAATTTCTTTGTGGAGAATCTTGATGTTATCAAGTCTATTTAATGATTGTTACGTTTACTATGTAAGGAGAGGGCGGTGTTGGTTTTAGAATTGCTATTATGGCAATAAATTCTCGAACTTAAACTCATTCCTGTATGGCCAATATACTTCAGTTCACAATTTTTGCATCCTATTCCATAGACCACATGATTTTTTTAAGATCTCAACTTTATCTTTCATGGTATTAATATAGGTATTCAATTTATTTTCAGGTTTATATATTAATTTAATTTCATTAGAACCATGTCTTTTGAAAATATTATCAAATTCTTCGGTCAAATCTTTAATATAAGTAATTCTCCTATATTCTAAAAAAGTATTATTAGTGGTCACAGGAAAACTATCACCTTGTGTGTTAACCAAGTTACACTGATCACTTGTTATTACCTTAAAATATTTATTAATACCAGTATTATTAATTTTATTATCCACTGTTATATGGGATAAATTCATATCCGATTTACCTGATGTATTAAAATCTCCATTATTGACTTAGGTGTCTAGCAAGACAAGTATCCCAGAGTTTATCTATAACATTTTTGGGATACCAGTTCTCCTGCAGAATGGTATATACTTTTTTGCCTTCACTTCATTTGAACATATATGATCAGTGGTGTTAATAGCCCGGCAGGATTGAGATTGAGCATTAATGTGCCTGTCTTTGTGGTTTCACAGCCTGATGATGACCATAATGGTCATTTAACAATAAACTTTGAGGACTATAGAGTGGTTTCTTAATTATTTTTATATAAATTTTAATTTTCGGAGAACAATTGTTATATTATTTGGAATTGTGTACCCGATGTTTATTCGAAATACGGAATACTAATTATTGTTAAATATAAGTTTGTTTAAAAATCATTATTGTGTATTTAATATGTAATGCAAAATAACAAACATAAAATAGACACATGATTTTTAGTTGAATTAATTAATTATTATACTAATCAAATATTAATTCTACAAATCTGCTTCTCCCCCCTCCCCCAAGATATTCCCTGGATCCGCTAATGTTATAACACAATGCAGTGGTTACTGCTCTCGTAAAGATTAAGATTTATCTTTCCAGTCTTGGAAGCGAGCAGATTGAAGTGAAACTCTCGTGATAATCACTGTCGGTTCAGAAGTTTCACAGATTCTAAAAGACGGATTGAGAATACAAAAGTTAAGAAGACATAAATTTTTAAAAATCGATGTTTAACGTTTCTTACTCTTTGTCTCAACTTTAAGAGAATGAGCTCTTCAGAACTTTAGCATAATTACCGCCTTCCCACGTTCATGAGATTTTAAACCTTTTTTGTATTTCACTGGAAGGTAAAGATGTATCAGTCGTTACGTTAATTATATATTTATATATATTAAAGAGGATTTTAAAATTAATTTTATATTAATATTACAAAGGCCATATTGTGTATACAAAACAGTCGTTATTAATCTGAAGAGATTTTTATATTATTGGCGATTTTTAAGTAAATAATAAACTTTTGAGCGGTCCACAGGAACGCTGTGAGCAAGATTCTATATTTTTCTTTATTAATTTATTTATGTAAATAATTTTTTGGAATTCACTATTTATTATTATATATCACGATCAGAGATTAAATACAAATTATATTAATTTTTAGTGGCATAAGATACGTAATATTTACAATATATATATTACGTATCTCATGCCACTAAAAGTTAATATAATTTGTATTTAATCTCTGATCGTGATATATAATAATAAATAATGAATTCCAAAAAATTATTTACATAAATAAATTAATAAAGAAAAATATAGAATCTTGCTCACAGCGTTCCTGTGGATCGCTCAAAAGTTTATTATTTACTTAAAAATCAGCAATAATATAAAAATCTCTTCAGATTAATAACGACTGTTTTGTATACATCAATATGGCCTTTGTAATATTAATACAAAATTAATTTAAGGACGCTCTTGATTTTATACACAGTCTATTTACCTTCTTCAGAAAGTAGCTTTCGGCTTACACGCCATATTAATCTAAAACATACATTAAATTAAAATCGTTTCTTAATCCCAAATGAAATAATTTATATAAACTTAATTTTAACTAAAATATTTTTTAACTTGATGAAAAATTTAAAAAAATGTGAAAATTGTGTATATGATTTTAATATTTTTGACACGAACAAATTAATGAGTTTATATGAAACATTAGAGGTAAGGATGAATGATCATGATATTTTAAGCCATTTTATAAATAAATATATATAACTTTTGTTAAAATTTAAATTAAGTGACGTATCTGGATGAATACTTGGTGTAGGATTGATACCTAGGGAGGATTGCATTTCTAATTAATGTGTTGGGGTTGGTTATTTGGCACATAGGGTTTCCTTTCTGTGATCAAGGGCGGGTCTGAGGATGCTACCTTTAGGACTCGTATGGAGCAGCCTGTTGCTATTCTTAGTGCTGTATTCTGCACGGTATCTAGTTTGCTTAAAAGTTCTTTATTTTCTGTTGCGTAGAGTAATCATGCATAGTCCAGTTTTGACCTAACTAGATTTATACAGGTGCAACGTAAAATCAAGCTGTCTGCTTCCCAATTTTTACGAGCAAGAACTTTTAAGTTATTTACACGGTTTTTACATTCATTGACGATTGAGACGAAATGCTTGCCGTAAGTGAGTTTCGGGGGTCAAAGGTATTTCCCAATACTTTTATATTTTGGACAGTAGATATCGTCACGTTTCCGAGTTTTAGATCGAGGGGTGATGGATTAAGTTTCTTTGGGAACAGCATTTTTACACATTTTGTTTTCTGAGGCCAGGAAAACAGTTGATTGTGTTTTGCATGTTTTTTAGTATCTTACACGTTCTTTCCTTTGCCTACAATTGTCAGATCGTCAGCTTAATTGCGAACAATCACAGGAGATATTATCTTTCGATCAACCTCATTCATGGCCAGCAGAAATAGCGTAACACTTAGGATTGATCCTTGTGGATCTATTTTAGTGGCTCGTGATGGGTGACCGTTTACTCTAGTTTTAATCACTTGGTTGCTGATTACGTTTGCTATTCCATGGAAGTGTAGCTTAATGTTTATGTAGCGGAACCACACCATGTCCTATGCTTTTTCTATGTCGATGCATGCTGATATGGCGTGTTGGTTGCTATTTAAAGCCTCCCGTGTGTTGTTCATGCTTAAAAGGCATGCAGTAGTCGACTGGCCTTTCCTAAATGCAAATTGATTGTTTTCAGTAATTTGTTTTTTTTTCCAAGAACAATTTCAGTTTCGCGTTGATGATTTTTCTCTAATATTTTGGACATATTACAAGAAAGTGAAATTGGCCTATAATTTACGGGTTCAGATTTGTCTTTTCCTGGTTTAGGAGTTGTGATGACCATGGCTTCATTCCATTTGCTTGGTGTAGACCAGATCTTGTATATTTGAAGTAGTAGATTCCTTTAGGTGGAAGATTTTTGATTGGAAAATTTGGAATAGTGTCAGGGCCTGGAGCTGAGTTTTCTTAAGGATTTTTAACAGTTCATCTAGTGTGATGGGTTCATTGAGGATTATTAATGTTCATCAGGATTATTAATGTTTGACTTGGTAGATATTGGATGAAGAGTTTTCGGGATTGCAGTTGGGTGATGTCGTTTGTAGTCCAGCATCTTCGTCGGGAAAATCTACGTTCTCTATTGGTAGATTTTGGCTGTTTTTCTAGTTTCATTTTGTATTTCCTAAAGGATTTGTTGTAGCTAGAAGAGGCCGAGTTGGATGCAAACGTATCAGCAATTCGTCTTCATTGGCTTCTTTTGAAGTTACCTTCAATTTTTCTTACGGTGTTCCAAGATTCTTTTATCTCCACTTGGTGGTTGAGTCCCGCAGTTCCACTGCAATTTTTAATGGTTCTTCTATATTTGACTCTCATTTTTTTTTAAATTTATCTTTGTTGTCATTTATCTTATGTTTCTTGTATACGTTGAAGGCGATAACTTTTAAACATCTTACTTTCAAGGTATTCGGAATGCTAAAGCAAATGTTGGAAGTATTTTATTAAATAAAAGTTGATATTTTAATTGGCGTCAGATAAGAAAGACCGTGGTGCGGGGGAGACGAGAGACGCTGAAGGGAGAGTTTGGACGGCCGTCGCTCGTCGTTGTCGGAGTTTGCGATAAGAGCGTGGCGCTCATACTGGCTATCATCAGGAAGCAGGTGACACAATCGAGCCTGCCGAAGATACCCCCCCTCCCCCACCCCCACCCTCCCCACAAACCTGCACACAATAGCTGATATCATTCGTTCCAAAACAGCCAAACAAGGAATACCACAAGGAGAGGAAAACTAGACAACATACAACAGCACTTTTTCGCTACCAATTGTGTTGTTCTCCTTAATTATTATATTTTTTTATTATAAGCGAATAAATGCCTTTATGTTTCACATTAGTTTTAAATACTAAAATAATATACGGTTCAAGTGACAAATGGACCAATCTTAATCGCTTTATCTAAAAGAAGAATCCACTTCTTATAAATCTTATATATAGATCAATTTACACACAATATCCATTCTTCGTTGAGGTTCTGAAATTGTGCCGAGAATAATGTGGAGTGTTAATGCATAGGTGAACCCGAGTTCACTCTTTACTGGTTAAGTCTTTGCTTAAGGTGAATGGAAAGGCTCAATCTTGCCAACGTTAAAATAGCGAATATTAAACAATTTTCACAGCTTATTTTTGACCTTTATGCAATGTGGAATTCGAACAACGATTAATCTTAATTATAATTTTTATTATTAAATTATGTATCAATTCTGTCATATGGAAATTTTTTTTGTAGATTTTTGTCCAAAACTAGCGACTTCGTTCGCACCGGAATAATTCTTTTATTTTGCCTTAAAAACGAAAAAACAGGTACTGAATTTTGATAGAGTTGAATTCATTGAATATATAAAAATTACTGTTTCATCTATTTATGATCGCTTCAGGAAAAACCTTATAACTCGCAGTTGGTTTAGAATAGGTCCCGCTATCATACGTTTCGGAGCCAATACAAATCAGCAATTCGGGAAGCAATTCAATGGATTTATAAATATTTATATAAATATATTCTGAACTCTTCAAGATATTGAAATGAATCAACACCGAAACTTTAAGTTAAAATACCTGTTTCAATCCCTGAAATTTTCATTGAAATCCGTTAAGTCGTTTTTAAGCATAAATCAGATGGAGTGTAGGCTACCCGCATTCACCTTTAACGCACGTATAGAAAAGAAACCTTGACGTAGAATATGTCATTATCAAAATGAAATATACACTAAAATTTAAGTTAAATTTCATTTTTTAAACTTCAAATTTTCATTGAAATCCGTTAAGCCATTTCGGAGCCTATTGCAGACAAACATAAGGACAGACAGACATTTCAATTTTATTTATTGGCATAGATTAATGATTCAAATCTTTACGTTGGCAAGATAGGGTCCTAAGACTCCCAAAAAGAACATCATATACGAAGCGGATACTTGGTCCGGATAATATTTGTCCATCATGATCCTTTAATCCTATTTAGTGGAAGTCTGGCTGGAACGGGATACTCTACTTCTATTACTGAAATGTGCTGGAGGTTAATAAATAGGGCTGGAACATTCTAACTGGTAAAGTAAAAAGTTCTGGCAGCCGCCTTGACCACGATCTGAATCCATCTTGTGAATGATTTGGCGTTTTACATCTGTGACCCCTAGCATTTAACTCTTTAATGGTATACTTCGTAAACTTTGTGCCATTAGCTGCATATAAGTTACGTATAACGTCTAAATCTGATTGTAATAAGGTTCGGTGGAAAACCTAAAACTACGACTAGCGTGCAGGACGGAATGAGAGACTACTATATAAGGCAAAATGTTATATGTTCCTCAATAAAAAAAGGGGAAAACTGGCAGACTCACCTTATAAGAATGAGTTACAGGATACTGTACTCAAAAATAATAGATTAAGAAAGAAAAGGAACGAAAAAAGGGGAAAAGTTAGCAAAGACTGTGTAGTTTCTCTTTGCTAAAGGAAAATTAATAAAGCGATCAACAGTACGCTAAATATATATAAAAAAGAAAACCGAAAGGTTTACGATTTTTTAATTTGATGTACAAAACATCCTGTCCCCTAGGGAGGTGCAGAACAGGAAATTTGGAAGTTTCTTTTAAAAATTCATTTAAAATCTAAATTCGTTGTTTTAATATTATGTATTAATATTAGAGTAAGTAATTAATAATAATAAAATATTAATTTTGTACTTTTATGTCATATTTATTTTTCCATAATTTTACAAAAATCGTTAAACAATAAGTGTTTCCCTGAACTGTGCCGAAATCAAAATCGTGTATTATCGTCATAAGATTTTGTGTGTTTCATTACTCTCAAAAAAAAAAAATTGTGAACGGAAAATTTTTAAGAAGGCAAGTAATTATCACGGTGATGTACATTAGGACTACGTCACTATTCCCTACTGGAATTTATTTCCCGTTTGATTAAACGCAGATTGTACAGCGTGGAGTCTCTGTTAATGGAATTGAAAATTTTACTAGTATTTATAGTAACATTTAACGCTTTTCTCAAATTCCAGGAATAAATTCACAATTATATGAGGACTACAGAGTTAAACACGACGGGAATGGAACATTTATGCTAGAGACGTCTCCATAGACTTACATATATCATTCAAAGTTTTCTTTCCAGCGTTTTCCCACTACTGGGTTGGATACACATTTACATGCTACGTTTCTCGCGACGCCCCCTTGTCGCACAACCTTCGGGGAGAGATTTAGCAGAAACCACACTCACGAGACACTCTCCTACTTCTTTTCCAGGACAGATCTCTCTAGTTGCGATTTTATTCAAAAAAATTGTGAGTAAAGTGTAGTGAGTAGTTAAATAAAAATTACAGAAAATCATGAATTAACTATTATTTAACTTAATTGCAACTCTTATTGAAACAGTTCATGATATTAACATGTCAGACAGTTACTTTGTTGAATAATCAGAAGAAAGTGTCACATTTATCCTGATATATTACACTTTACGAATATTTACTCTTTCGTTTTCATAAACACGGTATCCTACAACGAACACGATAAATCTGCGTAATACAGCGCCATATAATTTATTTATTTAATTATTATGATATTCTCTTCAATACTTATGTTTATTGAGTACTATATCAGCCATTCCTGTTGAATAATATGAACTATTTCATCAATTTTTAGTACACGTGTTTACTAACAGGTGGTTATTTCATTTCATTTTAATTAAATAATTTTATTAAACTACGTTTCCCAAGCTCCGAAATCCGCGGAGGTCGATGCAAGCCAGGCCGAACAAAGTAATTACTTACGAGGCCGTCTGTAACAGGGATGAGAAGCCGCAGTACAGTTGAGGATTGTTAATCCTTCGGGAGGTGTAAGCTTCAATCTCAACATTTTGAGACGTCTGAACTTTCCCACATAAAGGTTCGCCACATTATATAATGACACGTGAATCCCGTATTTGGAATTCGGGAAATGTAATACGAATTGCTATTGGCTAAATTAGTGGGTAATTCGAATCTATACGGGAGATCTGAGATTACGAGGTTGCTGGAAAATATTGAGGAAGTAATGTAATTTCAGAAAGGAGAGTAGTTGTTGATAAGTGGTGATGAAGTTTTCAGACAGAGCACTCGTTGACAAGTTACGGATAATATTTGAGTTAGTTGAGTTCCTGAGCGGACGTGCAATACCTGGTGATAGCGGAGACTGTTGGACAGCCAAAGATCAAAGGCGGCAGAGTCGGCCATCCAGTTCCAATAAGCTTTGTCCCTTCAATAGCTACAAAGGTTCTGGTGATCATCTACCAGCGAACTAGTTCCTGTGCGTCGTTGGTAACGTACTAATGAATCCATTAATCCCTCAAAAACAGTCCACTAAATTCCACAAAAAATTAGTGTTCTAAATCAAAGGTATTTGAGTCCAAAATCCACTGAGAAAAGGAATCAATGTATTTTGTTATTATTAAATTAACCGTAAATTAATTATCTTCATGCTGTTTAAAACTGATATATTTTTTATTTTATCTTCCTGCTCTTTAAAAAACATTTCTTTTATATAAGATATTTTTAATGTATTATAAAATTTTTAACTTTCATAATATTTATTCACCCTACTCTATTAATTGAAGTATAATAAAATTCATCATTTTAAAAATATTAAATTTTGAGTAATAATTATTAAAAATAATAAAACCAGAACCGTTGTTGAAAATTATTTTTTATATTATATCATATTCACCTGCAAATACAGTCTTGGTTATAAACTAAGTTGATTTGTCTACATTCTTATAAAAATTAATATTACAATTTGTTTGTTCCAGATTTTTTCCAGTCACTTTACATCTTTGTAAAAAATTATTTATTCTGATCTTATTTATCTACATTTTCTAACACGGTCAACTAATGCATTCATTTGCTCTTGAGCGTAAAATATATTTTAGTGAAAGACAATAGAAATTGAGCAAGCAAGAAGTTTCTGTTACGGGCAACGGCGAGAATAATTCATAAGAAGGCAGTGTGCAGTCAGTGAATTAGGAAGTCTACATTAATTATAGAACAGTGATGCATGAAATTACTTGAGTGTTGTTTATCTAAATATTAGTAGGCGTTCGTTAAATCGAGTGTAAACGTCAAAATTATAAGTAACGACTGCCTTATGTGTGTCGTAAAAGCAATATAATAAGTACAGTATACATATAAATATATTCCGACCGTGCTTATTAAAGTTAAACAATTTTTTAAAAAGTGAAACATATTCCAAACTATCGCAGAAGTCATCAGATTTCTTAAAATAATTTTCATTATGACGTGTTTTGAGAAGCGGCTGTATTTAGATTTCAGTTTATTAATATGCTGCCCTTGCAAGAAGAAATTAACTTTGAAATAACGGCTGCTGTTTAAATTGCCTTTTTACAGTGACTGAAAGTTTGTTATTATTTTGCAATTAACATCGCTGGGTGTTATTTTGCCGTGCATCTGGTCTCCAAGAAGTAAATTTTAATTACTTTTTTACAGATTTTTCTGAGAGAAGCGCAGGGAGATTTGATTATTAAAAGCCATCCTACCTTCTTCTTACGCATAATGAGAAAATTCCTCCTGAGACATAAGCACTGATGAGGTAAAATATTTACATTTTAAGCTATAATTATAGATATTCGTAAAATATTTATGAAAAACAGCACGAAGAACTAAATATTGTTCACTCAATATAAATTTGGTCTAATGAAGACAGTCATATTTATATGACAATCTAATTAATAAAATTGACTATTTGGGTGTATTTATGTTAATTATTTTATATACGTGTATGTATGTCCGGCATATTTATCTAATCTCGTGGAGCACTTTCGACCAAATTCTATACACTTGCGGACTCGGAAACTTAACACGATCGTGGTAAATCGCGACTTCCTCTATAGGAGTTGGGCGTTAATACTTCTTTTTTTAAAAAAATTAGGCTTAGCGTGTCATCAACCCAGGGGTTAGATTCAATTACAGTTTCATCATAGTAAGTTAAAATAATTTCTTAAAGACTGTACAAGAGTACAATACTTGTTCCTTCTTACTATATTTACATTTATTTTTATGCATATATATACTATATATTTTTAAAACAAAGGAAATACTAAATTCCATTTTATAAATTGCACTGTTAACATCCGTCTAGCAGAACTCTTTTACTTAGTTGCCATTGAACGAAAATGGCCTGATTCTCGAACAACCAACACGTGTTAGCCATTAACTTGGGCATTGAGAAGGTTTGGATGTACCGTGTATTAAACCAAACTGCAGGAAATTGTCGTCAAAGGTTACATGCTACAATTTAATAAAAATTTCACAGATGATCGGGTCATTCAAGTGGCTCGTTATCCGAGAATAAAAGATTAGACAACGGTGTCCCACAAGAGTCTATTTTAAGCATACCACTATTCAGTATTGCCATTAATGATGTAGACGACGACATTAAGGCTCCTGTCATTACGAGGATATCACCATTCTTTGTTGAGGAAGACATTTAACATGAAGTCAGGAGTTCGTGCAAACCGCTTTAAACAATATGTTAGATAGGGATTTAAATTTTCACCGCAGAAAAGTGAATGCATATTATTCTCCAGAAATAATCAAATTAGCAACCCGACTGTCACATTACGAAATCAAAATGTAAGATTTGTTAATACCACTAAAATACTTGGAATGTACTTTGACGCCAAATTGACCTGGACGAAGCATATTTTACACACAATTACTAATTGTAAAAAACGACTCAATATCCTCAAGTGTATATCCCACAACAATTGGGGTGCGGACAAACAACTTTTACTGTTAACCTACAATGGCATAATACGCTCCAAAATAGATTCCAATAAATACATCTGCAAATAAAAGTCATCTAAAAAAATCGAAGTGGTACATTATCAAGGTCTCAGAATTGCTACAGGATGCTTTCTAAGCTGAAGAACCCACGTTACAACATCGCAGGGAGATCCAATAACCATATTACTTTCCCTAAATATCCAGATAACAACGAACGTCAGCCCTACATACCCATATATAGTATAGTCAAGAGAATTCTCGAGGAGCTAAATATCAAACATACGAAAATGGAAAAAAGAAGAATCATCAAACACCCACAATGAACGATTCCGGATATTCAGACTAATTTATCATTATCCACTCATCATCACAAGAATCGTTCAAGAGAATATTGGGACCACTGAATTAATTAACAAATATGACCACTCTTAACAAATATATATCACTACAAAGAGCAATGAGCAATGAACAGAAGCCCACGTGGTATTTGAATAAAATGTCAACCTCACAGGTATGCCAGTAGTGTGACATCGGAAATGTGTGGATTAATGACATCCATGAAAGTAATCAAGCAAGTAAATTTTAACAATTCTCAAATTCCCGTACTGCAATGCATAACATCTACAACAGGAAAATCAACACGGAAATAATCAATGCCATAATGAAATGCACCATAACTTAACAACCGTAGGTAAAACTGTGGTATTGACATGGTCCCAGGAAGCATAAGCAACACTTAAAACCCCATAATCGAATTTACACAAAGGAATATGTTAGAAGGCTGCACCTCTGTCCATATAAGATCTCATACCCCGAACTATATGTTGAAATATACCTGTAAAATATGATAAAGAAATGGCACAATATATGGAAAACTTTAAAATTCAGTGATCTTCACAAAAAAACGTCAGACTTCTATACTGTAAGTAACATCACAGATTTTGGAAGAAAGGAACAGGTTGGCATCACCAGAATAAGAAGAGGACACTGAAAATTAAGGCACGCTTATCTACTGGATAGAACCATCCGAGCGTCATGTGATCTGTGTATTACTGCCTTAAATATAGACCATGTCATCAATCAATACCCCAAATATCACCAACACAGACTGAAATACCTACTGGAAAAAAATTACAAATATTTCTTGAACTCCCGTGAATATCAAAAAGACATATATTATTATAATAATTACAGTAATATTTTGGATTTAATTTAAATTTGTTTATTTTGTTTTTTTAAAATTAAAAGTCAAGTGTAATTAGTAGTTAACGAACGGAAAAAATTGATATTACTAGTAACTATTTTGTAAATAATTTGGAAATAAATAATTGTATCATAATATGTAAATAATTGTCACTGTGGTAGCTAAAGACCTCTACTGTCGTTAAAGTTATAGTTCAGACCTTACTAGTAAGGGTAAAACTAGGCTATTAATGCACCTTTATACTCATTCTTCTTACGATTGAGGTCTAACACCGGATGGGTAAAACAGTACTGGCAACTAAAGGTCATAGGAGTTGCAATAAAATTGTAACTATATAGAAAGTATATTCATATTGATAAGAAAATGCAAAATTTTAAAAACGCCTGTGTTAAAATAGGTACAAGATTCTGATGTATAAACCTTAAACATGTCTTATATTACGTCTGAAAGTAAAAGTAAAATACACAGTTCGAATCATAAAAAAAACTTTAAATTACTGTATTAATCACTGGAGAAGATATGCGATTTATTCATAAAAATTTCGTTATTTGAAGACAGTTTTTCGAAGTTTCCTCTGTAATGGTTGGTGCATTGTTTGCAAGACGAGCCGGCGTGGCACTGTGAAGTAGGGGACCCGCACGACCTCGGGGTTTTGCTGTGATTAGCCCACACTCATTACGCCTCCTCCTCCACAAGCTAACAAGGGAAGGTCTCTCCTTATCCAGCCAAAGCTATTACAATAATAGGAGCTCCACTTGTCAACAAGGACGGAGAAAAGCGACATTAGCTCAGAAAAGAAAGAAGCTCGGGCCACAACAAAAAAAGGGAAAACATACACAAAACAACCTTAATGATAAACTTCTACGGAACTGGTGTTAATAACAACATTAATAAGGAAAATGAATACTTAACCGTCTTCATGCCAAAGATATTACATTCCGACAGTGAGAAGAATGGCATTAATTTTAATACAATTTTTTTTTCACAGAATGAGACATAAATTTCAGGATTAAAATGAGTTTGAAACAGTTTTAAGGAAATATTTTAAACTATCTGGAGACACGGCGTTGCCCGGTACTTATTTATATTATCCCGGTACATTATTTAATTCTTGGTCAGCACATAACTAAACCGACATCGAAAACGTCACAATATGAATCTCAAATATACTCCCAGTATCTCGAGTGAGTCAGAAATACCCCCGGTACAATAGCAGGAACAAAATATATTTTCAGTATTCTAACAGAATAAAACATTTTCCCCACTTACTGTGGTTAAATTTTTACTTATATCGTATATTAAAGTTCATAATCTAACTCAGCGATTCGCATTACACCAGTTTCGACTCCAAACTCGATAGTTTCCTTTTTATTTTCATATCAGCGATTACTAAATTTTAAAATTTACCTGACGCGAGAAATAAAACCAATTTATCTATACACTGTGTCGACGATCCATAGAAGATCATTTTTGCTCAGCTTGCTGCAATAATACGAGTAAGTGGGATGAATGATATATGAATTCGAATAGGACTAATAACTCGCAGTTGGTTTACACGCCACGGTAATTACAAGAAATCTTCCCCTATAAATTTATTTATATTCATGTTATATAAATGTCTTCTGCAATATATTGAAATTAATTGTGCTTGAATATTTAAATTAAATATCCTTTCTTGAAATCCTCAAATTTTCATCGAAATCAGTTGAGCCATTTCGAAGCCTATTCGAACAATACTTCATTTCAGTATGGTCTGGACTGGATAGTATTAAATTGAAAAACTTAAATCCATTAAATGTTACACGGACTTCACTGATTTGTAGGACTCGTTAAGTGTATGTAGTATTCCTAATTACTGAGTTGACCGTAACATGTAGCGAAATAGATTTCCAGAGAGCTAAATTTTTGTTTGCTATGTTTGATTGCAGAATAAGAACACCACTGAACTTTTCAGATTCTTTGCTTCATTAAAAAGAATATAAATTAATGTAATAACTGTTAGAATTTTAATGCTAACAAAACCAATCTTAATATTATATTTGTTTTATTAGCCACATTTCTGTATCATACTACGAGAATTCATTCTTATTATTTATATGTTAACCGTACTTACTTATATATTTCCATTGCTTTGATTCTTTATCTCTGGAACCACAGAATTACTTACAGGGTTTAATTTGTAGTGTGCACGTGTTTTCCAAATTATTAAGATAATTTATTATTTAGTTCATTTTAATTAAATAATTTTGTTAAACTAAATTTTACGAGCAGCGGAACTCGAGAGTTCGTTGTTCTTCAGGTAACGGCGTGGCCTCTCAACATCAAAACACATATGAAGGGATTAAGAAGCCACTGGCCAGCATAAATGTGTTGAAAGGAATAAGCTTCGGTCCCAACGTTTTGACACGTCTCACGAAAAGTGGAATAGACTGGTGCGTGACTTTGAGCGACTTTCGGTCATACATGTGAACCCTGAATTTGTGAACTAGTAAACGTAACACGAAGCTCTATTGTGTAAAGCCGTGTAAATTTTGCCGGGAGAGTGGGAAACCGGAAGTTTTGCGGCTGGTAAAATATTGTAGGAGGAGTTGCTGAGTTGTCGCGGAGAAGGAGGGATGAGTACTTAATTGTGGAGGAGTCGTTGTGAAGGATGGGAGTTAGTTGTTAAAGTTAGCTGAGGAGAGAGGAAGAGTAGAGTTATTAAATGGCTGTCGAGTGGCAAGTTGAGTGAGTTGGAGGAATGATCGAGAAGGATGATTTGTTAAAAAGTTAGGAGGTTATGTTCAGCCAGCGGTAGTAGCCAAGTCCAATTCCAGAAGCTGCCCCTTCAGTGGTTCCAAATGTTGAGGTCAGATGTACCTATGAGTTCCAGTGTAACGTAATAAACCAAACATAACTCAGTCAATGTCATCTACTGAAAGCCACTGTAGCAATTTCCACCATCAAATAGTGTTCAGAGTATAAAGACCAAGTATGTGTGCCCCCCCCCCAATACCCTGACAGACATAACCAATTTGTTTTCAATTTTAATTTATAAAGTAAATTTCTTTTCTAAAATTTAATTTAAAGTAAAATCCAAAATACTTTTCAATACGTTACAAATTTCACTTTTAAATTATTGATCTATAAACCGATTGTAAATAAAGCTGAACATTAACAAGGAATTAAATTTAAATTAACAATTACTCTGCCGGATTATTGAATCAATTACATTTTACATTGCTTAACAGAACCATTGTAATAAGACACGTTTCTAAGTAAAAAGTATAAATGTTACTATATTTATCGATTAGTACTAAAGGTACAAACAATTTTTTCTATCAAATTCTCATTTATTTCCAACCACCCTTTAGCATCCGTTAAGTCATAATGAAAAGAAATTCATACACACCTTTCAAGTTTTAGTTCTCTGGTGTGTATTGCATAATCAGTATAAAATAACAACATGTAAGTTAGTGAAAGTTATAAATTACTCGTAATACAATTCTAACTTACAATTAACTAGCGTAGATACTTGGCGTTGTCTTTGTAAGTATTTATATTAGCCCGCTACAGTAATTTAATTCGACACTAACTTCTTGGTCAACAAATCATTCAACCGGAATCGAGCGCGTCACTTTTCTGAGCATTTATCATTCCCGACATAATATTTTTTTTCATTAAAACTCACTCGATGACTGACAGCACTTCATCGAGTCAAGAAATTTCCTGATACAATAAATAAGCACTTTAAAAGTATACTAAAGTAAACAAGAATGCAAGAGCAAACAATGGCGAATCAGCATCAACACCACCCAATCAATAACCGTTCCATCCACACTAACAAGAACCCCTCCTCCCCAAATTCGCCTCTTTTTAAAGGTGAGAGAGACGTTGAGAAGGCGAGGAGACAGAAGAGGAGAGTTGATCAGGACTTGGAAGGGGGGAGAAAACTGGAGACTGGAATGGATGTTGAACGGGAGAAGGAAGTTACAGAGTGCAACAAGAGTTGAAAGGGCGCTGTGAATTGTTGCTCTTTAGTAGCAAGTAAGGCCAGAGGGAAGAATGAGGAAAAACAGGGTTTTCCTCAATCACGGGCAGTACCAGGTTCATCCCGCTTACCGCCTGCAGAGGGGAAATTTACAATTAAACCGGAAGGAAGAAGCGAGTACTGGGAGCCTAGTACCTGCATCGAGAGACGAAAGAAGATAAAAAAAGGTTCGTCAATAAATAACGAAAATCTCTACTGCCCGTGGCTACCCCAATAAGTAATTAACTCTTTGATATTAAAAAGTGGTCCCCATTATTTATTAAAATATATGTAAAATTATATTATATTTTAAAGCACACGTACGTTTATAAAATAACTTAAATAAAAACCCCTTATCATTTACAATATTCCACAGTTGATGGTAAAATGTGCTACTAACTTAATAGTCTTGAGGAGATCGGTATAGGTTTATCAAAAAACCAATCAACTATTTGATATTTCTGCTGTAGATTAAGTGCATTAAATTTACTTAAAAGAATTTTATTTGTCCACTAGATCAATTTACTTCGCTTGAAATTCACGTCAGTTGAAAATATTTACGGAGGAGAATTTAATACAACTGTTTTCAGGTTTCCTGAGACGTTCGCTCAAAGCCAAGTGAGTGGCACCAAAGTAATTTTCCAAAGTGGCGTCGGAACAGCTTTGCACGTCTCGCCTTTGTTTAGAAACATTTCTGGCCAGTCCCCAGTCCGCTTTTCAAGACTGCTTTCGTTAGCTGTGAAAACGGCGTCATTAAAGTTCAGACACGACGGCTGTCGCTTAAGCTTGCTCTTAATTTTGTTCCTTGGAAAAATACAATAAAAAGGGAGAACTGACGCTGGAAAGCACATCTTGTCAATTACTATCCCTGGAGCTGGGCATAACAAATAATTAAAAGTAAGGCACCATGTCAACGGAGGTGGAAATATGAAGATCTGATTAAATTTATTGTTTTTAGTTTTATATTGGACTTTGAAGAGAGGATTTAAATAAGTCGTGTAGTTTAGAGTATGTAATTATATAATTATGAACTGAGTTTAGCGGTAGTTTTATGAGACAACCTAAAAAATGGCTATCAGTAATAATTTATACATATGTATTCAATCCATAATTTAAATTACATTATCAATGTACAATAAAAAGTGGCGCAGTTTGGGTTGCAGCTGCAGGAGGGTAGGACAAGCTATCCTCCTCCCCCCTTATTTAGATACTTTAAAAACAAAAGTTTCGAATTTTAAATAAATTATAAAGCATTTTATGTATACGACTTAGAAACTGTAAATTTTTCAAATAATCGTAATAATTCTAAGAGTCTTTTGAAAAATAGTTTTTCTGTGGTTACCCATACCTTAAGAGATATATTCAATTTAATTTAAACACATACTGTACCATGACAAATGTAATCTTTAGATTTGGTGTTGATGCGTTGTAAAGAACTTATGTTCTGAGAGGTGGATTATCGGTGGATAAAATTTTATCTTTGAGACTTTTTCGTGGCATTATTGTTGATTGTATGTACACATCAAGGAAATAAATAAATATTTTCTTCTATAATCTGTGAATTGCATTTCTTCAAAGAAGAAATAAACAAAATATTATATAGTAAAGCGCAAGTAATTTTATTAAATAACTTAAATAAAAAACCCTATATCACTTACAATATGAACAAAGTAAAAAACCAGCCTTCCAGTAGGTAGTTTTATATAAACAAATGACAATTGACAGTTGTCGTGATTGTTATTAGCCTGATTTAAGACAGTCTTCAACTGTTGTATTTGTTAGGATACTTACGCTTTATTACCTCATTCCACAGAATAACACAATGGGCCATGCTATTTCTCAATTCGTCATAATTACGTTGAAAGAATGTTACGTGCAGCAGAGTGTATAAATTGCACGTTGGCCTACGGCAACATGGCCCCTCTGTTCTCATCTCTCATAAATTTTAATTAATAATGTTGAAAAATAATATCTAATGAAGTAGGGTAGATTCATAAATGGAATATGAAATGTCTACGTCGTGACAGTAAAATGTAACTCGGAAATGTGGCATATATATATATATATATATCGTAATCTGGATATATAACACTTCATTCCAGATGCACACGAGGTAGGGTTTCATTTTCCTTCGTCTGCCCGCTTTCTTGTAAATAGTTGCGGATTGCTATTAATGTCCATGTCGTACTTGTCAAAAAACAATGATTGTTTCCTGGTGTGTTTCAAATCTGAACTGCCTCATTCTGCTCAGCAAAAAACAACGTTGTTGGACAGGGATTATCGACCTTATACATACCAAAACCCAATTTTTTGACCGACTGGTTTTGACTTAGTAACTAGCACATTTTATACGTTCATGGTTAGGGGTTGGTAAATAGATATGATGATTATGTTTGCTTAGCTTAGGGGACGAAAAGTAATAACTTTGACGCAGTTAAATTAATTAATTGATGCCAGTTTAATGAAGTACCAATCTTTCAAAAGTCAAGTATGGTGTTCCTGTACGATGCTGTTATAGCTGACAGACGAAAACAACTCTGAATTGTAGTCGTCGGCACCAAAAGCGAGATCTGCTTTAAACTTGGAAATGGCTGTTCTCTCTGTTATCCAAAGGAACCGTTATTCTTCTATTGGCGACTTTCGGCCATTCATTGTATTTATTTATAATACATATCTAACTGTACAAAGCTTTCTAAGAATGTAAAGGGACTTCTCGTCCGAAACATGAACAGGCTGAAAGATCCAATGCACCACTTTTAATCGACCTAAGCGCCACATTTGGCGTATGCGCCTCGGTTCGGTTGTAGGAAATTATCTATCGTCTCGCAATATAATAACTATTTAATGTTTTTTATTGTGCTCTTTGTGTTGGTTTGTTTTCCCTGATTGCAGTATCATTTACTGGATAGAGCATTTGCTACACGAAAAAGTTATACGGCAACATTTTTAATATTAATGTAATTGCGTACGAACATAATTGGCAATTAACGTTTAATAGCTAATGCTTGATTATGAGATAGAATACTGTACTTCCTCGAAACTCAGATATTCGTTACATTACTTTGCTAAAGTTAATTATATGATCGTTAATAATGACCTATTTAATACAGTTGTCAGAATTAATTAGCGTTTCCTAAACTGCCCTGCGCTATGAAAATAATATTGACCTCAGGTATTAACTGGGAATAATTTAAAATCCACAGAGAATTCTTTAGTACAGGAATGAGGAACCCGCGACCCAGCAGGTTATGTGCGGACCGCCTAAGTTTTACTTTTGACTTTTTAGTTAAAATTTTACGAGTTATCGTAAATGCTTAAATTGATAAAAAAATTTAAATTTCGATTGTAGAATAATTAAATCATCGAAAAATAGAAAGCGAGTGTAACGAACAAATACATCTGCTTGGGCTTTGGCGGGGCAGAAACAAAACAAAGGAGACAGCAGTTAACACTTGGGCCATAAAATCTAGACGGGGCGTCTCGGCTCGGAAGTTTCCCAAAATTGTGTGAGAATCGGAACTGGGAGGCGTGTTTTCGCCAAGTGTTACCTTGAATATTATTGGAATATATCCATTCCTGCCACCTTGGTAATAGAAACTAAAGAAGTGGGGAGGAAGTTTTAAAGAGGCAGGCGCAGAGATTGGTGGTGAGAGATTGGTGGTGAGAGATTGTGGTGACAGATTGGTGGTAGAGAGAGAATTTGATGTTGAGATTGTGGTGTGAAATTGGTGGTGGAGATTGATATGAGAGAAGTTGCAGAATGTGGGAGAGCGGTGAGATGAGAATTGGTCCGATGGTGCGAGAGTGGTGAGATGGAATTTAGAGATAAATTTTGGAGGAGATTGTTCAAGAGCGGTGACGATCTGAAAAAAGCAACCTGCACTAAGTCGATTCGGTAAACTACTGCATCTGTGACTCTTTGTAATTTTCTGTTTGTTGCCAGGTCCGAATGGATTAGTGTAAAATATTTTCTGTTCTATGAGAAGGCCCATAAATGCGGCCCTGAGATTAGTCTTAAAATTGTTAGAATTGTTAATATAAATAATTTATATATATATATTTATTTATTTATTTATTGAAAATAAGGGCCGGCGTAAATATTGAAACATTAAAAATTGTAATTATTATTGTAAATATGTTCTGTTTTGTTAAAGTAAATTGTTTCATTGTTTTTATTATAAAATATAATCATTTATTTAATTATAAATTAATATCGCACCTATATATATATTACGCGATAAGGAGATATGACGCTGAACTGCAACGATCCAATGGATAAATGTGATACGAAACAGCATTTCAGATTCTGGGCGAAAAAATGTTTGTCAAAATTTCATGACTTTCAAAAGCATTACACGATTTGTCACATTGAAATTCAAATAAGGACGCTTTTTGTAAACATTGAATTTTGAGAGCAATTATTATCTGCAATGAAAACTGTAATAAGGGGCAGCTGGTCGAGGCTAAACGACACGTGCTTCAAAAGCTGTGTGAGACTTGCAGTATTGACTACATCTGAGAATATATATCTATTGTTTGCAAATAAGCAATACCAAATTTCGTATTAAAATTTTTCTCCATAGTAATTATCATTTGCTGCAGACTTTTTTTGTATTATTTCCATAATTATTTTTAAAGAGTTGTCGAATTTTTTATTTTAATAAAGACATCATTTGCATTTGTCATCTATTTCTGTTATTATTTTAATATGTTTACTATATCGTAAAACTTTTTAATTTTTAGTTGCCAGTACTATATAAATGGTTGTTCATCCCCGCTTTAGCACGAAAAAAGCATTTGCGGAGAACGCTCCAATTTTCGGGCAGAGATCGATTGGAGCATACAAAATGCAAAAACAAAACGCAGATTGCTTTAATCTGCTTTTAAAAAGCTGTGCATCTGTAGTAATGAGATTATTTGGGTTTATTTGCGTTTCAACTATTGTCACAGGTTACGCGTGTGGCCACATTAACCCAAAATTCTTCCCTTATTCACTGCAATATATAAAAGTGGTAAACTGTATTCCCCTTTGTTTCATAATCATTTTATATTAATGACTATACTATAACAATTACATGCAATGAACTACGTTATCGATCATTATTAAATGTTTTTCTAATTCAGCTGTTAAACTTTCTAATCTCGTACAATCCCGAAGAGCTGATTTGCTAAAATTACGTGAATGTGAAGTAAACTGTGGTTCCAGGATTAAAAAATTAAATTATAACAAATTTACTGTCACAATTCACAGAAAGCAATGTTAAGTTAAAACAACAAAGTTTTGACAGAATTAGTCTGCATATATTTACAATGCAATGAAAACACACCCGCACATGTATAATCCAATTCAAATTTATGATAATCTTTTTCAAAAGAGTATTGCGATTGGTTTGAAAAGTTTTAAAATTTATCTGTAAAATTTACAAAAGAATTAATGTATTTCACAGCAATAACCACTGTGATTGATTAGTATTTTACAATTATTATGGCTTCGTCCTCCAACAGCCAGAAACACTCGTGATGAGAAATCTTGAACAGACCCGGAAAACACAATTTCAAGACGGTAAGGCAGGATTATTCCACGTATAACAACAAAAGATAACAAGGAGCTGCCGAAATAAAGTGATAAAAATAAATAGCACACAACTTGTTGCTACCCTTGTAACTTTATTCTTAAGACGTGGATTCAGAATAAATTTATGGAGCCTTCCACATTTTATTACTTTTTCATTATCTCAGTTTACATTTCCAGACCTTGACGGAAGTTATGGAATTCTGCTACTTGGGAAGCGTAACAACTGGGGGCGCTAGAAGTATAGTAGAACTAAAGAATAGGATAGTACAGGCAAGGAAGACTTTATTGAAAAAGAGGAGTTCACTTTCGGGTAGTAAAAATGTGAATATTAGGAAATCATTGCTAAAAATGTTCGTATGGATTATGGTGTTATATTGGTGCGAAACGTGGACAATTGGAGTAGCAGAAAGAAAACCCTTTGAAATGTGGTGCTATAGGCGAATGCTGAAAATCAGATGGGTGGATGGAATCTAGGAAGTTATAAACAGAATAGGGGAAAAGCGAACAATATGGAGGACGTTGACCAAGAGAAGGGATAGATTAATAGGCCACGTTTTAAGACACGAGGGTCTTGTAAACTTAGCATTAGATGGAAGTGTGGGGTAAGAAGAGAATATGGAGGCAAGGGTAGGAATACGCTAAGCAGACGTGGGTTGTTCGATTTATGAGGAAATGAAAATGCTTGCGCAAGATAGGTTAGCATTAAGGGTTGCATCAGGCCAATCTTAGGACTGAATACCACAACAACAAACAATGTAAGCCAAGACTGGCTCAATGTTTAATAGAAGAATTATGTTTTAAAAAACTTGAAGCTATGTAAAACTCATTGGTATAGTAACGTACCGTAACGTAATTGAACGCTCCAAAAATACTAAAATGTTTAAGCCATAATATTTTATACTGATAGGTGAATATTTTTTCTGAATTGAACACTTTCCAATGATAATTTGTAATCGAATAAAATCAGCGATGAGTTGCATATTAATAAATACCGACTGTGACATTTACGTGATTCTCTGAACCGTAACAAGAATTCTGAGAAGTTACCTTATGAAGTGGCAATAAAAATGGAAATAAATTATTCAAATGAGGTACTTGTAGAAATGTTCCTTCCTTTTTGTGGGAACGAACCATTGTGCGAGGGAACCCAATTAGTTAGTGCGGGGAAAAAATGTTTTGCTCATTGCTTTGTCTATGCCTATCTTTATTAGGAATGCCTCCTAATATTTGAATTACTTAGTCAACCAGAATCTCCAATTGATACGACTGATAATGCTGACTGAAGCTGCTCTATAAATTAACAAAATTTGCTCCCATCCCTTTTCTTGTTACGGTTGGTAATTATCTTGATAATATTTCTGAACTAAAAATGTCACGTATATTAACTCATTGGTATGCTAACTTTTTAAAAATAAGTTTCTCCTTTTAGAAGATTTATCCAACGAACGTATATTTCTTTGATTTTGACGCAATTGCAATGTTATTGTGAAATATTTATATATTCATTTACATTAATTCCATAGCCCAGAGGTTCGTATGAGTTGGAAAATTGCAAGAAGGATTTCTCTCAATGTTTTATGATAATATAGAAGAACAAAATCCAAGAGATGAAAATCGTGAGAATGGGTATAAATGGAAATAAATAGCTATTCGGCTAAATAAATGAATATTCGTCCACTGACCTGGGGTTTCAGTGGGATTAGGATGAAACTGATTTTAACGAGGTTCGTAGTTATGTTTGACATTATTTCTCTATCTCATTCCTAAGAATGTAATGAAATGTTTTTTTAAATGTAGTCTCCTTAAGCCAGCTTTCCTGTAGGCCACGGATCACTGTGAGTATACTTCTATCTTCTGCCGTCGCCTAATGCGAATCTGGTGCGTCTTGTCAGAATCACACGTAAATGATGAAGTAACGACTTAATTACGTGATTGGTAGCCGGTGCTGGTTCAGGCAAAGCGATGCAGTGATCTGGGCCTAACAGGATATATCTGTACTAGGATTTAACCATCGATGATGCTCTCGTATACAATTAGGCAACGTGATACCGTATAACATAATAATACTCAAATAATCTTATAATAAAACATTCGACCTCATTTTAACAGACAACCCTTACAAACCAGGGAGTACTAATTAACAAATTTAGACGTATGCTCAAATGAATAAAAGAACAAACTCAAAGAAAATATGAGTGAATCACTATTTTAATATAAGTTATACTTGGAATATTTGGAGATATTCCCACAATATTATGCTGATGGTAACATTCAGTAGCCCCACTTTATGGAATACATTTCGTAGAATAATACCAACATTTGGAATCCTAAGTTAACATCGTTTTATTTCATTCGGATTCGATATAACTTATTCCAGTTCTATTCTTCACACACTAAAGTTTACTTTAGAATGAATATGTGACTCTCTATTGTACAATAATAATGAAAACCAACAGAACCCAAATCGCAAAACTTTGTCAACGTTAACAATGCATTCAAAGCGATTAATACATTGTAGCACACTCGGACCCGTTCCTAATCTGAATTCATATTTTTTGTTTTTCATCGACCGAAATCCAGTATTAATATTCAGAGACAGGCAGGCATGAGGAATCCCAGGTGCCACGATGTCGCACAGGAAATCCCGCGCTTGGCGAAAGGAGAAAAAAGGATTGGTGGAGACACGTCACGTAGAGAAGGAGAAAAGAAGAGTTTAGCTGGGTGGTGAGAAGACGAAATACGAGTGTGTTGATCAAGACGTTGAAAGGACGAGGAAGCAGAGAGGCAGTCAGTTTTGCTTGGAAGTTGAAGGGAACTAGAAGCAGAGGAAGTAGGAGAGAAGAAATTAACAATTAAATAGTGTGGCTTGGAAATAAAGAAAAAGTAGTGGAGGCGTGATGTGAGTCTGTCGGAAGCTGAAAGGAGGCGAGAAGTTTAGCCTTGGTTCGAAGTTGAAAGGAGGAGGAAGCAGGAGAGAAGTAGAAAGTGAACAATTAAATAAGCCAGTGTTAATTGGAAGTTGAAGGGAGGAGGAAGAAAAAACGACAGAAGGAACAGCGTGTGTTAGATTCCGGAGTGAAGGAGGAGGAAAACTGAGTTTCCCTATATCGCTGGGCAGTACGAGGTCTAGAGCCTTTTCCGTCAACAGAGGGTAAATCCACAACCCGACAAAGGAAGAGGAAAAATATACTACTCGGAAGTTAGTCACGAACGTAAAATCTCTGCTACAAGTTGTTTCCCCAGTAATAAACTCTGATAATCCCTTTATATTTGAATACTAATTCTCCTTAATGTCTATATTTGTAAAACTGCTCAGGACCGAATAAGACTTTGTTTTGAAATTATAAATAAAATTAATATTATTTTTTTAAAGCTTAAGTAAATTTTGTTCAATTAATCTTAAATAACTACCTCCCTCCCATTATTTCATTTACAATACATTTCTGTCCTATAAAACATTGTTGCTACGTCTTTTCAGCTAAATAGATCCGTCATAAAAGTACAGAAATAAAATGCCGTTTCACAGAGGCACTGACACTGACGTGTTTCATTGGCCATGTTTAGAAAAAAACATTACGACTTTAATTTATCTGACCACATTACTGGGTGATTATCCTCGTCAGTCTACTAGACAATTTTAAGATATAATGAACTGCAATGAGGTGGAGTTTCTGCGTCTTCGCATTGCTTGGTGAAGGTTTTAAGTAAAACATATAAAAAATCAGCAGGCCGTCAATATGTCTCTGCGCTTGTTGTTCAATATTTAGCCCGTCAACAGCATCAATATTTCCCATCAATGTTTGTTACTGATGAAGAAAAACTAGTGAACAAGTTTCTGCACAACTTGTGAGTTATAAAACGTGTCGTGAACTACGAATGTTCTCCAGAAATGATACTATAACTGATGATAGCAAAGATAGTAATTGAAATGTGTCGTATTGGCAACTGAACAAAAACGACAGAAACGACCCTAGTAAGCACTCCATTATAGGGAGGAGATTGGTCCGTCACGATCTTTAGCCCTCAGATTTCCACTTTTCCGTTTTCTTCCAAACAATATCCGATGAAAGTTGCGAGGATGACTTAATCTTCTCTAGGCTATCAGACTTGTGAAATCGTATTAGATAACTACCTCAACTTTGGAAGAGCCGGGTTGTTTTAAAGCGACATAATTCATTGCTTGAGATGTACAAGGTTTATATTCGCAAGTTAATAGTCGAACACAAATGTCCTTGATCAGTGCACATGAGTCACGACAATGGGCAATATACTTAATGAAAAATAAATTCTCATAGAATATAAACAATAACGACGCGCATTAAATTGAATTTCCACGTCACAATTGAATTTCCAGCTCATGCAACCGCGATTAACGTGAACTCAAAAAGTCGCTTAGCAACACAGAGGAAAAATGTTTTCCGTACGTGCAGTACCTTGGATTTTTTGTGAGCCAGCATGTGGCTTCCCTGGCTTAATTGTCTGGGATGTTCTGGGAAAACTCTTCTCGTGACTGACTACCTAATATTAGTCATACACAAATTCTCGTAAAACACTTGTAAATGCTCTATCTTTAAAATCTCAGCAGGTACACTTAAGTCCAACTCAATCATATCGTCGACGTTATATTCTGAACTTGGATCGAAATTGAATTCATCTTATAACCATTTCCCACTGTTAAGTTTTAATTCTTATTTAAATAAATAAATAATTGTAAAGACGTTTAGGATCTTTAAACGATAGCCCGGGGGCCCTAGTTAACCCTTGGCTACATTGCTTGCCCCCCTTTTCAATTATCTTCCTATGGTATTAAAGGGAGTTGTCTGTTTCAGGATCACCCTCATGCAGCCTGTTAACCCAAAAAAAAACAACTTTAAATTGAATGTAGACAATAAAGGCTTGGAGTAATTGTTATTGTCACATAAAGTCTGGCATGTGAGTGATTATTCAATTGTTGTGTAAATATCTGTAATGTGTATTTAAATTGTTGATACTTCAGATATTCTGAGTCTATTAAGAATTCATGTGTTTGACAATCTGTTCTTTGGGATTTTAAACAACAAATTTTAACAATGTTTACACGTTGGAAGTCGATCTGCAGGTAATTTCCTAGATATCGTTTGCTGGCGGCATCTGGTAAGGCAGTCATAGTAATGGATGAAATACTCTGGAGGTTGAAATCTTCACGGTTAACCAACCGGCTCAGGTTTTTAAAAGAACACAACGTTTCTGCGGTCATTTTCTGCCGCCGTCTTCTTAGCCTGAATACGTGAAGATTTCATCCGAATTATTCACCGGGAAAGTCTACGTTCATTACTCTGGAGGTATTAGTTTGTAAAGCCTTTAAAACATGAAAAATTCCTCAAGATTTTTGTCATTTCTAAATATTGTTAGCACGCCGGTCACTGCAACAGATATTGCAAATTGAGACGTTTTTTGAAATTGGACATGGATATTATGTCGAATCGGTAAGACCTTAGCAGGTGAATTTTGTGTCCTTCATTGATCATGATAATGTCCCAACGGAAGCGGAACTAAGGACAAATAGTGACTGTAAGACGTCCGACAGCCACGGATGTAAAGGACTTAGATTTTTATATATTTTCAAAAGCCTCCCGAAATTGCTGTAGTTTTCTGAAGGCCGCGAAGCGCGTAAAGAGTGCAAAGTTTAGAGAGAAGTTTAGTTTGGTGAGGGAAAGGAGTTGGACTCGTTTCTGGGATGCAGCCATGAGCTTCCTGGAGGGAACCAGCCGCCTTTTCCGATGGGCCAGGGTTTGAATTCTGTTGCTAGCTGTCACAAGTGATTGTCATATGACCTCACAGAGTAAACCTATGTGTGATAAGTTCGTGACGTGTCTCTGAAGTCTTATTTTGCTCTCTATTGACCCCAGGATGCAAAAAAACTTAATAAATTAATGGCTAATTGGTTTAAATAAACTCCGGCGCTTTTATTATTAGGTTTCGTATAATTTAGATTCAATCTAGAATGTATTATAGTATTCCTATAGTAGCAACAAACAACCATTGAGGAGCAAATGGTTCTTGTAAATTATATAATATTTTAACTGTTGTCGCTTGTCATTATTAAATAACCTCCTTCCCCTTCAAATAAGCCAAGAGCTCTGAGAGTTTCATGATCGAATACTCACGTGTCTTGGTGATACGTTCATCAGCTCCTTGTTTGTATCACACGGATAGCGTAAACAACCTTGCACTTGCCGGGACCTCTTTGTTTTGAGGCAATTATGCTATTGATCGAATGTAAACATCATGGGTCATCATTCTGCGTTTAAACTTGTTCGTAGTTTCGTTGTATATTGTACTGAACTATTTGGCAGGTGAATGTGCCCACATATCGTGCTTTTAATATATGTAAATCGTGTTATTAACAGTATGTTAACTGATTATGTTCAATGATGGACGAAAGATTCTGTAATCTAACGGACGAATATTTATTCGTGACAATATTATATTTAACAAGTAAATGAAGACTATATATTCAATTTATATTACTTTTTAGCGATATTCAAGTTCATTGTAATCGTCAATAATAAATTAGATGAGATGGTATGTCTTACATTCTTCGCGTGATTCCATATGATTTAACTTTAATTATTATTCTGATGACAAATTTTTTGACTTAGAACAACTTTGTACAGCTACCACAAAATTGACATGAGACATTATTGAATGAAAATGACAATACAATGGGTTTTTATGTTTGAAATGGGGTTTCAATAAGGGCGTGCCGATTTTGAAATGGAATTTATCAGCAAAATCTTATTCAATTCTGACTCCATAGGCTAATGTGCTGGGTTTATTTATACATTATTTCATAATTCCAAAAACCACAAAGTTGTTTAACAATCCACTTCATCAATTCCATAATCTGTATTCTTTACGTTAGTGCATTTTCAGAAAATAAATGTATAACACAACTGTATAAATGGCTGGCGACTTGCTACAGATTGTTTCTGCTATTATTAATAATTATTTATTTATTAATATACAAGAATAACGAATTTCACGTATAAATATTTAACTTTGATAGATCAATTATATAAATTAGGAATAACAGTGGACCTAAAATTGAACCCTGCGGTACACCAAACCTTATGTACCCTGTAGGAAGTTAAATACATTACAAATGAATATTTTAGTATAACTCCTGTTTTAGACCTGTCTGGTAAGTGATGTATGAACAATAAATAACTCATAATAATAATTTCATGTATTTTAATTGTCCTAATACACATAGTATGTATTGTGAGTCACACAGTTAGATGATTTTGAGAGAGCATATAAAATTCCTAATACGTGCTGTTGATTGTTGAATTTTTCTCATACTTCCTCAGAAAATGGATAACCCATAAACCAAATAGAACAGCTGAAAATATTTCATTTTTATTTAAAGGATTAAAGGTTCTATTGTGTAATAAAGATACAGGAAGAAGCGTCATGGGGAAGTAATTATTGCTTCGTAGCCAATACACGAAATTTATTCGTGACACAATCTGTTGAGTTACGACGTCTACAAAGAATTTTTTCCAGCATTGACGGACGATACTACTGAGATGGTCAGAAAAGGTCTGAGAGAAGTGTTCTGTTGAGAAGGGGAGCAACTTCCAAGGCCAGAAGTGTTATGAGTCAAGATGGCCCCTCCCTCCAGGTAATATCTGTCCCGGGATCGGTTCCCTCCAAGGCCACGGTCGCGATTATCCAGGCAGACTGACACGTTTTTCTGTTTGGTTTTTCTCTTCAACAGCTGTCAGGAGAATGTGTTCAATGCATCGGATGCAGCTAACATGAATCGAACAAGATAGTGAACTTTTTTACATTTGATGCATTACAACTAAGAACAGTTTTAGAGATTACCTGATTCCACCGTGACATTTATTGGCGACAATCGTGGACAGAACTCATTCAGAAGATAGAAAGGGCAAATCCTTTCACTTTCTATAACTGTAAACATCGTGGAATTGTTAGGAAACCACAATGGAACCACAAATTGCAGCTTTTCCGCACTGCATGAATTCGGATTCATATATCAAGGTGTAAATTAACAAACTAGGGTGTGAAATACAGAAGTATCCGACAGCTGTCAGTATTGGGTGTAACGTTTAGTAAAGACTTATCATGGGGTTAAAATGGAAATACGGGGACTAGCTAGGGATGGAGGGCATTAAACATCATATGCAGGGTTTTAAAGAAAAGTGACAAAACGGCTAAGGCCATTGCGTATAGAACTTTAGCAATTTGGGACCTGGGAAATAGACAACATTCAGAGAAGGGCATTGAATTTTTCTTACAAACTTGGGGAAAAATAGTTGCTTTGAGCAACTTGAAAACGAACCGGTCTAGAGAAATGTGGACAATTTGTGGCGTTCATTTAGTTAACAAACGTTTATTAATTTAATGTAGTAAGGCACAGAAGCTTTTACAAGGTTTTGTCAATTTTTAAATTGGTCTTTAACTTGCTTAATAACATCTATCTTTGAGAGATAAACAAGCTCACTGTTCGTCATTGTTGTTGGAGTAAGAGTTTTAGAAAGTATTGTAGCTTTATTATACAATTTAATTTATTGTAGGTCGCGTCAGCAATAAACTCATTTGACAAAATAATATGAACGCCAAGCAATAGGGTACGGTTTGTTGCAGGTTGAATTCTACGACGCAGCTGCAGTTCCCAGTTGATGTGCCACGTTTTGAGGTTATCTTGCAGTATATTATATGCTTTGTTCTGCGACGGTTAACACCAATGATCGGTGAAATTTGTGATCTTTTAGATTTGAAAGAGGACAAATCGTTGGTAGGCGGTTAGCGGGAGCATCTCCGAAAACGGCCCAACTGTTTAACATTTTCCGAGCGACAGTATCTACAGTAATGACAGCATTCACAAACTTTCATCATCATCAAAGAGGAATAGTGGGCGAAAACCGAAGTTAACTGTCAGAGACAGACGAACATTAAAAAGTAAATCTAATTAGGCAACATAAAATTTCGGCGACAAAAGTGACTGCAGAACTTAACACTCACTTGAGCAATTCTGTTTCGGCTGGAGCTTCACAAAGCTAACAATCATGGAAGAGCTGCAAACGCTTCATAAAGGAAGCCAGTGCAAAGAAGTGGTTTCACGTTCATAAAACCTGACCACTGGATGACTGGAAGAATTTGGTATGGCCCGATGAAACATAGTTTAGGTTGTTTCCTACATACGGCTGGGTATGGAGAACACCAACAGAAGCCTACGATCCGGCCTGCCTGCTTCCTACAGTCAAGAACGGCGGAGGTTACGTTATAATTTGGGCAGCTATATCGCGGTATTCAGCTGGCCCGATCATTACTCTTACAGGCCGGATTAATGCGAATGAATGTCTCGACATCATCAACAATGAAGCGCTTACTATGACTAGCAAATTGCTGCCAGACACTGCCAAATTCCAAGCTGATGTCATCAAACATCTTCCCTGGCCAGCACAATCGCCAGACCTCAACATGATTGAACCATTATGGGGAGTTTTTTAGCAGAGTGAGGAGCAGATTTTCTCCTCCTACATCGTTGCGGCAATTGGCGTTTCTTTTCGCTACAAGAGTGGGAGGGCATTCCGTTGGAAGCTATTTGGACACTCTACGAATCTATTCCGCGACGAATTACAGTATTCTCAAAGCAAACGGTGGTCCAACCCCTTATTAATCAGTAAATATTGTATAAATGTAGGTGTATTTTGTTCAACCCCTGTATGTTGTAATTATTCATTACCAGGAATTTGAATCATATTTTTTTACATACGGATTGTCAAGCGAACGAAATGAATGGTTCAGTTACCATGTAATAAATAGTTGGAGCTACTTTCTGAGTTTATTCGTGATTATTGAATTGTTTAGTTAAATTGGTTGTTTTAGTTTAGTTCCTTGTTTTCAATTTTTCATATATTATTTGTGCAAGTGTGTGTGAACATCGGAGATAATCGGAGAAGTTATAATTAATTTAAATATCGTCGACACAAACTTAACCCGAGTGCAGTCCGAGACACCAGAACATAGATTGTATGTAAAACGTACTACGCGAAACCAGTACTGATAAAAATCAACTCAACTGAGAACAAAAGCTGGGCCGGGAGTGCATCTAATAATAAAATTTGATCTTCAAAATTGTTGATTGAATAAATTGAATGTTTTTGTTCCATTTATTTTTATTCTTTTAATGTATGAGGTTTCTTGAGTTAACAGCTACATACTGAACGCATGTTTGACTATTAAGCAAGGGACGAAACTTGAATGGAGGCATCGCAAGTTTTCTTTTACCTCTTACTTACTTATCTAAAACGGATCATTCGTGTAAGGTTAGACCGATAAAATAGGGGACTCATATGGGAGAATTTTTATTTCTAAATGGAACAATTCTGGATTGGAATAGCTACAGGCCAGATCTTAGAGTATAACTTTAAAAAAAATATTAACTATTTATGATAGGGATTATTGGAAAAATAATGGCGTTGGTATTAATAAAACTGATGGAAGTTGAAAATAAAATCATATATTAAAATGTTTAATCTTTGATATTGAATTCTAACGTAGGCGAGTCGATGTTAAATTGGAATAAAACAAGTTTTGTTTGAAATATTAACGTAATTATTTTTTTATTTGAAAGGGCACTACTTTCTTTGAAGTGAAGTTCATGGCAAAGAGAAAACGTGCTGCGAATTGTGTGGCACTATTAATAGATATGTTTTTAAATATATTCTTTAAAAGGGAGATAGGTCCTTTTATTTTTGTTTCTTTTTCTTGTTATACCTAACCTTTCTTAACTTTCGTTTTATTCATTATAAAAATTGCCACCGGGCTTTACAGTGCAATAAATATATCTATATTATTTATTGAAATTTCTTTTTTTTTCAAAGGGAGAAGACATGCTTCAATTGAAGCTCCGGTCGACGTTTTTCCATTCTTGTCTTCCTGTCTTTTAAGTTTGGAAAAAAAGAAATATGTTTGCAATATATTAGTTTAGTTCTTACCTGCGTACATTCGTAGGCAAGATTACTGTGGATCAAGCGCTGGCGGACTGATATCCCGCACGTCCCACTGTTTCTTTCTTCAACAGACAGTAAACATTATCTGCAGTATTGGAGGAAAAAACATTGTAATTTAAACCATAACATTGTGACTCAAACAAACAATTATTTCGACGAGTAAGCACTGTCACTAGCTGCAAATGTACAAATTAATTGTACTTGTGGCAACCATTGTCTGTCGCAATTTATATATAACAGGTTTCCACCAACCCGTTCCGTTCTAGAAACTTTGTAGCACATGCCTCACTCTCAGAGCAGTAAAACGTTAGATTGGGAATCAGTAGGAAATTGGAGCACTATAAAGCGCTCTAATTCCAGAAAATTGTTTTATAAGTTAAAATCTCATGTATAATCGTTACCTGCTCCTCCTATATTCTAATCCTCAATACATTATTTATAATAGATACCCAATTGTATCTAATTTCAGAATTGGTTTAGTATGATAAATATTAAATAGTATGTGACACGTGAAACTTCCAAAACAGAGTTAGGGTATAAGAAATTTCTTTGATAATTAATTGAAATATTTGTTGTCATTTTCAATTGGAAATTTGGAGTCAGGCCTAATAGGCAAATAAAACTTAATCGATCACATTTTAAGGGTAATAATTTTGTTAATCTTACGTGTATTATTAATTAGTGTCCACAGTTTCATTGGAAACTAAAAGTGTTGCAATAGTTTTTGGTGCCTAAATATGGCGACAGGCTGCCGGACGGGAGACATGCCTGTCTGTTCATTTATAATATTAGGCTTGTTTTTTCTGAATGAACTTTCACGCTTCAAAATTTCCGAAGGACACTGTTCTCTTTGCCATGGAAAATTTCCCGCGCTGGACGAAGGACTCGTGAGGATTGGCGAAACAAACATCACGTGAGATAGCGCTTTCCCTTGGAGAAAGGGAATATACGAGTTTAGCTGGGAGGCAAGAAGGTGGAAAAATATAGAGTTGTGCAAGACGTTGAGAAGGTGAGGAGCCAGGGTAGCAGAGTTGATAAGGCCGTTGAAGGGAGGAAAAAGCTAGAGAGTGAAACGGATGTTGAAAGGGAGGAGAAAGCTGGTGAGTGCAACAAGAGTTCAAAGGGAGGTATGAGAAAGTGGTGATAACAAGGAAGGCCAAAGGGAAGAAGCAGGAAAAACTAGGTTTTCCTCAATCACCGGCAGTACTAGGTCCGACAGAAGGCAAATTTACAATTCAACCCGAAGGAAGAAGGAAGTCTAAAGGTGGAGAGTGATCCAACACGAGAGAGTTCCAGTCGCCTGGTAACTGCATCTAGGGACGAAAGAAGATGAAAACAGGTTCATCAAGAAAGAACGAAAATTTCTGCTACACGTGGTTACCCCAATAAGTAATTAACCGTCTGATATTTAAAAATCGTCCCCTTTAATTAATTAATTTGTTTGTAATAGCGCGCAAGGCCCCTTTTAGTGATTGTTTGTTATAAATAAAAATATTATATTATATCCTAAAGAACAAGTAATTTTATTAAATAACTTCAATAAAAACCCCTAATCATTTACGCTATGGTAATGTCGCCCAACCATCTCAGTCTTTGACATCTTATATACAGTTCCAAATACAATTCCTTTTACAGTTCCTAAATCTCACTGTTATATCTTGCTCTCCATCCATACACAGTTTCGATTGCTCCGAAATTCCTCTCGAATACTGCTTGCTGATTACAAGTATTATTATTTAAGACCCATGTTTCTGCGTCATAATTTATAATGGCTCTTATTAAAATTTTGTAGATCCTAATTTTAACTTCTCTAGATTATATTTTTAATAATTGGTAGCAGTGTAGTATGCCCTGTTAGCCTGGTATTTTATTTGTATCTCATTCCTTATCGCGTTGTTTGCTGTCAATATCCACCCAAGATAGATAAATTCATTCTCTTTTACAAACTTGTATATGCCAATTTTGTTTCCTTCTCTTGGGTGCTTTATCGCCCGGTAATTGACATCAATTTGTATTTCCTTATTTTTATTTTGAATCCCAATTTTAGTGTTTCGCCATCCAGTGCCATCAAGGCTTCTTCGACATCTTGTATTCTTCTTCCTGTGATGACCACATCGTATAGTCCTACATAAGTTTTTTTGTTGATTGTAATCATTCATAACTTTTATAAAGTTAGTTTTGTCAATGACTACTGCCACCACTTTTAATGGAGGTTGTGTCCTGGAAATGTTTCTAGACAAGCACAAATGATGATAATGTGATATGTGGTGAGCTATTTAAATCTTCGATTTACATTCAAGGTTTGGTTAAGCCACACGATCCTTGCTGGTTTTGTTTACATTATCTATTTGATATGTTTGCTAAAATTCTGTACTATTCAGTTGACGGAAGAATCGTCCATTAATTCGGTCACTTGAACCCTGATAAATTGTTATAAGCACGTAGTGATAATCGTAGAGATCAGTTCTGGGACATAACTCTCGGTCAGAAACGTGACAAATCATATTTTACATAGGACGCCAACACGTCTGATGCGGTTAAAATTTAATTTCCGTTTTTAATTTATTTGTCGAATGGAGAAAACTGTCAAGTTGAGATTATATGACGCCAATTTGTCTGATGCGGTTAAAATTTAATTTACTTTTTAAATTTATTCGTCTAATGGAGAAACCTAGTGAGTTGAGATTATAAAATTATATATACAAATGCAATTTTTTTTAAAAAATTTATATAAATATATAATAATAGTTTTGGGTAAAGTTATTCTAGTGTTTCATTAACGGAAGCGTATAATGAATAAAGATATCATATATAAGTAATTATTAGGTGCATATATATGTATTAATGTGTGTATAAATATTATAAATCGTTAATTACGCGCTAATTTTTTATGTTTGGAAAGTAATGCACATCTTTTTCACTTTTGCAACTAATTTTATAATCCTACAACTTTTTTTTTTAATTTATCTTGTTCCTCATTATGCTCATTTGATTTTGATTCAGAGGTTTTTTTCCTTGGCTTGGCAGTTGGTATTTGCATTTTTTTTTAATATAGACATTTCCAATATATCTAAACGTACCCAGTGTTACAGTTATCCTCCTTATCACATTGTTATCACTATCTTAGTAGAATAATGATCAAACTTATACTAAAATTGTAAATAAAGAAATTTACTCTTCCCGTACTATGGAGTGACAAATATTTAACAAAAAACTGAAAGATTGAACCATATGTTTGTTCATCATTGGACGAGAAGTTGCATAACATATTCAAGATGTGGGTAAACTATTGACAGTTTAATCTTGCCTGAGATGAAAGTTATTTTTCCTTCTATTTGTATTTATTCGTAACAGAAAAAGCACACATACATTATTAGTGATAAATATATTAGTATTTTTTTTCCAGAGATCAATGAGATTTTTTCTGCAGAAGTGACTTGAGTTGACGAATTCTTTGTTTTATCCTTCCAACGATATATTTGATATGAGCCGTCGATGTTAGTGAAGACCCAAACATCTGACTACAGTATCATTTGGTATGTGCTCGTTATCGAGTTGTAGATTCTTGTTGTAAGTTTATCGTCTTAGAGTGAAAGGATTTTTGAGGACTGATTTTCATTCTGTATTCATTGCTCTAAATTTTGATTTCGTGTAATTTATCTTCAAGTTTGTTGTGTGCAGCAGCTAAATTATCATCCACTTGGAGAATGGCCAGGCCATCAGCATAAAATGATATTGTTGATCAGAAAAATGATAAGCTGTTATAAAATCAATACCAGGTTTGATCGGAGAAGTAGTCTAACGGAGATTATAGGTGGCGATTTACTAATTAATTTTTTTTCCTTTCTCCATGGCTCTACAGCCCGTTCAGGGCCTTGGCCTACAGAGTCGACTGCGGACTGTCATCTTGCATGACACATTCCGAGTTTGGAGTGACACGTGGTCTGCGTTTTACTGATTACTAACGACACTAAAAGAAGCTAAGTCGTGTTTAGATTATTACTTAAATTTAAAACTTTATTTTTATAAGATTGCAATTTTTCGTCAATTAAATTTTTATGTCAAGTTAAATTTTAGGCTCGTGCTATCATGCTAGTTGTTTTCCAGCAGCACAGGCCGTTGCGGTGAAATTTTCCAGAAATTAGGGATTTTCAACCTACCCAGATATTAACATTTAAGGTCGAATACAAGTCTTTTTTTTAACATTTAATGACGACGCGATGTAGTCCCAAATAAGGGTCGAAAGTTCGTGGTAATATATTCGTCATACATTAAATGCTTTATCGATTATTAAATGTTCTTACTTATTGTAATATTATCATATTGTTAGTTATCATTTGTAAAATAATTGAATTAATGATTAATAACAATAAGTTTTTCCTCAACTCGAATGCTATTATAGGTCATTTGAAAATCTCAATCTCGAAGAACACGAGTTAGATTTTAATAGAAAGGATGAGATTTATCTAATTCGTTTCCGTGCACAGGGGAATATTTCATGATTATTGACCGGGCTGAGGCGTGGAGTTCATTGAACTCTTCCTCGCAAACCTCCATTGTTAGGAAATGGCCGGGAGCTGAATGTTGCGGCCTTGGACTGCCCTTCAGCCACCATAAAGACAGAACAACTTTCATCTCAACTGTCTGCCATGCTCGCTGGGCCCTCAAGCTTCTGTTTTCTGTTAGTTTCTTGATATGCCACTGCTTCCAGAACCTCGGAGCTCAGAAATAGGACCGGAAATACTTTCCGAAAGATACTACGTTTAATACAGACAAAGAAAATAAATTTATGTAAAACTCATATCTCCTTTAAAGAAGCCATTTCCTCCATAGAAAATACGATTTTCAATAAAAGACAACATTTGAGGTATCTCAATAGATTTCTTTCGGCTAATGAATGGACATTAAGTTCTATGCTTATTGTTACGAGATGCTCATCGATTCTTAAAATATTTTCCTATGTAATGAAGATAAAATATTCATTCCACTGTTACTAGTAACGTATTAGTACTGTACTAACTTAGCACTTGAGCCAGTATTCTCTTTAATTGTCAGTTTAATGTCGCGAAAAGAATAATGGAATGTATTTTCCTTTTATAAGGGCCTGTTATTGGTCGAAAAATGGGTGTTTTTATTCAACAAGAGTTTTTATTGCTAATCGTCGGATAACTTTCTATGCTGACAGGAAAATAATAGAAGCTTTTGAAATGTGGTGATATTGGAGAATGCTGAAAGTCAGATGGTTAGATAGAATCACTAATGAAGAAACTCTAAGAAGAACAGGAGAAGAGCGAACAATATAGAGGACGTTGACCGATAGAAGGGATAGATTGGTAGACCACGTTTTGAGACCTGAGGGTCTTGTAAAATTAGCATTAGGGGGAAGTATGTGGGGTAAGAACGGAAGAAGGAGGCCAAGGATGGAAATGCTAAGTAGATTAGGAGGATGTGGTAGTTATGTAGAATTGAAATAGCTTGCGTAAGATAGGTTAGCATGGAGGGTTGCATGAGGCAGTCTTAGGACTGAACACCACAAAACAACATAAAGTTAGCGAGGATTTGGAACTGGAAATGAAGTCAGTATGTCGAGACCTATGCTGTCACTAATCTCCAGCTACGTAGGGAATTTTCTTAACCACGCTCGCGTGGGCATCGACAACCAGTAAAATACTGAAATGTTGTAATACCACGTGATTTCCTTATGGTATTTTGTGATATAAAGAAAATGGATTTAAAATGTTGATTTTCAAATCATCTTCACTCTGCGGTGATGCTGTGGCAGAGAGGAGACGCTACATTCCAACAAGTGAAGCTGTCAAGTTTCCCAATCTTCGACGCCTAGAGAGGATCTCGTCCACGGTAACCCGAGATTATTAACAGACCACTTTGTTTCACCGTACCTCCGAAAATTTGTATTTTATTCATTAACGATTGTTTTAATAAATTACATTCATTTCATTAACTACCCTGTAAGTTAATTCCCAAAAAAACAACCCTAAGTACAAGGGTAATCATGAATTGTATGGACTAGCTGGACACACGTGATTTGATTGCTTCTAATTTCTGCTCTCATAGAAAAACTGCTACTTAATTTTGACAGAAATTTTACGTGCGTTTCTTTGTTAATATTAAAGTCTTTACAAAACGTCCGCACGTCCCTGATGATCTTCGAACCATATTCGCATAGCGACACTGAATTAATTCCCGTGTCTAATGTGCATATTGAGTTTTCTATAATGCTCGGTGATCGTAGAGCAACATTAAAAAGATACGATACAGGAAAACTGAGAGCCAGCAATAAGCGAAAGCACGGCACTCTGTAGGGAGAGTCACGTTCCTTTCGGCGGACTCATGTGTCTTTCTTCTTCACCGCGGCCATTAAAGTCTTTCTCATGTTAACAACCGCCCCGCACTCCCTAGACACCTTTCCGCAGAGACTTTCTGTGCAGTTTCAAGCTTCTGTGCAATCTAAGAGCTTTGCACGTACCTCACATAAACAACAAAGCGGGATTAAATGTTTATACACGAAAACCTCCTGAGCATTAAACTCTTTTCATTTTCCTCAAAGGAAGCTTAACTAATGAGATGGCTATTTTGCAAGAGAAAAAAAAACAGTTTGATTTGTGTCGGAGCTTTAAATTTCCCAATATATACGGAAATAGCTAATTACTATTCCAAATTATAGTCTCAGACGTATTAAGTGCAATCCCAGTATGTCAGAAAACATTTATTAAATGAATTACTTTCTCAAGACAAGTCAGGATTCATTATTTATTTTGGGACCTCATCACGTGACACGGATTAAGTATTTTCCCTGCTTTCAGTTTTCTTAACCTCATGTTCCCTTTTTTGCAATTCTTTACTTATTTCAGTACATTCTTCCTTATATGCGTTGCTCCCATTAGGGGGCGTATTAATTGTGTGGATAATTTTATTTTTGTCGTGGAGTCCAAGGAAAACTGTCACGGACACCATTACTATGAATATATTTTATAGTTTCAACATTCCACAGAATATCAAAAATATGGAGAACGAATTGGATGTTGCTTTAAGCCCATGGGAACAATCCTTACTGTAGTTTCTTTCCTGGGAGTGTTGCAACGGTAAGTTTTAATTTTTTATCTTTTTGATCAAAATTCCTTTTCTTCTTGTTTCTATACTAAAACACAGTAAACTTGGGGGAAAGAGTAACATGCTTAGCGGCCGGCAATATATGTTGTAAACTTAGACTATTTCTTTTCTAAATATTATCTTTTCCTTTATTTAATTTATGTAGTTTCGTAAAATTTAATTTTGATTTAATTTACGGACCACGTGCTGTGCCACAAACGCAACCACTGTAATTTCTAAATTCGTTTATGATTTTAAAACTTATCAGAAATAATGTAATTATAGTTGTGAAATTGTGTTACACCAATAAATCCGAATGTTTGTGAAACAATGGTAGCGCGATACGTGCTATAGTAGTGAATCACATAATTACGATATGGTTGACGCTGTAATGCGGCAATTACTGGGAAAAACGTTTTGAAAATAAACCAGTTTGAGCATTCAGACGATGAATTGGCGTTTTACAGTAGCTATTAAATGCCTACCAAGTAACATTGGTTAAGATAGGCACTGAAAGATTAATAAGAGCAAAGACAGAAACTTTTAGGTAATGTCCTTCAGCGTCATTCCTTGTCTCTTACCTTCGGCGGTGTGGCGAAAGAGTACAAATCTCCAGCGTCCTTGTTCGTTTCCGTTATCTCTGTTAAATAACTGTGGGAAGATCGTTAACTGTCGCTGAAATTTATTGTTGCTCAGACTCCGCGGTTGCTTTGCAAAGCCTCCACCTAAAAATAATTTAATTTTTTTATTTTATTACTTTTGGTCGCATCAAAAAGTAGCAATTATAATATTATTATAGCACATATAAACATCCCTTTTATTGTTATAGTTTTTTAACCGTCCAATTTTACCGTGAAGTGTGATCTACGGTGGAGATTACAGGCAGCCCGTGTCAGTGTTTTATGGTATACTAACTTATTCAAGCGGATTACGATCTAAATTATTTAATAATCGATTGAATTTTTAATACTCGCAACAAGTAAACCAGTCCTTATACCCCGTGAGAAGGTTGCCAAATGGCCACAGGGAAAAAATGTTTTACCCATTCATGTACACTGTTTAGATAGATGATCAGCAAACACATTGAAGTCAATCGGCTCATAAATTCATACCACGTCCTCAAAAAAATATAATCTGTGTTTCAAAGTAATATGATTGAGTGGTAATTTATTTCGGTTTATGATAGGACATGTACTTGCTACAAACATTAATACAAAAAAAAATGTAAAACACTCGTCCAAATATAAATCACACTTTTTTTCCATTTTTAACGGTGCTTTTAGTCATTAAAGGGTATGCTTTAGAAGTAAGAATTCAAGTACAGACTCATCAACTTTTCTATCTCAAATAATTTCAATCATTATTACTATTAAACGATATTTGTGAAACGTTTGTTGTGGAATTATTGATGTATCAGCGTTTATACAAATCAGTAAAATACAGGTTATAGATTTTCAAGACAAGGTAATGAGAAATATCTCCCAACACTGATTATGTTTTGCGGAACTTGGATGGTATAATATTTAATATTTTAAACAGAAACTAGTTTTCTGGTCTGAAAATAATTATAAAAAAAGTTAGAAAATATTCCCGACGTGTAAGTAAGTTACATCCATCTCAATCTCTACATTTTTATAGCTGTATAAGAAACAGGAGGCACTGTTTTTAAATTCCAAAACCTTTATAGACCACGTACTTACCCATATTACAGTGATTTAGTTAGTAATTTTTCTATTTTGTTAATCCAACTTGTAATTAAAATTATTATTATTTTTACCTACATTAAAATTTTAATTTAAAAAGAAAAGTTCAACTGTTTTCTAAAAAAAAGAAAGCCGCTAGTGGCCGTAAGGTTCACGCGACTTTAAATAAATGAATATATAAAATAATATTTATCGAAAGCAAGGCTTTATCATTACAACCAAACAATATTAAAAATTTAAAATTAACGTATTTCTCATGAAACATATACGCTCAGCGAATCAGAAAATTTTCGAGACAATTAAATTATCAACGTAACAATAGTCTTATAATAGAAAACACTTATGACGACAGGTTATTTGATCCTGGTGATCGTTGTTGTCGTCACAGCATCTGCTCTTTGCATCTAATCTTCGCTTTCCATTATATCAGCATTAATCAATAGTCTTAGTCAACTTTCAGATAACTACTGTGTTTACTGCCCGATAACTGAACCGCATTAAGTCATATCTCTCACGCTCTGACTCTATTACCTATTTTCCCCTCCCAAGACTCAAAAACTATTCCGTCCAAATTAACTTTATAACGGATTATTTTTAGAAAATTTCGGTAATAATCATTATACTTTTCATCTCGACGGCTTCCAAATATTTTTTCTCGTCCAATACTCTGGTAAATGCAGAAATGATTTCACACAATTGTAACGTTTTAAAGGTTTTTTATTCTAACTTAAATTAGGAGACCAAGGAGAATTAATGATAAGAAATGTAAATATTTTATAATATATTTAACAAACCAATAAAATTCCTCTTCCCGCTCTTTAAAAATATGTATTTTAGAAAATGAATTTAAAATTAAATAATTCCTAAACAAACTGATTTTTTCTCAGGAGATTATGGGCTCAAATACTTGGATTTTATATTTCTAACACTAATTGATGGTCGTAATTTCTACTGTGATACTTAGTTGATGCCTTGAGGGATTTATGGTTTCATTTAGTACTTTACCAACAGTGCCACTGGAAAACACGTAGGTAGATCTCCAGTGGAACCTTTGAAGCCATTGAAGAGGCAGCTTTTGGAAAAGAGGACCGCTACCGCAATCCTTTGACGTTTGGCTGAACACCTCGTCTCTGCTACCACCAGGTGTTTCACGTCCGCTCAACAATTTAACTAGATGTCTTATTAGCTACTGCTTTGTCTGAATTATTCATACTTCTCCAACAAACGATATCTTAAATTCCCTTAATCACTCACTTAAATTCTTAACTATATTTCCACAACTTCTCTTTACGAATTCCTCCACCTCACATCTCAACAACCACCATTCTCCACAACTCCTCACTAACTTATTCTCAATAGTTTGCTACAACCTCGAAACTTACGATTTCCTCATCAAATATTCACTACTCTAGCCAATAGGAATTCAGTTTAAATTCAGAGTTCCCAATACGAGGTTCTCATTTCTTGAAGACGTTAAACCTCACGCACCAGAGGTCATTGAACTTTCCGTAGGAAGTTTCAGGCGTGTCAAAATGTTGAGTCCGAAACTTATTACCCGACACATTTATGAACCACAACTGGCCTTCAGCTTCATATTCCTTTCATATGTGGCCCCTTTGATGGTTTTTTGTTTGGCCCTTTTTGCATTTTGACCATCACGACTTCTGCAGCTCGGAAAATTAAGTTTTACAAATTAATTTTAATTAAATTGATGCAAAGTAATGCCTTTACTAATTTAGTAAACATGTTACCCTACACAATACTTCAAAACTTTTAGTTCTTTTTGCATGATTACTTCAAACGAGCGGTTTAAGAAGCTGGCAGATTTCTCCTGAAACTTCCTGATTGTGGTAGACATTGTATCCTGATCATATCATGTGTTCATTGCACAAAGAATTTTATTACGAGTAACACGTTTTCGACAGATTCCTGACAACGATCTTACTGTATAAATGAAAGACTATTATGGAAGATGAAGACGTAAGACATTGGGAAACGAACATATTGTATCATCCAGAATTTTTCGCAGAAACAAAATTTAAATCATGCATGCGTGGATAATGCGTATACGAGTTTATCTATCTTTAGTACAATTTGGTTTTTCGGAATGCGGTTATTTCCTTGCAGCCAGAACAATTAACAATTCAAACGATCTTCGTAACACGAAGAATTGTTTTTCTAGTGTCTCCAGCTCCTGCAGAGTTTATCATAATAATGTAAGAAACAATAAATTTACATCTAAGTGAATTAATATAACTTTATTTGTTTAATGCCTTATCCTCTTAGATAATTATTTCATAAAACAGTTATAGAAGGTGAAAATTGAAAATATAAGAGCTAAATATGCAGATTGAATATTATAATATATGAATTTTTCGGAAACTAAGTAGGATCAGTTTTAGTCCTGCTTGAAACTTTAATTTTAGAGAGCGAGTATATACCGGCTAATATCTCAACGCAAACATTTACTCGTTCACAGTTAGATTGATTTTGGAATATATATAATAATTAATCTGATCATTGGTCATAATAACTATCAAATTACGAACATTCATTACTTCGTCTCTATATAGACCGGACCAAATTTGTATATAATAACAATATGAATGCATGATTGTTTCAATATTATTTATACATATTAAACGTGCGGATAAATTGTAGCATTAATTGGGAAACATACTTTTTAAAACCCAAGGATCACGAGATTTTGGAGGGATGGGGGTGGGTTATGAAACCAGTATCACAAAGAAATTATAGTTTAAGATAATGGGAATGTGTCAGAACGTGAAAGTCTTTGAAACAATACAAGGAAATCCGCCACGCATAATTGCACGTAATATTCGTTTCATGTGTGTTATTCTCACATTTGATCACTTATAACCTGAAAAATATGAACGCATGGAAGGTTGATGATAAACAATTTGAAAAATTTTTTAAACCGTAATTTTGTATATTCCCGTTTAATTTATAACCAACTTTTAGCATGACATACTTCACGGAATGCCGGTCTCCTGTGTTGTACTGCCTCACAACACAGAAGTTCTGGGTTGAGTACCCGTTGTTGTGTGTGGTAGCATACAACTTTATCCTCAGAGACTAATCATCTACGGAAGGACAGTTTCCTGGTCACGCAGCTCAAAGTAGTCAAAACTCCGTTGCGTGTGTTAGTGTTTCTCAGTGTGTGCGTGTAGTTTTTTTAATGACTTTTAACTATATACTTTTTATTTAATAATTTATTTTAAGATTATTTGTAATTAATTATGTACCTAATTTTGTTCTTAAAATTATTTGTTATTTGTAATGTATGATGTGTCCTATTTCCTCAATCGACGGCTAATGGAAACAACAATAATTCTCAATCCTGGTTATAGCACGGATTGAACACCGAATGTGATATCCGGCGGAAAACTACGGGCAACCACCATCATTGGCTTGGTAGAGGTTACCACTAAATTTAATTTCACAGGACCACGGAGATTCCAACCACGACTTTTTTTATATTTTTTTATTATAATTTTCATAGTATCATCAACCGCATCATTGCCACTGTGCACGATTAGGGGTACTATATTCATGTAGGGGTATCATAGTATGATTTCTTAAACAACACAAACATCCAAACCCATACCAGGATTCAAACCTGGGAACTCTGTGGTGCGAGGCAACCACGCTAGTCACTAGCCCACGGGAACCAATTATACAGTTTTAACTTTAGGAAATATCAAAGGACCACAGAAAACATTCTAAAGAATTTTAAATAATTATAATTAAATAGATGTTGTCAATTTCAAAGATATTTTAAGTGAAAATTGTAGAGAAACTTAGGTTATATGTGTTTTTTGAATTTTCTATATTTAATAATAGTTAAATATAATTTTATATCCAATATTATAATATAATAGATATGATTGACAATGTGCAAAACCTGACAAAATAATTACAAGTGACAAGTTCAACATTACATATAATTAATATTTCTTGTATTGAATTTCTTGTATAGAAGACATGGCGGACTTTTTCATTATTTTACGTTTTTCTATGCCGTGATTATTACTGAAATTTTCAAATTTATTGTTTTTAAATATGGGTTAATAGAAATAAGTACATAGGCAAGAAGAAACAGAAACAAATGTGGAAATAGACGACTAATGGTTATTGTGTGTGTGTGTGTTTCTTTTTTTTACATTCTCAACAATTTAGTTACTACGTCTACTTTACATAGATTAGGCAAGTACAATATTATCTGCGAACAATGCCCTGAGATTTATTGTAATGTGGAGTCAAGATGTACAGCACGATCCAAGATTTTTACAGTAATCACACCAAAAATAAAACTTTTAACAATATTTTGAAGTAAATGCCTTTCCACCTTCAGGGCTGAATTAAAAATATATTTGGAAAAACGTGTGGAAAGCGTGAATAGTTTGCACAAGGCCTTAAATTGTTATTGCTTCCCATTTCTCCTTTCCAGTCCAGTCTTTATGGGACCTTGAGAACAATGCTATGATCATCCACATAAGGCCAGTTCGTTATTCATTGCAAACCAAGTACGCCTGCAGCAAGCAACAGCGAGAATGTTAAGAATTTGTAACGAGAAGTAGCGAGATTCGTCCTCGAGATTTGCTAATAGTGCAAGACGCTTCTTCAATTACGCGTGCATTACAATCGGTGTAATTTCCTCATCTACAATTCCAAGACATGTGCTTAGGGGCAGGGGGAATTAGGTCAAGTATGTGCTGATTGCGATCGAAATTGTTATCCCCTTCACTGACCACCTGCTATGAACTACGGCCTTGCCAAACTCACAGCGGCCAACACGAATATTAATTAGACTGTAAACAAAAAATTCTTTCTCGGATATCCTGCTAGTGCACAAGGATTAAAACTGTGTTTCATTCCAATTTTTACAATTTTAATTTATCAGAAATGAAAATGAACATAATTGTAATTATGTTCTTATTCAGAGGCAGGTGTATAGCAATACAATTAGATGCTGACAGCACGGGAAAAGTTGTTTAGAATCCCATGCATATTAATAAAAATAGTACATACGAGGATGAAACGTCTAATAGTATGTGAGTTACTGTCGTCGTCAAAATAGTACTTCCCTGAGTTTGTAGCCTCACTGTGCCCATTCAGACTGACCTACGTTATTGTATAAGGGCTCCTTTTTCGCAGAATTTAATGCCATTTTATGATATAAAATAAAAGTTTTTTTAAGCATTTTAATTTCCGTTTTGGCGAAAACAAAATCAGGCTTTATTTGTCTTTCTTTCATATAGCTCGAATTTGACAACTGATACATTTCAAACTATTTCTTGAAATGGTATGACACTTTAGCAGAATACAGAGCAAAACCTTCTAAATTTTAAATCATCTATGTGTCTTACGTTTTTTAAAATTAACTAATTAGTGGACCTCTACTAAAATGACATTAAATTCTGCGTAAAGTGAGACCTTTTAGAATAACTCAGGTCAATCCGAATGGGCACAGTGAGGCTTCAAACTCAGGGCTCTACTATTTTCACAACGACAGTAGGTGGTGATCAGTTTGGTTTTAGGAATAATGTAAGAACAATTAAGGCAATATTGATTCTGCGCCTAATTTTAGAAAACAGGATACGTTCATGGCATTTGTAGATTAGGAAAACGTCTTTGACAATGTAAACTGGAACAAACTATTAAGGATTTTCAGCTATCCATTACCTCTACAGATGGCAGTCAGCAGTGATTACAATTATAGGGCAAGAACAGAAAGCAGATATCAAGAAAGAATTAAGACAAAGGTGCAGTATGTCGTCCAAGATCTTTAAGTTATTTATAGAACAGGCGATGACACAAGTTAAATTGGAATCTGCAAAGGCAATCATACTCCAAAGAGAAGATATAAAACCCATAAGATTTCCTGATGATATTGCATTATTAGGGGAATCCAAACAAGACTTGAAAAACAAAAAATGGCATGAACGTGATCTTGGAGGAAGAGGTTAATAGAGGAAAAACCAAGGTAATGGAGTGTAATATGGGAAATAGTGTAATAACAAAGGGTGTTAGATTGGGAAGGGATATTTTGAAAAAAGTTAAGGAATTCAGCTGGAGCAGCGTAATAACTAGATATGGTAGAAGTATAGTAAACATAAAAATTTGGATAGCACAAGCAAGGAAGACTTTCGCAATAAAGAAGAATTTAAATGCGGCTAACATAAGTATGTATATTAGGAAATGTTCCTATGGAGTATAACAAGATAAGAGAGAACAATATGGAGAACTTTGACGAAGAGAAGGGATAGATTAATGGGCCACATTTTGAGACATGAGGTTCTTGTACAATTAACATAAGAGGAAGGGGGTGGGGTAAGAACAATATAGGTAAGCCAAGGACGAAATACGCTGGGAAGAGTAGGGAGTGTGTGGGATGTGGCAGTTATGCGGAAATGAGTTGGCTTACAAAGAATAGGTTAACATGTAGAGTTGCATCAGATCGGAAGAAATGTACCGAAACATTAATCAGTTCTTGTATGGGAGTCTCAATCTCGATACTATAACCCTGATATAAAAGAATTGTAAATGCTGTTACTAGTATATTTATCTGCTGTTTACTAACCAATGCCTTCAAGAAGATCACAAATAATCTACCATTTATTACAAAATAATGTTTATTTAAAATATAACTTTAAGTGTTAAAAGTATTCCAAAAATTGAAACTTCAAATTTCTAAAAGCATAGATACATTTAATGTTGACCAATAATTAATATATATTTTAAACATTACAATATGTTTCTCCTGTGAGGAAAAGTGGTAATATTTCGATTCTGATAACTTCATTGTCATTGTTAATCCAGTATCTGCAACTTTTTATTTTAATCGATTTCCTGTTGTTTCTTTGTACTCCAGTGGTGTCGAAATTATTACTTAATTAGATACCGTACCCGGTGGGTTGTCCATTCGGCCCGTTAAACTGGCGGACATTTATGTGACGGTACAGAAGGAGAGTACTGTACAAGACAATTAATTAAAACTACATATTTTATTATTGAAATTAAACTACTGGTTCCGGTTTTAAAAGTTTTATTAAAATATAATGCAAGGTGCAGTATGGGAAATAATATTAAAAAATTATTGCTTTTTGTCCTAATTTTAATCCTTTAGTGGAAAACATCTTCGTAATTACATTTTACCATTTATTAAAATTAAGCCTTTTTTAGTTTATTCTGTGTCAGAAATATTGGTTACTAATTTAAATAATAAAATAAACTTAACAATATTTACTACTAGCTACCCGGCGTTGCTCGGGAATTTATTTATATTACCCCGGCACATTATTTAATTCTTGGTCAACACACAACTAAACCGACATCGAAAACGTCACAATACTCCCAGTATCTCGAGAGAGTTCAAAATACCCTCAGTACAATAGCAGGAATAAATATATTTCCAGTATTCTAACAATAATTTTTTCCCCACTTACGGGATGAATTTTTTACTTAAATAGGTAATAATGTAACAGCGACTCCCATTACACCGGTTTCGGCGCCAAACTCGACAGTTTCCTTTTTATTTTCAAATTAACAATAACTAAATTTTAAAATTTTACCCAACGCGAGAAATAAAACCAATTTATGTATACATCGTATTGATGATACAAAGAAGTTTATTTTTTCTCAGTCTGTTGCAACAATAGACAGTAAGTGGGATGAATGGTGTAGGCACGCGTAATAGGACTTATAACTCGCAGTTGGTTTACATGCTGCAGCAATTCCAAGAAATTTTCCCGTAGAATTAATATCTTTATTTATATTCATATTATATTAATATCATGTGCAATATATCGATATAAAATGTACACAAATATTAAAATTAAATCTCCTATTTTTAAATCCTCAAATTTTTATTGAAATCCGTTGAGCCGTTCCAGATACAAACATACCGACAGGTATAATGGTATAGATTTACTTAAAATTTTTCATGCATTCCATTTGTTACACTAACATATATACTTGCTGATTCTCATTTTATTTTTTGTTCGTTTCTTTGTTGTGTGAGAGAGATCGTAAATTTCAAATCCATCAATTTTTCTACGTGTTGATGTGGCTTACCGTCAACGTATTACTACATATTTCTAAACGTATTCAATGTCAATTGATCTGTGTTGTCCATTACACGAGTTATGTTTTAATCTGTAGCGATCCAGAACCTCGTCTCAGAAACTGTAGACGTTTCTGCACTCCAAGTAGTTCTGCTTTAATGTTTCAGGCAGTGTGTGTTGTAGATATCAGAAACGCAAACCTGCAGAAGGCACCTGTCAGGATTCCATTTGCAGATCAGAAATCGTCAAAGTGGAGTGGCTTCCGAACAAGACGTGCAACTAGCGTATGGAAAATGGAAGTCTGGATACATATTATGAACTAATAACAATACTACAACTCCCTCAATAAAATTATTAGTTGAGAAATATTTATCTTTAATGCTCACTCACCCAATTCAATAAGTGAGAGATTTTTAAAGTAAAAAAATACTTAAATATTTTAAGATTAAAATTGTTTAACGTCAAATAACATTTTAAGAAAACTGTTGATGTTATAATAACACTTCCTAATCAGTGTCAAAGCTGTTTCGTGAGGTTTTTGAAAGCGAATAACTAAATTTCTCATATATTAGTAGGAGAATTCAGTGGAAAAACAATAAAAAAATTGGACTGAAAATACAACAAATTTGATTGACGCGCCTGTAACATGTTTTGTATTGTTATTGAGATATTTCAAAGGGTTTGAAATTTATGTTTCCAACAGAGAATTACATCAATACAACAAAGAATTTTTCAATCGAATAAATTTACGAGCAAAATATTGAGCAACATTTTTTAAGTAAACCGACCTTTCGTCACGATTTTTGGGTAATTTCTTCAAATGTTAAATTTTGATGCAAAAAAGCTAAAATGTATAAAAATATAAAGTGGACTGCCTAAAAGGTCAACTTCAACCAAAATGTGATCCAAGAAATATTTTGTTATCCCTGTGACCACTATATAACAACAGAAACGTTGACTATCTATAACCATTCTATTTTTCTTGCTGCTTCATATTGACATTTACCTGCATGGTCAGCCGTTTAATTTCTTCAGATTTTCTCCCAAAAATTATTGAAACCTCAGTGGGTCGGCATAGGTATTTAAAATAATTCCTATAAATTTCTAGAATGAGGGTATTTAGCAGCATTTGCCTAAGGACCTATCTCGTATTCCTGAAAAACATAAAAACCAATGTAATATTTTAAACGTCGTGGATTTTATGAAATCCATTTTATTTCCTATATTTCACGCATTAATAGTTTTTAATTTGACTGTCCATAAAACGGCATTTTCCATACATGTAAATCGTTACTTCTCATAATTAAAATAAAATTCAAAGAATGGCCAAAAGGCTGAAATAGAATAATTTAATTTGTGTAGCAGCAACATGAAAATATGTAATATTTTAATTAACGAACTCAGGAGATCCCAAAAGTTGAGGGACAAAACTTTTTCAAATTATATTATTCTATTTCTGACTTTTGACCATTCTTTGTCATTTATTTATAATATTGAGTCAGATTAATTTCTGTTTCCTTGCCATTGTTATTAAATTGCTTCTCATAATTATTCCAATTTTATAAAGTTAAAATATTCCTCTTAATCCTGCAGTCACGTGCTCTACCTTCCACACCCCTACTTTTCAATCAATTCCCTTCTTATGCTACTGAAGGATGTTGCCTGTTTCAGGACCACCCTCATGTTTCCTGTTAACCCCCCTCCCCCCTGAAAAAAAAGAAAGAAAAGCAGTCATGTCGGTTTGAGTTGCAAACAGCAAGTGCGATAATGTTTAACTTTTCAATAATGGATCTTCATCTACAAAACAGAATTTTAATAATACATACTCAAAACAAGCCGAACGTCAGTGCTCCCATACGGTTTTCCGTAAAGGCAAACTAACGTTAAAATATAAATCAATTAATTTAATTAACAAGCATGTTGCTATCACATTTCTATCTTTTATCGTTACAAAATATTAACAGGGATGAAAAGATGGAACAAAGTAAGTTCGATACACTATTAACAAGTTCAGTATCCAAAATGAAGTTGGCGACTTTGGGATGTTCCGAAATTCTGGTTTAGTTTTTTCGTTATTATAACAGTTTGTACGATACATGTCGTTGTTGTTGTAATCAGTCCTAAGACTAGTCAGATGCAACCCTCCAAGCTAACCTATTTTGCGCAAGTCTTTTCATTTCTACATAGCTACCACATCCCACATCCTCCCTAACCTACTTTGCGTATTTCATCCTTGGCCTACCTCTTCTGTTTTTACCCCACACACTTCCTTCAAATGCTAATATTACAAGGTATATAAATTATATGTATAACATATAATAATATATAAAAATTGTATAAACTAAGTTATGTGTTACCCAAAATTACATAGTGTTTGTGAACCTTATTGTGTGACAGAATGACGCGCTGCTATGAAAAATTAACAGTAATTCTCCGAAAAACAAAAAGTATTTCTTCCCAGAGCGTGTTTTTCGTTGTCTTAAAATTTCTCCTCAAACAACGACCACCATTTCGCCTTTAAAGAGTTCTATTTTAAATAATGTTTTCTTAATTTTTCTTAAGAGTTGTATATATACATTACATGCACGTTTTGATTATATTTATCACATTTATTTAAAGGCTGTTTTCTTTTCAGAATAATTATGGAAGCATAATTTTCAATTTGTTAAAATCTTTGTAGTTTGTTGATCTAATCAAAGTGAATTCTGCAACCCATACGTATGAAAGACGTCCACGAATGATTTGATTAATTCCGCGAGTGTCATGGCAGTTTGATAGGCGGATCGTCCGTAGGTGCTTTTCCGTGTAGCTCCAACGTCGCTTTCCTGTGCACCTGTAACGCAATTAAAGGACGCAACCATCTGCCATCCGGTCTCGTCTGGCCTACATTCTCCTTTGAAACTATACACACACTTTACAGTATTTTGTGTGTTCAAATGGCACCTGAATTTTACTGACGTCGTCCGCTTATCGAACATGTCAATGATTACATTTTACAAGGCGTTATTACGTACAAAATATTACATTTATCTAATCCGGCAAATCACTTCATGTATATTTTGAACTAATATTTATAAAAAGCTTAGCAAGAGTGATATATTTCAGAACATATTTTCGTAAGGCAATACGAAACTGAAAAACAGATTATATCAAATTCAAGTAGAAATCAATGGAGTAGGTATTAATTTGGATAATTGATAATCATGTTATTATGGAAATTAAACTCTAAACCCTTTGTTTCAGTATTCATGACAAATTCGGTTAACCGTGGTAACAGATGCCTTCTTAATTATGATATTTGCGTTCATGTTTTCTTATTAAGGCAACGTGCTTCGTGAAAATAAAGTCTTTATATTTAAGAAAATGATTTATACATTCAGAAGAGAATTATTTTGTGTTAAATCATAAGTAACATAACTTTCTGAAAACGAGGAAAGTTAATATCATTATTCCGGTATAAATCTATACAATAGTCTCCCGGAAGAAATAAAAGCTTTAAAGGTTACAAAGAGTTGTAAATCTCTGTTAATGAATGGAGCGTATTATTCACCGAAAGAGTTCGTAGATAGGAAGGACTAAAACAATTTGCTGGTGTCCTATCAAATTCTCTTTTTTATTTAGAACTATACTCTACTATAATTTAAATGCTGACTTATTTTCTTTTTCATGTTCTAAGGGAACCTCCGCACGATCTTCTGCTGCCTCAGTCGACTGAAAATTGAAAATTGAATTTTATCTTCCTCTTTTTGTCCTTCAATTCTTAATTGTAAAATCTTGTATATTTCTTGTAATATTATATTTGACGTATCCTATTTCCTCAACCGAGGACTAATGGATTGAATAATAATAATAATTGCTTCTCGGCCCACACCACAGAGTACCCTAGTTTTAAAGTCCCAATGCTAATTTATTGTTTCTAGTAATATTTTCTTTGTTAATTTGCGAATAGCATTATTCTCTTCCTGAAATATTATATTTATATTAAATTTAGAATTTTAAAGTTAAATTATTCTTTTCTTTTCAATAATAAATCCACATAAATACATTATTATATTATAATAATACTTAAAATAATAAATTCAATCCTCCACCCCTCTCAAATAAAAATCATTACATTAGAAATAAAATATATTACTATGTAAGGCTCTACCTTGTAGGATAACAAAATGGGTCAAATTAGTGAGCTTACATTAATCGGTTAAATTAGTTATGTACATTTATTAACAATTTAATCTCAAATAAGCTGGCTTTAATAGCATTACCATATATACAATAAAAGATATGTTACATACAATATAACAAAATATCTACATCCCAATGGTGTTTTAATGATTTAAATAAAAAATAAGAGACATGATATGCAAGGGTCTTCTCATAAAACACTTTTTAAATTGAATGAAATCCTAACTAAGATTTTGCAGTGCTTGAGGTTGTTGGGAGTGCATTGCATTAAACCGCGATACCTCTTTTTCCTTGTCTGCTTTGTGTGACGATCGCGCCGGCAATGTTCGGTATTTTTCAACCAGTCGGTGTTGAGTCCCGGATGTCTAGTAAATTTACCTGGAAGTGATACTTCAAAGGCTACCTTCCAGTTTCCACGTTTGCATAAGAAAATTTGTTCTCCCAAATCTGCTCACTGGACGGCTCCAAGAATAGTGATCTCGAAGGCCCACCTCCAAAAGGTCATAATCAAGATACAGGACCCAAAAGTCTGCTCATCGCCAAAAACACACCTTTTCAACTTTTTCCACAGCACACTTTTTTTCAACTATGGCGGGATAGATTTCTACCCAATCTCCACTGCCCACGTATTGGATTTAGGTGGGACATTAACACCACTACCACCAAAATATCGGATATTCCCGTCATTACCTGTCGTCAAGTTGATTTTAAAATTCAGCAACTCAAATTTTCCATGCCGGCGCCGAATCGTCTGACTTTCATTACACTCGTCAGTAAACTCTTTTAGTGACGATCAAGCTGGTATTTTGTTTACACTGCGCCAAATCCATGCTTGTGTTTCAACCACAAAGTATTAGGGAAGAAAGGTCCTTACAGCTCATTAATATTTCCTTCTTCATTTTCTGTACATTATAATAATCCCATTAACATCAATAAATCTGGGAAGGGGACAATCCGACGATAGTAGTATGTGATAAAAAATAATTTTCTGAACTAATGTAATAGTCATATAAATTTCGTTAACTTAGAAAATCAGAAATTTTAGCGTTTGTAAAATAAATGTTTTATTATCCGTGCTAGATTTTGCTATTACATATCACGTGTCTTCAATAGAAAATCATACATACTTCAATGATTGATGTAAAATCTCAAAGAATTAAAAAATCAGAACCCGAGTCGCGGAAGCCTATTGCCGAAGTTTTCCGGGAACCGTAACAAAATAGTGGAACTGGGAAATCAATTACCTGTGTCGGCGGATCACTGGCGATAAAGTATAAATTAGCAGCTGGCTGTTTCCTTAGAATCGGGGTCGTATTGATTCTGGACACGAAACATCCATAAATCATAGCCACGCGTCACAGGGTTGCGACCTTCCGAGAATCCATTTGCAGAGCACGGCGCAGAGCGGCGCAGAGGCAGAGGCAGAGGCAGGCTAATCCCTGCCCGGGCCTTCTCAGAACCGACCGCGACGCCACGTTAATGATTCAGCCTCGTGCGAGCTGCGCCACTCTGCCAACAACACACACAATAATTACTAATTCATTCATTAACTTCCAAAATCAGGTGTTCGAGTCACTTAACATAGGCATTATGTTTCAAATACAATTCTCGGGTTTCAACCCAGGATAAGTTTGTTTACACAACGTTTCGACAGCAAGCGCCGCCATCGTCGTCAGATAAGTCTATCTGGCGATCATGGCATAGCTTGCTGTCGAAACGTTGTGTAAACAAACTTTGACCCGGGTTGAAACCCAAGAATTGTATTTCAAAAAACAAATTCACCGGGAAGGCCTTCGCTCCTTATTGGCATTATATGTATGGAAAAATTTAGGCATATCAGAGACTTATACTAATCTGAATTAATTGAAAACGATAAGTATAAACGTATAATTAGTCTTTACCAATAAATAAAATTGAAGTATATGTGTCTCTCTGTCTGCCGGACTGTCTGTCTGTATGGTTGCTCGAATACGCTCCGAAGCATTTCAACGATTTTCAATGAATATTTGAGAGTTTAAAAACAGGAAATTTAACTTCAATATTCGTGCATATTTCACTTAAATATATTGCAGAAGATATTAATATATATATATATATATCTTCGCATTCGTGCATTCAAGTCTTCAAAGTGTGAATGCGGGTTGTCTACAAACTTGATCTGTTATGCTCCAAAACGGCTAAACGGATTTCAATAAAAATTTCAGTGATTGAAACAGGAATTTGAACTTAAATTTTCGTGTATGTTACATTTTGAATTCTTACAGAGTTTATAAGATATTAATGTAAATATTTATAAATCCATAGAATTGCCGCCAAAGTGGCGTGAAAACCAACTGCAAATTGTAAGTCCTATTAAGCGTTCCTATACCATTCAATTCACTTACTGTGTTATTATAAGCGTTATTTTGGCACCATAAGAAAGAAAGAGACGGTGGGTGAATATTCTCACTCCATTTATTGTTACAGTAGGGTTCGCTCCGTAATTAACCTATTGTTGGCAGAGAGATAACTCCCTGAGAAATAATAAACTTCTTTGGATCGTCGATACGATGTATACGTAAATTGGTTTTATTCATCGCGTCAGGTATATTTTAATATTTAGTAATTGTTCATATTTATTGGTTCCGAAACGTGTGATAGCGGGACATGTTCAAAACCAACTGGGAGTTATAAGTATTGCCCTTAAGCTATCAGAAATAAATAATACCGTACTTTTTATATACTCAATGAATTCAACTTTATCAAAATTCTGTACCTGTTGTTTCGTTTTTGGGGCAAAATAAAAAGAACTATTTCTGCACGAACGAAATCGCGGGAATAACTACTCATAGAGTTAGTAAGAAGAGTTTTATTTTTATTTGGTTAATTAAGCTATTGGATTTTTTAAAAATTAACATTGATCATGCTGAATATGCAACATCCAAACGTGTAATACCAAGAACACTGATCAAAGAGTTGCAAATGATAAGTAGGGGTGGGGATTTACTTAATTACTAATTAATTATTATATAATAAGGGACCAATTACGAATGGTGTTATTATTGAAAAGCAAATATTATGTTTAAATATCTGAATTTAATAAAAACAAAATATTTCAATTAGAGCATTTGGTTAAAAATACACATCTTAAAAACTTAGAAATAATATGTTTTATCACGAGATTATTTAAAATCAGGGCCTTCTGTGGGGTGGATCGAGGAAAGCAATGTGGTTTTATGGCAATAGGTCTGGCAATATGAAGTCTATAAAATAAAATTAACCGATACCGACGACGTATGCAGCTGCATTCTGGCGGTGCATTGCTTTGTGATGATGGCTGGAACACCTCTGCATCGGGCTGATCTCGTTTGCTTTGGGCTGATTGTCCGGAGATTCCTAACAAGAAGTCGTGAATCTCATTGTATCGCGGGTGCCTTGACCGCAAAATAGCGGAAACTCTAGTTTATCCGTTCGGCGGCTAGCAATTTTCTCTCCTAGATCAAGTCTTGCCAGATTTTAACACGTTCGTTGGCGACTAGCAATTTAGTAATATGATTAACACTTGCTGACCTCTCAAAATGTTCTTCCTCTCCGCCTCAAAATCAGTTCCCACGTAATCTGGGTAGGAATCCTTAGTCCTCCTACTTAATTTCGGCAGCCAATTGGCAATTCCCAATAGTATTCATTGGATTGAATTTCAAAAATTGTAGCTAATAGTAAAATTTCAGCTGCAGGGCGTAAACATCGCATATTTTTAATATTATTCCATTGCCGGTTGCGATTATAAATTATTCAGGGAACTTCCAACCTTCGGAGGCAAACCCTTCCGAATTAGCAACGGATGACCCTTTTTTGTGAAAGAGTCCTTTCTGTCGCAGCACTTAAGGTTTACTTCGCGTACTTTTAACACATTACAGAGTATATATAATAACGTTTATAAAAAGAGCAGATCAATGTTCCGGTTAAATTTAATATTAACCGCTACGAATGGGGTGAAAGAAAGTTAAACAAGCGCTCCGTTTTATCTTAAACGCGAGATAAAATTTAGACCAAATTTTGCCCTCGTGTTCCTTGGGAACTCGAAACTAATACTTTTGGGTAAGACACAACTACGACCCTTGGGGATGATTTTATTGGCCAATGAGACTGGACGTGTTTCTCGTGATGATGATTGTGTATAATTTAAACGCTATTCATAATGGTAGGGAAGGACAATTTGGCGTTACATTCATATTACGCAAAAAGAACGGAGTACCGTTTCTATCCTTTCGTTATGGAAGTCGCATAGTTTAATTCTGACATTCAACAAGCTGGTGAATGCACTTAGATGTAGGGTGGAAGAGAATGAAACGAAATTACCATATAAACTTACACGAATGGAGGAATTTAATAATGTATATAAAAAGAGCAGATTTTATAGACTCAGAAAGATAAGTAATCTTAATGATAAAATAAATAATAATTAACTTAATAATGTAAAAATTAAAAATTACTCAAGTAGCCTTGTTCCTGCTTTTATATGGAGCATCGTATGAGAGTCATGAGAATAAAAAATGTTTTTTCCATCATCATTAACTGCTTACAATTTACTAGTTATTAGTACCTAAATTGGTTTTTATAACATTTTATAATGTGTTGATTTTTAAAAAATTGGATGTAACAATAATTTGATTGTGAAGAGAAAAACCTGAAGAAGGTGCGAATATGCGCCTGAACGTTGCTTGATTGAAAATAGAAAAACACTGAAAAAAACCGGGCGAAAATTATTTCATTTTAATATCAGTCGTTAATTGATTTAATAATATGTAATTGTACTAATTCAATATAAATCATATATACATCTGATAAACTAAATATACATGTAATGGTTTCCATTGTTTAGAAATGAAGAAGTAAGTTGAATATATTTAATGACTAAGTTCCTCACAACCTTTGTGATGCCACACCACCTTTTAACAAAAGACGTTTCTTCTGACAATCACAAATAATATCTTTTTTGCGATTAACTTAGACTCCTGATCTGACCACGTGTTCTCCGCTTGTGTACCATAAAGTAAAATATTTTAAAAAATAAGTCTTCATATAGTTGTTGATTACAAGGTCCATATTTCTCCATGAATATTCAGAATGTGCAATATTAGTTGTTAGGGTGGAAATCGCCTTGTTGCCGAGTAATGTATACTGCCCAGCAATGCACATATGGAAAAAGACAATGCGTGGTACACATACGAATTCTTCGGTGACTGAGAACCGAGTCTGAAACGTTTCGAAAGCGGTAAAATATGGTTATTTATCTCCCTGCTAAAAATACGAATTAAGGACTAAACTTTCTTTATATGTCCTCAAATAAAATTACATGTTGATCTACATTCACTTGTGTCGTATTGGTCTGTGGTGGCTATTAATGTGTGCAACAGGTGTTGTAATATTTTTTTGAAATAATTAAGAGTAAATACGTACGTTGGGTTTGTATACATAATTTACAGAAATAGTTGATTGTTTGTGCGTGGTATGGATCATAAAAAGAAAATAATGAGAAAATAGGTTTCACAACGTCGGTATAATTATTTCAAAGATTCAAGAATTTTCCTCATACTTCAGTATTGCATACTGAGATTGCAGAAATATAATTGCAAGAATGGATGGCATGTTATCGGTTCGATTACATTTCGTAAGCGAGTTCTTTACTTCGCTATTCGTAGCATACACGTAATTTAATAAATGTTTCGATGTATTCAGCAGGCGTGTTGGCAGAGAATGTCCGAAATGAAGGAGACGGACGTCCACCATGAGGACAAGGACAAGGCAGAGCCGTTCCGGAAAACCTACACATTCCCCGCCTCAAGGCCGGCGCTTATACCCAAGGATAAAATCATTCCACACTCATATGAGGACAAACTAGCGCAGTAAGTGGACAGTACAATAAAGCGCACTTCTCTGGAGGATGGAGACGTACAGTAGCGTCAAGTCGCACCACGTATTACTTACATAAATACTGGGAAAAAAGCTTACCAAGGGAAATTTTTAATTAATAAAATTTTCTGAGGTAGCGCTGAAATGTGACTGAAACGAATGTCATGTTTTCTTCCCTTCAGTTACCGTTAGGTAAAAATTCAGAACTCATACACAGAATATACTTATTTAAAGAATCGAAAAAACATTTTTCTGACTTTAAGTTTAATAATAAAAAATGAAACTACGGCAAAATAAGTCAGCAAATAAATTTAATTAGTATTTATTTAATATAAATACATCGTTCATACAAGTTTGTGGACTTCTTCAGGTAAATTTTTAAATGGATGAACTTCATACATTGTGAGAAATTGGATGACACTGACAATCTGCCGCGACGGTTACGACCGAAAAGAAATAACTTATTTGCTAAATTATTTGAAAGTATTTTTTCCTATTTAACAAATAAAAGTTAATCACGCATTTACATAACAATATTTAAGATCATTTACACGTTTTAAAATTCATACCCTCTGTATAGATATATTGTGGTATGAAGAAAATAAGCAGCTAAAAGCAAAAATAATTTATTAATTATTTTCACAAACCTGCGATGATTGTTTTGTTAAATTTTGATCATTTATTCCTATGTTTGTCTTAGCACTGAGTCAAAAAATCACCTTCGTTTATTTATATCAAGATAAATTGGGAGAAAGTCGAAATTTTTTGAAAATATATGTCCTCAAGGGGAGTTAAAAGGATTATGCTTACAATCAATTAATTAACTATGCTTGGTTCAAATTAAATGTAAGGTTATTTACAAGCGTGAATCGTTATTAAAGACTGTTTGGAATCATTTTTCGTGTTATAGTGTGTAGTATATATATATATATATATATATATATATATAATTAATAAGAACAAGAAAGAGAGATAGAAAGTTGCTGAATTACCTGAAGTTCACAGATGGTAGGCACCTTGTAGCCGTCGTCTAGCCGATCACTGGAAATGTCTTCCTAATTTATGATGAAGGGGGTGGTGCGTCCGAAAATTTAAAGAATTCCAAACCTTAAAAGGTGCTTGCCATCTGTGAACCGCAGTTAAGTCACTTACTTACTATCACTCCTTCCTATCCTTATTAATTGTTTTAATTAACCTGATAACGCCATTTCCTAATGCATATATATATTTATTAATGATTTTGAAGTAAAATGTGAAATAAAATAAATAGGTGTTTGATATGCAGATGTCTAATAATGTGTAAGTAGATTCCGTCGTAATTTCTTGGTCTGGCAGACCCCTCGCAAATGGCAACATCTCAGCCGGATTTTCTACTAATACTAAATGAATTATTTAGGTAGGCTGAAGAGGAGAGTTGGGAATATATAGACGCCTTAAGTTCTAATAAAAAGTATTATAAACGAGCCTAGTTTTCTATTTTATTGCTATTTTTATTTATTTCGTTATCTTTATAAGTGTATAAATGGTGCCTTGGACCCTCGAAACCCTCTCCCTCCTTCCCAATGAGTGTCCTTCAAAGAATCAGCAAATTTACGAACATTAAAAACTTCTCAAAGTTAGATCGATAGACGAATGGGAGCCTTCAAAGAGAATATAACTAAGTTTCTAGATAATTATAATGAACTCAAGAACAAATAAATTAATGACAATACGCTGCAGAAGTATAATAATTTAGGCTGATCCGTGAGCTTGGAAGTTCGCTTCCTAAATTAACATTTGATTTATTTTTCTAAAATAATTTATGCTGTTAGCAATGAGATGAGTGAGAGATTTCCACATGGCATCAAATAAAGGGGAAGAAGGTATTATAATAATTGCTGGAATGTATACAAAGATGTATTCCATAAAGATCGTAAAAGGAAGAGGGTGATTGGCTTAAATAAGCTTTGACAGACGGAGTAAAATTTTAAGTATTTAACTTCGTCATTAAAGCAGAAATGTAGTCTAATTATCTGGGAATGTTTCTTAGAAATCAAAGTGTCGATAAAGCCCCGCCTTCCTCTTGAGACTCCTCAACTATAACAACGCTTTGTGAGCCAAAATATTAATTTTATAATATAGAAAAGTTTCACGTTCAAATTTAAGTCACATATTTTCGCAATTATTCGACAATTACCAATTTTTTTAATTTTAGATTTTATAAAACTCTTTACGTGATGGAAATAATTGAGTTTCATTATAGGATTTAGATATTATAAATACATAAGATTCAATTCTTAAACATTGTAAACACAACAATCGCAGGGTGTTGAAAATATAGAATAATTTATAGGATGGTCACACACTAACTCAGGGAAATAGCTACCCTTTCGCTAATTAGTTTCTACCGTCTTATACGCGCTGATGGCGCCCGCTCACACTCGCAGTCGCCGTTACACACTACACTGAACAAGCTTGTCTCTCACTCATTGTCGTTATCTTGACTCATTGTCACCCCAACAAAAAACCAAATAATTATGAGGGACATAAATTATCTACGAATTTCTATTTGCTTCTAGCCAATTATTTTCTTCAATACATAGTAAGTCTTAACATAAAGGTATCAATTTTTAAACGTGTAATTTTTACGTGCTAATATTATGTATGTCTAAATGTATTGTTTTATTATTAAGTGACATAGGAATCAATTATTAATTGTTGAAAAACATGACACAACTCAAATTTTGCAGGCCAATCTCATCTTTCATCAGAATTGTGCAAATTGATTAATTTAGTACATGACTTCACCGAAAAGGAGAAATCATAGCACTGGTCATTAAAAATATTTTCATTTACATAACAACCTTTTTCCTCTTTTATTACTGCCCTATCCATTGTCAGTCACCCTGCATTCCATTGAATGCTATATAGTGCATTCACGTGCAAAACACACGTTCTTATATTTTTTAGTTCGAAAAGTACGGACACTTGAATTTTTTAATATCCATTACATGCGGCTTACCACATAGTCCTGCACAAAAAATTGCCTTGAAAGGTGTAACACAATGACACCGCTGATGGCAAACCAGTCTGCCTGGCAAGAGCATATTGTCTTGACTGAGATCGTTTCTTTTACGTGGTGTATGCCTTATACATATATATTAGAATATTCACGACTAATACAGATCGTTGATTAACTTGGGGAAAACAAGTTGATATTCACCCAATATTAAATAAGTAAAGGGTCGGCAGGTTGATTGTGAAAAATGTAGTGTCTTGGGCAGCACGAGACATTAAGTTAATTGAAAATTGCAGTTCATTAGGATCACTCATAGGGTAAATTCAATTATACTCAAATAGATGTCATTTGACCCGGAGAGAAAGTTCTACAGTCAATTTTTTACCTCAGTATTGACAAGGCATTCAGAAAAAAACCTTTAACAAATTACATTGTGCAGAGATTTTATGTTTTGCGAGGTCTGTAAAACAGGCTTTGAAAACTAATGTAGAAAGATAAGTTTTTGGGGATGGGAAGCTTAACAACAAAATGAATCATTTAAGGAGTCTGACTTAGTTGGCAGGGCTGTTTGAGTAACGGAAGATGAACTCATAGAATCTTAAGTGACTCAGAAGAAATGAATACGGGGAATTTGGATGAAACAATGGGAAATATAAAGCTAATAAAAGCGCAATAGAGGCTGCAACCAAAAAATTATACAAATAGCTCCTGATGTATCATTTACGAGAAAATATGAAAAAAGCGTCAGTATTTTAATTTTAAATTAATTAATTAAAATGTTTTATATCCATGCAATACGAATATTATTGCTTATTGTTTTAAGAACATTTTCATAGCCATTCGTCATGTTAAATGTCCGCTGAACTTCGACTTAACTGACCTGCAAAATGACTTTCATCAAGTTCCCCAATAACATGAATTTGACTCCATTTGGTGCCGATAAGGGAGAACATTGGAGCGTTCATTTTATATCAATTTCTATTTAAGTTTTATATCAAACTGTCAACCTTTATCCGTACCTACCACGACTGTGAAATAAAGAAATTTCACATACAAATTAATAATAGTACAATAATTCCAAAGAAATTGTTAAGCATGTTCATATTGTGATTAAATTAGTTACTACTAAATACCCCCAACTTTATAACTAAAGTTATTATTATTATTATTTCTCAAATACTTGGCCTTTGGATTATGTATTATGTATCCCACGCTTACTTTCTTCTGGAAGTAATTCGTGTTACATACGGAAAGAACAATCAGGTCTTCGTTCTATGCATTTGTAGATTTAGAAAAAGCCTTCGATAATGTGAACTGGAACACACTATTAAGGATTTTTAAGAGGACTAAATAAAATATCGAGAAAGAAGGTATATCCATAACCTATACAGAACGCAATCAGTAGTAATTATAATTGAAGGTCAAGAAATGAAAGCAGAAATCAAGAAAGGAGATAAACAAGGATGCAGTCTGCCACCCACACTGTTTAACTTATTATATAGAACAGGAGATGAATAGAGTTAAAACGGGATATGGAAAATAAATCATACTGCAAGGAGAAAAAATAAAATCCCTACGGTTTTCCGACGATATTGTAGTATTAGGGCAGTCAGAAGAATAATAAATGTCACTAATGTAGTCCTGGAGAAAGAGTTCAATATGAGGATTAATAGAGGGAAAACCAAGGTAATGGAGTGTTTGAAGGAAGTTAAAGAATTCTGCTACTTGGGCAGCATGATAACCATGGATAGTAGACGTGTAGTAGACGTAAAAAGTAGGATAGCAGAGGCAAGGAAGGCTTCCGCAAAAAAGGGGAAGAAAGGAAAAGAATAGGAATCTTTGAAATGTGGTGCTGTAAGAGAATGATGAATGTCAGTTGGGTGGATAGAATCAGTAATGAGGAAGTTAGAAGCAGAATAGGGGAAGAGCGAACAACATTAAGGACGTTGAGCAAGAGAACATATATATTAATAGGCCACGTTGTAAGACGTTGTACGGCTTTTGTTATATTAGCATTAGAGGGAAGTGTGTGGGGTAATAACAGAAGAGGGAGGCCAGGTATCGAATCGCTAAGCGGATTAGGGATTCTGTTGGATCTGCTAGTTATGTGGAAGTGAAAAGGCTTGCACAAGATAGTTTAGCATGGAGGGTTGCATCAGACCAGTCTTAGAACTGATTACCGTAACAACAGCAGAGAACAAGGCAAATTAAATGATTGCTTTATGCCCTAATCAAATATATGCCATTTCAAATTCAATATTTACAAGAAACCTGCAATAATATCAGTTCAAACCATTAAATTTGTTTAGTGAAATACAAAGATTTTAGATGTTAAATCAGGCACTATTCCTGAATTATATCCTAAAATCTTTCAATTAAATCTAACAACACTACATTTGTATTTTGATTCTCAACCATAGTTATGACCCTTATTATTAGACTAACTTCTGTGTCTCTATATTAATACGTTTTCTTTCAAGTTGGTCACCTGGTCCCTGTGGTGTGTCGTTCTTGCGACATATAGCAAATTGTCTAAAGGAATTCAAAATTAATTTAATTTTGCCTGTTGATTGAATCCTGCTTTATATAAATAGTCCTCGTGCAATACTGACGTTTTTATGTTTCCAGTTCTTCAGAGCCTCCAACTAAAGGATCCAATGCTCATATTACTTCAATGTATTACGTTTGAAAGAGGAAGTTCGTCTTTATTCGACATTGTGGGATGACAAAGAGTATACACAAGCCGGCATCATAATCGCTCTATTAGCGTATACAAGTGAAAATAGCTCTTGTGCTTTGACGCCATTGACCAAATGTAAACTATGAAACGTTATGAGCTTTTCTCATTTTAGTCAGTATAGATATTTTATCGAGTTTTCTCTGGCGTAACATTTAGTTATTTCTACGTTTTGAACACTTGAGATGAACTTGAAGGAGGTAGAAAACGGTGTGTTTCTAATAAATGTTTATAATCGCAATGTGCCAATATTTTTAGATGTAGCAAATCAATTAACGTCTGCTTTCACAAAAATTAAATCGAATAAATATACGACCAAATTACAGATACAGTTTTTAATTATTAAATCGACGCTTCGTCGTCATGTCTGGGACTTCCTGAGGCCATTTCTTCAAATTTTAAATTTTGAAGAACTTATTTGTATGTTTTATGAGCATTATAAGTCTAAATGTATTAAAACGTAAACTGAACTTTCTACAATGGCAGTTTCAACCGAAAGTGACAATCAACAAAGACGTTTATAGTGGGAAACTACGAAAGCTCAGTTGTGTAATACTGAACAAAGGCGTGGAATGCTTTCGCTTGGAATCATCGCCTTACATCGCCAGACAGACTCAAGATTTGATCGCATCGATTGGTTGAGAGCAACTCGACCACTCTCCCTACAATCCCGATTTGGCGTCAAGCTGCTTCTTCAACTGAAGAAACGCATTTAACTATTTTGATGGCGTGAAACAGGTAGTGCATACTTCACTCATAACAGGTGTCATCTTTCTTTGACAAAGGAATTATAACGTTCAAACACATCTGCTCGGATTTAGGCGGTGCGGAGGCAAAAGAAAGGAGACAGTATTTGGGCCTGGGATTATAAAACCCAGGCATTCGAGGATTTGTCCCGCGACCGCTGGAATATGGAGAGGGAGACTGGGAGGTAAGCGTGGATTTTACCCAAAAACAGTGGGGGAGAGGGGAAAACTTTTCTTCTCAGGAAAGAGTAAAACCAAGGACATAAAAGCGGCGGCTCTGAGGCGTAATCGAGCATGATACAAATGGGAGGAAAATGCAACGAGGAAGGCACTGGAAAGTCCATTATGCTGACACGGTAATTACCCCTGTAAATTTTTTGCTTATTTCCTATACTGCCAGGTCCGAGTAGATTTTGTGTGAAATATTTTGATGTATGAGAAGGCCCATATCATACTACCCTGAGTTCAGAGATTGAAAATTGATAGTAGTAAGAAAATTAATTATTGGTATCATCTTTTGTAAACATAGATGTTGTGTTTATGCAAAAGAAATGCCGATATTCAAATTAAAACTTTATGCAATCTGTGTTCTTTAATAATAAATAAACATTAAAAATTAATATTATTTACTTTACTTACTATGTTGCATTACATTATAAAGTAAATAATATCCCCTTATTCATTTCAGCATACAAAAACTTTTTTTCTTTAAACGAAACGTGAAGGGGAACAAGGCTGGAAGAAATGATATTACATTATGGTTTATATCTGCCATATAAAATGGAGCTTAAACGTAGATTATAGGTTAAATGATATTTACTTCGGTTAATAACTATTCAATAGTTTAACAGAAAGAGAAGAAATTTCAGTGTCAATATATGTATTTTTTGTTCCTTTGAAGCAAATCGATCACAATTGTCTACAGAATACTTCTCATCTATTTTATCTCGATATATTATTTTATTGTCTTTACTAGACTCATCCACAAGTCTGATAATTATCAAACTATTTTTCTTTCAATTTTATTTTTATTCGCACCAAGTACTGTGGTCCTCAGTGACTGTAACCACTAGGGGAACTAATTTCAACAACACAACGTTTTTTCCCGAACCAGACTTGAAACCCGGGACTTCTGTGGTGCGAGGCAGTGACGCTGACCACTACACCACACGAGGTTGGTCTATTTCATGCAGCCTGAGGTAAGAATAGAGCATCATAAAGTCAAGTTTGACAAGATGATTCAATGCCTCATTATTCACAGTAACTCGTAGACAGAAGCAATATAGTGAGAAGTAAAACATTCAGAAAGAATAACATTTTTACAATGTTTGCATAACTTGTGAATTACACAAGGCACTTCTTAGTACCAATAAATAGTTTTCTCCCGCTAAGATGTAGTTTATTCTAAATGTTCTAGTTCTTTTCTTTAAATAAAAAGGTATTGCACTTCCCAGTAGCAATTTCATTTATATAAGAATTACTACAGTTTTGTAGTGTAAATATAGTTATTATTTAGATCAAAACAGAAAAATAAAAATTATAATTAATTATTTTAATTTAACAGCAACTTACCTATATGGATCCTCATCGTGTCAATTGTTGCTTTTCTGTTTCGGCTTATTAATAACTTAATTAATTTCCTTTGTTTAATGTATATTGTGTAAACATAAAATTTTTAACGTTTCAACTTAATTCTTTGCAAGTATTTACCGTCGACGTAATTTGATGAGCGTCGGTAATGCCGACGTAAATGTTCTTTGACTGTAATTACGTGACGAGTTTGTGAATGAATGAGACGATACTTTTTAATTCTTTGACTATTGTGTCTGATTGAAAGTAAAAATCTTCGAATTTAGTGTCTGATTACATTAATAAATTTTAGACGAATATGATCAAAAAGTTTACAATCTTCTAATATTAAAATACGAGTAACAATAATACGAGTCATAGAAACATCTGTATAATTATAAATACTATTTGATTTACTTTTGTCAATGCTCGCTTATGGATTTCTGTTTTGACTTTCACCTTGAAGAAGTATCGGTTCTGCGTGAAGCAAATGGTAAACTGAAATTCTGGTTTTTGAGAGCGTTATATAATAATAATGGCTACACACGCTGATACAGGGAAATAACGACCCTTTCGCTATTTAGTCTCATACGTCTAATATGTACTGATAGAGGCGCTCTCACTCGCAGTCGCCGTTACATACAGTGCTGAACTCACTTGATTCTCTCTCATTGTCGTCCTCTGACGCGTGGCCGCCCCAACAAAACCCAAGGGCTTTTGTTAGTCGCGTGGTTGGCCGCTCTTACACTTTACAATTACCTGATGAAAGCAATTTTCTTACTTACTTTTGGCAGTAAATTGGCCACTTCTAACAGTATCTCAGAAATCAAATAGATGGAAGAGAAACAGGAAATCATCAAGTGAATATTATTGAAACACAATAAACTAATTATATAATTATTCGACATATAAAAATTATGTGAAATAAATAGTTTGATACAGTAATTACAATATCTTTGGATATAAAAATTTGTAATATAAGCAACAGAACTTAATCTTTTAGTGTATAATGCATTGATTTATAGTGAGAAACGGGGCGGAACGAACTGTTTAAAAAATGTTGTAAATTTATGGAAAGAGAAAGGTTAATTCATAAAATTATAAAATATTAGTTTATTCTATTATTTACTTAATCTAATATCAATATAACGTAAAACAACGAATCTAGGTTTTTTATGAGTTTCTAAAAAGAAACAAAGTTCCATTCTGCTCCACCTCTCGGGGAAGAACGGGATAGGATGTTTTGTACTTACAATTAATGTAATAAAATTTTATTTAATTTAAGAAGAATTCAAACACTTGTTGTGTTTTCTTTCTTATACTTATTTAATGTACGGTTGATCGCTTTATCAAATTTGTTAACATTTCACCTTTCTTAATCTATTATTTTTTGGTACAGCATCCTGTAACTCATTATTGTAAGGCGAACCTGCCATGTTTTCCATTTTTTCTCGACGAAAACGTAACATTTTGCCTCATAGAATAGTATCCCATTCCGTCCCGCACGCTAATTTTACTTTAAGGTTTCAAACCTACTCTTAATACAAGCAGATTTAAATTTTATACGTAACTAATTTTCAGCTAAAGACACCTAGTTTATAAATTTATACCATTAAAGAATTAACAGCGAGGTGTTTTGTGGATTACATTCTGTCGAAATGCTGCAAAAAAATGATAAATTCCCAGATGTAATATGCCGAAACAAGAGTTCATTCTCAACGTGGTCAAGTCGCCTGCTAGGAGTTCTTCTTTGACCAGTTACAATGTTCCTCCCCAATTTACTATACTCCGACACTACCATCATTATATTTATTGTAAAATTAATGTCAGAAAACTATGTTTAAATATTATGGGTGATTATGATCAATAAATCTTTTAAAGGAAATAAATAAATTTATTAAGATTGAAAATGACCAGGGGGGGGAAGAGTCATTACAATTATCGAACATATAATTGCTGATACAAGATTTGTGATTTGTAAGGCCAGTCAATATATATGTTTTTCTTTTAACTTATTAAGATCGCATCGACGTCCTGGTCATTAGCGACCACAGTGACAATTATTTATTTACATACTATTTACAATTATGAATTTCCAAATTAAGATACTTGTAATGTACATTTTTCTGATCGTTTAACACCAATTAATTAAGTCTTCACTACATTTGATTTTTAAATTTAAAAAAACAACATAATATTAAATACATTTGAGTTAAATTTAAAATCTTACTGTCCTTACAAAACTTAATAATGTCTTTTTGATATTCATGGTGGTCGAAGATGGATTTGTAATTTTTTCCCTGTAGGTATTTTAGTCTGTGTTGGTGATATTTGGGGCATTGATTGATGACATGGTCTATATTTAAGGCAGTAATACACAGATCACATGACGGTGGGATGGATCTATTCAGTAGATAAGTGTGGCTTAATTTGCAGTGACCAGTTGTTATTCTGGTGATGGCAACCTGTTCCTTTCTTCCAAAATCTATGTTGTCACTTAGATTATAGAAGTCTCTGACGTTTTTGTGAAGATCCCCCTGTCAATATTGTTCGATACTGTAACTGAAAAATAATTAATATTTGTTGGCTGTAAAAGGCCAACGATTAAAAGCAACAAACAGTTAGTGTTTTTGTTTGTTGCGATGTCCAGCGTGCCTTGTCCCAGGCCTTGGCTCCTTTCTCGCCGTCACGCCAAGCCAAGCCAAGCCAAGCCACGCCATGGCACGCCGACGTTATGCAACGCGGAGAAGAGAGAAGCCAGCGACAATGACTGAAAAACTTGACCTTTATTGAGCTAATCGTCCGCGTCGAGGCTCTTGCATAACTGGGAGCTGCTTTGCCCGGGGAAAGAACCCGCGACTACGTAGAACGCGTGTACGCACGCCGATTCAAAGGAAGCCGCGCCAAGGACGCGATTCCCAGGTGGAATTAGGCCACGTGATACAACGTCTTCAAGTGGCAGGGATTCCTTTCAATCTGCCTAGATTGACGGAACAACCTCAATTACCACGCTTGCTTTTCAAAGTGACACACGTTCCCGTTCAATTCTGATGAATAATTCAATCCGTTTATTCAGCACTTAGGCTACATTAACTGTCGGATATTTATTGATCTTTAGACAGCTAATGTATCAGAAAGACAAGTTAACTACTTATAAGCGTGGATACGCATATATGACAGAGAGCCGACATTCTAAATCAAAGAGTGTTTCTCCATTATCCTTAGATAATACTGTCGGATTACGGTAACTTAATTTAATGATGATTATTCCTTTATTTGACACTTAAAATTTCTTTAAAACAGTGAGGTTATGCAACGGTTCTCGTGGTGGAAGCGGAGTGGAATTCGAATCACCTCCCGAAGAACCTGTTTTGGGTTTACGATGACACAGATTCTGGGATGTATATCCAAGACTAAGACAAGGACGAGTCCTTACCAAACGAAGACTGGGGTTGGTATTTAAGAAACCTTCGGAAAACTAGTATTACAAATATGTCAGCAGTGCGCCTGGTCAGTCGCATGTCTAACAGCCGTTTTGTTCTCTAGTGGCCAAGGTTACATACGAAGCAGTCCAATATTGCTGGTATAGTTTTATTTGTAAATGCCGACCTCCTGCAACCTCACAACCCGGGTTCGATTCCTGGCATGGGCTTGGATGTTTCTGCTGTCATGGTCGCGAAGACTGATGGAGAATCGGCACGCTGACCACGTGTCACTCCAAATTCGGAATGTGTCTTGAAAGACGACAATCCCAGTCGTCACGGTAGGCCCAGGCCCTAAATAGGCTGTAGCACCATCGAAGAAGAAGACGTTAGTAACTAGAAGAAGTGCCCGGCGTTGCTCGGGTTCACGTAAATAATAAAGCAAGAATGTAATTAATTTCTTACAGTACTTGAGCGTACACTACAATATATTTCTGTTGTCATATCCAACCTATTGTCAATCCTAGGCCATTTAAATGTCTAAAATCGTCAAAAGGTAGTTTTCTTACAAATGGGTGTAATTTTGACCCATTTCCGGTGGTCTGAAAATAAACGGTCACGTGACCTAAATTGCAGAGAGTTGAACTTCCAATCGGCTGTGTCCTCAGAATTCTTCAAAAACCCTCAGTTTTCCAACTGCCGGGGGCTAAGGTAGGTGAGGTTCTAAAAATTGAGATTCTTACTGTTTTGTAGCTCAGAGGAGGGGTTGGTCCACATTGGAAATAAAGGTATCTACAGACTGGACTCTGTGAGTCGAAAAGAATAAGCACTTTCTCGTTGAGTAATTACCTTGCTAGAGGCGGAAAACAACCAAAGAAACACCTTAAAATGTACAGTATTGTTGTTATTAAAGTTTATTTAATACTTTTACCTGTGATGAATGTCAGTACCAAATGCAGAATATTTTATTCGCTTTTACAAATTACTAAATATCAAAATTTACCTGAAGCGAAAAATAAAACTAATTTATGTATACTTCGTATCGACGATTCTAAGAAGTTTATTATTTCTCGGGGAGTTAGCTCTCTACCAACAATAGGTTACTCAGGACTCGAAATGTTAATAATTTAAAATATATATAGTATTATAGATCAATAATATAGACAATCCGCATTCACTTTAAGAGATCTCGATGCGAGTATGGAACACGATAATTTTTAGTAAAATATTTGTAATTTTTGTACATATATATAGCTTCAGTATATATATTTTTATAAGTTTTATTTAAAGTCGAATCTAAATTAGTGGTAATTAGCTACCTCTTTCATAATTGAAATTTATGTTTACAACATTTTTCTCACAATTAAATACAATGGAACATAGGAAAAAGAATTAAGTGATCATAATTTTTCAAAAAAATTGATGACTTTGGAGAAATGTAACACTTTCACTTGAACCATGCATGAGTTGTTTATTTCTTGTACGTCGTAGTTCTGGACGATGAAGAGTAGTTCTGAGTCGTATATGTTGCAATCTGTTAAGATATGATGGATTGAAACATGTTTTTCCACACATTCGCATTGTATATTTTAAAATATTAAAGATCGTGTTCAACTTCGGGCCCTGAGAAACACGTGCGCCAAATTTGGTCAAAATTGCACAAATTACTAATTGGTACTTTTTAGAATAAAAGTAATCCATCTTAACACAAATAAAGGAATTCTTAGTTTTTATTTATCTGTTATGCCTTGGCTAATCTTTTCCAATTAATATTATGTATGACTAGATAGTCTGAACTTGGGACGCAAGGTATTATGTTTTTATTTTATAAATAATTGCAATGTTAGCTTAATCAAAAATTAATTAGATCTACATGTTCTGACTACTTTGCTAAAATATATATTTTGAAATTTAGTAATTCTATGGATATCTTCTATAGTTTACCTATAGATAGTCGTAGAGCAAGGTAGTCTAAGTTATTATTATCAACATAAATGTTTCTTAAAATCTGCGACCGTTATTAAATCTTTTTGTTGATATTTCTTCGGCAAACAGTAGAATACTTGTATATCTTTATATTAGATAATACATAAATTTTAACATGTATTCGATTTACAAAATTTACTTATATAAAATTCCTAACTATTAGCAAATTGGATGTTAACTATTAGTTTCATACTTAAAAGTTTCATCAAGTAATTTTAAAAAATCGCATGATGTCATAATTCTGGCGTGATTAAGCTAAATTCTGCTAACCTAAAACAACTTATAATGAATTAATAGTTGTATTTTTGTATAGATAATTGTTTACTTTAAAAACTACGCCAATAACCGCCAGCCATACGATTTTATTTAGTATTCTACTCAGATTGGGTTGCACACTAATGAACACTTTTTAGATTATTTTTAAAATTAGAATAATTAAGTTAGGTAAACAAAATTATTAAGGAAACTGTAAGAATTGGACCATTCAAATGTTCAAAGCATTTTTAAAGCATAATTAAAAGGGACAAATTTGGAACATTTATAATTAAAAATTTGGCTTAAACAAATGAAAATCAAATTGCTAAGAAATTATACTGGCTATGGGAGTATAATTATTTAATATTTGTATTTTCCGAGAGATTAGGACCTGATATTATGCGACAGTTAAATACTTTTTATTTTAAATTATAATAATATATTAACGAACCTTCCTCTCGTTTCCACTAAACGAAAATGAATAATTTTTAAAGATAATTTGTTGTAGGGGGAGTCGGTGCGGAACGGAGCACTTATTGTCTAACAAAATTGTAATATTATGGAGAAAGAAAAAACACCTCAAAGAGGTATAAAACATTAGTTTATTCTATAATTTACATAACTTAAAACACCGAACTTTGATTTTTGATGAATTTTTAAATACTTAAATACTTCCCTTTCTGTCCCACCCCTTGGGGCAGAACGAGACAGGATTTTTTATAATTACAAATATTACAATAAAATTTAATTTAATTTAAGGAAACTCTTAACACACTTTCTATTTCCTTTCTTATAATTATTGATCGCTTTATCAATGATTCCTTTCGCAAAAGATTTTTTGCAACTGTGCAGTATTTGCTAGCATTTTTCTTTTTTTTTTCCGTTCCCTTGCTTTATCTATTCACTTTTGGTTTAGGATTCGGTAACTCATTCTTATATGGCGCGTCTGTTAGTTTTCCCTTTTTTTAAGAACACATTACAATTTGCCTTATACAGTAGTATCCTGTTTTAGTTTAAGCATTTTCGCTCAGCCTTAATACAGGTTGATTTATACCTAATACGTAGCGATGCAGATAAATACTTTCCAAATACATACCATTAAAGCGTTAAAAGCGAGCAGTTTTGTAGCTTACCTTCTGTGGAAATGCTGCGTAAATTATAAATTGAGATGTAATATGCCAAAACACTTGTTCATTCACAAGGTTCAGTCATAACTTGGTCAAGATGGCCTAGATCAGTTACAATGTTCCATCCCTATTTACTATCCTCCTCCACTATCCAGTAAAAAAGATATCCAGCTCTTCGATGCAATCCCATTCCACCCCGAGGGTTCCCCTATGCTGATAAATAATTTATAAAATAATTATAGATAATGAAAAATGTCTGTTAATACTCTGTTAAATAAAACTTACTGGTTTAACTGCCTTTACTGGGACAGTGTGACGTATTCTAGAAACTCTTCTTCTGCCTGTCGTGGGTGATTGTCTCCGCATTCCAGGGATGCATACAGCATTTATTTTTAATCCTTAAGCTTCGCTTTTCTCTTCTCTTTATCATTAAGCAGCGTTCACAGCTTCTACCCCAGACGCTGCTTCAACTCCGATATCCTGTTTATTGTTTACACCACATGAGAACTGCTGAATGGCAACTCTAAACTAACTCAAAATTCACTCCGTCTCGTATTCATTTACTGTCTTCCTCAGACACCAACCTAGCTATAGCCTTTCCTTCCTCGAGGCGTCAAGGTTTCCAATCTTGTCGCTAGTATTTATTATCAACGCCGCCTATAAATTTTTCTGGCATCTAGCCTTCATTGCTGAGGTTTTTGTCACTAACAGCTTCTGCCTTCTTCATTTGCTCTTTTTTCACCCCCCCCCCTTTTCTCTCTCTCTCTCTCAGAGCTGGTGGTAAATCAATACGAGTAAATTTCGTCAGCATAACGCCATAAATTTCTGGTCGTTACTGGCCCTCGTAACGTCCTGTGTCAGTTATTCTTTTGCTACGCGTTTCGGAAATGTATCCTTTGTTTCTTGCTCATCCAAAAATTATTAAACTGATAAACTGAGGAAGTATTGAAGTTATACATTTACATTCGTCTCCATTCATTCTACATCGCCACCTCCTTGAAAAACTATAACGAAATAAAAATTAAAATATTTTACTAATAGTTATAATATATGTATGTTTTGAAGTAAAATAAATAAACAAGTCAATCGGCCTACACGTCAGGAAAACACTTAATAAAAAATTATCAAAACAAAGTAGTACCTTAACGTTCCCTCAATTTAGAACCATATCCGTAGCGATTTACTTTTAAAAACAAAAATTCTAAACAAAAAGAAATTTACAATATCATGTACTTCATTGTATAACGAAATAATTAATTAAATACAATCATGAGATTAAATGATGTGAAAGTTTAAATGTGCACAACGTACAACCGTAGCCGCCAAATGACTTCTAAATCTTAGTGTTAACATTTAAATAAAAATGAGAAAATTTTTATCTATTTAATGAACCTGAATGTTTGTAATAATAATTGAAAATCGTAAATTTATTTAAATTTTTGGCCTCATTTTTACTGATTGGAATCAAAAGTATTATATTAAATTTTTTCTTGTGAGCAGGCTGACTGACTTAATTATTTAAATATTATTCTTCTACTTGAAAACGTAATTTTCGCTACACTCCAAATTTTCAACATTATGTCTTTGGTAGTTTTTAAATTTTCTATAATAATTCTAAAATTTTATCTTTGTTTACGAATTTATGATGAATTAATTGCGAGTGGTCTAATACTTTTTCGTTTATTCAGTCCCGAAATAGTTTATTTTGTCCAGTACCTAAATATTAGCATTAATTTAAAAAATATATTAATTATTCTATTGGGAACATGCACAAATTCCGTTTCACGTGTATCAGTTGTGGAAATAGTGTGCTACATGATTCGAGAATCTGTTTTTAAGCTCTCTTTTACTAACGGTAAAATTTTCTTGATTCATTTGTGATACACAGAATAAAATTTATGTCTACAATGAATTGAAAGAGTTGAGTCCATTCTTTGGATGATTATGGACGATTACTCTGCAAATTACCAGAACAAAACTCAGGAAATGGATAGTCTTTATTACAGAACAACTACGAACAAAGGTTTTAAACGCTTCACTTAAGAACTATAAAAGGAAAGATGGTAAAAAGCGTAATGCGGGTAATGATACGCTTCTGAGAAACCTGGGTTTGTTTCTTTTGCGAGAAATGGAAAACCTCTTAGGAAATACGATAAATATTATAACAGGTCACTTTTTATACGAAGCTGTTCGTCGGCTCAATTATTTAATAGTATATTTCTTAATACTATCAACAACTGTTGAATAACATTTTTTTACTCTCATTAGTCACTTTCATAAAAAAGCTAAAAACACAGATTTAGATGAATTAATGGTAATTTTCAGTCTCGGCAACAACAAATTAGAATAACTCCGTCAACAACCCCGATTTCAAACGACTAATTTACTACTAGTTATTTTGCAGGTCAAAGTAATTTACTGTTTTCTCTTACAAAGTATATAGTTTCAGCAGTAATTCCAGTTACACTTTAATTAGTGCTGAGCTACAATGTTGTATTTTAGGAACTGTTTTCACAATGCTGGACGGAATTTCGAAACTAAATCAGGGGAATTAGTATTCAGGTCGTGTTACTACTCTATTTTTGTTGACATTCATCAAACGCATGTTACATTGTGAGGTCAGTAATGAAATCATTAGATCTTGTTGCAAAAAAATCAGTTTTTATATAGAGATCAGTTTGAAACCGAGAATAGACCTTTATTATTCCTATCAGAACGCATCTGATTAAAAATGACCACACTTAATTGTACAAAAGTTACTTTATTTCAAAAAATATATAATTGACCGTAAACAGCCTCGTTCCTTTATGGAGCCACGTATGATGACCATGTCAACTACATGAACTTATTGCTTATTCATTAACAGTTTAGAATAAAATACAATAAATGGTCAAAAGTTAGGAATAGAAGAATTTTAATTCGAAATAAAAGACGTTTCATCTCCAATTTTCGGGACCTCTTCAGTTCATTCTACAAAAAAGTGTATAATTACATATATATATGTAATTATATATTATATATATACATATAGTTGAATTCAAACAAAAATAAACTTTTATGATATGATGATTACTTACAATTAACCTCAGAAATTAAAACACCATTTGGCATCCATAAGGGATTACGTAAAAAATAGGTTCAACATGCAACTTAAGTTGCACTTTAGTTCCAGCTCTAAGTTATCAGGTTGGGGACACCGAGCCAATACCAATAAACCGTAAGCAACACCAAACACCCAGCTAATAAACAATTAAATGAATATCATTAACCTAAATTATATGGAAAAATAAAACACAATCGTTTTCTCACATGAATGGATTTAATATTATATTTTAAATGTATCATTTACTATGAAAGATTTCTAAACAACGAAACATACAACTTTAATCTCTAATTCTGTGACCTCATAGGTGATGTAAAAATGCATAATCTAAAAGTAATGAATTATTGATAATTTAAAAATAATGAAAAATAGTGTAGGAACTTTCGTACAACAATGACTGAACATTCGAATGGAAATATTGACATTATTTTCTTTAATTTCAATTGGAAGCTGATTTTCTCCTTTAAGGAGAAATTAACTATTCTCATCACGTTGAAATTTAACATATTATTATGAAATATAAAAGGAAATTTTTTTCAGGAAATATAAACTACATTAATGAATTTTAGGAATTTCACTTTTATTAATATACAACAGCAGGGTGGTCAGTGTTCCCTGGGTATTTATTAGTTTAGCCCAGTAGAGTATTTAATTTAACATTAATAACTTTAATTTCCATAGGTTTTCCCGGTGAATAAATTGGTGGAATTGTTCTTGGGTTTCCAATTATTTCACCAGAAGATGTCGACGGTGTTAGTTGTTGACGAAACGTCGGGTATAGCAAACGCGACCCGGTTGGAAACCTGAAAAAAACTAGTAACTTTGTTTCACCCTCTTTCACGTGTACTTCTAGGAGATTATCTACTACTTAACCAGATTGTTGAATTTCAGAATTAAACTAAGCGAACTCAATAACCCCAATCGACACCAATCTCGTAAGTTTTCTTGTTGTTTTGTGTAATGCGCCTCCACCCCCGCCCCTATAAGTGTTACCCTCCCATGACGAATGGAGTTGAACTCATAAACAAACATCGGGAGAAACAGTTACTGACTATAAAAATTATTTGGTTCAAATATTAGCCGCATTTTCATGTTTTAAACTTTTCACCCTGCCACTACATGTAGTAGCCCTGTCTAATCTCACAGTGTTTGTTTCCCGACTGGCTGGGATTAGGTGTACAAAAATTGATTGAAATTGGTCAACGCATTAAAACTAGCATGAGAATCATACGTTTTATTTTATTAATATATTATTTTTGTGGTAATTAATTCGCTCTATAACCATTGACAACTTTGGTTCACTTAAGGCTCCATATAAAAGAAGGACAAGAGCACCTTACAGTCAATGTTATTTGTTATATTTCGCTGTACCTTTTATTTTATTAAAATAATCAATGGTACGACTTTATTGAAGTATACTGAAACTATTTTACCCTATCCATAAGGGATCCACTTAGACCCAAATTAATAAAGTATTGACTATATAGATGCAAATTACTTGAGTCGAACTGATCGTAATTGTGTTCGTCGCGCAACCGGATTGAATTCGTCTCTAAAATGCCACCATTGCGGTATTTCAGATGATTTTCCGTGATCTGAAGTAATAGGCTTTCTCTCTTGAAAGGCTAGTTGCGTTATAATTGCTTCACGGCTTGCATTTGAACTCAAAACAGGTTCAACCCTGAACTCTCGGCTTCTGAAATCATATCATGCTCTGGCGCACCTGAACTTCAATAAAAAGCCGAGCACTAGGCTAATTAAGAGCGTGCTTTCAAAGCTAACTAACTTACTAGATAACATTAAAAATTAACTGATGATTTGACAGAATATAGTACTGATACAGGTTAAACCGATATTTATATTCTATATTCAATGTTACATGTTAACATCCCAAGTTCATATAAAAATTATTTTTATAAATTCATTTTAATACCTTTAAATTAATTTAAGACAATAGCTATATATATATATATATGCACAGGATAAAAAATCGACAGAATATTCTGTGAGTTCGGTCTAGGAAGTCTTTCGAGAAAATAAACATTGGATTCTTCATTCTTCCATCGCTCCCTCTTCTCCAGTCTCAACGTCTACACATAAAAGTTTGCAATGTACTCATCAGCTTCCTTCTATACAGATATGCATTTTCAGGTAATTAAATCTGTCATCATCCTTCTCGCAATATATATAACAGACGGTTATCACTAAATTTCGCTATTGTTCCATGTTAATGCCTTGTTCTTCACACGACGACTAGACGACTAGACCTCCTTGTTGAACAATAAGCACCTTACACATTTAGTTTCCTAATTTTCCACAACGGACAAGCTCAAGTATTCCGCCTACTATACAAATATTCACAGCTAATTACAAACTCAAATCTCTTACTTTACAATTGATTATTATTTAATGTCCACTGCTTACTGTCCACTCTCAATACCCTGAATTCTCAAATCTTTTATGACCTAAAGTCAAATTTTCCTCGGTTTTTAACACCTTTCCGTCATTCCATTATTTCATTTTCACTTCAGCAGCGAGACCCAGTTCTCTATAATCAAAAGTATTTATCTTCCATGTTTGAGAGGAGCCATTCATCCCACTCCACCGGTGTTTTGGGGATAACGCCATGTCACGCCCGATTAAAGGTTTCTCAATAAATTTAGCAAATCCAGGCCAGCACCAACTTGTCTAGGTTGTATTAATCTGTCTGTAACCGTCTTTAATTTCTCTTAATCCGCCTTTCTTAGATTTAGTACCTCCAAATTCCGTACGTAGAACTGTTTTGCCATTAAAATCTGCAGCAAAACATGAAAGGTCGCATTTGGAGTTCACATTTCCTGGATTTTAATCAGTCCATTAGTAAAAGTCAAAGATTTTTACATCATTTTGAAATAAGAATTAATAATGATTAAAAATTGAATTGAACAATGAATAAATTATAAACAAGATGTCTTTCACAATTTCACTTATTAATTCACCTTTCGTTTAAATTTCTTGAGACAGGGCAGTCAAAGCTCAAGAGTTTGTGTAACCTCCATAATTTACACAGCTCTTTGACAATGAAAGGATGATGCCTGATAAGGCTATTTGTCAGTACTATTTACGATAATGATGAGTGTTCTCAGCCAATACGTCAATTACCAACCTTGATGTGAGCCATGTAATCATGCAAAGTGATGCGTGACTTGAAGAAGTATTTTCATCTTCCAATCATACTCAAGATTCATTTATTAGCATAGAAATGTGGATGGAATCCAACCTCTATCGTAATCTAATGAAATGAGCGAGTTATGTAATCCTTGCTACTATACTTCAAATGATACAGAGTCGTTAGGTTGAATATACGTGAATTTGTAATTGAGAGAGCTGATTGTAATTGGTATGCAATTAAGAATGTTTCCAAGGATGTATACAATCAGAGGATACACGTTGTGCTACTCAATTTGCAAACAGCAGAGTAAAACCTTCCCATGGAAACGATCTTATCAAAGGGACGATTTGGGAAATAATTGGCAAATAAAAGTAACTTTCAACAAGATATGAGTTGCAAAGAAACCTGACTCGAAGCCATCGAAGAACTACTTCAATCCAGATAAGTTTTCACTTTTTTCGAAATTTATAGAATAAAAAGTAGTATTCCCTCGACAAAAAATAGATCTGCAGTCTATAATGGTTTTAATGATATATTTAGCTTCTAAATTTAAAAATTATCTCGTGATTGTAAAATTGGTGGCAACTTGACTTCCTAACTTCTTCAATAAAAATTATGAAATTACAGATTCATCGGTGTAGTTTTGAAAATAAAGCAACGGCGTGGAAAATTTTGTATATTATATCAAATTTACTTCAAGAAATACATCTCATGGAATTACGACTTAGGGACCTCATCAGATATTACATTAATTATATATCAGGTATAAATTCACATACAAAAAATTATTGGCTATAGATGTTTAAATTAATATTGGATTCAATTCACAGGTACTTAACACTAACGAAAATAATATATTTCAATGCTTGTGCACATTTTTCTAATTAGTTTAGACGAAACGTTCGTTGTATTTCGTTTTCTGTAATTTCATGAGTTGTAATTCTTAAAGTTAAGAGTATTATATATGCAATTAAATTAAGGGATAAAATAATTCAATTAATGTTCATGTATAAATCTGCTGATCTTTGGGAACGCATTAAATCGTTATACGTTCAATGATTCGAGGCAAAGTTTAATTGATATACAATTGAATATTAAATCAGTATTCATGCTTTCCCTATTCTGCTTAGAACATCATGGTAAGATACCCTATCCACCCATTTCATTTTCAAAATTCCTCTATAGTACTACATTTCAAAAGTTTCTATCCTTTTCTTCTACAACTCCTACAGTCCACGTTTCGCATCCACATAATGCCAGAGCCCATATATGTAGATGTTACTTGATCTACAACTTCCAAATGAACAGTGTGTAATAATATGTGTAGATACATATTATAATTGTGCCTTGTGACATGAAAATTAGGCATACTTATTAACTAATTAAAAGTATCGTTGGTTAAATGGCATGCATTCTCTTCGGCTTTGAAATAAATATTTCATTATTTATTATAAAATAGCTGTAAAATAACATTTTATTTAAGTGACGATAATTTTAATTGCCTTTCGCGATTGTCGGATAAACGATTCGACTTTTAGTTGCAGAAAAATCCGTATTGGGCATCACAGACGCTATTCGGAATCATGCTACTAATAAAACATTTTGCATTATTATAAACGAATTAAAAAGTACTTGAAATAAATATTATGAAACTAGCATTGCTTCACTTAATTATCTCGCTTGACATAATCTATCCATTTGCAACGTGTGTGTCTTTAGCGTAGCACGTTTTCTTGCCTCAAATGGGGAAGAATCGAACCTAAATATTCCAATAATCTACAGAAATATTTTCTGAGTATACACCAAAATTTCATGGCTATCTTAAGAGACATACATGAAGTCGCAGAGAAAATGATTGACGTGGGACGTTTTTGGGCTGAATGTGTAACGGAGAAGACGGCTACCATAAATTTATTTTTATTTGTATATATTGCTGATGTTAATAAAATGTTGTAATTAAACTCACTCGGAAGTTCACGTAGGAATCCAGACTAGAGCACAATCTCTACGTAACTAAAACCTTCACCTTATTAACTTGGAAAATTAAAAACAGTTACAGACATTCGACTTTACACTGGATGAGTAAGTTCCCTTAACTCATATGAATTGTAAACTCGTATATTTATTATGTATACTATATTAATTCAGCTACAATAAGCTAATGCAAATCAATATTACGTTGTCACAAATCGGCTATTTAAATTCTTATCAAAATAACTCTAATTTACTGAAACGTAATATTACTACTGAACCGTTTTACGGAACTGTACAACTTTGTAAAATATGAGCTTATAGCGGTAAGACGAATTACAATTCTTTGCGCAAAAAAAATCATTTATATAAGGCGGAATACCCATGTTTTTAACGTCAAGTTTCCTTCTTTGAAATATTTATCAATTGTTACTAAATTGTGTATGTAAGCAGATTCCCGACGTCTAACTTTGCGAATAATCAGGTTGACCTTTCCCAGAAAAGCTGTTTCTGGAAGAGGAAGGATCACAATGCTACCAATTACGTGGCTCATATTCTCATACTATATTCCCCTTCTGTGGGCCACTTGGAATATCCAGTTGCCCTTAAGGGGCCGATATGGCTTCTAAATTGCTGCGACTCCTAACTGCACGGTGAAAGGAGTTTTCTAACGTGCTAAAGTTAGGTTTCATCTCCAAATCCTAATAGACCTAAGATTACCTGTTATGACCCTGCTAAGGTTCCACAATTTCTCATGTAGTCACTTTGGAAAAATAAGGAGATATACTTTTTAAAACTGTGGATGCTGTAATGGACTTTTTTAAAAATATTTTTTCAAACACCACAAAAATTGTTTTACTGCTCGTAAAAAGTCTGCATAGTGGTCATATCAGGATCGTACGCTCATTATATGGCCATCTATGTTCAATGTTATTCAAATCGTGATATTTTTTTCAGATTCATACTGCAGTTTTGCTAAAATTAAATAATCTTGATAGACTACTAAATAATCATTTTTATTCGAAACTAGGTCCAGAAAGGGCTTGCACAATGTTTACAAAATTTCCTACCAAAACGCACAATGATAATTTAGAGATTAATTAGTTTCAAATGCAAATTTGTATCTAATTAATTTTTTCGCATTGATTATCAATACAGTTCTGTGTATATATTCATTTCAATTTTTTCATTCTTATTTCGTAATTAAATGTTTTTTATTCAGTCTTTGATCGATCATCATTATTGACGTTGAGCTTCTTACTCAGTTGGTCGATTCGATCCTGTGCATATGGTGTTTGAAGCTCATCAGTAGCAGCATATATTTATGAAAACGTATCTCGTCAATGTTTGGAAATTGTAGCCTCAAAGGAAAGACTAACAAGCAGAGCTCAACAGGTTGGAATCAAGTTTATGTTAGGAAATGCGAGTTTCTAATCTGATTGAACAATAAAGTGACTCGCATCGCTTAATGAACGGCGCTTGTCACAAAGCACTCGTATCAGGCTGCATTCCAGCTTCGTGCTTCGCGTGTCTTGGCAAGAGTCCATCAGACCAGCCGGGCTCAGATATCAATGGGCGCTGCGTCTCGATAGAGACGTTTCCTCGTTCCCGTAATTACCTGAGGCCGCTACAGCGATCAATACCTACTCTCTCTCCTCTCGAGAATGGACTTTTCTTCTCTGAATTTGTTGTTTGCTCCTACCCACAAACGCTAACAGACACCTTCAACACATCAGCTAAAATCATTTACACTTAAGGCAGTGATTTACAGCGACCAGTAACACAGAAAATATTGCTTTAAAGTTACTAAAAAACAGTTCGAATCACAGAAAATCATTTTACTTGGATCTATAAGAATTATGTCTCTCCAAAAATAATATATTGTTAACATCTAATTAGTTTTGACGTTCCACCCAAATAAAGAGAGTTGCAAAAAATATTTTCCCTGTCCAGCGCTGTGTCCAGCTATCACTTGATGCATTAAGCATTCTATATGATATATTCAATGTCGTAAACCTCTCCAGCTGAGTGTGATGGACGTCTCATTTCCCAAATGACCACCCGATCAATTCACGTTGACATGTTGACCAATGAGGGACATACTGGTATATTTTGGCTCAGGACCTTTCGAATGCAAATATAGAGAATATTTAAATACAGTTTGCGAAAACTAACAACGAACTCTGAAAGTTTAGAAGAAATGTGGCGGCTGGTGCATGCGTGTTCATGCGTACAAACATTATTTTAGGATTATTCATTTGTCTCATAATTTTAAGAACCTTTACAATACTTGTGTTTTAACATTAAATTAGTCCTTCAATTTCGAAGACTTTTAACTGCACGCCTATCGTGCTCGCTTCATCTAAAACAGCAAACTTGACCACGACTATATCACACGGTTTCTGTCTTGAATGAGAAATGTGCGAGCGTTTCACCCCTATGATCCACCCGTGAAGCTCATAAAATTGAAACCACTCGATGCTACAGACTTAGCAGCACTTAGAAAACTGGCCGAGTCATATAAAGTAGCTGCATCAGATACTGTTTTTAATGAATTAGAGTATTTAATAAAAATATTTTTAAGTGGACTTCGATTACTTTAATAAGTTATAAAAGTCAACGATCATTTTTTTGAGTTTAAGGCACATCATAAACAATAATTTCGTAGCGGACATTCATAAAATACACACAATCACTGAAAATAAATTTTGTGTAGAGCTTCAAACTTTGTAAAGCGGTCGTGCGGACAAGAAAGTAAGAAAGTGATGTAGGTAATTTGGAAACTTCAGTTACAGAAACTGAATACGTGAGGGGTTTTTTGGTAGCAGGCAACATGTGGGTGATCTAGAAACCGGCAACTCGCCTTGCCTAGCATTGGAACGGAACTTGATAATTGGGATGCAGAATTCAGATAAATCAACCATAACTTTGACTTGGGTTGCTACTCAGAATTCACATACAATTGTTGCATAGTAAACCCTACAAAACCTGAATCAGGTAGGTCAGATACTTGTCTCGCGCACTTTATAATGACGGAAAGGAGTTTGCTGTGGGGACGAAGCATTCCCTTCTCCCTGCCTCCACTATTTTCAGCAAACAGCTGACTGACTAAAGAAATTGGATCAGCAGACAATTGTTACCTTATGTCCAAGGTCTGTGATCCAAGAACATACACCTCGCAAATGAGGCCGAAGGCATGTAAAATCATAGAAAACCAGATAGAGAACGCAGCATGCCAGAAGGTAAGACCCATCACCACTCGTCATGGTCAAGCTTGCTCCTTTAGATGGAGCGAGCACGATAGGAGTTCAGTTAAAAGTCTTCAAAATCGAAGCAGATTTTTACTGTTCAAACACAATTATAGTAAAGGTTATAAAAATTACGATACTAACAAATTGTCTGAATTATTAATATCTAAGATCGACTCCAACAGGTGTTCCTTCGCGTTGGAAGGAATGCGTAGTCTGGAGAATTACTGCAACACCAGATTAATTTTAAAATAATAAAAGATTGAGGAATGTCAATATCTGTTATTGTAAATTGTCGCTCACATAACAAATATTAGATTAATAATTTGCTTGAATTGAAGTCGTGATTATAACTTGGAAGTTAATCAGAATAATGATATACAAATATGCTTATTTAAAATTAAACTAAAACGTTAAATTTGAACTTTGATGTCCAGGTTTATATTCTTACTAACTCAAGTAAACTTCTAAATGTGGTGAATAAGCGTGCTGCATCAGCTCCAAATGTCGATCCGTTATTGCAGTCAAGCCAATTTCAACAGTCTCTATTTTCCAATTTACCATTTTTTGTATTTATGACTTCTCTCTATGATATTTTCTTCGTATCCCTACTTAAACTCTAATATATAAATGGAAAGTACTTCTTTTTTCTTTTTACCTGCATCTGAATTATTTTCACGTCAATTATTAGCTTTGTAGGTTGGTTCATATCTCTGGAAATAAAACTGTTTATCTGTGTACGGAGGCTGGTAAGTGGCCTCTTTAAGACGTTTCACATAGCACTTTCCATTTCACTGATTGAACATTCCGTCGTCTTTCAGTACACTCACTTTCTTATGACGCACAAACATTTTAACGTATTTGAATAGCTAAGAGCTTTAACTGCCATATCAAAATGTGTATGAATTTCCGCTTGCAATTAGTATATTTTTAAATGTTTATTATTAGATTATTACATGCGTTCTTATTTTGTTTTACCAGATCAATACGCGATTCAAATTCCTTGCCTGCAGAAATACTGACGACTTTTCCGGGTAGCGTAAATCAGTTTAGGAATAGGCTAAGAAAACTAAAGTGAGTAGTATTTTTCTAGAATCAGTGAAGTGATAATAGTGGAGTGCAGTGAAGTGATTTGTGTGCGACTTCTGACTTCTCTTTTCTTTTTCAGATCAAAATCTACACTTCAAAATTCTTCCTTGGTGTGAATTGTATTTGCTTTTTCTTTTTCTGATTGTATTTCCGTTTCCTTTGCATGTAGCTACAACCGGGCAAATGACCAATAGCAGCTAAGTAATAATAATAATAAAATTAAGGGTGAAACCCGAGAAAGTTCAAATTGAAATTGAATGACAGATAAAGCGATAGTAAGTTCGAGGTCGAAGTCTTTTCAATAACAAGTAGCTTATGTGCTATGCACCATAGCATTCTTTATGCCTTAAAATAATAATTAAATACTGAACTGAATTGTAAAAATAGGAATTTAATAAATATATTTAACTGTATTGGTTTACTAGGATGTTGGTTTTACTTATTTAGTTATATCATATACGCCCTTGCCAACCTCCTGTGGTCTAGAGGCTACCGTCGCAGCCTCACAACACAGAGATCCCGGCTTAGAATCCTGGCATGGGCTTTGATGTTTGTGCTGTCATGCTCACAGAGACTGGGATTAATACTGCTGGAGAATCGATTCACTGACCACGTATCACTCCAAATTCGGAATGTGCCATGTAAGATGACAGTATGCGGTCGACCGCGTAGCCCAACGCCCTTAATGGGCTGCGACAGACAGAGATGAAGCGATACAATTAAAATAAACATACTAACCATAAAATATAGTAGTTACCAAAGCAACTTATTATTATAAAATACTATAACTACGTTTTATCCGTAAATTAGGTTACAATAATTGTTAAACACGAGATATGAGACCTTAATTGTCATGGAGTATTATGAATAATTTGTAAATAATACCAAGATCTTCCATTAATATCGTACAAAAATAAATATTATACAAACAAATTTAGTATTAATTTCAATGGAATAATTATAACTATTAAAAAATTTAATTATTAATATTCCATGTATTAATTGAAAAGTGGTAGTAAAATAATTTATTGTGAGGAAGTAGGTGTTGACGTTCTATTCTTAAATCCTCTCTTCTTGTTCTTCTTCTTTGACTATATAGCCCATTGAGGGCTTGGGCCTACCGGTTCGAATGCGGAGTGTCATCGTGCATGACGCATATTCCGAATTTTGCGTGGCACGTGTTCAGCGTATGGATTCTCCAGCAGTCGTAATCCCAGTCTCCGTGACCATGAATACACAAACATCCAAGCCCATGCCAGGATTCTAGCCCGGGATCCCTGCAGCGACGCTAGCCACTTGACCACGGGAGGTCGGTCAGGTCTTAAATTGCATCTCCTAATATGGGGTAGAAACTTTTTTCCCCCTTGGTATTCGGGCTGCGAAAGCAGTTACGAAACACCCGACGCCTTACCTGGGCCTACCAGTCTATATTACTATTATACATGATTTTTACCGTCGTAATGCACAGCATGCTGAATAAGAACAATTTACATATTTCCATGACTTTCCTACTGTATTGACGTTTTGCTTAGGAACCCTCGGCATGCACCATTTGCTCCTCTGTGCAAGTCATAAATTTTGCTGCGAGTTTATTCCTTCCCGACTATCCCACACATCGTTACATAAACTTTGGAGGAGGATCAATCATGGATGCGTATCTTTCTTAGCGTTTATATAACTTTGTTGTTTCGTTGAAAGTTTTCCGCGTTCCGAAAACGGACATCACGGTTGGGAAACAAGTGCAAGTAATAATGAATTCTTGTGACAACGCCAAACGTCCTGCTTCTCCGCCTCCTCGAAAGGTCAAACGTGGTTTAAGGAAAAGATACCGCCACCCGTCACTGATTTTGAGGAATAACAATTTCTGTATCATCATTAGCAGCTTGGCCGAACAAAACAATAACTGAACGATAACGACATTTCACATTTATAATATTATGACCCTCTAAGTTACGTAAAAATTTATTGCTAATGAAGTTGTTTTAAGTGTACGGCATAGCTCAGCATAAAATAAAGCTGTTACTAGAGATATTCATCATTTAATGAAAACGATATGACCTTGGTCTCAAAAGATGGCTGCCACGAAGAATATAAATTCTACTACCTGAGAATTCAATTTCTTAAAATATAATTTAATAATGGTTCTATAAGGTACAAAAATTTACTGAAGTAAAAAATTACAATTCCATTCATTAGCAGAGTTATTGTTGTCATGCAGTCCAAAAAATGCACATAAAATTTAAATTGTTCAGTTTCGACGTCACTTAAGAATGATCGGGCATTGTTGCACATAATTTATAATGAATATTTGTTTCGAAAAAAAACACACAGTACCATGTAAATTATTTATTATTTAATTTACTATTTCTTCTGTTTAATGTAATCACCCAAAGAGATTCTTATTTTATGACAAAATATTTTCTAATTGAGAGAATAATCGATTAGAATTTCTTCTAATATGTTGTAAGCTGATCTGATGTCATGAAAATGGCGAACTGAAGGCCACCCATTTCATTTCAGTCAGTGAGTCAATTTAGTTTGAGTCGTATGATGACCTTGTGGTGATGGAGCTCGTTAACAAGGTATTAATGTACCCGGAGTTTTTTTGGGATGTTCTGTTGTTCTACCAATAATAACAGTAGTTCAAGTAATTCGTGTAGCGAATTGCGTATAGTTCTGATACCTCTTCGATATTAAGGATAAATTATTTCGAGTATTTTATGAAATTGAGGTGAAAAGATTTGCGTGAATATTATGGTTAATTTATTTATGTCTGATCTTGTCGAACGTTTGGCTAGTGTCGAGAAGTGTGGACGTGTAAAAAAAATTTCCCTCCAATGTGAAGTTAACGATTTGCGTGATTCTGTGGCACTGTTGTATGGTTGAGTCGTGTTTTTGAAAACCAAATTTGTAATCTGGGATACAGTTAATTTCAACGGCAACAGGTGCCTAAGCGGGATCATTGCCCAGTTTGTCAGCTTCTTTAAATTGAGTTGTCCAGTTGTGCTCTTATCTATACCAATAAATAAAACTGACGCGTCTGTCTGTATGTATGTATGTTTGTCTCGAATAGGCTCCAAAACATCTTAACAGATTTCAATAAAAAAATTGAGGGATTGAAATTGAAATTTTAACTTATATTTTCGGGTATGTTTTTTTTATATTCCTTGCAGTGTTCATAAGCTATTAATAAAATTATTTATAAATACATTGAATTTCCTCGCGAAAGGCGGCGTGTAAACCTATTGCGAGTCAAAAGTCCTATTAGGCGTTCCCGTCTCATTCATTCCACTTATTGTATAATTATAATATTTTTAACAGCATAAAATAAAGAGAGAGGGGGGAGGTGGCGAGATTCTTACTCCATCTATTGTTGCAAACGTGCGAAAGCTGGACCTGTTCAAAACCATCTGCGAGTTATAAGGTTTGCCGGGAAGCGATCATAAATAAATTATACTGTATTTTCTGTTTTAGGGCAAAATAAAAGAGCTATTTCCGCGCGAAGTCGGTTATCGCATAAAAGTGTAGGCTAAAGTATATTATTACCTGTTCTTGGGAGTTACCTCAACATTCTTTGCCTAACTTTTATGTTGTCCCGGAGATTTCTTGAGTTTTAGTCGCTGTATGTCTTTAGAAGTAACTGGCGGTGTAAACGGAAATTGGATGGTATCTTTATGGATGGTCTGCAAAGGCAATTCTTGATTGTAATGCTAAGAAAATTACTCAGCTTCTTCCTTTTGGTTTTTATTGTAGCCAAGTTACGGAAGCAGTTCAGGCATTGGTTAAGATTTTGAATGGAATTTTAGGGAATTTTTCCAGATAATGCTAACGCATATATTCATGTTATACATACAAAATTGTAATTTTTCATTAAAATTAATTTTCCTAACTTTCATGATCATACGTTAATGTTTAGTATCATTTTTGAAAACGCTGATGTATACTTATCAACTTGACATTTTATTGATACTTCTTTATAGAAATATTCAGAACCAACATACATGAGTGATTTTCCAGTTCAATCTCTCAGAGCCTGTTGTTGAAATAGATTTACTATAAATTCTTTCTTCATAAGGAGAAAGGAACTGAAAAGATCGATATACAACGAAACGATAACTCTCAATTGAGAAGTACCATAATATAATATACCGATTTGATAATTTTTACGCTAATTTGAAAGAGTAATACGAGAGTCATATTTAAATAATATTACCTTCACTTACAGGCCATCATCGAAGTTCAGCACGCGCTCAAACGAGCAATCCGGATATCATCAATTCCTGACACCTGAAATGCCAACGCCTACCATTCACCGGAAAAATGTGAATTTTCTATACAATAAATAAATAATATTTGGTTAAAACTATTTATTTATAACGTCTTGTTCGTTTTCTGACCTTAGGACACGTAATATTTCTTTCGTTCTTACTCATATCGAAAACATATTTTACAAAATATAAACATTGATAAAGGGAATTTAAATTTTATTTGATTGTGGTTTATTATGAATTAAATATTTTGTTTCATTTTGTTACTTCATTTTTTGAGTATACGAAAATCAGTTTCAAATTATATATATTGGCATGTTTACTTTGATTTGGAACTTTGAAAGAGTAGAATTAAGTCTAAATTGTACATTATACAACTGAATGTTACTTACTTTAAACCTTAATTTACTATTTTTTGAACAGTCAATCATTTTATTATAAATTCACTAACTTTTTAAAAATAAACACCTAAAGACGAACAAATAAAGAAACAAAATGACGTTTTTGTTTAGACGTTTTAATATGAAATTTAATTATTTATTAGTTGGAAAATTTGTCGGGTTTCCAACCGGGTAACGTTTAACATACACGGCGTTTCATCAACAACGTCACTGGACGGTGTCGACGATGTTTGTCGACGAAACGTCATGTACGTTAAACGTCACATTGTTGGAAATCCCTACAGCTTTTCCTACAGGAAACCCTATGAAAATTAATAACTAATTATTAATTAAATGATGAAAATTATTATTATCGCTTGTGGCTATATTATTATTATATATAATTGGAAGTATCGCGTTGTTGTTAGCGAAATTTTTGTGTCTCGCTATATAATTCTCAGTTTCGACAAATAAATCTTATGATTAAACTGTTATTACGTTTTTAGGATGAATCATGAACGTTTATGGCCAGTCAGTGACCTCACCAAGTAACTTTACAGGTTGTATAGAAGTTGGCCCTGGCCTACTATTGGAAATTAATCTTATAATATTTTTAACACATTTGTAAAAGTCATGGGAAGCTGAAATTATATTGAGACCGCTCCTGAAGGTAATAATTAATACAGGCAGCACAGCAGTGATATTAATATCATTAAATAAGAAATACTATCCTAAGAAAATATAAGAACATAATGGAATAAAAAATGTGGAGCATCATTATAAATAGGAATCTTGGCATCAGAATAACGGTGACGTCAAGGACTATTGGACAATTTTTAAAAAATGGCTTCAATTAAAACATGGCAATTCTACAGATAGGAATTTCCATTTCATTTTTAGTAAAGACTTTATTGTACGTGTTTTCAGTGTACTTAGTGTAGTAAATGACAACATACGAAAGGGTTCTCAATAGATAATGAAAACTTGTCACATGTGATAATTCTTTCACTCTTCATCCAGAATACTTTGCCTGGTGTATAATAGCAAGAGGTGGTAAGATTATTTTCCTCAATATATTCATTAATTATAGTTACAAGCCCGTAAACGTACAAATGGTAGAAAATAAGGATAATGGGAATTTAAAACTATATATTGGGTACTAATGCCATTGGAACTCATTTTGGCCTTGAATTTTCCTGTTTTCCTGTTTTCCATTGTAGATGGAACAAGGTTGAGTGTAGATGCCAAATTTCTAGACGCTTTATTGACTTATAAGCACGCAAAGCGACCTTCCTTATATGAATATTCATCGCGCATGCGTCATTTAGTGTCTGGAGACGTCGGAGATTAAAAACGAAACCTACCTCACAACTGGTTAACGCATTATGAAGAAATAACGATTAACCTCAATTATATTTAAATTTTTGTTTCGTCCAGAACAAGATATGTTAACAAGTGCTTCATTAGATATTACTTTTGCCGGACAGACTGTATTGAAACTTGTTATGAGGAAAAATACAAATGTGGGCTGGAAATAATTAGACCGGTTCTTCAAGGTTAAAGTAATTTTTTCCTTTCTGCATTTTTGTTGATATTACATTGTATTTTATGCTGGAATTAATTATTTCGATCTTCAAGGCACCAAATTTTTCTATTAAATTTCTCACCCCCAGTTCAGTTCAGAACTAGGCTGCACTTTCTTTAACATTTCATATATTCTCTGGTGTCCACAAAGATTCACCTATCCTCCAAGCCAAATGATCATCGTATATGAGTATGTACCCCATAATTGTTTTCAGTGACTATAGTTATTGCAGCTGAAATCTGTTCTTGAATAATATGAGATGGAGAAATTTTAGTGAGGAAGCTTTGAAAAACTTATCAAACTTGAATGCACTTGGAGATATTATGTGACCTAAATAATACTTAAATCGTTACATAACCATTGACACTTTTTTAGTTCCAAAAAGATCCTCGACCAATACGCAATAAACTTTGAATTTCATATTATCTACGTCCAATAATAAATTACGCATATCCTGGATAGATTACTAACCGAAGTGATTTCACAAAACAGATGTTTTAACTTGTTAACTCTTTTAATTATTAATCCAGCTATGGTGTGTTTGACACATTTTTATTAAATGCTACGATAATACTGGCTGAGGCAATTACTATCACGGCTCTAACATGTTCAAGGGTGTCATTGAAAAAATTTCACCGAATGCACCTTTCCTAGACCTTCAGATTGATGATATATTTAAGTGAAATGATCATATATATCTGACTGATGAGAAACTAAGTTCATCTTGTTACTTTCTCAGAACATTAATACAACGTGTTGACAAAAATACATAAATATTGTTTTTCTTTACGTATTGTCATTCAATGATGTGCAATGGCGTCGCAAGTTTTGGAAATTGTTCCAGCAATTAAATATTTAAGTTGCAAAAACGTGCCATTCTGATACTTTCTAGTGAGGATTTCAGATCCAGCTGCAAGCCGTTCTTCAAAAGCTTGAAAATACTTACTTTACCTTGCGTATACGTTCACGAAATTTTAAAATTTGTGAAACGCAACATGAATTTGTTTCAAACGAATGGCGAAATTCACGATAACGCGACTAGAAATCGCTCATCTCTAAGGTTGCTCTTTACCACAAAAGTATTCACCGTACCGGGATAATTTTATTTGACAATCTTCCGCCAGAGATTAAAAACAATCATAATTAAAAAAGTTTTGTGAATCATTTTTGTATTAAATGGTGTGTTTTACTGTGTACTGTAGTTTCTTGAATCATTCGCCTAATAGTTAAAATTAATGTTCCTGCAAAAGTATTGAATCTGTTGCTTTGTAAAGTTACCTAATTCATAATTTTATTGTTATAAATTTTAGTGTTTCTGCTATTTTCTTTGTTAGTTTTCTATACTGCCTGGAGCTACTACGGAAGGTCAGATTCCTCGTCGCGCCGCTGTCAGAGTTAAGTACATTGCCCATAACCTGTGACCCTGACTTGGTTCTTCCAGAACGAGCTTATCACTTTTAAAATTTACGCCTTCGTTAATAAGGGGTGATAAGTTAAAACCCAACTCATCACTGCGTCTCATAGTTTATGTTCTCATTACGAAGAAGCGGCGAGTTTTACCCATTAGAAGGAGCTGACTCACTAGTCATAATTTAAACAATTTTTTGTAAACATTATGTAATAGAGAACTTTATATCCTGCCCCGTCTCCCCTCCAATGTATAAAAGGAATGAACCCAACCTCGATGGCTCACTCTACGCAAGATCTTTAATGTAACCAGACGACAATATATACTTAATGTTAAAAGTCTTCTATTATTTCACGAACCTGAGGACAGTAATTGCCAATCCTTTTCAACGTAATAGAAGGGGCAAGCTGAAACTTAACTCCAGAAGTGAAATTTCCATTTTTTATGCTGTGTCTGAGTTGGTGTTTGTGCTTTTTAGTGTGAGTGTTGTGTTTCCCGTTATTTTACTCTGTATATTGTACATTACAGTTAAGTATTTAAGGACAAGTTATTTTATTTTGTTCTTTTAACTTATGTTACTTGATGTTATGTATGACATATTCTATTCCTCAGTCGTGGACTAATGGATATAACAATAAATAATCATCTAATTTCTACAGTTACTTGAAGATCCATTTGTAAAATTTCAATCAAGATCAAAAAGTGCGTTACTAAGTATGTACATCTTATAAGAAATATTAAATTCTTGGAATTGAAATATAAGTTTGAAATTAATAGACTCCACGTGTCTTAAAATAAAACCATTCATTAGTCATTGCCATTTTTTCTCATCTATTCATCTTGTAAATACATCATCAAATAGAACGCGCATAGTTAGTTTATCGAACGTTATCTCATTTATTCCTTTGATACACAACAGGTGATCACTTAAGATGATAACCAGAGGAAGAAAAACAGTTCTTGTTATAATAGATTATTTATCAGTAGTATAATTTCGAGAACACCGATAACTAGAATAATTATAATTGGCTCAAAGGCCACGTGGCCATCCAGAATGTAATATAACAGTTTGGCCGTCGCGTCGTCTGAAAAAAACTTGCCGGTAATAAAAGAAAACCGGTTTCGTTTTCTAGAATATTCGTTTCTTCGGTTATATTCATTAAATTTTATAATCTAATAACGGGAAAATGCGTATGTTTTTGGAAATGTTTTTAGAAATTAATAAAAATAAATCATAAAACAAAAGCTTATTAATCAAGTCGATATGCAGTTGGCAGCGTTGCTTTTAGAAATATGACTAGGAGATACAATCAAATTTTATTTGTCTATTTGACACATTTGAGTTATTTAATATACTTAAGAAGACTTACAAGATAGTTTCCTTAATCTACGAAACAGACAGAAAACAAAAATATTTGAGTGAAAACAATTATACCCATACAGTAGACGACTGGAGCTGATAGATGTGAACAGTACGGGACAATTAGTTGAGTATCTCATACATGCAAAATATTAAGGAAAATAGTATATAGGAGGATGGAACATCAAATAGAATGTCAGCAGGCGCTTCTCCCCAGAGTGACTGCGGGTCTCACCTGATTATGTCGGGAATGCCTGCTACTATCCCTGTTTTTTTGTGAGATTACCTATTTTTGGAGGTAAATGTACTGGGCAATAAGGCAAGAGTTTTCTGCTGTTCCTCTTGGAAAAGTCGGCCAACTGCCTCCGTTGAGACACGGAGAAGGGAATGCTGCGACCCCACAGAAAACTCTTCTCCCGTCATTTGGAAGGGCGTGAGAATACTACCCAATGCCCAACCTACCTGATGCAGGTTTTCTAGGGTTTTCCCTGCATCTCTTTAGGTGAAACACCGGGTAGGATCCGTAAACCATAGCCCGGGGGCCGTAGTCAACCCTTGGCTACCTTGCTCTACCTTCCGCATCCCCCTTTTCAATTCCCTTCCTATGCTATTAAAGGGGAGTTGCCTGTTTCAGGATCACCCTCATGTAGCCCGTTAACCCCAAAAAATAGAATGTCAGTTAGGAGATGATCGGTTTGCTTTTAGGAAGAATGTAGAGACAATAGAAACAATATTGACTTTGCGTCTAATTTTAGAAGCCAGAAAAGTAAAAACCAGGGCTACGTTCATGGCATTTGTAGACTTAGAAAAAACCTTTGATAGTGTAAACTGGACCACACCTACTCAGGATTTGGAAGATGAAAGGAATAAAATATCGGAAAGAAGAGTTATCCATAACGTCAGTAAACATTAATTAGAATGGAAGGGCACAATAAGAAATCAGAAATCAAGATAGGAGTAAGAAAGCGATGCAGTCTGTCGCCCATGTTCTTTAACTCATATACGTAATAGGCGATGGAAAAGTTTAAAATTTATATGGAAAGGAAATCAAAATGCAAGGAGAAGAAATAAAAACCCTAAGGTTTGCTGATGATATTGTTGTATTACGGGAATCAGAGGAGGACTTGGAAACCATAATATGTTGCATGAACATGATCCTGGAGTAAGAATACCACATGAGGATTAATAGAGGTAAAATCAAAAGTATAGTATGGGAAATAATGGAATAACAATGTGTCTCAGATTGGGAGGGGATATTTTGAAGAAAGTAAAGGAATTCTACTACTTGTGAAGCGAAATAACTAAGTCTAGAATGCATAAATTGTAGGATAGCCCAGACAAGAAATGCTTTCGCAAAAAAGAGGAACTTACTTACAGGTAATTTAAGTGTGAATATTGCTCAAATTTGATCGTTTGGTTTGTTGCAGTATATGGGTGCGAAACCTGGACGGTAGGAGTTGCAGAAAGGAAAAGAATGGAAGTCTTTGAACTGTGATGCTATAGGAGAATTCTGAAATTGGATAAGAGCGAACAATATGGTGGACGTTGACCAAGAGGAGGGATAGATTAATAGGTCACATTTTGAGACATGAGGGTCTTTTAAAATTAGCATTACATGGAAAGTGTATGGGGTAAGAACAGAAGAGGGAGCCTAAGGATGGAATCCGCTAATCAGATTAGAGAGGATGTGGGATGTGCTAGTTAAAGAGAAATGAAAAGGCTTGCGCAAGATAAGTTAGCATGGAGGGTCTTACGACTGCACCACAACTACAACATGCTATTAAAATGGAGATGCCACCGCGTCATGTAGCTGAATCATTCTTTTCACAATTCCAGTAATTTCACAAGTGCAACATTGTGTTATTGAGTTTGGTTGATGGAGAAAATGTATAATTTCAAAAAGCAAATGGCTTTTACGTTTGTATTTGACAAGTGAAATTGGGGTCAGCTGGGGAACTGAATTCAAGGTAACAGTTAATATGCGTTTATATAGCATACGGCCGCAGGGTCATAGTACGTAGTCAAGTGAGCGTGATGTAAAAGAGGCGAGATTAGTTTTTTTTTCTGATTTGAGTGTACCGAGGAGTTACACAATCCGGGCATCATTTCAGTATCTAGGAAAAACGAGGAATATTACAATTTCTAATTGTAATAACTGGAAGCATGCCAAGTTAGGTAAGGGCTCAAAATGGTATGACGAGAAAGAAGAGATTGAATTACTTGAATTCTACCTTGAAGCCGTGTAGACAGCCTCGTTTTACCCAAGACAACTGGTACCATTAACACCACCTTGATCGGAGGTCATGACGGAAAGATGGCTCCTTGCCCAACTCCTTCGGATCGCCTTTAACGGTATCTGTCGGGCATTTAGAAATTATGTCCCGTGTATAAAGGTTTGCTGTCAATACAGGTTAGTAAATAAATAAAAAATTAGCATCAGAGGGAAGTGTGTGGGGTAAGGACAGAAGAGGGAGGCCAAGGATGGAATACGCTAAGAGATAGGGAGGATGTGGGTTGAGCTAGTTGTAAGGAAATGAAAAGGCTTGCGCAAGATTGGTTAGTATGGAGGGTTGCATCAGACCAGTCTTAGGACTGAGTACCACAACAACAAATACATAACCTCCAGTCTCGTTTAGCATTGTTGTTAAATTACAGTACACCTAAAATACTATAACTACAAATCGAAAGTTTTCCTTAAGTTGCACAATGATATTCAATTCTACCCGGAGGATTGTGAAAGCCAAGTGAAATTATAATGTGACGTCAAGGGATCAGTCTGGGAGAAAGTATTTGAATAGTACGGAGGATAAAATCGAGGAAGACTTTGTATCATTACCTACGACTGCAGATAAGTGCTGAAACGCAGGTACCTTTCATTTAATTAATGATCATACAATTACAGTCCTGCAGTAAAGCGTATTGGCCATGTATTGGAACTTTTTCACAGAAATATGACAATTGCAACTAAGCACTGGTTTACGCTTTAATTCTATAGTAAAAATGAAACGAATATTTGACTTTATGTGCTTCTTCTCGTCGTTCTGTTTAGTCGTTGTCGCTTTTTATAGCGGAATTTCAATCAGGAGTGTCTGGACTGTAGGGGATTTACAAAGCATGCTCATATGAGAGATTTTTCAATTTCTCGAGCGTCAATGTCTGCCTGCTCGACGCGTACCAACTTTGAGCACGTGAAGAGAAATCTCCACATTCTTTTATTCTTGAACTCACCAAAATATTATTCTACTTTATTGTCTTTTAGGTTATTCCAGTCTCATCGGTTTTATTGCTTTTATTTATATTTAATTCATAACGAATTTTATGACCGGTCACTGACGTCGTTCTGACGCAAGTTCTTCATTTGTGTGTGATTTTGATTTATGTATATTCAAGGATTACAAATAAATTATAATTGTGGCAGTTGCTGGCTGTAAGATTGGACGTCTAAGAAAATATATCAGGAAACATAGTACTTTTTATTATTTTATAATGCCTATGAAAAATATGGCAACCTCAAAATTTTTATAAGAAAAATATAAAAAACAGTAGCGTTCAGATATTGAGACCCCACTTGCGCTCCAAAGCCATGAATGAAGGCAAGCAGAAATTAAGGTTATTATCTTTACTCTAGGTCACTCATGCCAACTCTTTGCCACATGAGTATTGACAGAAACAAATTATAAGGCAGTAAATGCTATACAGAACAAATAGGTGCTGGGATTCAGTGTTTTGCAACAGTCTCAATAGCACAAGGACGATTTTTAAAAAATGCTAAGTGTATCCTTCCCCTGAGCTAAATTAGGGAGTAAACCGACGGTTTCTGGACAATATTTTCCTTGTCTGGCTGCAAACGTAAAATTCGATTAAATTACAATCCAACTTCTCAAACGTTCCAGAAACAGTCTCATTTACTTCCACGCAGATGACATTGTCCACGGTGCAAACGTCAATACCATCTATTTGTAATTCAAACTTTAACAATATACTGTAAAAATGTGGATAATTTTATTGCAGTCGTTTAAGTATTTACCTTTCAGGCAATTAAAATATGTTATGAATAATAAATTAATTTTCTCCCTCATAGTGTATATTCGTAGATTATCTAGTCTTTTGATCACGTAATGTGAAGTAATATCGGGATGAAGAGGTTAATGACCTCAGGAGTTTGGGACACTTGTAATCAAGGAACATCTTAAAGTATTTGTAACGTTGTTTCACTATACACTACTGATAATCAGGAAGTCTTTCTGGCGTGATCGAATGCCTTACATCAGTCATTGTTTCATTTTAGTTATTCTATGGATTTCATAATATGCATTGCATTTGGGGGAAAATGTAACAAAGACGATAACGGAGAATGCGACATTGTTGTACTGGTCGGAACGTTGTTCAAAAAGCATAATTTTCAGGAGGATATAAGTCCGTCTGATTTTCTTGTAGCATTCCGTTATCATAATAACATCCTGTCCAAGTTCTGATTTATTAAAGGAAGTGGTCCATTTATTTTTAATTTTGTCGCATCAACTTCAAGGTTATTAGCGACTGTGCACGAATAGGGAAACATATATCCATGTCGGGGAATCATAGTATGGTCTATAAAACTACACAAACATCCAAGCCCATGCTTGGATTCGAACCCGGGACCTCTATGGTGCGAAGCTAGCCACTAGACCACAGGAAAACAGCAATGCTTTCTTATTTACATCAATAGTGGTATCTTATGACGAAACCATTTTTTTTCCGACTCGAAACTCTTTTGTTTGACAAATCAGTTTCTGCATTCAACAGTGAACAATTTGGAAGACTATTTTCCAAGAGACGGGATAGATTAACCCTTTGCGGTCGTATTAAATTTGAACATGGGTGTTGTACTGGTTGGAATTAATTTCCATACAAAGAGCAGTGATACATAGCACGCAAAATTATGAAGGATAAACATGATTTATTAATTATTTTTTAACATTATCATCTTTCAATAACATTTTTTTGTAAAATTTATATTTTATATTTCTTCATTGTGTGTTATCTTTGACAGCAGTCCTGGTTTACGACTACATGTATCTCAAAAATAATTAGTTTGGCGTATTCTGCCCCTAATATTTCTGTTCGAAAATACAGATCAATCTTTCGTTTACACTTCTTCACAGTGCCATAACATATTCATTTTCCCATTAATATAAATGGTGTTAAGATTCGTACCGTTCCTTGATGTGGTGGCTAGAGCAGACGTACGATCGGAACGGTAAGAGTAGACAAACTACTGCAAAGGGTTAATAGTCATGAGGGTCTTGTAAAATTAGCATTAGAGGGAAGTGTGCGAGACTAGAACAGAAGAGTTAGCCAAGGATGAATAACACTAATCAGATTATGGAGGATGTGGCAGCTATGAAATAATGAAAAGGCTTGCGCAGGATAGGTTAGCATGGAGGGTTGCAACTGATTACCACAACAACAAGCCAATTATTTGGATGATGTTAACAGGTTCTCAAATTGTTGTTATTAAATGCAAGTTTAAACAAGTCTGACTATAACGAGGTCAACTTACGTACTAATGTAAAAGTATGGCAATATTGCACTTAAGATCACATGAATGAGTAGGCAAGTTACTTGGCCTTTGCCCTGGTGGCTAAAAACATTTCCCAGATGATGTCATGAATATGGGATCACTAGCACACATTTCCTCTAGCTCTTTTCCTCGTCTATTTTGTAACGGCAGAATGCTACGTTGCGTAGTTTCTGAGAAGGTAGTCGATCTTTAACGTATGTTACTCCTGGTGTAGCGATCTTTATTCTGTAGGTTGTTTAGAGATATGTTCCTCTACGGAGGTGTATAATGAGTTAATTGTTATTACATGATAATGATGGAAAACTCTCGACGAGACTGGTAATCGAAACGAGGTGCTCTAACCATCTGTTTATGGGGCTTGGATTGAAATCTTTTCTCTGTTCTAGAAAATAAATCATTGTATCTATGATCAATTTACACACTACTTCCATTTTCCCTTAAAGTCATAAATTTAGATCGTGAAAAACGTGATATAGTAACTTGCATGTGGGTCTGTGTTCAGGTTTATACAGTGTACTGAGAAGGCGGGCAGTCGACCAGCTCGGATAATAAAGACTATCACGTATCAACCATAAATCCTGGGATCAATTAACGGCCCGGTCAGGATTTTGCCATTCTGATCCTTTAATTTAATTACATAGTGCTAAGCTATAATTGTAAACATCTATTCTGTTGAAGTAATAATTATTTCATTTTCATACTTTTTTTTCTCAAATTTTACTGTAATAGTGTACAGTTTAATTATTATTTAATTTAACATCTGTTACAATTTTTAATTCTGTCTATATATAAAACGTAAATGTTATTTTTTATTTGTGTTCCAATTATACTAGCTGATTAATTAGATATTCAATAATGATATGACCCATTTTTCTATTACGACATTTGATTTGTACTTTTTTTTTCAACTTATAAACGTTAAAACGATTCTATTATAAATTTTGTCTTTGGATCGTTACTTATAAAATATAAATCCCATCTATAATTTTTAAAGGTGTGTCTACTACTAATGAATACCGAAGCCAATATTAATTATATTATCTATAACAAATTTTAATAGGAGATAAAGAGAGACTGAAAATTTTAAGCCATTTTATGCGGTCCCATTCAATGAATTAGCTTTATTTCCTGCATTATTATTAAAAAGTATCATATATATATATATATATGTGTGTGTGTGTGTGTGTGTGTATGTGTGTGTGTGCACGTTGCAGAATTATTCAGTTATGTCCGCCAACCTCTACATTTAATCAGCGCCGCAAATCATATAAAATGTGTCTAATAAATTATAACGTACTGTAACTTAAGGATCATTCACTCTTCTTTCTATAGCCAAATCTCATAAAGACCCGAATAGACGCCAGCAACTTTTTAAATAAATATCGATGTGTTGTCACACTGGCTAACGTGACATGTGCATCACGTAATACTACCTTATGAGGAAACCTCTAAATATATCAATTGGTACGTGGAAAGCCCATATTTATTGATGAATAGTCAAGGAAGACGTCCTGACAGCGAACTTGACCAAATTCGCACTGCACCTTGTAAATGAACTCTTGTTTTGGTGTGATACACCAGTGATTGATAATTTTTACGGCATTACTGCGACTGTTTTTCAATTTTAAATCACTCACAATAATCACTTCAGAAATTACGGCGTAGGCATAAATCGATTGAGTATTAATTTAAATGACATAATTTATTACATTGTAGGCCTATATACATAAATGATATAATTACAGTTGCGCATAGTTTTATATTTGCACTTAGCATCTGAGGATGTTCATTCCAAATTTGCAAAAATAGACTAATCTGAGTGTTTTGTGAGACAGGAAATGTGAGTAGAAAAAGTCGCCGCTCTGTAACTAAGTTAGAAAGCGGAAACACGATCCGTATCAGAAATTAAAATCGTACTGCGGTCACGATAAACATGGGACTTTCCAGTAACTAAATGAGAATAATTTGAGAGATATTGAAGCCACGATGACGTGGGCAGCCAGTTGTAACGACATTTTTGCATATGAGCATGAATGAATGCAGTTCAATTACTGCAAGGTCAAGCAACGTAAGTTGTTCACAGTCGTTGATGCATATTTATATTCTTTCAAGACTATTGAAATATAAAAATCATTTTCCTTAAATGCTACGGTGCTAAAAAAAGAGTCAATTCTCAAGGTTTCACATGATACAGAGATTGTTTCCACGACTGTAGCTTCATTATCTTGCAGGTGTTCCGATTATATCAGCAACTTGTAAATTGTCATATTAACATAATAAACTCGTTTGTAAAAATAATCCTCATGTAGTCCATTGCATGACTTTATGGAACCAAAAAAAATATATGTATGTACAAGTTCTATGTCACGGACACATGATTCTGTTACGCGATGCTGCTCAAAATTAGCTGAGAATTACAATGGTTTCGTAACATATTTTAAATAATGATAAAATTCATTTAGGATGCACTGATTTCGCAGGTTTCATTTCAGAACAGAGGATTGAGCATTTAGGAAAGTCGAATTTCAGAAACTAAATTCAAGGAACGTACTTGAGTACAGCGGCCGCATTATAGCTGTTAATATCTCAGACCATGCAGGGAAGACGAACATAACTAACCAAAGAGATTAAAATAATAGATTATAATAATTGAATGTACACACCTCGTCAGATAACACTGGTCAACGTGGTTTTTACTCACAAGTACCAACAGCTGATTTAATGCCGTTTTTGATCGTGTTTTCATTACAAATTTCTCCACAGCCGTCAGATTTTTAAATTTAGTTTTCAGGGTTTAATATAAACGTTATTTTGTCCATTCAACTGATGAACAAAAATGGAAACTTAATTTTTTTACAGAAAGAAAAATGTGTAATCCACATGCTATTTATCCCCTTGAATTCCAGTATGATATTGATTTTACCCGTCACGCAATGTTTCTGAAATAAAGATGTTTACAATATTATTATTAATAAACCATTTTAATGGGTTCACATTAATAAACACAGCACCACTTTATTAATTGACACTTTCGGCTATTGTCATCATCAGCTGTAGACAAATATATATTTTTAATTTCTATAAATACATGCTAATATACATTTATAATTTGAACAATATTAATTTACCATGTTAAATTGTTCAAACCCTTTAAAAAACACTTATATCATTTTCAGTTTTATTGGCCTCAACTGAGAACACGTCCGATTTGCACTTCGTAACATTCAACACTTAATCCATACTAAAATCTATACCAACTTAACAAAACTAACACAAAAAATATAACAACATTATCATAACTAAAAAAATGGAATGCTGACGATATATTTTAATTTTCACAATTTATTTAATAACTAAAGACAATTCACATACTGTATCCCTATATTTCCAATTTCACTTTTTTGTTGAAAATTTTACTTAGAGTGGGGGTGTGTTTATTAAGTAGTTACAATTTTAAGCACAATCTTAAATATACAATATTCAAACATTGCGACTCGCCAAGAGATGAATAAATAACAGCAACAGCAATATTTCACCTATGGAATGGTCCAATAATAATCAGCAAGCATATGAGTATTTAAAAAAGTCACAGATATTTGGGAAATCGAAATGCGGAAAATTATCTTTACATTGTCAACAATCTAATAACAGTATATAAAAATTATGGTTGTGTCCTTAAAAATACACTTCCTGCACTCGCATCTAGAGTTTTCCCCGGAAAATCTTGCTGTGAGCGCGGGGAACAATTTTATCAGAATTTGAATGGGAATTATAATATGCAGGCCGATTTTAGTTGAACTTGCAAGATGATTGATTCACATGTGAAATATAGCTGCCTATCACGAATTTGAATTTAGGAGAATAAATACTATCATAATCACATTTTAACATCTGAGACAAAAAAGTTTTCTTTGTTTTTCAACCATGATTTTCATAGCAATAGTGCTTGCGAATGAAAATAACTTGTCTAATTATAAGGTAAAACACTTTTCGCATATTTTTAAAAGCATGAAAATTATAATCATGCTGGGAATCAGAACGTGGAAGTCTCGTAATTATGTCGTAGTTACTTAGTTGAAATACGGACAGTGATTTAAGTTTACTTTCGTAATTTATTCACTTCAGCTCCTAAGTTTCTTTCAGTTCCAGATTCTAAAAGACTATAATAATAAATTTTAAGCTTTTCTGTCCCGCCTGTGTATGGTAACATTTCTCTCTAAGAGGTTTTCAAATTTAACCTGAATATGTTTTTGAAGCAACATGGACACTGGAATGTAGGGAAAATACACTAAAGCAGACCCAACCTTGATTGTTTGGATGGGGAAGAAAAATGTTGTATAAATCTTGATGTTCATAATAAAACACTTCTTATCGGAACACTATTATTAACTTCAAACAGTAATGAGACACTGACATTAATAGTGAGTGACTATATATCAATTAATAACTGAAATATTTTATTATTTCATTTTCATACAAATGACTTTAGTTGAAGTTATTATTTATGCACGCAAATTGAATCCATATATTTCCCTTTAACATAAACTGTTAATGAAAGAACACGACAATTGTGATGAAATTGCTACATATCTTCCATTTTATTCATACAGATTAGACTATTAGTTTTACGTGGAGCAATTTCAAACAAAATTAGTACTCATGTTATTTAAGATCCAAGAACAATAATGTAGACGTAAGACCACTCTCCCTTATGGAGATATTTGCGTTGAATAAATACTTTACGGGGTAGCTCAGATTCATGGTGTAACTTTCAATGTTTCACTGTCTATTTTATACCCCCAAATAAATTGGGAACACCTGGTGAGGTGTAGGTGTGTGTCAAAAATAATGCATTGACGACCCAAATTTGTGGCAAATTCTGTGTTACAGTAGTTTCTGAGAAAGATAATATTTAGCTACCTGTTCTGGTGAGGAAGGGGTTGGAAGTGGTTGACGATTTGCCATAATAATCTAAGAAATAAGCATCTAATTTAAAAATAATACTATTTAATATACCGTAACCCATAGATTAATGTGTATAACTACTTACTTCCCATCCTGATCCCATCTTGAAGGAGTTAATACTTCAACTACATCAATAATGACAGTATTAACTGCAACGTAGCAAAATGTATTTATTTGATGCTAATATGGCTGTTTTTCTATGTTTCATAACTGTATCCCGCCTTCACAGATTAGTGTACTGAGAATTTCTCACCGCAAATTTGCTTCAGTTATGTGTGATTTTTTGAAATTGCTCCTCGTTTTAGGAGTGTTTCGGTAAGTTTTTCACCCCTCCCGTAGGAACTATACTTAAACTTGGGCGTACTGAAATTTCATTGGCAACTTGGTGTCACCATAACCCCGTAATCGCCACCATTCTCGCTCGTTACAATATTATTTTTGTCAAACTCTTCCAACTCAACTTCTACAGGTAATCTCCATGCAACTGCATGTGGCTTACATTAAACACTAATAACACTGAGAGAGACACCCTGTAAATTATTTAGTCGACGCCAAAATAGTCCGTTCTAGGAATTATTAATAAGGACTGCCGCGTTTCACCCATCGCTTTCCGACTACATTGTTGTCTTATCAGTTAGGATCAGAAAACAAAGTTTCAAGATTGTGCTGCGTTAATAATTGTGTTGCGAAACGATTTAAGATATTGGTAAATCAAGTGTAATTTAATATAATTACATAGACTTTAATGTGTATAAACAATGAAAAACCAGAAAAAAAAGTCAATAAATGTAATTCTTCAAGAGCTTTCGTCATATTGGGCCACTATAACCTGTTATCAAAGCAATAGTTACGTGATTACAAGAAAGAGTATTCAAATAGACGTGCTGTGTCCAAAATCGTCCACGTTTTTTTTTCTGGATTCCCGTGTGAAGAACGGTTGGTTGCTGTAACATTTATAAATATAAACGAATTGCTTAAGTATGCACGGTCATTTACGGAAGACTTTGTCAATCTTAAAAATACACTATTGGATTAATTTAACATTATTTAGATGATGGAGCAATGTGATGAAAGTTATTAAAGCAATAAATATATTAAGAATATTTTCACGATTAATAGTAAATTAGCAAGTTAAATTAAAAAATTCAAAGTTAAATGTTAGTTTAAACGTTCTACTCGCATTAATTCTATCTTACATTGGTAAGGATTAATGGTATTGGTTCCCTATTTAAATTATTCTCATAATTACAGAACGCATTATCTGAAACATATTTTGAGATAGAATATTGATGGAAAATAACGTATTGTCAATTATAGACTTAAACAAATGAATATATCCACGCCTGAGACGGAAGTACCTTAATTAAGTACTAAGGGACGGATGACTGATCCATGGCATTCGTATGTTAGCTGAAAGATTGACAGTGGTTTAAATTCTGTTATCTGGATCATTAAAATATGCTTTATATCTTCACGTTGAAACCATACAGAAGTTACAAATTTATTTTTCATAGGAATACATGCAGAAAAGTTTTTTTTATATAAACTAGGTAATAAATGAGAATTTTTTGGATCAATTTATTAAAAAAATCTGAATATTGTTCGTAAAACATTCATAATGAGGATAAATAATGAAAAGGACTCTTCAAGCTAGCGTATGATAGTAAGGTAGATTACATTACGGAGATTAGTAATCGGTTGTTTGTAAATATTTAATACTAGCTGGGTGTCCAGCGATGCCAGGGATATTAATGCTTAAATATTACAAACATTTTACTTTAGTTACGTTTTGTTTCTCGCGAACGTCGTCGCGGGCGCCGCACGCACGCGGACTACGTAAAGTCATAATTTATCCTGTTTTATAGGTCATTATTGAATGACGGATACAAATAGTGTCGCTAGAAACACCGTAAAAGTAATTGACCCCGAAAAGTATTTACTCGACGAAATATCGACTAATTTTGCATATTTGAAGACTTACATCCCCGACAGCCTCGCCTCAATGCAATGGGTGGTAGCCGTATCTTACCTTAACAGTTCTGACTTTATAGACGCAAAGAGCATGTTTGCAAAATTTGGTTGAAAATGCTCCACGGGTTTAGATTTTTATGTGGAACATACATACACAGAAACACACACACGTACGAAATTCAAGCTAGTTTTACACATAAACAATGGGTTTCATTTAAATAATTCGTTACTTGATCCATCTGTTTGCTATGTTTAGCGCGAAATTACTTATAAATATGATGAACGTTTTATTAAGTAACAATATATTTTAAGTACTTAAAAATTCTACAAAAATGTTTCTCTCTTGAGTGCAGCACACACTGCGCCATATAAAAGTGCCTATCACAGTCAATTACATTTTGTTTACGATTATTGGCTGGAATTGATTAGGTCCTCAAGCGTTTGGGTACAGCTCACTTCTTATGATATTTAAAGATCACTAAAAATAGGGAAAAATATTTGTATTTACATTGTTTTTGTATTTTATTCCCGTTGGTTTTAATGAGCAAGAATCTGTAAAACGAAAATTATTTCAGATTTTATAAAAAATATCTCTTTCTTTAATTATTTGAAATTTAATAAATTGTTTTCTTTTATATATTGTGACATAACAAAAAATTGGGGGTATAGTAAACACACAATAAAACATTAAAGCCACATTAATATAATTCCCTGGAAAAAAAAGTTATTCTTGTTTTTAACGCAGATACGACGTGACTCTTGAATATAAACCCACACATGAGAATATAGCGTGAGCCTAGCGTGTGTTAACTTAATGTGCTGAATAATTTTTCCCTTTCTTTCTAAAGTTACCATAACTGGGCCTCGGGCCCGCTCTGTCAATGTTTGGCTTTCCATATTTTTGTTGTTTCTTCTTTTGAGATACAAGACAACTATTACTTTCATTTTAGATACTACTCAGTATAAAAATTAGTTTATGTACTGAGATATCTCCAGAGACTGATGAAACTCATTACAAACTATGAATTTTGTACAACGCATTTTAGTTTTTAAATTTTCCACATTTTCTTAGTAAATTTGCAAAATATTTCTCTAAAAATATTATAAACCAGTTTTTTACTGTGCTAATTGCCGCGGTTAGTAGATTATAAAATCTTTAGGCAATTTCAACGGCCGAATATAATATATGAAAACCTCACCTAACGATCTTCTGGAGGATCCTGGTAATTGCAAGTATAGGAAAACTCGTCCGTAGCTTAAATAGTGCTGGTGCAATGTGGGGTCAAATCTGCTGAAACTAGATAGTATCGAAAACGTTTATCAAAATATCATCGCACATTTTCCCCAAAAAATAACTAAGAGAAACTATGGTAAGCTTGAAGAGGATCGGCACACTGAATTAACATCAATTATGACACCCGTAAGTCTGTTGTGAAAGTTCCCACGGACTGCATGTATTTAAAGTAATTAAAATGCTGCACGCAGCTATCATTCCTTTGTTAAAATTGCGTATTTTTAAAACCAATTTTAACTATCCAGGCACGGGAGAGAGAACTGTGATAATTGTCGTAATAATACGCGAATACTCAACTAGCTTTATACACGTGATTCTCACTAAGCTTCAGTTGATATATGGAAACATTTTCAGTATTTACTTCGTGAAAGAGTGATAGAAATATATGAGATTCAAATAGTTATATATGTGATATTTTCTGAAACAATCTCCAACGTGAAGGAATAGTTTCTGTTATGCGTTTCGCAGTATACTGTTGTTTTTCTTCCTCCAAGCAACGTATTATTAGAACATACTAAGCAGTCATTTTGTTTGGCATCAGATTGCAAGATATGCAGTTTTCCGTCCAATCTCTACTTATTTTCTGTTGGTGGTGGCGTTCCACATCGCTAAGTTTCGCCTTCAGGGAAATTCCCAATTACTGACATAGCTGATTTCGGAATAATTTTTTATGACACATTGGTTTTCTGTTGTTAGTTGACAATCCGTTTTATGGAGAAAATAAGAATTCAGAAAAACTTTCCACCACAATTTTGATTTAAATGGAGGATATGAATAGCGAAAAAATAATCACGTGAAGATTTTTGAAAAATAATATTTATTCCAAATTAATCTGGCAGTTATTTTTCATTGTAATTTGTTCGTACGCCTATAAATTGTTTTCATTACAATTTTCGTTGTGAGTTTGAAAGCAATTTGTTAAATAATCTACAGGCTACTGATCATTTCGAAAACTTTGGCGGTTAATATTAGTAAAAGGAAACATGTCTTCATAATTACTCTCGATTTGAATCCAAGCAACCTTATCAACATTTTCTGCTTCACTTGTATATTTCATATGTATAACTTTTGTTTTCTTAGAGCGTAATGACATGTGACTGCTAGTCACGCGTTTTAATTTGTATTTCTCAAAGTCTTGTTTGTATAATTTCTTCAGTTAGTAAATTACAGTTACTTTGTCAGTACATGAGGGTATTCAAATATTATCTTTGTAAACTTTCAGGATTTAGTAGATCATGTTTTGAATAGAAACACGAGTTGGGAAATGTAATGTTTCCGCTTTAGAACCACTTTAAAACAAGTTTCTCACATAACAAATTTATTTAGACATCATTGTTCTTGCAATTTAGCTCATTGTGTTATTAATACCAAAGAAACCAAAAGGTAACTAAATCACTTTTCACAAGCACTGTTGTTTACAGTATTGTGTTTTTATCTTATTTAAAGGATAGCTAACATACTGATACACTATGTTGTTGCTCACATTGTACCTACGAATAATGTTCTGATTGTCTCGTTCCATCACACCTAGTCTCTTCAATCTGTTGTGGAGGGACCACAAACGGTATCAGAAGCAATCTCCTCGTCATAGCAAACCTTCACAAATGCATTTTAAGAGGCTCATTGAAAAATAAACTCAAAATGCAAGGAGAAGAAATAAAAACCACAATGTTTGCAGATGATATTGTGGTACAAGGGAGTGAGAAGAAGACTTGGAAACCAAAATTAATGGCACGAACGTGATCCTGTAGGAACAGAACAACATAAAGATTAATAGATGGAAACCAAGGTGATGAAGTGTAGTATGGGAAATAGTGGAATAACAAGGGTGTTAGATTGGGAAGGGATATTTTGAAGGATGTTAAGGAATTCTGCTACTTCGACGCATAATAACTAGCGACGGTAGAAGTATAGTAGACGTAAAGAGTAGGATAGTACAAGCAAGAAAAACATTAGCACAAAAGAGGAATTTATTTACGGCTAATATAAGTATGAGTATTAGGAAATCATTACTATATATGTTCGAATGGAGTATGGCGTTATATGGGTGCGAAATGTGGACATTAGGAATTGCTGAAAGGAAAAGGATAGAAGCTTTAGAAATGTGGTCCTATAGGAGAATGCTCAAAATCAGATGGGTGGATAGAGTAACTAACCAGGAAGTTATAAGTACAATAGGGGAAAAGGAAACAATTAGGAGTTTGGCCTAGAGAAGGGATAGAATAAGAAGCAACGTTTTGAGATATGAAGGTCTTGTAAAATTAGCATTAGGCGGAAATCTGTGGGGTGATAACAAAAGAGGAGGTGAAGGATAGAATACTATAAGTAGATTAGGGATGATATGGAATGTGGTAACTATGTAGAAATCAAAAGTCTTGCGCGGGATAGATTAACATGCAGGGTTGCATCAGATCAGAGACCAGTCTGTGGACTAAATAGAACACAACAAACATTAAATATAAAATTTGGAAACTCTTCATTGAAGGATGTGATGAAAATGATGTTTACGTTTCAGTAGTGTTGAAAGGGAATAGAAATATGCATCAACGACTGTAAACAACTTACGTTGCTTGACCTTGCAGTAATCGAGTTGCATTCATTCTCTTTCTATGTTTCTGTTGGAGTCAGGAAAATGAAAGTCTTCATACGACCCCTCAGGAAAATGTCCAATGAGGTCAAATCCAATGGCTGTGGAGGCCTCGCGATTTGACCACGTCTGTCAACCCATCTTTGTCCAAATTGTCCGGCGTTTCGCAACGGAAGTCCCACTACCAACATGGCGGCAATTTGAAAATGAATACGTCTAAAATTTAAAAAGTAACAGTCTGTTCTGATCATACTTGTACGATAGGAAAAATGTTGGTATCTCATGTTAAATGTGATAATTGTTTTGTTACGCATTGTACTTTATGTAGAGTCATACATAAATATTTGGAGTAATATAAAGTACAAATTACTCGAGGAGTTTTGTTTACTATACTCAGGTAAGGAATAGTATGCACCCTATTGGATGACTGCTACAGCATGAGCATCACTATGGCAATCTCAGCTTTACTAATAGGAGAGATTGAGACCACAGCTGACTAATATAATCTCTCTGCAGTAAGTATCAAGCACAATGGTTTCACATAGGTTATTAACACTAGCAAGAGGTGGCCTATGAAATTATTAAACAATCATATATTAAATAATAGCAATTAAAATATTATTCATATTAATTATTAAAAGATTTTTTGATTGGATATTAGTTATTTATTATGTGTTTTTAAAATTTTCGGAGTTTTCTTAAGCATCTCCTAGTGATTGTTCCCAAAAATTTACGTTCTTGTCCTGTACAAAGGAATAGGAAATAATTCAAAATTTGAATTATATTTTACGTAGGGGGTCATTAGAAGACTAAGATGGGCAATAGTAAAACACAAAACGTTGGCAAACACTGGAATAGTTGATTCGGATGTCCCTGAGCACCAAATGAAAAGCGAGATTGGCTGCCACCGGAGATGGTAACACTCATTCATTTAATGAAAGCCTAATCTTATACTGTGGTGGACCTGAGACATAGCGATGAGCGTTGCACAAGGGACATGGTGTAAGGCACGCCTCCGCGAAGCAGAGGTTTCGAAAGTCCTTCAGAGACCTTGACAGAACCTGTCACCGAAGGCTGCTCTGGCAGCGGACGAGGCTGCGGTCATGGATGGCCTGTCGGAATTGCTGTTCCGTTTAGTCCCTGCCCTCTTGTCACAGAAATTAATAAAGTGTCAGAACGTCCGTGAATTTAGATGAGGCTAAACCGGAAGATAACTACTAAGAGAAGACCCCTCTCGAACTTGGCGCTCAACCTTACAGTCTTTTGCATACATTAGGCACCGCATCGTTCTTCCGTTCATTTTTATTTGGCACACATCTTAAGTACTCTTTCAAAGTAATCACTTATATTTTGCAACGTCAACATTAAATGGGAAATATATTGTTTTTGATGATAGCACAATTTACACGCAGACAATAGTAAGTCATCCTGGACGGCCACCAGCAACAATGATGAATTTGAATGAAATGAGTTTTATTTACCGGAAACAGAAATTTCTTCTAATCTTCTCGTTTGGAAAAGCTGTATAAATTACCAAAGTAAACGTAATAGATATTGATTAATATTCATTCTTCTTAAATCTTTTCTGACCTCCGGCCAACTCATTTCCAGGACCAAGTGTCCCGTGGTGAATGTAACGTCGGTAAAGTGAATGTGACAATGTGTTACTTGTTCTTACTACACCGAATACTAGTTTTTCAAAATAATAACACATTTTTATCAATTTAATTCATTAAAATGTCTCATAATATACAGAAAGCTCCCATCTATATCCTACGTGAATGAGTTTAGACAATCGCATTTACGCAATTAATTTTTTCCCGTATTTGTACTCTATATTTATACGCTTTGTTACTCATCACCCTTTTCAAATTCCCTTCTTATGGTATTAAATGGAGTTTCCAGTAAGTGGATCATTCTAATGTAGTACACCCCCAACCTTCACAAAAACTCAATTATTCTTCTTGGTTGGTCTCAGCTATCGTAGGAAATTTTTTTCTGAAGAGGCGAAGGGGCTACCTTCGGGGATATATTCTTCTCTCTCTGTTTTTCACCTAAGATTTCTCACAAACCAAGGCATCTCGATCTGATTTTAGAGACGTATACTCCGGGGTAACAAACTTAGAAGGCATACGGTAAGAATTGTCCTATGTTCCGTTTGAAATAATCAATCATCTGCCTCCTAAGCTGGTCGAGGCACATGAAACTTTTCTCCGCCATTCAGACAAGTACCAAGAGCCCAACCTACTTAACGTAGCTTTTATAGGCTTTGCCCTCAAACACTTATAGGCGAATGCCAGGAACGATCTCTAAATTATATCCTGGGGTCCCCAGTTAAAAATTGGTTTTCTTTCTTTATTTTCCACATCCTCCTTTTAGTATTACCTTCCTATGCTTTTAACGGACAGTTGACATAACGTGAATGTCTGTAATGTAGCAACAAAAACTGACGCATAAATTATGTACGATGTCACCTTCATATTTCAAATTTTTTTTTGCATTTTTGTATGTATATACCTTCTTTATTTATGAAATTACTCTCATTATGGGCTTCTTATGATTCAATTATTTTTCTGATTTACAATGTCTATTATCTATTTTCATATTTTTAGAATGGAGTCTTAGACAATGTTTTCCTCAGTTCAAAACTAATGGAATCAATATGTCTAATTATAAAACGTTTTATGATCTAAGACCAATAATTGCAACTATTTGGAGACTACTCAATTGGGAAACCATACTGAAAAGGTTAGAATAATAACGGCACAGGCAATAATTTAATTAAATAATTATTTATTATTTTCATTAGTTCAAGCATAAGTCAGAGCATTGTTGTAAAATAAGTTGTAATAAGGTGCAATTAAGGGTAATTAGTAGGATTAGTAATTTTCCGTAATTAATAGATATTGATTAGTTCATAAAGCAATAAACGTTAAAAGAAAACTAGTTATGAATATTAAACTTTTATAAATGCTTTGAACAGTAATTTACAAATACACTTCACTAATTGGCGCAAAACTTTTATCACCGTGTAATTAAAAGTACATCAAGAAGCAGGAAACATCGCTACAACTCTTATGAATATGTATGAGAAATGTCAAAGCCTGTCGTCAACGGAATTAGTAAATGAAACAGGAAAAACGGTAAATAAATTGTCGCTGTATAACACCCTTTCGGTTGTTTTACATTTGAATAAAGCAGTAAAACGGCTAATATGACAAATGTATTAAAAATTACTCATTTATAAAATGTTAAATAGTTTAAAGCACACCAATGTAGCCGTTGATGGAGTTTTAAAATGGACGGTATAAAAGTATTCTTTAAATAATGAATACTAACTTTGAACAGACAAGTCAATGCTGAGGTAATTATTCAAATAAAAATTATTGACACATATTTCTAGCGTTTACCATTAGATGTTGTATGCTCGAGGTACCAGTTTTCAACTGCATTTACCAATATTTCATACATCTTTTGAGCAGTTCCTGTGACATCTGTACCTCAGGTAATAAGGAGCTTAATAATGACTCTTACAAATATAAATTTTCCTCCCCTCAGGAGTGGGGGTAGGTGGGCAGTTATTGTTTCATTAAGTAGCACTTGTAATAATATCAAATATATTTAATTTTGCCTATCTGGTGCTTATTTCTTGAGATACCCCCATTTTTTTAACTATTTTTACTATTGATTTTTGTCGATTACAGCACCATTTGAGACCGAAATAGCTAGAATTGTAAGTCAAATTGGAGCAAGTTTTTCTGAAAAAACCAAATCTGCAAAAAAATGGCAGTTTTTTAACTCTTCCCTCCCCCACCCAGAGGTGTGGTAGGTAGATCGAGCTTCTTATCATTAGATGTCCACCTTCGAGACGAAAATTTTTCATTTCCACTTTTTTTGATCCGACGTGTTGTTGACCGTCCACGTTTCGCACCCATATAACGCCACACGCCATACAAATATTTTTAGTAATGATTTCCTAATATTCATGCTATATTACCCGTAAGTAAATTCCTCTTTTCTGCGAAAGCCTTTCTTGTCTGTTCAATCCTACTATTTATGTCTACTGTACTTCTACCATCCCTAACAGTTTATGCTACCCAAGTAGCATAATTCCTTAACTTTCTCTGTCATTCCACTATTTCCCATACTATACTCTATCACCTTGATTTTCCCTTTATTAATCCTCATACGGTACTCTTCCTCCAGGATCATGTTCATGCCATTCATTATAGTTTCCAAATCTTGTTCTGTTTCCCGTAATATCACAATATCATCAGCAAACCTTAGTATTTTTATTTATTATCCTTGAATTTAGATTACCTTTCCATATACATTTTTATCTTTCTCCATCGCCTATTTGATATATAAGTTAAAGAGCGAGGGTGACAGACTGCATACTATCCTACTCCTTACTTGATTTCAAATTAATGCTTACTGCCTTCTGTAGAAGTTATGGAAAACTATTCTTTCTCGATATTTTATTCCTTTTGTCTACAAAATTCTTAATAGTGTGTTCCATTTCACATTACCAAAGGCTTTTTCTAAATCTAGTAATGCCATGAACGTAGCCCTGATTTTTACTTATTCTGGCTTCTAAAATCAGACGCTAAGTCAATATTGCTTCTCATGTCTCTATATTCTTCCTATAACCAAACTAATCTTCTCCTAACTCGCATTCCATTTGACGGTCCACCCTCCTATATACTATTTTCGTTAATACTTTGCATGCATGAGATACTACTCTAATTTCTATCTCTGTTCACATCTACAGTCTTCTTCGGTATGGGTATAATTATGTTGTTTCTAAAATGTTCTGGTGCTTTTCCTGTTTCGTAGATAAGTACGTAATTGATATAATCTTGAGAAATGTTTCTGGTGGGGTATTATAATCCATTATGGTACTCAACGTGTTTTAATTCCGGCAGCACTAAAAATTTCACTTCTAGCTTGATAAAAACTTAAGTTGTGATCCTTTTCTTTAGAATTATATGAGTTCCTAGTACCCTTCTAGCTTCAAAGTTTTCTGCGATGATGACAAAGTTTAGGTTTCGTACTCGGGCTATTTACACCATGTTGTTTGAGCTCCGTCGGTGTTGTCCGAAATGTCGTCGATGTATCTAGAGAGAGTTTCGGAGGGTTTCTTTTTGTTGGTAACAGTTTTGGAGGAAATTTGAATTGGTGATGTTTTTTGCTCTGCAGTTGGATTATTATTTATTAATTATTATTCACAGGTTGGTCCTCTTATGTTAAAGCTGGAGTTTTGTTGGTGATAGATTTGGAGGAAACTTGAATGATGATGTTTCTTACTCCACAAATGGATTATCTTCTGGTTGTTCCTTTCCTACTGTCATTGGAAAATGTTCGGTGGCCTGAGACTACGGGTTCATGTATAGTTTGCAATCCTCAGGATCGACTCAAGGAGTGCATGAAGGAATGTTGGGTACAGGAAGAAATGTCTGCGAAAGGACAGGATATGGGAAAATCTTTGGTCGGATGTATTAGTTTTGAGGCAAGTAAATCTTGATGATAAGGTTATTCCATGTTTGTTTAATTCTATATGACTAATAGGTCGTTTATAAAAATGGGACACACATTGGTATTTATAATTCTAGTCATTTTGATTAACAGTATGGTTTTTTATCACGATCTCCTTATGTGGATGTGTTACTAAAAAATGCACACTCTGTTACTCGTTATTTTGGAGAAATACAAGATCTTGGAGAGATATATTAACAAGAGATGTAAGGTACTAATCTGTGGTTGCTCCTTGCATCAATGGCGTTGGTTTGAGACTTATCTGGGATGTATTTTGCAGCCGTGGATCCAGCATACGAGATCTTGAGGGCGTCGGTCGGGTTCATATCACTTCTCCTGTTTGCAGATGGGTTGTAGCGGATGATCTTATAGTAGCGCACCCTATTACAGTTAATGATCACAATATCACTGGATAAACTCGGATGAAACCCTGCCGAGTGAGAATTCGACGATCCACTGTGGATGTCCAATCAGGCTTAGTAAACAAACTCGCTCGTTGCCGTGTTTTCACTGCCACTGGTAGCTCAAAGCTAGAGACTTTTATTGTTATTTATTTTATTACCTTACCAATTTATCGTTAAAAGTTTGGTATGATATTTACGTGCTATAAATTCGTGGCGATATAAGTCGGCTTTATACGTGTTTCTCTTATTTTAGGTTGTATTATGGATATGAATTTTACCATTTAAGCATTACTAATAAGACAGAGTTCATTAATACTTTTTATACTTTTAACTGATATGATCGATATATTGGTGGCTGAGTTTTGGGCCCAGGGTAAAACTTTTCACAGAAGTCCGCAGGAATCCAAACCGCTGTTAAAATATTTACCTTGCAGCTTTGACCTCTGTACGTGACACTGCTCGGTGTGTTCAAGTAAACCTCCAAGTTGCGAATGTTTGACTAGTACATAATACACACGAATCTGTCAACGAATGAATTCATTCTTTATGCTAAAATATTCCATCTTTGGCCTACCGAAATTTCGTCGTCCGTGTAATCTGCATATTTTTGAGTATTCATTATAGGATAGATGTAAATATACTGGATTTGCCAAAAAAAAGTTACATATATTTTTCGTCTATATAACATTTTTGTTTTTGTGGTTGAACTTTGCAGTGTGATGTTTCACTTAATGAGTACGTATTATTATGTGTGATTGTGCATTATGGGAAGGTGGAAATAATAAGTATATATCAATAGCTTTTTGATGCGAAACATTTTTATTTAATTAATACGCTTAATTTAATAAATTGTATTTAATTTTTAATTATCTTGTTGAGTCATTATATTTCATTTAACCTTTGGGTTTTGTAATCGTATTAATAAACACCAGTAATTTCATACCACGTATGTAGATGCAGCACAAGTTAGACGGGAGAACTTTTATTCACTCTTCACTGCAGTGACTCCTCCTACTTAGCATGATCCACCCCTGTCATCTTAGAAGTTCGCTGAATACTTGTAATTTTGGCCAGTCACTTAGTTGTCCCATCAATTCAATCATAAGGTTTGTCATGGCTTGTGCCAAAAATACCACTCGTCAGTTATTCCATAGTCATTTTTGAGGCAGTAGAGGTTGATATAATTTTTGTAATTCTAATACTGGGCTGCGTCGTTGTTATTAGTTAAATTTTAAGAAATAAACTCTGTTAAAGGTCATAAATTGTTTTATTTATCATAATTTAAGTTTGTCAATAAGCCACTACATATTTATAAGAGTATCCACAACATTCAACCAGATTTTTTAAATTTTAAATGATAAGGTCCCAAAATGGTAAATATGATTCTAGTAGAACGGAATTTGTTCTTGGTATAAGAGACAATAAAATTCAGAGTGTTTCCTTTAAGGAATATCACATGGAAAATAGGTGAATTTTGACAACTTCGTGTTTGGTGACTTCTTTGAGCATATGTCAAATATAAACTAAGGAAATCTCTCAAAAATCTTTTAAAACATTCCTAAGATAGATACTTCTTATTTTTCTGTTAAAAGAAGGATTCCTATCGGTTTTGGCTGAAAAGTTATATGAGTCAGAAAATGGGCTAAAATTTCTATTTCAGATCATTAAACGCTTTCATGCATTTCTGGTACATAAATACAGATTTATCCGTAAAATGGTATTTTTATCTTTTAATACAACGAATTCTACGGAAATAAAATGCGGTAGGTTCCTATTTGCTTCGATTTTGTTGTAGACTCTTGTGATTTCCTTGCGACCGAGATTGACAGGCTTCCGAACATATACTTTCCATTGTATTGAACATTATGATGTATAATTTTTCAGAAGTTCCTTAGATATTTGAATCTTCATTTATGCTAATTTGAATCAAATATGGTAAAGTCGAGCATGGACCATTAGACCACTTTGCACCATATGTATTATAAGGGGACAAAAATTGAACGTTGCCATGGCAAAGAGTTCCCGAGGTTAATAAAGCAATAATTTTCACCATTTACCTCCTGCCATTTGAGCTGGGAAATAGATGAATACAACAAAACGTACGCCTTCAGATTATATTTTTATACAAGTCGAAAGGTCAAAAAGAATTATTTCCACCTTTTGATAATGGTAAAAGTATGTTTTATGTAAAAGTCTCTAAGTCGAAAACCAAACAAATGTCACTGAAGTTTGATTTTTAAGTGATAATTACAATGAAGGTTTGAAAATGAACAAAGTTCCTTGATAATAAAATACTATAACCCTTTCGATGACCAAAAAGAAGACAATTTATTCAACTAAAATTGCAGGAGTGACTAAACTCTTCTTTATGTCAAAGGGAGAAGAAATGCTTCAATTGAAGCTCAGATAAAGAACGTAAAACTAAAGTTAGAGGACGAAAATGGTAAAACGTTGAGCGAACACAAGATTCGAACCCCGGACATCCCACGAGGTATGAATAATGTGATAATTAAAATTATAGATGAGCCTAGCCTCGGAACGTCAGCTAGGACTAGCTGAGTGGTAGAGTAGCCGTCCCGAAAGCGGGAGGTCCTTCGTTGGCCCGGTCGACGTTTATCCATTCTTGTCTTGTAAACTCTTGTTTACTTTCGTAGTTACGCGTTTGATATATCAGATTATCTTAAACAGGAAATAAGTGACGAAAACATGAGATGTTCTCACGCGCGGGAAACACTAATTACAGAGTAAACGTAAAGGATATTTCTTCAGTTCAAATCAAAACATTTAGCCTTTTTTTTAAAAATAAAGAAACTATTTCATTTTAATTTGAGTATGCTTGTCCTCAAAATAATAATGGGAATCAACCGTAGTCCTATTGCACTGTCTTTATCTCGCATGGTTTTCCCTTCTACTAATTTTAATATGAACTACCACTTTTAAATCGCAGTGGATCCAGATTGTTTAAAAATTATTACGACTATAGTATCATTCACCAAAAACGTGTTTTGAAAATATAGGTTTCCATTCAATCACTTTTGTCTTTCAAATCGTTGAAATTCATATTTCACGTCCTAAAAATGAGTTCAGATTTGCCTTTGCCTTCCAGGGAACTGTCTATCTCAATTCAATACCAACCGAAGAATAATTATGAGCACAGATCTCTTTCCATTACACTTCTTTTTTTAAAAAAACCATTCTCGGGCACTTCAATTCAAAGATTCCAATGTAGCTTTGTGTCCGACTGTCGATATTTTTAATTCGTCTGAATTGTAGACGCTGGTGTAGACATGCAAACTACAAAATATGAATACCGTAGTACTTATTTATCTCTGCAGGATTCTCTGAAAATACGAAGAAAAAAAATGGCGCAATTTTCTTCGCCAAGTTCGTGGGCTTATAGCTGCCAGGGGTGAAATTTGTTTAAATATGTGTTTCTATTTTCGTAATCTACGCATGCGATTTATCTTGGAAACGAATTTTCAGGGTCTATTCTCTAATAACTGCCATAATATTGAAGCTCAAATGTGGCAGTTTTGAAACGACGTCGTCTCTGACGAAAAAGCCCGTGTATCAGTCAGAAATGCATATTTCGAACTGAAATTTTTCATATGTTCATCTAAGGCTTCATAGTACAAACTGTTTCAATTTAATAAAAATCGCGTGGGGATCGTTCCTCAAATCAGGACACTTGGCAAGGAATGGGCCGTATGAAAATACTCCAAGCAATGTTTGCAAGTTTTTTTAGGACAGCTGCTAGCCATATATTTTGTTAAATAAGCTTTCTCTTTGGCTGAATTTAGGCCTCGGGCACGATAAAAGCGGCAAGCGGTGAGCGGCGAGACTCCGAGCGGCAGAGTAGTGAGTGATGCTGGCTACGATAGAGAACCCTTGAGCGGCATCGCCCTCTGTTTAGTGCAGGACGCACTCCTCGTCATGGAGTCGTTGTGTGAAGTAGCAAAGCTTCTCTTGCTCAGTGACAATAGTAGCCTTTTATGGAAACGAATTTTAACGAAAGGCAAGATAAAGTTAAGAGTTAATCCCATAAATAGGAGTATAAAGTTTTCGGAGAGTATCACAAACTATTTAGAAATTTAAGACGACGAAAATAGGTTTTTCGAATATACGAGAATGTGTATGCGAACATTCGATTACGTGCTAATAAACACTAAACTATTTTAATGAGGTACTTATAATTAAATTTACATCTACAGTTTTATGAATAATGTAAGTTGCAACAATTGTAAGCGTAATTTCAATTAATAAAATTATCCATTAATTCATAATAATTGAAAATATTGTATTATATTCAAAAGTATATTACGCGTACCTGTCACATAAGTTTTATTTCATTTCCAATTTTTTATATCAGTGCTTATGCTTTATTAAATTTTATGTCTTAGAAAACAATTTAATTAAATAAAAATGTATATTAATAAATGCTCTCATCATTTTATTGTATCTGATAAAAAGAAAAGAAACAATACGTTTCGGAAGAAAAGAAACATGCTTAGTCTTGAAAAAATAATTACTCATTTCGTCGGATACTTTGGATCATTTCAAACCTGAATTAAATGTACTAATTATATTCGTTTAATTGGGATGTTTTTAAAGTTGCAAGTCAAGGGCGACAAGAAATTGTATGTAATAAGTGCATTTAATTGAAGTTTAAAATGGCCCAAATATTGGCCGAAACCTTCCAACAAATTAAATCATTATTTTTGAAGACTTGTTCATTGCCTTCAAAATATATTCTTAAACAGTCTTCACTAAGCAAATAAATATGTTTGATTATCGATGCAAATGATGGTTAAATTTTGAAAACTATGTGCCTTCCGAAAAATTAAATCAAAATTAAAGTTCTTAAAAAATAATCTTTAACATTTAATCACCATTGGTGATTCAACTTCCAAACCTCTTAAGATAACTAACAGATATGGTCAAATACGGTGACTTTATGAGACTCTACAGTGTTTAATGTTCCTTCAGCATTTTATTTGTTAATAAATACATGTTTAGTAATTACTTGAAAAAATTTCTAAACTACCAACAGGTATGGCATACATTTGATGACAGAAGTCGTTAAAAGCCTATGTGACATTGGACCTAGAAAAATAGTAGACTCGTCTTTCCTTACAACTATGGATAGAGAAAATTTAAAACTTCCACTGGACTTTTAAACGGTTATGATGACCCGAGTCAGATATTCATGAAAACCGAAAACCAGTTAATTGAATACACGGAACGTCTGGCAATGAGAAATGGCCCAACTATTTATTGGCTCTTACAACTGATGAACCTTTATTTCTTTGACACATTCATTTTAATAATTTAAATGTTGGCGCTACCAATATTGACAAATAATACTTTCGAATAATTACCGATCGGCCGTTCGCAATAAAATTTATGTTGAAAGACGTAGCGTCTGTTATTGTCTCGTTACCAGGGACGAGTGTTACCTCTGCTGTGACACGTTATTGGAATCATTTCATGCAACATATCATGTCAACGCACTCGAAATGTATATCGCCTTCAGCGTGTAAACTCATAAGTCTTCCAGGCTTGCTTAATTAATTTCAACCATACGTGTTGCATTGCATCATGGACACGTTTCGAATAGAGTTACATCACCCTAGAGCAGGATCTTACAAAATGAATATATACGTCAACTAAATAATAATTCGTCGAATTGTTATTTTCCATGGGGTAGTAATCCATCAAAATATTTTTTTTTCTGCTTACAGAAAGAGTCACATTGTATGATCTCAGTCAAAAATATATTTTTACATTATTTTATTACTTTCTGAAAATCGTTTCTCTTCGTTAAGTATAATTCTTTATTGGCCTAAGTCTACCTCTGTATTTTTCTATGCACATTTCGTAGGTGTGGCATTATTAACCTTTGTTTCCACAACTGCTTTACCTCCGCCCCCACCCCCCTCATTTTTCGTTTTTTATCTTTGAAAGTGAAGATCACGGAGGATTGCTTTACTAGTATAATATTTTTAATGGATTAAAACATCATTTAATTTTATTTAATTTAAAAAATAATAATGAGAATTTATTTCGAAATAAATTTCCTCTTCTGTTTCTGACGAGACGTAAAGCCTCCTGACTGAACTCGTTAACAGTACAATTATAGAGCTCCAATATATTACACAGAGGGAACAAAAGACCAACGTGGGGCTTTGTTTATAGAAGCATTAGGGAATTGAATTGTTTCCCTGAAAAAGATATCTGAGGACAAAGCAATTCCGAAGCAAATTGTTGTTTCATTTAGAGGAATTCTCATGTAGGAATATTTCAGGCTGAATAACGTAAATGATTTTATTGAATAGCATTATGTTTCAATTTTTTTAAATTATAATATATAATTTTTCAAAACTAATGATCTACTTTTCTCTAGTTATGGTTTTTATGTATACATGTAATAGACCCTGTCACCTCAAGCGCTTTAACAGTCTTCGTATTATAAAATAGTTACGACAGGCATTTACTTAGGCTGTAATCTTGATTATCCTCATAATACGATGCCGTTTTACCAGATGTCTTCACATGACCCTGTAGACCACGTTGGAATGATGTGAGAATGTGATGTTTCATATTCGCATATTAAAAACCGCAAGGTTCTTTCCGTTCGCGCACTGATTCACCTTGGATCTCACGTCACATCCATTGTGGTTAGCTTATCTAATATGTTATACTAGCACTACTAATGGAAATACTGATTTCCAGAAATTACTATTTTATTTGAATGTTGAATTGAGACACAATAATTTATTTTCAACAGTTTACGAATACATCATCATTACGTTGAAGACCCTAGTATTAAGAAATAACAAAAAAAAATTAATGGTTGGACCAATCGGTGTGTTTAAGAGGGAAAAAATATGTTGAAGGAACAAAATTCCTGTAACAATAATTGATTAATATACTTTGAAATACAGATTTACTTCCATATTTGTGTCACAGTTGATTACAATAACAATCCGTTCACTTTATGTGCATAGTTACATGAAGCATCAACACTCGTGCTGAGACTTTGGTGCGCTCGTAGTTATCGTTGGCGCCGAGAATCATGTGTTACATCACATCGGTATTTAAGGCAGGTTTCCTCAACCTACAGCCAAGAAAAAACTAGTTTCGTATTGCTGCCAAAAGCAAAGAGTAAGAGAATTGCGTTACGTCATCGTTTTGAAGGATTCCCGTTCAGTGTACTCCACATTGCACGAGTAGTTCCGTTACGTTTCTAATGAGATCTGAGACAGATAATACAATGGGACTGTTTAATTCCTTACAGACACTTTTCTTTTCTAGTAATATATTAAATATGTCTAAATTTAAACAAACTTAGACCTAATTGTAGCTTTTATTCAATAAAAGAAAAGATTTAAGCTCCTTCAAAGGTATTTTCAAACTAATCTATACCAATAAATAAAATTGAAGTGTCTGTCTTTATGTTTGGCTCAAATAGGTTCCGAAACGACTGAATGGATTTCAATGAAAATTTGAAGGTTTTAAAACAGGAGATTTAACTTTAATATTCGTGCTTATTTCATTTCTTTTTTCTTAAGAAAGGAAAATATAATACGTATATTAATATTAATTCTACGGGAAGATTTCTTGTCATACGCACATCGAAGACTCCAAAATTTTAATGCGAGTTGCCTATACTCTTGACCTATGCTCTGAAACGGCTTAATGGATTTCAATAAAAAAAATTCAGGGAATAAAACAGGGATTTTAACTTAAATCTACGTATATGTTTCATTTCAATACCTTACCGAGTTCAGAAAATATAAATATTTATTAATCCATTAAATTGCCGCACAAAAGGTGGTGTGGAAAATAACTGCGAATTATAAGTCCTATTAGGCGTTTCTATACCACTCATGCCACTTTCTGTGTTATTATAAGCGTCCCGTTTTTACGCGTTTGCAACAATATGCTATTCAAGGATCCGCATAGCCTGTGGGAGTTTTCTCGCAGGCGCTTCACCCCAGAGTGACTGCGGGGTTAACCTGATTGTGTCGGGAATGCCTCGTACTCTCTCTCTCTGTTTTTTTTCTTCAAATTTCTCACATGCTGTGACACCTTCACCTCTTTTGGGAGGTTTATGTACTGGGGTCGAAGAGCTTTGGCATAAGACAAGAGTTGTCTGCTGATCCTATTGGATCATTCGGTGAACTGCCTCAGTTCCCAATGCCTGACCAACCTGATGCAGGTTTTTTAGGGTTTTCCCTGCATCTCTTTAGGTGAAACACCGGGTAGGATTAGTCATTGCAATTTTTTCTCATCTATTCATCTTGTAATTACATCATCGAATAGAACGCGCATAGTTAGTTTATTGAACGTTCTCTCATTTATTCCTTTGATACACAACAGGTGATCACTTAAGATGACAACCAGAGGAAGAAAAACAGTTCTTGTTATAATATGTTATTTATCAGTAGTATAATTTCGAGAAGAACGCCGATAACTAGAATCATTATAATTGGCTCAAAGGCCACGTGGCCATCCAGAATGTAATATAACAGTTTGGCCGTCGCGTCGTCTGAAAAAAACTTGCCGGTAATAAAGAAAACCAGTTTCGTTTTCTAGAATATTCGTTTCTTCGGTTATATACATTAAATTGTATAATCTAATAACGGGAAAATGAGTATGTTTTAGGATTTTTTTTTAGAAATTAATAAAAATAAATCATAAAACAAAAGTTTATTAATCAAGTCGATATGCAGTTGGCAGGCGTTGCTTTTAGAAATATGACTAGGAGTTACAATCAAATTTTATTTGTCTATTTGACACATTTTATTTATTTAATATACTTAAGAAGACTTACAGGATAGTTTCCTTAATCTACGAAACAGACAGAAAACAAAAATATTTTAGTGAAATCAATTATACCAATATCGTAGACGACTAGAGCTGATACGGGAGCTGGTACGGGACAATTAGTTGAGTATCTCATGTATGCAAAATATTAACGAAAATAGTATATAGGAGGATGGAACATCAAATAGAATGTCAGCAGGCGCTTCTCCCCAGAGTGACTGCGGGTCTCGCCTGATTATGACGAGAATGCCTCCTACTATCCCTGTTTTTCTGTGAGATTACCTATTTTTTGGAGGTAAATGTACTGGAATCGAAGACCTTGGGCAATAAGGCAAGAGTTGTCTGCTGTTCCCCTTGGATCAGTCGGCCAAATGCCTCCTAAAACTGGTGGAGACACAGTGAAGGGAATGCTGCGACCCCACAGCAAACTCTTCTCCCATCATTCGGAACGGAGTGAGAATAGTACCCAATGCCCAACCTACCTGATGCAGGTTTTCTAGAGTTTTCCCTGTATTTCTTTAGGTGAAACACCGGGTAGGATCCGTAAACTATAGCACGGGGGGATCTAGTCAATCCTTGGCTGCCTTGCTCTACCTTCCGCATCCCCCTTTTCAATTCCCTTCCTTTGCTATTAAAGGGGAGTTGCCTGTTTCAGGATCACCCTCACGTAGCCTGTTAACCCAAAATAATAGATGGAGTGAGAATGCTCACCCTTGTGGAGCCGTCCATCGTGTAAACGCGCGCGTATGATATCAGCGAGCAACGAGTTTTTCATCGCTGGTTATTCTTTGACGCTCAACGGCTTTCTTCCTGCGATTGGCACGAACGACTCCGCATCTCCTCCTGGTAAAATTGAACGTTATTTCAAAGTTATCTTCTACGTGTGTTTCAAATTTGAGTATTAAAATAAACGACGGTTATTTAACAGTTAATGTGGTGGTTATTATTTAAAGTTTAAATCCAGCCGTCTCTCTCTCTCACACACACACACACACACACAAACACACTCACACTCACACAAACACACACTCATGCTGCCCAAATGACGCTTAAAATAACACAGTAAAAGGGATGTATAGTGAAGGAACGCTAAATAGGACATATAATTTGAAGTTGGTTTTCACGCCAACTTTCGCGCGGCAATTCAATAGATTTATAAACATTTACATTAAATTCTTCCGAGCTCTGCATGATATCTAAATGAAACATACAAGAAAATTTAAATTTAAATTCCCGATTTAATCCCTAAATTTTTGAAATCCACTCAGCTGTTTCTAAGCTAAAACAGATCAAGCATATATGCAACCCGCATTCACTTTTGGAGATTCGAACGCACGTATGTCAAGAAACCTTCACGTAGAATTAATATTTATATTATATTATTATCGAAATGAAATATGTGTGAATATTCAAACTAAAAATCCTATTTTTCAACCCTCAAATTTTCATTGAAATCCGTTGAGCCGTTTCGGAGCCGATTTGAGTCAAACATATGGACAGATAGTCAGACAGACACTTCAATTCTTTTTATTGCTATAAGTGAACAGTCCAAAATTTAATATGATTTTCTAGAATTCTCGAGTTTCAATTAGAACATTTGACATTATTCCTAATCGTAAATCGAAAACACGTTTTTATTTCAGCTTCTTGAGTCGTGACTATGAAAAAAATTGTTCCATAATTTCACTTCTCATCATCTACCCATTTAAGGTTTTTTCATTTTAGCGGTATTACAAGAAGATATTCCAAAATAAAAATACCGATTCATTTTCCATTTAATTAAATGAATTTATTTACACTTTCTGACTATTGGCATTAAAATGTCATATATAATATAAAAATTGATGAAATATTTAAGATGTTCAATTAGTTCTAATGCCGTTATTCCTAACCGTAAAATAGAAAGAAAAATTGTCAGAATTCCTGAGAACCTGAGAGATAAATTAGTAGTAAATGGAAAATATTTCAGTAAATATAATGACATTAATTATATTTAACTAGAAGTTTATTGAAAATCGGGTGGTCGTTTTCCACCACGTAGCGCTGCTTTTTAGGACGTACAAATGCGTTTATAAGCTCAGCTTTAGCGGGGGGAAAAAATTCACGCATTCCCATTTTTAGTCGTCTGTGATGCAACACAACGAAATTTATCTTTCAGTGTGAGGTGGCACGCCAAAGCGGAAGTCCGTTCTGCGAAAGCGACGGCCGTATCACACACCGTCCGCAGGAAATAGAAAATAGCAGTCACGGCGATGTATGAGCTTCTTCCTATTATAGTACCGAAAAAACTGCAAGAGTCATGCTTTACTGTTACTCAGTTCGAATTACTTCTTTTTTCTTAGAATAAATACGGGAATTTCTGAGAGATTCCTAATGACAACCGTGCACTAATGATGTAAAAAATTAAATTATTTTCACCTCCTTATATAGAAGAACATAAAATAATATTCACTTCCATTTGAAATACACGGTAAATGTGAATAAATTAGTGATTAGAAAAAAAATAGTTAAAGGACTATATTTTAAAATATTGAGGGAAGAAATCGCTTAATTGTTCAATTACCGATACCATAGGTGCACGTTGTATTTTAACGTGGAAAATAATAACGGATTTAGAGCAGGTAGATCGACAATTAATCATATATTCTCGATTCCTCAAATTATTGAAAAGAAAACGTCTTTTCAACAAGAATTACATCTACTCTTTGTTGACCTAAAGAAGGCGTATGACATTGTCCCTTTGGGAAGGCCTTGAAGAAATTAACATTGACATCGAACTAATAAAAACAGTAAAGACCCTGTATAAACAATCAAAGACAAAACTTAAGATAGGCAACATGGTCACAGAAGGATTCACAACAACCAATGGATTAAAACATGGCTGCTGCCTATCCCCCACATTGTTCAAAATCTACATCGAGCACACACTAAAGGAATGGAAGATAAAGTGCCGAAACATGGGTCTACCCTTGAAAGATAACACCTTATTCACGTTATGTTTTGCGGACGAAGAAATATTGATAGCTCAAGACTATGACGATATGAATTACATGACCCCCAAATTAATAGAAGAAAATATAAGTAAATATAGAAGTTAACATGAACAAGACTGAATACATATGTATTGGAGGAGAACAATAGAACCTAGAAATTGAAAATGGACAACAAATAAAACGATGCAATGAATATAAATATTTGGGCACAATGGATGAGGCGATTCAAGAAAGAAATGTACAGAGTAAGAAAGCGATAGCCATGCTAAATAGCATTTTATGGGACAAAAGTATTACGAAACATAACAAACAAAGAATATATCATACAATTGTAAAAAATATAATAACGTATGGCGCTGAAGTCTGGCCACTAAAAGAAGAAATGACCAAAAAGTTAACAGCGACCGAAATGGATTTCTGATGGAAGGAGGTAGGAAGATCAAAAATGGACAGGATACCAAACATAAAAATTAGAGAAATTATGGATGTGAAACACAACATTATTGATGACAAAACTGATCTGGTTTGGGCACGTACAAAGGATGACAGAAACAAAACTACCGAAACAAAATTTTACAATGGAAGCCGGAGGGGAGAAGGAAACAAGGCAGACCCTGAAAGAGCTGGATTAGTGGCATCAATGAAGAAATCCCAGAAAGAGGAATAGAAGAAAATTTATGGAAAGACAGAGAGGAGTGGCGTTTGGGAATCGGAATACGCAACACGTTATAATATATATATAATACCGGTCGAATACTTAACTCGATTCATATTACAGAAAACTGTAATTCTGTGATAATAAAGACCAATTAAAATTTCAGAGTTGTGACATTATATAGACATAAAACAAAAAAATTAACGTCAAATTTAAGTTGTAAATTATGTTTATGTCGTAATTATCAATTTTACAGTCCCAGTGACATTTTAAATAAATTCGTCTAAAAAAGCTCTGGTTTCAATAAGAGAATTAAGATTTTACTCAGTAAAGCTTTATTTTTTTTCATTCTCTCCTTTTTATAAAAACCACGCAGAATTAAAATTATAATCAAAACTAAATTAAAAGTGTGTGATCTTGTCGCTTCCGCCACTATTGAGTGAATTTTTTAACATAACATCTGGGAATGGCACTAGTAAGCATTTCTTAATAAATGTGTTAATAAGACAGTAAATTAGAAACTTTGACTTTCTGGTTTGTGTGTTAAGTTTTAACTTTGGAAGTTTTACTAGCATGATTCCATTATGTGAATTGGTTAATCCGCCTTTCAGAGGATTGACAGAAACAAATCTAATAAACCCCTGAATCCTTTAGCGTGACAGTTCCTTATAATTCAATTGTCTTCAAAAAGTTATAATTATGCCACGAAACCGATTTCCAGTGGCCGGAACTGTTTCTTATCTCGTATTCAAAGAAATGTGATGAACGGACTTGTCCAGTAAAAAAAGAAAACATCGGAGAGTAACACGTTTCAAAGAAAGCGGCACTTTCAGGATTACTTTTTGGTTTTCGTAAATTATGCGAGCACAAATAGTAATTGAAATGGGAACGTTGTGCCACGTCTGGACTGGACCGAGAAATCAATGTCTGTACCTGATGTGTCTAATGAACAGTTAATGGTCTTAATGAAATGTGGGGATTATTTACATTAATTTCAGCAAAGTAATATTAACCACGCACTGTCTTTGATGAGAGAAAAAAAGAGAGCCACTCCCTCTTTAATATTAAGAATCATTTTCTTCGTCTTGCTTTTTGTTATCCTAAGTAACTGCTAGTTGTATTGAAAATAAATTAATTTTAAAAAAATGCGTCTAATCAAATATAATTAGAAAAATTATCGAAAGCTATGTTTAAATATTACATTCGTATGTCCACATAAATTACGTGATATAAGTGCAACTGTTTTTAATCGATAATAGCAATACGGCAGAGTCCTGGATCATTTGGGGCTGGTACATATGTGCTCATTTGGTACAGCTCATGAATTAATTTAGAAGTAATTAGTTGGTTCGTAATTTTAAGAAACTCTAAAATAATAGTATGTAAATGATGGGGGGATATTAATTATTTAATGAATTTAATAATTAAGTTTTAATATGTACATTTATTAAATGAAAACAATAATTTGAAATGGGTCCGGCGAGAATATAACAAGTACTAATATAAAGTTATTAAAAGGGAATGATTCTAAAGTTCTCAGGGGTAATTATTGTTCGGGTGACCACGTGCAGCAGATATTCCATTCGTTGACGAACCTGTGTTGTTTTTATAAGCCTCTTGATGCAGATGCCACGGGAACTTCCTTGTTTTTGAATTCTGAAGCGGCCCTTAGACAATAGCACAAAGTCGCGCGGCCGGAATTGAGGAAAACTCCTGTTTTTCTCTCCTTCTTCCCTCTTTGTTAAAGCCTTCTCTGTCCGCTGCCTCCTCGACTGATCATCCCGTAATTTACACCGGCGCTGCTACTGCACTCGTCAATCGTTCACTGCCCAGTCTCTCGCCACCAGTCTGTGTCACCATCAATCTCTACATCTCTCAAATTCACTCTCCACCACCAATCTCCTGCCAATCTGTGTAATTCATTCTCCACCATCAATCTGCCCAAAATGTCCCCGCCTGCCTCTTTTAAAACTTCGTCCCCACTTATGCGACAACTATCGCCAAGGTGGCAGGGATGGATATTCTCCAATAAAATCCCTTGTTACATTTGGGGAACACGCGCCACCCGGTCACCAAATTCTCAGACAGGTTAGGAAATTTCGAAACCGGCGACGAGGTGTCTGAGCTTTATATCTCCGCGCCAAGTCGGCGCCCGGAAAAACCCCTTCTTCCTGGCCAGCGACATGCTCATGCCGAAATATTTATGTAATTTAAAATTCTATAAATAGGAAAAAAATGGGCCGGGTTCTACTGAGCTACAAGTATTTTAAGAGTGTGAATTTCTGCTTTGATTTCGAAGACTTTAAAATGTCCGCTTTCCAGCGCGCTCCCTCCCGTATATGTCTTGGCTACATTCTTTATGGCACGAGAATCTTGTCTGGAACGAAAAATTTGCATGCGCAGTATTACCGTTTCAATCATCTTGTCGTTTAAGGTCCAGCAATAATATAAGCTATAAAAGCACAGCGCCGTCAGACCGAGCGTGCTCGCACATCTGACACATCATCAGGATATAGTTTTAAATGTTTTTGACGAAACAATAAAAAAGGTTACTGTTTATGCACTTGTTGTGGTTTATCTGCTTCAGTCAAAGTTTGTTGGAAATAAAAAACGTTTAACGGACGCCATTTCGAAGACTTTCATAATTCTAATAAAATTACTGTATGATTCTGCATACAATAATTCAATAATATGTAACTATTTCCTAAAATTAACTTTCTTTATTTAAAACATGTAATAAGTAAAAATACTGTCGTGTTAGGAATTTGCGCCAATTTGGTTTTTATATTTTTACAATTTTAAAATTTCGTTTCTATTACAACAAATTAGAAATGTAGCACATTACGGGTCGTGGAGTATTAACAACCCTGCAGATATTGTAGTATTGTTAATATCTTTGTCGTCCTAAAATTTGATCCTTGCGGTGACGTAGCACATAACTTTAATTACTCACGAGCTGCCACTGTCTTTGATAATAATTTGAAGTTTGCGAGAGTTTCCATAGGATGGCTCACCGAGTACGTCGATTATGGAGGTACTAGAAATTAAAAGATGGCTTTTACTCTTTTGTTGCTTGTAATTTAATCACGGTTTATGAATAAGTTCTCTCATTGAATTGCCTTTATTCTCTTCCTTATATTTAATTCCTATCTTTTCCATTTTTATTTAACATATTTACTCCCAAAATCAGTTAATGCAACATACGAGTATGAACTATTTCAATCCTGTACTAAATTAATTATAAATAAATTCTAAATCCAAGTCTATTCAAATAATATTAATAATAAATGAATGCCTTCCGACGCAAAATATTACTGTCGTAAAAGAAACATGTTTAATTACCGTCTGTTTAAGCGCAATATTTCTATATACAGGGGGAACCAGGATACTCTTTTTTTTACTGGATAGTACTGAGGTTCATAAATAGGGTTTGAACATTGTAACTAGCCAAGGAAGAAGTTCTGGCAGCCGACTTGACCGAGTTATGACTGCACCTTTGGAATGAACTCTTGTTTTGGCATCTTACATCGGTGAATTTATAATTTTTACGGCATTCGACTGAAGGTTACCTACAAAAAAATCTCGCTTTTAACTCATTAATGGTATATATTCCTAAAATAATTGTCTTTAACTGCATATAAGTTATGTATAAGGCTTAAATCTACTCGTATTAGGGATCATCGGAACACCGTAAACTGAAACTAGCTTAACGGTATAAAGCAAAATGCAATGTGGCAGGATGCTGTACTCAAAAAGAATCGATTAAGAAAGGAAACGAACGTAAAAAGGGAAAAATTTTTGCAAGGACTGTGCAGTTAATAAAAAATTCTTTCGAAAGGAAAAAATGATAAAGCGATGAACCGTACGCTACACAAGTGTAAAAAAGAAAACATAAAAGTTGTTGAGATTTTTCTTAAATTAAAATTAATTTTATTGCACTAATTGAAAATAAAAAAACATCTTTTCTGACTCGGAAAATTTGTTTCTTTTTCAAATTCGCCATTACTCGTTTCAAATTATGTCGATACTATTATGAAGTGATTTTTCTTTTTTCCATAATTTTACAAATATTGTTAAATAATAAACGTCCCGTTGTGTCGCGACTTTCCTTACTTGGTTAACCTTCTCTAATACACTTACAATTAATCTGGATAGGCTTAAACAAAATAAATTAAAGGTTAAACATTTTATTTATCAAAATGTTCAAAATGACACTGAGGAACTTAGTAAAATACTTCTCCGAAAAATTATTTTTGGTTTTTCTAGTAATGGCTCTTTCCCGCTCCTTCATATTTATTATAGTTTAACTTGAAAAGATTTACCTGTACCCTTAATTTATTTAATTTCATATTGTCTGTAAACGACCATCTGTATTGATAAAGTGCGTTTCTGTTCGTTCCAAGCATGAATCACGGACGTTACTGTAATCAACAAGCGATATTTCAGAAGAGATTTAATTTTATGCCTTCATTGTAACGTACGCTAGTAAATGTTTCATAGAATTTAATACGTGGCACAAAAATTTATAGCATTAATATTTTTCTTCGATAAGTAATTTCTGTTTTCCGGTTTTCAAAAAGATCAATTTTCTTGGAATTTCCAGTTTAATATCTTAATTGAATTAAATAATGTCAGTCACTACAAAAAAAGGAGCACCAACTCTTTTAAATATTTTTCTGATGCTTTCACCCCATTTTCAACAATTCATGGTTAGTTATGAACACACATTTGAAAGCGTAAGAAGAAAAGGAAAACAAAATCAAATAAAAAATTATAACAACAGATATTTCATTGCTAAATATTCTGGATAAATAAACAATAAAATAATAATTCTTTCATTTTAGATTTATTTTGTTTTAAAAGTTTAATTCCATCTAAGGGAGTAAACTTTTGATTTTCGAGAATATGTAATCTGCACGAGCGCAATTTCGTGGTTGGGGACAAAGAGGAAACTTTCAGTTAGTTTTAATGAATTACGAAACTCCCGTCGCTGTTGCTGCTAATCAGAAGGCTCATTGTAAATGATATTATGGTACATGTTTCACATATATGTAACGGAAGTTTAATTTACTACGCCCACAATTATTACCCTCACGGAAAGGCTTTATGTTTTGTTAGCTTTATGTTATACAGTTAATTGTCTAATATTCAATCGCAGAATGTGAGAATAGGTTTTTTAACAAAAATCCTCACCCTGATCACAACAAAATGCACACAGAAAAAAATAATATTGAATTATGATGCAACCGCTGCTATTCCGTATCGAAGAATAACTGGTATAGATCTGAATGGCTAACGTAGTTCTGAAATTAATCAAATTAAAGTAATGAAGAAGGCTAAAGATTTCTGAAGATTATTTTTTTGAATGTGAATACATGTGACATAGAGTCACGAGAACTTTTGATGTCATCAAATAATATAAACGTAAACAAATTAAACAAAATAGAATTTACCAACACTTCCAATTTGTTGATGCGACCAAAAATAAGCTAATAAAAAATAATTTACTGAAAAGTTATGCATAACTGAAGGCAATTTTTATCAAAGAAGAGGGAAGCTGTGCAATTGACTCAGCTTGATAATAGTATATATTAATATTAAAAGAACATTAATTAATACTGCTTATAATAAATTTATTATCCTCCTCGGTGCTAAAATTTTTAGATTAATAAAAATTTAATTTATAATTAACTACAAATTATCTTTAGAAGATATTAATGAAAATATCACGACAGGGGCGGGTGTGGTGTGATGTGGTGTCCTCCCTTTAGGCGGAATCCCTAGCCACTGAGCTAGTCCGAGTCGATGCCAGAAGCCATGAGAGATCATTTCATTCCTGTATACCTGAAGCTGAGGCTCATTTACAATTTAATAATCACAACCTTATCGTTGGAAATCAGTGAATAATGGACATTGCGTAAGTTGATCAAAGTTGCGTGATATAAATTCAGAGAGGGAAGAATTGCTTCCAATTGAAGCTCAGTCAAAGGCTATAAAATGAATTTAGAAGATCAATATCAATATTATTATAAATTTCATGTATAATATTTAAAATAATTTTTTTTTGATCTAATAAATATTTATTGTTTAATAGAATGACGAGCTTTAATGACAATCTTAAATTATTATGCAACAGTATCAACTCGTAGGTCAGTAATAAAGGCAGGATAAAGAAATATTATTTAAATTTGACTAAATTACATATTTTAAAATGAATGATTAAATTATATTGCAAAATAGGTTTGATTCTTTCGCATTGGAGTTTACACGAAATTTAAAAAAAAAAATGGATATGGCTCAGTTTAATGGTCACGTAAATATAAGTGGAAAGTAATTAAAGATAATAAGTTTATTTACAAGCACTTTATTGGGACTCTACATTCATAGTTCTGAAGCAGACATATCATATAGTCCTATCAGACCTCAATTCTGACCATTAGTTTGGACGTGTAGGCGTGTGACACTGTGATTATGTTGGACGAATGAAACTGTTATAAGGTTTTTAGTGTTTGTGATATTATTTTCGAAAACTATATCTTAGTTCTTATAGTAGATGCTTTAAAATGGCACATTTCAACTAATTTCTTTCTTTTGAAACCTTTATTTATCGAAAATTTCTGAAAGAAATAGTTTTAAAGTACTCGTTTACACAAAGCGCAAAACGTTTTAATAATTCGTTGGAAAATGAAATAATTGTTACTTATTTTAAAACTTATTTCGCGCTGTTTGCGTCATGCGTTTTAATAATTATAGTTATGACAAGAGTAAAGTAGCTAATTTGATATTGTACGAAATTTAAGAGATTTGCAAAATGACTGACACTTTCCATACTCCCAGAATTCAAAGAAACTGGTTGTCTCGTCTATAATTCATTTGAACGAGAAACCCATCTATTTGTCAATATTCATGGATGACAGACGACAACTAGACATAATTTTGAGGAAATATGATTACTCATTGAAGGAGCCGTACAATGAACTAAATGTGATTCCCCTACGACACGACATCACCGGATATTGGTCACCAACACCACCTTATCTACCTTATACCATGAAGTTGCGTTTATAAGAAAAAAACCATTGAATAAGAGAGGCAAAAGTGAGTTAACTACGAGGTTCATCTTATAAAATAAGTAATTTATAACATTAAATTGTAGATATTAAAGATAATCGTTGGCTGAATGTAGTAGAAGTGCTGGACGAGGAATACGGCAGTCGCCCCATTGAGATCCTCAGATACCGGGAAACCTTGGTGGAGCGAAAATGGCTCTTTCCAAGGCCAGGAACATGTGATCGTTGGATCGTAATGGCGCTTGTCGATCGAAATGGAGCAAAACCGCAATCAGTGGACATCACAGGGCACGGGCGCTAATTGGGCAGCCTGGACGAAAACCGCTTCGTGGCTTTATTACGTTTCTCAATAGGGTCGTTGAAACTAAAAATGGGTATCGGATTTACCCGGCGTAAAGGCGTAAAGGCATAAATCCCCTCCGAATAAACTATAAAAGTATTTAAGTCATTACACACACGAACATGCTTAATTTATTTTTATTATGAATATGAACTAGTATCCTTAAGTTGTAGATAGAGAGAAATAAAAGCAAAAAATAAAATTTAAAAACACGGCCCAAAAATTATTTATTTGAATCTCCAATTAAACTTTTCCAATGAGCTCGTAAAGTTATGTTAATTCTAGACTTGTACTGTATTCTTTTTTACCAGCACCTCGTGAATATAGTTCTAATTCAAATTAAAACCCAAGTTAATGCATTAAGTATTATTCGTAGATTTTCCCGACTAAAATGCTGGATGAAGAGTTCTCGGGATTAGACTAGGGAACCCCTGATTGGACAGGACTATCCGATGGGGACTATATAAACTACCAATTTTTGACTCGTAAGCACTTCACCTGAAGAAGATGGCGGTGTCAGCCATAGAAACGTTGTGGACTACAAACGATATCACCCGACTGGAATCCCGAGAACTCTTCATCCTTGAATAATTTTCTCCAAATGTGGTTGATATTAAATTTTTTTTAAATTGTAAAAATATATTTGAATTTCTCAGACAGCCATGATTTATGATCATTGAACAGAATGACATTCATTACTGAAATTCAAACTCAAATATATTTGAGGCTCAATCTTATAATACTGTATGTTGGGATGTCCGAAATACCGGGAATGGCAATTTGGCATTCTATCCTCTTTTCGTCAGTTATTAGTAATTCCAGTACTTATATCCACTAACAGATATTCAAATACCCTCGATAAAATTAAACACTATAAACAAAGAAAAATTACAGACTTGCGCAATAACTCATTATATGTAATTGCTCGTTTTACAGTCGGTAATATTCTTAGGTCACGAGGCTTGGTTGGTGATCATTTCTCCCCTTCTTCTTTGAGGACTGAAAGCTAATTGAGGATATCCACATGGTTGCAACTCCCCATTAATTGCATGGGAAGGGATTTGGAAAGAGTAATCGACGGGAAGAGCAATGAAGCCTAGGATTAACTAGGATCCCCTAACTAAATGTAAGGAATCTACCTAGCATTCGTGATGCAAGCGATGCAGGATAAGCACTAGAAAACCTGAAGCAGGAATGTATATGACGGTAGACAATTTTGCTGTGGGAACTCAGCATTCCGTTCCCCATGTCTGAACCAACTGAGGTATCTGGACGGCTGCTCCAATAGGATCATCAAACAGTTCGTACCGTGTGCCCAAGGTATGCGACCGTTTTCAGAACTGACCGAGTGCCTCAGTGGTTTGGGGAACGTAACCCTCCCTCTCCCCCGTCGTCTCTCCTGACTCCTCCATCGTTATCTACTAAAGTTAAATGAGGTCGATGACACTAAGCACCAACGAGGTCAAAGCACACTTTTAACCGATTGAAAGTCCAAGAGTTTCTTACGCATATCTTCTTCTTCCTTGACTCAACAGCCCACTCAGGGCCTTGGCCTACCCGGTGAACTGCGTACTGTCCTCTTACATGACACATTCAGAATTTGTAGTGATACGTGGTCAGCGTATCGGTTCTCCAGTAGTCTGCATCCCAGTCTCCGTGACCATGACGACACTAACATCCAAACCCATGCCAGGATTCGAACCCGGTCCTCCATGTTGTCAGGCAGCGACTCTAGCCACTAGACCACAGGAGCTCGCCACTTATGCGTTACAGTGTTTTTAATTCAGCAATAGTGTTTTGGTGGAACCTGGAGTATTCAAAAATATTTTATTTAGACCAAATGTTTCTACATAGGTAAGTATAAAGAAGATTAGGGTCCAAAAATTATGAATAAGCTGTAAGAAACCTGAATTGTCATATGCTGTTTTTCTTCTGTTTATAATCAAATGGCTTAACTCAGCAAATCCTTAAATGCTTGCTTTCCATCATATGCGTTTCTTTGAATTAAAAATGCAGTTAAAGATGATCGATAGTTATATTATCTGCCTGTTTGCAATTAATAAATAGTAAGTCAGACTATAAGTAAGAACAAATTTAATATAAACTTTATTACAATCAGTTAGTACGCGGCGTACGCGTTGTCAACTCGCGAGTTTTTAGGAATCAAGAAATGAAATAAAGATGATAATTTAGACGTGCATGTCACACAAGAGAAGAGATTCCAAGTTCAGGAAGGAAAGTCGTGTACGAACTCATGTTAATAAAGTTTATATTTTATTTGTTCTGACTTACACGCTCATTTATTATTTATGATTGATAATTGTTAACGAAAAACAGATTTTCATTATTTGAAGTAATTGATTACTCTTCAGTACCGGCTTCAGATTATGAATAATTTAGAAGTGTTGACTAATGGATTGTTAATAATTTCAAAAAAATCTCCGTCCCACATTATAGGTAGAATTATTTAAATTTCAAAATCCAGTGATAATGGTTAAAATAAGCAAAACGCAACTACAAAATATATATAACAAGAAAATACGAGGAGAAACTCCTTCCATTACCACTTAAAACTATTTACTCCTATTACTCGTATTAATGACGTTCCAGAGTCCTCTGCACTTCTTCCCATGACCCTGTACTTTAATTCACTACAGCGATTTAAGTATTAAATTTAGTCTAGCCCTGTTTAAAGAATAATTTTATTTTCTATTTCACTCAATTTTATTAATATCAATCCTATTATTTTTCAGATAAGGCGTATCATAAGTCGCTAATCTTTTTTAATTGTTATATAGTATTAGGCCAGGTAGACTTTTCCAATCAGGAATGTTTCTATTTAGAAATAAATATATCGAAGTTTAGTGTTTTCCATCCCTTATAGCCACAAAATCTACATTTTCCGCCCATGAGAAGTCTTCAAAACAATTCGATAGTAATTATAACAATTAATGGTCAAGGTTTCCAAGAAAGGTGCAAATTAGAGGTACGGAATTAATAAAAAAAAGGTAGAAATGACGACAAAAATTTAAAAATATTTATAATAGGGCCTATACAAGCTCAATTTTACTTGACTAATATTTCCAGTATAGAAACTGGGGAAAGGAACAATGTTGTGATGAATTATTCTCATTTGAAAAGACAATAATTAATAAATGTAAAGTGAAAATAGAGAGGCTAAATATTAACTTGGATAGAATACGTCTATCAACAAATACTAGATGTAAAAGCTAGAGTGTTAATTAGAGAAGAAGGATGATAAGTGTTCTTAGAACATTTGTTCGATGCGCTTTGATAGAAATCTCGAAAGGAAAAGTCTGATTAGTAGGAACGTTATGACGTCAAGAAGCAATGGCCTTCATTTTTTTTTCAAGTAAATACATTGGGATATATTCAAAGAAGAATAATACTATGAGAATTTTGTATTGTTTTGGACAGGAGGGGAGGCGGAAATTCGGCTTAGAGCAGCGGGAGTAGGTCTTCGTTTAAAGAGTTGACCAGCAGCGAGAGTAGATTTCTGTTTGTTTTTATACTACTTGTCCCAAAATGTGTTTCATTTTACACATATTTAAAAGTCACCAGAGAGCTTAACTACTTTGGCTATTTCATTACACGCCTTTTATAAAACATCTTTCTTTGTATTGCCTTTCAGCTTATAATTATTAAACTCTGGAAAATTCTCCACTTCCGCCAAAAACTTCAAATTGAACGCCTGTTCACTCGTCGCGGCCAGTCTCCTGGTCTCTGCGTAGTGAAGTGTAGTGTAGTGTAGTGTAGTCTAGTGTAGCTGCCCAGTATCCACGACTGAAATTTCCTCGTATGAGTGAGGCGCCACTTCATTACACATGGCGAGTCCCTTAATTGCCGAGATTTGAGTATCGCCGTGTGAGGAGTGCCTAACTCGCTTTATACGTCCTCCACTGTTAGTGCCTATATAATATTCTCAAACCAATCCTTCATGAAATTAATTTCGCAAACAATTCAACACTCCCTCTTCCCTCAACGAAGTGATAGAGAAGGTTGGTCTTCTTAAAAAGGACAAGAATTAAGCGAAAAGTTATTGGCGACTTGCAGCCGAAGTGAAACACACAACCAATTTTAAATAATAATTATGGGCACATCACATGCGTAAACAGAAGACGAAAAGAATTCTTAACAAAATCCTATGAGATCATTAGAAACTAAGAAGACAACAGTTTGATAAGAAACGGGCTTTAAGATAAAAATAGGTACGAACTGGATCAAAGCAGCCCATTACAGTTTAAAATTAATTACTTGGTAATAATATTTTACTTTCCATCTGTTTAAATGAAAATTAATTTCCTTTTACAGGTAATTCAGAATTTTTATTCATCTACGACGTTTCGTTCTCAAATTTGTGATTTTATCAGGTACAAAGGAGATATAAATGAATTTATTCATTTTTCCAAGAAAAAAAATAGAAATTGATAAATTGTCTGTAAAAGCGGTTATTTCATGGGTTCTTGTGCAACTAATCGGGAAATAATAATGGCCGGATGCATCATGTTAGAAGTTTATATACACATAGACTATTAGGACGCTTTTTTATAAACCATAATCTATACTATGTGTTTCTATCTGTGTCAGATAACTGAAAGAGAATTAAGATAATTCGGCAATGAAGTAGCTACAAAGGAGGTGCATTTCATTACAGATTTTTATTATGGAAATTTGAGCAATATTTTCACCAGATAAAGACTAAAATACAGAAAATGAAGAAATTTTGCGATCCTGTGCGTCAAATACTTTTCATTTTAACTACGCATCCACGTGTAAGGCTCCATTCAATTTATTTTAATTTTCGCTTAAAGTCGCACAATCTTCTAAGGTCATTAGCAAATGTATACTTATGTACGGATATCAGAGAATGGTTACTCAAACAACACAACGTCCAAGCCCGTGTCAGGATTGGAATCCGAGACCTCTGTGATGCGAGGCAGCGATGCTAACCACTACACCACAGCAGGTTCAATTCTTTTTGTTGGCGGAATATAAGACAGATTTAATTCACTTAGTTGACTCCTTCTAGTGTCATAACTTCCTACTGTCTCATTGCCGTCATAGCGGAAGTGTCCGCCAGGAAGTTGACCTTCAGTCGCCTGACGACAGGTAATTCAGAATTAGTCACATCTATCGGCAATATTTCTACCAAATCGGAAAATTAAAACCGGTTCTTCATAATAATGATTTGCTGATCTACAACCGGAGGGACAAACGAGACTGTGATCGATATCTTAGTAACAAATAAATCCCACCTCACTGGCTTCTGACCGAATGTGCTTGCCGGGTCATGCAACAGACTGAAACTTCTTAAACAAATTATTTATTTATCTCTTCAAAAATTAGTTTAACATAAATTCATTTACTTCGTTTCTATTATTTGTCTCTCATTATTCTGCTATATTTCCTAAAGCCCTATTTTTATCAAAAACCTAAATACTCTATAAATTATTCTCCATGTTTTACTTGCTTTTTTTAATTCTCTAATACAATGTCACCAATTACTTTCAATTACAAGCATATAATTTATGTAACCATACACTAGTTTTACTATATTTTACTTATATTAAACTTAATTCTATTATAATTATTAACTTAAGAATGATTTTTTCTCCTAGTCGTTATTCACCATTTAACAAAGTAAATTATAGTAAAATAACAGGAGAAGAGTAAGGGAAGTGAGAAATTCGTAATTTAACAGTCACAATGCGAGAAAATACAGAATAAGATCTAAGCGGTCGTAAAGTCATTCGTCATAAAGTTGGGTGGTATTATTGTGAAAATGTAAATCATTTGAACATGATGCACATTTAATTAAGGAGCTAGTTTCGTATTTTTGAGTGAAGATACTACTGAATTATATGCACTTCCTGAGTCAGTCAGAAGTTTAATTTTTACTTCTCAAACGGGCGTTGTTATATAAGAGGCTCGCTGGTCTACTATTCAAAGGCTCAAGAACGCGCTCCCTTTCTCCCTCCTATCGTCTCTCTCCTCTCCTTTCTCTCTCCTCTCTTTTCTCTCTGCTCCCTTCTCTCTTTCTTCTACCATCTCTTCTCTATCTCTTCCCTCTCCTCTCTCTTATCTCTCTCCTCCACCTTTCTATCTCTGCTAACTATTGCTTTATAGATAAGACAGAGGCATATAGTGTGTTTATTAATATGTAATGCAGGACTGCATAATGAAATAATCTGATTTCATGCATACGGCTGGTTCTTTCTATTCTAATCTACTACATGATCGCGAATCATGATTATAATGTTCTAAACGATTCACTGTCATTAGAAGGGAAGAAAGAATTTCTCTTCACAGGCCAGTATTGGAACTCTTAAATAACGCGAAGTAACCATTAATAAGTAATTAATAACCATTTAGCCCATTAATAAGCACAAAACAATTAAGTGTAGTTGATGCAGAAATAGTTCTCAGGCTGAGTGATTAAATGGTAATAATGCCATTTAAGATGACAAGATGACGACAGAGCATGTGGTCGTCGAAACGTCGCGTTTTAATCGAGAACTGTTTCCGCACAAAACAATTAAATAGGATACCCTTCTCGATTAACCATTTCTTCGCAATACTTTAATTACGTTAATAACCGGCAGTTAATAAATTGCTGGTTTTCTGTGTGTATTATAGACATAAATTTTTAATTTTGGAAACTTTCCTTCTTTCTTTTTTCTATTTATTTATTTTGTTACTCGAGCAACGTTACTAGTGCTTAAACATTTGACTTCTATCCTTGTTATAGTGTCTAGTTTATAGTAAAATATTTTGAATTTTCTCATTTGAGTTGTATATTAATGCTACAAATTTGGTCCTTGATGATTAGTTTAGACCTGAAATTCTTAAATTGTCATTATTATTATTACCATTTAATTTCTAAATTTTTCAGTTTATGTATAAAATATTTTTATCTTAAATTTACTTATTTGTTCATACCTGACTTTCTTTAATTCAATTTCTTAATGTTGTCATTCTTAAATATTTTATTCCGAGTGAAACGAAATGCTTTAATTGAAGCCATGGGCCATGAAAATGAATTTAGAAAAGCATACGTTTGCATTCATATCTATTTTGAATTTGTTTTTTATTAATTGAATATCATTTGCCGTTTACATAATGATTTTTGACTTTGGATTTTCTATCTTATTAATTACTAACTCTTTTAACGATCCGTCTTAATTGTTCAATAACTTGAGTGGAGAATTAAAGGGAATAAACATTAAATCTTGTAGGTCTTCTTCCGTCGTTTGCTATTACTTTTACCGCCAACTTAACTATTCACTGCCCCTGCGTTCCTCTAGATATACTCAAGTGATTTTCCAAATCAGGTTGCTCTAATAACAATTCCCCTTAACATTAATCTTCAGCTTTATACTCTGGATTCTGATTTTAAAATGTTTAATGATTGTCTCCAAAAGTTATTTCCAAACTTTTTTGTTGAAATAATCCAAAATTCATGCTGACAGTCTAAATGCCTATTCCGAAGTTCAATGTTGCAACTGGTCAGTGTAATATCTTTAATTTCACGGCTCCTACACTGGTGTATTTAATTCTCAGGTACGTTAAGACAGTAGAAAATACTCCCTAAATGTGTCGAGAAAGGCCCTAAAACATCGAAAGGGTCAAAATTACTACCATTACTGTATAAGATCAAAACTACTGAAACCTTCAGAGATTAAAAAATTTCCAGAGAAATATATTATAGGTAGTAGGAATACTTCATCAATCCAATATTTACCTTGGATCGTAAGAAAAGTTTGGTATAAATTGCTCCACTTTTAAGTTTTACCACATTTTACGTACGAAACCTACTTAATTGCACTTCGAATGTTAGAATTGAACTCGGCGACATCCACAACCACTGAATAGGTTAAATTCGTCTTATTGATTTTCACAACACTCTACGGCTGATGGGCAACTTAAGTAGTGTGCTTTAAGTAGGAATTAAAAATACAAATACCGGAATAGGCGCCAATCTCCGTTGATCTCGTGTTATTTACTTCAACTACCCTCCACACCTTCCCCTAAGGGTCAAGTACAGTACAATTTACCTTGAGTGCTGAACGATAGAATTAAACTGACTTCAATAACCGCGGAATAGACATTACTCTTGATTACTTTCGCGTTATATTATGAAAAACCTCTCCACATCACCATACCAAAATGGGTTCAAATTAATCTCAAACAACATCGGCATATGCTGCATAAATCTGTTTGACCCTGAAAAATATTTATTCGAGGCAAATGTCGACCTATTTGCATGAGTTAAAAATTCCTTAGGGATGGTAGTCTTGTCTTACCGCCATTTTTTTTGTTTTGGGGGTCACAATGTACAAGGGTACAAAACTAGATTATTATGTGGAACATACACAAATACAAATAATTATTGGCGTTATGGCCTGTTTTGAAATTTCCTCCATTTGTGTCCGCTAATAAGGCGCATGTTTACAAAACTTGGTCGAAATTACTCCACATTTGTATCGGAAGATACACACACAGATACATACATTCATACATACACACAACCATCTAATTTTATTTAAAAGATTGTTACGTAAATATTGAAACTTGGTTACTTATTTCACAGTATCAGGGTTAAATATAATATCAAGTGAATCAATAATTTCAAATCTTTCAATAAATTAGAGTTAGTAATTTTCGTCTCGGTGATTTTGTATCTCAGTAGTAAATCTTTGTTTCACCTATTTACCGTAAATTACAATATTGAAAGACAATTAGAAATAGTGTCATTGTTATTTTTGTTCCTGATCAGTATTCGTCGGTTTTTAAATGTGTTAAGCAATGTTGATGAGAAATTCATTTCGCGTCGTTACATTTTATTACAACCACTTAATGTGTGGGAATGTTCACTAAAACAATGAAATAATTTGAGACGCGTGCGTACGGGGAAATGTGAAAGCCTGAGATTAAATGACAGACAGCTCCTGGTATTAGAAACTCGTTGGTCGGCGGCAGTGCGTCAGTGACGCGGGTTTCCCGTAACGCAGTTACGCGTTTTCGGCGTCATCGGAGGAGAGATCACGTGTAAAGGTGAGTTTCCGTGAGGCGTGGGGGGAGACTGGAAAACTGGAGAGCTGGAAGTCTTGAAGGCGGCCAGTGGGACTCAGGACCGCAAGGCGGTGGGACGGCCTCACGGTGAGTACAGAGTACAGAGTACTTCCTCTTGCGACACCAGCAAAAACGGTCAATAATCAAACACCTACTCTCAATTAGAAGGTTAGTGCTCCGTGTTCCTTGAGAGGCTTTACGAGCGTTCTGCGGGACGATGAAATGCGATACGTTCCCGATGTAGGTAACTAATAATTTTTGCCAGGGACTCCAGATAGCGAGATAATTTATTTATACCGCATGTCAATTACTGAAAATACAAAAACGTCAGTATCAGTTTCAAATTAACCAATAGATAATACATCAGCTACTAAACGGAGAAAAATAAGTATGCATATATTTTATCTGCTAAATTTCTCTTCTTGACAACAACTTCATCATTTACTTACGCCAGTTGTTTCATAAATTCCTCTCGACGTATTTGGAGACTATGTAATCGTGTTTCAATCAGCCACCACGCACGTTCTGTGTTCGATTCCCGGCCACTGCGGCCTTATTCCTCACTATCGACACCCGGGACAGTAAAATGTTAAATAATTAAAATAAAGACTAGAAATGCATAAATTATCCAAAGATACCGATATTTTAATAATTTAAATCCGATTATAGTTCAGTGACCAGTTGCATCCTTCTTAAAGGTCAAAGTCATTTAGTGTGGTTTTTTCGAATTGAGTGTACAAAAGTACGCCGAATCGCTATTTAATACTGATATTATAGCAGATGAGGCACAAACTGTGACCTTTCATAACGGATTCTTGTTTATAATGTTTTTTTAGAATTAAGTGTTCAAACGTACACCGAATCGCTATTTAATAATGATAGGGTATCAGACTAGGCACAAGCTGCGGCCTGTAGTAGGTTCTTGTTTCCCATTTCACCTGGCATCGTAGTTTCAAAATTACAGTCACGTACCAAAACACACACTCTATAGATCAATTCGTCAATTAATTGATGTTATTTCGATGTTTATCGGGTTTCCCAGATATTTCTTCTCAGATCCAAACAGTGGATCACCAGAAACACATAAACCGTACTTCAAGAAAAGACATGAATTTATGAAAGAGACGTTTTGCAGTGAAAGTATTCCTTTGAAAATATTTTTTATGTGCCTGACTGTGCTGTTGTGTAAAAATTCAGTGACCTGCGGGTTCTGTTGAAAAACCACTTTCGCAATGTTCAGGGTGTTGCTCTTTCGGTGTTGAGTGTATGCTAATTAATTCATGCATCGGTTTTCCTGGTTTCTGTGATGAACGTCAAATTAGAATCACTGCTGATCCAAGCGAGAGTTTCAGTGACGACAACGGTAGTGTTGTTTTCTTTTTCCTAACTGAAACAGGAACATAAAAACAAGCGTGCACTGTATTGTGGTACATCGAAAATAGACCATGCTAATGGTTGCAAATATTCTCATATATAATTATTTCAAGAATTCGAGGTGACTTCCTTTGGGAGACTGTTCTGACCTGGGTCTGTGGAAAGTAAACAAATAGTGACCTTAAAATATTTTAAAAACATTTTTTGCGTTGACAGACGGAAAATCTTTAGAAAGACGCAGTGAAACCGTACTTCACGGTGTGTGGGATTTTAACCCATTAAAAACCACCTCCTAACTAAAACTGGTCTGTAGAGACCAAGCATTAGTTTTACTTTGTTAATTCTTATATCTAGTTATTTATTAGTTAAATTAGTCCAATGACGTCCTTTAGTTTTCATTGTTGTCAAAAACACATATGACGCACTTTTCCTCGGTATACTCTGAGTTTATGTCACTGAACAGTTCATAAATGTCATCAAAGTGTTTTAATGTTCGTTATATTAGCGATTAATAGTCCATACTTATCCTTTTATTAAATTTTATGAAGTTACTTACATCATATAAAATTCGCAGCGTTGGAAATGAACAGCATTCGTCCGAATGATGTAGTAGAAAAAGCGTTCAAGAATGTTCCGTATTCCAGTTACGTGATTTCATAACGCCCTCGCGTTAATTATCTTTAAGGTGACGTAAAAATTTATTAGTATTTCCGTTAATCCATTCATATTACAAGGTAAACTGGACTGTGCTCACTCCTAAGAGCGCACAATTGAAAAATAATAAAGTTCCCGGAATCAATTATTTCCTCTCAGAGAATGAATTAGCATTTTATAAACGTGATCCACAACTTTTTTGACAAATTGGAAGTCCATAGTGATTCTGTGACTACCACAGGGCCGTTGTTCCCTACGGAAACATGGGCGATTGGACGAATCTCTAATATCTGAGAACGAGCGAAATATTCCAGTCCAAATTGAATGGAACTAATTGCCAAAAGTCACTAGCTGACTGTAAATTTCCATCTACGTAATGAATATACAAATTCTCAGAACAGTTGAGGTTATTTTTGCAGTGACGCATTTGTGGAAATTTTTTAATAGTAATAATTTTAAAAAATCTTGTTCAGTGGGTAATTTACGTAAATGAGGAGTTAGTTACTACACGTCTTATTTATTGGCCATGATTCACGCAGATTTGTTAATGTTGTTCGAACGCAGGTTTTCCCTACAGAATTCCTGGAAATTATGCTTCTGCAACCTGTTTACACGGCTAATGGTCGTAATTCCCCTGACCGCTAACGAGGCAATGAACTCTTTGAATTTCTCTCAGACGCGAGTTGCTGCTACTGGAGATGTATTTGAGGTATTCCCCGGACACTGGATTTATGAAGCCAATTCGCCCAGTTTTCCCAACCGGATAAAAAAAACTGCTTTGCTGCATTCCGGTCACCGTCCACTTATTCTCGTGTGAGCAACACTTTTCAATGAAATCGAAATCTTTGGCTCGTTGGCAGTGCAAGGAATTGTTCTCGAGTTTCAAGGTTTTAACGCCATGTAGGTTTCGTTATTGACGATAATTCTTATCCAGAATCAGTTGGATTTTCAGGTCCATTATATTGTTCTTTGTTTTCTCTTACGCTTTCAAAGAATATTTAGTTTCTCACATAGACTTTATCGTAAAGCAGTCCAGGTTCAGTGGATATGAAAACTGTTTATATCAGAGTTAACTAACGGCGTGAGACAATTAAAATCAGCAGATAAATCAATATAGAATTATTATTTATAACACATAATACCAGTCCGCCTTTTAAAAAGCAATTGCATTGTAATTTGTACAATGATTATCATCAATTACAAAAACCGGACAGCTTTCATCCCTACGGACATAATCATCCCTTCTTCCTCACGTTACACGTCACGTCTGACATGATAAAGTGAGGAAAAAAAGATGATTGTATCCGTAGGGATGAAAGCTACCCGGTTTTTAATTGAAGATTATCATTGTATAAATTACAATAAAATTGTTTTTTAAAAGGAGGACAGGAATAAGGGTATTATGACAAAACATTCATATATTGTTACATTTTTGTTTTTCAACATGGAATTTTACAACATACTCGTGGAATACAGAATTATTTGTCTTCAATAATAATTACTTTAGCGGGCAGACAACCATAAACTTGAGAAACAATTTGGAAGTAAGAAGGTTTCCATGTAACCTTAGTCTAACGGCTTTAACCTGAAGACTGAAATTTAAACGTCAGAAATACAATCGATGATATAAACACTAAATGATCAAAGAACTTAAAATAAGTTTTTAACACAATCTTAAGAAGTAATACAATAAGTGTTGAAATTATCACGGTCATACAAATTAAGCGTCGGATTAAATTTTAATATGCAAAATTTCAGGAATTTATATTTCACGAAATTGTGATTCTCTGTCTAATACAGAAGCGTTGTCAAAATCTAAACAATGATTATAGTGACACGCTGCTTGGTGATATAACCGTGTTACCAAGAAGACAGTTTAAAATTAGTCTTATGCTCTTTAATTCACATATATCGTTTGGTCGATATAACAGAAACCACAATCTGAACAATTCATTTTATAAATAACATGAATTTTTAAAAATTATATTTAAGTAACATTACAATCAGATCTTGTTAGAACAATATGCAATTGGTTTGACATTGATTTTGCGTGTATTGGTAATTAATCCTTTGGAAAGTCACCATAAGATATTATTTTGAATTACTTCAAGTCACGTAGCGTTAGATAGGTTTTTTTTGGCGTGCCTGAAGCTAGATCTAGTGCATTTATTCTTCACAGTCTATAGAAGTCTATATATATATTGGTGACCTGGTGGGGTCCAAATTTTGAGTGGTCAGTCGTCGCCTAGCCGATCACTGGAAATGTCTTCCTAACTTTCTGATGAAGGGGGCGGTGCCTCCGAAAGTTTAAAAAGCTCCAAACCTTACTAGGTTTCTGCCATCTGTGAACCTCAGGTAAATCACCTACTTTCTATCTCTCTTTCCTGTCATTATCTGTTTATATATATATATAAATATAATAGCTGTTGTTCAGTAGTCTGATAGCTAGAGAGTTTGGATGATTCTCAAGTTTCTTGAGATACTTAGTGCTGGAGGAGCTGACTACTTATTTGACAGAGTCGAAGTTTAAGCCCCTTCGGATGACAGAATTACAGATGTACAATGGGACTTCGGTTATCATTCGGAGAACTTTGGATTTGAAACTTCCCAGTATTTCAATAATGAATGTACTTGAATTACCCTAAACCATTAAGTATTATAGCTACTTTCTACACAAGCAATTTGTTTTCCACTGACAAGTTTGAGTTTCTCCCTGTGAGCCAATAGTAATTATTTGATTTATTATTTAGTAATTTCCATATATGTTTTCTCCAATTAAGGCTCCTGTCCAAATACATGCCAAGGTAGTGGCTTCTGTAACAGTAGAAAATTATAAGTAGGATCTTTCTTCCTTAACGATACCATAAAATAAAAATTTGACAATAATAACAGAAAATGTAACTTTCTAAATAATTGTGTCAGTTAATTTGATGAAATTCCACAGAAACATAAAAAATTACTGCATTATGTGGGTGGCTTACTCCATGTAACATTGTTTTGGTTGAGACAGGAATTAATCTTAGATAATCTTATGTCCATTTACTTAGAAATAAATTCCATAGGGTACAGATGGACCCCTGGATTTATTTATAGCGTTGTTCAGGTTATAAAAATGATGGACAGGATTGGATAATTGTATAGCTCTGTCAACCAAGTTGTAAGCAATGGATCGGTTCTGTGCTGCATGATGATCAGATAAAAAAATTCAGAACACGGTCTGAAAATATTCGTTTGTGGAGCCAAATAAAACATTAAATTATGATGACAATGGGAAACTGTTCACTATCAAAAGTAAATTGTAAATGTGGATTATAGCCATTAAAAACAGTTAAAATGTCAACAATACAATAATAATGAATAATACATATAATGTTATCAAGATATCTGTGATAAGTAACAGGTTTGAAATTATGTTTCTCATTACCATTTCTGCAAGAACGTCCGACACTTCCAAATATTACCGTAATTGTTTCTCAGGTTTTTTTTGGTTGCCTGTAGAAAGGTTCTATTTTCTTTATTATTTTTACAGATGTTAATATCTATGTTTTATTAAAAGTTTATTCTAAATTATACATTCGTTTGACTGCAACGCAAGCAACATGTCTCATCGACGTTTGTCATTTTTATCACCGAAGTACTAATGGGATCACTATAGTAACTAAAAGATTCGTTTAATCTTAACATTATTACACACTCAAATATTATTTAATTCAAGATACAGAAAATTAATCATGCAATTTTAACACATCTCTTCAGCACCTTGAACATTTGGTGATCTTTATGTAATTCAAATTTTCAAATCAAAAGTTTGCCAAATTCGGCTTCCTTTTTACACTTTTGTGATGTGTTTATATTATCACTTTATTTTGTGCGTTAAGTGGCTACCTACCTCTTTACCTAAGTGGTATGTATTTAACTCAGACATTTTATATTTTATCTCTTTTTTCGTTAAAAAATATTAATTTTGTGTCGTATAGCGGTTATATTCTTACTCGTTACCGATAGTGAAAGTGGTGTTACGAGACACCTTATTCGCACTTGCAACGTAAGTAAGTTTGTAGTTCCAAGGCTCTGTTTACGGAACACCGAAATAGCGGCAACCCTGTTGACACTGACCTCTCTAGGCTGGAACACGTGGGGAAAGAGGCGATGACGTCAGCGTTCCTTTCTCCCACCGCCAATGCACCTCACCTGGACGGGCACGGCGACGGCCCTGCATCTATTACGTAATAATTACATTTATTACAACTCTTCTCCGGTCATCGTACGTTGCGCGAGGGATTGGATAAAAACCATGCCGCGGTCAAATCCCCAAATAGTTTGGCACATCTCGAGTCCTCGCTTCTGTCGGTGGAAACATCGACAACCAAGCAATGGTTGCAATCTTATAAAAATACTTGACAGTAAAGATAGCGTCATTTCCACCGAACCTTGTAGTGAAACTATGCATTCACCTTAAACAACTTCTGCTCATTCTTATTACTACTTCACTTAAATATCTTGCGTCATTGTTTACGTCCATTTATGCAGCTGCGTAAGTATTTACGATCCAATGGAAAGTTTTCCCGAACTTTGGTTTCACACGAACAAAAATATTTAACTATGATTCTTACGTTTTACATCGCCATGGGTTTTCAATTAGTCTCACTAATAATAGCATATTTACTAATAAATATTTATTAATTAGGAAGAAATTTTTAATGTTGTCGAAAGTTACATGTTTATGATTCTGTAAACTGAAAACGTTTTCTAAAAAACTATTTTGTTCTGTAGAATTGATTAGTACAATATTATTAACCCAAAGATCCTTTTTTGAAAATTTTAACAATGTTAATGTACAGATATTTATTAATGAAGTTTGGAATTATTTTTGAAACGGGTGTAATATTTAAGAATCAAAATTAAAAATCAGTCATAACAAATTTATAATCCTTGAGGACAAGAGAATTGTTTTTAAGTGAAGCCTGACATCAGTCTATGAATATGATATATATATAATTTTTAATAATTTTTTATAAATTCAATACAGTACACAATTGTTACTGATCTCATTTTACACCGTGCTCTTGATGCAGTTGGTCCACCGCCTTCCAAGCTTCCCGATACTCTGTGGAAAAAAGGTTTGTGGTTGTGCACCAAGCCACGTATGCAACGCTTCATGCTCTGGCGTTTGCTCTCGAGTTCGTAGTGTTGAATCCTTGTTTCATGTCCTGTGACGACTCTTTGCAGGAACGTTTCGCCTTCGTTTAGCATGACGGTCCAGTAGGAGCTGACACATTCTCACGCCCCGCTCTTTCCTCCTTTCCTCATCCCTCACACATGCTCAACCACTTTTGAACTTGTGGCAAAACATGGTCCCGCATTTTCTTGAAAGTCTGCCGGCCATCTTTACACCGCTATAGCGCAAAGCGGACGGATGTGATAACATCGTAACCTACCTCAGGCGAATATCTAAGTTCAATCTAGCGGTTGATGAGCACACACAAGGCCGTAAAGCCAACCTAAACATAATTAGAGCAACATTGCACATTATTGATTCGTATATAATGTTAACTCCATGCCCGAACTTTTATTTCTCGTGACTCCACATTTTTCTTGAACCATCCTATACCTTTAAATTTCACATAATTTATGTGGGCATAAACTTAAAGCTATGTTTTCATTTTGCTGTTAAGAATAAAGCAACCATAATTTCACACAATATTTTGAAGTCACCTATTTTCCCACTAAACTGCCGTTACGTACGATAAAAAGATCAAGTTCTTAACAGTCAAACACCAACACTCTCCTCCTCTCATATATTATATATAATACACAAAGTAAATGATATAATTTACGGTATTTAAATTAGAAGATGCTAATTTCTTTAAAAATTGAAATTAATTAATTTCAAGTTACGTTACAATAGGCATTATATAATTGTATATATTACATAATATATAAATTTATAAAATATGGCCGACATAACGGTTAAAATAAATTTAATCATTGAATTAGTTAATAGTTTCAATTTACAATGAATTTGCAATTAAAATTGTAAGCAAAACACAACGTTCCTTCCCTTTATTCTTCTCTTCAAGTGATTATTATTATTCTTAATGATATAATGTACAATTTAGTCTTTCTTCAACGACTAACCTTGGCCAAAAAAATATTTTTTTGGAAATTCTCGAAAATGTGTTGTTATCTTGGGGCTTCGCCGCCCTCGCTCACGGTAAAGATTTATACGACTTAACCGTCCTTTAAAACATATTCATCTCAGGAGAAATTGTACGACGACAAAGACTATGAATCCGAATAACGAGTCGTCCACTTGATTTCCGGCCCAGAAATGATGGGAATCATTGAACTATTCGGAACGGGAAAGTAGAGACGGTGAGGAACATTTTTTTATTGTCTATACTACTGATTTACAATCCGTTCACTTGTAACAATTAGTAAATCGTTTACAAAATGTAACAAGAGAATCTAAATTATAAATTTAAAATATGATTTTGCTTTATTCTATGGACATGTTCACTGAATATGGGTTCGGGTGATTGCTCGATCTCGTTTGACGCCTCTTCCTTCGTTGGGTGATAACTTTTGTCAAAGTTGAGATTTACAACTCTTTGTATAGATATTTGTTTGATACGAACCACGGTGCGTTGCATAAGTATCTTAAATGTACGGGTTCTTCGGATTGACTCACAAAAATATTCTAACCTATTTATTTTTTACCAAACACGTGTCATTTAGTAATAAATTTCTTAAATGCGGATAATCACACCCAAATGTATTATACAATGGAATAGTAACTATGGGAACGTATTTAAGATATAATATAATTGAGCTGCATATGTTCTTAGTTTACACCAAGAGTATTTTACGAACTGTAGACCCTGTTCGTCTATGTTCCAGTTTTAGGAATTATTAAAATGCTAAATCTCTTACTTCTACATGGACCATGATACCAACAGTGATACAAAATAAGTAGAGGAATTGAGCGTAATTATGAATGAAAATAATGAAATAACTCATATTCATACGATTTTATGATTGAGTTTCCATATTTCATTTATTTTGTGTCTTGACAGAATTTCTATAAAGCGATAAGGTTTATTGAAAACATAGCAAAGGCATATAATAGTCACATTATCGTTGTTGAAGGTGCTGGAGTCCAATCAAAAATTACAAGAAATATTATTGATATCTTAACATTTTTTAGTGGACAACGCAATAAAATTCGCTTGTGTTGCCCTAATTTTTGGTCCAATGCCGCTACCTTGGAACGGGCTCCGCAATCACTCGTTACCTCTTATCAGCAAAAATCTAGTTGGAGTGGTAAAGGATTGTTACCACACCGAAGGACTTTCCAGTCAGTGCCCAACCCGCGAACCGTTACTCGTTTCCTCAGAAACTATGTATTTATAATAGCAGATCCACACAATCACTTTCAATATTTCATTGACATACACTTATTATTTATGAACATAAAGGTATAGTAGTCGTATTATAGCAACTATTGCTACCATCCTCTCACGAAAATTTCGTCTTGAAAATTTCCCTATGATATAAGATTTAATATCTGGTCGAAAGTGAAATATGAATATTTGGTATTCTGTATATCTAATATCAATAATAATTAATAATAAGTACTTTGTAAACTGCGACTGTAACCAGCTCATAAAATGCAGACAGCGAATTTATTAAATTTCATCTGAATGTCTGTCTCCTAATAATGATAAAATATCAATTTTACTCACTTTTTACAGATTACTCTTATTTATTTTAGCTGCAAATGACATCAAGTTGCCTATAGTTATTCATAAAACATAACTTCATTTCTATAGAAAAATATTTCTTGATTAATTATATTATATACCAAAATAGTAAGAACCGTTAAAATAATATGACTTTTCATCTATCTTAATGTTCGTTCTATAGAAATTCATTCTTGTACAATGTTCAAACTTTATAATTAAATATTAGTGTTAATTACAAATGCTACTGATTTATCGTGTTTTTTTCAACAATTTATTTAACTCTTAGTCAATAAAAATTATGTATCAACTAAAACTACGGATCATGAGCTATTCACTAAAAAATGTATTTTATTTAATGCGTTCGAAGTCTAATAATGTTAGAGTGTGAAAGTCTGAGGGAAAAGAAACTCTGGAAGAATAATAATGTTCCCAGTGCTAGTAAACTTTTGTTGCTATATTTTGGATTTTCAATAATGAATATTTCCTCAAATTTTATTGGTGAAAAAGGAAAATTGTTTGAGGAGTCCGCTTGACTAGCAAACTGAATGCAGTTTTCGTTCTCTAGTAGTTGTTGCTATATTTTCTCTAACGTCCACCTAGATTTAGTTCAAATCAGCTTTCTACTTGCTAAACGGCTGCGGGTCAATTGGCAGAAGCTACAGTCTCCTTTAGTAGGTCGTTCATATACTATTATGCCGCGATATAAGGTCACTGTAATTGACAGTTATTGGAACTAAGTATTTTTCCTTGTCCACCCAGAACAAATTATTAACATTCCGTGTCCCCAGACGTCTATCCATTGTGTTTTAAGTTATTTATTGAAGTGAAACATAACAAAAATATTGAGAATTATTGGTGTAAATTGTTGTGAATACCCTACACAGTGCATCTTTATTGGTTTTAATGGAATAATCTTTACCAATCTATAAAAGCTGTGTTACATAAAGCGAGAACTAAAAAGCTGGAGTTCGATGCTCCTCTTTTGTGAGTGTTAGTCAAGGTCAGCTCCTGTGGATTAGACATCCTTCCACACCTCTGAACGGAGAAGGGGGTCTAAGCAGCGTAGAAGATCGACGCCCAATTTCAGCCTGTGAATCGACGACTTTGAGGATGAAAAAACGTGATGAATTGCACTTTCAAGCTCTGACCTTGTGTGAGATGAAGGGCAGAGGAGTTATTCGTGAAATAAGCTTACTTCTTTAAAACCTCTCACTTTTGGAGGAATTTGCTGAGAACGTTTAATTTTTCTGAATGATGTCAGGTTAATTGCCACCTTTTCGTCTTTGGTTTAATGGGATAACAACTAGTTTGAAGAACAGTGAATTTTGTTCTCCGAGGTTGCTCTAGTCTGCCACACCCAAACTGTTTGTTAAATGATCCATGACATGATTCGCTCCAGTACTCATAGGCATAATGTGCAGTCTACCTACTGCAAAAATCAAACGGAGATATACCAGAAACGAATATCTGAGAAACAAGCTCTATAAGTTTATAGCTAAAATTTAATTTCTCTCTGAATAATGGAGAAGGTGCAATGACGCCGAAGAACGAATATAAGATATCGTTCAGACGGTTGAGATCGTTAAAAAATACCAATTACCAGATCCCTGTAAATTTTATGAAAATATTTGATAAAAAAATCATGGATATTCTCTTTCTTATGATGGGTGGCTACGAATATGTCCAACTATAACTATCTACTCTTAACTTTATCCTGCCCAGCACGTAGGTGTTTCGTTCATTTGCTGTATTTTAAATGTTTATTACATCTTACCATCATATTAGACACATAACACAACAGTCTTCATGCCTTCAGACATATGCTATTGTTTGTCAGTTTAAGAAGCAAAACACAGCAGATCTAATAATTATCACAATGCTCAATTTAATGATAGGAAAGTATAATTTTCAGCAACCGCGCTGTAGGCCTATATTCCCTCCTAGAAGAAGTACTAAACAAATTAAATAGGAAACTCTTCCCGTGATCCGTCAAAAATGTTTGGTTGTGTAGATTTCAATATCCTTTAAAAATTAATAAATTATGTGGCACAACTATGTCTAATTTATAGTTTACGTCTAACCTATCTGACAGGAAACAAAAATTTATACAGAATAATTCATTTTGAGAAACATTAAGTTCTATTTTGGGTTCACTGTTATTCTTAATTCATAAAAAAGCTGTCAATATAATATATTATACCTGTTAATGCATATGACATTATATTTAACTGCCAATCATATTAGTATTCTAGAATACATTTCATTTACTTAAAATTGTATCTGATTGCCTTTTATAACAATTTTTTTTTTCAAAATTAACTGAAATAACACATCAAAATTTTAAATGTAGCTAAAAAATTTTCATTAGGCTTTCTCAAGTGGGGTCACTGTGAAATAAAACTCCATCATCAAAATAATGTATTTAATTTGTAGATAAATATTAGTAATAATTTGATTAATTTTGAAAAATTATGTCTTCAGATGCAGACCATAATGAGCAAGTTATCCATGTTCTACAAGCCTTATGTGTTGGCCATAGTGTCAATTGGTTATGTCCTGGGAGAACTTGGGCATTATCTCATTGGTGTCACCACCAAAGCAATGGCAAATGACTTGCATTATGGTGATATTTCCTGCCAGCTAAACACCTCTGAATTTAGCATTGCACAACTGCCTGTTAACTGTGAAGATGGAAATAACTCAGAGACGTATGTATTTGCCTCTGGATACTGTAATTTGAGTGATTTCTTCCATTTCTCCTATGATATTTTTCTATCATTTAATAACCCTGATCATATGATAAAAATAATGGAATCATTTATTCTTGATATTAACTTTCATATTTGTTGAGAGGAGAAGAAATAAACAGAATCTTATATCCATAATAATAGTAAATTATCATTGCCAAAACAAGTTTAAATTAAGCAAATGTAATTAACAGAGTATGTACAAGACTATCTTAATGGTAATAAGTAATACATAATTTCATAGTTAAAATAACTAATATCTTGTTTTAATTCAAGGAATTCTTCAACACCATATACTATTTTATTATATGATAACTTTTTACAGTATACAATACTTTTGGAGTAGGTAGCTTTCTAATATTCAGAGGCAGCCTCTCATGTCCACAGTTGGTTTAAGTTGTTCTTAGTGGAGAGATTATTCTGCTACTGGTTTCTTATGATGATAAAAATATAAATGCCGGCTTCTTGAATTCGGAGCTTGAAAACCCCACTTTAGGCAAGCTATAAGATGAAGAACAGTAACAGTTAGGATATTCATTTGGAGAAAGAGTGATCTTGCGGGAGTAGCAGTGGGTTCACACCTGCCACATTATGAAGAGCTCTTTTTTAGCTCAACCACAGTCTCACTCCATATAGATGACACTGGAAAATGCCATAATAGGTTGTTCTTAAATCTTCATAGCACTGTAGGACACCATTTATCAGTTATTGGCCTCAAGACATTATTTCCACATTTCACCAATTGGGTTCAGCTAGATAGGTATGTTGTTTCAAAAAGTTTCTCCAATAGTATTTTATTTGTATCAAAGGCTTTACTCAGATCCAACATATATGTTTACAAGTTCTTTATAATCGAAGGCATCTAGGATTCCTTCATGGAAATTATTTAGCAGTGTGTTGGTAGAACTCCATATTGGAAACCATATTGGTCAATATCTAAAACATTATTACTCTCAAGAAATTTTGTTACTCTACTTTCAAATGCATTTTCCAATACTTTGGACATAATAGGTTCAAGAGCAATTGGTCTGTATGAAATAATCATCTCATATGTACTATATCTTAAAACCTAAAATATTAGGTAATGTCCAACTTCCAGTTCATTCAAAACTTATTTTACTAACTCTAAATATAAATTAAAGTATTCCAAAAGTGATTTTTTTTTAAAAAAAATCACTAAGCAAACCTTGTTTAATAAAGAATATTTAGTTACTAGGATATTAGATAGGAAAGAAAATTAAATCACTCACAGGATATAGAAATCTGATAAATACACATTTAATATTAACCAATTTATTCTTTTCACAGGTGTATGAGTTATAATATCAATGGAACACCATATTGTGAGTGGAGTTACAATGGTCAAGGTATTGACTATCAGGTTTTAGCAGGGCCCAGTTTTATTGCAGTATTTACAATTGTTGGTGTAATAATGGGAGTTTTGGCTGATAGATATAACAGGTAAATATAAGAATTTACATTTTATAATTTCATGCATGAAAAATAACAGGTAAAATTTTAAACCTATAAAATCAACTTTGAATTATTTTCAAGTAATTCCAGAGTAGACAGAATATAATATTTAGGTGAGAACATAATATTTACAATAAGTTCCCATAAAAATCTTACAGAATCAAATGCTAAATTATTAGAATCTTTTCTTTTTAAAAACTGTATTGTTTCTTGTGTGTACACAAAATTGCATTCAAATATCTTAGTAATTCAAAACCTTATTACCTTAATATGCAATGTATCTTTATTAACAGCACAAATGCCACAAATTTAAGGAAGATGTTATATAACAAACTGCCTATAAAAATAACATAACTAAAAAACTTAAAAGCTTGAGACTAAATTTAAAAGCAAATTTACAGGATAGCTACTTCTATTTTGTTGATGAATATTTAAATCATCATCAATAAATTAAAATTGTATACATTTTCTTGTGTGTGTATGTTTGTGCATGCAGGTGTATGAACAGTATAAAGTTAAGCAATTAAGACCTGTCGTAAACATATTCTGTATGAATAAAATACTACTACTACTATTTATTGCAAATATTTTCAACAGAGTCCGATGTCTTGCAATCTGCACTCTTGTCTTCAGTATTGCCATTGTGCTAACTGGTTCGGTGCAAAAATTTTGGCAGCTAGTTATACTTCGTATGATAATGGCAGCTGGGTAAGTGATATATTTTTTAAGTAAAATTTTCATGAGTTGAAATTTAAACTCATTAGATTCACATTCTTTATTTCCATACAATATGGAATTATTAACTTCACACTGGCACTGTAGGGGATTTAATTGCAAATTTGTTAATCACTAAATGAATCATCTATATAGCTGGAAAAACAGAATTTAAATTACACCCTTTATTTAACATTAAATTAAGCTAATTTAAAAATAATAAATGTGAAGCAGTGAAATAACTATCATAAAACAAGTATATATTGTGTCACACTTATAAATCATATTCAATTAGTGAGAAATATTTGTAATCAATATATGTTATTAATTTACAGTGAATCTGCTTGTAACCCTATGGCAACTGGTATCCTGTCAGATATTTTCCCTGAAGATAAGCGTGGATTGGTTATGTCCATTTTCAATTGGGGTATATATGGCGGCTATGGCATTGCTTTTCCTGTTGGTCGCTATGTTCCTAAATTAAATGCCTGGGACCTTGTAAGTTCATAAAACTGATATATCATCAAAATATAATTTTTTTAATTGCTCATTAAAGATGTTCATATTTGTATGTGAAGAATACCAGAATATAAACAATCTAAACTCAGATGACATGAATTTATAGAAAATGGAAATATTTTTGTAATTATATAATTATAATAAAAGAAAAGTTTACTATATTTTTTTAACTACAGGGATGGAGAGTGTGCTACTATGGAGCTGGTATTGTGGGTATTATTATTGCAATTTTAACTTGGTTCACACTGAAAGAGCCTGAAAGACAGACTATAGGAGAAGAAAATACAGTATCTACCAATAATCAGAATGATGGAAGCAGAAAGAAGGCACCTGGAGCATGGAGAGTTATGATTCAACCAAGAGTTATTTTATTATGTCTTGCTGCCTCAATTAGGCATACAGGTTAGTATATAATTTCGATATTTTTATTAAAGTTTATGTAAATAATAGATCCTGAAAATTAATAAAACTTTTATATTTTTCTTTTGCTTCAATTAGGTGGAATGTGCTTTGCTTACAACTGTGATCTCTACTTCGTTCAGTACTTCCCTGATTATGATCTTGGTTGGTGGCTATTTGCTGTCACTATTGTTATCGGTAGTATTGGTGTTGTAGTAGGAGGTGTTGTGTCTGACAAGTTTGTAGCAAAAATGGGTATTCGATCTCGTGTTGCTGTACTATCTATTAGTCAGGTAAAATTATTTTTTTTAAGACATATTAATTCAAATGAATAATTTTTTATTGCATCAAGTTGTGCACTTAATAAAATGAGTTAGTATACATGAGGCAAATATTTAAAATTATGTGTTTTATTCATTTTTAGTTGATTGCAACACCTTTTGCTTTTGGAAGTGTTTACTTTGGACCTCTATGGGCTATGATAACACTGGGAATTTCATATTTCTTTGGTAAGTTAAGATCTATATATATATATATATATATATATATATATATATATATATATATATATATATGTCACACATTGGATAATTGGATAGAAAGAAAGATAGAAATATTTGGGAGAAAGGCAGGAAATTCTCTCTTCGAAATCATATGTACAGCATAGTATCATGCTCAAAGAAATACAAATGTTAAGCTTAGAAAGGAATGGAAGAAGGATGAATGACTGAAAATATTTGATGTGGCCAGGACTCGAACCTAGGTACATGAAGTCAGCAGTGTAACCGCCACTAGAGCCGTATAATTCAGGCCTCATTACCACCTCTGTCCACATAAAATCAACTAACACCCTTCAGTACCTCCACTTTTCCAGTTGCCACCCTGAACATACCAAACGATCCCTCCCCTACAGTCTTGCCCTTAGCGGAGCCCGCATATGCTCTACTTTGGACAGTCTAGCGTCCTATACCGACCGAATATTCAATGCCTTCCGGAACAGAAATTACCCCACAGACCTCCTCCAAAAGTGAATTACCCGTGCCCTCTCCACCTCCCAAATAGTCAGTCCCACCCCTAACCATCATACAGAACGTAGTCTTCCTCTAACCACTACCTACTTCCCCGGACTACGTAAACTGAACTCTTTCCTCCACCTTGCCTACACTGGACTACAATCCAACCTGGACATGAAGAACATCCTCCCGACCATACTACCCACCTGTCCAAGGGTTGCCTTTAGGCGCCCACCCAACCTCAGTAATATCCTGGTCAGACCCTACAAACCCCAACCACAATTGGTTGCAGACCGTGTGGCAGAAACAGATGCCATGTATGCCCAATACTCCCACCTACCACGACCTTCCAGAGCCCGACCAACAGAACTACCTACAAAATTAGGGAAAACATAACCTGTCTGTCCTCCCACACTATCTACAAAATAAACTGCACACTCTGTCCAGCCTTTTATATCGGTCAGACAAAGAGACCCCTCCCCGAACGGATTGCCAACCACCACAGCACAGTAAAACTCCTCAAAACCCAATTCCCCATAGCCGCCCATGCCCATAGCCACAACACCAACAACTTCAACCAGTGCTTCACACTGACCCCCCTCTAAGCCCTACCTCCCAACTCATCAGAAGCTGAACTCCATCTGTGGGAACTTTCATTCCAGCATGTCCTACAGTCCAGACAAAGCCCTGGACTCAACATCCTATAACTCTTTATCTCCAACCTTCCCCCCCCCCCCCCAAAGCACGAGTCCATTGGAATTGTACATACAATAAAACCTTCTGTGTGTGTGTATACCTTGCCTTTTGTTTGAATGGTGGTTGTATGTATGTATGTATGTATGTATGTATGAGAGTGTGTATCAATATTTAAATATTGACACCTCTAAGGGTGAATGTGTTTGAATGAATGTGTGTCAAGCTGGGGGTGTTAGTATGCATCTCCCCAACCCCCATCAAGTCCTTGCCTCTTCCCAGACCCTTATTGAGAGAGAAAGTTGGTGAACTGGTGGGGTCAATTGTTTACAACCTAAGTTAGCAGAGTAGCAAATTTTGGCTGCTCAGTCGTCGGCTAGCCGATCACTGGAAGTGTCTTCCTGACTTTCTGATGAAGGGGGCGGTGTCTCCAAAAATTCAAGTACTCTAAACCTCACAAGGTGTCTACCATCTATGAACCTCAGGTAAGTCATCTTCTTTCTATCTCTCTGTCCTTTCCCCTTTAATTGTTTTAATAAACATGACAATGTCATTTCCTGACTCATATATATATATATACACACACACACACAAATGCGTCAGGGAATGACATTGTCAGGTTACTTAAAACAATTAAAAAAGAGATAGAAAGTAGGTGACTTCCTGAGGTTCACAGATGGCAGGCACCTTGTAAGGTTTAGAGACTTTAAATTATCAGAAGCAACCATGATATTGTTATCCTCCCAGCTGACAAGAGCTCCACCACTGTCGTTAGGGAGGAGAGAGATAGAGGTGTCATGTGACACGGGGGTCAAAAAGGTAACTGTGGAAGTGGAGGTGTTAATGGTGTGAAAAACAAGGAGCGGTAGTTGAGATTAGACAAGTTGAAGGTGGATTTAAGAGTTAGGGGTGACCTAAGTGGTGATATAAATACTGCCGTCTAAAGTAGAAAGGCAATAAGTAAAAAAAAATTACTTTTGAAAATATTTCACAGATAAATGTATGATAATTAATTTATAACAATTCATATTTCTTGGTATGGATAAAACCATATTTCAAAGAGATATGGGGTTTATGTAAATGTTAAAGCTCAAAAGAACTTAGTCTCTTGATTTTTCAAAAGCCTTTTTTTAGACTTACTGCCTTTCTCTTTGGACAGCAGAATACAAGTAAGGAAATGACATTTTCAAAATAATTAACACAATTAGTAAGAACAAGAAAGAGAAATAGAAATGTAGTGGCTTACCTGGAGTGTAAAAATGGCAAACACCATGATATTTATTACTAATATTTATTGATTATTATTATTATATTATTATTTTTCCAGTAAACAGTTGCTAATTATTCCATAAAAATTCTATCATACTAAAAAATGAATTTGTATTACATATTAAATAAGTTTGTTTTTACAGCTGAGATGTGGTTTGGTATTGTATTTGCAATACTTGTGGAGATTGTTCCATTATCTGTTCGCTCAACCACTGTTGGTGTATTTCTATTTGTGATGAACAATATTGGAGGAAACCTACCAATTCTTGTAGAGCCTGTTAGAAATTCAATTGGTTTCCGAGAGTCTCTATACATCTTTTATGCTGGTGCTTACTTAATCAGTAAGTATTTTTTTTACACTTCAGTAAAAATATATTCTTCATAATAACAAAGTTCAACATCAACTTGAACAAATTCACATTAATGATTATTTTCATAGAAATAAAATGTATAATTCTTTTTACAGGTTCATTCATGTTCCTGTTTACAATGTTCCTAATGGGTGGACCAGTCAAAGAAACAGAACCAGTTGATGTGGGACATGAAAACATAGGATTTTCAATGGAAAGAATACCCAATGGTAATGGAGTAGTTAAGAATGGACCAGCTGACAATAGCCGACTGTGATTTAATGTAGCTGTTATTTGAGATGAAGAAATTACATTACTGTGCTAGTATGAGATAGCACTTGTGGTGTGTAATCCTATGGTCAAATTATGAGTAGTTTGACTAATTTGAGTGACAACTTCAATATCTGAAGTTTACTTTAAAACAAATTATTAAATAGCACTGTTAAAGCAATATTTTGTATTTTAACATGTTCAGTACTATGAATTTATGTGATCACTGACAGTGGGCACAGTTTTATTTCTTTTGAATGTACAAATTACCATATAATATTATTAAAATTCAGTAATATATGCAGTCAGTAATAAGTTCTGCTAAAACAGATTTGTAATTAACATTACTGGCAGTAAGATGTCTGATGTTTAGTGATATGACTGATATCTCTTATTTTTATACTGTGTAAACATATTTATGTATGAGAAGGTCATTCAATCTGTACACTTTTCAATACTGTTGTATATGCAGTTGACATCTCAATGGGAAATTGCTATTCAAAATGTAATACATTCTGAACTTATCACATGGCAGGAAGCATACATAACAATTCAGTCTTATGATTCATCCTGAATGTTCACTAAAGAACATGAATTGCATTAAAGAATATGTACAATTTGTTATAATGTATAAACCATGAACAAAATTTCTTAAATTCCATATCTGTGATAGTAAATAAAAGCAATTTCTTGTAATGATAGCTAATGTAAATAACATTATTTTCATACCTATGAAAACTGTTTCAGCTTTTCAATTTTTTGAAAAACATTTAAAATGTGAAGTAACATTTAAATTATAATGGTAGAATATCAAATAGTTGTAAAATATCATCAATTGTTATTTTATTTATTATGTCTCTAAACTAAAACTACAAAAAAAGCATTTATTCTCTCCAATGCATAAAGTACTATGGACTGCAAGATGATTAATGTATCTGCTGTACAAATAAAAAAAACAATAATTTTGTAACAAGATAAAATATGAAATCTGAAAAATTTAATAGTTTATCAAACTTTTTGACTGTCAATGTAATTCTTTTCTGAGTTCTATCATAATTTGAGGAAAGTATATAGAAATTATATTTTCTAATCAACATTATGCTTATTATCAAACCATTAAATTGAATAAATGTAATAAGAAATGAAACCAAAAAATTAAAGCGAGATTAGCTTAAAAAAACAACAGGGTACTCAATGCATGTTAATCTCCATTAAAATATCTCTGTCAGCTGAATTGAATGCTATGGAAATAAATTGTAATGAAGTGTGAATTTACCTCAATTTACAAAAAATTCAATAATATATCTATTGAATGTGAGCCTTAATAGTCAAATAGAAAATTATAAATGGTATTGTAAATGGTGAGATAGTAGATAAAATAAGTTTTATAATAAAATAAAACTTCTATGTGTAAATTGTAAAATGACATTGTAAAAATTATTATAAATTATGACAAAATAAATAAATTAAGTATGCTTCATAATACAGTCAATGCTATTTTGATAGAAAATTATAAAAATTTGTACTGAAATAAAATATGTTTCACACATTGAAAGCCCTTTTTCTGAATTGTCAGTGTTCTGACAGAGTTGATGCTGTGTGCCTTCAAACCAATTCCACACTTCTTTACTTTTCTCCTTTAATTAATTTCCTCCAGATCTCCAAATTAATGATGGAGAGTCCTTGATACCACAATAGTGACACATAATTTACTTTCCTTTGATTAATATAATCAATCTACTTATTAAACATTATCTGATAACACATTCTTTATTTTGTTAGTCTAATTAAATGGTGATTTGAGGATTGGTGTTATTTTGATGCAAATTACTTGGCTCCAGTTTCCTTATATCAGGCCAGGTCTACTTCAAATAAGTGATGTTGTTTCTTAAGGCAATGTACACCAAAACCAGAAACATGAGACTTCTCACAATAACGCAACTGACAAAGCTGTGTATTGCAATTCGAGGTTAATATTTATGGCATGTAAACAGCTAGGGTCAAAAGAAACCTGGTTAAAATTGTTTATTATGGCTTTTAAATAGTATACATTAAATAAAATTTCTTGAGGCAGCTGATAATTACGAAGATAGAAAATTATAATGTGTGACATCATTACTTTTATTATATTCTCAATATCACTTTTCAATTCCTTATATCTAGTTAACAGCTTATAAAAAATAAGTCAAATTAATCTTGTTTTCTTCCTATTTTACTTTATAGAGTTAAAACTATATACGTTTATCATTGGTAATATTGTCGCATTTCATATACCATGTTGATATGTTGACTTAAAGAGTCTGGGTCAAGACTGTACACAAAAAATAAACATTCATTAAGAATAGCCTTACAAAATATTTACATTTAATGACACATTTTCGTTTTAAAAAAATTAATTCCAATAAATTATTAAGTGAATCTGACTGACAATTAATTAAATTGTGTTAATTCACTTGTCTGTATAAATGCTCCTTTATAACCATTAGGTCTGAATTTGTTGTGAATAGGTACCAGTATTTTATCAGAAGCTGTACAGGTTTTTAAAGCCTTTGGCCAATGTTTTGGATGAAAATTGACACATCAGCCTAACAAACCTCTTTTGAATGATTAAATTTGCTTTCCCTGATGAATTAGCACGAAATATGATGCCACAAATTGTAACAGAGTAGAAATATGAAGAGTAAAACAATTTTCTAATTTTAGAATAACTGGTTGAAGTGTTTCTGAGAGGGAATATTTATTTCCTCTTTATTAAATTCTGGTATTAACTTAAGTAATCTTGTATGATACCTATATTAATTTGTTCTGAATCAGCTTGTTATCTCTATAACTCTGATTTCTTATAATGCGCGTTTTTTTTCTTCAGAAAATCAACAAGGGGTTTACTTTCAGCAGTCTCGTAATCAAAAATTTTGGGGGAAATTATAGGAGCAGTAACATTTAACTACAGAACTTTCTATTTCATTTCGTTATGCGTACTACTGAAATGGCAAAATAAATATTTTTCTCATTGAGCGTTTAATGAGCTGTTAAATACGAGCGTATGGATCAAATATCATAACAAACATTTAAGTCGGAGGAAAATACCAGGATATTAATATTATGGTTTAATTCTGCCTCCAGCCTATAACAGCTTTTAAATTAATCTTTGTAGTTTTTTAGATTAGTAATTCGCCTAATTGTGTTCCTCTGCAGGTGTGAAGAACATATGTAATTTCCAGTCTTGCTTTGCTCAAGTTTTTAAACATGTTTTTCTTGGCTGTACCTTAGCGCTTTTGCACAAATTTTTGACGAAGTTTCGTGTTACTTGACTTACCCGCTGCATACAGAGTGTTCAAAGATAACCAAATAGTAAGAAACAATCAGGGGTTCATTGTCATTAGATACTAAATAAAACAACTTTTTATTAAAAACTTAGATTTTTCATCACCACTAGTCGATTTCTCCAACCAAACTTTGCTCTAATTTCTAAGTCGTTTTGCAATAGCGTACGTATTGCATAACAGCCGAAAGCTCTGAAGATTACATATATTGCCTAAAGGCGTCTAGGGCCGCTGTTTGTGAAAGTCATCTAGTGCACTGAGACGTGGAGTTGCCTTGCTGTACATAAATGTCTTGTAAGTAACGAGTATTCTATTGCGTCTTCACGTAAACTTTTCATGAAGTTGTTCGTAAATTCATTTCCGACATAACATGACATTATTCAAGTTTATTCAGCTGGCGAATTTTAACTTACGTACACATACCTGTCAAAACAGTAATGTATCCCAATTGTCAATACGAGAGATTTCGGTTAGACGTACTTAAGTAGGAATCATCAAATTATTTGTTTTATTACAGAAAGTTTTAGTTGGAGTAGTGTGTTTAAGACTTGTAAAACGAACACAATGGGTGCTGGTAATACAACATGCAAGAAATCTAAATCTACCGAAAATGGTATGTCTCTCAAACAATATATAACCTTACTAACCGATCTGCATGTAAGGAAAAAGGGTTGTGGGTATAATGTTGCACTTTATTGTTTGAAGAAAATTTAAGATAAAATGTTGCAGCCGTGTATTGTTTATGTATTGTGTAATATATATATATATATATATATATAAGTGTGTGTCACAGCTTGTAAACTTTTCCCTTTCTCATAATTTTTGTTATATCAGTAATATTATTTTCTGAAATATGTCATTATAAAATCTGGCAGTTCTTGTGAAGCAAGTATTGTCATAGGCTTCTTTTCTATTGACATTATTATATTAGTTCACATATTCATATGTATTGGCCAAAGAAGTTGAAGTACAAATTGTTTACTGTTGTTAGCGAGGGAAAATAGCATAATTAATTCTCATAATATTTCCTATTAAATTTTATTGTTTGTCACAGACGACTGAAATGCTTAATTCTCTGAAAAATGTTATTTCTACCATTGCTAGTTGCTTCTTAAAGTTAATTTATTTGTTCAAAAGTCAATGTTTATTTATAACTTCTGCTTAGTGTGTCTTTTGAAATTCTTGCATCTTAATTGTTGATATTTTGTTTTAATTTCAGTGAAATGCAATTCTATAAGTCCTCCCAAATGAGAAGAGGGAAGTACAGTTACTTCATTTTTATTTCTAATTGTCACTAGAGAATATATTCTTAGATGTTTAATTCCTCTATTTCAAAATTAACATGTACTTCATGTGTAGCAAATTGTTTCCATAGTAAGTAGTGTAATGAAACACAAGCCCTTTATAAATTTGAGCTGTTCTACTTAACAAAGGAATTTTCAAATCTAAACCTCGTAGGAATCACATTAAATTTGTAATAATAATATTTTTGCCCTACTACCATAAAATTGAACATTTCAAGTTACTCTCTCCTACCAACTTTTTCTAAAAAATTTAGGCCCATACATTTGGAAAAATTGTTGCATATAAAGTTGATAAGTTGTCATATCACTCTCACTTCTATCCGCAAGTTGGACAAGTATCGATAACTGCAGCCAAGAAGTAATTCTACTTTCTTCACTCATTTTGACAGATTACTTCTCCCAGTTCCTTTTGAGGCGATCTTTTATTTTTTAACCTCTTGAGACTTTTTGCACCTAATTTTATATTAATAATATAGAAAAGTCAGTCTAATTATTCTTTATTATTAATACCTAGACTGATTTTTTGTATGAATTGGGACTTTTATTATTTGTTAGCGCTTTGTGGTTTGAGTGTTCAACAGCTTTCATATTATTATTTCTTGATTCTTAGGTACACAAATGAAATATTTTCATAACAACATACATTTAGTTACTGTTTTAAAATTTTCAATTCTTTGAAGGTGTAATAATTATTTCTATTTTTTTAGCTAGACAGTCTGATATTGTTGAAAAAATAGTTTGCAAGGATGCAGAACTAAAGGAAAATGAGTAAGTTTTTTCTTCTTGTTCTTTTGTTCTGAGAGATATTTGAGGACTAAAGATTTAATTTCAGGATGAAAGCATTTGATGTTGGGGACCTTGGCAAAGTTTTGGTGATCCGTCAGGATGGGAAACTATCTGCTATTTCCAACAAATGCTCCCATTATGGGGCTCCACTTAGTACAGGCATATTAGGTAAAGGGCACGTTAGGTGCCCTTGGCATGGAGCATGTTTTAACATAAAAACTGGTAAGTATTAAAGCCTTTTAGCCATGTAGATGTCTTAAATGTATGTTTTACTAAGAAACTCAATTTGGCATTATTCTGTTTGTGTCACATTTCATCTATATTGATAACAAATAGAATGCAGCAGTTTTAAGATTAAAATTTATACAGGTTATTGCAATTTTTTAAATGTTGTTCAATATTGTTTTACACAGGTGATATTGAGGATTTTCCTGGTCTTGATAGTTTACCATGTTTTGAAGTAAATGTGACCGAAGAAGGAGGTATCTTGGTAAGAGGCAGGGCAGAAGATATAAAATCTGGAAAAAGAGAGAAGAAAACATCTCAACGAAATCTAAAGGACAATGAAACTGTAGTTGTCATAGGTGGAGGTATATATTTTTTGTTATTTAAATGTCACCTAATAATGTCCAGATCAATAGCTTCAAATAGTTTCATCTTAACCTGCACAACCAATGTTTTGAATGTTTGATAAATGCTAATTAGATTAAGACAATTAACAGACCAATAGATACTATACAACATTTTTGTAATATTTATTGCTTTCACCATCATAAAAACTGTAAAATGACAGATCAACATGTGGTTTGTACGATGTATCATTCTTTCATCTTTTATGATTTTAAATCAACTGACAAAAAATAGTATTGCAGCAAAGTGTGAAATTATTTTAGTTCCTAATATTTCATCAATTTGGCAAATTGTCTAAGGTTGAAAATTAATTGATAATTGCGTTATGAATTGAAAATATAATAAATAAAATTCAGGATATGTATGTTCCACATAAAAATTTTAATGTTTGGACCAATTCTGTAAACATATTCCTTGTGTCCCATAAACCATTTGGGTAAGACAACTACCACTCCCAGAGGTGAAATGGAAATCTTGAAATATGTGTGTCAAATAAATATATTATTAATCCAGTGTCATTTATAGTGGTGTTTGTGTACAATTTCAACCCCATTCTGTAGTAAAGGGGAGGAAGGACTCTTAAGGTTTGTAGGTATGGAATATGCTGGATAGATTAGGGAGGGTGTGGTAGTTATGCTGCAATGAAATGGTTTGCACATAATAGGTTACCTTGGAGAGCTACATCAGACCAATCTAAGGACTGAATTCTAAAACAAATGAAAACAACTGTGATATTTGTCATGATATGGGGTTATGAAAGTCGTTGAGCCTGATTCTGATATTGAACATGCTGGTTAAGTTGTAGTTAAGCTTTAGGAATGGAGGTGAAAATAGTTCCGAGTACAATTAGAGGATAGTCTACTAAATTTTGTGCATGTTACTTATGATTCAGGACAAGTGGTATGGGGAAACAGCTGTTATTGTGATATTCATTCCTTAGACTGGTCTGATATAGCCCTCCGTGCTAACCTATCTTGTGCAAGCCATTTCATTTCCACATATTACCACATTCTCCCTAATATGCTAAGCATATTCCATCCTTTGCCTCCCTATTCTGTTCTTACCCCCACACGCATCCCTCTAATGCTTATTTTACAAGACCCCCCTGTCTTAAAACATGACCATTAATCCATCCTTTCTTCGGTCAACGTCCTCCATATTCTGTTTAGAACTTCCTTGTTCGTAACTCTATCCACCCATATGATTTTCACTATTCTCTTATAGCACCACATTTCAAAGGCTTCTATTCTTTCCCTTTCTGCAACTTCTATCATCCACATTTCGCACCCATATTATGCCACATTTCATACAAACATTTTAACTTACCTTTAGCACTTATAATTTTTTCACTATCTTAGGGTTCTAGGATGAGTTTTGACTGTCTTACTTATTCTTTCCCAACATACCGGGAGTACTTTTTACTATGTTAGGGTGTGGCAGATATTTATTATTAAATAATTTAAGTAAGCAATTAATTTCAAGATCATTTCATACTAATGGGGGTTACTCAAAATTAGTAAATAATTGTTGCTATTATATTCTTATTTTTGTACTATTTTTTGACTAGGTCCTGCTGGTGCTGTGTGTGTGGAGACACTGAGGCAAGAAGGATTTAAGGGTCGTATACTTATGTTAAATAAGGAGAACCATCTGCCATATGATCGCATTAAGCTTAGCAAAATTTTGGATGCAGAAATAGAGAAAATAGCTCTTAGGACAGAAAATTTTTATAAGGTTACATTATTTCATTATATTATGCAAAATAATAATTTGTGCCACTCTAAAGTTACTTTCCATGAATGACAGTTTGTATTTGTTTTATGTTTTTAACTTTTACTGTTTGGTTCACAACTTATTGCATGTATAAATTTGAATTATTGCTCCAGTGTTTAATAAATGATATATATTGTGTTGATGAGAGTTCTGTTTTCAGGTTAAAGATATTGAGGTTAAAGTTGGAGCTAATGTGACAGGGATTGATTTAAACCACAAAAAGGTGATCTTGCAAGAAGGATTATCTTTTGATTTTAACTACCTATTTATTGCATCAGGTTCCAGGTGTGTGTGTGTAATTTTACAATTAAACATTTAGATATGTCAAGTATACTAGTGCATATACAGTATTTATATCATTAAAAAATTATGTTTACTTATAGTTCCTGTTACTCATAAAGTAATAGTCTACGGTGGATTTCCAAAGTTGTTTATTTGTGCATATTTTTTACCTGCTAACCTAATCAATTATTTTAATAATTGTGATTTTGAACATTTTAAATAATTTTTTGTAATTGAAGATGCTTGTTCATACTTTTTTTAAATTAAATTAGATGTGTGTAGTTTATCTATCAAAATCATTTCAGTGCACGCAAACCTTCATTAGAAGGATGTCGACTGAAGAATGTGTTTACTCTACGCAGTATTGATGATGCTAATAATATTAACAACTCCTTAAATTCAGATAAAAATGTAGTTGTTGTTGGTGGATCTTTCATAGGTGAGTTTAATTTTGTAGTAAATATGAATTTATTAAAAACAGCTTTTGCTCTTATGAATTTAATTCAGTTTGCATTTCTTTATCTGTTAATTTAGCAACAATGTTTACATGGATTACAATGCTTATGGTTTTATGATTGCAATGTTATGAAATTTTGTGGTTGTTAATATTTAGTTTCAATCTATATGCAGTTAATTTTATTTCCAAGTTTCCATCGCAGAATACAATCATTTACATTAATCTTTAAAACACCTATCTATGTGATATTGTATTTATCACTGAATCATTTTCAAAATTTGTTCATATTAGGTATGGAAGTTGCTGCGTACTGTGTCGGAAAAGTTAAATCTGTAACTGTTGTTCTTCGTGATGAATGTCCATTCAAATTATCATTTGGAAAAGAGGTTGGCACTCGTCTTATGGAAATGTTTCAAGAAAAAGGTGTCAACTTCATATGTAACTCTGAGATAGAATGTCTAAAACCATCACCAGATGGTAGTGATGTGGGAGCCGTGAAGTTGTCAAATGACACTGTATCAGCTGATGTTGTTATATTTGGAATTGGAGCAATTCCTAACACAAAATTCTTGAGGGATACAGGAGTAGAAATGACACTTGGTGGATATGTTATAGTAGATGAGGTAAATTACAACATTTACAGGGTTGACTTAATTTCTATTAAATCCTTTTTAGTTCAGATTTAAAACATTGCTGCTTCCAAGTTTTTACTTTTACCGGAATGAACTCCATATTGATCGCAACAATATGAATAAAAATTGTAAATTGTGATAGTAACTTATTTAATTATAAAAATATTTTAATGATTTATTTAAATGTTTACTCTAAATAATGTAATAGCATATCTTTATTACATTTTGGTACCATTATAAAAATATTACTGGTTTTAAGTATTTTTTTAATATATGCAATAAAGTTATGAAATTCAGTACAGATATTCTTTTTGAATGTTAAAAAAAATTAGTTATTTTATCTTCAATCATTGTTAACAAACACAACCAAATGCTCAGTCACTGACAATGAAGTAAATATTCAAATATTGACTTGTAATTCAAATACGTTTCTTTTGTTACCATTGGCATTGGGTGGACTCATTTGTGGCTATTTGGATTAAGCAGTCATTTGAAACAAGGCCTGAACCCATTTGTTTTCTATATGACAACTAGTGTGTTTTCTTATTTTGATGTTCTTATGTGATTTTATAAAATGTATTGTTTCCAGAATTTGCAAACAAATGTGCCAGGTATATATGCTGGTGGTGACATTGCTTATGCACCAGTATTGGGCAAAGGAAGTGCAAGTATTGGTCACTGGCAGCTTGCTCATTATCATGGACATTTAGCAGCAAAGAATATCCTGGGACAGAATAAACCTATACATACAGTGCCTTTTTTCTGGACCATGCTGTTTGGAAGATCAGTTCGTTATGCTGGTAAGAGAATGGAATCCTAAATTAAACTTCTCTTATTTTTCTGTTGTTTATGTCTGATTTGAATATATAAAAGCTTTGTGAATGCTATTGTATGATATAAAAATTTAATCTTTTTTGTATTGCAAGAAACAGTTAATCCATTTTTTAATATTTCTTAGCTACTTCATGATATGGCTTCTGATGTCAGTAGGAATCTAAGCCTTAAAGTGACTTATTTTACTCTAAATAACTTGATTTTAAATTTTATAAATGTTTTATTTAGCTTACATATTAATTTTGAAATTTTCACTGCAATGTAACAAGGATTATTTAATTTTTTTTCCATTCCAATCTCCATTTCATAGGCTATGGACCTCAGTATTGTGATGTAGTTGTGACAGGAGATTTGGCATCTCTGTCATTTGTTGCATATTATTTAACAGGAAATGAAGTTTTAGCTATAGCTACAATGGGCAAAGATCCAATAGCAGCAAAGTTTGCAGAATTACTTTCAACCGGTAGAAAACTAACTAGAGAAGAAATTGATGATGATGCTTGGGTGAAAAGAATATGTAAGAATTGTTTATTTTTTTGTTTAAATAATTTGTTTAAAAGTAATCTTAACATGAAGTTAAATTGAGCATCAACAAATTATTTAATATAGTGTACTGTCATTGTGTCACACCCATATAACCCCTCACACCTTAAAAACATTTTAGTAATGATCTCACTTATATTACGCATAAGTAAATTCCTCTCTTTTGTGAAAGCCTTCCTTGCCTGTTTACTATACTTCTACCATCCCTAGGTATTATGCTTCTCTAACTCTTTCTCCAGGACCATGTTCATGTTATTTATTATGGTTTATAAGTCTTCTGACTCCCTTAATATTACAATATCATGGGCAAACCATAGGGTTTTTATTTCTTGTCCTTGCAGTACGATTCCTTAGCCATAATCTTTTTTAACTTTCTTCTTTACCTGCTCTGTAATAAGTTACTCAGCATGGGTGACACTGCGTTCTTGTCTTATTCATTTCTTTACATCTGCTTTCTTATCTCGATGATATTCAATTCTAATTACAGCTGCCTGTCTTCTGTAGAGGTTATGGATGAAGAGTGTACTAGGAAATATAATTCGAAAACAGGGCAGTTAGGCCAATTTAACAGCACTCTGTAACATTAACAACAAACATTTGTGAAATAGGTGAAATTGAATGCACTAATTTTTTAGATATATATGTGGACAGTAAATTAAATTCGAAGGATCACAGTAATATTCTCCTAAGAAATCTATGCTTGGCAACCTTTGCTGTTAGAATTGTCAAATTGTAGTAATACAAACATAAGAAGATTAGTTTATTCTGCTAACTTTTACTTTTTAATGACATATAGTATAACATTCTGGGGTAAATCATCAGAGAAAGACAAAGTTTCTAATCTTCAGAAAAAAATTGTCAGAAACATCTTGTAGGGGGCTCTTCAAGAAAATGGGAATACTTACTCTTATTTGCTATTATATTCAATCACTGATGTTATTTATGAATAACAGTCACTTATTCACAAAAAAACTCAGATGTGCATAGCTTTGATACCAGAAATAAATATAGTTTACACAATGAAGAAGTCTCCATCTGTAATACAAAAGGGTGTTCATTATAATGCTGTTGGCTTATTTAATTAACTTCCAACCCCATTGAACAGTTAAAAATAAAGAAAAATTAGTTCAGAAATGAACTAACTAACTATTTTCTTAGACATTCCTCCTCCTCTGTTAAAAGAAATCATAGTACATTGTTAAGTCACTAATTGGTTACTTATGTTGACGCTAATGTTTATCAACATTATACATCAGGTACAAATTTCTATCTTCTCTGCTCTGTAGAACTTAAACATATCATATTGTAAGTTAAACATAATATGAATGTAAATAGTAACATAGAGTTAATAGTAATTAAGGAAACCTAACAATTTTCTGTGGGATCAATGGAATATGTTTTAATACTAATACTGTTACTATATAATTATTTTTATTTGCAGTTAAATTTTGAGTGGTGACAACTACAACAGTACCAAATCTGCTGCTCTGCTAACTACAGTTATGTTTATGGTATTATTTAGATAATAGTGCAATATATTCACAAAATGCTTCTACAATTCAAGTAGTACTTGTATAGTAAGTAGTGAACAGTAGCTGGCCATTTTCGCATAGGATTTATATTCAGTATTACCTTACATTGATGCAGAGTACAGCAAGTATGATTGCATCGATGTTTTGCTCATGAACATTTGTATTAAATGCATTTACTTAATTTAAATGAATGTAAATTAACTTAAGCAAGTGCAATATGTTTGTTGTATTATTTGAAATTGGTGCTGTTATTTTAGATCATCTCAGGTATGGTTTTATAGTTTTCCATTTTTTATATCAGAAGCTATTATTTAATTTTATTAACATTCAGTTGTTCTGAATTAAATTATACTTATTATAAATATTCATATTAATTACGAAATCCATGTGTCTGCCTTACATTAATCATAGTATAATATATACAAGTTCATAAAATAAAAATGCTCTATTTATGTTCCTTGATTCACTGGTTATGATAGTTATGCCTTTGCATATTAGCATCCTAGAGGATTGAGGTGTCTATTTTTTTTATAAAAAAATTAATTAAAATGCTAAGCCTATATGTATTTTTTTAAAAAAAAAGAAAATTCAGCATAGCTTGTTCATCGGAAATTTATTTAAAAAAATTTTTCTGCTTTTATTCATGGGTAAAAGTCTTACCTTTTTAATAAAATATTTTTAATTACAAGTTGAATCAACAATTAGACAATAATTGTGGTACTATCTTATTTATAGAAGCAAATCAATCCAAATATTCTAATTTAGTAACAAGAAAAAATATTTGTTTTAATAATTATAGCTTTTGGCAACCCTTTCCAAGTTATATGGTAATGCTTAATATCTCAAGTTTTGGTTTACTTATTTGTTGCACAAACATCACAATTTATCACAATCTCTTGTCTTTGGCAAAATGTTTAACTGAATGCTTAAAATATATTGTCATAATGTTATAATTGTGAATAATAATTGGGACTGAGAAGAGTAAAACTTTTATAAGAATGAATAAATTCCTTTTAAACTTGACATTTGTAATGAATTATTTTCCATGTTATATGGGTATGAATTGTGTTGGTCTTAATTACAAATATTATAAAAAATTATGTTATATTTATTATAAAAGCCATTTGTTCTCATCTGTTTAAATTCATATTATTCCACTTGTAGATATTGTTACTTATTGGTGGAACAAAACATTCAACCTTAGTCTATTTAAAATTATATTTCAATTTATTTATTTGTAACATAATTAGTTATGTCAGTTAGTCTCTTGCTGAGTCAAAAAATTGACAATTTCCTATATAAGTTACCTAGTAACAGTTCAATGTAATGTGTGTCAAATATACACAGAAGAAGTAATGTTCTCTGTATTATATTTTAAGTTGTGAATTTCATATAAATAAATTGTTTGAATCAATTACATTTAAGATATACTGCTTTATTTATGGGTCTATATATTAATTGAATATACTCTATTCCTTTTCAATTTGAATACTATATTCATTTCATACTAAGTAATATTGGTACTTGTTATATTGCAGTATTGTATTAATTAAGAAGCATTCCAATATGATTCTACTAACATATTGCTGCTTTCAATAAATAAATAATTGACAAGTAAAAATAAATAAAAATACAGCCAATTTGTCAGCCAAAAAATATGTCTTTAACATATTTACTACGTTTTGTCCATATTTGTGGATGTCATCGGGTAAGTAGATGAAAATTTACAAAAAAAAAATAAACAATTATAATTTTGAATATAGAATATATTGTCAAAATATAAGAGTATGATTTTCAATGAAATACATAAAACAGACTTAACATAAAAACTTAGCATAGTAGTTACCTGATGAAGTCCACAAATATTGTAAATATATTAAATAAATTTTAATTTTTTTTCCGATAAATTGGCTGTATTGTTTATTTATTTACAGTGCTGCTTTATTATATCACTTTTCTGTTTCTGAAGTGGAATTAAAATTTCTGCAGTTACATGAATCTTAAAATGGTAGAAGTATGTTGCAGTAGTCCAATATGAATCAAAGTTGTAATTACTATTATTTACAAAGCTTAAATTTTTCTGTTTAACAGGACTTCTTTATAAAAATTGCTGAAATTATATTTTTACTAAGTTGTTATGAAGACACACATGGATATATTTTTCTAGCCAGGTTACCTATAATCTTAGACATCTTGAAATGTCTACGGAAAATACTTGATTGTAAATAAAAATTTATATATTGGTGTACACAATTCATGTACACTAATAAATTATATTTCATTCTAAATATTCATTATTATAAGGACCATCCAAGTAAGTTAGCAGTTTTTATTTTCAAAAAATTAAAAAACTGCAGAATCTCATCAAAGAAGAAATGCTGTGAGTGTTGGACCACGTTGTTAAATGAGTAAATGTTTATTTTACTATAGTAAACAATTTTAAAATATTTTAATATGCACAATTTGGAACAGTCTATTGTCTCCATTAATATATTTCATATTTTGTTGCTCAATAGACCCTTTAAACATTTTATATTTTTGATATACAAGAAATATTGATTGAAATTATGTAAATATTTATATTTCCTGAAGTGAACTTTTTTAATAATATTTTTGCAATACACACAATTTCAAATCACATTGATAAGGGACCAATTGGTTAAAATATTTTCAGTTATGTTTTAACATTTTACAAAATTAGACCAGTTTGTAATGATTTGTGCCATCTTGAAGATTATATTTAAACTATTGGTATTTACAAGATATATTTAAATATTGAATGCTCTATTACATAATTTGCTCTGAACGTTTACTATATTGGTGGCATTCAACATTTTTATTTGTTCTTATTACTTACAATAATTGGTCTATAAAAATGTATTTTATTATCTTAATTTTGTTAAATTTAATAAACATTGAATGTATATGCTAAACAAATCATTATTATGTGTTGGAATAATTTTCAGTTTTTACAGTTTAAAATTTAATAATGTATTTGTTAAAACTGGATAAACTTAATAAATAAAGCTGGAATAAATATTTATTGATTTTATTTAAAGATATTAGTTGGTATTGCAATATTAAATAAAAATTAATTGTAGATGAAGTTCCCCCTTCCTCCCTACAAATTTGAGATACACCACTCCCCATTGTGTGGAGTTCAAGAGGGATGCATTCAGTACTGGTTCCAGGAAATTTCTTGATGCTCAGCTGCTGTTTTGATGACCTTAACCCAGTTACTCATTCTCTTCTTTCTGTGAGGACAGTGTAGGATTCATAAGATGCTTATGAATGACCCATTTCTAAGATGTGCAAGTCCACTTTGCTTTGGAAACTCAAGTGCCAAATCCAAACTGTCTGCTACAAATGTTAAACCAGAACTGTCTTTTCTTTTCTCAGAGGATAAGGGGAGGTGAACATGATGCTCTCTGTGATATAATGAAAATTGCCCAATTTTTAATATCCTTCATTTTACATACTATTTACTATATTTGGAAACCAATCCCTTAAAGATTCATTAAAACCCATACCAACTGTCATACATTTGTAAATAATGTTGAAAAAATCTTTTTTGTGGAACATATTTCATTAGGTATAATTGAGGAGATTTAGCTAGTTATGTGTCAACATGAGACACAGAAGACAACTTCCCCAATATTGTAGTGGGGGTGGTAAAGAGCTCAGTTTACTCAAGCCTTTGTTGTGACAGTTGCACAGGCACAATTGAAGGAGATGATTCTCAAAAGATAATTGTACATCTTTCTATACTGCACGTGGGATGTGTCAAATTGTTCATGTTTCTTCAGTACCGTTACAGTTACTTCTATCTACAACAAATCCAGAGGTATCTCAAACCTATTTTGTTTTTGATGAATCTTTAAATATGGGTTTATGAGTATAGTAACTCAACTGTATTAAATAGTATGGAGAATAAAGAATAGTAAAATGGGGCCAATTTTAGTACATATATTGCAGCAAGCCATATTGTCCATCTCTGGGTGGATTGCCAATTATTTCATTGCATTTCTCCAATTTCAGTAAAATTGTTCTCTGGGATGCTAAGGCCTCATGGTACAAATCTAATCTTCAGACACAAACTCTCAACTCCTTCGTGGAACCTTGCTTTATTACTTTGCTTTTGCTGCTGCTGAATTCTTCCTTATTACTTTTTTCCTCAAGCCTCATGAATTTATGTTAACTACATAACTGAAGTATTGTATATCATAGATTAATAACAAAATTTGTCTCATATTTTTAGTATAAATTCAATTCAGCAATATTGAAATAGTATATATCACTTAACTCATTTAATTTTCTGGATTGTTTATTTAATTGTCTGTGATTTACTTTGCTCAATTTCCTTTCATATATTTCTGTTAACCATCTTCACAATTTTTTACAGTGTATTACATTCTTTGAAAAATTATTTTTAAGATTTTACAAACAATATATTTTTTTTAATGACTAAGATCAATTGAGTTATTCATAATATGTTTATTTATACATTTGTGATTTGATTGATTTGTTCTTGTTTTGTTTCTAAGTCATGTACTTACGTTTTCATTGTATCCATACATAGCCAAAACTAGAAAGCCTTGTATTGGGCCCAGGAAGTAAAAAAATTTAGTGCATACTCAAAGTTTTCTATCTGTGAGAAAATTACTCAAAAGATAATGCCAAAACCAAATTTGAGTATAATCATGTAATTTTTTCTTCTGCTGGCACTTTTGTTAATTGATAGTACACTCTTCTTAATATTGTTGGGGACAGAGATGCTACCCACCACAAGCAGTAGAATCGCTGAAGAAATGTGGCAACACAGCCCCCCCCCAAGCAGCAAGACTCCCTCGGTCATTTTGCTGTAAGCTGCAGCCGGACACACTTGATGTGACTCCAGAATAAAGCCTGCTTTAACACCACATGGTCTCTACAGCCGTTCCTGCACCTTCACCCCAAAATATCATATACTATTTGAACATTCCATACAAACATTGCAATGTTGCTCAACAGATTTACAATTGTGGATATCATGAATCCAAGTTGCCCATACTCTATTTTAGAATCTAAATGATTGTCTATAGAAAAGAATAGTGTACATAGGATGGCAGGACATATCCATGCATATAAATAATATCTAGTAAGGATGTCACATGCCATATCAGGAGGCAGAGCATTAGGTAAGATAAGGGTCTTCATGCTCTTATACAATAAGTGTAATTGAATTTAACCAGCAAGTGCTGGATAAATCCAAGTAGATATTTATGTAAACGATAATTCTCTTTTCAACAAGTTGAAGATACAAAAGGATGCACAAGAATAATGTTAACAATAGCTGTTAACTGGTATGCAATGAACAACTTCCCAGGCAGATTTCTTAAATCTTTGAAGCTCAAGTAAATTGCTACAGTAGTTATGTGTGAAAATAGGTCTGCCATGGCAAACAACAAGGGCACTACAGAGAGTACTGGACCATAGAACAATATTTCATCACCTTTATAATGAAACTAGCATGCAAAATGGGCTGTGAAATATAGCAGTTGTAAGTGTCCAGTTGTTGCGTATGGGAGCAATTCATTGCTTTGTTGACAAGACCATCAAAATAACATTGATTGTAGTAGAGTGCAAATGATATACCAATTAAAAGTTTGCAGAGAGGGTAGTACCTGAAGAACATTGTATTCTGAGCAGTACATAGAGGCAGCCTCTTCTTAAAACTGTAGTCAAGATATGTAACAGCAGGCCAGTAGGTTACATGCCTCTTGAGATCTTTGAGAAGCACAGAAATACAATAGAACTGTGTATCGACACCTTTTGGAGGCAACACTACACAATCTGATCAAGTGTTCCAGCAGTTCACCATTGTATGGCAGGAATCCAGTCACATTCTTTGGGTAAATTATATTCATAAAGTTGAATAGCTTAAACTCGGAAACAGAGGATATTTGAACATATTTTGAGAAGAATAAAACACTTGAACCAAATAGAACTCCCAAGTTAAGCGCAATATGAGAAAGTAGACCAACAATGTATGATTTTGGATTTATTTCACTTAATGGTGAGTATTTTGTGCTTACTGTTGTCATGTTACTTTTATATACTAGTTTTCAAACCTCTCTTATATAAACATAAACAGTGATCTGGCTGCTTTTTAATATTGTGCTGTACTGAGGCAATTGAGCAGTCAATATTCCATTGCTGAAGGCTCTTGTTAACAGCTATGGTTACTGTGGAAAGTAGGTTGTGGGTCAAGTCTAGGAGGATTTCTTCTATTCTCTGTAATAAAACAAATTTAAACTTTCTTAATCAAGCATCCCATGAATTCAATATAAATGCAGAAAAATTTGTACTAATTAAGAATGCATGCATCTTTTATTAAAGGGAGTCATTTCATATCAACTGCCCAAGGAGTCCCCTTGTGACCATTTCCGATTTTGGTTCAATTTTTAGAATTTGTACCATGAGGCCTTAGATGAAAATTTGCAGTCTCATTTCAAAATGTGCCTTTATGGCAGAGCAATGGGCTTTTCCATAGAAATCAGTAGTCTGACAGAGGCGATGTAGTAACTTGCCTGATAGTGGTTACGGTAACCCCTATTGGACCAATGGGGTATGTCCCCAGGGACATGATGGGGGTTAGGGAGGATGCAAGTGTTTTAGACCCTATGCTCCTTTAAGGCCAGGAGGAAGCCTTTTAGTGGCACCTGTGTTAAACAAAGATTCCTCATGGCACATAAAACGGAGGTCGTGTGGTGCTCAATAGGGTCAGTCTGGGAAGGGGCTTCCCGATCCTGTCAACGATAGTAAATTAGACTGACATGAGGCAGTCATTGAATCGCTTTCGGGCATCTGACATGGGGGTTGGTGGCAATTGCCATCATTGGGCTTTGGATCTTTCAGCACAGTGCTGGTTCTATGTCCTTTTAGTGCCCCTTAATGAGAATGCCTGGTCATAAATATCCACTAGCATTGCACATGATATTTGTTTTATTATTATAATCATTATTAAATAAATGTAAATCTAGCTTGGAAGCTCATTCTGGCTCACTGGAATGGGGAAGTGTGACTATTCCCTGTGAGTAAGCACATTAGTGTTAAAGGAGTATTGCATGTGGCCGACAAATGCTGTCCCGCAGGAAAATTGGTACCTTAGGATGCGTAAGGTCTCTGGTCTATCGTCCATCTTGTGGTGGCTTGTCCATGTCCCAGGCCAATGCACATTAGAGTTGGACTCTAGGTGGCTGTGGTTTTGCAGAAAAACTTTTTTATTACCTTTCCAAGGGAGCAGTCTGGCCCTTCCTGCAAGGATTTTCCTATATAGGTAGCTTCTCCTCAGAGAGCTTTGAAAAAATGCCAATGTAAATCAAACCAAATCAGTTTACTTCTGACATTCAACATGCCGATTAACTTTTAGTTCAGCACATAGTGTGGGGGAGAGGATAAAAAAAAAGCGGTTCTTACAACTTGAGCCAATTACATACAATCCATTTCGGTTAATAGGATTGTTAATGCTTCCCTTGATGTTGCTTGTGTATAATTTCAGCCCCATTTGGCATTGGATGGGAGCACTCTAGGTTAGGGGACCATTAAATAAAAGGAAAGAAGGTGCACTTAAACCCCAGGGGGTTAACGCAGTGCTCCAAGTTGTAATAAATATAACTCCAAAAATTTGAATAATTTGTTCATGCCCAATATGGCGACAGGGTATCACAATTTCAAGCACATCACTTTATATCTATCTCTTACCTTCTTTTTAATTATTTTGTCAAAGTCATATATTTAAGGTCAATTTATGTTATGCCGTGCCATACTGGAAATGTGCGTTGTCCGTAACAAGTAAACCTAAATGAATTGTCTCATATGTTTAACACATGAGTGTTTATGCTAGACCATGGTCAAAAGACCCTGCACTCCACTCCCCCTCCCATGCTTTAGAATAGTTACGGAACTGCTTTGGGTTTTTTCCCTCATTCTAAGTTCACTAGCTCTTTGATGTTTATTATTGAGTATTTTGGAGCAGAACCTTCACTGTACACAGTAATGGTAAAGCACAACTACTTATGGTATTTGGCGGTACAAAATCAAAGGCAGTCTGCTTGAGAGAAATTGAAGAAGGTTGCAGATAGGGTAATAACACTTAGTTTGGCGCCAGTTTCGGTTTTCTAAAATTGTGGCTGTGACATGACCTGGTATTTTCCACAAACATCGGTGGTGAGGTGGATGGCTACTCACAAATTCTATAGGTAAATTCTTTTGAAAAAGTTTAAATTTAATGTCTGTTTTATATATAACAAAACAATTTATGACATTTTACGGACTTTATTCTTTAAATTTAAATAATAACAACGTTTCGGCATATTTTTATGCCTTCTTGCTATTGCATTTAAAGATTAAAGTCTTTACAAAAGTGGCTATGTTTTGAAGTAAATATTGCCAGTTAGATACAAAGTTTGTATCAACAAATTCCTCTAAGAGAAGTTAAAAATACATATATTTTATTCGAACCTTAATATATATGTTTCAAAATTACGTGCCTAAAATGCCAAATCCGTATATTTACGTTTTCCGCGAAGTGACCAATTTGCCAAACACGAATATATTCGTCGTACGCTTGTATGATTTGAATTCCCGCTGAAATGGTCACAAGAACTTCAATATCAAAGATATACCACTTATGATAACCATGGAAATTTTCATATTTTTTGGAGTGTGATAACTTTCATGATTCTGTTGTCAATATGTCTGCTTACAGAATACGTGGGTTACCGAGAAAGGACAAAATTGAGTTTTTGGGAAATAACGATTCTGGCGATGATTTTATTGAAAATGTTAGCGAAGAAACTCAAAAAGTGGATAGAGTGGCTAAACAAATTATTCTCAAGCCAAAATGCATTCAAAATTATAATGAAAACAAGGTTCTGTAAATAAAACAGATAAGTTGCTCGGTAAACTAGATTTCATGAGGAAATCAGTAAAATGCTGTACGAAATTAGCTTTTCACTTTATTGACCTCGTGTTACTAAATTTACGTTCAGTGTTCCTGACAAAAACTGGTAAAAATCCACCATTGGCAGATTTTCAACTTGCTGTCATTCATCAACTAAAAGAAAAATTTCATAAAACTGAGAGGAAGACCATCGATATTCAACGACAGTCCTCTGCGACTGACTTCAAAGCAAAATCCGGTTACGGTACCATCATCAGAGAAAAAGAAGAATGCAACTCGTGTTTGTGTATTTGGTAGACATACCACAAGAGGAGAAAAAAAAGAGGAAAGAATCAAGATATATGTGTGGCGAGTGTGATTCTGGTTTGTGTGTGGTGCTATGTTTCAAAAGTTATGAACTGAATCGTTTCTGGAAAGTGATAAATAACATAATACAGTTTTTTTTCAACTGTATGATTATTTACTTTTTTCAATGGTCATATAATAATACTAAGCGAAAATTTAAATCAAAAAGTAAGTTTCAATAAGATTATACAAAAGCAGAATTTTTATCTAAGAACACATGGTCCTAGGGGCTCGAGTAGAAGCAGTTCACTGGCACTGAATAGGTTAAAATACCATTCTATAGTGTTGTTTTAAGCAGTGCAAATATATTTTAAATGGGATTTATATTATATATATTATTTTAACTTACTAGGTTGCTACAATGACCCAGAACTGTACATGATCTAACTTATTGTTTCAAATAAAATAAATGGATCCTCTGAGTCTTGAACAATGTATTGTTTTACTACTTTGTATTGTAATAGTCTTATTATTGGCTTCTTAAAACTTCATATACAGCAAAGGTTTATAGCATTACATAAATTTACATTTTGTTTTATCTTGCTACATTCATTAATAATTTTACACTTACTTCATTGTTCAATGTTATATATTGTAGCTTCGGCTTAGCTGCAACATAAATCTCTTATTTCGTATATTATTACGGCGCCACATAAATTTGCCAAATGAAAACTATCAAAATATTTTATTTAAACAAAACATTCCATTTACTGGAGCACATGAGACAAGATATAATATCCCCAGGTCCTGGTCATTAACCAAAAAAAAAACTTTACTACGTATATCGTCGTCGATTTAAAAATCAAATCACACACCAATTCGTGCTGGCATCTCACCACTTGATGCTGTGATGTACGGTCGCGATGTCCACAACTATCATACACAGAACAGTCGTGACACGGACGATTGTCTCTTGCCACTAGCAATAAATCTGTTGTCTGATGTTGATGATGACGATGTAATAATGGATCTGCTTTATCTGCGTTCGTCCTTTGTGGTTGAATAAAGGGCCAATTAGTGTAACGTGACTAGATTTTAACATTAGTAAAGCGGGACACAATTGACCGTGGTTGTGGGAAAAGGGGGGGGACGAGCTTCTTAATTAACAATTTGGCCTATATTAAACAACAAAAAATTTCATAGGATGCAAAAATTATATTGTAACATATTTTTTTTAAATTTCAGCATAAGTAGAATTTAAAAATAAAATAAATTATGTATACTATTACTTTATTCTTTGGCATATATCTCATTTGAGCTAATTTTTTGAAAGATTGCTGTCGTTGTATAAAAGGTCAGAAAATTTTTCTCAAGAATTCGTTAGATTATATTCCACACATAAAATGGCTTTCAAAGTCTCAACACTTGATTGTGAATTTTTCTGGGGTCCACAACCAACACCAATAATGTTGTAATTAAGGATTTTGTTTAATTTATTTAAAAAATATTACTTGTACCTCTTCTCGCGTTTCCTCCAAAATTTTCGTTCGTATTGCATGCAAAATATGGAACCATTTTATGTTTTTAATTGTGTCTTTTTTCAAAATATTAATAATGGAGCTGAAAATTATCTCATTACTTTAGATGGGCAAAGGAACAAAATCTAAAATTATAATTTTTATTCCAGTTTTCGAATCAAAAAATCCAATAATGGATGGAAATAACTTTATCATTATGATTAGATTAGAAATTAATTTTTTCTAGATTTTTGTTTAATTCTGAAAATACATTCAGAAAAATCACATTACACACAATTGCCTCCGTAATTTCCATAAGATGTTTTCCGAGCAAAATCCTGCATTTTTGGAGGAGGATGCAACAGTATTTAAATATCTTTTATGTTTCTGTGACTCCCGGGCGAATTAGAAAATTCACCATTACATTTCTCACATTAAAATAAAAGGAAATTTACTTCTTAGATCAACGGTGAATTTGCATCCTCTTTTCTTACTCATTGTGTTAAAAATCTCCAAAAACTAATTTAAAATCATATTCTGGCTAAACAGCCACATGGCCGTTGAAAACCGTATATCCCTTCCCTTCCCGTTCTTCCGCCGTTCCCTAACTTGTCCTGTATTCTTTCCAAAAATCGGGACTTTTTTAAAACGACGCGGGACAAGTTGTCAAAAATCGGGACGTCTGGTCACCTTAAATTAGTGGTATGTTTAACGTAATTGGAAAACTAGACATATATCTTGAACGTTTTCAGAATTTTTACCGCATGTCCCGCGAATGTTTAAATAAACTGCTGCCTTTCGTAAAGCAGAGCCTTGAAAATAAAGCAACACATTGGAGAGAACCTGTTTGCCCAGAACAAAGACTTTTGATAACCTTGAGGTAAGTGAATAAATTTTACAGTTTTAAAAATGTTTATTTATTATGACATTAAGTAGAACAAGGGTTGTTAACAACATAAATTTACTTTAATAACGATAATTCAATTACTGTTGTATGTAAATATATTCGCCTAAATCGAATTGGTCATTATTATTCCCCTGTTGGACAGAAGCAGTATTGTTGTCTTCTTGGTTTGGTTTCTGACTCATACTGAAGAACTATTGGTGGCACTGGATTCCATAATTCATTCGCGCAAAGTCAAAATTCCTATTTTGAATTTTCTTTTTCGCCTATCCGACATAGACTTCATGACAGGTAAAATAGTTTGCCAAAATGAGTGGATCATTCTGGCAGTGTGCTTGGCGTTTACCAAGAGTTGTTTTTTCTGAAAATTTTTTAATGCTTCTCGATTGACGTCGTTTATTGAAGTGCCATTGGGCGGAGGAGGCGCTTTCATTGATGTTGATTTATCAATCTCTGTGAGGCATTGTGATGATGCCATTGAAGAAAAAGGGGATCGATTAAATTGAAGTCTCATTATTCTGTATTACGTCTTCAATGTCATCATCAGCTTCAATTGTTGTTGGTGTACCATCATCTAAGTCCTCATCATTAATATTGCTTTGTTGTTTTTCTTTATTTTATAAACGGGTCTGAAAAGTGAAGGTGTGATGCTAAGAAACATTCCTTGATTGATTTTGCTGCCATTCCAGATTTCGTCTTCAACTGTCTTTTATATTTTCCGCAGCGTCCTCTGATATGTTTCCAGCGTTCCTTGCTCTCGGACACTAAACCAGAAAAATATAAAAAATGTTTCATAAATGTTTGCTTCAACTACAGTAATACTATTTTTTTTTCTTCAGGTATTTTGCTACTGGGCGTTCTTTCAAAGCAGTCTTATTACTTCGTGAAAGGACATCCCACAATACGAGAAATAGTCCATCATACATCCCAAGTGATATGGGAGAAATTGCAGCCTATCTTTATGCCGACACCCACAGCCGCTGCAATGGAACCTACCAAACTACCAAGTAACTACAAAGGTTTTTTTGTATGTGCTGCTTGCAGTAGCAGATTCAGATGGACAGTTTGTTACAATTGATGTGGGTGAATTCGGACGTAATAGCGATGCAAAGTAGTCGGTTTGGAAAGATTTTGAAGATACAAAATCTCGATTTGCCTCAACCTGCTGCACTGCCGGATGAAATTACTTTGTTGGCGACGAGGCCTTCACTTTAAGTAAAATTTTAATGAAACCTTTTTCCAGAAGGGAATTATAAAATCAAGAAAGGCAAATTTTGAAAACTAGATTGTCAAGGGGACGGAAATCTGTGAAATGTGCATTTGGTATGCTGATATTAAAATTCCAAATTTTAAATACACTAATACTTTGAGACCCTAATAAGGTTGACGTTTTAATTCAAGCAATGTGCGTTCTCCACAACGCCATCCGGCAATGTGATGGTACATTCTCAGTGCCACAACATGAAAACTTTATTCAATGCCAATTACACGATTACGAAATGGGTAATACATGAGGAATTACCTGAGCAAATATTTCAAATACTGCTCACCGATCCCACATCAAGAAAAATATTGTATATAAAATATTATTATAGCGTGTCCACACAGGTGACAAACTTAATTATTTATTTTTAACGTCTGTTTTATGTTATCAATCGAAAGCAATTGCTGACCTTTACAGACTAGTTAATAGAGTAAAATTTTTATCTATTCAATTAAGTCTGTAAAAGTCAACAATTGCTTTTGATTGTTAACATAAACAATTATTGAAAACTAATGCAAGTAAAACAACCTTTTTTAATTTACAAAACAGAAAAGAAGCTTCAATCATAACTAATAGGTACCTTTTTCATTTAGTTTTTCTGCAATCATCTGCCATGCATGGTCTTGTGCACTTCTATTACTTACTATTGTCATACAGAGGCCCATATTTTTCCACCTCTTCACAAAAATTGATGTTAACCTGCAAATCGTCACGCATTTCTCAAAGAAATCACAATTTTACTTAAAGTAAAATGACAATAAATAAATCACAATATTACTTAAAGTAAAATGACAGGGCGCGGAACGGACGCGCAACAGACATCCAGATCAGATGCGCGAAAGAGGCTTGGCGGAGGTGAGAGAAAAACGCGCGCACGTTCTGCGCTCTCTCTGTCTGCATTTAACCATATGTTAACATAGGAAAGAAGGGGAAAGTGACACGTGTCAGCGCCACGTCTCCGCCCGACGTCCGTTCCGTGTGTATTGGGTTGATTTTCGAGTTCTCGCATAGTTGCTCGGGCGCGACTTCAACAATTGCCGGTTTCCTCCGTCGGCATGTCAGTCGAAACCGACGACAGACAAGTCTAGTGAAACTTGAAGGCCAACTTTGCTGCTTTCTGTGACGGAGATGCTAGTAATTCTTTCCTCTTAACGTCTTGACCGTTTCTTATAAAAATGTTTTGTTGTATGTATGGGATCATGGATGATTGTAGCATTATTAGGACCACGCGGTGGCGCCGTTGTCAAAATTCAGAAATTGTTTTTAATTTTCCGACCTTATTTTTTTATACCTTTTGGATTTTTTACATAAAAAACATTTCATCCCTATCTGATTGAATAATCTGTGATTAGCGCTTAAATACATGTGCAAGTTAATTGCGTCGTAGATTAGCATTGTTTTGACACTTCTATTTCTGATTTGAGGTGTTATATATTGTCTATTGTGCGTACAGAGTGTTAATTCGACATTGAACAAATGAAGTGGGTTAACGTATAGGTGCATTGTTTGAATTACGATTTATGCATATGTTAAGTCAGCAGCATTCCTTCTAACCTAAATATAACATTTTATTTTCAGCATTCATAGTACGATTTTGAAGATAGGGGGTGTGAAAAGGCTAAAATTTTCAAAAATATGACGATCTATCTGATGGTTAAATCACGTGTTGACAAATAAATTACTGCAGAATTAAATACTGCAGCGGCTAATATAAATTAAATACCGTATCTCCAGAAACCATTATTGTCATGGACTGCCCTGTGATTCCTCTTCAATTTGCGTAATAAGTCTTGTTCCCTTTCTTGTGTTTTGGTTTTATTATACAGAGGGTCTACTTTTCTGGGATCTTCCCTGATTCCATATAAACTTAATAAGTTTGTAAATTTTCTTATAGGGCATCTATTCCCTATTTTTTAAAAAAGAGTTCTACAGTTATTCCATCAGTTTGCTTTGTAACTTATTTGACAGCTCACCCATTCTGAAGGATCTGCAATGTAGTAGAGTGATAGCTCACTCCTTGAATTATTGTCTCTATTTATCCATAACACCTTGGTTATCTGTCAGCATATTTCCCCATTTGTCCTTACAGGCTGTTTTTTTCGGTCTGTATTTTTCAAATTCTGCTTTCATATCTTTGGTAGTGTTCTTCCATCTTCTATTTTTATCTTTATGGCTTCACTTCTTTTCTTCCCACATACCCTCAATGCCTCTATTCTCTTTTCATTATATACTGCATTTCATTCTTGCTTCCTTTTTCTGTTCCACTACTTGTCTACATATCATACCAGTCTTCATTCCTAAGTCTCCTCGTTTCCCCCAATATTCATGTGCTGCTATCAAAAAGCCATTTTTAATTGATGTCCGTTCTTTGTGCATATCTATATGGTCTCAGACATCACAACTCTCGTCGGGTCACTCACAAAGCCATCTATGGTTCTTAACCCAACCTCCATTCTACAACACCAACCTGTACCAAGCTATTAGTGAGTTTATTTGAAAAGAACCACAGCCCAAACATAAAAAATTTGTTATGTAAAATAATTTTCGAATCCTGGCAATGGCTTGGATGTTTGTGTCGTCAAGGTCACAAAGACCGGGATTGAGACTATTGGATAATTGATATGATGTCCATGTATCACTCCAAATTCGGAATATGTCATGCAAGATGACAGTTCACAGCGTGCTTTGGGGTAGTTGCTATTATTTTTGTTACTGGAAAAGTGGCACATGGTCAAGGGCTAGCAGCCAGCTAGAGAGGCCTCCAATGACAAGCAGGATGGTAAGGAGCCCTGAAAATGAATGTGAATCCCAAAAGCTTGGGGATTTGAGCAACACCGAAAGTTCTGCAAGGTCTGGCGGAAGTTTTTGGAGAGAGATCGCGGTGTAATAACAGGACGTCACAAAAGGCAACGGTTTGAAAATATTTTGAGACTGTTATAAGTGGAAGTGGAGAGACACCAATGGGCTTCGTCGACACCTAGACGCTCCTCCCATAGCTTACTCTAATTTTTATATTTTAAAGTTTTAATCATAAATGAATCAAATAACCAAATGTAAACCAATATTGTTTATCAAATAAAGGATTATGCTCAAATATAAATAATACAAAAATATTCAGTCAATAGTGTTAAATGTACACTTTTAATTTTGCAGTAAACAAAGTGGTACAATGTGGAGGTAATATTTACAAAATAAACATGTCTTTGACAAGTATCACACACATTAAAAATTTACAAAAAGGGTTACACACAACTGTATTTTCTTTAGATTTTACAGAAAATACTATATTTTATTATATAAACATACATACATTTTAAATACACGAATACACAAATATTTGTAATTAATATCCTCTTAGCTCACTTTGTCATGAACATCACTTTATTATACACTTTTCACAGAAATCACTATTCAATTGTCTACGAAGTAGTAACATTTTCTCATTTGTATATTTTACATTTGAAAGCCTTCAGTTTACTAATTACAATAACAAAATTTTATTTGAAAATAACTCACTATACAAGAATTATAAATTTCTCAGAATATACTTCTTTAATGAGTCAGATTATCAGTCTTTTGAGTAACAATCTACCGCACAGGATACTGAGAACAGGAAACTACACCATTAATATCTGCAGAGCTGGTGCCTCCAGTTGAACTCCGGTTATTATGGCATTGTCCATTTGAACATGTATTAACATTACTCTGGAAATGTCTGTCAGCAGCACTTCCAGTAGAATCACTGTTAGCAGGATGAGATCCTGAGCAATTTAATTTTGTATATGCTGGAAGATCATCTGTTAAACACAATATAGTAGTATGTTAATAGCTTGTTCATTCTTCTAAGTAAGACATTAATTTAGCTGATAAAAATTAGTTAATATTTATTTCAAGGGGGAATAAAAAATATATCAATGTGAATGGTAATTTATCTATATATTTAAATAAATTTAAATTCAAGTCAATATTAACTGAGAAAATCTCATCTCTCAGTTAATTAATTAGGTCAATGATTGTTGGTGAAATGGGTCCATAATGAAGCTTAAGTTTGTAATGCATATAGAACACATTGAAACAATCTGCCACAGATGTTTAATGTTTTTATTCAGACATTATTTAATGTGAATGGCTTTTATCACACTTATTATCAAATTATGCAGCATTTAATAGTTTTCTTGGGGTGACTTTTAAATATTTCACAGTAGGCCAATGCTGGTTCTCTTAAGTTAAAACAAACCTGGAGCAGCAAGTGTTGAATACATATTTATGGAAATTGTATCCACTATTTATTGTGTAATTGCAATCTAATTTATTTATCAATCACTGTAAAATGTTACAGAGAATCAAAAATGACCTAAATAAAATTATTTTTTACATGCTGTATTACTGAGACTTCATCATAAATAAGCAATATAGTGATACAAGTTTTTCATTACCAAATTTGATTTAAATCTGTGGCAAATTTAAGCAGTTTGGAAAACTATTTAAGTTACATGAAAACCAGATAAAATAGAAGGCTACATCTTCTGATAACATATTATAAACAAGATATTAAAAATAACTATATAAAAAAAGGAAGGAAATTCAAAGATAAATGAATTGAGGATTTCAGTAGAATTGATTGGGAGGCTATTTGAAACTAATTACATGGTATGTAAAGTGTATGTATGAAAATAAAAAATAATTTTAAAGAATAGGAAATGAAATATTTAATAAAGTCTGTGGTCCAAAATTGTATTGTTTATTTAAACTCTATTTATTTTGAAGAAGTAAATTAATGAGTGAATTTAGGTACATTAACTCAGCTGTTATATCACAATGTAATGGATTTAACAAAAACTCATTAATGTACAGAAGTTTACTGCATTTTTTACAAGATCCATAATTTCATGATGTTGAACGTGCATTTAAGTATGGATAATGTGTTAAGTAATAAACTGTGTCTCCAAAATATTGGTGCGTATAGCTTAGTACTATATGGAAAATTTATGTTTATTATAAATTCTCTCACCTGTTCTGCACATTGCATTATGACTATGTGTTGCATTAGGTAAATATGTATGTGGAGGAGTTAAGGCCCACACACATGCATAATTAGAATCAGAGCTGTATGCTGGAGACACTGGGCGCTGATGTCTCTTATTATGTCTAATTCGCCTATTTCGAGTTTGGTTTGTGGAAGGGCAGTGATTCTGAAATAAAAAATTACAAAAATTAGAATCAAAAACAATTTGTTGGTATAAGTTTACCTCAGACTGTTTAAGTCAATTTTTTTAAACAATATATTTATTGATATTAAAGTGACAATGAGTTTTTAAACCTATTAATATTCACAATCTTGCAGAGTAAAGTCCACTGAAAGTTCTCATACTTACCAAATGGATGCTTATTTACAGTCATTTACAAGCTACAGAGGTTGTAGCGCAGTAGAACGTGCCCCAATTTTTATTCCTATTTATGGAATAAAAATTGTATAAATATTTCGGCAAGAGCTTGCCGGGAAGAAGGGGTTTTCCAGGCGCCGAATTGGCGGCTGGATAAATGTACCTGAGTGCGGAGTCAATTGTAAGCTTATTTTTTGCAAAGAGGCTGTTCACCTGTTGGGTTTTCTGAGTGACACATACCCGTATCATCATCAAAAATCTCACACGTGTGACGGAGAACTCACAATGTTTGGCAAACAACCGTCATGTGAGAGAGTTTTATCCCTTGGAGGGGGCAGAGATACGAGGTGACCTAGGAAGGTGAATAGCAGAGAAATGGTGAGAATAAGGTGAGACATTGACAAGTGGAGGAAGACGGTATAAATTATGAACTGATCAGTCGAGGAAGCAGCGGGGAAGTATACCATGTTTTGACAAGTCGAGGAAGTAGTGAAGAAAGATGTTAATAATAAGGGAAGTAGGAGGAAAAAGCTGAGTTTTCTTCAATTCCAGCAGTACAAATTATAAATTTCATGTTCAACTAGAAGGAAGTTCCAGTTGAATCTGCATTGAGATGCACAAGATATACAAAACAGGTTCATCAACAAATGGAATATCTGCTACATGTGGCCACCTAAACAATAATTACCCCTGAGAATTTTTGAAACCGTCTGCGTTTAATTCTTTATATTTGTACTTGTTAGGGTTCTCGCAGAATCCATTTAAATTTATTGTGTTTTCTTTTAATAAATGTACATATAAAACACCCAAACTTAAATTAATTATACCCCCCTTCATTTACAAGGTAATAGATAAATTTAATGTTGACTTTTTAAGCCATCTTTTTATTTATTATTCTTAGAACTATTCTAATCAAACCTATTACTCAAGTCGGAAGGTTTGAATCATCTTAATTATCTTTTATTTTTCTGCCCCAATAGGTGTTGGCCAGACAGAGAAAAAAAGACATAGACAGAGAAACTGAGACAGAGAGACAGACACAGAGACAGCTGTGAAAGCTGTTTTCTGCATTTAATACAAAATTTTTAATTCAACTCACACTGAAGTTATATTAGATAATTTTGAATTATTTTATTAGGTATGTACCATTGTGCTTTGACAATACTTATGCGTACTTTATTCTGTGATTTTAGAAGAATTTCAATGTTTCAAGTGCTCACAGTACCCCACAGTTGTATTTAACACATCTAAATGGGTTTAATGATGGGCTTGTAGAATAGTATCTTATTTTATATGTTTAATTGTTATTTTTCTGCTAATTAGCCAACTTATTTGATTAAATTTGATTGCAAGTAGCTTTCTTTAGTGAATATATGATTACACATACCTAGGTATGTCACATTGTCAGTATTATTTAATTATACTGGTTTTAATATGTGCATCAGCTAGCAGTTCTATTTATAAATATATCTACCTTAAAATATTTTAACCTATGATTGAATTTAAAGGTGAAAAATTGTATCAGCCATGTCAATTATTTTAATTAGTAAAATTGAGATGATAATCCTCATTAATTTATGATACACCTAACCAAATAATCATTATAAAACGTGAAATATAGAAATTTACTTTTAATAGGCTATTGTTTGTTGAATCAAAAATTGTTTGTGACATCATTTAATTACCTGTAATAATCTAACATCATTTCCTTAACAATTTACAAAACATTAGGTAAGTTTAGATAATACTGTACCTGCACCGTTGAGTTATGTGGATCTGCATAGAGACAACTAGCTTCACTGCATGAACAGCAAGAATCAGTGCTACACCTGCTTGCTGTTAGAGGACCACAGTCACTAAAATCAGAGTCAGCACCTAGAAATACAAATTATTTTCATAATATTTCCAGTTTAGTGTCTTCAATAAAGAATTAATACAATATTATTCTTGAATCTGTATTTCATAATATTTCTGTACTTCCATTTCAGCCTAGGTGTAACCTATGTCCTTATTAACTGTTTGAATTAATCTGACTTTCCTTAATATGTACATGGCAGTGAAAATGTAATGGTGATCTGTGTAGGATGTGTGCTGGAAATAGCCCCCAAAATGGTGCCTGCCATTTTACCTCAGGTAGACGCCAACTTTCTATCTCTCTTTCCTGCCCTTATTATATATAACATGTGGGAGAAAGTTGGGAAATTCGCTTTTAAGTCACAAGCTCGGCATAGAAATATGCTCAGAGAAAGCTGTGTGATGAGCGTAGAGAGGAATAGAAAAAGAAAGAAAGTGAAAATATTAGTCATCGCCGGGACTCGAACCTGGATTGTCACAGAGCCCTCGCTTTAACCGCGAGACGCCTTTACAGATTCGGCCATCGTCACAGAGCCCTCGCTTTAGCCGTGAGACACCTTTACCGATTCGGCCACGATGTCCGCCCACCAAATATCGTCAGTCTGGGTAGTTAGATTATCTAAGTTGGGATAGAAAGTGAAGAGGGATAGAAGAGTTAGGAGCATCCATCTTGGATATAACACGAATTAATGCTGGAAACGTGACGTTGTCACACACATTGTATATTTGGATAGGGTGTAAGGATAGAAAATGTAAGAGAAAGTTGGGAAATTCGCTTTTAAGTCACAAGATCAGCATAAATATGCTCAGAGAAAGCTGTGTGATCAGTGTAGAGAGGAATAGAAGAAGAAAGAAAGTGAAAATATTTGACATCGCCGGGACTCAAACCCGGTTCTAACTACCCAGATATATATATCTGTGCGTTTGTGTCAGGAAATGATATCGCCATGTTAAAATATGTATAAAATGTATATATATATATATATATATATATATATATATATTATATATATATATATATATATAAATAACAATGTTTTTAAAGACTTTTTTTTATAATTAATGTTATTCGGTATTCAGGACAAATAGGACACTTTGTTACACACTTCTAGCTCCATGTTTCATTTAGCAAGACACCTGTCATATATGGATAAATTATTATATGAAGTAAATCATCTAAGATAAAAAGTATCATAATTATTTTTGAAAACCTGCATTTTATAAAGCAAACATATTAATACAATTTTCGATGTTATGATGTATTGGATTTGACTCATTATTATTATTTTATAGTAGTATATTTTATAGCTGCTGGTCACAATAGACTTGGTGTTTCCACAAGTTTTAAATTATTGTGTAAAATATTCGTGGTTACATTTTCAGTTTTCAATTGGTTTGAACTTGGAAAATATACTACAAAATACTCATTGTTTTAGAAGATTAATGCACACATACCCTGGTAGCTTTGTTTATGATATCCTTGATTTGCCTCAGATGTAACATCTTCTTGATATGGGCTTCTGTTATGCCTTTGTTGATGACATTGAGGGTGCATTCTATCCATACATCTGCCTGCCATACCGTTTCCTCCATAACCCAGAGGAAAGTTTGGTACCTGAGAATATCAGTGATAAAGAATAAATACTTTCAGCAAAATATTAAACAGAAGTTTCTAAACACAAATCAAACATGGTTAACATTCCTATTATAAGTGCAATGCTCAAAATATAACAACACTGAATAGAATAACTTGCCTTTATTATATGATTCCAAAATTATAAATAATCATGTTAAAGTTTTTATACTGCCTCATTGTTAAGAGCATGTCAAATGTTGAGTAGACTTAGATGTGTTCAGTTAATTTTAGTATTTAGAAGTGTTTAGCTTTTTCTTAGTTGATTGTGCAACAATTGGTTTAAAAGCATTATTTCATTGCTATTTTTTTATTATTAATATTAACATAAAAAGAACGAACAAAAGCATTATATTTGGTCACATAGTAAATCATTGCTTTTATAAAAAAAACAAATAGGCTTGTATGAACTTACTGGAGGAGGGTGCTGTTGTGTTGGCTGCATCAAATACCTGATACCATTACTTTCAATATAACTTTCATTACAAACCCTTCCTTTGTCCAGTAACAAGGGTGTCAAGCTTTCACCTGTTAAAATATTAGAATATTAAGCATATTAATAGCAGCACAAAGTTCACAAGTAAAGAATTAGAGAATTCTGACATGAACTACAAATTAATAATTTTACAGTTTTAAATAAAATTAATATTTGTGTGTACTTCATTTCACATTGTTATAATTTATATTTTTATGAAATATTTTTAATTCTAATGTTAACATATTTTTCCTTTGTGGTTAATCATATAAATTAATAATTTCAAGAAAAAATAAAACACTTTGAAATGTATTTAATTCCTTTTAACTCTATCATTTACATTGAATATATATTGTTGGGTCTTATACCTTCAGCAGGCTGTATCATCTGTATGGTAGGAGTGGTTTCTCTGCTATTTTTTGCCAACAGTGGGCTATTTACATTACATTCATCATTTTGCACACCAGGAGACAATCCTCTGTTTGAAATTCTATGGCTTAATACTTGCTGTAAATTTCGATTATCAATGAATAACACTTAAAGATATTTTCCTTATGAAATTACATCTAATTAGTCACTGCAAATTAGATCTGGCACTTATTAACATACACTATTAAAAATTTAACAATATTAGTTAAAATTTTACTCTAGTATGTAACTGGTTATATTTGAGCTATAAATGTAATGTTCTTTTAAGGAAGTCAGTCCAAATGCTAGCTATTAAATACTTACAGGGATTCCCATCCTCATATCACCACTTGTAGAATGAGGAAGTGGTAGAAATAATTCGGGCCAGTTTCGTTGATGTGGATAAAAATTAGAGTGACATCCATCTGTGCTCTGTTGCAACTGAATGCTATTATCTGTACATTCAATACATTTATAAATATGACATAGATTAAACTATAAATAATAGACAATATAATTGTAAGCATACCTGCATATATATTTTCAATTTCTGAGCAGGAACTACTCGACTTGTTTCCAATGTAGGGGTTAGTATCTGAGCTTGATAGATCAGGTTTTACACATGAATCACTGGAGTTTGAAGCTTTAGCTTCACCTGAATTTCCTGTGCTTGCAGTTGAAAATTTATTTCCAGTATCCTGAAAAAAAATCATTTACTTATTATTGGAAGGTTCCTGTTTACCAAGTTCATTTATATAGATGCTTTGTATATACGACATAAAGAAAAATGTATGTATTTCTACCATTTTAATGTTTTTGTTGTGGTGGTATTCAGTCCTAAGACTGGTTTGAGGCAACCCTCCATGTTACCCAATCTTGCACAAGCCTTTACATTTCCTTATAACTAGCACACCCCACATCCTCCCTAATCTACTTAGTGTATTCCATCCTTGGCCTCCCTCTTCTATTCTTACCCCACACACTTCCCTCTAATGCTAATTTTACAAGACCCTCATGTTTTAAAACGTGGCCTATTAATATATCCCTTCTCTTAGTCAATGTCCTCCTTATTGTTCGCTTTTCCCCTATTCTGTTTAGAACTTCCTCGTTTGTGATTCTATCCACCCATCATTCAGAATTTGTCTATAGTACCACATTTCAAAGGCTTCTATTCTTTTTCTTTCCCAACTCCTATCGTCCACGTTTTACACACATATAACACCACGATCCATCCGAACATTTTTAGCAACGATTTCCTAATATTCACACTTATATTACCCATAAATAAATCCCTCTTTTTTGTGAAAGCCTTCCTTGCCTGTGCTATCCTACTCTTTATGTCTACTATACTTCTACCATCCCTAGTTATTATGCTTCTAAGTAGCAGAATTCCTTAACTTGATATTACTCTGTTTCCCATACTACACTCCATTACCTTGGTTTTGCCTCTATTAATCCTCATATTGAACTCTTTCTCCAGGACTATGTTCATGCCATTTATTATGGTTTCTGTAGAAACAAAAGTAGATACCCACGCCATCTCTGTTTTCTATTGTGAACTATATCAAATTTACTGTATAAATGTTGCATGATGGGAACAGGGTAACCCGCCAGTTTTTAGTAACTGTAAATAAAGCTGTGCTATATGTACAGGAGCATTGTGCCATATTTACTTTTATTAACGTATAATTTGTGAGTAACCAGCAATCAAGATACAATAGTTTCCAAGTCTTTTTCTGATTCTCCTAATATAATATCATTGGAAAAATGTAAGATAATAACAAATTTATAAATTTTAGAAAAGCTTGCTTCAACAATATATACTTGTAATAATTATAGACGTAACATAAACTTGTAATAATTAATTCTCCCGACATTCTTTTAGAGTACATGCATAATATATTATTTTAAAGAACTCATTTGTTTGCATTGATATATGATGTTCACTGTACACTAATATTATTTAAATATATAGGGTATATGCTTTTATCCAAAAGCATAAAAAAGCATTAAATTAACTTAGGCAGGCTATGTGGTAGATTGAATATTATTTAAACAAGCATGCATATTTTATAAAACTGAAACAAATAACTTTTTTTGCATTTGTTAATAATCCAAACATTATTTTTCTATATGGCCAAATAAGTTTAATTAATATTTAATAATAAACATATAATGTTTCATCCAACTTTGTGAACTTATACAAGTAAATCTTTAAATTGATGGACTAAATTAATCATAATGTATTTAGTTGGATGATACCTTGTATTTATATTAATTAAATACTAATTAATCTCATATTTGGCCATATTTTAAATTATTTATTTCTTAATAATGTTTCAAAAAAGAACATCCCTGTTTTTAATAGGATGTACCAATATAAAACCAATGCCCTGATAAAGAAGTATTTAACTTCCATTACATTCATGCAGAATGTTTACAATTAATGTTTTATATTGTGATTGTTTAAATGTTTAGGATTCCAAACTTACTGTGTTATCTCTTCGTAGGCCAGAACCAATCAAGGTAGTTGTAGCATATGGTGCAGGAATTTCATGCTCCTTTTGATGAAACGTTGTAAGTGTGTGTGGATCAACCTCGGCATAATCTACTGCACCTAGTTCACTTAGTCCTTCATGATTGTTAAGTAACTTTGTCTCAATCAGTCTAGGATCCTTATCCGATGCACGCCAACCTCTGTCAATCCATAGAGTTTCTTTTCCATTCATTAAATTTAATTGGCAAATGTCATTGGCATTCATTACTGGTCCTGTAAAATATTAATGCCTCAAGTTATAAATTTCATGAATGGAATTTCTTCTACTATTTGGTAAAATATTAATATAAAAATGAAAGTTTAAAAGGTCTCATTTCAATGTAAAATCTTATAGGTGAAAACAATAATTCATTAAAAAATACTTTGTAGTTGATAAATCACAGAATAATACCAATCATGCTATAATTAAATGCATTATTAATAACTATATTTTTACAATAAATGAAAACAGCAAAAAAAGTCAGCATTAAATATATAACTATTTATTTGCAAAAGTGATGTTTCATCTTCAGGCTTAAAATTTAGCAATACATCCTATTTACTCCTTGACTCCCTCAGTCGTAAGGATTATTGAATTTATGTGAAATCATCATTTCAACTGTAAACGTTGCTGGAGAAGTTCCAGCACTGTTCCAAATTCTTCACAGTTATATATTTAATGCCAACTTTTTTGGCCGTTTTTATTTATTGTAAATATTTAAGCCAGGAAACTATTATGTAACTATATTTTTGTTTGTAAAATAACAGAAAGTAAACAAAGCCTCACCATTTAGGTGTCCTAAATCTTTTGTTTGTGCTTGTCTGTGTTTTAAATACCAGGCAACTAATAAAGCAAGAACAAGTATAACAAGACCAGCTATCATAAAAAAGAACCATGTCTCCTGAACTACGCTGTTGCTCACATTAGCACTTGGATTCACTCTGCAATAAACACCAGAAATAAATCACATATTCAATGTAATAGTAAGGACTGTTCTATAATTAGCTCAACTAAAAAGTAATAATAGCTATTATTTTCAATGAGAAGTAATTTTAAAATAATTTCAGTACATCATATACATTGACTATTACCTAGGAGATATTTGATTTGTGATTATAGATACAGGAGCTGAAAAAATGCTTGTGCCCATGTGAGTATATGCAGCCACTTGAGCAGTAAGAGCTTCACTTGTTAGATTGTTCAGAATAACTGATGTTGTTGTGGCATTAAGAGTTAATTGAGTCAAAACCTTACTTCCATTAACATTAACCTGAATCTGTAAAATAATAAAATGAAATTTTTAATTCAGTGAAATATTACACTTCTTAAAATTTATCCAATTTAGGTCTTTAAATATATTTGATATATAGATATTAATGAATGAGTGACTTCATCACTTGTCCAAAATATATATATATATGAGATAGGAAATGACATTGTCATGTTTAAAACAATTAATGGGGAAAGGACAGAGAGATAGAAAGAAGATGACTTACCTGAGGTTCATAGATGGTAGACACCTTGTGAGGTTTAGAGAACTTGAATTTTCGGAGGCACCGCCCCCTTCATCAGAAAGTTAGGAAGACATTTCCAGTGATCGGCCAGCCGACGACTAGCCCAGTCGTCGGCTAGCCGATCACTGGAAATGTCTTCGTAACTTTCTGATGAAGGGGGCGGTGCCTCCGAAAATTCAAGTTCTCTAAACCTCACAAGGTGTCTACCAATTATGAACCTCAGGTATATATATATATATATATATATATATATATATATATATATATATATATAGCTTGCTAACCAATTACTGGAAATGTCCTAACTTTATGATAAAGAGGGCGGTGCCTCTGAAAATTTAAGAACTCCAAACCTCAAGGTGTCTACCATCTATGAGCCTCAGGTAAATCACCTACTTTTTCTCTCTTTTTCCTTTCCTTATTAATTGTTTGTATTAACATGACAATGTCATTTCCTAACACATATACTATAAATATAATTCATCTGGATAGGAAAAGAGGGATAGCAGATGTTGCCTTAACTTAAATCATTAGCAGGTTTCACCAAGTTAGGAAGCAGGCACACATCAAAGTTAAGAGAGCCTGAGCACCTTTCTTCAAAGGTGTGGTGGATGTGGAAGAGTAATAGAATAGTATATACTCGCAAACAGTGTACATACACAACACCAAACCAAGGCATGGAAAGTAAAAGTAAAGATAGGGAGTGTGATGCGGAAAGATAGTTGTTAGGCAATGTTGAATCTAAGACTTCCCTGTAGGGAAAATGAGTCCCAAAAGATGTATTACTGCATCTGATTAATAGGGTTAAGACTTTAATAAGGACCAGTGTGAAGCATTGGTCAAAATTGTTGATGTTGTGAGTTCGGGCCTATCATGACACAAACCCCAACTTCAATCTTTGCTTTCCATACAAATTATGTATGTATTCTCATCTCTGTCATTCCCAACTATCCATACTGGCAATATTAATTACAGTCAGTGGGTGGTGGAGTAGTGTAAATGCTTAAGCACTTAGCAGCTGTGCAAATATTTTCAGTTATTCCTTCTTCTTCCTTTATCTCTGTGCCTTGAACATATGCTTTTCTTTGATGAACTCTCCTGAAGAAGGGGGCTTGGGCTCTTACTATTTGGAGATGTTTTCAATAAGCTTCCCAACCCAGTGATGACTGCTATTGATTTAAGTTAAGTCAAAACTCTTTCCTATCCAAATGAGTTATTTAACTTGACATCATCATATTTACTTTACTTGGTTTATACATAAGAACATGAATGAACATTAACTTGATATGCAAAATAATTCAGTACCTTATATCCAAGCAGCATTCCATTATGATGTTCTTTAGGAATAGGTGACCAACTTAATATTGCAGCTGATGAATTGAGTATTGTGACTTGAATGTCTCCTGGTGCAGCTGAAGGAACTATAAATATGGTTATGTAAATTATGTTGTATTGACTTTTCACAAGTATTGATAAATGAAATGTAGATTACATACCATCTTCATATGTTTGAACTAGCTTAGAATTGGATGGTTGTCCTTCAACAGATTTATAAAATGGTACTAGAAAAAATTCATACTGAGTGTATTTTTTCAATCCAGTAACTGTGTAACTGGTTGCTCCTGCATTCAAAACAGTTAGCATACTATATTTCTGTTCACCTGCAGATAGATCACGGTACCTAACATACATGCCTTCAACATACTCATCACCGCCTAGAACCTGAAATATTTTAAAGAGTGTTTCTAATATGTTCTAACAAATGAAATGTAAATTTATTTTAGAGAGTTTCTTTGTCATTATGAATCTGTCTCCATAGATATTAAGTAATCCAAATATATTTAGGAAAGATTTTTTTTGGTTATAATAATAAATCTTGTTAAATACACTTAATTGTTTTTAAATTTAAATTATGAGTTATTAGTCCAAACAATACCATTAGAAATATCAAACCATTTCCTATTAAATATCACATTAGATCTAAAATATGAATGTATTGATGATAAAGTCTAAGTGAGTTAAAATACATGCTTAGGTATGAACAAAATTTTCAGATGAGTTTAACTTTGTTTCCAAATTATAATAATTACCTCCCAAAATAATCTCACAGAAGTTGAACTAAGGGGTGTAACATCGTTTAAACTCAATACTTTAGATCCAAGTCTGTTTCTAGCCTTTTCTAATTCATGCTGAGATAGTTGCTGATCTGGGCTTAGTGTGTGTGCAGTAATTGATACAGCACTTGGTGCTGAAAGTCCTTGTGAATTTTCTGCTCTTACCAGAAATACATATGATGTATCAGGTCGCAACTCTGTAACCTGATTAATTAAACAGAAGGAAATTAATTTAGTTAGCTTAAGTTTTATATTCACACCAATTGTAAGATTTGTTTTTAATCTCTTTTAATAATGAAAATAATAAATAAGTATCAAAGACATTCATTTAATAACACATTTACAGTGCCTTTAATATGAATAGTACATAAAAATGTTGAATAAATAAAATGTTTTTGTTGAAAGTATACTAATTAGTTAAAGAAATTACCAAATTATGGATAAAATCGAGTGATAAAATAAATACCTAATGATATTTTGCAATCCTTGTTGGTTTTGTCAGGTGATTCAAGATAAAAAGAGCCCAATTTAATGACACACCGTATAAACCAGGAGAAAAACTGGCTCTTGTGTATTAGATCACCTGAGTGACCAACAAGGTCTGCAGAAATGTGTGGTAATATTTCATCACTTAACTTTGTCTGTAATTTGGCTACACCTTTGTTTAATTATATATTCTACCTAATTTTTCTAGTGAACTTATATTTTTAATTTCTTTGACTAGTTTCTGTATGTACATTAATACAGTAAGAGCTTAAGGTTAAGGGAGAAAACTTTTTATTTTGATCACAGCCAAATGATAACATGGTGGAAATTAGTATCTTACATTACATAATGATAAGTGCAGAAATTATATTTTGTGTGTTACATAAATGAATATTTTATATTTACCGTAAAACTGCTTGATGTAATTCTTCTTGCTACAGTGACCCATCCAGTACGCAAGTCTGGGCTGAAATACTCAATCGTGTAACCCAGAAGACTTGAGGCCCCTGTTTTGCCTTTAGGAATTGGTTTCCACATAAGTGACAAAGATGATTCCGTAGCATTCATTACTTGTAAATCTATTGGAGGCACAGGTAAATCCTGAAGTGGATCATGTTCAATGAATACATTGCCACTGCTTGAACTTTTTCCAATACTGAGTGTAGCTGATTGTGATGATTCACCACTATCTGATGTTGCAGTACATGTATACATGCCTCCATCAGCCTGCTGGATATCTGAAATAACAATATATTTATAAAAGAAATCCTATGTATGTATTTTGATTAATATCATGCTTACTCTGTGAAGTATTCATTAGTAGTAGTAGTACTTTATTGGTCCAATTGGTCACTTACAGAATATGCTTGAACAAGCCAGAATGCTTAGAACTAGATATTCATTTCTCACACATACACACTCACTATGTACAATACATGGCCTTAATCAATATTAATTCTATTATTTTGGAGAAAACAGAATAGAAGTAAGATTTCTCACTTTATATTTCAAGTTTATACCTAATTTATTCTGAGCAATTATGTTCTACTATAGTTTACTGCTTTATTTTCAAAACTTCCAGAGGGCATGAAAATAATGTATTGTTTTACTAATTTACATGCTCAAATGTCAACACTGAAGAGATAAAAAGTTTCTAATTTATGATAATTTTCAATAATGTAATGAAATTAATTTTTTATGAGGAATTTTATCAGAGGAAATAATTATTTAAACACAAGAAACTCTTAAATAAAATGTACTTCTAAATTATATATATTTTTCCTTGTTACACACAAACACATTTCGAATAATGATATAGAGATATTCTAATTTTTGTCTGTATAAAGTAATAAATACGTACTTTCAATATGCAATGTCCCATTGGCCAAAATTTTAACTCTTGGTCCTTGCCCCAGAATAGGGGAACCATTTCGATACCATCGAATCCTAGGAGTAGGTGTTCCACTTGCTTGGCACAGCATTGAAACTTTAGATTGAAGAGGTACAGTTTGATTCAATGGGCCTATTTGAATAATTGGTGGAGGCTCATCTGCAGTTATTGTAACCTTAAAACATCAATTATTAATTTTAATATAATATTAAGAGCAATAATTGATTACAGAACCTTTTTAGTTTTACCTGGAGCGATGCTCTTGAAGTTGTTGATCCTGCTACACTCAGTGCAGAACAAACAAAATATCCAGTATCTTCACGCTGAACACCTTGTACTTTCAATGTTCCTTCTGCACTTACAAACATATGTCCATAAGAATTGCCAGGAAACATGAGCATCTGACTCCCTTCCTTGCTCCAAAAAACAGAAGGTGGAGGATTTCCAGTGGCTTCACATTCAAAAGTAGCTAAGCCATTAAGAATTGCACTTACATCCTGGGGTTGTTTAAGAAATGATGGTGGTGCTAGAAAATGAATTTGTAAATGATATCTTGAACAGTTATTATTTATTTATATTAATTGATCTGTAGCCATTATATTGGATAATTTAAGTGCTAAAATATTATAACATTTATTATTATTAGTTTGAATTCATTTTCAAAAATTCAACACCACAAATTCATTATAAGGGTATTTAACATTCTCAAAAAGCATTAAACTTCATTAAATGTTTATTTCTTATGTGGTTGTTGTGAGATTGGGTTTAGTGTGATGTGAAATTAAGTTTCAGGTAAGTAAAATGAAAATTTATGTTTGGCTATTATAAATTATATGATTCATAACAAAACTTACAGTGAACTGTCAAAGAAGCTTTGGCTGATATTCTTCCAACTACATTTTCAGCATCACAGATGTAGAGTCCTTCATCACTAGGGACAATATGTTCTATTCTAAGAGACTTGTCATCTAAAATTTGGGCTCTTCCAATTGGCATTTTACCGTCATCTCGGCGCCACAGAATGTTTGGGATCGGATCTCCTCCAACTTTGCATTCGAATTGAACATTTTGATTTTCTAAAATAGTTACATCTGATGGCTCCTTGCTGAAGAATGGCTTCACTGAAAATATATAAAAAATAAAGTTAAGGGCAGGTATATCTTTGTTTTTGGAATTAATCATTTAAATATTATTTTATAATATATTTAACTCTACAAGTAAATTCTTAAAAACTCATGCTGAAAAATAGTATAACTCTAAAATTCAGAAGATAAGTTTCAATTTATTATAATCAATACAATGATATACCATCAGTATAAACATTTAATGCAATTGTTTTAACTTATGTAATTATGTATAAATAATATGAATTACAAACCATGAACAGTGAGTTTAGCAATTTTACTCTCACGTAATCCTGCCATATTTTGAGCAATACATTGAAATTCGCCTTCATCTCCTTGACGTACATCTGCTATCAACAAGTTACCACCATCAACAACTCGTAGCCTAGGAAGAATGGGAAAAATCATTAAAATCAATAGAATAAAATCTTAGTTTTGATATATGAAATCAGTAAAATGTGCATTTCCCACTTGAACTGTGTCAGCCGAATACGAAAATCCTTTGGAGATAGTTGTGAAGTTTGGTAATGAAATAAATGTGTTTAAAACCAAACAATTTTTCATCTCTATATATTTCACAGATCGCTAAAATAAATCAGGAGGATTTGTATTTTGCTGTCTTTTTTTTTTGCCTGCTTTTTCAATAACAAATGCAGGTCATAGTATGAAGAGTGCCTCTTTAGTTCACTTACTGTGAGAAGGAAGGAAGCCCATAAGTGCCGGTAGGTAGTCTGGTAGGGTGTGGGGGATTTTATAATAATAATATGTGAACAACTGTCCAACAATCAGGACTCAGAAAATAGCACTATACCTCCGAAAAGAATATAGAACTGAAGTAGTGACATGCATGACTCACCTCTTCGATCCCTCGACGTCCAGCACCTGGCCTCCCTTTTTCCATATAAGGGTAGGGTCCGGGTGCCCTTTAGGTGGTCCACACTCCAGCAGAGCCGTTTCACCCGCAGCAACACGCGTGTCCTTGGGTTCTTGTCGAAAGTCATCTCGCAGAACTAGAAAATAAGAAAAGAACACGTTGTAAACAACTGGCAAAGTGTCCTTCACATAAATTAGTTTATAGAAATTAAAAAAATACGCGTAAATGTTCTACTTTGTTGAAAGAAAATTAAAATGACACGTTGCTGGGGTCTAACCATTTAAAACATATACGATACTTGGGAAAACAATAAAAGCAATTTATTTTTAAAAAATATTTAGCTTTACGTGATTATTTTAACTTACGATTAGAGATTGCAACGATGCCTTCACATTCCCCATCTGTTTCCTTGAACTTTTCTTTCTGCCCATGCATATCCTCGTCGTATGTGAACCGTAATACAGAAAAATCATCGACCGCAGAAAGTTATGTATGTGCAAAAATAAAATAAATCAATGTAGCCTATGTTCGTTTGTCCCTTATGCACCCCCATACCATATCCGATTGCAACAATACTTCGGTGAGTTGTGCGCACACCAACGCATAAAAATGCATAAACATCCGATATTTGCTTCTAATAGTTGAATTTCTTGGAATCAATGAGATTGATAGTGTTCTTTCCGATGTTATTTCTTTATAATCTGTATAAATTAAACGGCATTCCATCTGGGAAGAGAAGATCCTTAGGTGTGGGGTGATGATAAATTGCATGAAACTAGTGGTTATGGACGTCGCTGAGTCTAATTCTGACATTCAGAATTCAGATTAAGTTGTACAGTAGCCTCTAGGAGCAGGGAGTTAGGGGATAAAGCAAAGCTTCCCATATAAACGTAAACGGGAGAGTAATTTCTACCAAAATTTATACACATATTACTTACAGCGCGAAGACAACGACTGTTTTGGCTAAAACAACACCCCTAACATATAAACGGATGGGAGTAGCGAGGGAGGAATTTTAAAAACGTTCTAAATCGGCAATTAATACCATCGAATGAAGAGTTTTTGGGGCTTGCTCAGCTTGACAGTACATTTTGAGTCATCGCGCCGGTTATAAAGAAATTCACATTCCGGGGGCGTGGGAAAGTAAAGTTTAAAAAATCCGACTCACTGAAGCTTAATTATATGTTGACCAAGCTATTATTGTCGAATTTATTACTACACCCGGCTAATACTAATAAATTATCGGGCACGCAGCTAGTGTATATATGCAAATATACACATTTATGCGAAAGTTTGAGACTATTTTATGGCAGCCTACTTGTTTTGTCTAGGATAGATTTTATATATATCAATAAGGACTGATTGGAAAAAAAATTAACAGGCTATTTACGAGGCACAGGTTATTAGCGAACCACAAAGGCCGCTGATCTAAGGACAGACGAGCGTGATAATCATACGCCACTATTGCACCAAGAAGACGGACGTACGAAAAGGATCCACAAGGCGTGCTTTAATAGTTGAGATCGGAGAAAGCCAAAGGCCACGAGACAGTTTTGGATCATTTGAAATAGACGAACTGATGTTAACATCCTAAACGGAAAGGTTGTTTCCAAGATAGCTTCATAGAAACTGATACAAGCAGAGCAGTTTGTAACGACAAAACACGTTTACTCGTAATTTGACGGTGCGAAATCAAAGGCAAACTCCGTGAGGGTTACAGACAGGGGTAATGAAAGTCTGACAAAACGGCGCAAGTGGGGTTAATCCCACGTCCCGAGAATTTTGGCGACAGCTGATGGTAAGGAGGTTAGTTGTTTTCCCCAAATTCGTCGCTGATGGGGGTAAACGGCTCCTTCCAGAGAGGACAGACAATAATTATGATTGAATAATATCGAGCCCTGCGACCGACGGAATACGAAATAAGGTAGTGGGGAAAATTATTAAAAAACCCAGCTGAAACGAAGTTTTGGGACAGATAGCGGAGATGAGGAGTTGGACATTATGGACGCGGAGGTGTTTATGCTATGAACATTAAAGAGATGATGGTTTGTTGATTCAGGACGTGGATGTTATGATCGGAAGACAAGATTGGACAGTTAAAGATTGGAAATTGTCCTGACAACGGACATTAACAACGGCAGTAAGGCGTGATCCAGTCCGGAGCAACGAGGAAGAGGCAGCTGGAAGTCCAGGCAAAGCTGAGACAACACGGTAAGGACCACTGTTTGTAACCTTTTGTTGATTTTCTGGTACTGCCAATTTCGAGTAGGATTATTATGTTAGTTATTCTGCTCAATGAGAAGGCTAATTTAAAACGACCCTTAGTAGAGCTCTTGGATTTAGTTATAAGAAATTTACTTTGTATAATTATTATAAATATGTACAGTGTTAATCATTAAAAAATTGCCGGCTTAGAACTTTAAATTGATAAAATTGTAATATATATGTAAAACTTAAATTTAGAGTAAATGGAATTTCATTCTTATAATAATATTTCATTATAAAATAATAATCCGTTTCAAGTTCATCGAATTACTCAAACAGCCACGAAACGAAAGTGGTACCACAAGAAACCACTGCAGAATGTCCGCATTTTGCTTCCGGAAACCCGGACGAGTTGTTCCTGATCCATGACACAACTTTCTACTTTGCCTCAGATAAAATCCTAGGTAATATCTGGAGGGAAATAATCAGTATTACCCAGCCAGGACTATATATTCTACTACGCGTGCCGCAATTATCACTCAGACTGTACAATATCATGTTCAGCTACCTAAATTATTACTAATCTTATATTAGAGCCTGACTTTAGTTTTCTGTTTAAACATTATAAGTAACATTGTCGAGTAAATATCATTTTTTAATTAATTTTTATATATTTAAGTCGTAAACCCAAAGTATTTTCATTCGACCTTTATCAGAACAATACGTTTCGACACGACCAAAAGTCTTGGAGAAGCGTTAATATTGTGACGAAGTCAAGTTATGCATCCTCGGTTTTCGTCTCAAGTATTTTGGAACTGAATTTTTTTAGTGGGGTTCGCCAGGAAGATTAAAGTCTTTCCTCCATTCCAGTTTCCGGTTTGAAACCGATAAAATTCATATGAACTCCCGATCTATTCCAGATTTTAGCTTGCTTGCGACTGTACTTGACAGTTGCAACTACGAAAGCGTCATTTGAAATTGATACCCACGGAGTCATATCCAATGGAATTTTAAATAATAATTATTGATCGTTTCCATTTTAACCCCAATGGGTTTTTAAGTGGGAATAAAGCTAATAAGTAGTTTATTGAAAATAATATTTTATAATTTTATAGATCATCAGACGTGTCATTTTTCGGATAATGAAATCATTTTTATATTCGACGCTGTAAAGATTCGCGAGATTAGACAATGTTTTATCGTGGAGAATCCGCAAGGAAATCAATATAATTTAAAAAATTAATGTGAGACTATTGATATATTAAAAACTTTTGGGATGATTTTTTTTCATTATAGTCATAACAGAAATTTGAGGTATATAGTGAATCGGTTCTGATCAGATACAAAAATTGATTAAAAAATGTACTGAAGAATACCATAACTTGCCGGTAAGTGGTTTATTGGTATAATACCTATATCATAGCTACGTGGCCAACCTTTTGGCTATTAATACACCAAATTTATATATCATACTGATATAAAATCTCTCACGCAGCAAAGAATTACCTTTTACTGAAAAACAAAAAATAAGTTTTTATGGGTAACTCCTTTATATAGTCTGAAATTGTGTACTCGTATTACATAATACTAATTAACATTTTATAGAATTTCGGTGTTCGGAATTCTTCTTCTATAACGGCTTCACATACCTAAAACCAATTTTTTGTATATACGGCCACGTGGTAGGTGGAACTGTTTTCGAAATTAAAATTTTCTTTTAATTTTCTAACCAATAATATATATATATTGGATTTCTCACATGAAAAATTCATCCAAAATTTTCAGCCTGAACGTTTGAATAATGTGTCATAATACTTACGTGCACAAATTTTTGCGTCGTAGCTTGGCATTGTTTTGACATTTTGATTTCGGGTTGCTGAGTTCTGATATATACCATGTATTGTAATTCCGTGCATACTGAGTGAATTATTTATGGACAGAGAACAAATGAAGTGTATTTTAAATAATGTTTTGTGCAAATGTGAAAGGTGCATTGTTTTAATTAGAATTTATACACATCATTATTCCTACATAAAAATTTATAGCACTCAATTCTGCGATTTCGATGACAGGGGCGTGAGAAGATAAATTTTCAAAAAAGTGACGATCTATTTGATGGGGTTTATATAAATGAATTACCGAGCAACGTTGGACACCCAGCTAGTAGTTAAATCTTTATTCGGAAACAATTATTATCTATAAATATGTAATACAAACAGATTGGTTTAACTCATTGTTATACTAATCAAATCTAAATTTTTAAAAGATCAAATCTCCACTCGTACACTTATTTATATATAAACCCCTTAAGGAATCTAGTGTTAAAGAATTTGGTATTAAAGTGGTATTTACAGACTACTATAGATTTATAGTTTTACGTCGTAATTTTTTTTAGATCAATACAGACCTCAGAACAACCTTAACCTACTTTCGATTCCCGATGTCCCCGTGTCTTTCCGGTGACAAATTTGCCAATTCGAAGAGGGTGTTCTTTCCGACTTTATTCAAGGGAGCTCTTTTGTCTGTTCGTAACACCCCTTCAGAAGTCAGCCTACTCGGGGAAGATAAATTGGACCGGCCGGAAACCTTTCAGACTTTAACAGGGTGGAAACGCCTGGCTTTGCCCAGTGGAACCTTTAACAGGAAAGTTGTAATGAACACCTGTTCCAGGACTGTCTTGCTTACCTTACAAGAAGATGAAATCTCTTACTTACGATTGTCTTTCGTATACTTTGTAGGACAACTTCCGAAATTACGAGAAAAAATTGTAACGTTAGCATGGCGTAAATCTTTAGAAATAGCCTCGGAGCAGACCAGGAGACTGAACACGGGTTTATCTTGAAACGTGTTTTAGTAGTTATTCAAGCAGCCATTCTAACAGACTATTTTCAAAACTATTTTTAATTGGTAAATCTTCTATAAAATAAAATATCTAAACGCGTGGAAAGATTGCAACAAAACTTGGTTCATATATTTTTATAAACCCGAGAAAACCACGGGGAAGGGGAGAAATCCGTTGCAAAAATGTGGAGGAATTACGGTTTTTAAAAAATATGTGAAAGTCTGTGATGACACCGAACATTAAAGCAGAGAATATATGGCTGCTATGATTACTTTCTGGTACGGACATTCATTACATCCTAGAATAGAAACACCAGGAACACAGTATTATCAGAAAGAAAATAATACGAAAAATTGTTTCGATATGTAAGTTTGTATATTTCCAACTTATTTAGAACCGCGTTTTAAATGTGTAAAATGAAATGTTTCGCGGCAACACGGCCCAAACTAGGTCCATTTCTAATTAAATAAATAGTAAAGGGAGAAAAAACAATAGTTATAATTTAATATATTTGCAGTCAATGGCTTGAATGCGTCGCATTTAACTAGCAAAAACATTCATGTTTTCTCATTTACATGTAATTACCATCATTCTAGTGTAAATAAAGAAATAATGTTTCAATGCATTTTCTTTGACGTAGGAAGCAAGGTGGAGGGGAGCCTGGTGTGGCGTGAAAGGGACCCGAAACAACCAACTCATCTCGGGTTGGTCATCGGTCGTGGAAGGTCGTTTGCAGGGCCTCTCTCTGATGTAAGAATGTAAATGTTTTGACTTTATTTGTTTCAATTAACTGATTTCAAATGTTTTCTTTCCTCTTAATAAAACTTTGTTAATTTTTGTTCCGTTTTTGTAGTTTCTGCTTTTCCCAGCCAGCCACGCGACAATCCGAGAATTCAAACCGAACCATATTTCCCACGACGGAGGTAGTAAGTTTCGTTACAATATATATCATTGCGTCAGTGTGTATGTCCCAGCTATAGGCGTCCAAACTACTGGTCCGAATTTGCACAAGTGTTCCTCAGAACCCGAAGCTGCCCATGATCTTTATTTTTTTTAAATATACTGAAGTTATATATGTGAAGAAAATGAAACATATTTTACGTAAAACGTTTCGTGTGCCATATGCGCATCGAGCCTCCTAAAGTGAATGCTGGCTGTCTATATTCTTGATCTGTAATGCTAAATATTTTTAAAATCATAAACTTTTTACGTGGTAATTTATTTATTGGCGAATACCTAATTCCCTGGAAAATAATAAACTTCTTTGGATTATCGATACCATGTATACGTTAATTAGTTTTATTTTACACGTCAGGTAAATTTTAATATTTAGTAATTTCTCATTGGTAAAAGTAAATAAAATATGTAGTTGATAGTAACATTCGTCAAAGGTAAAAGTATGAGATTAAATAAACTTTAATAACAAAATACTGTACATATAGCAAAGTCCGTACTCAACTTGAAGAAACGATTAAGGGCTTATTTTCTTTGTTTCATCCAGGCCTATCAGTTATTTCTCAGAGCTACAACACAATAAAAAAACTCAATTTTGGAACGCGTATAACTTTATGCGCCTGTAGTTATAAAACTGAGGATTTTAGGAAAACTCTGAGGACAGGAAATTCTATTCTCAACAATTTGTTTGCTTTGACCGTTTCTTCTCCTCTCGGTAAAAAAAACCAAATTGAACGGTTGTCCACACTTTACACAACCTAGGATTGTAAATAGGTTAGATTTGCTAATAAAAATAGATTGTGCGTACCCTGAAATGAACTTATCTTTAATTTTATCCCTGCTTTATTATTTACTTGATTCCGGTAAACGCCGGGCTAGTTAAATATAAAATTTTTGCAGAGTGCTGTCTAATTTGTCCACCTTCATTTTTAGTATTTAAATCACTGCCTTAATTTTATTTAATAATAATATAAATATCAGTCTTAATAAATGTAAAGTAGGTTTTTGAAGCTATAAAATTCTGTTTCCTTTGTGACAGGTGAATGTGTGAAAGTAGTCTGCAATATGTAAAACGGTTTCGTCTCGAGATTGGTAGGAATTCTCGAAGGCCTTACTCTGTTTACGACAGCTCTAAACGCGGGGTAATGTAAGATAATCAAATTTGTATTCCCTCGATTTCGCTATATTGTACCTATTGCGCTTCTGCGGTCCCCGACGAATTGTAAACGCTGTATTTGCTACTACTCAATTTCTCTCTTCCGCTTTATGACACCTTATCGTCCATGTGACCAGAACAAGCAGTGTAGAGAAAAGCGCCTACATTCGATTCTTCGCTTCTTCACCAAGATTCGCTTTATCAACAGTTCTGCAGTGCTTGTAGCTTCGACGACGAGAATCTTTCTACGCTTGCGGTAGGTCCTTGGATAGTTTATTCTTTGCATAAAGACTCTTCCGCTTATTACTTTACTATTTTACGACACCGACTTAATGGGCACTCTTGCTGTTAAGGCACCGAGGCCCGCAGAAAGGAAACGAGTTATTTACTGTTGCCATAAGAGGCCGCGAGATTCACTCAGCGTCTCCCCGGAGCCTGAGATATTTCACAGTTTTTAGTAGACTTGTCTCCCCCACTTGCAGCCCTGAGCAACACGTGATCCGTGCGCGTTTTGAAGAGCGAGAGAAAGAGAGAGGGGACCGGGGGACCGCTTGCTCTAATGGCTAATGAAGACAGCTTGAGAGATTAGTTTCGTCAGCTGAGATGCAGGCTTGTCTGGCGCCTCGCAGGAGCACACGCTCGGCTACGTACGATTTGCTCCGCCATGCCAGGCTCCAGGCTCCTCCTGGGAAACAAATAATTGAACCCTTCCCTACCATCCACACGGACGATAAATTATGTCCAGCGTGAGTAATGCACAGGCTAAGTGCCAAGGACTCGCTCGTGGTCCGCAAACTCGTTACCCCTCACTGGACGGAACCACATTAATTTACCGTTTCCAAATAAATTTTAAAACTTAAACTTCACCTTAAAAACAGTCTCAGGAAAAAGCGCGCAGGATATACGCAGTCTCAAAATAATCATTCATAGAATTAAGACCTTAGAAATATGGAAAAGGATGAGGGTATCACCGGCGAACTCTACATTCCGTACCTGAGTTTCTACGATGATTTACTGCGAGGCATTTGATAATATCAATACTGGTACCACAACACAACACAAAAATATTAATACAGAGTCACGAGACACATTATTATTTTTTATTTCATGATTTTTTTACTTTAATGTTGTTGTTCTTGTATTCAGTCTGATGCAACCCACCATATAACCTATTCTCCGTGAGCCTTTTCATTTCTTCACAACTACCAGATCCTACATCCTCCCCTACTTCTTAACGTATTCCATCCTATGCCTCCCTCCTCTAATCTTGCCCCCACACACTTCCATCTGAAGCTAATTTTACAAGGCCATCATGTCTCAAAACGTGGCCTGTTAATCTATCCCTTCTCTTGGTCATATACTGTTCTCCCCTTACCCTATTCTGCTTAGAACTTCCTTCTATCCACCCATCTGATTTTCAGGATTCTCCTACAGCACCACATTTCGAAATCTTCTATTCTTCTCCTTTCTGCAACTCCTATCGTCCACGTTTCGAACCCTTATGACGCCACACACCATACCAACATTCTTAATAATGATTTCCTATTTCATACTTACATTTTCAAAACTATTATGATGGTACAGAAATCGAAAAAACTCTCCTAGGACAAATTATAATTAATTCTTATAATACTAAGGGATATGCAGACTATTTTAACAGTGCATACTAATTTTTTTAAAAAACTTAGCATGACTCAATTTTTAGGGAATGTTATTTTATAACAAACTGCCAATGTATATAAATGACCTGTAAGGCAAGCAGTTTGAAAGAACTTGAAAGAGTATTTAGTAAATAAAGTAGTATATAAATTAAAGAAATGGTGATACAATTGTAAAAAATTAAAATTCTTTCTATTTTTGGGTATTTATATAAAATTGACGGTTTCTCATATTGTATTAATGTAATTATATGGAATAAAAGTTATTTTTATACATTTTCCGTAAGTAAAGTCCGCTGCTTTGCAAAAGCCTTTCTTTCCTGTGCTATTTATGTCCACTAGTTCCTGTGCTGCCCAAGTAGCAGAATTCCTTAACTTCCTTCAAAATATCCCTTCTCTATCCAACACCCTTTGTTATTCCATACTACACTCAATTACCTTCGTTTTCCATCTATTAATAATGTTTTGTAATAATCTTGTAATTATTATAAATCAAATGTAATGTGAAGGTATTTAAATAATTGAGAATGCGATTTCGGAAAGTTTATGATCAACGTCATAATGTATTCCTGTGGATGATTCACGAACATTTGTATACAAATAAAAGCTCTAGTTTAGTGGCCTTAAAATCTATTGCTGGTTTCCTAGAGTTGAAATATAAATTACACTCGTTGACTAATGTTTATTTGCTAAAAAAACTGCATGCAATTTTTTTCGTCATACTAAAAAAAGCAGTCCTTTCAAACCCGAGTAAACGGGGTTTCACTGCATGTTAATAAAAAATGTTATAACGTTACGAAAACTGATGTCACCACGTTGCATGCGTCAAATATTCATGCCAAATTGACTTCTAAAACTTTTACCTCTGCAATTCAATTAGTATAGTAGCTCTTTATTTCGAAAACTTGTATTCGCATTTGCACGTATATTCCGCCTCTTTATAACATGTATATTCTCCCTCTTTCTGACTCATAGTTGTATTAATCCACTTCGTTTTGGAATATTCAGCTAAAGGATGTTTTACACATTTCAAATTACTTCAATTCACGTAATTTAATGCGGTAACTGGAATAAAATTGAATAAGGTCACAAAATTTTATACTTCCTTCAAGTAACTTGAAACGTACTGTCAACTTTCAAGTAGCATTTGAAAAGAAATTAACTTTTACGTTCAAGTTATTGACTGGAATGTAGAGTTGAATCATGTGAATTTAAATTCAACTTTATTTGGTGCAGATTTTGTAACGCGTCAGAAATATTATATTTTTGTTGGTTATATTTCTTTTTATTTATTTATAATTTGGTTATCTTGGCTTGATTTTTTTACAGCTTACTTTTTCTGTTAATAAAGAATGATTAAACAAAGTTACATTGTGACGCAGTATCCAAGTTTTTGGAATTTATGTAAAATATGATGAATTGAAAAGATATCGAGATAGAAATATACAAATATAACAAATGAGGTAGTATGCACAGGTCTGGAATGAGAACTTGCTAAAAAAAACTAAGTTATTTCCAGCTTTTTCCTTTCTACCAAAGAGTCTCTTAGAAATGTTGATTGTTTCTGGATCCTTTGCTCAGCACAACTGAGAAAATATTCAAAATTACTGACCGAAATTCCTAAGTGGTTCTTGTACGCTTATACAACTTCTGGAGAAATTATTTTAACTGGAGAAGATCATGAACCCAGAGTGTTTCTTCTGCTAATCCACTTTCTAACCCATCACGAGCGCTTTGCGTCTTCTCTTTATTTTATCTGAGAGTCTTGATACGAACCACCTGTATCGATGCCACTTTTCTCATTTTAACGCAATACTATTTCAAATATTAATTTGAATCAAATATTGAAAATGTATGAACGTTCACTTGTGATCAAATTATTCAATTCAAGTGAGAGCGATCCTTAAACCAGTCATTCACCAGCGAGGACTGTAACAATTCACCATTGTTACGATTTTTCATTATCTTTTTTTTAATACTATCATGGATCTTATCTGTCGTTGATTTGTTATTTATTCAGCTACTATTAATTGACATTCAGTTTTGAAAACACATCTAACAAGTTCCTGTATTAAACTTTAAAAATTTTATACTGCTGATTTAAATGACAATGAACTGCTAAATTTAAGTGAAAAGCACACTGGTAAGAGGACGAAAATAGGCAGCTTGTTACCACATTCGATTTGAATTTAATGGGCAACTGTAAGGCTCATTTTTACTAAATGCCCATTATTCACATATACATGCTCGAAAGCTCGAATTTAATAAGATTCAGGGCCTTTTGAACAGTTTTTGGTAACGTCCTTTCTTTATTTCTTATTATAAATTAGAATACAGTGCGCAACAAAACTCGGCGGCAAAATTTCAGGACTGGATTCCTCATATTGAGAGAAGGAAAATAGTGTATTACGACATAGGCAAGGAAATTAATAATCACATCTGGACTGAAATGTCAATTAAAACATCAGGAAATATTTTACAAATAAAATTGATGTTGACCTGAATACGTTTTAGTAGCCTTAAATTCTCACCCGTCATGTATAAGTTACCCAGCAGTTTCTGATCGATCTGTCTGATTCAACTGCCTACTGGGAGCGATCTGTTCACGAATCAAATGAAAAGTTGAAAGTGACCTCATTCAGGCTGCTATTCTTCGTATCAAGTTCAAGAAATGATCAAAAATGCCTGGTGTAGTGCGTACTGTCTGACATGCTGCCACGGTGCGTACATGACGGGTAATCATTTGTGGACACTAAGACGTATTCAGGTTTACATAATTTATTTTCTCAAATGTTCTCTCATGTAGCAAGGTATGTCGTCATGCACAAACATTTATAATAGTGAGTAATAAACTCTATACGTTTATGAGTCTTTGTCGTCGAGTTTTCTCACTACCTGCATATAAAATACGCATTATATATAATTTTACACCTCGATGATGCCATACTTGTTGTCGTATCTGCTATTATGTTATTGACAGTTATTTTATAATTTTTACAAGATATAATTAGAAAAATAGAAAATCTGAATTCCGCATCTACTTAAATATATATCTTTAATAATTGTTGTTGTTGTATTCAGTCCTAAGACTGGTCTGATGCAACCCTCCATGCTAACCTATCTTGCACAAGCCTTTTCCTTTTCGCATAACTAGCACATCCCAAATCCTCCCTAATCTATTCAGTGTATTCCATCCTTGGCCCTCTTCTGTTCTTACCCCACATGTCTTAAAACGTGGCCTATTAATCTAGCCCTTCTCTTGGTCAACGTTCTCCATATTGTTTGCTCTTCCCCTATTCTGTTTAGAACATCCTGGTTAGTGATTCTTTTCCTTTCCCCAACTCCTATCGTGCACGTTTCGCACCCATACGAACATTTTTAGCAACGATTTCCTAATATTCACAGTTATATTAACCGTAAAGAAATCCCTCTTTTTCACGAAAGCCTTCCTTGCCTGTGCTTTATGTCTACTCTAATTCTACCATCCCTAGTTATTGCGCGTCCCAAGTAGCAGAATTCCGTAACTTCCGTCAAATATCACTTCCCAATCTAACACCCTTTGTGATTTCACTGTTTCCCATACTTCCTTGGTTTTCCCTCTATTAATCTCCGTGACCACGTTCATAACGTTTATTATGGTTTTCACGTCTTCTCCTTACTTCCCTAATACTACAATGTAATGGGCAAAGCGTAGGATTTTTATTTCTTCTCCTGGCAGTATGATTCCGTTTCCATATTCCGTTCTAACTTTCTTCATAGCCTGTTCTATATATAAGTTAAACAGCATGGGGGACAGACTGCATCCTTGTCCAACTCCTTTCTTGATTTCTGTTTCCTTTTCTTGGTCTTCAATTCTAATTAATGCTGACTGTCTTTTGTAAAAGCCTTCCTTTACAATATTTTATTCCTGTGACCTTGATAATCCTTAATAGTGTTTATCACATTCGGGTTAGATGTAGGCAGTTATATAACAAAATGCCATTATATGAATAATATCAAGTATTATAAACTGGCGGCCTGATAATGGTTCGTCAACAATGCCATCTGAATTTATACTCCAGTTATTTAATTAATTTTCCCCCCTACTTGTTGAATCTCTATGCAGCAAATTAAAAATTCCATGACTTACAAATACATTCCACCGAATTATTTATAGAAGCGGTGAAAAGTAATTGGGATTCGGATATTTCAGACGCACGATTTATGAAAATGCCCTGTCGGTTCAAACGCAATAATACGTGTTTTTATGATTTTTCACTACAATAAACGGTAAATAAATGTCACAGCCAAAACTGGAGTACATGACAATTATTCTTCTTCATTATTAGAGCATCCTAAATTTAAATATATTACCCTCGTATTTTCCGTATAGCCCTAAAAATCGTATGGATTAAATCTGTACATCAGAAACCATTTTGATGGTGTCAGAGTTAGGTCCTTGGTAATGAGAGAACAGCCGATTTCCATCAAGACTGAACGCGGCTTTCAGAATATTTTTATTTAAATCCTTATGAGTTATTTTAGTCTAAATATTGTTTTGAGTGTAGTAACGTTGTCTGAGAGTTTATGGTTTCTGGAAGTTATCCCTCGAGGGTATCATACAGAACCCCGCACGCTCCCACCAAGGGAATCTTTATTTATACGAATTAATGCCAGGGTCAGTGATATATGTGGCCATAATCGATGGAATTCTATTAATGGTGGTAGTTGAAAAAATATATGCCTCAAATATTGCGCGCCTTCAGCCTCTAAATTTCCGTGTAGCCGGTATAAATCTACACACGGGAAAATTACGACGATTTCGTGGGTGCTTGGGTTTTAGAAGTGGCTACCGTGGTATTAGGAGGAGGGAGAAGTGGGATGGTGAAAGGGTTATAAATGGTGGCCAACTTCTTTTTGCCGCTACAACGGAGCTGCTATATTTCCAGCAAAGGCTCGAGTTGAGTTACGGGAGTGGGACGGGGAGGAAAGGGAAAGTTGTGCGGTGAGGGATGAAGTTTTACACGTGCTCGTTAATGGGCGGGGGAGAGATGTGCTGAGTGAAACACGGACGCGACACAACCAACATTTAGATTTAGATGGCGGTGACGTTCAGCCGAGATGTACACCAATCCGAACAAGTGAAATGGAATAGCTTTGCTGTAAATATTTAGGACGACACTTCGGAAGACGAATAGTCCCGAGGCAGCCATTTGTTGAAGCGAACTCTTTGTTCTCTGTTATGCGTGTGAAATAACTTACAAGTTATACTCGTACAAAGTTTTTTTTATTGACTTAGAGCTCTCCAATAAGTAGATAACGTATTTCTGAGGTTTTTATTAGGTAACATTGTTACAACAAGAAAAAAAAGTGTCCTTTTGAATTATAGTTTGTAAGACAAGACTAGAAAATTGATTTTCCGAAGCGCCTGTCACTTTATGTATAATTATTATCAGATAGAATAGACAGATTTAATGTAGATGGTTTCATTGACAAAAGAAAAACCATGCAGCCTGAAAAGTAAGAAAAATCGTAGATTCAGGGCAAATCTATATAGAACAATCGAGGCACTGATTCAGTTTTCCTTTTTTTTCTACGAGCGTGGAACCACATTCTTGTAAATGTAAGGACGTGACACATGCAAATTTCTCGAGTTAATCACCGTGGCAATGTTTCATGTGAATGCCATTTCTTATTATATGAGGGGAAAACAAATCTCAAATGGTACTGATTTCGGACCTCTCAATAGTTCATTTTTTAAATCTCGTCATCCAGACTGATGAGCTCATAGTAAAGTATACATTTCCCATACAACTTCAAAGAAAAACGAATACGACAAATCAATTAATAATTTAATTTTCGTTCAAGATATTAAAGACAAAATTAACTTTCTGGAAAGACAATGTTATTTACTAAATTAATTGTTCAGATTGTAATGCAATGTATATCGGACAAACTAAAAGAGCTTTAAAAACTTGCATTAAAAAACACAAGAACAACATCAAATCAGAATTCAAAAGTACACAGTTGTGTCTAAACACAAACATATTAATAATCACAATTTCGATTAGCAAAATGTGGAAATTTTAAATAATTACTTCTCGAGAATTTTGAGTTGTATAACAGGTGCAACCCTCATGCAATCAATGTTAAAAATGGCACGAATAATTTGAACAAAATTTACGATACTCTTTTGCTGTAGCAGTTAAATTTTTTAGTAATATTCTTCTCCACTGTTAAAATTTAACTGCCGAAAGCACTCATTGTTACTACATCATTTCCGCCGCAATCGTCTATGCAGATGGTCCGCGACACTAAATTATTCACTTGTAATTCATGAACTTCTTCACGTGTACATTCAATAAGTTTTACGGCTAAGGGAGTCAAGGAGTAAATATGATGAATTGCTAAATTTGCAAGTTTTGAACCATGTTTCCTTATATATAAATTAAAAATTTGTAACATAGAACCCATGTTTAATTTCTTGTAATATTATGATAGTAAATCACCCGAGGGAGTCTCAAAAAGGAGACGAAACGTCGTTTTTGAATAAATACTGATAAATTCATACGCTGACCGTCTTTTAATTTGTTGTAAAAAGGAATACGGTCCTTCAGGAACAGAATCTGGGTTCTGCTCCGCTGAACTGAGTACGGCCATGAATTTATGGAGATACTATGAATGCTTTACTCTGATAACGAACAAATGTTTCATTCAGTGCTGTTGCTGTTTTCTGTTCATTCCAAGTAATCATACAGTTCACCCTAAAATTGGACATAATTTTATTCTGGGGAATCAACTTCTTAAATCACTTTACGCTTGCAAATATTAACATCTCACCTTCCAATTTTATCGGTCACACATTGGAAATCACGATTATTAATATTCGCAGAGTATATCATCTCTATTGACAATTTTTAAAATTAATTTTTTATATTTTACTTATTTGCGTAACATTTTCCACGAGTTTGTTTACATTAGGCATTCTTTGTCTCACTCCTTTTTAAATTCACATACAGATACAAATGATTCTTTCAAATGCTTGCAGTTTCGTATTGAAAGTTTAATTTATAGCATGTGATTATTCTTTAAGATCAACTTTAACTCATCAGATTTGCTGCCATAGAATTAAATCTGCTCAATTTCTTTAAGTGAAGGAATTGTTTAAGAAGAAGAATGAACTAACTCTGATATTTATTGTGACTCTAGCATTAATTCGCAGCCGTGACTGCTACAATCGCCTCCAATGATCTCTTTTCCCATTTGGGAATCATTCCCTTTTAATTGAATTCCCAGGAATCATTGTTATGAATACCATCAAAATGCAATGTTTTATTTCTTCTTGAACATGGAAGAAATTTCAGATGTCAATATTTTAAAGCAGCTTCAGTAGAAACTATACTAAGAGGCAATTACTGAACTGTAAATGCGAGATGGACGTCTTCAAGCTTTGGGGCGAAATCATTCCACACAATTATAAAGTTGCAGGTAGTTGGTAGTTTACTGGAGAAAGTTTCCACTGTAGTCCCTAGAGGGCCACCGGGATGAAGGGTAATCGCTTTAACTACTGCTCCTGTCCGCAGAGCAGACAACAACTTGGTTTTTGCCGAGACGTCAAGACACGTCCGTCCTCGGGGATTTTCGGCGTCGCGACGCTCGCAACACCTAACAGAGCTCGGGCTTCACCATTAGCTGGAAGGCCATCCATCACCCCACTGATGTGCACCACCATTAGTGGTAATTCCTAGCTGCAGCTAAACTTCGCCCAACTTTATGGTGTGGAGTGCCTACTGGGCGCTTTAGCCACTAGACTGACTCTCTCAAGGCAGAGTGGTTCCCTTGTTTCACCTGAACTTCCCCAAAATTTCTCCCTCCAAGCTAGCTTCTCGCTAAAAATGTTATGATCGAAGGAGTCTCATAATTTCGAGATCTTAGCTCACATATAGATTTAATGTAGGCGAATAGTCCCATATGTACTTAAATCGTATAAATAATTGATAGGTTATTCACCTTTTATATTTTATAGCATTTTATTTCTGTCATGGTTTCGTTTACCACATTCAGCTTCTAAAATATTATTAGAGGTCAAGTCCAAGCTTTTGTTCAGGACCTACTATCGATTTTACGCCCTGGAATGATCAGGACTACTGAAATGTTTGTATAATGTATAACTCAACATTAATCATCACAGTTAACCGATTCCAGAAATGTTTTAGAGTTCCTGGAATGCTTCTGAATACGTAGAATAACTGCGCATACGATGTAATGTACTCCCAAAGTTACGGAAAATGAACGTCCGTTATTGGCTCTTATTTGGCATATAAGAAAATATCTCCTCGCATTATATTGTTTATAAAAAATTATATATTTATAATGAAAAGGAAAAAAGTCAGCGTGAGAACTGAACTGCAGCCTAATTACTTTCAGCCATGCAGATCATTCAAGTAGGTGGTTGAGAGTTGAACTGTTAGCACTTCACAGTTTGCCTAATTAGGGATTCGCATATCGGTCTTTCTTTATACGTCACAATTTTGGAAGTTAAATTCAGAATTCTACAGGTTTTTATGACCTATACATTTAAAATAAGAACGAGCAAGGCAAATTAATATTGAAATTCGGATCTAAGTTTTTTCGTAGCTTAAAGAATTGAGTACTTTCTACGTTCCAAAGGTGTATTACTGGTAGCATTCAGAAAGGCGCGTTTTTGTTACTGACCGGGCTGTTTCATATATTTCAATTAATTAATTATACTACTGAAAAAAATTAGTACGGGTGCATCACTTTATACCTTTTTAAAGGCTGACTATTTAATATCCATCCACATTTTATGATTTCGCGACGATTAAACAAACGTTGAGAACAACGTCAAATATTTGTGTGTATCGTTGACACGCGAAAACGAATTTCTGTCATTAGTTAAATCTTTTGTAAAAATATGCTCATAGTAATAGATTTAACTATATGGATAAGTGGAAAATAGTTGCCACTTAACTTCTAATAGCATTAATTAAATTAAGTTCGTTATATATTACTCTAAATTATTTCAGACTACAAAATTTTATTTTATAACCATTCCAACCACAGAAATAGTGAAAGAAATATTGCTTTGCGCTTTTAGCTCAACATCCTCCGTCTCGTTTGTAGATTTGATTTTGTATTAAATATAGAAAATTAATTACAGTCTTTAATCCGTTTATATGCTGGAAGAATTCAATCATTTGTATGAACTTGTTTGGAGAAACTCGTGGAATATGACCGTTTTTTCCAAACAGATACATTAAATATCCAGATTTACCGAGGCATTAAAATCTTTCGTCTCTTGCAATATAGGGAGAATGAGTTAAGTATTCCCTCTGGCGTACTGACTGATATATTAAGATAGGGTCATTTTTTTGTGAGGCACCAATATCGAATAATGATTCGTCTTACATTATTTGTATCTCAAAATACCGAGCGAAAGCAAACATCCCTTTTGAAAATTTATCTTTATTTTCCACGGAGTTTGCCAAATAGGAGTAATATTTCAGTGCTGATTGCAGGTGTGGTATGATTTGTGTCGGTCTCCGAATACTCCACTGGATTCTGGTCACGCAAGATTTAAGTAAATCGTTGCGATTTATTTCTAAGCTTCGTTTCGTGCCGTAAAGAGGTTTGTTCTGGACTTAAGTTATCAACTCGATACGGTTGGATTAAACCGTTTCTGCTATTTGCTTCCAATTTATTATTGCGCATATTAGCCACCAACATTTATATTGTAACTGAATACATCACAATTAGTATTCTATTTTACTACATCCATCTTTAAATTTTATCAATTATCTCTCGTTGTCGGCAATAGTTCAATGCTGGGTAAAAATATTAAATATAATAAGTAAAAGAAAATTAATAATAATAATAAAATCTTCCCGAAAGGTAATGTGCAACGCGCATAAATAAGTGTTCATATGCAAAATAATTTGTTTATCATATTCCATAAAACAAATTACATATCTATTTAGAAACAAACCCGTTTGTTATAAATTTAACACATAGCAAAGTAAAACAAAGTTTTCCTGTCGATTACTCTTTATGTCCGGCCACTCATACGAACACACAGTCTACCAATTAAAATGGGCTGGTCTCTAATATAGACTAATTTACAATATTTTCCCCATCGATAATATTCGCCAAAGCTGAATACCGACTGCATGCATATATTAAATGTGTACATTGTGGCAACAGGCAGGATAGGATAAGCTAGGGCAGGAATAAGTTATTCGCATGAATAAATTTTACACAGTCAAAGATTCTACATTTATAAGAAGACTTATCAATCGAAGACACATAATATTACGCGCGAAGTAATTACGATTTCGAATTAACGAACACGGCGACTCTAAACGTTACGTCACTGGTGATCCCTGTTCGTCAGTATGAATAGAAGCAAAAATAATATAGAGCGTGGAGACTAAAGAATTTTTTTCATGTCAAATTAACTACCTATTTTGTTTATTTTATCAATTCCTGTATTGTTCGGGAGATTTAGCTAGTCGTGTGTAAACACGATGCGCAGTAGACAACTCCGCCCATATTGTAGTGGGAGACAGGAGCTCAATTTAACTCAGAGTTTTGTAAACGAATCTTCGTAGTGTAAAAGCAATTCTGAAAAAATTGGTGCTAGGAAATATATTGCTGTCGGTTCAGGATATGTTGTACGTCAAGAAACTTAGACATAAAATGTAATAAGACATTGACGCAGTCTCCATATTCCGTTCGAATAAATACAATTAATGTTTTTAACAATGTTAATAGCATTCCTGTATACCGTTGAAGGGGAAGTTTCTCCTCAAACGACAATGCGCATCTAAAAATACCAAAAAGAATCTCAAGAACTATACATATTGTTGCTTCGTCTTAGCTATTCGCGTATAGACAGACGCTATTATTACTATTTATTTCCGTGTAGAGACGAACCACATAAATCATAATGAAATGGTTTTATATGCTTACGTCGTCATGCGAGCACATCAATAGATTTTTTTGGAAGTTCTGTGTTTTCAGTGTCATTTGAATAATGTGTGTCAAAGAGATAATAGTTTTTAGTAAAATACTGATCTGAAATTTAATTACAGGAGGGAAGAGCAGACAAAAGAACTGCTTAGTTATCGCTTCCCCTATAAAATTAAAAACAACAACACTGTCTCTTATACAATGTTGAATTCAGGCCTAAACCAGACAAAAATTAATTTAGTACAACTACATGTTTTTGTCACATACTAATATACTTTTATATCTTACTAATGTAAAAAATTGTTTTCTGTTAACTTTAGTTCAGCCTGAAGATGGTCCAGATCAGGACCGAAACATGTAGTTGTATTAAATTAATTTGTTTTTGTTTTATTAGTTTTTGTCTGTTTTAGGCCTCAGTTAAACATTAAATTAAACTTTCAGACGTTAATAAATATTGTCTCTTATATTATTTTACGACCTCTTAGCACAGAACACTTAGCTATAAACTTTTGTTATGTGCTGTTCGTTGTAATAATAATTTACTGTATAAAAGAAATTGCAAAAAAATAATTAAATATTGTAATTAATCTTACGCCTTCTGGCAACTATAATTAAAGACAAAATTATATGAAATTTAAATATCAGTCAGAGAACCAAAATATTTTAACAATGCCTTTAGTTTCGCCTTGTTTAACAATTTAAACTTTCTATCACTCACAATTGTCAGAGAATAGTTATCTTATTTAACACAGTTCACATCAACCTATGTAAAGTTTATTTTCACCCTGTATCATTCTAATGAATTTAGATTATAATACTATGTCGATTCTCTTCTAGTACCTCCTCTACTTTCTTTAAGGAATTTTTCTAGTCTGCCCTTCTGTATTTTATTAGTTAGAGACGTTAGTACTTTTCGCGGGAAATAATTAAAATCCTTAATCGTTTTGTTAAAAAGCGAGTATTTTCCAGCAACGACCGCTCCTCCTTTCGTTCAATTTTAAATGCGTGTTTACTTTTACCAACATAATTCGTCGATCTACAGGCAGATTGTCAGTTTAAGCATTACATAGTTTACACGTTTCAGATGAATTTGATTAGTTTTTTCTTTTAGCACGCATTGTCCTTTGTTTTTAATTACTGTGTACTCGAAAGTCTGCAACACTATTTCATTTTCGAATATTCTCATTAAACGTACTGTTGCAACATTAGGAGTACTTCGTACAATTTTTACAAATATGTCTTGTTTTATAATAATCACAAATTTTAATATAGCTGGGCGATTCAACGTACCTTTACGTATTTATCTTAAAACAAAAATCATAAAACATCGTCACGTACAGACAATAACCAAATAACGTAAAATAAGTTGGTATATAATTTAAGATTTTCAGTGTCAAGTTTAATTGTGACAGTACGTGGTTGACTTTTTATTTATATACCCTGTTATTATTTTCATTATGTCTGACGTAAAATGTATTTGTAATATGAGCGATTTTAGTTCGAGAGATGTTTAAATAAATAGTTGCCTGAAATGGTTTTAGAGTAAATTGTAGCTTCTTATATTCGTACGAAGAGAGTAATTTATTTTATTTTTTTCTATCTTCCGCAATGCAATTAAAAGCCCCAGAAATGACTACATCAAAGCGGAAGAAGCCCGCTGTAGGAATCTGTGCCGTTTCGCCCTTCCTCCGAGTTTGCAGTTAGCGTTGGCTTCTGTTAATAAATTATCAGCTCCGCCGACGACGTTGTTAATTTGTGATGAACGACACGGGGGGCTCACTGAACATGTCACAGCCAAATGCTCTGCCTCAACGCTGCGTTTAAATTTGAACGCCACCGTCGACGAAACAGCACGACTTCGGTAACACGATGTCGCTAATTAATATTATTGACTGCGATTCTCTCTCAGCCACGGACGCAAGGTAATCGAGTGAATTACTGGAGCTTCCGTTGTCAGAGGAGCCACAAAATGTTGTCGATGATAGACAAAAATTTCCCCGCCCGCGAGTTCGAGAGGTTAGAATGAATTGAACAGAGTTTATGCAATTATTTATGTATTTTTTTAATGTTTTCACGAAACGAAAAGTAAAAGGTTACGAAGGCTGAAATGGAATATCAAAGGTACGTCCGCAGTTTCCAACCTTTTCAAACACTCTCCTTTTATAACTCGAAAAAAATAAATAGAGAAATATTCCTTACTTTACGCGTGCTGTATTTTCATCCGAGTAAATATGAAAATATACATGAATGTTATTGTACACAACTTGAGTGTTTTATCAAGTGAATATAATTATTTCTCTGAATGGAGGTTTTCCGTAATTTTATTCGTAAATACTGCAGACGAGTAAAATTCGTAGCCTCTGGCAGTGGTATAAATAAACTAATAGAGATTGTATCGGGCGTATATTAACAAAATAAACAAATATACTGGCCAATAAGTCAGCGTCGGTTATGATTGACATGGAAGTCAAACAATGCATTTCGTTCGCGGGAAAAAAGTTCCTTTTATTTTGCCCTAGAAACGAAACAACAGGTACAGAATTTTGATAAAGTTGAATTCATTGAATATATAAGTGCGGTATCATTTATTTATGATCGCTTCAGGGCAAACCTTATAACTCGGAGTTGTATGAATGTACAGAAATATAAATGAGCAATTATTGAATATTAAAATTTGATGAAGCGACAAAATTTACGTATACATCGTATCGATTATCCAAAGAAGTTTGTTTCTCAGGGAGTTAGCGCTCTGTCAACAATAGGTTAACTACGGCGCGAATCCTACTGCAACAATAGATGGAATGAGAATACTCGCCCTCCCTTCCTCTCTCTCACTCTCTCAAGCTGCCAAAATGGTATTGGAACGCCAACTTGCCGTTGGTTTCCACTCAAGCTTTCGCGGGGCAATTCAATGTATTTATAGATATTTACATTAATATCTTCTGTACTCTGCAAGATATCGAAATGAAACTTTAAGTTTAAATTCCACTTTCAACCCCTGAACTTTTTATTGAAATCCGTTTCGGAACATAAACAGATCAAGAGTATAGGCAACCCGTATTCACAATCGAGATTTTTACGTGCGATTAAAAAATAAACCTCTCCCGTACAATGCTTTATATTATATTAATATCTTCTGTAATATATCGAAATGAAACATGCACGAATATTTATGTTAAATTTCCAGTTTATAAACCCTAAAAGTTTCATTGAAATCCGTTGAGCCGTTTCGGATCCTACTCAAGACAAACATATGGACAGACAGATATTTCAATTTTATTTATTAGTATTGATTATTTTCTGTCATATGAAACATTTGAACATCATGGTGATTTGTTCAATCAAATTATAATGAAGTGATAATAAAAAACCCTTTGACGATCACAGTTGCTTTTAAAAAATTATATTATCACAACGGTATTTCTCGGTATATTAAACTGCCATATTTATCATAAAACAAAAACAATAGTACAAAATCAACCAATTAATTATTAGATAAAATTCTATAAACATTTGTTATTTAAAAAAATATATAAATACAAACTTTTTAAACCGTAGTAATAAATTATTTTTTTAAAAAAGAACTGACCGTCAAAGGGGTTTTTATTCTCTCTTCAATATCAACATTAAACGGTCCAGCAAACAAATGCATTCAAATTATAACAAAAAATAAATATCATAGAATAAATTTTTAAAACAAATATTAATTTTTCATTGATTATTGGATTCATTTGATGAGTCTCTAATTCGGGTTGACAGTGTTTTTCTGTTGTTTTTCTTCTATGTCAATATAGCTATTGAAGTGATATTTTGTATTAAAGTTGTTCTGACTTATTGGTCATTAGATTTATTAATGAATAAAAATATTTCATCTCAACATTGAAAGCCGAAGATCAGCCGTATTGACGATGAAAATGAATTAAAGCATCAGGAAGGGAAGGTATGAATATAAGTCTCTTACGTATAAATGTAAACTTCGGACACTAAAGAATGGTATTTGCATATAAGAGAAGAGACTAACTGACACATAACGAAGTAGAACTAATGAAGCTAGAAACATGAAACTTAAAATGTAGACTCAATCAAAATTCAACCACACCAAAGGGTAAAATGGATGTTGAAGAGAAAGAAGAAACATTTACAAAAAGGAAATAGAATATAAATCATTTATGGCTATTTTAATATGAGTAGTTATATGTTTTTATTACTGTATATGTATAGTAAATATTTAAGTACCGATTATTTATTCACAGCGAGTTTCACTTTGTGGACAATTTTGGGTATTTGCAATTGATGTTAATAAATAGATAGAATTGTCACAATGTACAGAGACTGAAAGGAAGAACAGAGTTATAATTACTGTTACGTCTATACAAATAATTTCAATCTTATTATAACAGTGTTACACCAGCTTACTTCTCCTACCAAAACAATAGAAAACAATTAGAAAAACTAAGTCCTAAATTATTGTAGTAGTGGTACAATTTCCGGTGTTTGATTGTAGCTTCCATATGGCAAACCATATGGATACTGATTCTAAAATGATATCAAGTGACTGTGAAGAGATTATTCAGATTTTCAACTTACTGTGGTATCATAGAGAATGCACTCTAAAAATGTTCACAAATTAATAATATTGACAACAACAATGGAGAATGCACATTTGTTTCTCAACTTATTTCGCACAATCATGCACTTAAAATAGTGCTTTATAAGTCATAATTGATTTTGATTGTTACAGATAATTAATGGAATAACAGCGAAAGAAATGGCGAATCAGCAGAAACTGTTACTGAAGGCTCTGAAAACGAACGGTTTAAATATCCAAGGGAAAAGAAACCCCACTCGAAGGAAAAAGTGCGAAAGAAGAATAGACATGCATGGACAAAATATTCGGAAGAGAAATACCGGGGAGTTATGCTCCACAAATATTAATAAAATAATATAGGAAATTTCGACTGCAATATTGTATGCGTAAATGTTCACAGAGAATTTTTTGATAAAGATAGAAAGTAATTACTTGACCATTTCTTGGGTATCGGTATCTACATGAGAGTACCGGAGAAGCAGGATAAGCTTGCTTTTATCCTTCTTATTCCTGCTGTCAATCACAACTACTTCAAATGTTAAAAACCTCGGAAAATGATAAACTGCAACGACATAATAATCAATGATGATATGTTTAAGAATTTAATTAACATGTTATTTGTGTTATAAATAAAAATTCTGAAACACTTTCTGTAATACAATCTACTTACTTTCAGCACAGTAATTTTACGGTTTGTCTCCATGTTGAGTATATTATATACATTGAGTATATTATTTTTTAACAGTGGTAAATTATGTCTGGTTCAGTTTATTGATTTTATTTAAAATTTTACTAGGTGTTCACCGTATATGGTAGTTAATAAGTTGCTGTTGTAGTTTCAGTTATTCAGACTGGTCTGATGCGAGGTAACCAATTCTTTTCATTTCTACATACCACATCCTCTCTAATGTTAGAGTATTCCATCCTTGACCTCCCTCTTCTGTTCTCACCCTACACAACTTCCTCTAATGCAAATGTTACAAGACCCTCATTTCTCAAAACGTGGTCAAAGTCCTCCATATTGTTCTCTCTTATCTTTATAGTAATGATTTCCTGATATTAATACTAATAGTAGCCGTAATTAAATTCCTCTTTTTTTTGCGAAAGCCTTCCTTGCCACTGTTATCCTACTTTTTATGTCTACTACTCCTACTATTCCCAATTATTATGCTACCCAAGTAGCAGAATTTATTAATTTCCGTAGAAATATCCTTTTCCAATCTAACACCCTTCGTTATTTCACTGTTTTCTATACTTCACTCCATTACTTTCGTTTTCCCTCTTAATCCTCGTGTTGAGTTCAGTGTGTGTGTGACATCGTGCGTACGTGTTGTGTTTATATTGAGTTTTGTCTATATACATTTCCTTTTAATAATTTATTTTAAGATTATTTGTCTTTATTTATGTACTTTATTTTGTTCATTTTTAATTTTTAATGTATGACGTATCCTATTTCCTCAATCGAAGATTAATGGAAACAACAATAAATCTAAATCTAAATCTTTCTCTAGGACCACGTTCGTGCCATTTATTATGGTTTCCAAGTCTTCTTCTAACTACGCTAATAATACAATATCATCATAAAATCTTTGGGTTTTTATTTCATTTCCTTGCAGAATGATTTCTTTCCCATATTCCTTCCTAACTAACATCGTCTGTTCTATATGTAAGTTAAACAGCATCATTGTCTAACTCCTTTTTTTTTCTTGCACCTCAATTCTTATTACTGTTGACTGGCTTTTGTAGAAGTTACGCCTTCTTCCTAGATATTTTCTTCCAAATCCTCAGTAGTGTATTCCAGTTTACATTATCAAAGGTATTTTCGAAGTCTACAAATACCATGAATGTATGCCTGTTTTTATTATTCTTCAGTCTTCTAAATTTGACGCAGAGTAAATATTGCTTCTCTTGTCCATACATTCTTCCTAAAACCAAACTGATCTTCTCCTAACTCGCATTCTCTTTGACGTTCCATCCTGCTATATTCTATTTTCGTTAATACTTTGCACGTATGAATTCTTCTCAATTTAATTCACGGGAGTAGTAGTACGCACTTTAATCTGTGATTGGTATAATCTTGAAAGTGATCTTGTGGAAGCATTGTATAGGACTGAAGTTCTCCATGAGCAGGTTCCGTCTGTTTGCAAAAGACAAAGACAGCGGCGTGTAACTTTTGTAGGTGCTAAAGACTGAGGCAGGCGGCCATTGTCATGCAAAGTGCCTGGAGGATCTTCGTCGGATTGAAAGAAACCTGGCGAAAAAGCCGTGTGTCTCTTTGTACGCACGGCGCTTCCCGTCTCGTCCCGCTGTCTGGAATTATCTCCGGGCGATAGAATCTTGCACAGGGCGAGTTAATTAAAACAAACGCTGCCGAGGCGAGGAGAAGGCGAAGGCGAAGGCGAGGTGGGGCGTGATGAAGACGTAGCTCCGGCGACACGCAGCTTCATCCGACAAGACGGGGGATTAATATGCCACACAGTAGCAAATTATTAGGGAGCCTTCTCTGCTCTTGCCTGCAGTTATAATTCAATTCGCTTCAAAAGCAAACGCTACCTTATATGTATATATAACCAGTTATTTCAATCAATTGCACGATGTTACCTTCTTATTTGCAGTTTTAACATCTTTCAAAAACCATCTGCTTGAATTTCTCGTAATATTACGCCGATTTCTTGCAGCTGGCAACAATTTCATAACTTATTTGTCCTACCACTCCATTTTCAGAAAACGAAAGTACTTACCACCTTCCTAGAGTAATTTTTTTCAACAAACGAAAACAAAGATATACCAAAATTTTTATGTTATTTTATGTATTTATATACATATCTATAAAAATATTTTTATTTAATTTTTAGTTGTATTAACACCCATGGTTTGCATTACATTTGACTAACATTCTTTTATAAAATTACAAACACAATAGATTATTTCTATGCTATCCATTAATATAAATTTAATAATTCAGTTATCTGACATTTATAAAATTAACAAGTAAACAACTCAGCAATATGTTAGCATAGCATTATATATTTTAGTTGATTTACGACATTTAGTACATATTTTTTAACTTCTTCAGGTACAGAAAAATAAAAATATTACAACTGAAGTTAAATTTTGACTGAATGAAAGTACATAAGGATGAAACAAAATTTTCTCATGTGTTTGATCCTTATAAATGACTGTTTATTAGTAAATGCCAGATAATTATCAATTATTATTATTATTAGCATAAGAGAGAAGTGTGAGGGGTAACAACAGAATAGGGAGGCCAATGATGGAATATACTAAGAAGATTAGGTAGGATGTGGTAGCTGTGTAGAAATGAAAAGGCTTAACTAGGATATGTTACCATGGAGGGTTGCATCTTACGACTAAATACCATAACAACAAACAACATGGAATTACTATAGATTTAAGGACTATTTCAATAAAAAAGGTGCCAAACGATCAATAATTCACTGAATTCGAGTACAACATATTAGCTATGTTTGGTACAAATTTAATGTAAGATTATTCTTATGATAAATTTCTATTGTTTTTATATTATATATATTATATTATATTAAATCACAGATTTAATTATTTATAGCATTATATTATGAATACAGAACTTGAATCGTAATTAGTATTTTCGTTTGGCATAATTTATATTTGTTATAGTGTATAGAATGAATATAGTAAAATTTAAAAAAAATCGAAACTTGATCTAAAGGAAATTATTCAGCGAGTCACGCGGCGTGAATAGAGCCTTTCATAATACTCTGGGCCACTCGGTCAGTCCACCCTGTGGATACTACTCAAGAAAAAGTAAATAACGATGTTGTAAATATATCCTCGCGCTCAAAATTATTAACTGAAAAGGAAAATAGTAGCACACACGTTACCGACAGAAAATGAATAAAACGAAGGATAAAATACAATTCAAGGTTACGAAGAACATTAAGAATAAATTAAGGACAACTTATCTGGTTTCCATCAGGGTAATTTAATTAATTGCACTAGTCACATATAAATATATTTTCAGAATTCACAACAGGTGACAGAGCTATTGACCTAAAATTTGCTACCTAATGAAATCACCCTCATGTGTAGTTTTTTTTAATTCTATTGACAGGGAAAACTTTAGATCTATAATATAATTAAAAATGATTCTAACGGGAAAGTAGAATAGTCCTGGGTTTTATTATATTGCTAGTATTGCTAAATCTATAGAATTCGCTGTTTGCAGTCGGTTTCGGGGTTTGGTTACTAAATTAGTGGCGTTAATAAAGCTACGTTCCACTAAATTTAACGAAACAAATAAAATTAAAAATCCAGGATCTTTTGTTGTTACATGTATGAATTCATCTTTTAATTCAGTGGATTCATCAGTGTTTACACTATAAAATGGATCTAGACCTATTGGGATTGGTTAATTTATAATACATTAAAATCGTCGATTAAAGAATCCAGTTTCCTGACGATAGGTGTTTTATTATAGACTACTGATTTAATAAGTCACACAACAGGTGAAATTTGTATGAAAGAATTTTGTTATCTTCTCTCCGTTTCTTTATGTTTTCACCGTCCCCTTATATTTATTAAACGCCTCCGAAATGCATCCGAGACTATCAGCCCCCTTGATCGCTCCACTGCCCCCTAGGGAGCGGTATCGTCCACTTGGGGGGACCAGTGAGTTAAGACTCTGCCACAGGCATAGCTTTCCCCTTCCACCTAACAAATTTCCGCCTTCTTATGTCTCATATGATATCCTGGTACCTCCTAATTCAGAGCTCTTTCATCCAACTTCTATACTTGCAAAGAGTTGTACCGACTATCACTTCATATCTATACCAATCAATAAAATTGAAGTGTCTGACTGTCTGTCCGTATGTTTGTCTCGAATAGGCTCAGTAACGGCTCAACGGATTTCAATAAAAATTCGACTTTTTTTTAAAAAAACAAGATTCTATTTAAATATTTAATTTCGATACATTGCAGACGATATTAACATAATATGAAGATAAATAAAAATATTAATTCTACAATGAGATTTCTTGGAATTACCGCGCGAAAGCCGGCGTGTAAACCAACTGCGAGTTATAAGTCCTATTACGCGTTCCTATATCATTCATACCACTTACTATCTATTCTTGCAGCAGGCTGAGAAAAAATTAACTTCTTTGGTTCGTCGATTCGATGTATACATAAATTGATAAATTTGTTTTATTTCTCGCGTCTGTAAATTTTAAAATTTAGTAATTGCTTATATGAAAATAAATAGGAAACTATCGAGTTTGGTGTCGAAACCGGTGAATTGCGAGTCACTGTCCTATATTATGACCATTAATATGAGATTTAAGTAAAAATTTAACCATCCAGTGGGGAAAATTAGAATACTGAAAATATATTTATTCCTGCTATTGTACCGGAGGTATTTTTGACACTCGAGATCCTGGGATTATATTTGAGATTCATATTGTGACTTTATTGAAGACGGTTTAGTTATGTGTTGACCAAGACTTAAATAATGTACCGGGATAATAAAAATACATACTTCATCGCCAGTTGCAGAAATTATCTTTGGTGTTTCTGTATCCTGTAGCATTTAACTTGATAATATGCCTGTTTTATAGGAAGAGTTAAATTCTCAAGTGCCGGAGACAAATAATTACGGCCAGTTCGTAATGAATTGAGAGAGAAATTTTTCGGCAGCATATATATTTTAGTAATTTAATATTTTATATTCGGTCGAAGTTAAAAAAAGAGGTATAAAAGCGACGTAGCCTATAATTATATTTTATGTGCAGCGATTCCAGTATTAGCAAGGTAAAGAAGAATAGTAACTAATGTAGCCGGGAAGTCTTTTCATAAATAAGAATAAAAATTATTTAGTGGCTGTTATCGACGGTTATTAGGCATGTATAGAGCTATTTACGAGTTTCTAAATAGACTCTTTATGAAATAAGAAGAACTATTTCGGCGTGAACGAAGTAGCGGAGGTTATTTAGTGTCAAATAAATTTGAATATTTAACAAATTCACATATATATTTCGTTAAGCTACATTGAATCCAGAATAAAGGACTATCTGCAGACTGTCAGAATATCCAACGAGTGTGTTATTAAGATTTCGGTCACATGCGAATGGAAGTAGTGCTTGTCATTCAAGACGGGTGTGATGCGGGTACCCAGGCTTCCTTATATAATGTTACATCACGGAAGACCCCATGAATACGCTTCGTCAGGTTCTACTCTGTGCACGGAGACTCGTTTCAAATTAGTAAGATGGAAACCGCGGAGCCACACAAGTAGAGCTGGGCTGTAACATACTACGAGACAGATAACAGCGAGATCGCGGAGAACACACTCGTTGGAATCAAATTTGATGATTATTGCTGAATCACGGCGGGCGTAGGAACTACTCTGTAAAGTCAGACCTTACAGTTACAGAGGTACGGTTAATTTAGCGCAAATATTGTTACAAGAACTTGGCCATAACTGCTCCTCGTCGCTTTTGAATGAACCGATTCTATAGCCGACGAAGCCGTAAACGTGAATAGCCTTTGCAATAATATTTGCCTGTCAGAAAGCGACTGTGATTGCTTCGTTCCTGAATAGAAATGTAAATTACCTCTTTCTTGTGTAATTAGAAGACAGAATACTGTAAAACACAAAAGGTTTTATTCACTGAACATTACAAGAAAAGTTAAACACATAACAATGGATTCGCCAAAATAAAATAAGTATTTGCAACAATTCTTCTTATATATGACTATGTCTTAGAGTAGTCTCTCATAAAGTACGATTTCGGTAAGAATTAAAACAAATGAATTTTTTTCATAATTAACTGCAATAGTCATAATTACAAACTCAAACCATTTTATTATTTGTATTAACACGTTAATCTACAATTGGGCGTAAGCCCGGTGACAGATGCATAATTAAATTTTCTTACATACATAAAACTCATAATCTAAAAATAACCACTGTCCTTTATAACGTCTATACCCCTGAAAGAAAGAAAAGAATAGCCACTTTACATGTTTTCTGAGATTTATCTTAAATTGATTTTCTTGACGAAGATTTCGCCCAAACACTCCCGCAGGTTATTCCACTCGTTGAATAGCCCTATTTAGGAAAGAAAATTTGCCAACATCTGCTTTTGTTTTCTACATTTTACTTACAATTGATGATCCCATCTGCCTAAGTAACAGGGCTTTTGCATTTTGGAGCTAATTTAAATCTATGGTTTTCGCCTGGTATAAGCTTTGAATAGCAAATGCAGCCTTGCTTTCTCCCTCCCTTGTGACAATAATTTCTACCTTTTTGTTCCTATGACCAAAGAAGAGAAATACTCGCACAATATTAGCAGCCCTTTTCTGAACTTTCTATCATAATTCGATTTCAATTTTTTAAATACGGACCCCAACAAGCCGCCCAGTATTACAAAATTGGTCTAACTAAGATTAAATGCGCCACATCCTTCGATTTTGAGCTTGCCTTTTTTAAGTTCCACATTATGAAATGTAAGAAATTACGTACTTTTCGGGTTGTGAAATATAATTACTCTATTAGGATACTAAATAAATAATCAAGTCTGATAGCTCAGTGTTGTCATACTATTTCAAACATTCAAAAATTTCTGAAATCAGAATTATTTTTAAGACTTGGCGCATGCTTTATTATTGGATTCCCTGCTCTATACACCAACACCCATACAACGATGAAACTCATTCCATTAGTATTCCTATATAAATTCAATATCATAAATATCGTCGGTTGACCCAGTTGGTGAATCATTATTATTTGAAGATTCGTATAGTATAATCGTAGATTATTATAATGATTCGAAAGGCAAAAAGTTATACATTATACCGTAATAGGATTCCCTTGCAATCAGTATCCGAGACAAAATTGAAGGTAAAAATATTGTAAGATTCCCGAACACCATTTTTTGGGGGGGGTTACAGGCTACATGAAGGTGATCCTGAAACAGGCAACTCGGCTTTAATAGCAGAGGAAGGGAATTAAAAAGGGGGGATGCGGAATAAGTGTATTAGAAATTTTGTGAAATGTATTTGCCCTACCAAATGTAAGAATTTAATGTAACAAACTGACTGTAACAAGCTCGATATGGTTCGCTAATAATCGTAGTTGATGAGGAAATTTAAGGTATGTAATATGGTATCAGAGATCATCTAGCTTTATTTAAAAAAAATTATAGTATTTAAAATATACCAAATGTTTGACAAAATAATATGCGATTCAACTTTTGAAATTTTATTTAAAATAATTATTTATATAGATGATTATGAAACATTACTTTAACGAAACTATTAATATTATTGATTAATAATTTGTTAAATTTGAGACTAATTTAAAATCGAAGGATATTCTTATACATTATCATCCAATTCATAATCAGCATAGTAAATTTATATTCCTTGAATAATTCTACACTACATTTCAGTTCAGTTACGATCAAAGATATCCTTTTAACGGAGATAATTTTTCTAAGACGCTTAATTCTTATCTATGATTCACTTCCCCATTATATTAATTGGAATTGGGAGAACAACAAACAAAGATGATTTGACTGAGGGAGTCGTATATGTGCTTTAGTAAATGTAATTGCCGTTCAGACAGCAAGCACGAAACATGACGTGACTAAGGTGTTGTTTAAGAACTCTGTTTGGAAGCTCTTTGAATATTAGTTTGGTTGAGTTGTTACCTAACGTATATGCTAATTGGAGTCTCAATTGTCGTTTGGAGAGCAAAGAAGAAATATGTTTTGACTTGTGACTCGTAAACATACGGGCGTAGAAAGCAAGAGAGGAACTCTGGATTAAAAATGTCAGCTATTTGTTCTGCTTTCAGTTAAGTGACAGCGATTTTGGTGTTGGTAGCCTACTTTTTTGATCAGCTTAAACATCGGCTTCGAGAGCCAACGGTGTGAAAGGAGAATTTACGTTTCTGTGAACTACTGGTGATGTAAGCAACTGTCGTGATGAATTTTTATTGGACAGTGGCAACTATAATTACTAGTTACACCAAAAGGGTCACAATACGCTCCTAAGATTTGTGTTAGGTTAAAGTTCGATTAAGGTAAAATAATTTTATCTCTGTCCTTTATGATAATAATAATCTGTAATTAATATATCAATAATGTAACACAGGAGTGCAGAGATGTGTACTATAATCGATCAACCGCAGCAATTATTTGGTCGATAAAAGTAAATGGCAAGGTGTGAAAACTGAGTTTTAAATCTAACATAAGTATGAATTTTACTACTAGAGAACAAATAAAGTTTTATTGTACATTCAGAGAATGCATTGACATAGTAAATATATTACACATTGTTGCTGTACGACTGAAAAACGGGATGCAGTTATTATTTAATTTCTTGGACGAATATGGACAGATTTCCGCGATAAACCTTTAAAGATCTCGCGATACACTGAAGACCCCTGAAGTAAAGTATAGTGATACATGTACTATACCGTCGGAATGTCGTGACGCAATGGTCGTCACAATGATGATTTAAACTACTTTAAACCCAATAAAGCGTATTCATGTTAAAATGTAAGAGGCGAACGATAAAAAAAATTGTGGAGGCACTTGGTCAACGTGGTGTTTTTGTGAAGTCGCTTACCTGGTACGCTTTCGATATTTTAGAGGTTAAAGAATAAGCATTGGCCTACATTTATGTCACTTAAAGATTTTAGAAAAAGTCTGAAAATCCAAATCAGGATACCGGAAAATCATATGCCCGAATTACTTTTTCCGCGTCACGCCGTCTGATTTTACGCAAATTAATGATACATTTCGATACTTTATTTCACAAATAATTAATTAGTTTTCTTAAAATGGGCATCTAATTGATTACAGTGCGCGAGAATTTGGTCGTATATTTGGAGCCTCGTTTCCACAAACAACGCAGGCAAGTACTTGTGAACCTGTCCTTAGTTTGCGGTCGTTGAAATCTTTTTTTTATTGCGTCAAACAACTTTCATAATTTTGTGAACGTGAAGACAGTCAAAATTTTACCGGCTCATAAACCGCTGAAGATTACACTTTTATAAAGTTCTGGCGGCGCCTCCTTAGGTATTACGAGAGTTAAAACTGTCTCCCAGGAATTCAGTTTCCGCCAGAACGATGCGAAATCTCCCTCGAGACCCTTCAAAAACTTGTCTTTTAAGGCTTCAAAATGTCCCTCCGGCATTTCATGCTTGGGAACAATCTTCGCCAGAATTTTTGGAGGCATTCTTAGACCGTCTGCCGTCGAGGACGGAATTGTATTGGCAGCTATCGAGTTTTTTCCTCTTTGTTTGTGCCCCATAGCGACAATAACGACGGTCGGGGAATAAAAAGCTTTCTGCGCCTCCTACGGACAGCATTCGAGGAATCTTGATGATTGTGTAGTCGCTGATGGATCGTTTGAGTGGCATTCGGCGTGAAAAAGCACATACGAAGCGTTCGGATGATGTATTATTAATAGCGAGAATGTCAGAAGCGGAGACTCGCACCTGACAGAAATCCGTGAAATCAATTTCAATCTCAAAAAAGGAAACGTAAAATTGTTGCGCCGTTGGTACGAAACGAGGCTATTTGCAGTTCATTGTTTTCTTATGGAAATCATTTCGTTGCGAAGATGTGAGTAGACAAACAATGCGTATTCCAGGTCAGTAGTTTGTAACTTTACACGCTAAGGTATAATTTCGTATCCAAAGTACTTATGCATTATTCATTACAAAATTAACGTGAGGTAAATATATGTTTTAAAACCTTTTGCAGTAAAATTATAGGAACGATTTTGCATGTACAAGCCACTAATCTCACAAACCAGAAACATTTGCTAGGATATTCAAAAATAGAATAAATATAAATAAGAAAAAGAATTGATATTTATTCAAAACATGAGTCAAATTAGTAACTAACATGCAATTGTGGTAAATAGAAAAAAATACATGACACAAATTTCCAATTATTTTTTTAAAAAAGAATATGCTTCATTTACTGTCGAAATCAATCAGAAAATTAAAATTTCTATAAGCTAATATGTTAACGTAGGAATCAGTCGGGTAATTCCAGCATATTGCAGGATTGATGACCACCGAAGAACGAATATTGTAGTACAATAATGGAAATGAAGTGGAGAACAAAATGGAAAATAATTTTAAGCGGGAAGAAATATAAAGAAACTAAGAGAAAAAACTAAAATGAGGAGTAGACAAATATTACCTGAATTTAGACGAAGGAATTAAACATTTTAATTCTGTTGAGAGAAAAAGAGCGCGATTGTTCTATAGTTTAGAATAACGACACTGTATATGAAACTATTACTAATTACAGACTAAAATTGTGATTGATTTAAATAAACTTTAATATGTGTGATTTATTCGTAATCTGACAATCATTTTTGGTCAATTTTTTGTTGTTTTACGTTACGGTAATACAACACATTACACGCATTATTACTGTAAATTTTAATTTAATTGTTTCGCCAGGTCAAAACGTAATTTAGTGGGTTTAGACATTCTTACTACCTTCTTATTAGTCTTACATTGTTATTTCAAATAATTTAGAATCTTAATAGAAATATTCTAGTTTTGAAAACTCATTATATAAAGCTGCTGAAAGCTTATTTCAGACTGAGAGAAGAAACGTTTGCATTACGAAATTGTGCATCACATAATATGATACAGTTTTGTATTAAATAGCGTTAATGTTTGATCCAAGCTGGACGGAGTCGGGACCAAAAATGAATGCGATTGGCTATTTAAATTACTAATTACGTGTCAACTTATCGACTAGAAGGGAAACATGATGGTTTGAGCCTTACTTCATTGAACGTGGTGGAAACGCCCAGAACTTTCAATGACATCGGATGACAAAAAGAAATTACCATGCATATATCTTTTCAGCCCTGAAAAGAGATCTGACCTTGATGCTCAGATTCCTGTCCGGCGAGAAAACTTGTTAACAAATAAACAAAGCGGACATTTCACCCCTGCATGACCTAAACAGACATATGTCACTTAGGAAAAGAAGGGTCTTGACAATTCGTTACGCTGACAATCCATCGCCTAAGCCAAAAGATATTCCGCTGACTGGTGACGCCAAAATTTGACTGACAGACGTCGATAAATTATGCTTCAAATTTCCCATTTCCATTAGTGGTATGAAAAAATATCACGCCCACAACTTTCACGGGGGTAAAATTTCAAACGTGGAGGCGGAGCATGCAGAACAAAACCGTAGCACATCTTGGAGATAGGAGGATTCAATCATTTCGTCCTTTTATTTTTGTTAGATTCAGTTGTGGCGATAGAGACATTCATTCTGTTTTTGGCAAGACACACATTCAGTTTCGGAAATACGGAGAGTAGTTTTCGGCCGAAGACTTAATGAACCAGAGGCATATACATATCGTGCGCTCTGGGGTGATTATTTGATGTTGCACTCAACACGCGACAATGGGGACGAGCTTCATAACAGATACAGACTTCAAGTTAACCTGTAACTCCAAACGACGAACAGTCATCGGCCCACCAATAAATTAGCTATGACGACAAGAAGGAAGACCAGCGGAACACGGTAATATACTTACGTGATTCTCACCACTGGCCGTTTCTTTATAAAATTAAAATGTTTCCCCCCCCCTCCCGCATTTCACTTTCGTAGCTGATATTCCTTGACATAATTGATGTTCCCAATAAAGCTAGCGAGTATCAATGTAGAATAGAGCTTAATAAAAAATTTATTAATCGTACCCAAATTCTTTTTATTCAGATCCTTTCTTTTTATATAAATTATAAAATAATAAGTTTTTTGATGTTACATAATCCCCCCACTAATTAAATTCTCAACCAATAACAAGGCATTACACGTTTGATTAATTCATTAAGTAATTGTGGCTGCAATTGATATGTCTCAGAGTAACAGAAATGGTTTTGTATCCCACATTTGGGTAACATCTTATTTTAATGACTAAATCAATCATAAAATTTATGATAAATCTACAAATAACTTAAAAATCTGCATCAAATCAATTGTATTTACTAAAGCCACGGTGAAAATTTTAACGTTTGTATTGTTTATTAGTTGAAAATTCGTCAATATTTTACTTTATGTATTCATTTACCTTGACTGTTACCACATTTCGAGAAACTAATGATGAGTGTTGTTATTTTTAGCACTAATAATTGTAATGTAAACTGGTACTGTACGGAGATTATGCAGTTGCTTTTCAAGCACACTGTTGCCAGAAATTAAAACTGACGTTGCTGCGTTTTATGCAGTTCCAGTAAATTATTCACAACGGTCAATTAGAGAGATACTTTTACGCATCAGACCTCCTCATTAGTATTGTATGATTTTTTGCATTATTTCTAGTGACGTCGACGGGTGTTTTATTCGTGTAGCAGTTTCAAATATCACTCCACTTCCAGCTCTCATGTCGCTTTTCGCTGAATTAGAGATACAAAGCGTCCATTAATGATGATTCCACTCATCATTACCATTGAGCAGATGTAAAGGCTGCGGTCGAATTAAAGATGCTTCACTGCAATGTCAGGCACAATATCAGATTAGGAGCCACATTTTTTCCCTATTTTACTTGGCTTATGTAGTGGTCAATAGGGATATTATATTTGTTTTAATTTATATCTAACCCACCGTGACGCGGCAGTACGTTTATTTGACATCTACATAATTAAATACACAACTTGTAAAGGACTATGATTTTATAGAATAAATAATGCTGACCGAATTTCGTAAGATTTATTCTGAGTTTATCCCAAAACTTACCCGTAAATGTTTTATTAAAGAACATGAAATTACTCTTATGTTTTTAATGGAAGTAACTGTTTACCATGAATAACATTCGTTCTCCTGAATATATTTCGTGCTGTGAAAAATTCGCAAAGTTAAATAATTCATGTTCTAAATGTTTGGGTAGTATATTATCACGGTTTGTATGGTGATGCGAGAGTTGAGAGAAATTTTTTAACAGTAACGTGTAGGGGACGTCGGGGCAGAACGGGGCACTAATTAATTAACAATTTTATAAAAAAGGAAATATCACTTCATAAAACATTGGTTTATTTTATTATTTACCTAATCTAATTTCAATATAATTTAAAAACGAATTTAGATTTCAATGAAGTTTTAAAAAGAAACTTACAAATTTTCCATTCTGCCCCACCCCTCTGCATAAAGGGATAGGATGTTTCTTATATATAATTAGTGTAAAAATATTACATTTACTTTAAGATAAATCTTAACACCTTTTTTGATTTATTTCCTACACTTATTTCCTATACCTATAGCTTTATCAATTTTTGTTTCTACAAATGGACAGTCATTACCTCCCTTTTCTTTCAGAATCTATTATTCTCGGGTACAGCATCCTTTAACTCATTCTTGTAAGTTGAGTCTGCCAGTTTTTCCATTTTCCTTGAGTAGTATCACCATTCCGTCACGGATATTAGTCTCAGTGTAAGGGATTTTTTACCGAGCCTAATATAAGTAGATTTTAAACCTTATAACGTAATATATATGCAGCTAAAGACAAATAGTTTACGAAAATATTAAAGAGTGAAAAACGAGGAATGCTGCAAAAATTATAAAGATACAGATGCAAGACGCCAAAACAAGTGTTCAATGATTCCCACAGTCCCAATAAAATCATCGCAAGTAGTGCATAACTGTTATAATTAAATTGTATGGACAAGTGTTGCTGGAAAGAAAAATACTACGTCACATCCCCAACACCTTTTAGTGCACCTTATAAGCCATCTAGTAACTAATCGCACCAAAAGTTGCGACTGATGAGGAGGAATAATAGTTGTTTACAGTCAAGGTGGAGCGAAAACTTAATCATGTTTGCTGCCCGGACTTCGTCCTTTACCAGTTACAATATTACATCTTTATTTACTCTCTATTCAGTAAAAAATAATAGGGTATCTCGTTCAACCTAGAATATTACTGCATTTCTGTGGATGTTACTAGTGAACTACTGGTAATTTTCTTATTTATATTCTTTCATTTTATTTAAATACACATCAAATACAAATGGTCATCAGCGCCTACACATTTCACATTTGTTTATATTAAATATCAGTATATATGTTAGCCATTTTAAAAAACCTTAAGATGTTTTCTTGATACTAGAGGGAGTTGAGGCTGCCTATTATAAGGCTCCGTTCTAGATAAAATTTCCTGCTTTCATAAATGATGAGTTTGTTGGTAACAATGCTGTTGTTTTGGAAGCAGCGGTTGGAAGAAAGGGAGGGGGGAGTATTCTTAGTGTTTAGGAAATTTGGGTAATCTTGGAGTGAGCGGTATGGACATTTGTGATAAATATTTATTCTTGTAAAGTAGTGTGAGTTCTGTTTCTCCGATTTAAAATGATATTCTTCTGCAATAAGATGTAAAGGATAGCTAAGCGTATAAGGTTTAATAATTGTACAACGTTTATGTTGTCAGGAAATAAAGTGAGTTGTTACACGGACCATTTTAATTAATATATTATTTACTTTTAAGTGCATAGAAATATAAAAAATAATTCTATCATGAATATAGTTACAAAAGCATATTCATAATATGTTGGAAGCAATGATCCTTAAAAAATTAAAGGCAAATCTTTAATTTTCATCGAATAATTATTTATCTTCTGCGTTTCTATAAAATAGTATCATATTAACATTAATTCAGTGTGTTCACGACGCAAAGTAACTTTCAGTGTGATTGAATTTAGACCCGTTATGCAAACTTGAAGGAATAATTTAGAGTTACCTTTTAAGAAATATTTCATAATTAAATTTCCAGAACTTAAGTTTTCTATATTTATATAAATGTCTAGAGGTTACAAATAATTTTGTTTGGCGCCGTTTAACTATATTGATAACTTGATTCAACAACTCCAATTTATTTGTGAACAGGAAAACAGGAGCCACTTCATAAAGGTTTAGGTCGGTTGCAAGTTTTCATTTATCGATATTATATTTTTTGTCGTTTGTCGTCGACAATAAGCAGTTAACTATCAATATAAAAGAAATAAAGAGAAATTTTCTCTCTAACATTTTAATTACTAGAGTATAAGTGAACGAAATTAGTTTTCTTCGGTTCCATTAGGAGCCAAGTATAAAAAAAATCATCTTCCCTTCTCTCAAGAGGAGTTTACTAGACTTGCCGTAAGCCTTTCAATTAAATGTTAAGCGGCCCGTGTTCTCAGGAACGCCAAGACATTCGGACTGAGAACCAATTTTGGACTGTTCCCCCTCAGCAAATAAGAGCCCCCACAGAGACCCGGCCGGGGTAATAGGTCGGCCTAAGTGATTTAAAATTGTGATGATATAACGCAGCAGTTTCATTAATATTTATCGCCACGAAAAATGACGACGCGCACTCCCACAAACAAATTAGGAGCCCAGAGCGGCGATGTGGCTGACTGACAGCTTCTAATCTGCGGTACGGCACCGGCAGCTAATCTCCCTCCGGATAATTTATTCCATTTTGAAAAACTGCCCAAGCGACGTGTGTCTTGCGGGGGAGGATTTTACGAACATGGCTCCCCCGGGTCCTCACTCTCCCGCCCGTTCCTCCTGGGTTATGCTAATACTTACTGTTATTCCTGTGACACCATTCGTCAGTTCCAATTCATCGTCGAATAAGTGCCTCTTTTTCAATCTAAACGGGAATTGGCGGTGCATGAATTGCCACACTTAGGGAATTGGCCAATCTCCTAGCCAAGTACAAATCTATTTTATTGCTGTTTCGGTTTAAAGTCAAATCTTGAAATTATTTGATGAAATCAGTGAATTGCATTGAGCACGTCAGCTTTCGTTTCCTGAGATCTGCTTAATTGGTTTTTTGCCCTTTCTTGAAAATATCTCTTTTGTAGAATTTTAACAATCCCTTTCTTCCTTAACGTAGACTAGCATTTGAATTTTCTTATTGCAAAAATCTTTACAATTAGTAAATTTGAATGCTAGAAGTAGTTCATTAGCAATTTCTTTAAGTGATAATGGCGATTTAACTTACGTTTAAGTAACACAAAAAACTTTAATATTTTGTTGCTGGCTGAAGCGCAACAGTTTCGTATTTGAGAATGCGTTAGAACACCTTCCATTTATTAGGAAGCCAGACGCAGCTGTGAAGTAACGATTTCCTTCTTTTTCGAGCGTTTCAGTATGTTCAAAACAATAGAACGACATGCAGACTGTGAAATAAGATCAGTCATTCGTTTCTTGATTGTAAGGATTGTTAAGCCAGCAAATATTCATCGGTAATTCTGTAAGGTGTATGAAGAAGCAATAATGAACAACAAGGCATGGATCGAAGGGACACAATACCGCGAAGAAGAAATTCAAATAGACGCTATCCACTCGCAAGAACTTATGAACTGTTTTCTGGGGCATACGAGATGTTTTGTTTGTTGAATGCTTGTCGAGGAACGCGAAAATAACGAAGACGTTAATTGTGAGAAGGTACGAAAACTCTGTCACACAGGGCAGAACAAAAGGAGTGGAAACGTTTTGATTCATGACAACACCCGGTCACACGCCGCCAGTCGAACTCAAGATCTTGTCGCATCATTTGGTGGAGAACAATTCGTCCACCTTCCGTATATAGCCTTGTTTTTTTATCTGAAGAAAGGCCTTAATGCCAACGACGATGACGTGAAAGAAGCACGTATACTAGACTTACTTTACAGAAGGCATCGTTCATTGACGAAGGCATACAAAACCTAGTTTCCCGTTACGACAAGCTACTGAATAACAACGGTGACTATTTGGATAAGTAGTGTGAGATTGATAAAAAATGTATGTAAAATAATGCTGTTATTTTATAAACATCGGTTATTACATTAAAACGTTACTTTGTCATATAATATAAGTATTTGGCAAGTTGATGCGGTAGATGTGATTGATACTGTGCTAGACCGTTCGGATTTACACTAATCCTCTTGCGATATCGAACACTAATGTTTCATTAACACCGTCTATACTGACATCTTTGATGATTATGTTGTCGTAGCACGGCGCGTTGGTCAATGTTCTTAGCACTTAACTTATACGGCGAGTTTGATTGGAACAGAACACTGGCGACTAGACGACAGCTGCGAATCAGACAGTGCCAACATAAATTTATTGGAAGGAATATTATTTAAAAATATAATTGCTCACACACTTACTAGAAAAAATAATATTTTTATTTTGCTTAATTAATTCAATGTAATAGTTAAAATTAATAATATTTAAAGAGGATATATTTTGACAATTTATGCGATATGACACATCGCTTCCATTCATAATATCTTCTATTTATATATAATATAGGGCGCCAGGTATTTTTACCAGAAATAAAACTAAAAGTTCAAACAAAGTAGTTCAATTCAAATCAGAGAGTTAAATGCCTTCGCCACATCTCGTCGACGACTGAAACTCATCTTTCCTCCTGGCTTACGCCATCTTGCAGAAACACATCACCTGACTTCAGTAGCCAATCGCAGGTATGTGATTTCCTGCTCTGTATCGGCCATTTGCAACGCCAGATCACGTGTACGTCGAATGTCCCGACGCTCGTTCACTACAAATTTCTCTCGCAGTTGGATCGAGCTAACTAAAAATATTCACGTACAGATAACAGTACAGCCTATGTTTCTCGTGTACCTTTTACGTCAGCAATTGACGTCAAACACACAATTGAGTCTGTATATACCAACATTCGGCTGGGGTTGTAACTTTACATGTTACAATACATAGATATAGTTAATTATTTTTTGCACCAGTCTTCTGTATACTTTATTAAGTAGAGTTATCGACAGTGGGCAAGTTGAAAACCTGTCGCCAGGTGAACAAAACAGCGTATCTAAACTTTTATAGCGCGCAGAATAGTGAGAGGAGAACCATCTCTTCTTTCCAGTCTGTCTTTAAGAGAGTTGGGAGACAGTAGATAGCTTATATTTGTTGGGACTATCTGATTTCTCTGTTGTCACTGGGTCGCAGTCTTCGGTTTCCAGTCGAACTCCCGGTATATTTTAAGGATATTGATGCTTGAGTTGCTGGCTGTAACCTACAAGCCCACACTAATTTGATTATGGTTTTGGATAATAACGATTGGAGAAGGACACAAAAGTGGGGACGAAAATTGTATAGTACTGTAGCTGCAGACGAAAGAAATGAATACATACATTCCTCAATATATAAAATTACGTTAAAGTGTGTGGAGGTTGTTCAGGAAGCGTATTAAAATAATCATCTTCTTCTTCGTTGGTGATAAAGCCCTATTTAGAGTCTTGTCCTACCGTGACGACTGCGGACAGTCATCTTCAATGATACATTTCAAATTTGGAGTGGTAAGCAGTCTGCGAATCGAATCTTCTTCTTGCCTTAAACCCACGTTTCGTGACCATTGAGTACAATCCCAAAGGTTTAATATTTTCGAAAGAAATTATTGACAGGACTAGGATTTACCAATATTATACAGCGTTGTTTTCGAAAGAAGTTTTGGAAAACCCTTTGATCAGTTTAAAATTGAAGATTGTGATTTTTATATTAATTGATAAAAGACCAAAATTTATTAAAAGAGAACCTGACATAATTAATTATTAGTACTAAGATTTATTATTTAACCTTCTTTGAAATACTATGGCAGTATATACACTTCCATTTAAGGACTATTTGATTACCACGAGTGACACGGACCGCCCCTTAAGAAAGGCACGTTCAACACGTCACGAATGAAAATGAGGAAGACCGAAATGTAAGCGTTGTCAGCTCTTTGACTTGGACAGAGCACAGTATGATTAATGACTCGTTTAACTGCATGTCAGCTTTTAATCACATTACCTGTTTTTCCTTCCACGAGATAAATTGTTCCTGGCTTGATGAGAGTTTGATGCTGGCGTTTAATAACTACGAAACACCAGCTAACTGAGGGATTGATTTTTTTTCTCAAAAAAGTTTTCACTGTTTTGTATTTTCATTAAAAAGTCAGAGTTCGGGGAATTTTTGTTAGTTTAAAATTAAAAAACCCGTGATGTCGAAGTAGACAACGCAAAAAAGTGCAGCTTTATAATTAATTAGTCATAAAATTATAAAATTACTTTAATGTCGTTCTTCTATTTGTTACTGTTACATAAATATATGGTTAGAGATTGGTTCAAATTTAATACGGAAGTTCGAAACAAACCACAACTTTTTTATATCACTCAAAATTTCGCAATGTGTGACATTATTTTTTAATATTGGCCATAAACAACGGTTTTCTGAATTAAAAGGAAGGTGTATATACAATACTCTACTTAACATTGAAACAACTGGTAAAAAATAAGAAAATGCTAAATAATTACATTTAATTATAAAGAGGACAGTCGTAGTTCCTCGTACAAAAATAAATAAATCTTTATTCTTATTTAAGCCATCAAAATTCTGGAACCGTCACATATAAAATACATACTTTTTCCAAACTCTTGACATCGGCTCAGCAGCGATTATATTCTTTGTCTACAAATAAGATGAGCCGTAAAAGAAAAACTGAAATTAGCCGGCTGAATTGTAAATTTTAACTTGATCTTAGCTTTATTTCACACTTCAGAGAAGCGTCGTTCAGCAGATTTTTCTGTAAATTCTCTGCGCAAGTAGTTAAAACTCTGATTTTGGGATGTTCCTCATTATTATCCACATTATGGATGGGAGTTTGATGACATCTTATGGCTGTGTGCATCATCGAGACGTGTTTAATCGAAATCGATCGCAACGTTTTCTTGTAAAAAGCAAACAAAATTCTGGTTTAGGAACGTTCTCATTTATGTAATATTTCTCCCAGAAATGTTTCGCGATCCTACATATTAACAAAAGCAACAAAGGCTTGTGCCCCCCCCCCTCCCGGCTTTGCATGAAACTAAAATTCATTAAGACATTTATTTGTAATAGTATTATTATTATTATAAAATTGTCTTGAATCAGTATTGTAACGGTAAAACACATCTGCTCGGAATTTGGCGGTGCTGAATACTAGGCAAGCTACGTGAGAGTTATAGACAGTGATAATTAAAGTCAGACAAAACGGCGCTATCGGGGCTTTTCCAACGTCCTTTGCAATTTGGTGACAGTGGATGAAAAGGAGGTTGTTTTTCCCCCAAATCCGTCGTCGATTGGGGAGGGTCAAATGACTCCTGACAGGGAGAACAGACAATTATTCCGCCACCGACGGAATATGAATTAAGAAAGTGGGGAAAAGTTATTAAAAACTCCTGCAGAAACGGATATGTGGACATGATGGGATAGACAGATTGAGGAGACGAGGAGTTGGAGGAAGGAGATGAGGATTTGATGATTAAGGACGTTATGATTGGAGGCTAAGATTGGATATTGTCCTGATTACGGACAATAACAACGACAGTAAGGCGTGATCGAGACCGGAGCATCGAGGAAGCGGCACTGGAAGATCCAAACAAGCTGATACGGTAAATATCTCTGTTTGTATCCCTTTGCCGATTTCCTGGTACTGCCAGTTCCGAGTAGGATCATGTTAAGTATTTCTGTTCTATAAGAAGACCCATTTAAAATGACCCTTAGAGTACAACTCGTGAATTTAGCTGTAAGGAAATTAATTTGTATCATTTTTTGTATAAATATATAAAGTGTTTAAATAAAAGAGCAAATTGTAATCTTAATGTAAAGTTATTAAACATCGATTAAATTGTATTTTTATTATAAATGGTATTTTATTCTAATAATGATATTTTATTGTAAAATAGTAACCCCCCTCTATTCATTTCAGTATTCATCTATTATATTACAGTAGCTTTCGTCTAACATGGACAAATAGTAGAGTACAATATTAAATAATTGTGCAACTTATTAAAAGAATTATTTTTGTATGGGAATGTATGGTCGGAAGTGACGTGTCATATGTGAAAAGAAAGAAAACATTTGAAAAGGCACCTATAGACTTATATTAAATCTTAAAATATAAGCCATGGCTGTAGAACCACCCCGTGTTTAATTATTTATTACCGACAGATAATTTATTCGTGTGCAGTTTAAAATGCATGCCTTGTTTTCCAGACCAGTTAAAACCAAAATAAATTTTTAATTTTCGTTTCCAATGTAAATATACAAAATCACTGACTTCAGTCCTTATTTAATTCCTAACACATTCATACAAGAATTTTCTAGCATTTTAATCTATTCAATTTAATCGACGAATCAAGGGAGCGAAGGAGAAGTAACGGGAATTATTGCGTTTATAATTTACAAGGATATGAAATTTTCATTACATGGACTTTTGTACTGATTTAGTCATCCTGTTAACTTCAATACAATTTAATATTCAGAGTTTTTATATTGGCAACGCACTCGCCGGTATTTCGGTGACTTTAATTTATGCGTCCATAGAAGAGCACGGAGCATGTTCCACTGTCGCCACTTCATTATGGCTGAGCTGCAGTTTAAACTTGGGATTGCAGTTAGCTGGTAGCGATTGCTGCTGTTACAAGCTCCACCAGACAAGTTAATTAGCAAGGCACTCCTCAGAGCTCCACAGGCCGGGAACATTAGCGTTAGCATTGCAAGCTCGATACAAACGAAAAACTGAATTCGCAGAACAATTCATAGTCGTGCAGATTCCTACAGAAAATCTTCAGCTTACACAGAAAAATTGTGAACACAGAAACAGTAACATTTAGAGGCATCAAAATAACGGCGATTATTTCTTTACCTAATTATCCAGTCTTGAAACTAAGAGCGACTTAAACAGAAAGCTAACATAAAGGATTATAAAGCTTCAAAGAAATTTCACTTTAAAATAGGATTACTAGCACATTTAAATTAACTACGTTAATGAAATTATTTTGTATGTAAGGTGTTTAATTACAAGTTGAGTAAATGTAATTACGACGCCAGGAAAGCGAGCAGTGACTCTAGCTTCGCAATATTTTGTTTTTGGCAACAAATAATTATTAGTATTTTTATTAAACGAAGTAAACACTGTATGAAATAATCATAATATGTAAACAGAAAATAAAGTGGCAAAAAGTGGCATTTGAAGTAAATAAATATAGTACATTCTCATTGGCCATTATGGAGTTCGCCTTCAATCTTTATTACGTATGATGTCAAAAATTTCTAAAATATGCTTAGAGTGGTCCATCGTTTGACATTTTAGTTTCCTTCCAAGCAACGAAGGGTAATTAAGGTCTACGTATTGAGTGATTATTAACAATTAATAATGTTGCTATTTCGTGAGAATAAACATATACAAGCCGCTTATCCAACTCATTACATCATTAATTTTTTTTGTCTTGAATTTCGTTGACTTTAATGACCACCTTCCATCGCGTCGCTTTAACCTTCAGAAAATTTATTAAAAAGGCGCTTTTACGAGCATGTAGACGCATTTATTTTCATGGCTATGATTATTTTGGATAAGTACATAATTACATGCTTATAATCAATTTTCTGTTGATCGGTAAAAAGTTCCCCGTTATTTGGAGATATGAACAGTATTGAAGATGAACAAAATTTCGTGTTGGATTCCTGATATTTTTATAGTAACGGTAATTGTCATGGTGGCATCTCAGCTTTAATAGCATAGAGAGGGATTAGGAACCGGGTTGTTGGTGGAAGATCAAGGACCCGGGCTACATTTTAAGGAACCTATCCGGTATTAGCCTGAAATATATGCAGGGCAGAAAACCTACATCAAGTAGCTCGGGCTCTTAGTCCTATGCCCTTGTCATGACTGGAGTGGCGTTCGTTCTGGGGACGCAGCATTCCCTTGCCATGTCGCGGCCAGTTTAGGAGGAAAATGGTCGACTGCCATATTTTAAACGTGTTTGTGAAATACGTAACTGAGATCGGTTGTAATATTAAGACCAACATGACTCCATTGAGTTTCTTTAGCTGTTCTTTTTCCGTAATTAGACACTTAGTTTAGTAGGACAATAGTTCCCTGCAGGTTTCCTTCTCAGAGTTACGATCCTGAGCAAGCAGAAGATGCTCTGGAAATTTTTTCCTCACAACTCCTGAATATGCGTTTAGATGGCCATAAAGGAAATGAATACGCCGGAGTCATAGTCCGGTAGTTATTTCGAATTACAGTAGTCGCATGGTTGCATCATTAATTATACCTTTAAATTGATAAAAATTTGTTTGAGAGTAATTAGTTCGTTAATGAGTTTTGGAGAGTTGCATCTAATTGATATTTCCTAACGGAGGATCTGGTACATTAGTTGGTTCTGCGGGAGAGCAATTGTCAGGCAACCCGCAGCTCCTTAGCACCGGCTGCTGCTAATGATTATTTCTCCGTTCTAACCGTACAACGCTGGTGCAAACAAATACTTTTACTGCGATTCATATCAAACGAGAGCGTCGTTAATAACAGTAGTTTGCAAAATCTACGCTCATTTTCGCAGATTTTGTAACTGTAGCCTGCAGTTAGTGATTATGAAGGCAACAACGGAATATAATATTTGTTATACGTTCCCATGCGATCATTACTAGCTTTGGAATAACAGGACGAATCGAGTTCCATGGCAGTATCAGTTATCTGCAAGGCGTTTTTCAATACTAATTTTTTCAAAATGAAAATGACTTTACGTGGTATCAATCAGGAAACAGTAACGTTAAACGAAACGTAGCACCCCCGATGGAACGTTATTGCACTTGTTCATGTATTACAACCATATAAATACGACTTAACAGAGAATTTTTTCAGAGGGACGTGAAATAATGTTAAAAGTATGAGTAGCATTTTCTTTTGTTCTTCGACGCACAAATCGTTGCTCACCAAGAATTTAGTCCGACTCAGATTTCAGCCTCTTAAAAATGTTCACAAATCACTTCTAGAAGTCATTAAGGTTTATAACTTCTTGTAATTCTTTGAGTGACGTAGAAAATGGTAGAGGGAATGAGTGGTATTCATGTTGTAAGTTGTTACAGTTGGTGCTAATGTGGCACTGTATTGTCTTTGGACTCTTTTGTGTTTATCTTTGTCGTGTGTGAGCAGCGAGTCAGCAAGCGCCAACTTGCGTAGACTTGGGGTATGAATTAAAAATTTTAACCCGTTTCTCTTATGCACTATTTAAAAGCCTCAAATAACAGTAAAAATTTAGTACTCCGTTTTTTATAATCGTTGCCATGCACGACTATTATCATAATCTAAAAACTTAAAATTATTTTATAATCGACTATTTATAGCGTACATGGTTTAAAGGAAACGTGAAATTTTGTTCGTCCTCTATTCCGTGTTGAGTTCGATCAAATCTTCGTGAAGAGGACCCTTTATTTAATAAATTATATATTAATTCATTTCCATGATTTGTTTCATTGTTTGACAATCGGCCATTTCATCTCTGATAAAAGGATCTTATACTGCTTACGTGGCACGGTTCTTGTGATAATACTGACTAAATAGTTTTCAGACTTTAAAATTTACAATAAATAAAGATGATCAATAAGTCAGCATATAAATTTATCACTATTTATTCAAAAGCGACGTTTCGTCTCCGTTTTGAGACTTCCGCAAGCGTAAAATTTAGCAATTCATCACATTTACTCCTTGACTCCTTCAGCCGAAAAGATTATTGAATATACATGCGAAGAATTACATGTGAAGGATTTAGTGTCGCGGACCATCTCCAGCGACGGTTACGGTCGAAATCATCATTTCGGTATTGAATTGATGATTCAGGGCGGAATGCTTGCTTGCTCTTGTCTGTGGAGCCATCTAAGAAGGTGGTCAACAAGTAAGTTTAAAGGATTCGGTTGGGACTGGTACAACATCTATCTCCAAGCGGCGTTTTCCAGCGGCGGGTTCCAGGCTAAGCTGAAAAGCGGTAATTACTCTGTTTGTAACCTTTTGTCGATTTCCTCGTACTGCCAATACTGCGTAGGGTTTGTGCATGTATCTCTGTTTCTATGTGAAGACGACCCTATAGTAGATCTCATGTTTCTAAATGTTAATTGGTAGGAAATGTGATGTTTGTAAATGGTGTATGTAGTATTTATTGTTAATAATAAAAAGGCAGGATTTGTAAATTAAAATTGATTTAATTTTGTCACTAATAAGTGTTAAGTTAATGTATTCCAAATTTAATATAATAATTCTAATTTTTTCAATCAAGACCTCTCATATTCATTTCACAGTGTTCAAGCATCACTCCATTGGTTACTGTCGCCAAAGTTACCTTTTTATAAGGCAAAGAGTTGCGTGGTTTATTTATGTGGCAGTAGGAATTCCGACGTTCATCATAACTGTATGTTAGCAGGTTGTTTGCCACAGTAATGTGGGCTGATGTTGCATGATCAACGTTGAGTATAATTTATGTGAATCTGATGCTCTGACTGGATCCTTATCAGCAGCAAGCAGTGGAGGATATCAGTTGAATGAAGCGATTTTGTGTTATTATTTTCTGGGTTTATTGTCAAAATCGCTTGTCTCTTTACGCAATCTTGAGGAATAGCATGATAGAAGGGACCAAAATTGGGCTGTTCGTAACTGAACAGTTCCGTGCTGGCTTCTGGTCAAGAAGGTAGTCTATAAATTTAAATCAGAGTTAAAATTATTCTATCATGCAGATTCCTCACATTTTCCCACTATGAAAACTTGTATGATTGTTATAATTAGTTGCAATCAGAATAGAATAGTGGGATTCTACGTTGGGACCAGGAAAATTAACCATGCATCCACTTAAACAACGTAATAATTGTCACCATTAATATTTGGGATGACGATTTGGAATTCGGCTACGACGATGTAATTTTGAAGAGGATAATTTTGAAAAGTGAACGTCATACAGAATTTTTCTGCTGTTCTAGTAGATGATTTATCATGCGTTTTGAATCTTAACAGTCGCATGAAGGCGTCACGGCAGTAGACAAGAGATCAAAGACGAGGAGTAAACTTATACGGGGCACTCAAGAACGCAGAAGTTGGGAAGTGGGCGAAAATTGGCCCTCAAGCCCTCAGAGGATAATTAGCGCACGTCAAAGTCCATCGACATCTTCGTCCTGAACGCTTGACGCACCAGTCTTCCCATTTTACGGCCGACCCAATTTAATTCTGCGAAGGTAGCTTTAAAATAGAGTGCATGGAGCGGGCGCCGGAGACAGTGTGACAAATATTAGGAGTAATCGAAGTCTCCTGATTAGCTGCGTGGATTTCTGATCACGTATTTCCTCTGGCCCCTCACGTCCGAGTTCGGTCCTGTAATAGCGACAGATTTGGGGCGGGGGTGGAACAGACAGTAGTGAGGACCTCGGGTAAAAAGCAATATGGCTCTCATAACGAAGCCTTGATCAAATATCTAGCGACTGCATTTTACCGATTATTTAAAGTATGGAACACACGTAACAATGACTTCGAACCTCTGTAATATATCTAATAACGCGGAAAAGTCAAGTGCTTCTGTAAAAAGTGGTATGCAACGCAATTCTTTTATAATATATAAAGCATTAAATATGTATTTAAAATTTACACGCGTCTCACTCTTTCAGTTGTAAAGTTTCAATTTTCACATCAAATTAGTTCCCGATCATATATGAAATACCACGGTAACATTTTTATTTTCAATTAAATTTCAAAGGTTTGTTAATTAAGGTACTGAAATTTGTAAGAAAATATACCAATTTAATACATTTTAATATGTAAAAACATTATGAGAGAAAATCGTCCACATACATAATTGTAAATGCTAACAGGAAAGATGTTAGCAAGTTTTCATTCTTAAATACCATTATCAAGGTCTGGAATTTACGTGTGGAAGTGTTTAGGGGAAATCTTCTTCAGGAAAATAAATTTAGGACAAATCTCAGAAAACGTGTGAAGTGGTTAATCTCAAAAAGTGTTAAGTTGACATAATTCTTGTCTTTTTTTGGGAGGGGGGGATAACAGGCTCTATGAGGGTGATACTGAAACAAGCAACTCCCCTTTAATAGCATAGGAAGGGAATAGAAAAGTGGGGATGTGGAAGATACTGCAAGGTAGTCAAGGGTTGACTCGAGCCCCCAGGCTGTAGTTTAAGGATCCTACCCGGTATTTCACCTAAAAGAGATGTAGGGAAAACTCTAGGCTATCTCACGCCCTTCCGAGTGACTGGAGACCAGTTTGCTATGGGGTCACAGCATTCCCTTCTCCGTGTCTCCACAAATTTTAGTTTTAGGAGGTAGTTGTGAGACTGATCCTTTTTTTTTGGTTAACAGGCTACTTGAGGGTGATCCTGAAACAGGCAACTCCTCTTTAATAGCATAGGAAGGGAATTGAAAAGGGGATGCGGAAGGTAGAGCAAGGTAGCCAAGGGTTGACTAGGGCCCCCGGGCTATGGTTTAAGGATCCTACCCGGTGTTTCACCTAAAGAGATGCAGGGAAAACCCTAGAAAACCTGCATCAGGTAGGTCAGGCATTGGGTACTATTCTCACGTCCTTCTGAATGACGGGAGACGAGTCTGCTGTGGAGACTTACTATAAATACAATACAAAGGAGATATACGAATTTATTTCTTGTGACATTAATGCTCTGTATCAGCGGGAAGGTTAAAGTATAAAGGTATATTAAGTCTAATGTTTCTTTTGAAACCAAATGTGGAAAATCATTGTAAATGGTTCTAAACAAATGCCAAAGTTACTGATTTTTTAAAATGTGATTTCACGTTTACACTTCTTCTATAATATTTAGTTTCAGAAAATTTTAATAAATTAAATTCATTATGATAGCCAAGGTTCTTGTGTTTATTTGGAGATTTAATTTGTATCGTTTGCCGTTAATCAAAATAAACCAAAATTACATTTGCAACTATGGACTATACGAGCCACCATTTTAGCTTTGAGATTCGTAAACTGAATTAAGTATATCTGTGACTGTGTAGCTGCTTTACATAAATATAAGAATTATTTCTATAGTCTCTACAAATTTATAACGAAAAGGGCAAAAACTTAATGAAGAGAAAAAATGTTTTCACTTATTTTCACTCTTATTCGAAATGTACTTTAAATTCGGCGACTACCTCCAAGTATTGCTTTTTCTTTTACGTAGGGCGAAGCTCTATCATTAGGAAAGAAACGTGTGATGAGTAAGTCAGAGTATTTGTGAGGGGTGTAATTGAGAGTAGGGCTACCTGTCGCAGGAACCGAGCAGGATGCGTCGGGGGCCATTGTTCTGGGATAGCATCGGGACCGTTCGCAATGCGGGGGAACCGGTCGCAACGTTCGTCCGCCTGGACTGGACGATAAAGCACGCAGTCAGCACTCCGCGGAAAAAAGTAAAGGCGTCGCTTACGATGAGGAACGGCCGGGCCTGCCGACAAAGAGAGCGTCTCCCCAAGGTCAAGGTCAACGGCCGGATAGGTGTCGCCTGCGTCAAGGTGCCAAAGCAACGTTTGCGAACTTGGAACATGACGTGGGTGCTCAAGCCCAAACACTGTACAACCATCGCACGTCGTAGGACCAAACTCCCAAGAATGTGCTTAAAAACTAATTGCATTTATACGTACATACAAACGGATTTACTAAAAGTAAAATTGATGAACTAATTTAAGATCTAACCAACATAGTGCAACCATTTATGTAATGGCAAGTGGTTCAGCAGAGGTTGCTTTACCATGTCAGAAAGTATACACATTTTGATGGTCCATTCTCTTATGTTTTGGTAGTTGAATTTTATTTTAAATTTTCATTTTATTGTGTTCAAAACAGCAGCCAGTTTTGTTGCAGACCGTATGCAGTATGCAGGTACGGACGATTTTTTTAATACTCAGCACTGGTTTGTCTAATCAATTTCAAACGAACTGCAATGTGAAATGAATAGGGGGTATATTAATTATTTTGCAACTATATTAATATATTAATAATAAGATTTTATAATAAAAGAGGGAAAAAATTATTTTAACTTAAACTTACATCAATATTACTATTTTGATATTTTCAACACCTAAGCCGGCAATTCTTTCTTAATTAACACTACATATATATGTACATAAAAAACGATACAAATAGATTCCTTAAAACTAACAATTCTCTATCTCTAAACTCAGGGTCGTATGTTATGGGCCTTCTCATAGATCAGAATATTTCACACAAAATCTACTCGGCCCTGGTAGTATAGGAAATCAGCAAAAAGCTACAAAGGTAATTACCGTGTCGACATAATGGACCTTCCAGCGTCTTCCTCGTTGTAATTTCCTCTTAATTTGAGTCGTCTTCCATCCAAATAAGAGCTGCCGTTGCTATTCTAACTGACTCTAATCCGATCCTCCACTGTCACCCTTGCCTGAACTCCAATCATATGTCTCGAAATCTCCCTTGCCTAAATTACAAATATCTGTCCAACAATCTCTCTCGAAATCTATCCTAAAATCTCTCTGCAAGCCTTTTTGATACCTACTCCCCACTTCTTAATTCATATCACCAAGTTGGCAGGGATGGATATTAACCAATAACATTCATGGTTACCTTTCTCTGGGAGTCACAGTTTGCCCCTCTCCTCCACGGTGTTTGGGGAAAAACACTACGCGATGTCACCAAATCTCACCATTCCTTGGTGAACACCCCAGGCGCGCCGTCATGTCTGGTTTCTTTTTGCCCCTGGCTCAAATAATTTCTCCTTTCTTTTAACTCCGCACCGCCAAAGTCCGAGAAGATGTTTTTGACCGTTTTTGCCTACCAATCAAACTTCTATATATTTCCTTAATAACACTATTTTTTGTACTTTCTATAAAACCAAGTTAGCGATTGCAAATAAAGAAAATTTTATATTTAAATTCTAACATGAAAGAATTTTTCGTTTTTACGTATAAGATTGTAGTTACTTTATGTACACTATCAATTGTAACCAGGAAACTCTTTAGAATGTTATAGAATAATCCTGAAAATCAGATGGGACGGTAGAGTAACTCACCAGGAGATTCTAAAGCCGAATAAGAGAAGAGAGAACAATGTGGAGGACTTTGACCGAGAGAAGGGATAGATTAATAGGCCACGTTTTGAGACATGAGGGTCTTGTAAAATGAACATTAGAGGGAAGTGTGCGGGGTAAGAACAGAAGAGGGAGGCAAGGATGTAATACGCTTAGGTGATAAGGGAGGATGTGGGATGTGGTAGTTATGTAGAAAGGCTTGTACAGAATTGGTTAGCATGGAGGATTGCATCAGACTTAAAACTACATCAAAAACACGCTTTAGAAGTTAAGCCTATTTAAAAATTTAATATTTAATTCTTATTAAAATTTGATTTCCAACTTCTCTGTTGAAGGACCTGCTAGGAAATGGCTCTACGGTATCAAACTACAGTATAAATTTCAAATTTGCGATTTAACACAACGTTGGTAGAAAGAATTGTGAAATGAAGCAGAAAACGCGTGGATTCCTTTTGCGGGATAGGTAGACGTTTAAATATTTATTTAGAACGTGGAAGTCACGCACTGTGAAGCTCTATTTCACAAGTAATTATATCAGCTTTATTGTAAATCTGAGTTTTGAAAATTGGGTCCAACTATAAAGAGAACATTCTCGTGTGTAATTTTTAGACCTATTCTTATCTCGCAACAGAGATTATAGAACTCGAACATGGAGAAAAAGTGAAAAACTCTAATTTGTTGATGAAAAAAGGAAATTGACGCTGATGAACTGTCTCTTCTTGGAGGAATAAGCATATGAAAATTTATTTGCAATCATTAACTTTGTGTTACATAGAGTACATTGTAGCGCAGTAGAACCCGCGTCCAATTTTTTATTATTATTTACGGAAACTTAAATAAGAAATATTCCGGTATGAGCAAGTCGCTTGCCAGGAAGAAAGGGTTTTTCCACGCGCCGTCTTGGCGGCTCGGAATAATAACAAAGGGACTGCGGCTGACACCTGGACCATAAAGCTCGGACACCTCGTCGCCGTTTCGGAATGTCTTAATCTGCCTGGGAATTTGGTGACCGGGTGGCGTGTATTCCCCAAATGAAACAAGGAATATGATTGGAGAATATCCATCCCTGCCACCTTAGGGATAGGTGTCGGATAAGTGGGGACAAGGTTTTAAAGAGGCTGGCGGAGACAATTTTGGGGAGATTTTTGCAAAGTGATGGCGAGAGGATATTGAAGGAGAGTGGTGGAGAAAGACTTTTGCTGGTGATACAAGGTGGTGTCGAAAGGAGATTGGCAGCAGATAAGTTACGGCGAGAGCAGATTGGTGAGGTGGCAGCGGAGAGGTGGACCATGCTTTGATCAGTCCAGGAAGCAGGGAAGAAAGATCATAACAACAAGGGAAGAAAGACTTCGTGTTATTGTCGTCAACGAACAGATCTGCTACACGTGGTCACTCAAACCATTAATACCCTGAGATCTTTAATACAATCCCATTTTAATTAATTATTTTTGTACATAATATATACACGCACTACCCATATTAAAGTTATTGTGTTTACAATTAATAAATGTATATATTTAAACCCAATTATTAAATTCATTAATTAATATTCCCCCCATCATTTACAACATGAATAAATAATATTAAATAAGCAAGCAGACGTTTGATGTGTAGGGTAGAATGAACTGAACACATTGCAGTTTATTTGACATTGATAGGACAACTCGGTAATTGGGTAATTAGCAAAATACTACTTAACAGCAAACGGAAAAAACAACACACGGTCCGGAACAAAAATGGCCGTCATTTTGTAACCGGATGTATTGAAAATTTAACAAAGTAGTTTCTTTCAATACATTTTCTTTCTGAGATTGCCAGGCAATCAATTACTTTATTTCTTTACATTAGTTTCTGTAATAATGGCTTCAGAAAGTATTCATTTCCGGGACCTCAGATGACTCGGCTGTAAAACCACTGATTCACAAATTAATTTTGGGAAAGATGTTTATTGATATTGAAAACAACGATTAGCATTTCGTTTGGTTGTAATATTGATAATAATTAAACGTACCCACTCGCGCCCCTATTTCTTTCCCATTACGCTCCATCCGAGACGAGAATGATATATATTCTGATGGAAACCATGTTATGGATATTTACTTTTTGGCACACGAATACTGTGCTGATTATGAAATATGACGGCCGTAAATTCTCAGTTCTCGGAATGGCCAACGGTCTGTAATAAAGTCTGAATTGGGATAGGCAATTTATTTTGTCTTGAACACACTTGTTGAAACACAAATTACATATTACTTTATGACAAAAAAAGAGAACATTTTAATTTGCTAAATAAAATACTGCCTCGCAACTTAATATTCCACTAAATTATTTTCTAGTAAATACCGTGCTTTGTAAAGGCGTGTGATTTACAAATGGATAAAACAGCACCAGAGAAACTTGTATAAGTAGGCGAGTTAAAATATCAGGAGTAGTATAAATTAATTACTTTCAGGCTATATTTTAAACTGAACTGACAGACATAACTGCTTAAAACATAGTGCGGTTAACAAAAAAAACAACATTCCGGTTAATATTCTCCGAGCCCGACTTTCATGTCATTTCTGGTCCTTTTTATTGTATTTACTATCAGACCTATTAAAATTTTGACTTCTGCGATTTTGAATTCATGTCTCTACTCAATTGTTTTTTTATGTCACCTCAACATCTAATAAAATTTTAAGTAAATTTATAAATTAGACTACACGAGTATTTGATTTATTTAATAGCAAAGGAAGGGTATTGAAAAGAGGGGATGTCGAAGGTAGACCAAGGTAGCCAAGAGTTGACTAAGGCCCCCGGGCTATAGTTTAAGGATCCTACTCGGCGTTTCACCTAAACAGATGCAGGGAAAACCCTAGAAAACCTGTATCAGGTAGGTCAGGCTATTGGCTACTTTACTCACGCACTTAATATAACACTGTTCAGTAACACGTGAAGGTGATAAGGGAATAATTTATTATTAGTATCGATTACTAATTGTCTGACATTAAAAATTTGTAATAGAAAATAAATAAGCAATAAAATTATTAATCGACAAAGTAAAATAAATTTCACAATTTAAGACTTCTTCATGTATAGAAAAGAACTTTAAATTTATGTTAAAAATAAAAACAAAATATTTTTTGCCGTCTGTGGGGTGCAAATTCAGTTACGGTTATAGATTCCCAACGTGTATACAAACGAAACCACTTTCCTCCAACAACCATTAAAATATTAAATTTGTTGTTATTTTATGTTTGTAATAATGGTTATACTTCATGTTTTGAATTATTGCCCGTCCGATTTATTTAATATAATTCTCATATAAATATATAATGTTTTGTATAAGTTAATTGTATAAAATGATAGAAAACTGATATAACTTAATTCATTAAACAATGCGAAGTTCTTCCATTAATCCCAGTCAAAAATTAGCATTATAAAAATAAATTTGGAGTAAAATTGCGTTCCCGTCATTCAGAAGTGCGCGAGTATAGTAGACAATAGCCTGCTGATGCAGATTATCTAGGGGTTTTCCTGCATCTCTTTTAGGTGAAACACTGGGTAGGATCACTAAACTACAGCCCGGGGGGCACTAGTCAACCCTTGGCTACCTTGTTCTTCTAACACCATCCCTCCCTTTCAATTCCCTTCCTATGCTATTCAAGGCGAGTTGCCTGTTTCATGATTACACTCATGTAGCCTGTTAACCAAAATAAAAATACAGACCGATACTATAGGTATTTTATATTAACCAACAGCGTATCCAGAGAAGTATCTTCAGTGATAATTTTGTAAAATTTATATTTGATTAGTATAATAATTAATTAATCAACTCTAAAACATTTCAGTCTATTGTATTACAAATTGTATTACAATTTTAATTTATAATAATATTTTTGATTAAGGATTTATATAACCGTAATTAGTGTTACGTAATGAGAATGAACATTGCGTACACAATGCCAAACAAAATAAATTTTATGCGTTGCGTATTGTTCAGTAAAGGGCAATTATTTGGTTGAGTGAGAGATTTCAAATCTGTATCGATTTAATGAATTAAGAAGCTAAAGATTGTCCATTATCTAGGGATTAGACCAATAAGGCAACGACTGACACATTATGGTATTGTTCAGTATATTTTTAATTAATTATTGTACCTTCAAATAAGATAATAAACTCATTAAAATACCTTCATATCTCAATTTTCAGTTATGAATAATAATATAAATGGTATATCCATCACAAGGGTTTTTAGCGTAGTAGAACCCTGCCAAATTTAATTCCAATTTATGTAATTTTAAATTATGTAAAAATTTAAGCAAGAGCATATCGCTGGTCAGGTAAAAGGGGTTTTCCGAGCGCCGAGCTGGCGGCTGTTTGCGTGCTCATAACGGTAAGCTTGTTTTTCACTAAAAGAGCGTTCACCTTCGAAAATACCTAGAACACTGTTACCCGTGTCATCATAAATTGTCCCGCGCTTGACTGAGAACTCACGATGATTGGCGGGAAAACGTCACGTGAGATAGCGTTACACATTGAGACGGGGGCATATACGGAGGTGACCTGCGAAGGTGATGGGCGGAACAATGAACAGTATGCAGTATGGTAAATCGTCGAACAAGTCAAGTAAGCAGCGGAAGAGTATGGTGTGAAAGATTGATAGTTGAGGAGGCAGAGATGCAGGGTTGTACGAAGTTGAGTAGCAGGTTCAACTAGAAGGCTAAACGGCGAAGTAGTAAAGTGTTAATGACCAGGAAAACAACGAGGAAAGAAGGAGGAAAAGACTGAGTTTTCTTTCATTCCTGGCAGCACGACTTCATCCTAGTTTCCACCGGCAGCTCCAGGCTGAACCCAAACAACAAGGGAAGTCGAGAAGCACAGGTAAACAAAACAGGTTAGTCCAGTGAACGGAAACTGCTGCACGTGGTTACCCAACTAATAATTTAACCCTGAGAACTTTAAAATTATCCCCTTTAAATATTTATTATGTATTTGTAATCTTCACACAGGACTCCATTTAAAATTATTGTGTTTTTCTTTAAATAAAAAAAGTATATGTTATATCATAAAGTAAAAGCAATTTAAAGAATCAATTATAATAATACACCCTATCACTTACAAGTGATTAATTTTCTTTCAATAGTATTATATTAATTGTCCCAGAAAATGCATCAATTTTTTCAAAAAATTTGATTTTCTCATTGGGAGTTAAGATTTTAATTTAGCTTAAAGTTAAATTAAACAAATAATTTCATACAAGGGTTTTGCAATAACTTTAACTATTGAATTAAAATCTCCTACTTATTTTTTGGTTTTTGTTAAAATTAAATAAATGGAAACGTGTAAATTTTTTACTTGCAATAAAAATGTATCATATATTTATTTAAATTATCTCTATTATTAGCACTAAATACATATATATATATATATATATATACATACAGAATATCGCTCAAAAATGAAAAATAAAAATTTTATTCGTCTAGTTCTAATTTATAACACTCTCTCGAGAATGCCACAGAAAAGTCATAGTTTCAAAATAAACTTATATATCTCGTTACATATCAGGTAACTTTCAGTTCCTTACTATATATTGACTTAATGTTTTCTCTTGGATTAGGCTATAAGAGAATGAATGGGAATTATGTATTTGGGAAAGGAAATAACATTACAAATTCGCTCCAATTTTTAACATGTAATATTTACTGTAAATGAAACGTACTGCATGTTGTACGTCAGCGGGAGTCTGGAGCGTTGAGTGAGAAGCCAGCTGCCTGCCTCTCAGCCAACAGCTGCCCGATTTTAATCGTGCTGTGTTGATAAACATCAGGGAAGGGGATCCATGCTTTAGCAGATTCACCGCCCCCACTCTAAAACCTCACTGCTACAAAGTATCGACGTGCCCCGCGACAAAGCATGATCCGCTTTTATACCCAAAAATAAATCAATCCCACAATCCATTAGAAATGTGAAAATATTACTAAATTCGTATTTGCTCCGTTTGTTTCAGGATCAAATTCATTGATGGCACGTAATCTCAATTGATCAGCCGGCCGGTCGGAATTAGCAATGGGTTCGGATACGCAAGTCGGAACTGTTGTCAATAGGTATGAGAAGAATATATTAATTGAACAAAATGCAGTACAATTACTTTATTTTGAAAATTTATTTCTCACCAGTGACTTGTATGGTATTACCGTACAACGCTCCGAATAGGTTCTTCTTGACAATCATCAATGGATAATGACATACAGACATTTAGTTGCTCAATGTCTCAAATTCTTGGTGGTTGTAATAAGCGTATGGGAAACAAAGATAAACAGAAAATTAACCAGGAAGACTGTAGCGACAACATCGGCGACAGCGAATGCATGATCAATGGCGAGGACAAAACAAAGCGAAAAGATAGGAAAAAGGAGAAATAGATCTTTACTGGAACATTTCGGGCAACAAGGAAAACTTTCTTGGTCTTCAGGGAAAGTTGTATGTCTAGAGTTAATAGATCAGTGTGAACATTCATATGGACGTAGACTTAATTACTTTAGGCCTGAACCTAGTGGGGCAGTTTTATTAAGTTGCCAATCATGAATCAAAAGCAGCCACGTTGAAATTATTTACAAATCGCTTTTACAGTAGAATACCAAGAAACTTATTATAAACGTGTAAATGAATATGCGGCTTAATTATTTAATTTTAATTCGGCAAAATTTACTTGCGTTTGAACAGATATAGTGAATTTACTTCTTCTTTCAGAATATGACTATAAGGCTACCAAGATAAACTGACTATTTAACTGTTCACTTCACCTTCTCCCCTACTTCCTCTGCTTCCTGTTCCCTTCCACTTCCTAGCAATATCGACGGCCTTCCTGCTTCCTCGCTCTTTCAACGTCTTGATCAACACTCCGCCAATTTTTTCGTCTTCTCACCTCCCAGCTAAACTCTTCTTTTCCCCTTCTCCAAGTGAAAACATCACACACGTGACGTGTCTCCAACAATCCCGTTTTTGCCAAGCATGGGACCTTTTTGCGCTGACGAAGGGAAGGATGTCCTCAAGAAATTTTGCAGGGTGAACGTCCCTGCAGAAAAACAACCCTAATTTCCTGTAGCTGCAGGCAGTCTCGTTTTCCAGGCGACACCCTGGCGCCTGGGATTCCCACCTCTTGCCTGCCTGTCTCCGAGTTTTAGTTCTTGGAAATTTATAAATGTGAAAATTTGGGGAGAGGTCCTACTGCGGAACAAACGGGATCCATTACATCCCTTCGTAAAGGGCATGTTCAACAAAGTGGATGACTCTCAGGTAGTCTGATTCTAAAAAATGTGAAGTAAGGAGCGGTGGGAAGAAGAATAGGAGAATGAAACTTACAGTGATGCCGTCTACCGTCTGTGATTTTGAATTAATATTTGCATATCTCGATACACCTAGCGTAAATTTTGAAAGGTATAAGCTCCGACTCGGCGCTACTCTCATTTGAGCAAAAGGCCAGCTTCCCTCATACCTGACAGAAACATGCAGACGGAAATGCTGCCCCGAGTAAACTGTATTATAGTCATCGAAATGGCGTGGAACTAGTACCGAAGACCATAGGTGCCGGATGCAGTTTTCTCTTAAGTTTTCCCTACATTATATTGATGTGAATACCGGGAGGGAGTCAGATAAACCCTTGGATATCTTTTCTCCCTTCCGTATCCTCCTCCTCCCCCCTCCCGTCTCTATGAATATTAAAGTGGAGCCCTGTGGATTTTTCTTCGCGTAAACTGTTCCTTCAAAATAAATGTTCAGCCTTCGTGTTATGCATAACAATCTAAATTAAATAGTATATTACATAATGGGTTAAAATTATGGCGAGACTGAATCAACTATGGCCTTCGGAATCGTTTCTAATTTGAATTCTAAGTATAATTAATTTCTCGGGCGCAATAAAATTTTGCAGTTTGTTTATGAGCAAAAAAATCTTTGTCTCTGAGGGGTGTACTTTATAAAAATATGAAGGAGATTATACATTATTCCAACAGATTTAAATGGTGAGAGTGAGGAGATGTTGTGGGTGACAGACGTTCCAGCGAACAAAAAATATTCGTTGAACGGCATAGTAAAGTCTACAGAAATTGTAAAGCATAGTAATTTATGGTCAGGGTTATATAGGCGGTTACAATAAGGGCGGGTCGATATTGAAATGGAATAAAACAAACTGTGTGTGAGGTATTAACGAAATTATTTTTTACTTTAAAGGGAATACACGGGCCTTCTAAATGAAGAAAAAATTCCGTTAAAACATAACATACAGCATGTTTTATTCCATTTCAACATCGAAAAATCCGGTACATTGTTGCTGAGTCGAAGAAACGGACTTTCCAGAATTAAGGGTATTTTTAGGATATTGTTGTATTGGATTTTGGAGAAGCTGGTGAACATTTCGAGTGGAAAAGATTTGTGGAAATTTAATAGAATTGAAATTAAAAATTTAATTCCAATCATTAATTGTGGATATTTAATATTATAAACAAAGGCTTGTAAATTACTGCGCATTTTTAATACCGACAAGTTTGGTACCTTTAAATTATAATTGTATGTGTATATAAAAACCAAATAAATAGTAAAATAAATCCACATATATTCTGAAGTCTGGTAAAGCAACCTGCATTAAGAGACTTCCATTTAGTCGAGGCACATAAAAATTAGTTTTTTACACTTACATATAATTTTACAGCGTAGTTTTCTGACTTTAAAGTAATCTTTTCGGTTGAGGGAGTCAAGCACTAAATATGATGAATTGCTAAATTTTACGCAAGAGGAAGTCTTAAAAAGGAGACGATACGTCGTTTTTGAATAAATAGTGATAAATGTATATGCTGACTGTTTGGCCGTCTTTTTATATATTAAAAATATGATTTTATTAAGACACTAATAATTAATTAATCAAACTGACTTTTCATTTAAGAACTTCTTATCAATAATGAATAAGATTTTGACAAATAATTTTAATTGTATTAATTTAAAAGAATTATGTAAAACCCTTTAATAAGTGGTGCCACTTAAACTTAAAAAATATATAACTTAATTAATTGAGGTTAATTTTAATTAATAAATTGAATATTACATTAAATGGTTCCAAAATGTGAAACAAAGAATTAAAGTTGAGACCGGGATTAAGACCGCTCGAGAATGGATACGCTGATAACGTATCACTCCTAATACGGAATAAGTCACAAAAGATGACAGCCCGCATTCTACCCGGTAGGCCAAGGTCCGAAACGGGCTGCGGAGCCAAGGAAGTAGAAGAATAAGAACAAAGATTTACTCACAATAGTGAGTAATATTTTGGTACATTCCTTTTATCATACACACTGGTGAATATTCTGGACAATAGAATTGGTTATTTCTTTTTTGTTGTGTTTATTATTGTCATGACAAGGCTTGTATAAAAGAAAATTTAAAAAATTTGTACGGAATCATTTTTAAAATCTCATAATATGAAAAGTGAGTGAGTGGTACAGACGACAGTCGGGGAGATCTTCAATATATAACAAAGCATTGACAGATTGACGTTCAGTTGCTCAGCGAGCAGGTGGTAACTTCCTCACTGGGAAGGAAGCATTTTGGCAACCTATGTGAAGTTAATACATATCTTTACCGCCAGTCACAAGAACTCGGACGAAAAAAAAATTGAAGTTTGGTATTGAAATAGCTGCTATGGAGTTTGATTCTGACTTTTAGAATGAGAATTAAATTGCAGTTCTTCCTCTAGCAGGAAGATGTTACGGGGTAAAACACACTTCTGCGTAATACATTTAATGGAAAGAACAATTTTGATAAAATTTTGTTTCTATATTCCTCGCGACCCAAAACCAAACAATTTGGAGATAAGACATCCCTAGGGCGAGGAGGTGGAATTTATATATGTAATAAAAGCCTTATATTTGAGCCGAAAATTAATTCTTGAGGTCAATTACTTTTATAGTGTTTTCTCCTACAATATTTGTGTATAATTTCAACCCTTTCAGCACGTGAGGGGTGTGCCTCGAAACGAATCATATTTCAATAACGACTTTGGTGTCGAAACCGGTGTAAACGGGGTCGCTGTGTTACATTATGACCTTTAATATGCGATGGAAGTAAAAAAATTAATCCCTTTAGTAGGGAAACATTTCAATCTGTTACAGTACTGAAAATATTTTTAGTCCTGCTATTGCACCGGGAGTATTTTTGACTCCACCGAGATACTGTGAGCATATTTGAGGTTCATATTGTGAAACTTTTGATGCCGGTCATGTGTTGACCAAGAATTAAGTAATACAACAGGATAATATAAATAAATACCCGGGCAACGCCGGGTCCTAAGCTCCTTTAAAATAATTGTATAGCTTTTGCATTAGTAACAAAGGAATCGATTAATCTAAACAGAATCAGATTGACAAAGTAACGAAAGAGGGAAAGAATGTCGATGGAAAAGCGATTATATTAAAATTAAAGAACGAAGAAAATTGTCTGAGAAGTCGTCTAACCTTCTAATTATATTATTTGCATCAACAAATTAATAGTTCGAATGTAGATTTTTGTAATAGATTGGTATAAATATTTTAAAAGTTTGCTCCGATATACGTAGAGTAAATATTGCGCCGTGTGAACCTTTAGAATTTGTATTTGGAGGCACTTAAGCGCCTTCGGAGACAGCTTTGTGTCCGACGACACTCACATTCCAGTGAATTGTTCCTCGCACTGAGAGAGCGTTATGTTGTTGCCTCTCTTAGTGATGACCATATAGAGCCCAGTAAGTGGGAACGTCACTTACGCCGTTAGCTGCAACACAATAAATACCGCTTTGAGCGCCATTCATTTCTGATGTTGAGCCGCTGCGCGGTACAAAGACCGCCAGTTGCAGCTTCGGAAACGTTTCTTGCGACACGACACCACAGCACGGCAAAGAACACCACACCACACCACGGGAAGACCTTAATAGATACCGAGCCGGTAGACTTAAAGCCTCCCCAGCTGCAACGGTAATATACGACCGCTGATAAAATACATCCCTCTTTCCCAAAGTCCAACAAGGTTTGCTATTTTATTGGAAACTGGTCTCCACTTTTAACGGCACCGATTTGAGAGATATATTGCCAAAGATAGGCTATGAGACGGAGAGTTGTAAATTACCCCAATATCGTTAGCTGGAGCGGTCTGAGCGCAAAGAGGCAGCGGGACATATGCAATACATCTCGCCCGCGCCCAGAAGGCAGCGGGGAATTTCCTAATTCACAGCAGAGATCCTGAATTAAAAATTCCTTACAAGACGACAAACGGAGTCATCGCCGTTATCAATCACGAAATAGTAAATTCCAATCTGTGAGAATTGAAATTATATATTTTATGTTGCAGAATTAAAGAGGTTCTGTGTTGGCATTTTTACAAACGAATGAAAATTATACTTCAAGAAAATGGGTGCTAACAAATAAAAAATATTAATATTATCTCGCGGTTTAGAAAAGCGCAGCTGTAGAACAATTTTAAAAATGTTAATTGAACTTTATGAGAAATGTATTGAAGGAATTGTGTAACGAACTTTGACGTGATTCAAAAACTAAATGTGACAATATCTAAACATTTAAATTTTGTGCACTTCGATTGAATCCACCGTCGATGAACGTGTTTCGCTCGAATAGGCATAAGAACGTTCTTCGATATTAGGCAAGGATTTTGTGCTTACCTCTTATGTACAATCTATAGACGAAAACCTGTTATTGTGGTGGTAATGAGTCTTTAGACTCGTCTTATAAAACCCTCCATGCTAACCTATCTTGAGCAAGCTTTTTCATATCCACATAACTACAACATCCCACATCCTACCTAATTTTCATACCGTATTCCATCCCTCCCCTCCCTCTTATGTTCTTACCCAACACACTTCCCTCCAATGTTATTTTACAAGACCCTCATTTCTCAAAACGTGGCCTATTAATCTATCCCTTCTCTTGGTCAACGTCCGCCATATTGTTCGCTCTTTCCCTATTCTGTTTAAAAATTCCTTCTTAGTGAATCTACCTACCCATATGATTTTCAGCATTCTCCTATAGCACCACATTTCAAAGGCTTCTATTCTTTTCCTTTCTGCAACTCCTACCGTCCACGTTTAGCACTCATATAACGCCACACTCCATACGATCATTTTTAGTAACGATTTCTTAATATTCACACTTATATTATCCGTAAGTAAATTACTCTTTTTCGCGAAAGTCCTCCTTGCCTGTGCTATCCCACACTTCATATTCACTGTATTTCTACCATCCCTAGTTATTATGCTTCACGAGTGGCAGAATTCCTTAACTTCCTTCAAAATATCCCTTCCCAATCGAACACCCTTTGTTATTCGACTGTCTCCCATACTACACTCCATTACCTTGGTTTTCCCTCTATTATTCCTTATATTGAACTCTTTCTCCAGGATCTCGTTCATGCCATTTATTATTGTTTCCAAGTCTTCTTCTCACTCCCCTAATACCACAATATCATCGGCAAACCGTAGGGTTTTTATGTCTTCTCCTTTCAGTTTTAACTTTCTTCATCGCATGTGCTGTATATAAATTAAACAGTATGGGCGACAGACTGCATCCTTGACTTAGTCCTTTCTTGATTTCTGCTTTCTTTTCTTCATTTTCAATTCTAATTACAGCTGCCTGCCTTCTGTAGAGATTATGCCTAAAGAGTGTGCTAGGAATTACTTCTAACCTAGATGTATTTATTTTAAGTAGTATTCCAGTGGTTGGTCGAAATTAGACCGTAATTCATTAAATGTTTAAGACTGAACTTTATGAGAAGCCATCAGTCCTAAATTCAAAGCATTAAAATATTTTGAAATTACATTCAGTGCACATTAAAATGTAGCTCTAAAAATAATTTCATCATTTTGTATACTATTTACACTATTAAAATTTGAATTATTATGTGTACGTGAATAAATATCTCCTCTTCTTTTTCTTTCACTCCGAACCGTTAATATTCAATGTCGAGGCGTAGTGGAAGTTATCGGGAATGCCTTAATATACCTACTTTTTGATACGCCAATAATAAATAGGCGAATGGAACTGAATTAACATTGCTTCTACACAAATTTATAATTAAAACAGATGTATATGGAGCATGATGTATTTAATTAAAAATTAATCGCAAATATACATTACATGCACATTTTGTTTCATTTAGTTTTTGCAATACTTCTTTACACATTGCAACTATTTGACCAGATTTTTTATATATATTTGGCATCCAGTATGGCCGTAATGTTCTTTTCAATTAATTTAATGCATTTACACAAATATTTTACATAAATTTTATCTCTCTCTATTCCTTCTCCACATGGACTTTTAACATTGACAGCATATTGTGGACAGGTTTGTGAGATTTGTCATTGTTCAAGTTCATATGGAGAAGGAGTGCACAGAGATAATATATTATAGGATTAGACTTCATGAATACAAATCAATTTTGTTCGCCTCAGTTCAAGAAACTTCTAATAACCAAACCTCCAACGTTCACGCCTCACCTTCAACAATAAAACTCCTTCCAAAAGGTTATTCTTTGGCATCCATCGCATGTCTTACTCAACAAATAACGCGAATGTAATCATAGTATTACCATTACGACGTTCCCTTTCATAATTTCCACATTTTTCCGAATATAATCCGGGATTTTTTCGGAGGGGAGAAGGAGGAGAAGGAAATGAATTACTCTGCCACTCTTCTTCCCCAAAAGTTGTACAATGAAATCCTTTGCCCCTGTTTCTATTTGATGTGCTTTTCTATGTGATAGCAAAATATTGATACATGTCAAAATGCACAAGAAGAAGAAGAAGCCTTTTTTTCTTGGTTATTATACATTGTCCTCCCAACTGAGGAAACGACATCCTCTTTTCCCACACGGTCTAGACGGTAAAGTTACTTTTTACTGATAAATCCCAAACTCTATGTTGCCGGAAAAGTGGCACAGCCTTCGATTATTAAAGCTAACTTTTATTTTGAAATGACTTGACGATTCATATTAAGTTCGGAGGATCTTCTTATCGCCTGCTAAGTCCACTTTCTGTACTTTTCTTTCGTGAATTGATAAATAAGGTGCTTGATCGTTGCAAAGTTCATTTCAACCAATTACTTAGTAAATATATGAAATGATATGTGAATTTTAAGTGTTTCACAGTATTTTGTTAGAATGAAAAAAGAGAACGTACTAAATTTTGTCAGTTTCATTAAAGTGGACATAGATGAAAGACTAAGGCAGGGAAAAGAATAATACTGATTTGAAACTCTCAGAGAATTACGAATAAGTCGCAGATGGAGCTGCCTGAGTTCTTCTTCGACTTTGAAATTAGATTAATTAATATTTGTAAAGTTGACAAATTTATGTTCCTTTCAGTTACGACGTGCCATAGATCTTGTGAACTTTGCCCCGTTTTAATCTAGACACACTAAAAATGTGGGGGAGTTCGTAGCAAATCGGTGCTTATTAATGAAGGGGAACCGTTCTAACGTAATAAGGGGGAAGTGATTTTAGGTTCACTGCTATTTCATCTTGATATTGAAACTTCTCGAGTTACCTCATCCCCTAATAACTAGGCGTTTCAAATGGCTATAATACGATACGGTAGATTTCAGGTAAATCTGTCCATATCTCCGCACATTCCGTCTTTGGGAAAAGTGTATTTAGTGAACATTTGTTGCAGATTTCGTCTGTACGAACGTATTTATTGGGAAAGCCTGACTCTTAAATGAGCATTTCCATTAATAAGGTTGGATTTCATTTAAATTCACATCATCTTGGCTACATTCATCAACTGAACTCATGGTCATCATGTTCCCACTATTAAATTATCAACGAGAAAGCATTCGATGATGTGAACAGTATAACAAAATTTTTCGTACAGTTGTATCTATCAGTAACATTCTAACAAAAAATACAAATATAAAAATTTATATCCAAACAGAAAGAATTTCAGTTAAAATTTTGGTAGTCTAAGAAAATAGAATTTTTTATTTCTTAAAAACTATTTTTCTGTTATTTCGCGGCCTTAAGACGCCTCCATTAAAAATTTACAAAGAATAATTTTTAAATCAGAATATGAAATGGGTTTTTAATAAATTATATATTATTTACTTTCTGACACCATTTTAACACATTCAGATTTAGTTTTATAAATTATATATGCATTTTTATACTATAGCGCGGTAATATATAATTACGTTCAAAGCCAGTACTAAATTTATTTTATCCTTCAATCATCTAGTTAGTCCGATGATTTATTAGTATTTCTTTTTCAGAAATCCAGCATCAGAAAACCGCTGACGGGGCCTGATTATTTTGAAACATTGCCAAAAGCCAGTTTTTTGCACAATAATTGATACTTCCAGATTTAGTATGTGCGAAGTATATAATTTGACATGTATCCAGTAATTATATCCATATAGGTAAATTATACGCGTAATCAAGAAAATCTCTATACTTGTCGCAGTTGAAGATCTAACGCTAAAAGCATTTACGAAATGATTATGAAATCATACGGCTAAAAGTAACATTTCTGCTTAGTTACCGTATTTCCAGGGGACATGCACATTTTTGTGTTGCTATGCAATTGTGAAAAAGTTTCTGACCGTTTGGCTTTGAATGATTCTATGATTCTATAAGACTATTTGGACAAGACCATTATATATAAATTTAGTCTGTTTCTACATGCGTGTCCTGTAAGCTATGAATTTATAAATACTTTAAGTTGTTTTTTATTTTCGTCGTTCTCCAATTTTTATGTAAATTTATCTCTCTGTTCTTGCACTGACCAAAGTGGTTACAGGGAAATATTTTTTCAATGGTTGGTGTCATTTGTTTGTAGTCACCAGTGGAATTTGATTTTAATTTATTAAAATTACTTCAAAATTCGACATATTTTATGGTAAATATATCTAAAATTTGTGTAGATGTAAAGAGATTTAATTTTGCGATTAATAGGTGGCTGCCAGATTATTGTGGGATTTAAATGCTTGTATTTTGTGAAAGCGCCTCTCGTTGAAATACCTGTGCGATGTACTTAAATTGGCCAAAACGTTGAATATTGAAATAATTAAGAAAACTGAGTATCTGATTTCTATTATTATTTATAAGTTATCAGTGTTGAGAGAATCCTTTAAAGGCAACCAAAAAAAAAAGATTTGTCGTCGATTTCAAACAGATCTTCGCGGCGGGGCATTATTACGATCCATCAATTCGCCGACGGGATTCCTAATGTAGCGTAACTACATAACCACACTACTCCGCACTGAAGTGGGATCCGACGGACGTGGAAATGACATTTGGCCTATAATCTGGAAGCACTCAGTCCCCATTCATCGAGAACTCCGTTATTCATGTGTAAGGTCAGAGATTTCATTGGTCACGCTGTATCGGCTCCCAAACGTCCTTACAATTCCTCTGTGTAAATTATTTACCCGATATGCGCATCCTGTGCATGTAAAATGTTAACTTATAAAAATTTTAACTTACATCATTGAAAATATACTATATGATTTATTACTTAATGTAGTGCGGAAAATAATTCAATAAATCAAATTGCAGGAAAAAATCTTTCAACAGCAGGTTGCATTATATTTTCAGAAAGTGAAGCAAACATGTTTTTCTACCTGAATTGATACATCTTTCACCAAAAGTATCTGCTTAGGACCCTAATTTTTATATTTGGAGCTATTTATAAAATTACGAAAGTTCAGAATAATTTACTGCCTATAATAAATAATGACTTCTTGACCATCTTCAAAATATATTGTTTTATTGAAGCTTATTGCTAAGCCGCAAAGTGGTTGTGTACGACATGTTGATGGTTTGATGAACTGTGGGGCAAATGTTGGCAAATAAATAAAAGGATTTAAAAATTATCAGTGTCTTAATATTTAATAACAAAAGTAGTTCTGAGCACGGCCTTGAATCCAATGGTTTTAAGTTATTTTTACGTTTACATGGAATCGATGTCATCTCTTATTTCGTTCGCCTTGACAAGAAGAGTATCGGAATAACTCCGACAAAACATACATAGAGCCGCAAGATGTCTTCTAACATTTTCAAACTACCATCCGCAATATTCAGGCCAAAAAAATCTGAGTCTATTTGATACGCCAGGGATTTCAATCACACAACAGAAAACCCGTTGAACATTAATTTTTCTGAAGCGGTAAATATCTTTGTAGTTATCTTAAGTGGTCATAAACACTTGAAGATCGAATTTATTGTATATGTTGCTATTGACTGTATTACTGATGCGGTAATAAATATTTTTTTAAAAGAAGATAATCTTAAATTTCATGTTGATTGCCGAAATGAGTAATTGTGTTTTATTTCGGTTAACTGTAATAATGAAATATAAGTAAAATGTTTATTCAATCATTTTACACAACCTCTTTAGATTTACGTGGGGTTCACTCGGTTTATTCTTAATTCCACTCGTCTTGATCATAGTCAATAGTCTCCTACATTATGTTCCGGGTCGCGAGAAACAGCAGGTCCTATTGGCTGCGCAATAGAAAAAGAGGAGACGAGTATTGATGCCGGGACAGCAGCCATTTGTGAAAGGCTACTATCCGTTTTAAAAGTATTTTTTATGTCCTTAGTAACGGAACACACAGACTGTGAAAATATCTTTGTAGCGCACCCTGCAAATATCATCCCGTAACTTTAAGGGATGAATTTTTTGACGTAAAACAAATCCTGAATGGAACACAATATATTTACTTGCATCATTGTTTTCAGAAAGAATTTACACTATCAAATTGCCCTAACAAAGATCCGTATTAAAATGAACTCCAAACAACTCTCCGCGTATATGTGCCTGAGTCTTCGGAAAGTATTCTCCCTTGGCTTTCAACATCTCAGAGTTCTCTCAAAAACATTAAAATTAAACTAATTCAAACAATTCGTTCCAATTATGATTGTTTTCGCTGGATTTAGGATTTTTAAAAGTAAACAGCAGGCTGCCTCTAATATTATTTTAAGGCTATGTATAGAGTTAAGAAATAAGAAGTATCACGTCCTAAATAATTGATATTGGGACCATGAGTTACAAATTTAATAAGTGAGTAATATATTTTAATACAGAAGAATTGCTTCACGGCTGAGCTGAATAATAGGCAAATCTTTGTTCTTAAAGATAATTTCGAAGTTAAGATAGTGCACAATATTTCCTCCGCGTTCAGAGAAAAGATAACGAGCTAGTACTTATTTGTAATGGATTAGGTTCTAATTCTGTTGTGGTCTGTGTTATTGAAACGGATTCCTGACCGTAACGGGCAGCTACGACCCGTTGCTGTGAACGTATAGCACAAGGAGTGCGACGAGGCTGTTGATGGCCAGTTCGCCGTAAATGAGCCCTGAGAACGTTCCCTGGGGAACCATCGCACATCGCAGATTAAGCTGGCGATACAGATTGCCGAGTGCGGGGAGAATCGCTATCTTGGCCAAGTCCACGTGCGCCTCTAATAGACGGGGGTGAGGTACAGTTGTGCCAATGAAGCTGGCTCTAGAAATCTCTATCCTCATTTCAGGATGCTCATCAATCGTTTATAGTTCATCTCCAAACAGTAGTTCATCTCTCAAAGGTGTCAGATCCTGCAGTAGTAACCATCAGTTCGCCATTGATATTGAAACATGCCGAAAAGGATTTTTAGTAAACAAAACTATAAACTTAATTAAATATAAAACACTTATCAAATAAAAATAGAGTAATGATTTGGGTTAATGATTTGTTTCTCAGGGAACAGTCCAGTTTACGATGTTGGCTGTAAATCTCACTTGGTCTCAGTAGTTAAAATTTAGGGTGAGTAGATTGAACAAATAGGATTAAGGAATGCGTAAAAAATAATAATGAACACAAGAGCTGAAGAACTGTAGTACGGTTAATCCCGATGGTTCTTTAACATATTCCTAGGTTTAAACGAAGAAAGTGAAAAAAAAAATTAATTATTCGCATTTCAGTTCAAAGAGAGAATTGCTTCAATCGAATGTCAGCCAAACTAAATTTTAAAAGATCAGAATGGAAAAATGACGACCCGACCTGGAAATGGAACCTGAAACATCGCGCTTACCGCCCGGAATTGAAATCCATGCACCTTTGATCAATAACACAATGACCATTATTCACTGATTTCCTAGCTAAGGTTGTGAAGATTGTGATTACTAAATAGTAGGTGAGCCGACTATAGGTTTACAAAAGTGAATGAATCGGGTCTGGCAGTCGGCCTTGACTAGATCAGCGTAGAGCATCCTCACGGTAAACGGGAGTTCCCAGGTTCGATTCCAGGTCCATTTCGATCTTCTAAATATATACGCATTTCTTACGTCGCTTAAATTTGATTACTAGTTAAATTTATCTGACTTAAATAAAATCATGTATGAGTCCAAAGCCAACTTATCAAAAAATATAAATTAGTACTACAAACCATTCCTATGCTTTGAGTATCTTAAGGTGCACAAACATAAGCTGATTTTTACGATTCTGAATATTTGGTGAAACAAAACCCCTCATGTCTTCGAACTATTGACAGTTTTATTTTCGTTCAAATTTTCCGTCATACATATTCCAGCAGATTGCAGCCCATTCTATGGCCATATTCATCTGTAAAACGCATAAAAGGATCTTAAAAAAGTGGCATTTATCCAGCGTGCCTAGGCGTCATAGTACATTCATTAAATTAAAATGTGTTTCAACTTATACCTTCCCTGTGCTTCATCCTCCTTAATCATCCAGTGATTACGTACGTATTTTCTTTCCGTCTAACTTGCTCAACAATAGAGTTCCTACTGACTATGCTCCTATCACTTCTACCTAGCTACATTCACGAATTGCATCACTACGGCTAAATTTCAACAAATAAACAGCTCGTATAATATATAATATAATAGATATTATCTATATTCTCAAATATTTTAATTCTTACCTCAATTTAACAATCTGAAACCGTATAATTTTTATTAAATGAGTCAACCTCCCATGGTCTAGTGGGTATCGTCGCTGCCGCACATCCCAGGGGTCCCGGGTTCGAATCCTGGCACGGACATGTTTTGAACCATCATGGTCGCGAAGACCGGGGTTAAGACTGCAGGAGAATCGATACACTCACTACGTGTCACTCCAATTTCGGAACGTGTCATGCAAGATGACAGTCCGCAGTCGACCCGGTAGGCGCAGGCCCTCAATGAGCCAAAGAAGAAGAAGTGGGATACGCGCACCTTATATTTCTGTCCACAATTTTATTCCTAAATTGCCATATTTTTTCATTATTTCGAGTTTTTATATCTAAAAGTTTAAAGAGAACAACTTTTGATACATGGCGTTTATAATATAATAATGTGAATATTTATTATCAATTAATTACAATTTATTTCATGTAATATCAAAAATTCTTCAAAATTGTTCCTTAATAAATTTTATTATTAATGAATATTGTATTATACATATCATGTATACCAAAATTGTTCTCTTTATACTTTTAGATATTCAGGCTTCTAAACCACATCAATGTTTTTATATTTTGTGCACCTAAAAAGGTGCGAAAACGTAGAAAAGATACGTAGTGTTCATTTTTAATTAATTAATATTATTCTTTATTTTATTAAAACATTTCTGTATTTATTCAATTATGTAATTACTTGCGATGGTTTAATTTGAGAATTAAATAATTAGGTATTTTTATAAAAGCCTCATGACACGGCTGAGAGATAATTTGGAAAAATAAATTCTATGTTATACAATAGGCTGTAGAGTTTGCATGATTAGAAATTATTAATTAATTATATTATAATTATAAATTTCAAGCCAATAAGTGCACGTGTAACATTTCATGCATACAGTAAAGTCTGTGTCAATGTATTTTCTCTATCTGCACAAAGCCAAATAGATCAAACCGTATTATGAATATTTAACCAAGTTTCTGTATTATATAATGAATTAAATTTGCATTTCAACTTAATAATTTTCTCTTTATTTACTTTTACTCTTTGTATGAGTTGATGGCATACAAACAAATAGCTGTTATTATGTTTCCTCTAATATAATAAAAACTGATAATCATTACTTTTTGAATCTTTGAAGAAGATAAAATACTACGCTGTAAATCCTATAACATAACACGTAGTTTGTGACTATGTGCATCTATAAAAATAAAGATAACAGGGATTATTCCAAAAAAAGGTAACGAAGCGGAAATGTTACTCTTAACCGTATGATTTCGTAATCACTCATAGTTGCTTTTAGCATTAGATCTTCAACTGCGTTTCCATTTTGACAAGTATAGAGATTTTTTTGACCACGCGTATAATTTACCTATATGGATATAATTATTAGATAGATGTCAAATTCTATACTTCGCACATACTAAATCTGGAAGTACCAGTTATTGTGCAAAAAACTGACTTCGGGCAATGTTTCCATATAATTAGGGCCCGTAAGAGGTTTTTTGATGCTGAATTTCTGAAAAAGAAATACTAATAATATGATGGACCGAACATTCTTAGATGTCCAGGTCTATTCAATTCAGACCTACGCGAAACGCTGTCTCTACTTTCATGACAGAGAGAAAAATCGTTTAATTAATTGTCTATTATGATGGGACGTTGTTCAGTAAGTAGGTAGGTAATTGTCTTTCTCACTTTGGATTGGGAAGTAACGAATTTCCAAACTTTCCTGTGAAATTCCACTGTTTACTGTTGATATACAAAGCATTAAATCCCTTTCACCGTTTATCATTACCAAGCCCAAGAAGATCGTGTATCTACGGCTGACTGATCGTTGCTCTTTGTTCTACGTTCGAAATTTGTGCGCCCGTTTTGCTGAAGAATAAAAGCTTCTGTTCCCGTTGGAAACGTCTGCTGTAAATTTTCTGGTCCCAACCCGACCCTGACCCGAAACCGATAATAACCTAAAAACCTTAAATATTATTATGTTGCGCATTATTTAAATCTTTCACGGGGTTAAAAGCATGGGAAGACACACGGGTAAAGCTATTAAAACCATTGGACAGGTGAGCACTAGAGACCACAAAACAGAACGGTAAGCGATTGGAACAATTTACCTACACCACTGCTTGACGAGAATCTTCCTGCAACTAGGTTTAAAAATAGCCTCTTACTGTCTTAAAGTGACTGAGGTGAAGTGTTTTTATTTTTTTAGTTTGTTGTTGGCGTGATTTGCTTAGTGAAACCTTTCAAGTGTGGACAAATTTTAGTGAACATTTATTGGACATTGTATCTGTTTATTCAAAGTTGTAATGTTTATGTATTTTTTCTGCTAGCAGGATATATTCCATTCTCGGAAAATTATAAACATATTAACTAAACAATTGATGACCTTGTAAAGACTTTATTCTATAAATTTATTCATAACGTTTCGGTATGTTTTTATGCCTTCTTCAGGTTTCTGCCTCCCACAAGTGTCAAAACATAACAAAAGAATCACATCAGAAGTCCAACAATAGTGGTAGAGATCCGAGGCAACACGTAACACCTTTTCCACAAGTAGTTACAGACAAACATATTAAAGATAAAAAATAATGCTTTTAAACTTTTTAATACAATGATTTTGAACTCGAACTACCTGGGTATCCAAAATATTGATCCCGGACTCGAGGGTGTTTAAAAAGTCGGGTATTCATTAACCCTAGTCGGTTATGATTCTATAATTTTGTCTGTACGGTCGCTCTAACTGTCACGTACTTTGTCACCACAAACGAGGACCCAGCGTCCGGAACTAAAAGCCGCCGTACTCATACAATATTTAATACAACCGCAGGATGACGGTTGCAAAAATTCAATCGGATTTGAGCACAACACTTGTAACTGCGGAAGCCGTCGCCCCATGTCCCCCAAGTCTGCGAATATGGAGCTCCGTAATCCACAGCGACAGAGACAAGTTTTCTTCGCACCTAACTAAACAACTTCGCCTTCCACGCCCACTTCCGACCCAAACCACACTATAAATTCCCCCGCGAAATCTTTGCTGGTTCTCTCAGACTATAACCTGCAGGAGAATATAATTGTTACTGTTACATTCATTTTTAATATTTTGTCTATCTCACTAGGAAGGAAATAAAGCAATATAAGATTGTATGAAAAATGAAGACCGTGCGAATGTTGAGACTTGAAAATTGTCGCTAATGATAATTGGAATGGATGGAGAATCTGAACTAATGGTTTAAGCAGGAGTTTTGGAGAGTCCAGCTGTTCGTAGGCGGGTGTTTGCACAGGGGATGTAAGGAGGGCGCGCCCCGAAGTCGTACATCGTCGTAATGGCCCGTACGATTTACAGCACGTGGGGCCCGACGTCCGAGGAGCGCCCCCCAATTGGCAGCAACGCCTCCGTTGGATTTTCACGGCCCCCGGGAGACCGGCTTGTTTTACATGCTCGTAAACATGCAGCACGCGGGAGGGAAAATATTGGCCACGTTCATCGTTTAGCCGGCTTAGCGACCGTTCCTGATCCTCCTTTCCTCCATCTTCTTCCACAGATAGGATTCGGAAGCGGGGAATTCACTGGACCGAACACGACAATGCGCCCCGCGACATTCTAAAAAGATTCTTTTTACTTCCGGAATGGCGAGTTTCGTGAAGCGTTCACAGAATGCTGGGTTTTGTCGCCGCTTCTCAATTACGTCGTCCGCACCCTACTTCCACGACGGTCTTCTGCTGAAACTGGATTTGTTCCATTCACAACCGATATCAAGAGGAGAAATCTACAGCGGCTTAGTTCAGTTCAATCTGGAAGAGATAAGATGAAGGCGCCTGGGCGCTCCGAGAATACGCCTTATTATTCTCATAAGAAATGTTATATAAAATTGAACTTACATTTACATTTCTCGAAATATACTTAGATACTGTTACAAGGTGAATGAGAAACGTTTCTGTATGAGAAAATAAAGAACCCCATTAATCGTTAATTCATTTTCGTATCTCCAAGCGATAATATGTATACCATTTATCTTTCAGTGAAATCGTATTTTATTTCATATAAAAACTTTTATCTTATGATTTTAGTTTGTTACAATTTTCGATTCAGTATATATAAAATTAAAATTATGTGTAGACATGAAAGTAGGATAATGCATTCATCATTTCTTCGCGGGTATATGAGGGCGTACGATATGGGAGTGTGAGGGTTGACACGCGGTGTGTAATTATTGGAGGATATGTGAGGATGGGGTCTTCGGGTGTGATGGTGAGGTGCTTTAGGATATGCCTGAATTCTCTGGGAGAACGATGAGTTCGATTGGAGGTTTTTTGAGCCGCCGGAAAACAGTAAAATCAAAATTGAAAAATTTCAGAGAAATTATATTCATAGTATTGACAATGACACGCGATTATATATAATCTTCAAATAAGATAATTTAAACGACCATTATAACATGAATTTTATTTATAAATAACTCATTATTATCATATAATAGACTTTTTGTTAGTTGACTATCTGATGAGAGTAGGGAAATGTGCGGAAACGACTTTGACAATAATTGTTTAGTAATTACTATTTTGATATTTTAATATCTCTTACAAACGTCATTATATTTTTCAATTTATTAAATTAATGAAAAACAGACATAAATGAAATATTTTTATCACGAAAAAGGAAGTATTTAATTACAACAATTTTTTATAACTTCATTTTTTTATTGTTCTAAAAAGTTAATATCGCAATTTAATATGATATTAAGCATTTTCCCTCACGCTCCTGCCATTTATCCAAAAAATATTGCTTCTTTCAAGTTTGTACGTTAATTGAAGTCGGGGTAAATAAATTAGTACAGCAACATGATGAAACGTTAAATTATATTTGATAAGAATAATTTACTAGAAATTAATTACAATAGCATGAAATAATATCCATTTTTGTTAATTTTTCAACATCAATAGTTTGACAAACACCTGTGTGTTTAAACAGTCATTTCGTCCGCAATGTTTGTGCGTTGAGCACATTGAAAACTTTATCCGTTGTCTAATTAAATAAATTATAAGTAGTTACATAAATTATCGTGTAGTTATATTTTATGTAATGTTTGTAGAGTCTAATTTTCTTTGAATTTTTTAGCTCTATAATACTTGTCGTGCTTTTATAATTAATTTGTATAAAATCTTATTCCATTCAATTTTATTTATGAGTGATTCAATTCAAGTTCTACTTGTAACTTAAAATATTTGTATGTGAAAGTACTTTGATTTAACTCAGAATTTCAATTTTTGTTAATAGAATTATTTTAATTCTACAGAGTAGATAGAATTATGCATTTTTGCTGTCTAATATAAAACTGGGATAAATAAACGCCCGGACAGCGCCGATGCTTTAGTTAATAAATAATATATTGAGAATAAATAAACCTTTCGTTACACGTTTTGATGGAAATATATGAGTTATAATTATAAAGCCTGCTCACCGCGAACTTTTCTTAGCTGTAATAATATGAATTGGAAAAATATCGTCATGCCGATTATAAACCTACAACTAATGATTATTTAGGAAAATAGCTTCATATTCCATCAACTTTGTTTAGTTTTCTCAATTGTGGGCAGTTGTTTTTGCTATAAGTTTACAACTAATTTGTATATTCTTCTGGGTCACCTTAGAGGTTTATATGAAATATTGTTTACTAAATAGGAATATGTTTAACGACATTTAATGAAACAGAACATTACTTTCAGAAAAGCGGCACACGTTTGGTCTACTTTCTCTGGAATGAGTTCCATACAAAGCGGCATTTAGTCGGACGGGGGTTCGCGTAGTTTGTTAAATTCAGTTCACAAACTCGTTGAGTTGGAATTAGCCTCCAAATTGGCTTAGTTTGTTTTGCGTTTTCATTTTACAAAGTTGTAACACTCGCAATAACGCGAACCAGCGACGCAGTTCTACAGTTGCAGGCAAAAGTTACAGCCACAAAACTGCTGTGCTAAGTGCCTCAGCATCTACTTTTCTATTATAATGCCGAAATAAGAATATTTGCCATATTTGCTATGAAAGGAAACTCTCACGAACAGCTCCGTAATTCTTCTTCCACACACACTTTAACTTGACTTCAAACTTTGCGGAGCTTACAAGGCTTAATCTAGGAAGAGTGTTTGTCTTAGAGCCAACTTAATGTTAAGCTAAACACGGATCACAGGAAGAAATTTCCGAGGGGTTATTCAGTAACCATTAAAGTTCTCAAGATGTTTGCCGCGGCACTACACTCAAGTTGAATTTTTTTATTACAAATTGGCACCAAGTACCGAAGTAGCAAAATTTTCATATAACAGCAGCAGGAATTACCCAACTGTTCATGACTTGTTTTGTCATAAATAATAATAATTAAATAAGAAATATTTACTATAAACTTGTAACGGTCAAACACATCTTCCCGGACTTCGGCGGTTTAGGTGTCAAAAGAAAGAAGACATTATTTGACAAACAAAGGTAATAAAACACGGACATTCGGACGTAGCGGTGATTGTCCCGCGACCTCTGGAATGTGGAGAACGCGTCTGGGCATAAGCGTGGATTTCCACAAAAACTTTGGGGGAGAGGGGAAAACTATTCATCACAGAGAGAGTAACGATAAATCTGATTGGTTAATATCCATCCCTGCCGCCTTCTGGATATGAATTAAAGAAATGGGGAAGAGGTATTAAAAACCCTGGCAAACAGGGAGATTGAGGAGACGAGAGTGGTTGATCAGATGGCATTAGTGGCAGATTATGAGATTTCAGCGCAGATGATCACATTATCGGAGAGAGTCTGAGGAAAATACTGGAAAATTGTCCTGAACCAGGGACAATAGGAGCGGTTGCGAGGCGTGATCGAGAAAGACCCAATTAAGAGGAAATAAAAAGCTAGAGAATACGCTGGAAGGCTCATTATGCTGAAAGGATAATTACCCCAGTAACCTTTTTGCTGATTTTCTAAGACTTCCCAGTCCGAGTAGTTTTTGTGTGAAATATGTCCGCTCTATGAGAAGGCCCATAATATACGACCTTGAGTGTAGAGATTTAGAATTAATAGTCATGAGGAATTTATTTGTATAATTTTTAAGTATATATATCGTGTTTTATTATAAAGAATTGCCAGTTGATAATGTTAAAATGGACACCCTGTAAAATTGATGTTAAGTTATTAAGTATAAATTAAATTGTTTTTTTAATATTATAATGAAAGTTCATTCTTAATATATTAAAACAAATAATACCCCCCGATTCATCTGAAACTAATTATAATAGCATGACGAGTGGTATTATAAAGCTAAAAGTGCGAAGAAACCCAGTTTTTACAAACATGACAATATACAGTATAAGAATGTTTGTAGTAAATTACTTACAATTGATTTAATGCGCCCAAAGAACAAGCATTGCGGACGAAATGACTTATAAACAACCTTGTTTAATAGAATAGAATATTACTAAATTATAGGAAATAATTTATTTAAGGTAGTTCATACAAAGTGTTTTATATTATGGAAGATAGTATTGCTGTTGAGATGGTCACCCACAGAAAAAGAGCCGATAAATCGAGTTATAACTTGGCCCCGCATGAGACTACGGTTCAAGGTTGAGCATAGTAACCCGCTACACACCTGCTAAGTCACCTTATCAATCTTATAAATTTTATCCAGAAATCGTATATCAGTATTATTATTTCAACTTAACTATTATCAATTTATTTGGTCTTACATTTATAACATTATTACTATAAATTAAGTAATATTATTATCAGTCGGAGGAAATATAATGATATAATTCTTCGAACCCAATAATATCATCAGCTTCATTTTCAATTTTTTAGAATTCTGAGAGTATTTTTGTCTGTTATAATAGTTTTTGTCTACAATATACTTGAATACACTCGGTATTTTCTGATTTGACTTGAATACTAAAACATGAAAACCTGGCTTACGTTTTTTTGATAAAAATAGTAATATTGGACTATATCCTAAAATATTCCTGATAATATATAATCCATATATCAACTCTTCAGAATGTCCAGCGAGTATATATTAATACTTCTAGCCGAAAGAAAATGAATTTAAAATGTCCGATAAATGATTAGAAGTGATGAAATTGACTTTAAGGGGTGTCGGAAGGTCCTAGCTTGCCAATATTAAAATAGAGATTTTTATGTACCAGTTATAGATACAAAATTGAAATTTTCGCAGTTAACCTTATGAAATGAGAGTGAAATTAAAATAAATGATTTATTATAATAGGGAATTTTACTAATTAATTTATTTAATAAATAGTAAATCAGTTTTAAATCCGAACAAATTGAACATAAGCTTTATTAACACGTCGTTTCGTTATTCAATTCGAAACTTCATGAGGTGACTTTTAAAGAATTAACATTTCGGTTATTCGCTTATACAACATGAACGTCTAAATTCATCTTTCTAAATTTATCGATGCCTTTAAATTCATTATATGAGGTTTCAAGTTGAGGAATGAAAGGTCGTTATAATAATGTTAATAAAGTTGATAAACTGATTTGAATAAAGTTTATATTAAATTGTTCTGACTTGTAGGTTGATTTGGTATTTATTAACTCAAAATAGTCAGATAATGAAACTAACAAATCATTCATTTATTTAACAGTAATTTTAGAACTTTTTCTCCAGGACTCCGTTCATGTCATATTATGGTTTCCTAATCTTATTATGACTCCTATATTACTACAATATCGTCGGCAAAGCATAAGGTTTACAGTAAAAAACCAGAAATCAAAGAAGAATCACTGAAAGAGTGGACGAAACGTATTCAGATTTATAATAATTTAAACGATGTTACTGTCTACACATAGTTCAAGATGGCATAGTTAGAAATTTATTTCTATGCTATTGAATATTTCTTAAAGCAGACTTGAGCACTGCTTTATTTAAAAACGCCTGTTTCTCGTTGACCACCCTAAGTAATGGTTAAAAGAATATTTAATGTATCAGATTTAGCGCCGATTTGATAGGACTTGGGAAAAGGTCAAATAAGAAGGATATCAAATGAGCCACATGAGCCGTACAGACGACGAGAAATACTTTAAATATTAGAAAAAAATTATGTTCAATTGGACACACAAATCGGACGAGTAAATTGAATTTGGGGTAAGTTTTAATATGTGAAAATAAAAATCGTTCCACAGCATGAAACTGATGAGAATTTTTTTACGATTGATATTCATTACTTTTATATATTTATAGGTTTTGAAAAATTCATTTGTCGTCACCACGACGTAATTTCCAATCTTCATAACAAGCAACATATTCCGAGGGTATTATTGAAGTGAGTGCGTGCAAGGTCTGTGGGAAATCTGTTGCATGAATGAAATTATCGTATTTCATTTGAGGAGTGTACGCAGTTAGGAGACTACAGAAAATATTAGAACTGTCTGCAGTTCATTACGCACCCCTCCGCACGGACCTCGTTAGACGGAATTATACTTAGAGAAATGGACGAGAGTCACCAATAACGTGGTGTGTTTATTCATGCAGGGGAATGCCATTGTGAGCGCCGGAAGACAATGGCCCGTTTGTAAGGGAGCCCTGTGCCCTAATGAGAAGACCTCTTGACCGGCAATCGGACCGCCAGGAAGTTGCAGACAGATTCAATTGGGTTAGTCATGTCTAGGGCGTTCATTAGGCCTCCCCGGATAATGGGGGCCTTGTTACTCCTCACCAACTTTTACATCATAAATATTCGGTATTCTTCGGCACGTGCGAAGTCAATATCAAAATAATGATATTAGCTGTGAGACCCGTTATAGAGCACTATTGTCTGTGATAATCCCGAATAAAGTGCCGCTAATTCAATGACAATGCAGTTATCCTCTAAACCACAATTCTCTATTTAAAATTTGGAAAACCATCTAACACCTACACCTTGAAAAAGTGGCAATAGGAATATTAATAGTAATTGAAATTATTCGAGTTTATTCTGCGAAACGCACCGACTACACATACTGCTCTACAATAGGCATCCTCCCCAACTATGAATAAAACTCATCCCTTAAGCCCCCTTCAAAGAATCACTCTTTATTCTGGTACAGATTTATACGTCGTACAAAAGATGTCAAAGGTTAATAATCGTAGAGCCGTGGAAAATATTTTTTAACTAATGGAGATTGTAATAAAGTAAAATTCGTCGAACGCCGAAGTACTGATGGTTACCTGAAATTATTTAACAGTTGAGTGCATTAGGTAGACCCTGGCCATTGGCGGATAAATGCTGTTCTAAAAAAAAACGCAGAGCAGTAATTGGTATGATTGAGTAATTGAATTTACTTGGAAGCCATATCAGCTCTCATTATTTATAAAAGATTCTCGTACACGCTAATAGATGTTTAAAAAGTTATGTGGCGTTTCGTACTCTGCACCTCGTTCAATTTATGAAACTAACTTCATGTTGACGACACGCAGTCCAGTTTAAAATTTAAAAAATAAAGAAAAATATTATTTTTTAATTATACTGCCGTTCTGCTTCTCATTTTCAAGTAAGTCCTATAGTTTGTAACCCTTATTCTCCTTTAAACAGAATTCATCCAATTGAATACATTTTCAAGTATGTACTTTCGCACATGACATTTGTGGATTTAGAGAACTGTTTGATAATGTGAACTGAAATATACTATTAACGATTTTGAAGAGCAAAGGAATAAAATATAAAGGAAGAAGGCTTTACATAACCTCTACATAAGGCAGTTAGCAGTAATTAGAATTGAAAATAAAGCAGAAATCAAGAAAGGAGTGAAACAAGGATGCAATCTGTCGCCCATGCTGTTTAACTTATATATGGAACAGGGGATGAATATATTTAAAACGGAATATGGAAAAGGAATCATTCTGCAAGGAGAAGAAATAGTATTTTAGTATTAGGGGAGTCAGAAGAAGACTTGGAAAAATAGATGGCATAAACGTGGTTGTGCAGAAAGAGTTCGATATGAGGATTAATAGTGGGAAAACAAAGGTAATCGAGTGTAGAATGGGAAACATGCAATAACAAAGGGTATTAGATTGGGAAGGGATATTTTCAAGGAAATTAAGGACTTCTGCTACTTGGGGAGCGTAATAACTAGGTACGGTAGGTGTATAGTAGGTATAAAGAGTGTGATAGCACAGGCAAGGAAGTGTTTCGTAAAAATGAGCAATTTACTTACAGGTAATATAATTGTGAATATTAAGAAATCATTAATAAAAATGTTAGTATGGAATTTCGCGGTATATGAGTGCTAAACGTGGACGGTTGGAGTTGCAGAAAGGGAAAGAATAGAAGCCTTTGAAATGTGGTGCTATAGGAGAATGCTGAAAATCATATGGGTAGATAGATTCACTACCGAGGAAGTTCTAAACAGAATACGGAAAGAGTGAACAATATGGAGGACGTTGGCGAAAAGAAGGGATCGATTAATACGCTACGTTTCAAGACATAAGGGCACTTTATTTTTGAAACTCATATTAATTTGACTTCTCCTGTTTCCTCAGCAGAGACCTAAGAATCTACTAAATCTAAATCATACCAGGATAAAAAATGACCGTTGAAGATAACGCCGTATCCAAGACAACTTTTGAATTAGTTTGTATTCATTATTGTGTTGTTCTGTGTTCTTTTTGAGTTTTATAAATTGAGTGTTGACTTCATAAATAACTTGTCATTAATACTTAATCTGTATGACACAGAAATTATTCCTATAGTTTAAATTGCTATTACTACAAAATCATGAGGGTTCTTCGTGTACCGTTACAATCATTATTTAATTTATACAATTTTCTGTGTATTTGGTGATAATTTTTCTTTTCAGAACTAAAGGGAAAATCAAATGAATGTAAATTATATTAATTGAGATTGTTTAAATTTAAGCGCTCTCGAACGAATGGTGTCAAGAGTCATCTTGAATTAATCTTATATATAAAAATGTAGCAAGTGGTTATTACTTCTAAAGCAGTCAAATGTAAGGAGATAAACCAAGGCGAAATTAATTTCAAATAGACTTGCAGCATTGTATAGATTTAAGGATGAAAGCCTACCTTATATTCTATGAACTATTACGGACATGCCTATTGCATATCCTAGATTCAGTCATTTTGACGTCTGGATAATTCCTCCAATTTTCAGTGATGTTTAACAGTAAATATTAACAAGAATTATAAAATATATCGATGTATTCTCCTTATATCTTTTCAATTCAAATAATATTGAAAAGAAATTACTTATTAAAATTAATAGATACAAAGACAAAGGAAATGTCTAATATTAGTCTCACTGACATTCCACTATAATCAAGAGGTAGTAAATTTTCGGAAAACTGAAATTTTAATTATATTTTTCTCAATTTCTATAATATTTTGTCTTCGTTTTTTTTCAGGGTGACATAATACTCGTATACGATGATAGCATCGAAAGGGATTTAAAAGTAGGGATGTTGAGTCAGGTGTTAATTGGAAACCTCCGAGCTAATGTTTACCGGTATTCAGCTAACAGAGAAGGTCAAACCCTAAAAAATCTGCATCACGTAGGTCGGTCTATAGGATCATTGGCGTTTTCTGTTTTCCCTTCAAATATCAAATGCCGAATAACGTTTGTGTTCACAGAGACTGGGACGATCAAGTATTGCTCTTTAATCATACAAATTGTTTACATCATTTTTTATTGTTAAGGAGTACGAAAAATAAATAAAGGCAATTCGCAATTCTAAGGAAGCTGTATTAAACTCTTGTTTCGGAATTTTTATGAACATTTTAGTATCTGTAATAATTTCTGCACAGACAGAGTCATACGTGGGAGGCTCATTTCTATCGAGATACAATTAAGAGACCTTTCCAGTTCGTGGTTTCTCACTTAATTGCTTCCTTCGCTGCCTCTTTCGCTTACCGCGACTAATTGAAACCCTTCTCCAGATGCGCCATTCCAAATGGCTCTATTCCAGATGCAACCTAGGCAGTGAATCGATGCAAGCCTTGCGACGATACTAAGTGCTGCACGCAATACATTTCAAGTCCTTAATGCACTGCCGACGTCTCTCTGCCAATGGAAACTCATTTATTCAATGTGGAGGCAACTCACGTAACAAATTTTCATTTTCCTAATTGGCAGTTTTTATTATACTACTTGACTGAAACATCCCACTACATACACTTCAACTGTGCAAAATAAATAGCTATTTGTCGAAAAAGAGACGAGATGTGCCCGTAACATTTATTTTTTACGATGAATAGAAAAGCAGTACAGCATAATAAAAATTTTACTTACGAAATTATGAAATAACTCTATGTATATTATAAACTGGATTTATAAATTATTTTCAGTCGTCTTTCTTTAGCATTAATAAGAAAATTTTCTCAGGATGAGAAAAACCAATATGCAGAACTTGTAAACGTAAATCTAACGATTCCACATATATTAATGGCATGCAAAAATTACAAAACAAAAAGAGACTATTCTGGGATATTTCATTCCTATTCAATTAGCAACAAAGACATCATCCTAAAAGCCCTGAAATTTACTTGTGAAGTAAGCATTTTTAATGAAATTTAAAGTAGTAAATTTTCTGTTTCGGACATGCTGAGGAGACCAGTTTTATATATTTAAATATGTTTGTTTTATTTTTGCGTTAATTGGAAATTTAAATGTAATTTAATAAGAAATAACAGTTGTGCTCTGGTAAATGTCAAAGGTTTTGAAGAAATAATAAATTTCGAAGTAAATATATATTGTTGGTTCGCTTAGTTGTTGCGAGATAAAATAAAAAAATAAGAAAATCAATTTAGATATTTTGCTTAAAAATATAAAAAAAAGTATTCAATAAATAAATTATCTGTATTGTAAATAAAAATATACAGTCAATTTGTCAGAAAAATGTTTAATTAATGTTAGTTTATAAATTACGACGCTTCGTCCATCATTTTAGCCGGAAAAGTCGGTGGACGATGTCTATGACGCAAAATTATCCATATGTGTAATATGATTAAAAATTTATCTGAAGAAGACCACTAATATAGACGAAACGTAGTAATTATATGAACTAAATATTTATTAAATTTTGCTGACAAATTAGCTGTATTCTTTTTTATTTGTAAAACAAGTATTCAAGTAGACGTATTCCTAAATTGCATTTTATACTTCGTAGACACGCTAAATACGATAACGATAACAGTAAACAAGTTAATACCACCCCGAGGGATAATCTATTATTAGTTCGTAGGGAGTATAAATAGGATGCGACGAACAGTCAGAGCAACATGAACGATAATGCCATTGGCAATCATAATAAAAGCCCATATTTCGTAATCCCACTAACTTTTATGTTAAAGGCTTTCAATTTATCACTTCATGGCTACAGACAAACAAACCGTAAACGGATTAAACGATTTGATAACTCGCTAGCTTTGTAGAATGTGAAGGTTTACAGCTGATCCGTTATCTTTAATAGCATGGCACAAATGCAACCAACATTGCCAGACGAAGGCTGTAATGCGGATTGCATTGTTTTGATACATTGCAGCAGCATTGATTGTAACTTCTTTCGAGTACGTAATTACTTATGCCTTACGATGTTTGACACTGAGAACATACTGTAGATTAGTTCGTTATACGTACCGACAGTTAATGTGTACAAACTAATTAATATTTTCATAGGGCCAGAATACATATACGAAGGATAATCTCCAAATAAGTCAGAATAAGAATGTTACAGACACGGCAATAAAACCTTGAGAAATTGGTCCCTGGTTCGCTTTTATAAACTTATTTAATTTCTCCCAAAGAGTTAAAATAAAGACTTTTTGACTGAAGAGGATCAGGGCCTTGCCACCGAAGGAAATAAAAAGATAAAGTGGAGAAAAATGGTTAAAAACAGGTGAAAAGTGGTTTTGTGGGCATTAATAATTAATGAGTGACATTAAGCAGTGAACATTAAAGTTTAGGATGTTGGAAAGGAAGAAATTGGCGAATGCAAATGGCTATGATAATTTGGATAATGAGTGAAATGCTTGTTCTTGTCAGTCGCGGCAAAGAAGAAAGCTAAATGAGTAAACCGTTCCTCTTTCAGGAAAGAAGTAAGGGATTTTGTTAGGATCGGTATAATATCTATGACCCGAGCGGCGCGTTCCAGGCTAAGCTGAAGCGCGGTAATTAGTCTGTTTGCAACCTTTTACCAATTTCCTTGTACTGCTAATTCAGCGTAGGGTTTGCGTCATTAACTCTGTTTCTATCAGAAGGCCCGTACAGACGATCCCAGTGTAGATCTCACGTTTCTTGTTCGTAAAGAAGTCTAATGAGTGTAAATATTGTAAAATATATGTTGTTAATCGTTAAATTAATATTGATTCAATGGTTGAATATTTTAAATTAATAAATATTAACCCAATGGATATATATATATATATATATATATATTCATTTATTTTAATCTGGAAAGCCGCTAATATTCATTTCAAAATGTGTATCATTTAAATAGTACTTCGCCGAACCAAAAATCAGCGGGAAAACTGATACACTTTCGAATTGTTAATGCTCGCTCCGTAATCCTAAAATCTTAGAAATAAATCATACAAAGACGGGAAGACGGCGTCGGGCCATTACTCTTACCTAAGGCTAAATGCAACGCAAAAACACTGTACTTAATTTCCGATTATCAGACTCATAAATTTTCAGTTATAATTACCATTTTTGCCCTTTTTTGTGCCTAGTGATTCACAGTACGATTCAGTTAAAATATGGAGTTTATCATAGTAGCTTTGAAACATTTTAAATAAATCAACGAGAGATTAGAATACTGGACCATACTTAACCATAAGTTTGTACACTGATTTTCATACCCTTAAATTTTTTTAAACGTACTGACGCTCTGAGTGAATAAGGTGCTATAAATGACGTGTGTCTCAGTGCACATCAACATCGACTTAACTACATCAATGTATTATAAATTATTCCGTAATGATACTACTTAAAATCTGCCTGTGAATATGAGAACACTAATAAACTCCTAAATAATAAACTAATTCAATTATTGAATGAGAGAGACTGGTTCCTTCTTTATATAGTGGGTCTCAGTAGGCTGCACTGCGACTTATAAAGCCTTTTGCATATATTTATTAAGTAATTAGAAAGTGTTGGTACTTAAATAAGATTTTAGTTACATATAAAGATTATTTTACGCGAAACAGACAGAATAAATGGTTAAACTAGCTTCTTCTTATAAATAAATTCACTGAGTTTATTTGTGTGTTGATGTACGTGTGTTCCAAATCTAAACGTTTGGAACAATTACAATCAAGACTACCACCCCTAGGAACCACATTAGGAATGGACGGGGAACATCCATCGGGGCGTTACAAAAAGTAACCCGAAAACAACCCAGATTGGTTTCTATACCAGGTTTATGCAAATCACTAAGTTCAAGGGTTGAATTCAACGTGCAATTTAAGTTGTACTTCAGCCCTAAGTTTGGGGGTGATCTGGTTAATATAAATAAATACATGAGTTTCACCGGGCACCCAGCTAGTCTTAGAATATTTTCAAGAAATTAAATTTTAATCTATTGAAGACTGAGTGCGTAAATAAATCATTTATGAATCCTTAAACAGTTAATTTAAACTAACAATCCAGAAAAGAAAACTGGGATCACGGAGATCTACGTTATAAACTTTGAATGTAAAATTGTTAATTAATTACCCTTACATTTCTTTATGAATTTTTTCATGACATGTCGCCAACTCATTACTTCTATGACGAAATGCCAATATTCAAAAATAATAATTTTGAAATTAGTGAAAACAATGAATTTTTATTGTGTATTTGTTTAAATACTTTAATGTGTATTCTGATGATATAATTTCCCACCCTTTTATAATAATGACAACACTAATAAAATATGCGTACTTAGATCCACATTTTTTCCTAATTCTCAGTTATGTGAACAGCGCAAAACATTTACAAATTTTTGCAGTGCTTTTCCTTTATTTGATTATCATTTGTGTATCAATTCCTTTGGTTTATGAAAATTTATTTTAATTTTCTAAAACTCTCAACTCAAAATATTTTCTTAACTGTTAATTCTTAATTGTTTTTATATGCCTAATTAACTTATTCCAGTCTTGTTCTCATGGGTGCAGTTTCATATTAGGTGTTTTTAATTGGCTTAGTATATTTTTTTAATTTGTGTCATGATAAATGGTGAAAGTAATACAATCTATAAAAACTTGTGTAATTTTTGTTATTAAGGTTATATTTGAAGATTATAATTTGCATAAAAGCCGCTATAAAATAATTTGTTGCAAGTCACAAACTTCCTGATGGGTATGAACATCTTGATAATGTTTAACAATTTATTTTTTGGATGTCTTTAACATTCTAACAGATACTTACGGTCAATAATGTTTTACTGTGTATTTAAGTTTGTGCTCTGAGATGTGTTACATCCACGTTACGTAAACAGTGGGATCAATAAACCTCAAATCTAGAGAGAGACAATTGACATTTTGTCAGAGTCAGTTATTGTCAGGGTTGTTGGTTGAATGGCCGCCTGTACGTGTCTTGAACATTTCTTTGTCTGTTGGTGAGAATTAATTGCGGGAGTGTCCGCAGTGCACGCGCGTGCGACGGGCAGCGTAGCGTCCCTGCTCCGGGTTCCCTTCCCCTGACTCCCGCAGGAAACATAAAGGTTCCTGGCAGCCGCGCGCTGTTTTTCCCACTCGCTGCCTGCATATTTGATGCGACGCACAGTGGCGGCTCATAAATTACGGCTCCAGGTGGGAGGAGACCGCGCACACAGGTAATTAAAAACTCCGAGCTGCCACACGGGGTGGCAGGAGTAAGTCCTTCTGTGGCCAAAGCCACCATCTTGTCTGGTTTCATTCCAAATATAGCATTAGAAACAAAATTACTATTAGCGCAGGGATACGTGTGTTTCATTGCATGTTCTGAGAGGAGATCAGGAAAGGATTGGAAACAGGCTTAAGTAGAAGGACACCTGTCAAATGATAAGGAAGGAGAAGTTAAGATTCAGAACGAACGAGAAAAGTAGTGGTGGTTCAGAAACTAAATGCATCACGTTCGGAACAAAAGTGACAGCCACAAAGATTGCTGTTCACAAATCTTAAACAAAATAAAATTCATGGCTCTACTCATTGTATTTATTTAGCGCAGTGTACGCCGCGCCGGAGAGATAAACACTTTTCTATATTTCTTAAGTATTTAAAAAATATGTTAACTTGAATAAAACGTTAATTGACTTTACAAGTTATTTACCGCTAAATAAACTAAATAGATGGGTAAAATGGTAAAAGGAGCTCAAATTTAGTACGTGTGTAAGTTCCACATACAAATCTAAGCGCGTAGAGAAATTTCAACCAAATTTTACACACATGTTCTTTGCGACCCTGAAATTAGCACTGTTGGGCTGACACGGCTATGGCCCATAGGGGCGGGGGCTGTAAGAGGTGTAAATTATTAAATATTCAAAATCGTCAGATAATTCCGCAGAATAAATCATTTTCGGGGTTAATAACTTCTACGGGGTTTCCCGCGAAGCTATTTGTATCCGTCCTACCCTTATGCCCATATAGCGTAGTCAGCGTGTATGCGTGTGGCGGTGACGATGACGTTCTCGAGATACAAAAAGGTATCATAACTTAACTAAAATGTTTCCTATATTTGAGCATTAACAACGCGGAAATCACCGAGTATATAAATTCTATGCTTTATGCGATCAGCAAGTAGTAGTAGCCGAGAAAATGACTTCTTCATAGAAAGTTTCATTATTCCACATTGGAGGTTAAGATATTAGTTTTGCTTAATATAAATAAGACGACCTCTTGTGTTTTCGTGGCTAGCGTTACTGACTCACAACATAGAAGTCCCCAGTTTGAATCCTGGCATAGGCTTGGATGTTTGTGCTGCCATGGTTACGGAGACTGGGGATAAGGCTGATGCGCTGACCACGTATCACTCCAAATTTGGAATGTAAAATGACAGTCCGCAGTCGTCCTGGTAGGCCAAGGCCTTGAATGGGCTGCATAGCCAACGAAGAAGAAATATGAGTAATTGTAAACTCAGTAAATATATTAAAAATATTAAATCTTTAAAATTTAACAGTCCTAAATGACTTTAATATGTACGTAATGAGTCTAATTCAATCCGAACACACAAAATAGCTCACCTATTTATTTTTAACATGCTTTAATAACTACGTTAATAAGAAAACATAGAGATAATGATACTGTTTTCCATCTTGAAACTACACTTCAACATGATATGAAGCATATAAAAGTGGCTTAGAATTGAAGCATCGAATTAAATGAATGATAAATGCAGACCGAGCTCGGGTTCTCCGTTTTCCGGGAGGAAACTATACCGAACGAACTATCAGGGTCAACTTAATGTCCAGACGGATATCTTTTTCTTATATGTTTGATGCGCAGGCAACTATAAATTACGCGTTTGACTCCGGTCGGGTCAACGTTTATCTTTCATTGATTTTCATAGTTCATCTTCTTAGCCACTTGAGAAAAATATCATTATTCAACTTAATAGCCGTACAATTTACATTCAATGGATCTTTCTTCAGTTATATTCGGAACTTTTCAGATCATGAATTGATAATGTTTGTAAATTGTGATTGTCAGGCAAATAGGAAGGAGGGATTTTGTCTGGTCGTGAAATCGATCTGGATAGATCAGGTGGTAGAGTTTACGGACTAATTGGATTCTCTTTCCTGTCGACATTTATTCTTTATAGAATAAGAATAAAATTGAATATATGTTGGGCACACGCAGAAGAAAATTCAGAGTCCACGAATATCCTAGAAAAAAAATCAATTTTAATATTTTTGATAAAAGTTTTAGTATTTAAAATGTATACATTAGTTGTTTCAATTGTATGACATTACTGACAAGCCAAAAATACATTTGTGGTTTGTATTTTTGAAATGGAATAGTTGATAATAAAATGGCATAACATTTTAAAATTAAGAGAAATCTTAAACTTGTTATAAATAATGAATCGGATAAATGCTATATAATAAATTGAAATTTCAGTCTACATAGGCGTAATAAATTAATTTGAAATTATTTCTTTCTATTTTAATAATTTTGTAGAACTGAAATCCTCTCTCCGGGAGCTATGGGGCCTAAGCTCTCCAGTTATAGTAAGGTCATGATGGAAACAAACTTCAAACACCGGTTTCCTGTGATGGGATTAACGTCGCTGACGAACAACCCCAAAGTGTTATCAATTTCTTTAAGGAGCGAATCTCTGCTGCCACAATATTGGTACGTACGAGTACATTCCACAGGAAGTGAAAATATTCTAGAACGCGAGTTCCCACGTTTCTGGAAGATTACGTGTTTCCCCATACTAAAAACTGTGGGCGATATTTTGCTTTTCTGAATTAAGACATCAAACATACTTCAGTTTGACTTAGCTGAATAAAAAAATAAAATTGCTGACATTTACAGATTTTAAAATGATGAGGTTTCAAGACGAAGTTTGGGATGTAAATCATACTTTTTTTACAGTTTGTAGAACTACTTCCACGAATCCGCATTTAATTTTTAAACCAGCGCTGCGTTACGAACAGTATAGTAACTAAGTTAACTTACAGATTAGGAATTACTTTCTTAGTTTCCTAACAATTAAAATGAACAAATTCACTATGATATTTCACCACGCCGTCTTTCACCACGATGGGAGGATTCATTGGTATCCCTTGCACTTACATTTCCTCCCTGCGATATAAGCTCTGAAATACTTTAGCAAGAATCTATTCGAACAGACGACACCGTGCAATATGAGCGTTCACTAACTTTGGGATCTAAATCTTAGGACAATAAATTCCGGAAGCAGTTTCGCATTCTTTGCGCCCTTGTTCCTCGTTCCTCCGAATGAGGGAGTTGTCGTAAACAAGAGAGGAAAGACAGGCTCCTGCCTACACTTCGCTCCCCACTTAGAAACGACGACTCTCTTGCGATAGCGGGGGATGAAATCAAAACTTTCTCAAGTTCTACCATTAGAATACCAAGGAGGATGAATTTGCATATCACAAAAGCTATTGATACTGTCCTCCTGCTCCCAGTATTTAAATGTTTGCAATGAGGGTAACATTGAAGTGCAAGAAAAATTTGTCATTACAAATCATTAATGTCATAATAATAATAATAATAATAATAATAATAATAATAATAATAATAATAATAATAATAATAATAATAATAATAATAATAATAATAATAATAATAATGTTTAAGAGTTTGCTTAAATAATTGAATAATTTAATTAAAAAATTGATGACCTTTTACAGACCTTTATTATAAAAATATTTATTATAAAATTTTTATAAAAAAGGTCATCAATTGTTTAATTATATACAACGGACGTTAAATTTAAATCTTTAGAATTGAATAATTTATCTAATTACGATAAATAGATCGTCACGTTTGCTTGTGGTAATCTATTGGTTTTTATAATTTTATAAATGTATCCTTCTCAAGCGAAAATTCTATTTGTATATGGTCTGGTATTAAGACAAAGAACCTCACTGTGTTATGTAAAATTTTCATGAAACTCGCGTATCCTTACTCAATGTGGCCATTTTGATTATTCGCTTTTTTAGTTTCGATTTTTTATGTACCGGGTTACTTGAAATTATCTTTACTATACGTCCAGTTTCTTGGCATTTGCTTTTAAAGATATTCATATTCTTGAGTATCGCCTTAGTGTATTTATTTTAAGATTGGATTAATTTTTATTTAATAAATTTAATTTCAGTATGTTTCAATTTATCTTTAGTTTAATCGAACTTTTGATGTTGGCTTTAGTATATATCGTGTTTCTATAGCGCGTAGACAATTAGTAAGCTTAGACAATATGTATTTTTTAAAAGATACTTAATTCAAAATCTGATCTCATCCATTCGCAGTAAAATTGTTCAGCGAAACTAATTGATTGATAATTGCATGCGATAATAGTACGTGAAAGTATTCAACTTATTACTTCATATTTTATAAATTTCATACGAGAGTAAAATATTCATAATAGCAGTCCCCCTTATCAGAATTGCTCATAGAAAACGGTCAAAGGCGCGCATGCGTATTAATATTTTACTCAAAACGACAGTTAGGGAATCAAAAATACAAACAATTAGACACATATTCAATAAAACTGTACAGCTTCTGGTATATGCATATGATGTGGACAAGTTCTCCTATATTGATGCTTTCCTTACAGTTGAAGCTACATCTAAACTGGAGTTACGAATAAATGAAGAAAAACCAAGTATATGGTCGAATCAAGAAGAAATGGTACAAATATGGACCCCCTACGGGAAGGAGAATATGTGTTTCAACAAGTCTCTTCATTCACATATTTAGGAACTAAAGTAAATAACAGGTGTGACAAGAAAGAAGACATATAAAGTAAAAATATGGCAAATATCCTTGTGTTGTGGTATTCAGTCCTAAGACTGGTCTGATGCAACCCTCCAAGCTACCCTATCTTGCGCAAGCCTTTACCTTATAACTAGCACAACCCACATCCTCCCTAATCTAATTAGCGTATTCCATCCTTAGCTTCCCTCATCGGTTCTTACAGCAGACACTTCCCTCTAATGCTAATTTTACAAGACCCTCGTGTCTTAAAACGTGGCCTATTAATCTATCCCTTCTCTTAGTCAACGTAGTCCATTTTGTTCTCTCTACCCCCATTCTGCTTAGAACTTTCTCCTCAGTGATTCTATCCACCCATATGATTTTCAGAAATCTCCTATAGCACCATATTTCAAAGGCTTCTATTCTTTTCCTTTCTGCAACTCCTACCGTCCATGTTTCACAGAGGTTTCCTAATATTCACACTTATATTACCCGTAAGTAAATCCCTATTATTTTGCGAAAGCTTTCCTTGCCTGTGTTATCCTACTCTTTATGTCTACTATACTTCTACCATCCCTAGTTATTACGCTTCCCAAGTAGCAGAATTCCTTAACTTCCGTCAAAATATCCCTTCCCAATCTAACACCCTTTGATATTCCACTGTTTCCCAAACTACACTCCGTTACCTTGGTTTTGCCTCTATTAATCCTCATATTGAACTTCTTATACGTGAACTTTGGATTGTAGATTCATATTAGGACATATATTATTGTCCAAAATTTATCTCCACGAGAGGTGTAATGACGATTGAAGGTACTCATCAACAACAATAGTGATCCTAAAGTACCTGTAGAGTACCGAAGGTTGGATCGAACTAAAAATGTTGCTCGTCGATTTATAAATGATGTAAAATATTCACGAAACGGAAGTGACGTCACAGTCTTCTACGACAATCTGTCATGAGATAAACATGATAATTGGCAAAGGCAATTTAGTAATGAAATTGAAGGAAAAAAATTGTTATTAGTGTGTTACATCGGACTAACCAAACGAGTTTAAAATCCAATTTGAATGGACGTGTAGAAAATCAGAAACTTTATTCTCTAAATCGAACACCTTGATTATGTTTATGAATTTATATTTGAGATACCTTCAATTTTTTATGTCATTTACATCCAATTGTGTACTACGATTAAAGGTTATTTTTGCCATTTATACAATGTTAAAAGTTAATTTTAGAATCAAACGCGTATATTTATTTATTACTTTCCTGAGCCTGATCGTTGTTTGACAATAAACAAATGACGGATCGTATTTCAGTATTTCACTTGATTTAATCGACCGCAGTAAGTAATATATTTTTCTTTAGTTTTATTTTATGCAAGTCTTTAGTGAGGCATAATTATTGTGAAAGACGGTACAGTTTTCCAGCGTATCTATACTTATTCTGTACTTGTATATATTGCAAACATATTTCATTTAAGTCATTTAAAGAGTATATATTAAATGAGATTAATTTTTAACTCAAAAGTTCCAATTACGATCGAAAAGATGAAGTTCCGATAGTTATCTGTGTAGACGGAAACAAGTAAATATCTCAGTATCTGAGGGAGGTCCTGAATGGTGACGAAAATCCATAAACAAGAAACAACAACGCTGTCAAGTTCAGACTGCAAATTCAAAGATGTTTTCATCCTTTCAGTTTTACCCGACCAAAAATATCGTAGAATTCATTTTCTAAAGAGAACAAGAAGGGAAGAGCTTCGGCGGTGGACTTAGTGAAAGAGGGTGAAATACCTGATTATCAGCTCATGGGGGAATTAAAGACATAAATTTAGTAGAATTTACGCTGATGACTGCGGGGTATAAACGAGCGCCACAGCAGGCTTAAATATCCAATTAAAGAGTTACCGTAAAACTGGGAGCGACGTGCTGGGATTGCAAGACGTGATTGAGACGCTAAAAATGTGAGTGCGTGGCTAGTATTACATCGCCGCAGTCTGATGAGTTGCTAATGGCTTCGCGAGAGAATCCTTTCTGGGGAAGTCTGCAATCAGACCGCTGATTTCATAGGCACGTGGAGCGAAATTGCTCGGGAAGCTCTTATTAGCAACGGATTCGCCCGCCTCGCCGGATAACGTTCACAACTCACCGAGTTCCTCTGCTCCGCATAAAATACTCGTGTTTCCTCAGACTTCAGCTCACAATAAGACTCAAGTAGTATCTTTAATTTCTTTGTGGAACTAGGGCTGCCGGCTTATCACATTTTCTTGGCACTTTTTATAGCACTGTAACCATGATTATTTTGCCCACGAGCAAGTCAACAGTGATAAACTTAATACGTCGAAGTAATTTTATCAAAACATTGTTTTATCTTGAGATCCGGCGATTTATGGTCGAATGGATGTCCGAAATAAAGCATACAGGTAAAGCTGGGGCAGAGAAATGTTACTGATGGTGCTCTACTTATAGTAAAGTCAATTTTGAACACGAGAATTAAAGAACGGTGAACAAACTTGCTTGAAAATGATGGGAACCACCAATATGCTTTCTGTTGAGGGGACGTGAGATGAGAATTAAGCATGTGACGCCATAGCATGTTCGGAGGGAAAGAAGGCGCCAGGGAAAGAAATTTTTGCAATGAAATATATTTGGAGGGATGAAACGATAGGACACACTATTCAGAAGAAAAACACTTTACGAGACTAGCTCAATTCGGACTCAAGTTGATGGTGCATCACCAAACTCGGGTTTGGTTGAGCTGGACATCTTAAAAAGAAGGAAACAACAAGAGATGTTTACAAAGCGGAAAGAATTTCGTAACATCCCGGACCTCAAAGGTGCTATTATTACCTGCAACACTGGCGTCCAGTTTTGTACGAACTGACACGAATATCGTATAGGCCTATATGCTTTTATAGCGGAAGTTGAGCTGAATTTGTCGTTAGAAGCCCACAGCTACCTAGACAATCAGAAGTTCACCCTGAATTGTTTGAAGTGTAAATTAAATTTGTTTGATTAAAACCTTATTTATTTTATGTTATTAAATTTAGTCTTCACTAACCCACATAAATAAAATACTTCTTTTCTCTGTACATTTTTTATAATCGAGTTTTATGATCATAGATGAGGGTATACGAAACCAATGTCTTTTCTTGTCCGTCACGGTGAATTTGTTCGCCTTTAAAATAAATCAATAGTAACTATTGCAATTAAACCTTTCATCGCTGTTATATAGATCTCCGAGTATGTAGTAGTCAGCTATACAAATCTTCGCTTCTTCTGACAAAATGTAGAACCGTCCAAAATATTTATTGGTTTAGTTTTTGCTTTTCACAAAGAAAATAGTTGGACCAATTTTTATGAAACTTTAAAGGGCTTATTATTATTTATACTAGTTTGATGGCGTTTTAAGTAATAAGAAATTGCAATCCGTCATCCTGAGATAAAATAATAATATTTACTAACCATTATTTCAAATTCCTTGGGCAGGATTCTCGTTTTCATTATAGAAAAACGGCTGAACATTCTTTCTCTTAAGTGGTAATTAACTTTAAAGCTGTCCATGACCTAATATTTGGAAAAAATAAAATGTAATGTTCAGTCCTCACTATTTACTATTGCTCTTAATCCGCATGTATTGGAAGATAAACAAAAGTTTTTATGGTGAATAAGCAGAAAGATATCAGTGAAATAACTGTAGGGATAGAACCAAGAAGCAACCAAATTTATTGAATAAAATAACTTGATACAATTCAACTTTAACTTGCAAGGAGGATTGTCGATGTAATTTATAAATATATTAAAATTTCAATCTAATGTGAAATATGTTTGATTTGGAACTTATTAGTGGTATATTTGGTTCCCATTAGAATCCTAACTTAGAGTACAATTACATTAAGAATAGGTTTTTATGTTCTCAAGATTTATCAAATAATGCTCCATACTTTTTCATTCATATATATATATTCTTAACCCGATAAAGTCTCACGTGGTATAACAATTTTGTATACATACTTAAATTGTTAAAGTTAGCAATTATATATTGGATATTATATTCATTCTTTTATCATAATTGTCAGATATAGTCTATCAACTTATAAAATTTCTAATAAAAAGACAAACTGAATAAAATAAAATAGAAACTAAATATTAGTCAATTATTGCAAGTCTTTTTTGAACGATATAGCTTTAATATTAGCAGGTCCCCCTAAGCGATAAGGAGTTTAGTCATTTATTGTCTACTAGTTGGGTGCTAGGCGATAGCCAGGAATTAATTTATATTAGCCCGCTACAGTGAAAGATCGATAGTAACCTTCTCTGGACTGAACACTACAACACACCAATAATTATTGGCAGTAATCTCTTTCGGAACACGTGATTGTCGTATGAATCATCAGCCAGACCATCACATTTTTCACGCCTCATACTTTGTGAGAGCTGACCACCGCGATGGGTCGGTATCTTAATCAAGTCAAGTAATCTATTGGTACCTTAAATAACCCATATAGGTACGTGCGGTGGCGATGAAGTCGTTTCCGAAAAGAAAGTAGTATTACTTACGTAAAAATGTTACTTATATTTAAGGCATATAATCATTTCGCTTGACAGTCTATGTGAGGGCATAATCTATGCTGTTACAAGTTCTTCTACATGTTTTTATGGTACGACATTTTTTTGCCTAATATGTGGGGAGGAATGCAAATCTTTGAAAGATCGATAGTAAACCTTCTCTGGACCGAACACTGCAACACACCAATAATTCTTGGCAAACGCATGAATGGTATAGGAGACCACTATGGACAAACAAAGACGCAGAGATGATGATTAACATGGTATTTGTTTGGCCTGAAGTCACATCACGCTTTTCAAATTCAATTTCTGTGTTATTGAAGGGGAGTTTCTGGATTGCTCAAACAAAGCGTACATTGCTTTTTATTTATATTGAAAATATAGAGCATCGGGTAGCGAAGAGAGATATTGAAAATACTGCAAAAAATTTCGTTAATTTATTTTTCAAATTGTATTTTTACCACATTCTATTACATAAAACGCAGTCAAGAACATAAGGTAAATGTAGCTAAATTTTTAAGGCAAGTCCAGTAAGATGATGTCTTTTCAGGTATTGGCATTCCTCCAGGTGAGCTTTACCACAAGACTTTTTATTGAATGAATGAATTTATTAATACTGCAATTGAGTAGCACTCGGTGGAAGTTACAAAAAAAATAAACTTAAAAATAAAATATGTTACAAATAATAATTACACTAATATAATATAAATTAAATTAAATCCTAACAAAAACTATAAAAAGTACCCATTATTCATATATTGTTTCGTCGCACTACAATACGCTTGCACTTCACTACACTTCCTAATTATTCCCTGAAACACGTTGCTATTGGCAGGGAATGTCTCGAAAACTTCTGCAGGTAAATTGTTCCAATCCTTACAGTCCGATTTAAAAATGAAAATTTCCCAACGTCAGTTTTAAAGCTACACTGCCCAATTTTACAATGATGATCCCCTCTACTGAAATAATTTACTTCTAAAAACTTTGATGCAATATCTTCCCAGGATTGTTGGCCTGCGTACGCTTTAAGAAGAGCCTCGAGACGTAAATTTTGTCGTCGTTTTTCTAACATATCCCACCCTAATTGACGAACCTCCTCGTTTCCGTGACCAGGACACCGCTTAACAAATTTTTCCGCCCCCTCTGTACCCTTTCCAGTGCTTCGACCTGATATTTTCGGAACGGATCCCAACAAATACAGCCGTATTCTAGTACTGGACGCACGAGACATTTGTATGCAATTCCTGTGTTTCACAGTTTGCTTTTTTTAAAATTCGCATGACGAAATGAAGTGTTTCCATGCTTTCCTAGTCACATGGTCTATTTGATATTCCCAACCCGTATTACTGCTCAATTATATACCCAAATACTTACAGTTACTTTCGTGTATGGTAAGTGAAAATAAAGTGTATCAAAGAACAGTTGAGGAACTGAAACCACGGATCCGACAGGAAGTGGTTCAAATCCCTCTGCAAACGTTGCGGAATTTGGTAACATCTAGGTTCACCTGCAAGAATGTCAATGACGGGACGGAAATCACCTTACTGGTCTTACAATTCCAAAAAAAAGGTATTCTTTACAACCTTTCAAAACCTATCTTTTGCTTACAAAAACATGCATAAACAATATTTAACTAATTAAGTTACGCCGTCATATATGAAAATGGCTCGATAAACTAAATGACTCTAAGTTTCGCTCACGACATCCCCCGAAAATAATCTGAAATTGAGGATGACCATGCCTTACAAAACAAATTGTAGGGATATCTTCATAGAGTCAATACTATAGCCGTTGCTGTCGACCATATATTTTGAGATTGGAATGAAATGTAAGTTCCTCGTGCATGCCATTTGTTCCTTATCTGTCCGTGGGGTACAGATATTATTTAATACAACGATCCAAGAGCGTACTATGCGCGTTGTTTACATGCAGTTTCGCCTTCGATAGCGTCCGGAGTGGCCCAGAGCGATGTGTGCCGGCCAGATAAAGACTTCCCTATTGAAGGGAAACAACCAGGAAACAAGCAAGACGCCATTAGGGCAGCCCTATCTCGGCCGTGATCGTCTCTATGCAAAGCAGAGCGCCTCCCAGCGTGGCTTACCCGCTATCTCCATCACTACTCCAGAACGGGTTTATTAGAATGCAGTCCCCTCCACTGCCCACTACGGACTCTTATACGATATTTTGGGAATGTTGTAAAACGAGTCTGTGTTGTCGCCTACTGTGTTATAACAACGTTGTCAATATCTGCCTTGATATAGGGGAATGCCACGCGCTCCAAAAACAACTTCTTCCCTGTTACAGTTTCTCCTAGCACAGCTATTGTTGCACATTTCCTTGTTAACACTTCTCGCACATCTTGAAGTGCGACCTTACGATCAGCTGTTTATGTGTCTGTTTATAGAATATTTTCTTGTTTGTTCCCAACACGTTGTGTTCCTAAGGAAGAGTCACACCGCGTACTGGACATGATCATGTTGTAAGGATTTGAAATTTGTCTTTACAAATTCTCCATTAGTCACTCCAAAAGCAAACTTTAATTCCATATGACGCAATAATAGCGTTGGTAAAAATTAATCATTGTGATCAACTCGCTTTTTCACACATAGTGGACGTAATGCCAACGATTTGACAAATATTTATTGCAGCCAATTGAAGAATCTGATTGGTGCATGTTATATATAACAAAACTTAACAAAATTATCAAGTTATTTATTCCTTTTCATCTTATTTTCTCATCTCGGTTACATCAACTGCCGTCCAGAAGGCGTTGTAGTATTTCTTCATAAAAACAACGCGTTCTGGCCGAATGTGAGACAAACCAGGACTCGAATTCTTGAGAAACCACAACGACTTGTGGTCCATTTCCCCCTGACTTAACGCTTTTCTTCTTTTACCTGAAAAAAGTATACACTCCCATCTTCATATTTCACTCGTCTGTTGAATTCTTTAATTTATTCCGATAGTTACGGACTCATGGCTATCTTTTTGTAAAGGCGACTAGTTGCTTAGTGTCCGTGATGAGTTATTGCCTACACTTCTTGTATATTACAATTTCCTATATTGTGTCCAACGCCATTTCATTATTAGCTCCATTTATCTTCCTATGCTTGCTACAACTGAACACAGTTAATTCTGAGTGAGCTTTTATTCAGAAAAGAATGAAGGAATTTATATTCGTAAGAATTGCGTTGCGAGATTGTAGTAGTTTGAATTTATTTCAACAGAAGCAGTATTTTCATCGAAAATCATATGACTAATTTAATTTTTATTATTTATATTAATAAACTGTTAATGCTGAACGAAATAAAAAATCAGCCGACATGCCAGAAAAGAACATTTTTAAAATAGTTCAAATACGACGTTCTTCCACATTTTAGAACTTCTTCAGGCACATAAAAACACGTAATCAAATTCCAACTGAAGAGAGCCACAGACAAAGATTTTTTTAAGAAACAGTTATTAATTTAGAAAATACATCGTTACAACATAAATTCTTCATCTTTCATTTAATTTTTTAAATATTAATAATATAGACTCACATTTTTAATAGACAAAAATTCAAAAGGGTTAAATATTAGAAATATAAAATGGACTGCGTCCATTTTACAATACGACCGAAAAGTTATTTAATAGTATGTTGGTATTGTACACCGTTAAAATTGAACAATGTAAAACGAAATAAATAATAAAACGATAAAAAAGTAAATAAATTTAACAAAATGATATCGTAAATTTTGTTATTTATACATATACTTCTTTATATTTAATGCAGTAGTACAAAATCGGATATGTAGTGTTATGATTGTCAGATAGTCGATTACTATTAAATTACTGTTAAATAACTAGAAAAATAAAAAGCTGCCAATTAAAACTCTCAAAATTATTAATTTTTATTTTCCTATGAAGCAAAGTTATTAATTTTCAGGATCACAGTTTACACACGTTCGTCCACGTACCACGTTTATCACATTTTCACATACCAGATCGTTTTTAGAATGAGATGAAATTTTTAAGAAATCGTTTTTCGATAAATATAATGAACAAGCTTGGAAGCTCCAGAAGAAATACATATTTTATTTTCAATAAAATTCCCTTTAGGAATATAAAATATTTTTTCATAGATTACAGACTCTTGATTATAACTAACCAATGTAATCATAATCACATAAGCAAACCTTTACTTAAGCATCGAGCTTCTTAAAATATTTGTCTGTTTATTTTCTGCAGGTACTCTTGGACCAAACACATTCTTTAATCATACTCCATAATTAAAATCTTTGTGGTTATAAAATACTGCAAATTGTAACCCTGTTAGTGAAAATATATCAGATAATGCAACAAATCAACACTAGTAGAAGGAACTAAACTTCGGGCCATACGAACTGTATTAGTTTAGATGAATTATAATGCAGGCTTAGCAAACAAAATAACAATACTTTTTTGTCAACGTAAACTACGTACCTGACAGAATAAATATTGGAGAAATTAATATTTGTATTGCTCTCATGCCGAACGCTGGGTTATGTAAACTGTAATTATTTTTCAGCGTCACCTAGTAATTGAATGGCCGCATTGTGATGTAATATTTTTACTTGTAAAATATTTATATACTTTATAACTACTTTCGTAAGCGACCCTGTGGTAAAAATATTTTGTATTATCTACGTTATAAGCACATTTTAAGTTTAAATGTCACTTTAATGTTTGACTTTCGGAATACTCTTGCTTCGCTGTGGTGTTTCATAAAATAAAACCAACATTAAAATATTACTTGCTAATGTAAAGAAGCTCTGAAATAAAATATTTTTCTACCATTTGTTGATTTTTTAAACACCGGTCAGAGACTTGGTACACAAATGGAATAATTACATACGTTGCGGCTTTAATTTTAGTTCTTCATCAGTGTTCAAACATAAAAATTAACCTTTAATAAACCATAGTACAGTATCTAACATAAGAAACTGGTAAATATTTTCTACTCTCATAACAAAATAAATTCATAAAAATTCGTAAGGTCTCATCCAACAGAAAGCTTAGGATTTTCAATATGCCATTTAATGGAGATGTTTAAACTGATTTGTTTCGTCTGATAAACAATAATCACATCCCATTCTATAACCAACCTAGTCCAGGATGATCATAAGAGGTAAAAAGTGACACATTGACGTTGGACACAGACGTTTTACTTCTAAGGCGGATAGATAAAATAATTCGTGTCGCTTCGAAAACTTTTTTTCGACAGCGTTTCATTTCTCTGGCTAAATTTATGGTATTGGATGCTCATACGAGACTGGACCACTCAAACCAAACGTAGGAGACATTAATTCCCTTAAAGTTATCATTTTTCAGAAGTTTCGTTAAAGAAACCCACGTATCCTCATTCCTTCAAGTCTATTTCATGCTTTCTTAGTAGTTTCGTTTCTACTTTATTTTATATTACCTCCTTTTCTGAGCTATTGGCAACCACGCCACACTGTCATTTTGTCCTGAAGAAGGGGGCTTACGTCTTCGAAAATTTGACATTTTATTGCTTCTCAGCGTGGCGACTCAAACTATCGTTTTATGCGCAGTATTTCCTTTCAATGAGTTTATTTATTTGACTTTGTCACTTTATATGTATATATATATATATAGATTATATTGCTTCTTTTTTATGTTTGTGCACTTCAATATATTACTTATAGGAACCAATTGCAGTTTGCTCCGGTCATGAAATAAGAACGCTGTTCAAACTTCGGTGTGTTTATAGACCCATTTCATAACGATAATTATAATTACTTTAAGAAGTATGTTTTTTACCTATTATATTTTGTGTTTAACACTTACACCATCTTAAAATATAATCCCTTGATTATATATAACATGAATTACACACAGAAACAAAAGCTTTTGACCAAGTTGCTATCTTCGACCTCATTAGAAAATTTTAGCCCTAATGTTACTAATTACAACATAATTTCATACGTCTAAAACAACACGCCTTCCGTCGTTTTTGATGGGTTTAAATCGTGTAATCTTAGGGTTAAAATGATTTGATCAGACTGATAATGCGCAACAAGGTCAAAAGCTTCCTATTAAAATTACCAACACTACACTAGACTGTGTGTGATTTATTTCCCTTAGTAAAAAAGCTAATCCAAACGTTAGTAAAATACCTTAGAAAGACCTGAAATATAATCATTAATTTTGTTCTAAATACAATTCCCGGGTTTCAACCCGTGTCAAAGTTTGTTTACACAACGTTTCGATAACAAGTGCCTCAATCGTCGGGATGAAACCCAAGGATTGTATTTAGAACAATTTCACCGGGGAAGCCTTCGCTCATTAATTGTGTTTATGCGTTTCTGTGAATTACAAAAAAAAACGTGGACAATAAATTGATAATAATGTAATAGGTATATAGTTCGGAAGGTTATTGTATTTCAGAATTCTTTTTCTCCGTTTTGTAAACTAAAGTCTTTGTCATTTATCCAAGCGGGTGAAACGTGACATAAAGAAATGGTAGATGGTGACTTTTTTCCCGAGCTAAAGGGCTTCACTCGCCTGATGGTGAAAAATAGGAATTGAGGAAGACGGTTATCCAGCCTTATAGCACATTGGTAATCTACAATGAAAATTGTGGAAATTTGAAATACAATTTTAGATAGAGTTTTTTTTTGGATACTGCTACAACAGCAAAAAGGGTTGGGACCGATAAAAGAGGCTAACCTCATATAATGTCTTTAATCCATCCCGAAATATACCGGTAAGATATTCTATGTTATGTATTCGTCATTTGCGGACAACTCTGTATCGAAATTTGAATTATTTTTTCCCAATTACATTGTTTCAATCTGATGTGGTTTAAATAAAATAAGTATACAATAACTAGACAACAGCAAGGAACCGATAAAATGGTGTGGAAAGAAAATTAAAGGAATATTTTCCGAGTAAAAGACACAAAAGCGACCGAGAATTAAGAGTTTGGTGTGTGGCTTTGTAAGGGTTTGTTCATTAGCAGCTGCTGCATGTCAGCAATAAGAACTAACCGTGGTGTCCCTTTGAGGGCGCTATTTCTGTCTGTGTCCCTGCGTCTTCTAAATGCGGGCAACATGGACAAGGCAGAGCCTGTCTGTGTTCCTCGGAGCGCGGCAATGGAGCCGCGTAATGAGGGAGACATCCCGGGCCTCGGGCAAAAACCACGCCTTTTCGCGAACAGCCAACGGCAACCTCCTTCGAACGCGTCTTCGGGCTACGTAAAAACACCAATTACTCACACTGTTGCCTCGTAAAAGAACGTGCAAAATTTGGGTTTATTCTACACTAGTGGCATTCAACATACAATGCATTTCCAGGTGTTGCGAAAAATTTAAATTCAATTTTTAGTTTTACAGAGTCTGAAGAATGCAGTTAATCATTAATGTCGATAATTTTTCCTAAACAGACAAAATTATAAAATAGCATAGCATAGCATAGCCTTTTCCTTTCTATCCCTCAGTCTCATAAAGGGTGAACAAAAAATAGCACATCATGCTTAAGTCTAACAAGAATAAGTGTTGAATATATAGTTTAAACTAAACAAATATTGTGTGTGCAAAATTAACACTTATAAATGATTTTGACCTTGACGCTCTTACTGCGGTATTTGTGATGTGACAAGTTGACAGCCTATCTACCAGATTATAAACCATGGCTTCCTTTGAGCAATGGGGTAATTGGACAGATAATTAAGAACTCTTTCTGAATATATAGATTTTTTATACCAATTGGTTATAATTTTTTTATTTAAAACCTTTATCAGAACACCAATAAAATTAATAGAGACATTTGGTTATACGTAAGAAAAATTTAAATTTTGAATATTTTGATTAAATTATCTAATTTAATTTTTGTAATGATGCAAAAAATATCATCAATATCATCTGAAGTATGTTAATGGTTTAAAATATAATAATGAGATACATAAGGCTTCGAAATCTCTGATCACAATATCTGCAAAGAAAAAGGGGACAAAGGATTTCCCATTTGAGATCCACTTATTTTGTGTTAATAAGAATTATTAAATGCAAAATAAGTTAAATTCGAAATTAAATTGAGTAACACAAGCATATCAGACGAAGAAATACTAGTAAGACCTGAAACATTATTTACTCATCGTTTTTTTTAAATTTTTATGATTAATTTTAAGGTAATTAGTCGAACAGGGAAACTACATCTAAAGAAATTAAAATGTGGTCATTAGGTACATTTAAATTTTTGTAAGTCCTCTACTAATTCTGATGAATTTTGACAGAATAATGAACTTCACAATTTAAGCCTTTTCTTAACAAGTTATACAAAAAAGTTGAAATTTAGTCAAGGGAACGATTTGTTGAAAATACAATAATTCTAAAAGACTAAAAAAATTGTAACATAGAACTCACATTATTTTCTTATAATATTATGTTTGTAGTACGCCTGAGGAAGTCTTAAATGAGAGACGAAACTCGTGTTTGAATGTTATTGTGATATTCAGTCCTAAGACTGGCCTGAAGCAACCCTCCATGCTAATCTATCTTGCACAAGGCTTTTCATTTCCTTATAACTAGCACAAACCACATACTTCCTAATCAGCTTAGCGTATTCCATCATTTTCCTCCCTCTTCTGTTCTTACCCCAGACACTTCCCTCTAATGCAAATTTTACAAGGCCCTCGTGTCTTAAAACGTGGCCTATTAATCTATCCCTTCTCTTAGTCAACGTCCTCCACATTGTTCGTTTTCCCCCTATTCTGTTTAGAACTCTCTCGTTAGTGATTCTATCCACCCATCTGATTTTCTGCATTCGCCTACAGCATCACATTTCAAAGGATTCTATTATTTTCCTTTCACCAACTCGTATCGTCCACGTTTCGCACCCATATAACGCCACGCCACATACGAACATTTTAGCAACGATTTCCTAATATTCACCCGTGAGTACATCCCTCTTTTTCGCCATCAAATGAAAGTCTTTAGACGTTGTCACATACAGCTGAGGTAACGACGAACGTAAAGATAAAATTATATTATGAATATTACAGATGCGGTAAGAAAATGGATTAACAGTGACATGGATATATCTGCTTTGGCTTCTGAAAATTCTTGTATTGGGTTATATTGACTTTAAGATTTAAAATAAGGTCTTTGTTTATATATATATATTTTAGATTTTCCAGATGAATATGGCAAAAACATCCGAAAGCTTTTTAAATTGTTTATGAATAAATATTGTGAAATATATAAAAAAGGGTTTTCTTCTTTAGAACTTGGATCTACATATTATTTATTGTTAGCGGGTTCAGTATCCGACAATTCTATAACAAATCAATTTCATAAGAAGTATGTACAACAAAAAATACGTTACCAATTTAAAATTACTAAATATTAACGTTGGAACATTTTTAAAACTGTAGTTTGGTGATTGTCCGTTACAGAAACGCTGTACTGTTCAAAATATCTCAATAGATTTTTCAGTTTTAACAAATTTTTCAGCGAAATAGAGAAATTAGATGGATTGCGTTTGGTCTGTGCAGAAGGAGGGATTGCATTTAGTATTTACAGGCTGCTCTGGGAATAATTAATTGATTATCCAATGAACTGACGTGTATTATTACACTATCTGGCGGCAGTAAGAAGAACACGTTCATTTGTCGAAACTCCAAAAGAAGCATTGAAAATTTCCATTCAGTTCATTTGATCCATCAAAATCATTTTCCGGACAATGATAATTTTAAATTCAATCGCTATCTTCTGTATGTATTTATAAATACCTTTCTGACATTTTGAAGAATAACTGATATCTATTTTACATTGTGCGAAATATTTTTGGTACGTAGTCCACTGTCCACAAATAGTAAAACAACCTATAATTCAGAACATACATCAAATTTATTAACATTATACAACGCAACGTTTCGTTCCTCAGTTTTCGTCTTTTTAATTTCTTGTTTTCTTAAAATTCACCAGATGAGGTTCCAAATTCAGGAAAGAAACGTCATGTAGTCTAATTAACCAACGCCAATAAATTTTATATATGTTCTGACTTATAGGAAGTTTTAATATATGTAACTATTTATAGTCCAATGGCATTATAAATTTTATAACTAGTGCGTTTTAATTAAAAACACACCAAGTGTTTTTGATATAGACTGTAAATTAACTAATTTAAATAAAATTCACCGTTTCCTACAGTCAATTTATTTATTTGCAAAAATCAACAAAAAGGTAATTATTTACAGAAGTTTTCCCTACTTGCTGGCATAATCATCTGCAAAATTCATGGGGGATCTACTAGTTTTAAGTAAATGTACGGAGTTTATATATTACCAAGCAGGTACGGGTTGTTGTGTGGCTTTCGGCGACTTGAACAGATATGTGTTGTGATATTTATATTATATGGTATTTTGTTGACTTCGTTTCTTCTTTTTGCAGATGATTACGACAGAAAGTGGCGAAAGGTTCTGTATTAAATTGACTTTTTGCTTGCTTTTGCAAATAAATAAATTGAGCATTAGGAGCTATTGGGCAGTAAATACACCGGGAAAACCTGCGATCTTTAATTAATAAATTAAGGAAACGACAAATTTTATTTATTTTAGTAAGCCAGACACCGATTGATACAAAAATACAGAGCAGATAATAAGACAATAAATATAACAAAAATTATGTAACATATGCCAATATTACAGTATGTGAATACGTCGGTCACAAAAAAAATGTTTAAAAATAAACTGACATGAATAAAACTACACAAAGTTTCGTCCTAAACTTAGAAGTTCTTCAAGGGTATTTGGAATATTATTAATAATTTTTATGCATTGCCAAATATTTCTAATAATTAGTCTTTAAATAAAATAATTTCTTTGAAATTCTACTCAAAATTTATTTTTATAACTACAATTTTTGGATGATATTAATAAGTAAATTAGACAATGTATTTAAGGTATTTAAAAATGAAAATCCACTGTATGCCCGTGGAAGTCCTACATTAAGGACGAATCCTTGTATACTTAAATCTTTGTCAGTTTTTCATTAATTTTTTCTGACTTGTGGCCGATTTATTTATAAATATCAGTCAATAGATTAATAGTAGTTCTTATAACTAGGAAAATAATAACTTTGTTTAAGGTTCTCTTAAATATTAGTATTTAGATGAGTTACGGTAGCACAATGACGTGCCGCTCTTCGGATAAGTAGCGTGGAAATCATAAAATACGGACTGTCAGCCTATTGTGGCAGCCAGCACAAGGTTGCAGGACTCTTGCTACTATGCAGATGAGAAAATTACCTGACGTTACATTAGATATCAATGATCGCGGGTTTGTATACAACTGTAAGTAGATGGCGACTGTAAGATACAGCAGGCAGGCGCTCTCCGCCGCTGTCAGCGGAGCAAGCTGCACGATTTGTTATTTTAATGAATCATTGTGGATGCATGTATGCTGCTACTTGGCCATGCCTACACAAAAGCACAAAAGAGTCGCTCGGGTCATGGTTCAGATTTTCAAGTTAAAACATCGCCGGTACAACACTGGCTATGGAAATTCGTCCTGTGACATGAACATAAGGAACTCGAAACGGTAGCATTGTACTTCAGTCTCCCGTACAATTTGTTTCGATGTTGGTGTGCGCTCTGGGTGACCCTCCCATGTTACCCAATAACGTCATATGGAGATCAATTCCAATAGCGCGTCAACAAAAGATATTAATATTCAATATGCTTCATTTGCTGTCGACGTGCTGCCATAGAGGCAAGCGGTCAGCTGGACTTTATTAGCACACCATAAATTGGCCAGTTAGATAATAGTCAACTGCTGTTTTGTTATAGGCTACCATATTTTGGGAATTTAGAACCATACTATTAGGGCACCCGACGTTGCCCGTTAATCCATTTATATTATCCCGCTGCAGTATTCAATTCATCACTATTCTCTTATTCAACACGCGATTAAGCCATCATCAGATAGATCGTCACATTTTTAAAAATTTACCTTTTTCACGAACCCTATTAACGAAATCGAACAAATGAAGACTAAAAGTAAAATGCTATATTTAGGAGGTTAGATGGAATGCCGTCGAATGAACATGTGTATAAATCGTAATTCAGTCTGTATATATTTCACATTTGCGCGAAATATGAGCGCAATTACAATGTACGGATGACATCAGCAATCCGAAGTCGTAAAGTCGAAACAATGCTAAGCTACGGCGCAATGAAGTTGACAATGTATTGATGTGTAAGTCAAATGGAACGGTCAGGGATTCTATGTTTTTTTACGTGAAAAATTAAGAAAAGTAAAGAATAATAATTTTGGAGGAAAATTAAAAATAAAAATTCCGGATTCCGGTAACAGCGCCACCTACCGTGTACAACTATAGTTAAGAACGATCCAGGTGACCCCATAAATACAAATAAAATGTTTCATAAAAATTGCCCAATCCATTTAGGAGGAGAAGAATTACGAACACACACACACACACACATATATATTAATTCTACGTGAAGGTTTCCTTTTCATAAGTGCGTTAAAATGAGTGTTGGTAACCTAAACACATTATCTGTTTATGATACGAAACGGATGTCAATTAAAATGAAACAGGAATTTTAACTTAAATTTTCGTTAACGTTTCATTTCGATATTTTAAAGACTTCAGAAAATATTTAAATATGCATTTAATTGCCACGCAGATTGCTCAATTTGAATATATTTATTTTTTGGGTTAACATGAGTGTGATCCTTGAACAGGCAAATTCCCTTTGATAGCACAGGAAGGAAATTGAAAAGGAAGGATGCGGAAGGTAGAGCAAGGTAGGCTTGGGTTGACTATATATATATTAATATTGAAATGAAATATGCACGAATATTTACGTTAAATTTCTCTGTTTTTAAACCCTCAAATTTTCATTGAAATCTGTTGAGCCATTCCTGAGTATATGCGAGACAAACATACAGACAGACAGAGAGACACTTCAATTTTATTTATTGGTATAGACTCTATAGGTTCATATCAAACAATAAAAATTATATATATTTGTTTCATAAAAATTGTTGACATATATATGCGTGTGTGTATTGGATAGAAAAGAGGGGGGTGCAGAAGTTCAAGTGGTCATTGAAAAATAAATTATCTTCTCTATTCCAAAATTGAATATTTTCTGTATTAATCAAGATGTATAAATATGAATCGAATGTGATAATCAAAATATAATAAACGATGCATGTCGTGGGTTTGAAGAACTCTCAATAACAGCTATTTTAATACCGAGGATAAAATGGAAGAATTATTCACAACGAAATATAAAACCAAATTTTTGTGAACCATTTTATATAATTTTAATGCTATTCTGCAATCAATAAAAACCATGTTTATCTTCAAGGAATTTTGTGTGTATTAAACTACATTTATCTTGTAACATACTGAGAAAGGTAGTAATCAAAATCAAATACATCACCTGAAACTGTCTGGAAGTAGTTCTATGAATATGAAACATTTGAATCTGGCCACAATACACCTTACGTACCACAAAACATAATCTTCAGTTTTTTTTTCACCATGTGGCCGCATAAATCAAGGCTTAGTATCCTGTTCACTCGGTTTGTTCCAAAAGTAACATATTTTACTCAGCAATGCATTCTTTCTAATTAAGATGCTATGGAAGGTAAACGTTAACATTCCTATTCGTCTGTGTCAACATGGACCACGGTACCGGTCAGAGAATAAATTTTACTTGCGTGCCTTCCTTTGAACCAAACGCTCTTATGTAGCAGGTCCGTAATTACGACACCTTTTGTGACCTAAGAGTAATTGCCCAGAAATTACTGCCATTTCACACGCCGAAAGAGGTGAAAGTGCCCCGCACGTAACGATAACGGTTATTAGTTTCGCTGAATACCAAAGATTTGTTGTGCTGTGTGTGGGGAAGAGGGGGAGGGGGAGGATATTTTCCCATCAAAACTGACAGGTGACAGGTGCTATTACGTCAGTGCTTTGACCTGTTTAATAACATGCGTGGTCGAAACTTGTCAGCTGTATGAATCTTTCCCTGTATGCAGGTTGTATATTCAGGCCTTCCCTTTCGATTACAGAGAAACTGGAGTTTGCATTGTTTCCTGCTACCGCGTCCCAAATGCAGGAAATGAAAGTTGTCCGTAAATATGCACATTTGGAAACAGGAAGAGATTATGCTTTCATTCTAAGAACAGACGGAAAACAAAGGAGGAATGTAATAGACTTTTACTCTTATATACGAGAATATTCCAACTCCTATAACGACACATTTCTTGATCTCTTTTTTTCTCAATAACACTCAGTTGCCGTCACACGCACCGGATTGTATGCACACAAGATTTTCAAATTTGAGTGACGTAGATGAAGTTGTTTACTGTTCGATACGTCCATTCGTCTCTCCTTGCTCTCCTTCTGTCACTCTCTAAACATACCTTTACCACAATCTTTTTTTCTATATTAGTTAAGGGAACAAACAACTAAATATTATCTCAAATAAACTGTAGTAAATACATGAAAAATAATTATTGAAATAACACTTAACGTGATTTTTTAAAAGTATAAAAAGATAAGTTAGTTAATTTTAAAATTACAGAGGTTATAGCCAACAACAACGTTTTTACCTCTAATTTTGGACTTCAATAGGTACAAATATGTATAAATATATTTCCTCGAGTTTTTAATTACATAAAAAAAATATCAAAAAAAATTAAATAGTCAAATTTCCAATTTTGAATTAATTTGGTCTAATTATATAAACAGTACAAACTGACATTTTGGAAATAAATAGCAGAAGCACAATATAAAATTTTGTACCATATACAGCATCTATTCACAGATACAATGCATATGTAACTTGATAATGTAGCAATAATTGTATTGTAGACTGTTAAGCCTGACAGTGTTAATTTGTTAGGATTAAAATAAAAACATAAAATTAAATCATTATAAAAGTCTTTAAAGAAAACATGTTTCAAATAGTATTTCCTCGATTTAACTATATATGTTTTCAATCATACAAATGTATCTTACTTTGTTATAATTACATATCTTTAGTTAATTACATACCTTTAGATATGTAAATTTCTACTACGACACTAAAAAATTGAATAATTTATTTTTTAACGAAACTTTTTCACTAAAATTATTCAATTTTTTAACTACTGTTGTCTGTAGAGTTTATTACACCTCCTTTTCACCCGATGAAGTCACAAATATTAGGACTAAACGTTATAGCACAAAAAAATTCTGAATTGTCTGAAATAAATGGTCATTTAATTTGATTCTGTATGATTACCCAAAAAGTTGTAATTGAAAAGTTAATGGATAAATAGGTCACAAAAAAGTTTAATAAAGAAATTAAAAATTTGCTAAACATACCCGGAGTATGTCGTTATGGTCTTAAATTAGGATCATTAAGAGATATTAAATAACCTGACGCGGCACTAATGTAAGAACTAGACATCTGGTATGTTACCAAATTTTTAGTAATAATTTTTAATTTAAACTTTCCTCAAATTAATTTTGCCACTTAATTTACTTTAAATATACAAGAATATCAGTTATTTAATTAACCAATAAGGGACAAATCTTTTTCAGTTTATGATTGAGAATATCTTATATTTCATACAAATTACAATTTATCAGCTTTCCAGGTATGAATGTGGAACATCGTGATTATTACGGGCAGAAATCACTATCATATTAAATAAAATTATCAATTAACTCTTAACAAATTAAGTGAAATGTGATTGAAGTAACCCGATCACTCCTGAACGATTACAGTTTTTACGTTAAGAGAGAGAAGTGACGGCATGGAAAAAATCCTTCTGGGCTACCAAAAGTCGTGGATTCTATTCAGAATTCATTTGCCTGTAATTGATACTGACGTCTGCTGGAAAACTGATACTACTGTACCCTATTTCTGGTATTGGTATCATGATTGATTGATGAGCAATTTCGATATGATCCTAAAACGAATTGGAGGGTAACACTTAACAGATGAATTTAAATGTTTATTTAATTATTTTGGGTTACTTTCTGTAATGTTTGCACAATAACTCTATTAATACTCATATCTATAGTTTTTAATACACCCCATACTTATTATCTATTACATTTTACGGATGCGTTTTTTGACGTAAAACATATCCTGAACTGACAGCAATATATTTTCAGTCCCGTTGTTTTTAGAATTGCTTTTACACTACCAAGTTAAGTTAACCAATAACGGAGTAATAGTGAGCTCCTGTTTACAACTACAAAAATATTGGAGGAGTTGTCCGCACGACTAGCTGAATCTCCTGAACAATACTTACCCTAGCTCCGCGACGTCTCTCGTTATAATTCCCGACCTTTACCATGTCCTTGTAGAAGAACAGAATTACACTTTTGCAAATACTTCTAAACAATTCTCCTAATAAAATTGTCATAAACGGACATCAACGTACTTCACCGTATTAAAGTCAGAATAATTAATAAAATTATTGATATCAGTTCAGTACACGTTTCGTGTCAGTAGTTTGCGACTTCGTATGGTGTTTTAAAGAAATAGAAAATTGAAGTAGCAGAAATTTTGGCGCGCAAGTCGCACGAGCGTAGTGAAAATTTTTATAATAATTGTAGAGAAGTATTTGCAAAAAAATCGGTCTCTACGCTCATGCGACATGCACGCCAGAATTTATTTACTTCAATTTTTTGTTCTTTAAATCTCCATATGGCGTCGTGTATTGAACCGATGTCAGTAATATTATTAAATATTCTGACTTATTTTTTCACAAATCAATAATTTTGTACTGATTTCTTTCAAAAAAGGAGATAACTATTGTAGCAGATCCGTCGTTCTTCCGTATTCGAGGATTTCTAAATTCCTTTAGGGCGCCAGGTATTTTTCATAAAAACACCAAAGTTGATTTTAATAGTTTTAATTTCAATTAGAGCACGAAAAAAAATTATATCTGCAGGGCGTGGTCATTCTCTCGTCGTCCCGCCGACACAACCTGCTTCTCTCATCACCCCATGACGACTCCAACGCTTCGCCAGGCCAAATTGTTGACCCGGGTTGCGTCAGTTCCTCAACAATTGCAACTCGCAAGCTGGCCTGCATTGTTCATCGTAAATTTTCATGTTACACTATGTATACAAATTTGTTGCTTAACAGCAGATGAGGTACCAAGCTATGATACGAAACGTTATGTATTCAACCAATATCAATAAATTTAATAAGTATTTTGACTTACAGGTTTTCTATCATTTATTTTTTTCAAAGAAGTCAGATAATATAACTTATACGTGTGTACCCTTCCTCAAAGGTTTCATTTACAAAATTTAGTAGGCTACACTCATTGTTAAAAAGTCTTCTTCACAGATTGTTATTAAAAAGAATGCCTAAAGCGTTTAAGGATGACACAGGGCCATTACCTTTTCCCATAGTCCAGCAGTAACTTACCGAATTTATTGTGGAGCCATTTCCCTACATCCCCAAATTTATAAGGTATTATCTGAAGTACAATTTCTCCATCAGAATCTCAGTTGGATTTCGAAGGACCTACCTCTTCACGTAAATGCATCATAGCAATACAAATAAGAACTATAAGCCGGAAAGTTATTTTCCGAGTCCCCTGAAAGAGCTGGAGAACGTCCGTAATATGTTTGGGATCCGGCAAAACTTTTTTACTTACTTTACTAAATTACCACGGTCACAAAAGTAGATAAAAGTCTACCTATCAGTGGGAAAACTTTTCAATTTCCTTCTCATCTAGAAACCTTCTGGAAAGAGACGTCCCCTGCGGCGTTCGTCATGGCGTCTCGTGCTCTTTGATGTCGATGTCAGATCTAATTAGTCGTGGAGAGCTTCGGCTTAACTTTTACCTTACAGAATCTCTTCAACCCAGTTTAGCTCATTGAGAAACGTAGTTGTAAAACAAGACGGGATAATTTCTCTGAAGCTAACAAAGCGAGCAGCAATTCTACTGCATTTTTGTTATCCGCTTCATCTTCCAGAACACACGACGGAGCACAAAAATAAATTCGGATTTATCTTAAATGAATATTGTCGTTGTAGTCTAGAAATGTAATTTATGAGGTTGAGGTTTGTCTTATTCATAAAACAAAAATTTAATTAGCCTGTCTTTCATTTCTTTCAGGTCAAAAGACTTCTGAAAGTTAAATTTTAACTCCTCAAAACTAGCATCACAACCTGATTTAAATTTTAAAACCATTAAATGTCTATTATAATAAGAGATATGTTCTACATTATTTAAGGCCTGTCTATGTATTTCCGTAAATCATAAAATTGAAATATAATTTACCTTTATTCAATTTTTTGATACATTTTCGTTGTAAAATAAATGCAATTATAATTTAGGTCTGTTAAAAATAATAACAGGCCTGAAATTTTATTTAAATTTTAAAAACCATGATTAGTAAAATGACGATATATTATTCGTATTATCGCTTATTGTTCTCATTTATTGGAAATATCCATAAAGCGTATACCAAAACTTCGTGGCAAAAATTCTGGAATGGATTTCTCATAGAAAGAGAAGAAAAAACATGGGTCTAGGAATACAGTGATTGTCCACATGGATTGTCATTAAAACTAAAATGCGAGACTCTGTCCACAATTGTTAGATGAGAAAACGTGTAGAAAATTGTTGTCTTAAATATTTCTTATCACTCGCAAATAATTATTCGTCATATGCATACTATCCGTGCACACATTGTAGGGGACTGTCAGATAGTACGCACTACACCAGGCATTTTTTTGTGTTAGAAATTCATTGCAGAGATGAGCAGCTGCCTGTATTCAGTCAAAATGAGGCCACTTTGAACATTTAATCTGTTATGGGAACATATAACTTCTGCTTGTCATAAAAACGGATCAGATACGGTTAAGCAACTTCCACATGACATGACGGCTGCTAAGAAGTATTTAGGTCAACATAATTTTTATTCACAATATGTTCCCACGTGTAACAATTATAACCAGATCAGGTTTCAGTCCAAATAACAAGGCATTTCATCATTCACTAACATGCATCGGGGTTCGAGTAACTCTGCTATACTCAAAACCGCAGTCTTGTATGTTAAAGGATTCTGAAGATAATAATTTTGTGAATGATGCGGAATTCAAAACAATTGACTGCGGTCTTTATATACTGATAAATAAGCAAAAGCTAATCCATATACCTAATGAATTAAAAAAAATAAGTTTACTATAGTCCTACAAGAAAGACTAAATATCATTTTCTCTTTATTTTTCACTTACCATCTAAGCTTACATTTTAATAATATTATTTTAAAGTTTATTTAAAAATTCAGTAAGAACAGTTTATTGTTAGATTACCAAATAGTTCTTGAAGTATATTTGTTTACCGTTAGTATAAAAATATATACATGATAACGTTTTATAATTACCGCAACATATCTTGATTAAGTACGAATCTTCGAATCGTTGTTACTCAGCCTAATGATTTCAGAAAAAAAAAGATTATGGTAAATTTGTGGCTTGACTTGTAGCGAAATGAAAATAATGTTAAACAAAACGGAACACAAAAAATGTTAGCAGTTACACTTTTAAATGCCTTCAATGAGTGTGGCAATTGCTTCAGTGCAACAGTATTGCTAAAATTACTCATCAGTGACATTCCATTATTGTATTTCGCGTCAATGGCGCATCTTATTTATTTCATTCAACTGATAGATTGTTTGATGTTATGAATTAATAATGTTATTGCTCTCTGTGGTAATTAGCAGTATTACTAAGCCTCTCGAAAACTGTTCAATATTCATGAATTGAGATTTTCAAGTTGGAAACAAAAGACGGACTATGAAGCCATGTTGGAAACCTATAAACGATCGATCATGCAGAACAATGTCCCTCAGCACTATTCAAATTGGTCCCGAAACAAACAGGAGAGTTGCGTTCTTGTCTATGTTCGCACATTTATGACAACAAACGCTGAGTGATTACTATACGAATGGAAACAAACACGCGGTGATTAGGCCCTTTAACGCGGATCTTGGCATTGTGAGCGGCCGCCATTGTCCCGTGCTGTCTTCTTTAAATTAGCTACAGTGGAGGGCTCGGATTCCCGCCTGTCATTACGATTGCCACCAGGACGAGCCACGCTCAAAAGGATCATATTTCCAATTACTCGGGAGCGGGACGGACTCCGCCGTGATATAAACACGGAGTCTGCAGAGCGTCATGGGGAGTTACACTCCTCCCGGTCCCGTCGCACGCACTTGTGTAAACACGTCATATGCGTCACACAGACATCACCAACCTCGAAACACATACCCTTTAAAGTAGGCTAACTGCATTTACATTAAATTACCAGCACTGAAGAGAGGCAAATGATTATGCAAATGGAATGGCCGTGCTTTATGTTTATTTGCATACAAATACACTTGCTTCTTTTTTATGAGAATTTTATTCGTGCCGCCTCCGCCGTCGTGTGTATCTGTGGACAGTTCTTCCTCAGGATTTATTCTGGTACATAACCCTTATCTTTATTCTTTACGAAGATAACCGAAGAAGCTGATTTAACGCGATATAAATACAACGAATGGGTCAGACTGACAAATTCACTCCAAGGTACCTATATTATTTTCTTATGAGGATGTTACCTTCGCATAATTTCTAGACCTGGGCTTCGACTGATTTCGTCGTATCCTACAAATCGTTGTAATGCTATTCATCTAACAATCTATAAAATTAAAGTGATAAATTTCTTATAATCAAAGGTTTTTAAATTGAAAATTTATAGTATCATTTTTTTTTCGTGTGTGTTTATAGTAGCATCAACTGCTAGGTTATCAGCGACTGTTAGGGGAACATTTATCAATTTAGGGGTATCAAATTATGGTCTCTCAAAGATCACATACGTACAAGCCCATACCATGATTCGAATCCGGGACCTTTGGGTTTTGAGGCAACATTGAACTATTTCTAAAAGAGAACTATGCCGACATGTTACTGGTTATGTGAACTATTGTTCGTGAACTAGCGACAGTTCTTCAACAAGCGGCAGTTCACCAACTAAGGAGTTCGTTCGGTTTCAACAATCTAGATGAGAGGTTATTTGGCCATTTTCTTCGTTACGAATTTGAGCTGTCCGTTATTCTTGTCTGTTTCCCTTTATTGAAAGAATGTTTCTTTCTTTTATCGTCACTCAGTCGTCCTGTATGCGAGAATGTTACCGAGTGACACAAACTAATAGTCAGTGGCGGTTGGTGCACATATGCTCACGTGTTGCGGCACATGAATTAATATAGGAATAATTATTTGTTTCGTAATTTTAACGAATTTAACAGAAATAAAATTTTTTGAGTTTGAATTTCGGCTTCGATTTTGAAGGCTTTGAATTGTTTGTCTGCTTGCGCGCTCCCTATCACTAAAGCAGCATACGCTTTGTGCTATCGCGGGATGTAGCACATGATTCCTGTGCTTCCTTTAACCCTCTGCCCAACCCGAAAAGCTCCACGAACTAACACTATATGTGCTACTAAAGAGCAACGTCGTGTTGACATCAGTTTTAAATGGTTTTGATGAGTTAATGAGAAGATTGATGTTCAGGACTTGTGATTTATTTGAATTAATCAAAGGTCACTTAAAAGAAAAAAAAATTTAAGGGGCATCATTTCGATGACTTTTATAACTCATAATTACCACATGATCCTGTATACAATATTGACACAATAGTGGCTTGTTCCTAAAATTAACTTTCTTTATTTACAATTTGTACGAAGCAAAACTACTTTCATATTTATATTTTGGTCAATACATTTTTATATTTTTACGCTTTTAAAAATTCTTTGGTATTACACGATATGAAGACTAAATTAGAAACGTAGCATATTACGGGCCGTGAAGTATTATCAACGCTTTAACTGTTGTAGTATTATTAATATCTGACGTAATTATTCCTCGTAAAAATGGTTGCTTGAGGTGAAGTAGCACATAACTTTGAAAAATCACGAGCCACCACGACTTTTAGTAATACTGTATTCATGGAACAGATAAAGGCAAATTATATCATTATATCCTTTTATCCGGGGTACCCAAAAGAAAACTTTCATTTCAAGCTGACCACAATATTTAATTTAAATACCTGCGCATGGCTGAGATCACCAACACAACTAAAATATTTCCCGGTCATATTCCCCTTTCTTTTGTGACTACTGCAATCGAATTTGGGTATGAGTTGGAAAAATAAATACTTTTACAATTTACAAAAACGAATAAAACCACACAACGTTTCTTCTGGCCTTGTAGCTTACGTCAGCAAATACTTTACTATTGATTTCGTCACTTGGGTTGTGCTGAGTGTCGTTATAGTGGACCTGACCACACGTTTGTCATCACCTGACTACTCTACAAGGCTAGCAGAAACGTTGCGTGTTATATATTTGATCACTAATTTAGCTCTGGAATTCGGCTGCTTCATTTTCATATTTTGTAGACTTTGAATATAGATATTTATATTTTAAGAAACAGTTTACTTTGCTGCCTGAGTGACAAGTTGGTCTCATAGCCTGCATGCTAATCAACCAAATTTGTGACACTCATAAAGACATATTCTCGAACAATAGATGGTAATAGAGTTTCGTATGAAGTGAAGTGAAATGTATTTTTTCGTTATTACGATTAATGAAACAAATTAGCTCATAGCAGTAATAAAGAATAATTGAAACTGACTGACGGATAATACATAAAATCAACAGGAGATATTACGTTGGATACATCTTATTTACAAATGATTAGCTCTTCATCATTTCGAATAAATAAATATAATACATATGTATTTCACAATGTTAATTGGGACTTCCAATGATGAAAAATAAAATGAGACCTCAATGAATGATTGAGATTTTAATCTGAAATTTCGTCAAAGATCTTGAATATTGAGACACTAAAATTATGTTAAATTGAACATTTTCTGACTCTTTTGCATTATATATGTATTTATTTATTATAGTTCCTAATATTATATAAACTTTATGTAAATTATATTTATTGATATCCTTTTTATATTTATGTCAGCATTTCATAGTTTTATATATTCTGCTATTTATAAAAGTATAGTTTCTTTCCTTATGAGGACTGCATGTATTTATTTTTCAAAATACGTAAATATTATTAATACAATTTTACATGACTGTGGTGTTTGGCTTCGTCTACACCAACAAAATATTATTGTAACAAGGAATTGTTAAATAATAATAAAAAAGTGTATTTAATTTGAATATATATTCCATTCAATTACGATATTACATTATCAAATTTCCAAAAGAAATCTAACTCAAATTAAATTTTAGTGAAAAAGATATAAATTTACGAATATCAAATTGGCTCAGTCGGTAAAGCAAAAAAAAAGAATCTACGCAGCTTCTAAATGGCTGCTCCCGGGAACGTGGGTGACGAACGATATAGTTGAAATTTAAAAATCGCGAATCAAACCAGAATGGCTTAAGTGGAAAAGCCGGGTAAAAATGCCGTTACCAGATGTTAACAAGGGCCTGGTGTCGTCGTTCCTGGTTTGCCGTGCCGGATGTTCCTTCGCTGAACACGTCTCCTCTAGCGTCTCTTCTTCAGCTTAAATCTCTATCAAATGTTATCTTTTTGTTTTCCGTACTACAAATGAATCTTCTTTCTTGAACATGCCGAAATTAACTTTTACGCAGGCCGAAATTAACTTTGACGCCTGTTCAGCCACTGCTCTTCCATTTCCGACCTTCTCAGGACCGCTCCTGGGACCAAGTGTCGAACACAATGCACCCCAGGCAATAAATAATGTTGTAAACGGCGACGTTTCCCGCCCACTCGGCCTCACCAAACCACCCTCGTTTTCCGTCCTGTGTACGCAAATAACAAAAACTAAATTATTTTCGCTTTAGCCGATGAATGTAAGGGTCATGAATCACCACATGACTTAACTTTTGAACCTAACCCGTCTGCTAAAGTAGGCTAATCAATGGATTGACGTACCTCCATGTCTACATGTTAATTATGTACACTATTTTAATTTTGTATTCATTATTTTAATATTGTATATACTGGATCGTTTATTGTACAAACTGATAATCATTATGATAAAAGTTTTTTATAAGAATAAAAAGTGACAAATTACAATTACTTTTATGAATTTAAAATACAAAACCAGTTTTTTTATTTTGCTTTGATATGAACAGCTTACTTTATAAAATACTATTTTAGGAAGGTTGTTAGTGAAATTTGTGAAATGTTTCTTGTCAGATGTGGAGTTGCCGAGAGTCGAGAGAAATTCCAGACACTGTCATATTGTGACGGACGTGCAGCTGCCATTCAAGAACCTGCCCCAAAAAAAACCTGGAGAGAAGAAATAAACGCACGGCCTTTACCAGCTTCCATTTCCACCGTCATAAAGACGAACAAAGAATGTTGACTTGATAGACTTTATAATTCCTTCCTCGCACTTGTTTACCAGTCGAGTGAGCCTGCCTGCCATCGTCTTGTGAGGCAGAACTGGAGGCCGCGGGTGATGCATGTGCTTTAATGAGCTACCCATGCCAGTTTGCCACATTAATCAGGAAAAATAAAGATATATAGACCCACGCCGAACGGGCCAAGTAATTATGTACATCTGATTTTCACGGTTTAAAGATGACTGAGACCGGTGAAGTTTTTGAACACTTGCCACAATCAGATTTGTGATCTCTCGATTCAGGTCACAAACTGAGTAACTGTTAGGCTTTACAATTCAGACAGTCCTACATGGAATGTGATTAACTTGGAATGCTGTTTGGTGCGATTGTCCCCCATAAATGAATACGTAACCGAGGCACAAGAATATAGCAAAGTTAGTTTGTGTATCGTAAATAGTTCAATTTCCACGTTATGGCTTTCTTGCAAATAATTAATTTTCTTATAGTTTAATAACAAAATGCTGCCCCCTCTGTGGTCTAATAGATAGCGTCACTGAGGTCCTAGGTGAACTGGCTTTCACGTTCCCTAACTTAGTGAACTGGACTAAGCAGCAAATCAGTTACCCAATTAGATAGTCGCTAATGATCTTTAATGTTGGTGAGACTATAAAACACAGAATTAAAAATAATAATAAAGAAATGTTCATCTTGAGAGGGCTAATGAAGTCTTCACCGTGATAAAAATGAATTTAACGTTGTATTTTAATAAGCAAAAACAACATTTAATACAATTATTTTTGATGGCAATTACAAAAACATCTAAGTAATATTTTTAAAATCAAATATAATTATCGGGTTTTAACCCGTGTCAAAGTTTGTTTACATGACGTTTCGACTGCAAGCTCAGCCATCGTCGTCAGGTAGACTGTGTACCTGACGACGATGGCGGAACTTGCTGTCGAAACGTTGTGTAAACAAACTTTGACCCGGGTTGAAACCCGATAATTATATTTGAATCAAATTCATCGGGAAAGTCTTTGCTCTTTAATATTTTTAAACCTTGACAGTTGCAACTACAACTATTTTAGTTCCACTCTACATTAGAGTTACAAACAAAGGTAAAAAAAATCTGTGGAAATGCGAACAATAAAAACAATTATATGGCATGTAAAATATATTAGTCTCTGCAATATTCAGTGGCTTGATTGGAACGACAAGTAAGATATTCTGCAATAATGCTTCAGTTTTCGTCTCTCATTGCATTATTTAATTCCTACTATAGCTTGGAAAACTGAATGGGTAATATTGTTCTACGCGTGGAGAACAGACAGTAAGTTTTCTTTCTGAGCACAGAACGGTTCTAAGTGAAAGCCCAATAGAATACTTAGAAATTTAACCTTGTAGATGCTGTAATTGCCTTCGCAAGAAGAGTAGAACATTCGCGGCGACGGGGGTTAAGAAGTGGTGCTCGGTGGCTTACCTCAAAGTGGCCACCGGGGAGCCACAGTTGAACTTAGTCCTACGTTCGCAAGCTTTCCTACGTCATTCCGAGGCTAATGTCTGGAAGCCGCCCTCCCCATCTCCCTTTCCCTCCCTTAACCCTCGATCTCGTCACGCCGGGTCAAGAGGACATCTGGCGCGCTATTCCCTTGAATTACCAGAGGCTACTCAATTATGAGATTATTGGTAATAAGGTATTTGGCAATCAAAATGCCGACTTATTTTACGATTAGAGACATAACTGGAGAATTTTTATTGCACATCATGGTAAAGTGGGAGGAATCGATCACGAAAGGGCCACTAAACGTGACGTTGGCAAGCAATAAAAAAAGCAAGGAACATGTAATTTATTTATTGTTTGTTATGGAATATTATTTTTTTATTACTAACTTAGTAACGCACAATTACTTTTATAATATATAATCTTAAATTTTTTGCATAAAAGTTCGTACATCAAAATCTTATCCTTAAGAAACGTTAATAATTAAGAAATTTAGAAAACACAAATTTGATATTCTTATCATTATTTCACGGATAATTTTCTTCAAAATGCTTTACCGCAAACACATATTCCAATGCAGATGTTATAGAAGTAACTCATAAATTAAATTTATCAATTACGTCATCGTTATCAGTACTGTTATTAAATAATGAAATAAAATTTATAAAATAAACAGCCTAATTAGTCAAATATAAAATTAATTTTAATGAGAAAAATTTAGAACATAGTAATGAAAATTCACGATGTGTCGTTTCTTTCATTGCAAACTCTTTAGGTGGTTAATAAATTATCAAAAATCTAAAAATAGAAAGAAAACAGATAATTAGCATGCAGATATAACATCATTTTGTTAAAATTTATGAAAAATTACTTAATTTATTTAATTAGATATAAAAAGATAAAAATTTTCAAGGTGTTGCCAAAATTTCTGCTACAAACGTACTGCTGTTAAACGTATTGTTTATGTTCAAATACTGTTATGGTATTCAGTCCTTAAACTGGTCTGATGCGACCCTCCATGCTGACCTAACCTGCGAAAGCTTTTTCATATGTACATAGCCACCACATCCCAGATCCTCCGTAATGTTCTTAGTCTCCCTCTTCTGTTGTTATACCCACACACTTCCCTTTAATGCTAATTTTACAGGACCCTCATGTCTCAAACAGTAGCCTATTAATCTATCCCTTCTCTTGGTCAACGTCCTCCATGTTGTTCTATCTTCCCCTATTCTGCTTCGAACTTCCTCGTTAGTTACTCTGTCCACCCATCTGACTTTCAGCTTTTTTTTCTATATTACCACATTTCAAAAGCTTCTATTCTTTTCCTTTCTGCAACTCCCACCCTTCACGTTTCGTTCCAATACTAACAATCAGAAAATTTACCACATTCCAAATAATAAGGAACAAATTTTTTTATTTCAATTATTTGTATAATTTTTTACATTAATTGCCTGCGGAGTCTGTCCTGTTTTAAAAAAAGAGAGAAAAGTGTATTGGGGGCCATTTACCTTATTAAACCGATTATTAAATGTACTTGCTGCTGCTGAAGGATTGAAATTAGCACAATAAATAAGTTGAATAAAATACTATTTAATGTATTGACATAAAAAAACAATTTATCCATTTTTATGAAATATAAAGTTAATTAGTAAATGCAATTATATTAAAGCGAGTGGCACTCCGCTTACCACAAAGTGGCTCTCGCGGCAAAACAAATTGCCCACCCTATGACTGTTCAATACTTGAAAAATATTTATATAACACTACGTAAATATGTAAGAACTTTAAGCGTGAGCCTTCCCTTTTTTCTGCTCATTGCTGAATTCATCGCACAGATATATGTTGTGAAAATTATAGATTTTAGTAACAGGCAAACAATTTCTCATTATTCATCGGTTCTCAATATGAAGCACAAAAGCGAGTGAATTCCAAAAAGCGCACTTCAAAAGGCTAATTTAATGATGTAATTTATGTTCTCGTTGCTACTTTTTATCTTATTAGTATCCGTATATTTTGTAATGAGCGGACAGACCCATTACGGTTTTTTTATTTTAGAGACGAAATGAGTTCTGACGTGATCCGTGCACATGACCCGGGTTTTGCGACCGATATAATGAGCGCCGTTATTAATCTCGTAAGAGCTGTAGCTATTGCCAGACAAGCAAAAGGGGAAAAAGCTCACATAAAGCCTAACGAGCTCCGACTGTACTGTACCTCGGAACCTGATACGCTGGGACAGAAGTCAACCACACACTCGAATAATACATAACACGGAGACCGCCTCAACAATATCGCTGCCGAGGCCACGAATCTCACAAGCGCTTTAATCTTTTGTGCCAGTGAGAAGTCCGTTGCCAAATCTGAACCGTTCTCTTAGAAACAAAAAACGGTAAAAATATTATGAGGTAATCAAAACAGAAATTAAAAAAATTGTTACGTGACACACATGTTCTTTTCAATAAATTAAATATTCTGTGTGATTCTTGTATTCATTTTGCGATCCATACCATTTTCAATTACAGTACCGACATACTATCTTAACTTCTAGGAAATAACTCAACTAAATTAATTTTAATAAGTTTATAAGAAGAGAAATCTCTCTCTCTCCCGAAAGTTCAGCTCCCGTGAAAGGCAACAGAAACTTAAGCAGCCTCGTCAGGAAGTTACTCGAATTTTCGTTGATGTCTGCGTAAAGTTGATCTGAAATTCACTTTTGATTTCAACTTTCAAAGTTTTGCCCATCAAGTTTTTCATAAATTAGTTTCTGCTCGCAATTAAATAATTTCTTTCCCTTATGTATATTAATAACGGTAATAGTTTTTACTGGACCACATATAATAATATTGTGTGCGTAAACATTACGCGTAACAGAAGTTAACCGTATGGTAATTAAAAATAAATTATTTTTCTGTGGCGAAAGAAGGAAACTTTCAGATATTAATCTATAACTCTTATTACCCAGATACATTTAACCTATAGTAGATAACAGTCAACTCAAAAACATTATTAATTTTAAAATAGTAAATAAAATTTAATACAGTTACTAATAATTTATTAACACAGTCTAATGCGGGGATTACGATCTATAGTAAGATCATAAGTAGCCTAAAGATCATGCAATATAATATACTCATTTCACTTCATATTTTAGCATTATAACTGGCCTTATTATTCTTGTATTAAAAGTAACAAGAATATTTGCGTGTCTTTCTAAAGAATTAGACGTGCTTGATCACAGAATTTTACTGGATAAACTAGAGTTCCACAGAATTAGGAGAAATGCTCCCTTACTTATGAAATCATATTGAACTCATCCAGTCTCCACAGCGACGGCAGGGCTTATGACTGGTTGAAATAACTTGCGGAGTCCCTTAGAGATCAATTCTAGGACCTCCGGTTTTTCTTTTGTTCATACATGACGTTTCAGATTGCATCAAATCTATAGAATCAGAACTTTACACTGATGACTCGAACTTATTAGTAAATGCTAGGGGTGACGACAAAACGCATAAAAATAAAGCTTTAAGTTGGGGCTTCGTTTCGTTTGTTACCCTTTTATATTATTAATGAATAAGTACACACTTTAATTAAAAAACTGTATATATTACAAGTTTCAGTGCGTCCATGCATGTTACAGCTATAGGCATCCAAACTACTGGTCTGATTTTGACCAAATATGGCACACGTATTCTTCAGGACCCGAAACTGCCCAAGATTTTTAAATATACTGAACTTATATATGTGAAAAACGTGAAAATTGTCAGAAACCTTCGTTTAGCCCATTTTTGAAGGTTTTTTCGGTGAGGTTTTACTTCTGTCAAAGTCCGTACTAAACATGAAGCAACGAGTAAGGGCTTATTCTCTTTGTTTCGTGTTAAATCCAGATCTATCAGCAGGTAATTAAAGGTTGACCAACACCATCACCCTTGAGCTACAACACAATAAAAATTCAATTTTGGAACCCCTTCCATTTTAGATCCCTGTAGTTAAAAAACTGAGGATTTTAGAAAAATTCTGAGGATGCATAGTCAATTGGAAGTTCGATTCCTTACAATTTTGGTCATATGACTCTTTCTTCTGAGACCACCGGTAATGGGTCAAAATGACACCTGTATGTGAAATACTGCCATTTTGTCAATTTTCGCCATTCGCTCAACATAGGACTGAAAATAGGCTGGATTTGACAACAGAAATAGACTGTAGTGTTCCATCTAGTACTGTAATAAACTAATCTTGAATTACATTCCTACTTTATTATTTAAGTGAACCAGAGCAACGCCGAGTACTTCAGTTAAAGTGTTGCTAAAATTTCATAGACGTTATATTAATTTCAGATATTAAACTATACCTCTTATTACCCAGATACCATTTAATCTATAGTACATAATAGTCAACTCAATAACATTATTAATTTGAAAATAGTAAATAAAATTTAATAGTCACTAATATTTTATTAACACAGTCTAATGTGTGAGGTGATTGAAGAAATAGTTTATATTTTCCAAGTAAACGTAAATATTTCAACTACGGATATTAATAAATATCTGTTATTCACACTTGACCACTCAAACTCGTAAACTCAACTGTTCTAAAAGATGCTACAGTTACCATACGTAACATCCTTACAAGTTGGACAATGACGTTAACATTCCAGAATAATCGTCTTTGAATTTCCAGGGAAGCCAAAAGCGACTCAAGATTTGTGTGATCGCGACTCAATTCCACGTAGTTGAACTTTGCCTCATTAAACGCATTCACCCCACAATGCAAGCGAAATTATTACATGAAGGTTACAGGAAAGCTCGCCAGGATCTGTGTAATGAATTTATGTAATAAAGGAAGCAGATACGCAGAGGTAACTGGGGAGAGATTAGGGCTGTTCCACCTCCGAGGTAGGTTATCCCGTCTATAGCTAATGAAAATACTTCGCTTTCCCCGGCGGAGAGCTTTAAGCTCGATTACTTTTCGGTTTAATTGTTCGTTTAACAACAATTGTTAGACTTTATAGGTCTTACTTAAAAGCTCCCAGAGTACAAGTTATTTACTAGCAGCAAAGACTTTTGCTTTTCTCCCAATATTAGAGTGAAGAAACTGATATGCATTATTGAATGTTGTCGGAATAAATTGTTATTCTAATTACGTCACGTGTTTTGTCGTGCTAAAATATTTTAACAGAAAGCAATTAAGCCAGAATCAATATAAACACTTTATCTATACTTACTGAATGAAATACTTTATTCGTCATTAATGTTGCAAATGAAAAAACCTTCTGGGGTACGGTATTATTAATTATAATAGTTTGTGGCAACTCATGACACACAATTAATGAATCCCAAAAACCTATAGAGAATTAATCGAATTAATTAATGAAAAGGCAATATTACTCCTATATATAAAATGTTTGAATTTTTTCCGAAGGAAAGAAACAATGTTTAGAATAAACAGTTATGGCACTTTATGGTTACTTTAAGTAATAATAGATTATTTGGAGCTACACAACTTAAGTTTAGAAGATCATACGAAAATATAAAACCGGTGTTTGCCAAGGCATGAGTCGTGGCGAGTTTTTCGAGTAGATCGCTACGGAATGTATTCACCTTGAAGGAGACAGATCAATCATTGTGTCAGAAGACGGAACCTGTAATAAATAATTAAAGACTTCGTAACCAGCCATTAACACTTTATATGCATGCTCTGAATAGTAATAGATGTCACCGAAAAAAGTCGTTTCCCAACTATTCAGTTTTTAATTATATTTCCTGACACACCCTCACGCCACGCAAAAACACATACACAAATATATATGTATATATAACCATTTACAAAAGGCCAAACCCAGTCCTTTATGTCCAAAGTAAATTCTCAATTACATTTATACGATTTCTTGATCCGTCAGTATTGAAATCTTCAAATGCAACTTTTGAAGTCCGAAAAGTCAGCCATTAAATTAAAGAAAGCAATCTATATACATAATCAAATGCGTGCAGCCGAATTAAAGTTCACTATATGAAATAAATCAGTGAATACAATAAAAAAACGTGGATTTGATAATTGACAATTCCAATTATAATTTACAATATTGACGGAGTTATAAAAATCATTATTCGACTGTTTAAATATCAAATATATTATTGTTACTTTATAAAATTAATGTAATTAAAATATATGTTTTACAAACTTTGACTAATTTTTTCTAAAAATGAAACCCGTAATTGGCTATAAGCACCCAAAATAAGCCGATTAGTGGGGGCTTATGCGGTTTCAGGGGGCCGTTACATTCCAACAGACAAAGCCCGAATACTAAATACGAACATGTTGTCTTGAAACACCCGTGTTGCCTTGGCAACTAGTTATTCGATTTTAAACTGCGGTTACGAGGGAATGAATGTGCAAACTGAAGATTGCCGTCTGTACGGGGAACTACTCACACAATATAATATTCTTTTCTTACAAATAAATTGTCGTAAATATTTTTAAAAATCTGTCAAAAATTGAAAACATTGGTGGTGAAGTAACATTATCAGCAATATAGAAACTGCTAGGACGCTTTTCTGTGACAAAAAGGAAATTTATGCAATTCGTCCGGCAATTTCGGAACCATTTCCAGGATTGTGTTGCGCTCTCAATGTGCTTCAGCTCGAACTTTGTTGTTACAAATCGATTGGTCGCCTTATTTCCATTTGCAGTTGAATATAAGTGTTTCTCTTCGATACACCAGAAAATGTTTCAATTGGAAAGTGACTACTGCGTTAACGCGTGGATATTTACGCGCGATCCTGAAAGTCAAAGAGCAACCCACAAGTCAAAAAGCACCATCTTTCTAAGAGCAAAAGAGATACCGCATGAGTTCTTTTATCGATTCATTGATATACAGGATATCACTATAGCAGAATAGGTACCCAAGTAATCAGAACAGTGTTATAAACTAGTGCAGGTGCAAGTCAGGAAGAAGTTCCCGCATTGTGACACCAGGAAAATTATGCAAATGTTTGCCAGTAAAATCATCAAATACAAGAATGAAAAATGTTCAACGGGACCAGAAATCGAACCCGAGTACCTTAGTACGCTATTGCTCTATCACTTAAGTGATGATTCGATTCACAGTTTCATCTTATATTATTCATCTCATATTACTCAATATTTACCTTTATAAAATTATTTGCCGTTAACATTGATCTACATAATTTGCAGAGGTCCCGGGGACGATTCCTGTTCCCCCGAATATTCTCCATTTTTGTACAGGATTGATATATCACCAGCTTCATAGCTAAGCTAATGGAATTAACATTAATATGTTGGACATGAAATTTTTGAATATCCTATCTATTGATATCATTTAGAAAGGTGCAATTTCTTCATCTTCTCTAAATCAAATCGGTGCTAAAGAGGACAGTGGAAGAAGTACAGAGTGAGTAAGCGACGCATGAAATTGTGGTACACGCTGAAATTTGAAGATGTATCTATGGGCGTCCGTTGTTGTTGGCACGCTCGTCGTTACGATGAATAGAACGACATTTCCTTCTTTAATTCAGCCGCAATACAGGGGTTATTGATGTGCATTTTGTTTCGAGGTAACTCCACAAGAAAACGTTACATGGCCTAAGTTGTTGACTGGCCGCCACGCTCAAACGATCTTCTTCTTGTGGGGCTACCTAAAAAAAATTAATTCTAAATCGAAAAAGCATGTAATGCGATTAAATTAATGGATGTCATTGAGCGAAATTTCGTGTTATACCTTCGTAACTGGGAGGAAAGTGATGACAAACTTCTCGTAGAAGAATGACGATTGTGTCAACAACAATGGACGATGTCTTTCACAAATAGATAATTTCTATAAAAAGAAATAACAGATGAGATGTAAACTGCTATTTATTGTTTACATTTTGAAGTAACAACAGTTGATACATTTTAAAATTTCACCGCGTACTTCAAAAACAATCAGCTGGTTCACCCTGGACAAATTAAAACGGTGGTGCTTGTGAATAATCTCATAGATATATAGAAATTTTTTGAGTGGTTGAAAAACTTGAATATACGGGGGGGGGGGAATTAATAAATAATTAAATAATTTTAATAAAAACAAGAAAACATATTTACATTAAGAATTACAAATTTTAATGTTTGGATATTTATGCCGGCACTTCTTTCGTCAACAAAATAACTACATATATATTTACAAAAATGATTTACATTAATTTTTTAAAACTAACAATTTTAACTCTAACCTCAGGGTCGCATTTATCGGCCTTCTCATGGAGATGGCAGAAAACAGAAACTAAGCAAAAGAGTCACAGGGATAATTAGCGTGTCGGCTTCCTGCAGGTTCCAACTTCTTTCTGCTTCATCCTCCCTCCAGATCATAACTACCGAACTCCAATTTTTCCTTTTTCAGGAAGAATTTCCAACACTCTTGCCGCAATTCCAACCACAGTCATGAGCGAGAAGTTTAGCGTAGGCTAGTTCCACGCGGAATTTCTCACTCCTCTCGTAACATGTGTCCAAACTATCTCAATTCTCCTTCAAAAATGTCTCCGCCAGCCTTTTCAATACTTCCCCCACTTCTTTAGTTTATATCACCAAAGTGCCAGGGATGGATATCCACCAATAACATTTATGGTGATAATTGGGGAAATACACCACCCAACGTCACCAAATTCTTACAAAGATTGGGAAATTCCCAAACCGCATCGCGGTGTCTCGGTTTTATGGTCCCTGGCTCAACTGCTGTCTCTCGTTCTTTTGACTCCATGCCGCCAATGCCCGAGCAGATTTGTTCGTTACAGACACAAGACTAATACATTGAAGGTAAACACTAGTATATCAACGTATTACGCCTGATTATTATTTTCGTCTCCCTTAAATATCCAGAGCATCGTTGAATTACCCGGACGTTGATCATGAATTTGTGAACTTTAGCAAAAATACTCATTTCCTGTGTCATCTTCCTTCAAACAAAGGAACTGGTTTCAATTAGCACTCCTTGGCAATGATATTTTCTCGTTCATCAAGTGAATAGACACTGTAGTACATGACAGTGAATTTATAAGTATACTGGAGTGCTGCTGTAGATAAAAATTATACTGAAAAAATTCATTGTTACAGTGACTTTCAGACGTCGTTAAACTGTCTTTCAAAGAGAAGCTTTTCAGGAGCTCGCAGTTAATCCTTAGATGGGATACGTCAGTTGAGGAGACCAGTGGCGTCAGGTCGGAAGGGGAACTGTGGACGAAGTTGAAATGAATGGACAAAATATAATTTATAGCTTTTGTTACAAGTCGGTCCAAGTTCTCTTATCCCCTTCCCGAAAGGCCCTCTTATTTCCATTATGGTAATAAGGTCAGAGTAAGGCCATATAAGGGTCCGTGGCTCCATTATACACATCCCAGCGGACACCTCAGCCACACATCTGACTCCCAAATGACACGGCGACGGGGGAGTCTGGAAGTAGCACACTGAAAATGCATTATTGAGAATCTGATACCCTCGGAGGGTGGTAGCGTTCCAAAGCAAACAGGCGTACCTGCCCACGCCTCGTTCTGTTCGGACAGACGCTCGCTCATTCCGGCAAATTGCTACATGCGTCGTCACGGACCAATTAAGGCTACCCAACCTACGGGCAGTCTACAAAATAATCTCGTTCCAATCGTTCGTTCCTAAGCGACCGCGGCCAGAAGGTAGGACAAGCTGGAGACGCTAACTTACCTTAAGTTACGAGACCAGGAGGCCAATACAGCCTCCAGCCTTTAATTTGCATTTCTTTCGTGGGAGAGAGAGTAATAATTGAATCTGGAAAGAAAAGAATAAGAGATATGAAAAAAATATAACGAGTTTGGTGCTGTAACCATGGAACTATTTTTAGTGTTATGTTACTCCGTTGAGGTGTTCGACTTACGAAGCGCGGAGTTACAACTCGATTGGTCGAAGAGGTGCGAGCGTAAAATTAAAATGACAAAGAAATAAAATTATTTAATCAGCAAATAAAGTCAGGAATTTTGAATTGTATGCAATGAAACTTCAGAATTACATCACAGGAAAGTACTTTAAAAGGAGAATAACTTTCCTACCCAACTTTGGGACCTCATCATGTGCTATATTAATAAAAACGAGTCCTAAATAAATGTATTGAATAAATTACACGTAATAAATAGTAATAAAATGTCTTGTTGAAAATAAAAACGTTAATAATGGTTTTGGAAATTACCAAACTGAAGTCCTATAACATAATGTTTCATGATATGAGGAAAAATATGCATTTTCCTGTGAATAACTTAGAATTGCTTTTTTGTTACTCATTAAGACCTGTTATACATGTTTTTCATGAATTGGCTGAATATTTCTGCTTTTTCAATTATTTTTGTTTGGGTATCACCGATACGTTCACGTCTTTTGGAATTAACTATTATGAGGCTTCTGTTATAAACGTTGGGTTAAATTTGTGAATGACTTATTGATGTCGTTGAAAGAAACGCCGTTTAATACTTAAAACTTTTAAATAATAGATTTTAATGAGGACGTTGTTTTATTGCCAATATTGATACAAGTTTGGGAAATAAGGATAAAAGCAACATAATCAGCAGCCTCCCTCGTACCAGACAAGACATCGTCATCAATTAACAACAAATAGAAAGTGCTGCTCAATAAGTGTGTCCGCTACAATGGTGTATACTAATAAATAAAATTGAGGTGTCTGACTGACTGTCTGTCCGTATGTTTTTCTCGAATAGGCTTCGAAACGGCTCAACGGACTTCGATAAAAATTTGAGGGTTTAAAAAAAGGAGATTTAATTTAAAGATTCAGGCATATTTAATTTCGATATATTGCAGAAGATATTCATATAATATGTATATAAATAAAAACATTAATTCTACGGAAAGTTTTCATCCAATTGCGCGCGAAAGCCAGCGTGTAAACCAACTGCGAGTTATAAGTCCTATTACGCGTTCCTATATCATTCATCCCACTTACTATCTATTGTTGCAGTAGTCTCAGAAAAAATAAACTTTGGGACGCATACAAAAATTGATAAATTGGCTTTATTCTCGCGACTGTAAAAAGGAAACTATCAAGTTTGGTGTAATGCGAGTCGCTGTGTTACATTATCACATTTAATATGCGATTTAAGTAAAAATTTAACCAGTAAGTGGGGAACATTTTTTATTGTTAGAATACTGAAAATTTATTTATTCCTGATATTGTACTAGGGTATTTTGGACACTCGAGATACTGGGAGTGTATTTGAGGTTGATATTGTGACGTTTTCAATGTCGGTTTAGTTATGTGTTGACCAGGAATTAAATAATGTACCGGGATAATATAAATACATACCCAAGCAACACCGGGTCCCAAGCTAGTTATAAAAAAATTCGCAAATTCATTCTGGAAATGTGCAGTCACAACCCCCTCCCTCAGTTCTAGAATGGTATACAATGAATTTATAATCACTTCAGGTTAATTTTGTTATTCAAATTGTAATAAAAATATTATCTCACAAAAATCAAACAGAACTATGTTTTAATAAATAAATATGACTATTAACTTTAAATAAATAAAAAGTACAACAAATTGGCTGTATTTTTTATTTATTTAAAATTACCCTTATTATGGATTTATGTGTAAGTATGATGGTTTTAGCGTAGCGTTGCGTCAGATGCCAGAAATCAAGCACGCGTTGTTCTGAGCTGCAGTTTGACAACCTCCGGTCCAAACCGTTCGTTTTATCGATTCGTATTTTAATGAAAGCCGCTCCGAATTGAAAGACCCGTAGCTACGAAACGCATTCTCCTCCCCGACCATTAAATGCGAGGCCTTTTAATAAAAATATATTGTTCCTGGTGGAGCGAAATCTGATAAATGTTAAGATATATAAACAACAAAGGAAAAAAGAACACGAACTAAAATAGTATATTCATAAATTGGTGAGCACGATACTGAGGTCACAGTGAATAATTATGTTGCTCACAGGTAGCTGAACACAATCACTTGATGTCACCAATGGCGATTTACAGATTCCATAAGCTCGAAATGCTCAACACAGAAATTGAAAAATAACACGATATGACGCCAAATTGACGTATCTAAAATAGATCTCTTTGTGCTGTCAGGGCGGATTGACGATGACAATTCCGTGAAAGAACTACTACATGTCGTCCCCGTGCGAGACATTTACGGGCCCAGCTGGGGGCGTCTCCAGACGTATATCGCGGCCATCAGCTCGAAACTGGAAACCCCACAACAACATTGCCTTATTTATAACCCCAAATAGTCCCAAACCGTTCATTCAGGACACTTAACCTACCGTTCCGTTTAACAAAAGGTATATAAGCGGAAAGTATTGAGATTTTTGATTAATTAAATTTTGCAATATATTCTCAAAAATTCACCTTTCGCAATGTAGAAACTTCTAGGATCTCTTTATTAAAAATTAAAAGACGTTTGTAAAAATGCAGCAAATTTGTACGTCATGGCCAAAAAATAGATGAGCAATTGAGTTGAAAATTATTAAACTTAATGTTTAACAATTTTTGTAATATTATGAAAAAAATAACTTCATAAAAATATAAAACATGTCCATTCTATTACCTACTTAAACTAATATCAATATAACTTAAAACAACGAATTTAGATCTTTGATGAATTTTTACTCACAAATTTCCCGTTCTTCCCCACCCCCCCGGGGGCAGAGCGGGATAGGATGTATTGTATTTACAATTAGTGCAATGAAATTTAATTTAATTTAATTTAAGAAAAATCTAAACACCTTTTTTGTTTCATTTGTTATACTTATTTATCGTACACTTGATCGCTTTGTTCAATTTTTCTTTTCACAAAGAGTTTTTTATTTGCAACTGCACAGTCTTTGCTGACATTTTTTCCCCTTTCCCGTTCCTTTTCTTTCTTAATCTATTCTTTTTGTGTACAGCATCCTGTAACTCATTCTTATACGCTCAGTCTGCCAGCTTTCCTTTTTTCTGAGGCGCACATAACATTTTGCTTTATACAATAGTATCCCGTACCGCCCCGCTTGCTAGACTCCGTTTAAGAACTTTTACCAAGCCTTAATACAAGTAGATTTAAACCTCATACGTAACTTATGTGCAGCTAGTTCGTGAATAATAATAGCATTAAAAATTTAAAATCGAGGAGTTTTGTGAATTACCTTCTATCGAAAGGCTGCAAAAATGATAAATTCACAGATGAAAAACGCGAAAACAATAAGTTTATTCACAAGGCGCAGTCACAAGTTGGTCAAGTCCGCTGCCAGGACTTTTTTCTTTGACCAGTTACAATGTTCCACCCCTATTTACTAAACTCCAACACTATCCAGTAAAAAATAAGGTACCCCGCTATCCCGTTACACCCAGAATTCAACTATAGGAGACAGAAAGAAAACATACATTTTATATCTCTTATAGGATCTCGGCAGATGGGACCATGAGTTAAAAATTAGATATAGAAGACAAAACAGAATATGTGCGTAAATTTTAATTCATTCGCAGGGCGGGAAACTAATGTAAAAATGGATCTGTTTTAGTGTTTGGAAAACTGATTTTCCGATTGAAATCTGGTTTTATTAACGTACAGTTAAAGTATTGACTGAACTGAAATGGCTTCCCTTCAAAAATGAAATTTATACATCGAAATGAAGTGTTTCCTTCCGATAATGAAGTAAATATACAAAGCCATTAATCGGTTTTTAAAGTTTCAAAACAAAGTTAAGTGCATTCTCAACCCCAGTGCATACACGTCTCAAAATCGGTGAAGGTGACTCGCCATGTGAGAACTATGGAAAAACCAGAGTATGAGGAATTCCCAAAATAGTCAGGAGAGCTCCGCTCTCAATCTGGATGGGGAGAAATGCCTGCGAGAGAAAACTCGCACACGCATCCCTCTTCGCATAACGCCCAGCTTCACTGAGTGTCATCTACAACGGCTGCGTGAAACAGGTACTTTCGAAGCTAGGATGGATGACTGTAGTGTTCCAAGGACGCGTCGCTTCTTGAATTATTAACTTATTTTGCATCCGAATGGTACATTTCCTTATCAAAAGTTTATGTACTAAGTCCATTACAACCTCTAAAAGTCTGCAATGGTATGCTTACAGATTTTTTTATAAATACTAAACAACTCTTTTATCTTTTAATTTGAAAGTTTAGAGTCGCGTCAACCTTAAGGTCATTGGCGACTTACACAGTTACAAAATTATAACCAGATGATAAATAAACACAATTGTTTTACATAAAACGTTCATCCATTAGACTGGAACCAAAATCAAAAAAGGTGAACAGAAGCATAGAGACACAAGATAAATAAAATTATTTTTACATTAAATTAATAAACAATTGTTCCACTTAAGTTTTGAAAGAAATCAGTAAATCAATACATTGTGAGTGGAGTCAAAATTGAAACTATCACTAGGCTAAAGTATAGTACGTTTACATTTATAAGTAATCTCTGTGGTTTAACGAACTGATTGAAATATTTCATCTTTCTTTATAAATTATTCAGGTAGTAAAGCTGATTTGAAGTTAGTTTGGATCACGTTTGCGAACAGAAATACTTTGAAAAACTTGAAAATTGGAGCTGGAGAATGGTTATAATTGGATTGGATAACAGCGGGTGGATAGTAAAAGGAGAAGTCTCTGAATCTTCTTAAATAGAGACAAGTAAGCGAGGGACATTGAAGCACCCAGAATATTTACATACAGCGGTGGTAGAGACAGCAGGGGGTAAAAATTCTAGTGGGAGACGACGGTTAGAATATATAAAGGAAATTAAAGAGATGCTGTCTTTAGTAAGTGTGCAGAGGTGAGGAGGTTGGCATGAAAAAATGAGGGATCAAAGACCAGCAGGAAGTCTGGAGGCCAAACCTATTCGGGAATATCTTTTTTCATTTAATTACTCGAGAAATGTTGGTGTTTATTAATGATTTCCGTGAATAGGTATATGTTTGCCTGTTTCCCCTGGCGACATTTGGATGAAGGGCATGGTCGGGACGAGATACAATCAAGATAATTTGGGAGCCTCGGCCGAAAACAAAGATTGGGCACGCTGCATTCCGCGGGGAGAGACAATGCCACGTGGAGGTGTTAGACAAGACAAAAACGAAGAAAAACACATCGATTACGCATGCGAAGACATGTTCGGAATTAGAACATGTTAATGTGGAAGGCTACACGTGCAGCCGCCTCGATCGCCGGGAGTTATTAAATGCGAAGAAGCCTTGCCAGTAAAAAGAGCGATCTGTGTGCTAAAAGTATTCAGGAGGTAATAAATCCCGCGGTTTAATATCTGCGCTCAGGAATTTTCTTTCATACCGACTCTAGGGAAACGCATTGTCGTGAATCAAAACTAGTCAGGGCCTTCTTGGAGAAGTTTTGATATTATATTCCTCGCAAAAACTTCCATGACAAGATGTACGACCGACGCGTAGATTGCGTGTTCTACTACGAACGTGCTCAAATTAAGTACGCAAATACATATGATTCTAAAAATATATTAAAAGGTAATGATTATACTGCCCCACCAACGAAACCTTTGCCTTCTTCGTAATCGTGATCGATTGCTTCCCAATTTTCACACCGACGATTATATTAGATGATTCATCAGTACAATCTCGGAAAATGAATTAATATCTAATGATATGCTTCGTTTCACATCCTACGCTAATTACTGTTAGCCGGAAAGGATTGCCGAGCAACATCTAAACCAGTCATTAAAAAACTTGGAATATTAACTTTGAACCAGTTCTATTTTTTTTAACTAACGAAGAGAGTCACTAATATAAAACTAGAAATCGACAGACTAACATCGACTTCAACCTTAACGAAAAAGCATTCACACTCCAGAATAAAGATATTTAATAGTTAATAAGCTTATATAAACTAATAATAATTTTAAAAACTTTCGTTTTTCCTTGGCTCTACAGCCCATTCAGCACCTTGGCCTACCGGGTCGACTCCGGAAGTGATACGTGATCACCATATTGATACTCCAGCAGTCTAATCCCAGTCCCCGTGACCATGACAGCACAAACATCCAAGACATGCAAGGATTCGAACCCGAGACCTCTGTGTTGTGAGGCAGCGACTCTAAGCCACCAGACCACGGGAGGTCGTCATATTTAAAATATTTATAAATAAATATTGTTTGGTACAAACTACTCCGATGATGAAATTCTTGATAGGCCTATAAACAATAGATCTGGAATCAAATTACCAAATAATCATAAATTAAATTATCGAAATACTTAATACATATTTTCACGTTTCCGTCTAATATTTCACGTATCACAGTATGTAATAAGCTATAAATAAAGTCGAAAAAGGCAATAGATACTTTGATAATCGATTGAATTTACGCAAATATGTCATTTAGTTAAATTAAATTCCTTAGTTATAATTTGTATTGAACATTTATTACTTAATTTTAAGTATACAGATGTTAAGGATTTTGATGTTAATTCTTTATTTGATCTATTTCCCCACTACACGATAGATCGTGTCGCTATTTTTATAATAAAAATGGATGTACATCCTTGTATTTGTGTATATTGCAGATATAAATTTAAGCCCACAGGTAAATTTCAATAAGTATTGATACACCGGTATAACAACGCTGTGAGAGTTAAAAGTCACTAGCTTTAAGGTGGAACGAATATCAGTTAAAAAATTGTAAAAGTGTCAGCACGCGTAGGTCTGTGACCTCGTCGAGGACCGAGAGAGACGAAAGGAAATATTTCATTGGGACCAATATGGGAGAATTTGTTGGCATTCTGATACTTGCACATTTATCCAATTATATCCTGCAATACGAACACCCGGGAACACGGAAATATGATTAAAAACAACGAATTTTTTTAAATATGCCAATACAATACAATAAAGCACAGCTGTTCTCAATTAATGCAATATATTACGAAAGTCTGCATGCGACCAGTACCATGCTAATTCAAATGAGTTTGTTTTATAATTTAACTATCTGAAGTACTCGACGTTGCTCGAGCTCACGTGAATAATAAAGAATAAATTTAAATAAAGATAAGTTTATTACAGCACTTGAGGGTGCACAATATTCATAGTACGAAAGACATTTCCTTGAGGCAACCCTAGAGTAACCAACAAACGGAATTTCGTTGACATTTTCACATTTTTCACATACATAACTTTTAAAAATTTGAAACTCATTTGTAGCTTCGGGCTCTGAGGAACGCGTGTGCCAAATTTGGTCAAATTCGGACCCGTCGTTTGGACGCCTGTAGCTGTGACATACATACTGACAGACGCACTCAAAAGGAGTTTTAGTAATATAGATTATATTACAATAAAATTTATATTAACCATCTGATTTATTAATAAATAAATCCAAACTTAAATACCGAAACAGTTGAGGATCTAATTGTTTAAAATTTTAACAAAAGAAAATGACAATATAGAAAATAAAGATTTTAATAATGCCCTACAACAAAGTAATAGTTCTGTTGAATACCTTCGCAGGGTCCAACAGCAAAGTACTGTCGCGATGAGAATCACCAACCAATTATTTTTCGTTATGATTATATGAAGAAGAAAAAAACGAACAAGGAATTTTGCTTTGTGTTTGGGAAGCGAAGACTGCTGGCGACATAAAGCCGAGGGGACGCGACAGTGTCGCCCCAGGGATTAAGAAAATTTCCCGCAGACGGATGTTAATAGTCCTTTTCCCAGATATTTTACCCCACCACCTGGATGACCCTAAGGGAGAGGATTGGAAACGAATAGAAGGATTGGGTGAGATATACCACGAGGTAGGCGTTAACACCAAGGCTGGTTGAGAACTGGAGTCAAGGAGGGAGGCGACAACGAGATGAAATGTCTTTTCGATGAAGCAAGGTTAACAGACAGCTCTTGGCAACAGCTTTATGGAGAAGAGACAACTCTCACAACCATACCAACCACCTACATATACCAAATTAACCTGGACATATACCATCGAGCCGATCTCCTGTGGTGTAGTGGCTAGCCTCTAGTTGCTGCCTCACAACCCAGAGGTCCCGGGTTCGAATCTTGGCATGGGCTTGGATGTTTGTGTCGTCTTTGTCGCGAAGACCGGGATTAAGACTTGGAGGATCGATACACTGACCACGTGTCACTCCAAACTCGGAATGTCCGCAGTCGACCGGTAGGTCCAGGCCCTCAATGGGCTGTAGAGCCATGGAGAAAGAGAGAATATATATATATATATATATATATATATACCATTGAGAATGCTAGGCCGCTGAGTCGTGAGCTGCTGAAACGAGGGTAAACGTTAAATTTATACCTCGTATGAGGAGGACGCAACTTCCGCATTCACGTTTACCCAGATCCGAGGATTTCTGCTCTAACTACGAGAAGCGACATCCAGGATCGCTCCAGAACGCCACTAAAACAGGTGTCACTAGCGTGTTAAGTGAATCTGCCAATCTGCTCTGCACGTATCCCGCGCACATAAATCCCCTTGAATTATATACAGTCAAAACTTCGCTTCTTTTCTAACCCCTGAGTGAGTCCAAAGTAAATAAATTGTAAAGAGCCTCGTAATTTTTTTTTATAAATGCCTTCCATTAATTATTAAAATATCTTCTTCTTCTTCCAATGGCTCAACAGCCATCTTGAGGGTCTAGACCTACCGAGGTGGCTGCGGACTGTTGTCTGGCGTGACACATTCCGAATTTGGGGTGATACGTGGTCAGTGTATCAATTCCCTATCAGACTTAATCCCAGTCCTCGCGACCATGACGACACAAACATCCAAGCCCATGCCAGGATTCAAACCCGGGACCCCTTATTTGTGAGGCAAATTAATAAAATATGGTGTTTAAATATTCATTTAAATTAAAATAAGAATAAAACCCCCATTTAATTAAGCCCTGAAAAAAACCGAGGTTACAGTACACTAGTTTCAAATTCCATTAACAGTCCGTAACTTGTGAAAGATATCGATGTATTTTTAAGTAACTTGTCATTCAGTAGCTGAGAAATTCAGATTACTTATTGTGGGAAAATTCTTGAATTATACCAACCACACCATTGCTATTGGCTTTCGCTCAGAGAAAGTAAGTTGTGAAAGGTGCCTGAACATTGTTACGTAACAAAATGTTTTAATGTAAACTCCATATTTACCACTATTCCTCTCTGTTGTCATTGCGTAGTTTTACTGAGGTGACCTTAACCAAATGATGATTGCGCCGACCTGCGGTCAGCGTCACCGCCTTTTATCACAGAGGGATGGACTTGGATGCTGGTTCCCGTCATAAACTGGGTTTAAGACTGAAGGGAAATCGCTACGTTGACCACATACAACTCGAAAAAGTCTAGAATGTGCCATGAAAGATGACAGTCAGTCTGGCAGTAGCCTGGTCCGATAGCGAATGACGAAAAAAAAATTGATGGTTGTAGGTTTCGTCTTGAACGATTCAAACGAGGCCGAACGGCCCTATTGTGTCAAACAGACAGGCTTGTATCTTACAACACAACTGTGTAATTGACTGTCATGAAAAATAAATTTCATTTCACATTAATCGACATTATTTTTATATTTAACATCTTCCGTAAAGATATTCAGTAACTTACATAATTATGCGCTGTTTCACTGCTACGAATTAGATGTTCTTTTCTAATTTTTCATCTCCTTACTATCGTTATGTCTTCCAAGAGTTCTTCAATACTACCAAAAAAGTTGAATATTTTTGAGAAATTCATCTCCGTTGATTATTTTTGTTGTTAACTGCTAGCACGTTTTAAGCAGACATGTCTGATGTGGAGTAAGCAATTTGAAGATAATACATATCCAAATTGCGAATGTAATGTTATAAATAGAGGTGCTTGAGTAATGTTTTCTGAGGCTGACAGCACTTGTTGCATTCCTCGTCTGCCCACGTTCAATGCATAAACACGGACCACGCCTTCCCTATTTCTTGCTTTCTAATCGTCTGAATTACAGGACGCATTTTTGCAGCACAACAAGCTTGCAGGTGTTGTATGTCACAGACCCTATCACTGGCCCTACGGAGCGACATTGGCAAGTACTTCCATTAGTGAGGCAACATTCAACACAACAAATACGGCGCAAAGATATTGTTTGAAATTTTAATTATTGTTCCGTTTCAATGCTAAAGTTTTCTATACAAATGTTATATATTTCTCCGGATTTGATTTTTAAGCATTACGTGACATACATAAGACGAATTTTAGGGAACCTAAATAAAATATATGGGAACTTTAAAAAGGACTCAAATGATAATCATGTAGACTATTTAATAAATTTGGAAAGATAATAAATCATTATTAATTAAACCATTGATTTGAACATCATACAACCTGAGGACTTCTGATCAAAGTATTAATAAAACTGAAACCAGTTATTAAAGGTCGAACGAGTTTAATCGCAAAAACAATTTGCAATACGTCAAATCTTTTAATGTAATACTTTGATATATTGCAAATTGTTTTTGCGATTAAAATCGTTTGTACTTTTAAAAACTGATTTCAATTCTTTTAATATTATTGATTTGACTCTTATAATACATATCTGTATATCAGAAAAAATTGTAAGGTATTTTCTGCATGACTAAAGATATTTGCACAATTAGTTTGCAATCAATGTCAACTAAATTACATCCATAAGAAAAGGTTGAATGAAAGAGGATCTTATTTATTAAGTTTACATAGTTTTGAATTTTAAAAAGAATAAAATAATTGTTTCCACGTGAGACGCAAAACAATGAATAAACAATTGGGCTCTTCTTTTCAATGACGGGTTTGAAAATGTAATGTTTTTTCAGTTCCCAGCGTCCAAAATTTCTCAATTTGTGATTTAATATTTTCTTAATTTCAACGTATACGTAGTGATTTAAATTAAAATCGAGGGTATTAAAAATGAATATAAGAATTCCTTTGAAGCTTTCATCTGCTTCTGGTAGTCAGTGGTACAGAAAAACCTTAATTAATAAACAATATTTTAATTTGGTGTGCTTAAAACTAAGAACTTAGTTACTCCTGATTATTTTAAATGAGGCTAATTTATTTCATTCCCATAGTTGAAATATGAGTAAAGTCGGATACTCTCGCTTTTGGACCTGGCATAGGTAGTATGCATTGCAAATGAAAACATAAGCCCAGGTTTTCTGGCGCAAAGTACGTGACTTAGACTGAAACATAAGGGTATTCATCCACGAGAGACATGGAAACCAACCTGATTGGAAAGAAGGGTGGCACGAGAGGAGGGGGAATAAAATAAACTGAGGATTGTAGAAGGAAACTGAGAGAAATGTGCGAGATTGGCAGCGGATACTCATCCAGCAGACAAGGGTAACAAACAAGGGTTCAACACCCATATGACGAGCTTCCTTAGGTTTCTGACGTATGAATCAGCGAGCCAAATAATTTTTTTAAACCATAAAAGCGACGAAATTCTGAAAAGTATTTTCTGCTGCAAGACTTAACATCTCCTATTTTAAAAGAGTTGCATGTTATTCTTTTGATGCATAATTATAGTATTTCGGCAATGGAGCTAAGTAACAAACGGTGACTTTTATATTTTGTTTATTTATTGAAACATATATTGGAAAGCAATGTGGCATATTATCCCTTTTTAATTTCTGGATTTCAATTAACTTGCTTCTCGTCGAGGTGACATAGTATTTAAGGAATGTAACCTTTCAGTGAAAGGCGGATTTATGAGGGGGAATTTACGCTGTCATTATTTCACCGTCAAGGACCTCATTAAAGGGAAGATGAGCATTGTGAACTATTTTTCTGCAGTTTTGAGAAGGTGAAAATACGTAGAAAAATTATTGATTTAAAATATCAATGAATAGCAATGATATATTGGAATCAGAATGAACGTTTTGTTTTGTAGTGTACAGTGTTTTGGCCGAATTAATGAGCAATTCACCGCAGGGGAAGAGGTGCGCAATAGTAAGTGTGACTCACCGGCCACCGAGAGCGTGGCGTTGCGGCTCGTGGCGACACCCGCGGAGTTGCGAGCCACACACCAGTAGACGCCGGCGTCGGTCTCCTTCTTGACGCGCAGGAAGAGCAGGGATCCCGCGGGAAGCTGCACCCTGTGCGCCTGCGCGGTGGCGCGCACGGGTTCGCCGTCTTTCATCCACGTGATCGTGGGCGTCGGGCGTCCGTCCGCCTTGCAGTTGAGCGTCAAGGGCTCGTTGCGCGCCACCAGGGCGTCGCTCGGGTGCTCCGTGATGCGAGGCAACCGCGTCGTCTGCCCTGAAACACACACAACACAATAATATATATAAAACCATAACTAGTGCACGTTTAAGAATCGCAGCCCATTAAGAAAATGGGAACGTTTAGTCCATTACGCCAGAAATGTAGTAATACGACAGAGGAGCTTGTCGTGAATAGGTGTGGGTTGCTCTTTCACGTCGCGGAGAATACTGTGTCTGACATTGCATCAAACAAAAAAGGAACATTCCACCCTGATGAGGAGCTTAATTTACCTTCAGTCATAAGTTTGGAAGTATGTCGGGGAAGTGGCCGCTTTTCACCTTTCAGAGAGAAACGCCCCGGAGAATGCCAACGAAAAACCGAGATAGACGAGTAGTAAAACCAAAACTACCGCATAGCCAAACCAATTAAGCGAACTGAACTTAGGCAAAGCCGGCGGCGGTGTTTAGAAACATCACGATGTTGTTGGTAAGATGATATTATTCAACCCAGACATTTAATTTATAAAGCCAGAGCCAGTATATTTCCATTAACAAAACCCGGAGCAGAAACGCCTCCCCTCCGTTCTTAAAGACCACGACTTCATGGTTCTCCGCGACAGTCGGAGGTTTGGTTATGCATCTCAAGAATAAGCAACTTGTAGTTGCGTTGAGAATTATATCTGCTAATGACGATATTCTGCTCATAATATACGTCGTCGGGGCGTTAAACTGTTTTTGTACTACGTATATCTATATTAACATAATAGCAATGTGAATGTTTTTGCGATTCTGAACGACTTCAAATTGTTGCTCCTCTGATTATGGTCGATTAGATTCATACGAGTTGTCGGTGTGGTCCGCAATTTGAATTATTGATTCTTCTTCATCAAGTGTTAAAATCGTTCCATCTTTTTTGGGTTGCATCTTCATTGGTAGTCCGGAAATTACGAGTTTTCTTGAGACCTATACCTACTGATGTTGGAACTAGTGAAAGTAGCATAACGATTGAGAAATTATAGTATCATGTTGAACGGTAACGAGAACGTATAATTCATGAAATTCTGCATGGCATGTTTAGCTGCGCAGTGGGGAAAGAAGAAGGGGAACGGAAGTATTGTCGTCTGAGGAGGAACTTCCCCTTCAAGGGACTGTCGGGACGCTACTAGAATTGTTATAAACATTTATTGTATCTATAATTATAATCTGCTACAATTTATGGATGAGTTTCTTGACGTACAGCATATCCTGAACTGACAGCAATATATTTCCTAGCGCCAATGTTCCCAGAGTTGCTTTTACACAATGAAGCTGCGTTTACAAAAAATGCAGTTATAATGAGCTCCTGTCTACCCCCACTACAATATGGGCCGAGTTGTCCACTACACATCGTGTTGACACATGATTAGCAAAATCTCCCGAACAATACAGCCTATGAAATTTAAGTGTACACAAGGTCCATTCTACGTACTCAGTTGCAATTTCAATGATTGGAACACCAGCTAATGCTTCAATCAAGACAGAGAAGATTTTGTCTGAGTTAAATATTTATTAATACATAGCATGTTGACGGCGTGTTGTGCCATCGTCGTCAGGTGGGTTGTGGTTACTTACGTTATTATTTGCGATTGGAAAACAAATAATGCTCAATTCATAATTTATATAGGGAAATTCGTCACTCAGTTATATTTATATTTGAATAAATCTTCTGCTAATAGTGTACTTAAAAATTAGATCAACAAGTATCAATCGTTTGGACGACACACCGCACAAAGCAAGTGACGAACAAAATGCTTTTTCTTACCACTTTTTCTGATTCCTCGCTACTTCATTATATAACAAAATTATTTGAAACTTTCCATATTAGTGTAAAATAAACGAATCATTAAATAAAATTAATTAGAGAAATTAACATTTCGCTTTAACCTGCCCTTGTAAAATTTTTACATTAAAATTTCATAATACTTGAGGAAGTCGCAAACATGGTGAGGAAACGTCAATTAAACAAAATAAAATTTTTGCGTGTAAGTGGTCGTTAATTTATTTCATTTAATCATTATTAAAAGAAATGTTAAGGATATTTATAAGATTTTTGTACAAGTTACGACGCATTCCACACTCTTGAAGCAAGTCTTTCAATTGGGTCACAATAGGAGACCTTAAACCAGGGGTAGGCAATTGTTTATTGTAGAAAAGCGCATAAAAAATATGTGGTGAGCCACGGGCCAAAAAAAGCATTTGATAATAGCAGAATTTCTTTAAAAAGGAGAAGGTACGGCTATGGTAGTATACATAGTAGTTGTATTACTTATGATAAAATAATAGTGTTACAGCTATAACTAATTAAAAACGTAGGATTGCCTTTCTATAAGGAAAAAAGACGCGTAAGGAGCTTTCCAAGTTACTATCGACAATTAACAATACGTTCTGTCGAAGAGGGACATCATATAACATATAAAATTAGACTCGGATATTTATCGTTGGCGGGCCATATTATTATACAACAGATACATTTAGTGACGGCCTGGAAAAATCTTGCACGAGGGTCGGATGTGGCCCGCGGGCCGGGGGTTGCCCGCAGTTGCCTAAAACCTTCAGAGAGCGTTTTTCAAACAATTAAATGTTTCAGAGTATGCTATCATTGGATAAGGCCTGTCTCTACATTAAATGACATGAATATAAAATATATACTATCCTCCACTCATTAAAGAAGGGAATTTCCTTAGAACCTTTGTAGAAAAATCGCGGAAAAGCAGTACCACGGACATTATTCACAGAACTAAGAATATCATTGCCCACAAATAAAATGGGGAAAAACCGAATTAGGGTCCACGAAATAAACATTTACAACACGCCCAAACTGTTAGTCTTCTGCATGAAGAGTCCTGAAGAAATTCTAAGACGTCTGTCTCATGGAATAATATGACTACTACATTAAAAAGTTATTCTCTCAGTAGTTTGTAAAATCGGAATTAGGGACTACAGAATTTCAGACGAAACAGCGCAACACATATTAAAATACAACAATTCAATAGTTTTTAAAGTAAAACAGGTGTTAATTCTCCTAGAATACCTCAGATCAAACATAACAAAGGTATTATAATATTTGAACTATATTAATAACATTAAAAGTACATGTCAGCCATAATAATAGTACTTCAATAACTGACGTCTGCGAATGCAAGCCAAGTGTTTCAAATAAAGAGACCATCATTCTACTCAGTTCCCTACACTGTGCGAAGAATTTTTTTTATATAACGCATCCATCACTATCGCACAAAAGAATTCACTTTTATGCTATTACGAAATTACCTTACCGTAAAAACTAATAAAATCGTTTTAACACATAAATTACTCAAACTTCTGCAATCTCAATACACGTTTATCGTAATGGAATAACAATGTAAAGTATTCTAATTGCACGTCAAAGGTTGTATAATATACAACGTGAAGTCAAAAGTATACACAGTTTTATAATTAATTAAATTTTTTTCCCTTTTGCTTTCCCCTTTTTTTTGGGTTAACAGGCTACATGAGGGTGAGCCTGAAACAGGCAACTCCCCTTTAATAGTATAGCAACTCTAATATTACACGTCATGCCAGGAGATAATCTTAAAATTCTTGATTTCCTTTGCTAATATAGCATCTACTGATGACAAAGGTTACTGTCCTATACCAGTATTAATGGCAACCGCGAGACTAACAACTTGCAAAAGCATAAAAGGGTATTCGTTTTCGTACTGAAACGTAGAAATAAATTTTAACCGCGATCATATGCGTTGAGAGGTAATATTGAACAGAAATAATTAATATTTCTGTCTCTCAAAAAAATCTGTCTCTTTCTGAATTTGAACTCTACGAGACTACGCTTCATTACCAGGATCGTTACCATAGCTACGGCCGTTGCTAGGCAATGTTCATCCAGTTATGCAAACTCATGGAAAGACAAATCAAGAGCCATCACACGGTTTCACACTGCGTTATCATGTGCGTTACTTCTCTACGAGGACTGCCAAAAATGTATTATTATCGCCGCCTTACCGCTTTGGTCCGTTGAACGTGTCTTTCAGGTGAAAGTTTTATATCGTGAGACGGATGGAAATTTCGGAACAAGGTAAACAAACTATCAAACATTTTTAATTCACTTTAATTCAGAGTCCATGAAACGAATATATACATTATTATTCCAATCTAAAATTTTTAAGAAAATAATGTGAAATAATTTAAAGGCTCCTAGTGGTTGTGCTACATCACCTCAAGCAACAGTTTTTACGATATTTACGTAAAACAATAATAAATAGTACAATTCACAGTGTTGCTAATACTACGCGACACATATTATGCTACATTTCTAATTCCGTCTAGATAATGCGGACAATTTTTTAAAAGTGGAAAATTTTTAAACGAATTTGACACAATTTTCTAACAGAAAAGTATTGTTTTTTCGTGTGTACTTTAAATAAAGGGAGCTTATTTTAGGAACAAACCACGCATGTTGTCTGTTATATGCAGGACCGTTGTGTTATTTCCTCAGCGTTGTGGAAATTTTCTAAAGACCATCCCTCATTTGTTTTTTCTTTAAAATAAATTTTACTAATTCAAATAAGCCACAATAAGCCCTAAAACAGCAATATTTTTATTAATTAGCCAAAAACGTTTTTAGTGTAGTCTGGTGAGGTCATCTCTGTCAGCACGTATTGTTTCTGATTGCAGTCTCGTCGCCTGAAAGTTCAGTTCCTCGAGATTTATGTGTGGTGCAGGGGTATTAAAAGATTACTACGCATTTCTCATTAAAGACAGGAATCATGCGCATATATGACGCTAGAAAAATTGTTTTTTAGCGGTTGGGAGCACGCTGGAATTCGGACGGTTAAAGTTTTCGAAGGTTTCAAATACTATTATTGTAAAGGATCTTAAAATTACGAAACAAAAATGCTTCTTAAATTAATTCATGTTCTGTAGCATTTGTGAACATGTGCACCTATCTGCACCGATGGTTCCTTGGTAATTTAGGCGTAGGAATTTATAATATGCATTGTAATAATTAGATTTTATAGATTCTCCCTTCATGAACATAAATATATTTGATATTGAAGGTAACCGCTGTGAAAGTTCCTTATCTCATTACACAATCCGTTTAAGCAGCTTGGCTCTGAATAAGTAACAAGGTATATAAATTAAGCATCGAACAAGTCCTCACCCACGAAGATTTACAATACAAATGGTGAACCCCGAATAAGTAAATGACCTGTTAACATTTCAATCCGTAGGTGGGAGAAGCTCAGATAGGCTGATTGGACGCATTAACAAACAGCTTCCCCGGGTGACAATGAGGTCTCATGTTCACAATTCATTACACACACAAAATCCTCGTGGGAGAGATTAACACGCCGATACACGCGAGAAAAATAATCTCTTCACGTTTCAGTAGTCAAACCGGTTACGGTTGCTATCAATGATCGGCTGTGTTTGAAAACTTTACCACTGAAAGGGCACGGGGTCCAGCTCGCCATCATCAGATAGAAACTGACATAAATGAAAGACCCCGACGGATCTCTGTACGCTGAAATACTAATAGATTCGCAGGTCCCCGTTATCGCAAATTGAGCTTGTAAATGCGGTAGTTCATGCGGTATAGCGGTTGCATGCCGATGTAGAAACACAACCCGTAGATAAAGCAGCTACATACAGACACCTGCATTAAGAGTTAAAACATGATGACAGCCTAAGTGGATACAACGAACGCATTGAGATCTTGATTTAGCTTCAATCGAAAGCCATTTGCTGGTATGTTTCCTCTTAGAAATCAAAGGCCACAACGGAAAACTCACATAATGGGTCTGATCTACAAACGCTCTAGGAGTGTAACTTCAATTAGAAAGGAATAAAAAGAAATAAATATTTGAAAAGCTGAAATTTCTGGAGTTGAAAATATTGGATAATTGTTTAAGTTAGTTTCTGATTTATAAACAATTTTTAGAAATCTTATTGAACTATTGCATATATTAGTAAAATATGTAATATGAACCGTGACCTAATATAGTGAGATAACGTCAATGAGCAGTTATCGGCTCTTTCAAGAGAATTATATAAAAAGGTTTCAATTTAACGTCTGTTGTATATAATTATACAATTGACGACCTTTTACAGATCTTTATTATACGATTTACTTGTAACAACGTTTCGGTATGTTTTTATGCCTTCTTCAGTTTTTTCTGCAGATAGATTCCTCTACAGGAAGGAAGAAACCTGAAGAAGGCATAAAAACATGCCGAAACGTTGTTACAAGTAAATTTTATAATAAAGGTCTGTAAAAGGTCATCAGTTGTTAAATTTAAGTATTATATTAAATATACTTTATGCCAAATTACTGTCAAATAATACTAACAAAAGCATTCTTCGGGAGTAACATGAATATCCATATTAGATTAAAAACGTTTTAAATTGCCGTTGTAATTATACAAATTACCTTAGACGAGTACAAATTAATATGGTGTCGCAAATTGTGATTACTGCCAGAGGAGAAGTAAAAAATAATTAATAACTAAATTTACCAAAAACAATTTTAATATTTCTCATCAGCAATGGTGAAAGCCATATAATTCCTGTAAAGAAAGAAATGAAAAATTCTGTTATAGAAGGTCGTTTTGAATCATTTTAACATAAATGTGACACACTACTTGAAAAACATCAGAACAAGGTAAGTTGATGTGACGTTGTGAATCTTTTATAAAGAGGGACCAGAAAAAGAAAGATGATAGATAGAACACATTCAATCGAGGGCCAGTGTCACTTAGGCGAAAGGGAACTATACCGGGAGTCCATCAGAAAACTGAACATTAACGGATACGTGTGCATACGCGATAGCTACGAATTGGGCAGTTCTACCACAAAAATACCCAAACAATCATTTATGTGGAAGATGCATACGTATTTTCAATTCTCCATCCATGCTTTTCCACGTTTTCTTTGTTGGCACCGACCGATCCGCAAGACCTGCGTACACACATGGAACCGCGAGGGTTCGGTTTCCAAGTGAACTAATGGTACGCACACACACACACACACACACACACACATTTATATATATATATATATATATATATATATATATATAACTGGGTGCCTGACGTTGCTCTGCTATACATACAGTATTAAAACGACAATAATATCTTGGTAAACGATTCAAAACGCCATTATCGATGGTAATTTCATTTTCCATCCATAGTTAAACAAGCATCCAGATAATCCCATTATGAGCCTTTATCTTTTCATGCCTCGTACTCTATCTAAGTTGAGTGAATGCCAATTTTTCGTGGTGCTGGTGGTGAAGGACTCTGGTGTTGTATGTAGTCCCTTGATGGCCTTTGCTCTGATGCTGGTGTTTTCCCAGCTTTCCCAGACTGCTGGAGTTGATAGCTAATTGCCCATAGGCAAATTCCATGAAATGAAGTAGAGGTGGATTACACGATTCCACCTCAAATCTCCGGACAGGCAAAACACTTCTGCCTCGACTCTGAACGCAAAATCTGTATTCTTCAGACAGAACTACTCTCTTCCCTGATTCTCGGTGCAGACTGCTCTTTCCTCCACTTTCCCACAAACTTGGTACGATCTGGAGCACCAATCACAGTCTGTAATTTTGAAATAAACACGGACTGAATTTGTCACCAATTTATTAATTATCCGCCATTTTGTCCCTTGGTGTAAAGAAATAAGTATGCGAGAACAGGAACTTCCAGATCTACACCTCTTTGTACACGCAGACTTAGTACCTCATCCCCCTTATGTTAAATACATGGCTAGTCCCAAATCTGGACTCAGGTACATATATTTCCGACAGAAATGAATCAACTGCTACTAGCAATATGCTGAAAGTAATCTATTGTTATTCTTGAAATACATAAATCTAACACTACATTACCTACTTAGTTCTGCTTAATATCTAACAAATGGAACGTGCATAATAGCTTAAATAAAAATTATTGGCCGTTTTACATGTTTTAAAATTATTCACGAAAAATGAATTATTTCTATATAAATTTCTTTGTCAACGTGTGACTGTACTCTCAAGGGGACAATTATTGTATTTGGACCATTAACTTCTTTGTGGGAACACCCCGACCTATGTCAAATGAGCCGAGAACGTTTGGTACCTTAATCCGAGTCTAATTTTCCCGTACGTTAAATATACACAGAACCTTAAGAGAGTATAAACTATTATTGGTGCAAGTTCAGAGTAAAACTATTGCCGGTACTTTTTAGGAGATACGGGTTTGAGAATTGCGCACTGGAATGCTTTCCAGTCCTGTTTCCCGTTTCTCGCCTGTTTCTGAAGCTCGTGATGACCGTTTCCTTGGTATCTGAGGAGTTTATAGACCTTTTTATGTATCTTTAGTGCTTGAACAAAACTTTCGCTGATTTTACGGAGCAGTTATCACACTCTGATGAAGTCTTAGCTTCTTCAAACAATATTATATTGAATACATCTTTATGAAATATTATTGTTAAATGTATGGTGAGTGCACTGAATTGATTACATTTCGTTGAATTTGCAAGAGTTGACCACATGAGCTCTTTTCTCCGCAGGTTGGTGTACTAATTGCACAAAATAATTTAGATGAGTATGAATTATTTTGGCGTTTATAGAGTCGCGAGGCGAATGGAACAGTTCTTAATCCGTTTCTGATTACTGCCAATTAAATAAAGACAAGAATGACAATATTTTGTGAATAATAGATACCTACATTCATATATATGGTTTCCAAATCCTCTTCTGACTCCCCAATACTACAATATCGTCGGCAAAGCGTAGGATTTTATTTCTTCTCCTTGCAGTATGATTTCTTTTCCATATTCCGTTTTAACATACTTCATCGCCAGTTCTATATATAAGTTAAACAGCATGGGAGACAAGCTGCATTCATTGTTTTTCTCCTTTCTTGATTTCGGCTTTCTTTTCTTTATCTTCAATTCTAATTACTGCTGCCTGCCTGCTGTAGAGGTTATGAATAAATCTTTTTTCCCGATATTTCATACTTTTTCCCTTCAAAATCCTTAATAGTGTGATCCAGTTCACATCATCAAACGCTGTTTCTAAACCTACAAATACCATGAACGTAGGCAGTTTTTTCTTATCTTGTCTTCTAAAATAAGACGCAAGGTCAATATAGCTTCTCTTGTCCCTACAGTTTTCCTAAACCAAACTGATCTCCTAACTCGAATTCTATTTGACGTTCCATTCTCCTGTATACTATTTTCGTAGGAAATGCTACAGCAAAGAGAAATATTGTAAAAGCATTATGAGAGCAATTGATATGGAGGACGAGTGCGGAGGAAATTTTGGGTCAGTGACGCCATGTCAGAAGTGTGATATATATTTTTGTGAGTGAATTATCCGATACTGTATTGTCTATAATACAGAAAATTATGAGCTAGTGGAAAAATGATGAGGACATAGCTTTTAGTGACAACTAAATATACAGATGATGCCATTGAATGTAGAATTAAATAAATTGGAATTGAAGGTGAATAGGAGAGACAGAAGATGGCTCACTCTAAATATACTTCAAAATAAAAATATACTCAAATAAAAGTTAGAAATATGCATTACATAAGAGTCGTGTAATTGAATTTTCTCTAATTTTTTACCACTCTGTTAATATTTTATAATGAGAAAGATAATTTGAAAAATAGAATATATCTGTGTAAATATTTTATTTTCAGGTATAAAAAGCAATTTTCAGTTATGCAAATAAAGTAATTTTAAGTAAGTCAGTGTGTGTGTGCAGGAGGGAATTTATCTCGGTGTGGTATCGCCGCATCTTTCTAATGCCCCTTGAATAATTTGGTGAAGTGCAGCTAACTCCTTATCTGAACGGGGAATCGAAATTCGTTACCGCGCATTAGCACGATCCCCCGTCCATTACCAGGTACACGTTACTTTCACGTGGAAAAGCTGATGAAATATACATAAGAAACTAGTTGCTGACAGCTATTAAATACCAAAGTATTTCATTTATTCAACATCAGTCATTAGAAGAAAGTGGTTTTGTAAATTTACCGTGGTGTTACACCTCAACCACTTCGATAAGTACACGAGCTTTTAATAATACTGACGAATATAAACATGTTTAATAGAAAATTGAAAAAAATCAGAAGAATTATTATCGTATACTTACCCAAAATAGAAGTTTTGTAGCAGTCACATAAATGAAATAGTTATTACCCACAAATTATTTTACCGTTTGTCTTTAGATTTTGCGCATATGAAAAGGGCCTAAAAGACGTATGAGTCATTTTGTTAATAGAATATTAAAATTGTCAATTATTTGTAAACATTGAATCTTTTTAACTGCAAATGTTTAAGGCTTTGTTTTACGAAGAGATTAATAATGCATCATTTATCAAAAGCATTTGTTTTCAAAATAAAAAGTTTTAGAAGCTTTAAAGTAGCTTAAATGCTATTATAAAATTATTAAGGTTGGCTAACAATTTCAGAGTAATTTGAGAATACGAAAAAAAGAAAAAAAGATTATATAACACCTTTTAGAAATTATATTCATTGCTTGTTAAAGTAAAGGCAATTAATTGCGTGTCATTGTTTCTAAAACTTCAACGTTTTTATGCATACATATCTTATATCTTATAATTTTAGTAACACCATATCATTCAATTATGTTAATAACTTCATTGGTCAGAGTAATGATATCGAATGACAGTATCATGAACCTTTATACCGTTATATCGTTTTAAACGATGTGGTACAACTATTACCAGTAAAATATAATTATTATAAAAATAATATTTTATTATTATAATAATATTATATTATATTATAAAAATAATATTTTATATTTTTTATTATGCAAAAAGAAATAAATATAAAGACCAAAAGTCAAAAGCGTTAATTAATTAACAGTGATGAATGCATTGCATAATTACGCTTCGTCCATTATTGGGGACTTCATTAGCTGAGAAATGAAATTAATGCTGATCTCAAGCTGTAATCTTAAATTTCTAATATATGTAGTGTATTTATCTAATTTATTATGTTATTGCTCCACGAGCGCCAACTCTTATAGGTAAATAGTGGCTTTTTTTTCCAAGGTCCAATTTCGGCTTTGATAGTATTTGTCCCGCATAATGTTTTTCTAAATTTTTAATTGTTTTCTCTAGCTTATACTCTCACAACTTTGTTAACTGAAAAATTGTACTTTTACATAAATTCCAATGGATCAGTGTTTCTTCTTCGTTAAGCCGCACAATGTAGGGTTTGCGGTTTCTGCGATTTTTCTGCATCCACAAATAATACATTTAATTAATATTATTATTATATTCAAGTATCCCTAAACATAGAACTGTCATATGAGAACCTTAATTCTCACAGTCCCAGTGGAGTAATTTTTTTAACTCCTCAAAACTTCTAAATCTAAGAATAAGAAAGTTATTTCGTCTTGAACTAAGTACATGCCTCGAACAGATAATGACAGAAAATCCGAATAATAACGGAATTGTTTTATATAAAACTAGCTAGGTACCCTGCGTGGCCCGTGTATTTATTTACATTAGCCCTGAAAATGAATTAATTCGTCAGGAATCTCTTGGTCAACAAGTAATTTGCTGTCAGTCGTTGATGGACACACTCCGACCTATATTGATTGTGGGCTAGCTTCTAATTAACCAGGGTAACGACCGTGCCAAGACATTTAAACAAGCTCCCTCATATTAAGAGAGTTCAAATAATTCCTGTGCACTAAGAGAGTGAACAATTTTTACGGTTAAAATTCTTCCGCTCTCCTAAAGAGAGTCAAAATACACGCGTTATACTAAACAAGTAAGCATGCTAACCTTTGTTAAAGTAGAATTAAAAGTTACCTTTCTGTTAAGTATATTCCAAATATTTTAATGTTTGGGGTTTTATATATTAGAATCTTGTACATAATTTAACACAGGGTTTCTTAGTATTTTAATTTTCGTAAAAATATAAAAACATTTTCCCTATAGAGTGATTTTCTTCATTTTTTAAAAAAAGCATTTTAGGCTACTTTGTAAAAATTGTAATTAACTAAAAACATTTCAGAGTTAAAATTCGCGCATACAAACACCCCTTCTCTCTCTCTCTTCCAGAAAAACACCAAAAGTTAATATATCAGTTTAATTTAAATCATAACATGATTTAGATAATCTAAATAGGGCGTGGTCACTCCAATTCACTTCCCTATCACTCGTCGTTAAATCAATCACGCCAGCAACTACTGCTCGGTACTAATCGCGATTCTAATCTAGGCCTGGAACCACTTATTCGCGGATTACCTGCCAGCCGTCATAATCTTCGTGGCTGCTAAACTACGCAGTCCACGAAACATATCTTCCTTCTCCACTAACCCGCCATCAACAGTCTAAATACGCCAGCTCCCGGCTTGCGCCAACCTTCAAAATCACGGTTACATGACGTCATTCACCAATCGCACGTATACGAGTTCCCGCGCTGCGTCGACCATTTACAACGCCAGATCACGTGGGCACTGAATGTATAGCCTAGCTTTCCCGCGTTACTTGTGTCACCCATTGACGTCACGGACACAACAATAGTGCCTGTCGTCTGTAATGCCGCACATTTCGACAATCGGCCTTGGACTAACTTTACATGTTACGTTATATATATAAATATATATATTCCAGTTAATCATATCGCTTATTTTCTTGGCTGGCATAATTTATTAAACAGCGAAAGTAAAGCACTGTTACGACTATGTATTATTATTTGGAATAAGAATAAAAGAAGTGATACCTATTCTAATAAAAACAAAGGCTTTCCTGGAGTATGTAATTAACAAGAAGTTCTCGGCGTTCCGAACGGGTAGAAACATTATAGAAACTCGACGTTTCGACGACGGTCACCGCAAATGGTAGGAAAGGGGGCTAAAACTTTGAAATATCGACAATAACCTTACTGTGGTGCACTATAAGTCATCAAAATATTATAGGACTCGGATGTACGAATGCTTCCGGGACTAATATACATTCATTTTTATTTGTATAGATAATCTTATTCTATTTTAAAAACCATCTGTTTTAATTATTTTGAATTTTTTCTTCCAATTGCTATCATTTAATACTTTGGCAACTATTTGATGGCAGTGCATGCCACCAATATGTTCGTAACGCTCACTGCACTCTTTCATTTTTTCACGCGCCGTTGCAACACCAATTTCATCATGAGAAACAAACTGAATTTCGAATTGACCGAGACTGTTTTAGTTTTACTGTAATATTTAAATATTTGGGAGTATTTTAGGCATGCTAAACTGAACGCCGTAATCTATTTGCTCCACTGGGAGCTTCGTTACAGCATCGGCTACTTATCATCAGCAAGATTTTACTTTGGGTAAATAGTGAGTCCATATTTTCTCTTATCTGCTTATGTTTTTTCTGTCACTGTGAATATTAGATAGTCTAATTTTTTACGCAAAGCTGAATTTTGTTCTAGTTATATTTTATAAATCTTGAGACCATTTCGCGATTATAAGCACATTAGCACATTAAGTAATTATCTTTCTAATGTACGAAAGTCTGCCGTATATAATGTTTACAGTCAACGCAAAATTAATACACTTCAAATGTTCCGTTATTAATGGCATCAGTTACCGTATTTAAGTTCTGAGATAGGTTTTGTGCGGGTTATAATAAAATGCTGATAACATTTTATGTCACTAAATAAATATAGATGGCGAGTTCCTTTTATCAAAACTTCCGATATTAATTTACATACTTGTCAGAACAAGTTAAATACAAAGTAGACATCTTTAACGCAACAAAACCCGACAACGGCTTATTAACAAAGTTTGCCCCGAAAAAAAGAGAAGGCAGCTGATCCTCTTTCTGGCCACTTAACGGGATTATTCTTCGCACAGAAGGGGTAATTACGCGAGCTGATCACCTGATGGGGAAAATTGAGTTTGGTCTGTAGCGCTTTATCTGCGTGCGCCAGGTTTTATGACGGCGAGTCATGTCAAGCCCCCGTATCAGCCCGAGTCTGCTCTTAATTGCCGCTAACAAATAAAGCGTGGGCAGCGTGGGGGCGGGGAGCTGGGGGGACTCGCGTGCCCCCAGGGGGGCGTGAGGTGATTCACATCCGGCACCAGGTGGGGCGGCGGCATGCTCGGAATGTCTTCTCACTTGCTCCCGGCATCTTTGATTTATTCAGCCAGCATGTATTTCCTAGGAAGGCATTCCACTTCATCATCGCGCTGGGTATTCCGCAGTGCTAACAAGAATTTTAACTGTATTAATAGACTCATGAATTAAGTTGGACCCTCGACGGGCGAACTGTGGATGAACGATGGCCGGTCGCCGTGGAAAGTCGTGTAACGATCATTTCATATACTTCGAAAGAATTCCGATCCTCCACTTACGTGGTGAAGTGTTTGAATTCTCGTGCCCGTTCAGCGCTTAATCAAGTCGCCAGGTTCCCCACAGAGGCAAAAAGAATTCTAAATCCGTTCATAAATTTTCTCTGTGCCACGTAATGAGCAGCATCAAACATTAATAGTTGTGACACGGCTAGGACATTTATCATCCACTCCTACCCTTCATTGTCATTAGAGATTGAAATTAGGCCTCGACTGTTTCGAGAATGAAACGATTAAACTATGCGACACTGAGAACTATTCATTCAACACTAATAATTGTTGCCTTAAAATGGTTTTAAAATACCACGCCTTCCACGATGATTTATAAGAACTGCGTTTGCTCCTGGATCATAAGTAACGTGTCAAAATGATGACAGACATGAAATATAACTTACCGGCATCTTGAATATCAGAATTCAACTCAGATACTTCCATAATATGGATTCGGCACCAATTTCGGTTATTTTCCCGTTATTTTTGTAATGCTACATCTTGTACCTCACGACATATTATTACAAAAAATGTCCAAAATTGGGATTGATAGTCGAGTGGTTTTATGGATTAGAGAATTATTACGAGACCGAGGGCAAATAGTTAAAGTAGGGAACGAGTTATCCTCAGTTGCGAATGTTAAATCTGGAGTGCTGCAGGGTCCCTTATTATTTCTAGTCTACGTAAGTGACTTAGTTTCAGGCATTTATTCTCAGGTGCGTCTTTTTTCTGACGGAATATCGGAAAATAAAAACTGTGACCGATGAAGAATTTCTACAAAAAGATTTAGATACAATAAGAGATTGGGCACTCGTTAACAAAATGAAACTAAATTGTATCAAGAACAAGGCAATATGCTTTTGTAGGCGTCACGTAGAAATATAAGCTCAGCAGTAATGAAATAGTACAAGAAAGTAACTGTAAGAATTTGGGTATATTCTTGAGCAGAAATATCAAATAGAACATGTGACTAGGAAAGCATGGAAGGCAATCCATTTCGTCATGCGGATTTTAAAGAAAGGAAACTATGAAACACAGGATCTTGCGTACAAATCTCTCGGCGGTCTTTGTTGGGATCCGTTCCAAAAATATCAGGTCGTGGCATTGGAAAGGGTACAGAGGGGGGCGGCAAAATTTGTTAAGCGGTGTCCTGGTCACGGAAATCAGAAGGTTCATCAATTAGGTTGGGATACGTTAGAAAAACGACGACAAAATTTACGTCTCGGGCTCTTTTTAAAGCGTACGCAGGCCAACAATCCTGGGAAGATATTGCATCAAAGTTTTTAGAAGTAAATTATTTCGGAAGAGGTGATCATAATTGTAAAATTGGGCAGAGCAGCTTTATAACTGGCATTGGGAAATATTCATTTTTAAATCGGACTATAAGGAATTGGAACAATTTACCTGCAGAAGGTTTTGAAACATTCCCCCCCGTTAGCAACGTTCTTCAGGAAAAAATTAGGAAGTGTAAGTGTAGTGAAGTGTAGTGCAACGAAAAAATACATCTGAACAATGGGTACTTTTTATGTTTTTTCGTTAAGATGTAATTTATGTTATATTAATTTATATTATTGTTTGTAACTTAATTTAAGCTTATATTTGTAACTGCCACCGAGTGTTACTCACTTGCAATATCAATAAATTAAATTAAATTCCTAAGTGCACTTTTCTCGTGGAAAAATTGTACATAAAGAATGACGGGATACCATTAATCGCATTGATCCAGAAAAATATTTATTCGACGCAAATTATCAGCCATATTTGAATGTTTTAAAAATTCATCCCCCTCAACTCCCGCTCTCACAGATGGTATTCAGGTCTCACCAAAGTGTTTATTTTTTCGGGAAACAGGGAACTGCTTTTAAATTTCATAATATTAAGTCTTTTGCTTACAAAAATAGTAAACGTTTTGTTGCAGACTTAATTTACAAAGTATACTAAAAGTTTGACAAAAACTTCTAATTTCTCATACTTGTGAAAAAAAATCAAATAGTTTGTTTATTTACAGATATGTTCATGTTACAGCGTTCATATATTCTTATACGTATGCCAATAGAACCTATTATCGTTTTGATCGTCTCTTTTCATGCCTCGTGAGATGTTTAGCCAGATTATTATGACACAGTCAATTTTGCTTTTGAATTCAGCACCAAAGTTTCTTATTTTAATCCGTATTGAAGATATATTTAGATCGTTCTGAATTTTTATTTTTTATGAGGTATGTAACAGTGAATTGAAAATGCTGCTGAATATTTTTTCTAAAATAAATATTTCAAAGTTTAGGTGCTGCAGTACAGTGTTCAATAATGAATTGCTGCTAATTACCTTATTTACGTGATTAAATGTGATAGCAAGTTGTCGTACACATTATTTCAGATCGAAGAGATTGTTCAAGTATCTTATCTTTATAAATATAATTGACAGTTACGGTGTATTTTTGTGTATGTATGTGCCGCACATAAATGTAAACGCGTGGAGTAATTTAGACCAAATTTTGTGTACGTGTTCCTTGCGAACTAAAAGCAAGCATGGACTGTGCAGGTAAGGCACTATTTCCACTCCTGGAGGCGAGGTTGGAGAGTACGGAAATTTAAAATGTAAATACACACATATATGATTGCGAATAAATATTTTTCGCAGTTGATCTACAATTTTACAGACTTTTTTAAGTTACTGTGATTATTTAAGGTACCTTTAGATTTATTGATTCGATTAAGGTAGTATTGAGTCATGGCGTTAGTTATGATGGAATTCATATCTCATAAAGAAGGGGACGTGAAAAGGTAAATTTTCAAAAATGTGACCCTCTGGCTGATTACGTGGAGACAAGGAGATTACTGTCAAATTAAACGCTGTCGCGGGATAATATAAATGAATTCCGGGCCATCGGACACCCAGATAGTTTATAATTTCATAATTTATAAATGTTACATAAATAAAGCCACAAGTCTTGGAATATCTAAATATATCATTAAGGCGTTGTTCCTTAATTAAAAATTATTTACAACACATAAAGCTTCACGATTTCTAACTCTTTCAGTTCTAAATTCCAGAGACTAATTCCTGAGATGTTCTCTTGTTCATTGCAGGTGTACATACATACCGTACACAATCATATTTATGAAAGAACAACCCCTACTGATGATCAGTTTTTGTAATTATTTGAATTATATACACTTCAAAGAGGTCTTGAAACGAACGCTAAGGTCCTATAGAACTGAAAAATAAAAAAATACTCGTTGTTGATTATAGCAGAGTAAATTATGGACAAAGAGAAACGTTTAAGGCTCACGTAATGTTTTCGAAAATAAAACTTTTTGGGTACTCTGTACAAAACCTGTGCTGCGTGTAAATTGTGTGTCACGCGTGTTGTGAAGTCAAGGATTGGGCACACCTGCCTGTTGTAGCTTTTCAGCATTGTCATTCTCTTCTACACGCTGTCTCCAATCGCGCATTCCATCGCAGACCACGCACGCATTTCGTCACGCATTTACAATAAAACACATGTTCACGTGTGTGGCTTATTTACAAGTGGTCCTGCGAATCATGGCCCGATAGGTGAGCTTATTTAACCAAGATTCAATTTAATTTTTTAAAATGATATTTAATGAAATAACATAAATTTGGTTTGAAATCAACCCTGTAAACACACGCAAAATGCTACATGATTCTCATTGTATCGTTTAATAGGCTATGTTTTTCATTAACAGTAGTAAGACGCTGTTTGTTTTGTGGCAGAAATAATTAGCAAAATATAATTAACTATTCGTATGTTATATTGCAGTTCTCAAATTCTAAAATATATCAAAGGATTGTTAACTGTAACTTCTTGTTTATTTGATTATTGTATAATGTCAAGCTGTTATTTTATTCTTTTAATTGTAGTGAACTATCATAATTGGTCTCTCCAATTCCGCTGCTAGCAGAGTTTCTTCTGATACGGTAAAAATAGCGGCAAAACTATTGGCGACTAATCGTTCAATAAGATATTTAATGTTTTTGGTTAAAAAACAATTTTCGGTAAAATAGCTAAGCCACTTATATTTGGTAATTTATTAATAACATTATAACAGCATATTTTTATCAGGTGCATAAAAAGTAAAATCTGAATTTATTCAAGCCATTTATTTCCATATCAAAACTGTAAATACTTCCGAATTTTTTATATTATTATTCACACTATTACAGAATTTTGTAACTTCTTCTGCTAAAATCACACAATCAAATTTCAGGTCTTAAAATAAAATTTGGCACCCCCGACTGTTAATGACCGTTATAACCGAGATTTTTCAGTTTTAGATCAGTAATGTTAATTAATATTTCTGTATTTGCATACATTCAAAAGTATAACATCAGAGGAAATTTTATTCTGTGCCTCTTTACCTGAATTAGTCTCAAAACAGTAGACTGAAGGTTGCAACGTACTTAATATGCTAACTTATGAAAATCCTGCTGTATTTAATGTTTAGATGTTTATGTATTATTTTTTTAATGTCAAGAGTAATTAAAATATTGGCATGCCAATGTTGAAAAGGTTTTGACGGTAGCAATCATAGTTTTCTTGCACTAAATACTTTTTCTATAAGATTGCTACAATTAATACATTTAGTGTAGCTCACGTTATACAATTATGAAGTTGTTCTAGACTGGTTAAGGTTTAATAAATTGTATAATGGAAAAAACTATGGAACGTGTTATTGAAATATTATTGAAGTTATAATATTGTGTATAATTACTAACTCTTCAGTACATCAGGAAAGTGGTAATTAGTACAATCTAGATGCAGGGAAAGAAATTAATATTAATCATTTGCCCGTTAAATGTAAATATTTGTTCGCCGTGAAAATAATATAATGGACATACGGTAAGAGATTTCCGCTGATCCCATTGGACCAGTCAGCTAGCTGCCTTCTTAAACCTGTAGAGACACGGAGAAGGGAATGCTGTGACCCCACAGAAAACACGTCTCCCGTTATTCGGAAGGGTGTGAGAATAGTACCCAATAGGAATAGAACCCTGATAGGAGTTTCCTGCATCTCTTTAAGGAATAACATCGGGTAGGACCATTAAACCATAGCCAGGGTGCCCTAATCTACCTTCCACACCCCCCTTTTCAATTCCCATCCTATGATATTAAAGGGGAGTGGCTTGTTTCAGGATCACCCTCATGTAGCCTGTTATCCAAATAAAATGTATTACCCAAAGCTAGTACGGAAAATCAGATTCCTCGTCGAGCAGCTTCAAGAAGTGACATCTCCATTGTTTATGCGCGTGATAGTGCTTCTGAGCTCTGTAGAAAGCGTGTCGCCTTTTCACTTATTTTTGTGTTTGCTTAGTTACGTTTTGATATTTAATAAATCATGTTATTTGGGTCTTATGATAGAATGTATGACGTATTGTATTTCCTCAACCGAGAACTAGTGGAAATAATATATCAACCAAGGAAACCATACCCACTATTAATAGGGAACTCAACGACCATTTATCTAGGCTATGATCGTTGACCTTAATCCTGTGATTGAGTTATATATTCTTATTCACCTAATTGTTTGCTACGAATATGAATAAATTTTAAGCTCATGTCTTTTGAGATTTGATAAGCCTGTCCAGAAGATTCGTCAGCTTTGCAAGGATTCAGTTTCGCCACAATTAGAGCGCAATAAATTTCGATTAGAACTGGTGAATTGTACTAATAAATTAAATTCCTTGTGCACTGTAGTGAGATTTAACAAATTTTAAATTCACAATTAAGTATGCAATGCAAAAGAGATCCTGTACATTCAGCACAATCACGATTTATGCATCGAGTGACATTTCTCGTATCAATATTTATTAAATGGTCATCGTTTTCTCACTTATCGACTCCCGGGCTATTTTTTTTGGTTTCTCTTACATTCAGGGTTAACGTTGCATAGCGAACACTTCCATTCAGTGGCTTAACGCGATCCACTGCGGCTGTCACATTTGCCCCAGTGCTCGAACACTCAATCATTTTCTCTATGTCTTCGCGCGAGTCCCAGCAGCCATTTTTCCTTCAATAGTCTAAAACATCGAAATGAATTTGTCGTTCAAGTGATCACGTTATCTTATAATTCTATGGAATTACCTACTGATGTGTTGTGGACCTCTACAACAGTGGTCGGCAGCGGGAGTTCCGTGACTCAGTTTGTCGGCTTAAAAATCAGATAATATTTTAACTCGCTGAGGTCATTTAATAAATTTTATAAGAAAAATATAAATGTCAAATGTTGTACAGTATTATATTATTGAATAATCATTTTCTGAAGCATAAAACTTATTCAGAGAAATATATAGTAATAAGTACATAAGGAGCTGCCCGTAAGCCTGACTATGGATGTGGAATTTTTACAACTTGCCGATAAGAATCTCCAGTACTGTTTGATGTGATTGAAATTATAAATTAAATTCGGTATAAAGCCCTTTACTCTCGTATTAGTTGAATTAATTTGTGAAAAAATGAGCTTATAATGAAATGTGGGGTAGAATTGTAAATTTAAATCAAAATAAATTTTTTGGTTGAATTAAATAATATTTTGGGGGTATTTTTGCAGCAGAACCACAGTCATGACACATTTCAGACTGTGGAACAGACACACACCTGTTCTCCTTTGTGAACCGGTGGCTTCCTCTTCTCTTGAGTAATTCAGGCTGCGTAGGTCTTCCGCGTTCGCCCAGTGATGATTTCTGCCGTCGGTACCTGGCCTTCCTTCTAGTAATTCTGGTGCCCGGATTACGTAGACAGGGCACCCTCTGCTGCTGCCGTCTTTCCTCTTTTCAGTTTGCTCGCAAACTTCTTTCTCTCTCTCATAATCTCTTCTTCATAATTCGAATGGTCCTCGCAAACTCTATCTCTCATCTCATCCCCACCTTCCTAATTTTAAGTTCCATCCCCTTCTATCACTAACCGTGTCGTGGATCAACCACCATGCAACCCTCCAAACATTTCCTCCTTCAAATGTTCATGTCCGAATAAAAAAATTTCTCCCATCCATCTTCGCAAATCATCTCGTTCATTCACTCCACCATGAGATACATGGCGGATCACCTCACCCTCAGACTCCAATAAAAATCCTGCTTGGCCCGCGGAAGGGGACGACCCTTGCAAAATTACCAGGTCGATCTGTCACGTTCGGTAAATTTGACGTCACGCCTACTGCCACTTTGATGTTTACTTTTCTCCAATATTCACCTAGTGACGAAAATAAAATGGCCACATCCACTCATTACAAGCTTAATATATAAACATCTTCATGCGAAGGTTCGTTGATTGTTAAGGGATAAAGATTAAACTTAATTGTTAAATGGACGACAGGAATTAAAATATAATAATTATAAGTGGCTGAGTAGCAACGTTTGCAGATATTTTTTCTTCATTACATGAGTTGAACATATCGATTTAAGAACGACTTTCAGACGTCTTTAATTTGCGAAGTAAAATGGAAGCATTTGTGAAGAAGATGCTATAGGAAACACTATTAACCAAAACATATCAATATCGTGAAGAATGAATTAATGAAAAGTATGTCAGCTGACCGATAATGGGTCTTTTCCAAAGTACTTGAAGTCACTAAAGAGTCTTTTTAACCTTATCAAAAAAAATTGGATCGTATTAATTGATATACGTTCTTCGTAAAACCATATTCTTTAAAATTTGAAGAATAAATTTAAATATGAAAGAAAAAAGAATGTTTAAACTAAATAAAACATGAAATTTAACCTTTAAAAAGAAAGTTGAATCGAATTATCGTTAAAGTTCAATTTAACTTTATGGAATTCATTTTATTACTCTGAAAGTCGAATATCCAATATTAATGAAATAGCATTGAAAAAGTTTACTCCATTCAAATTCAATTTGAAAAATAATATGGTGATTGAGATGCGCAGTAAAAGAATGGGAAAAAGTGATGAGAGTATTGTCGCCATGGAGGTAGAGCCGTTGAGAGAAATTACATTATTTTAAATATTCTTATTATCTGAATACACAGACAAGGGGAAAATCATTTTATCATACCCTTTGTACGTACAACTTTTCGTCAACTGAACACTAAATGACGCCTTTCGTCAATGTTTTTTTAAAAAAACTTTTACACTACCAAGTATCAGCAATAAATTTTCTTGTCAAATTGGTGTACCCCCGCAACTCAATCAATTTTCAAAACAGGACACCCTGGAAAAATTTTAAAATATTTGCATAGTTGTTCAATGAATGCTGATCTTTAGTTGAGTATTCCGTCTATCCTGTGACGTATCCGGTGAGGACAGAAAAATGACACGCAAAATACAGTTGTCCAAGAAAATTAAAAAAAATAGTATTTTATAAATACATATTAATATTTTATATGTTGTGTTGCGGTATTCAGTGTGATGTAACCCTACATGCTAACCTATCGAAGCCTTTTCATTCAACATAGCTACTACATCCTCCCTATTCTGCTTAGCGGCTTCCATCTTTGGCCTACCTCTTCTGTTATAACCCCACACACTTATCTCTAAAGCTAATTTTACAAGACCCTCATGTTTCAAAACGTGGCTTATTAATATATTCTTTATCTTGGTCAAAGTCTTCCAAATTGGTCCTATTCTGCGCTTTCAAGTATATGACTCAATATTTGTTATAACTTCAAAAATTTTATTAACAGCCCGCTAAATTTTTAATTGAGAATTTAGTGGTCCGCATAATCTACGAGATTGCCGACCGCTGCTGTACGACATAAATGACTAATCCAGTGGTGAAATGATTTTTGTCATGATAACGATGTCAGTAGTGGTCCACCAGCACGAGAGGCGAGTAAGTAACGGGGTTGACAGAACTCGACTCCGATCTCGTAAATCAGCCTCACAAAGGCGCTGTGCAATGCTGCGTTATGTGGGCCAGGTCCATTCCTCATCGCTCCGCCATTAAACTAATTAGCGGGCGCACGCATAGGCGCATACGTACGCGGGGAATGCGTGGGCTTTGTGGAGCCAGATGCTAATCACAGAGGGCAGTGCGCGCCTTCTCGTGTCACATAAAACGAGACGCCACGAGCCTAAACGACGCGGCTCACACGTCTTGCGCCCGTATCAACACTCAACACTGGTAGTAAACACTAACTTACGAGCACGGCTTCATCACAAAACCTGCACGCTGACACCTGTATCAGGTAAGAAGCTAACCGCTTGTCCTTCTCTCTACACTAACGAATTCGATGCTAATCTCTTCACTCCCGGAAACATTCGAATCAACGTCTTACTCTGGCATTATTTCGTTTTAAAGCGTACTTACTTTCTCATCTCCTGCTGCTCATTTTAATTTCATCTCTAACAGATCTTTGGCTACAATGATTATAATTAAGAAGATAAAATTAGATATATAAATTAATATTGAATTTTAATTAGCATTTTTTACATTTCATAATTTACATTGCAATTTGTGCCTCAGGGGCCTCTACAACCAAAGTGGTGGGCCATTACAAAGTTCTAAGTTCTGCTCTGACCTGTATATATATATATATATATATATATATATATATATTTATATATTTACAGCGGTGCCTGCAGCCTGGGCGGCAAAGTTACAGGTAGCTGATGCTGATTTCTCCCAATTATCAGCTGTTCCAACCCGTGGTTAAACAGTACTTCAGAAATCCTTAGATTTTGAAGCTCAAAAATCTTTCTCAACCACCTACATCCAGTTTCCACCAAATCTCACTCAGAACAAGCTCCAGCACAATTTTCTGGCGCGCTTTTAAAGAGGCCTTGCCCGACCTCTTTCCATTCGGAAACTTTCCGAAAATCCTTCCGTCCATCAGGTCATTCTATCTAATTTTTGCCTAACCACGTGTGGGAAAGGCACTTAAAACACGAATCAAGATCTGCCATTTTTGAGCTGCGTCCCTTTACTCACGCACACTTCATACAAGCCGAAATTATATAAGTACTCCCCGTTAATATAAAATAGCAATTATTGTAATTACCACAATACACATCTTCCGTGCTTCTCCCGAAAGGACAATTAAAGTTTTCGAAATCGTGGTATTCAATACTCAAACACCTTATTTGCTCCGTCAACTTTTCCGTATCGCGTTAATGCTCAGATTTTAGAAGGCAATGAATATTTCTTCTCTATATTATTGTTTTGAAAAGGTTATTCAGGAGACAAAGATACAAACGAAGAATAATATTTTATAAATCGGTTCAGTTATTAGCATTTGCTGATGATATTGATATAATAGCAAGATTGGAATTGGACATACGGAAAGCCCTTGCAGCCTTAAAATGTGTTGCTGATGGAGCGGGTCTTAAAATCAAGGAAGGAAAAACTAAGTATATGGCAGTTGTCAAAAGGTATACACCAGAAACACATTATAATTGATAACTTTAAATTTGAGAGAGTCCAGAGCTTTGTATATATTGGTTCGTTGATAAGCAGCACCAATAATGTATCTGAGGAAATCAGTAGAAGCATCCACCTATCTAATAGAAGTTATTATGGCCTCCAAAGACAATTAAAATCAAGATTACTCTCTCGTAAACCCAAAAGTGAATTGTATAAAACTTTAATTAAGGTCTACATTAATGTTTGTATCTGAGACTTGTCATGATAAAGGAAACTAATAAGCTGAGGCTAGGCACATTTGAAAGGAAAATTCTTCAGAAAATATATGGAACTGTAAAAGTAGGAGAGATCTGGAGACCAAGATATAATCATGAGCTGTATTAGTTATATAAATCGCCAGACATTATACAAGTAATAAAGGTTTCCAGGTTGAGATGGCTGGGCCATGTTAAGAGAATGAAGTAGAATGAGGTACCAAAAAGAATTCTGGAGTACAAAGTAGATGGGAAAAGAAGAGTGGGATGCCCAATACTTCATTGGATGGATTGTTTTATGAAAATCATGTCACGGGGTATCACGAGCTGGTGGACCAAAGCAAATGACAGACGATCAATGGAGGAAAATCCTGGAGGAAGCCGAGGCCCATTCAGGGCTGTAGAGCTACTTGTGATAATATTTGTTTTATATTTATTAAACGAATTTAAACACGGGAAGCAACTTCGACCATATTTTGAGCACGTGATACTGCTGATCCACCTATATCCTAGGATGTAGGGAGTCAGAGATGGAAATTTGAAAAAAAAAATATATATATATAAATGATCTATTTTAGCGGGCAGCAAATATCTTTAGTTGTCAGTCCCCAACGACGTTACATCTTGCCATAGCCCTAGAGTGAGGGGAACGGGGATATAGGGGTGAAAGAAATATATACACGCAATAAACCGAGATTGGTGTTTATTGGAAGATTATTGTAGTCACTTACTTTGTTTCTGAAATTTAGCATACGACTTAAGTTGTACATCTGCTCAAAGCGCGAGAGTGGGGAAGGAGAGGGGTGAAAGGAATCAACCATGATTGGTTTCTATTTTGAAGTCACTGAGTTTTAAATGACAGTTAACAGCTCCATTGTAGAGAGAGGGTATGTTTTTTTAATTTCAGTAGATATCGTATTTGCTATTCTATTAGAGTGCCTGGAATATTTTTGCGACTATTATGTTACCATGAATGTTTGAGCCCTATTTAAGGTTTCGGCAGTATTTTATTATTAAGTTACCAGGACTATTTTTGTATCAATTTACCGGCAGAGTATACGATTATCTTAGGGTATCGGGAGTATTTTTGGCTCTCCGACGAGCCGTAGAATAAAATATTCAGTTAATTATTTACACTTTTGAGCTTTCTGCGGTTTCTTCTCTTCACTTCTGTGTCCCGTCCTTAATGGCAGATTCCATGATGCTATTAAACAAATATAAACTTGAGGCTTTCTGTTTTCACACATTTCTGAATGCAAACTGCAAGTTTGGAGAGAGAGAAGGGGGAGTGAGGGAGTGACAAGGAGGAACGGGGGAGAGAGACTTTATCTAGTAAATAGTTACTATTCCTTCTACACAGCTAAAGTTTTCCTCAGTAAACACAGAGACGATATGAGTGTGTAAGCTTCAACTGAAACCTGAGTCATAATATATATTTTGGTCACATAATTTGAGACAACGTTCGTTTGCGAATTTCCTCCAATCTTTAATGCTTAAATATTTGACAATTTCTGCTTGTAATTTTAAAAGCTAATTAACAGTCTCTGATATATTAACCTGATTAATCTTTAAATCAAAGCTCAAGGCCTGAGGCCTATGGAACTAAATCAACGGATTAGGGCACAGAAATTTTGATCGAACAGGCAATCAAACCCAGGACACCCGCCATTACTGTAATTTTAATTTTGTGCGCCCAAAATTTTATTGTACTTATCAATTTTTAAATTTTTCATAAATATTAAATATGAAATGTAACACTGAGTATACTCCCAAAAATTATGCACAAAAACATCGGAAACAGCACTGCCAAACTAATTTACCCATAAAAATCATTATTCTACGCAAAGATCGGCCGTTTTATTCCTGCTTTAAAATTTATCAACCCCCGTCCATAACTACGGTATTCGTTTCTTAACACCAGGATGTTTGCTTTTGGGTGTCAGGGAACATGTGTACAGAATTTGTCCAAAGCTGCTTCACACGTTTAAATTTGTATGCAGAAAATATTTAACAAATGCAAACATAAATAACACAAACCATGCATTTTAATTGGGACATAAAATTAAGTTGCATATCTTCAGCAGTAGTTTTGATCGTAGGTTACTAAAGTTTTGCAGTATGTTAGTTTCTTACAATTAACCAAAGTTTATAAAATAGAAAGTAAATGCATTGAGAAAAGTTATAGTTAAAGCTGAAGCACATAAAAAGTATCCATCCTTATAGAGCTGTTTCGCCTAAACGGAGAAATAATATATAGTACAAGGCCGCCATATGTCATGAGAAGAGGTTTGGGGCCGTTGTAAAACACGTGTCATGTAAGAGCATTATGCAAACAAAAAGTACAGTTGACGATATATATAATAAAAGACGTCACTTGTAATATGTTATCGCATTCGTAGCCTTCTTCTAGGGATATCGCCGACACGAAAACGCTTTTTGTCATACGATACGATATTCTCCGAGTTAGCGGATGGGATAGCTAATAACAGGTTTATGTTTAACTGGCTCACGTCTGCTGTAAAATATACAAAGGAACAGAAATAGTCCTGCAGCGCTGGTCTGGACGAGCTGTATTTCTTTTTTCTATCAGCAGACTGACTACCGGATTAAGTGAATATATTGAGCGTCGGTCGACTCTGGACGACCTTCGAAGTGAATTACATTCGCTAACGTTGTTTCCACCTGCCGCAAAAAAAGTCTGTTGCCTACGTCCTTTTTTCCCGTTCTGGATGGAAATACGGTTTATAATTTTAGCACCTAGGATGAAGCGTTGAAATGTTTACGTCTACATGTCAGAGTTGTGACGTTACATTTGATGAAGAAATGTTTTATACAGTTATTTTTTATACGCCACATAATTTCGCAGAAAGTTATATTTCATTTAATGAAACTCCTTGGATTTTGATCTTTGGTTTGCTGAGTAGTGCATCCTTTGAGCACATAGATAAAAAACACTCGCTGTCCACCATTGATGTTGTGTACTTAAAGTTTTGTTTAGATAACCGCTCACAGCGGCAGTAATTCATTATAAATTAATACAATTGTATAATATAGAGTAATTAATTGTAACGCATATACAATTAAGGAAGGAGATGGTAATGTATGTTTTGTGGGTGAAAACATTTTTACGCCATAAGCATATACACGTTTCTGGAAGCACCTTGCCCGATGACTCTTCCTGTCAAACGATTCTCGTTATCAGAAGTACAAAAAGAAATTAACTCGTGCGATATCCATGAATCGCCTGAGTTGACCTCATAACAGGGCAATTCCTTAAGCAGTTACCACGGAAAGTAGTAATACTGCCCTTTATAATAACATGTTCAGAGCAACCTACTTCCCAAAATCTTGGAAATTCGCACAAATAATACTGATACCTAAACCCGGCAAACCACCAAACTCTCCTTCGTCATATCGCCCCATTAAGCCTACCACCATAGTTATCAAAGATATGTGAAATATTACTGCTTAAAAGACTAGAGGCTGATATCAACATGGATAAGGTACTACCGACACAATTTGGATTCCGCTCACGCTTCTCTACAAAACATCAGGGCCACAGAATTGTGAATGATATAATACAGGGCTTAGAAGAAAAAATTTTGTGTTGCAGCTTTCTTAGATATCGCACAAGAATTTGACCGAGTTTGGCACGTCGGCTTACTATAAAACTTAAACTTACCATTCCCACTGATTATTACCTCATCTTAAAATGCTATCTAAGTGATCGCATTTTTCAAACTTAGTGTAACATCGTCATTTCCACAATTCATCCAATTGCCTCTGGAGTACCACAGGGTAGTGTCCTGGGACCGCTTTTATACCTTATATTTACCCAGTTCTTGCAACCACTTAAATAGCCTTGAAGAACGGGTAAACTGTAAATCCTAATAAATTAGTGCATGTAAATTAATCCCCTAGGAAAGCAAACTGCCCAAATGTCTCAATAAATAATATACCATTACCTATCACCAATGAAGTCAAAAACCTTGGTCTAGTATTGGACTCTAAACTTACATATAAACCGCATTTAACATCCAAAAGGGATCATGTCAAGAATAAGCTTCGTCAAATGAATTGGATTCTTTGCAGAAATTGAAAATAGAAAACAAAATACTTGTATATAAATGTATTATTAAACCCATATGGACATATAGGATATAACAATGGGGGTGCACCAAGCCTTCTAGTACAAAAAAATTATTCAACGTATTCAGTCAACAATCCTTCGTACCATCTTAAACGCACCCTCGCTTGTGAGCAACAAAGCAATACATGATGATCTAGCCTACTATAGAAGACGAATTACACAGACTCAGCACTAGATATCCCAGAACACCATAACGATGAGGTCAGCCATTTAGCAAATGAATTAACAACACGTCGCAGATAGAAAAGGAAGTGGCCAACAGATCTGTAAAGTTTAATTTTCATGAAGCCTGTTAACTCCCCAAAAAAAAGGGTTGAATCGATCTCGCAGGCATTCTCCAGAGTGACTGCGGGACTCACATAAAATTATGTAGTACTTTTTTTTTAAAAGTTCTCACATGTCGAGACACCTTCACCTATTTTGGGAGGTTTATGTATTGGTTTCGAATACCTTGGGCATATGGCAAGCGTTGGCCGTTGATCCCATTGGATCAGTCGACCAACTGCCTCCTAAAACTGGTTGAGACACGGAGACGGGAATGCTGCGACCCTACAGCAAACTCTTCTCCCGTCATTCGGAAGGGCCTGAGAATAGTACCCAATGCCCGACCTACCTGACGCAGGTTTTCTAGGGCTTTCCCTGCATCTCTTTAGGTGAAACACCGGGTAGGATACTTAAACTATAGCCTGGGGGCCCTAGTTAATCCTTGGCTTCCTTGCTCTACCTTCCCCATCCCCCTTTTCAATTCGCTTCATATGCTTTTTAATGGTGAAGTTGCCCCCCTTTTCAATTCGCTTCATATGCTTTTTAATGGTGAAGTTGTCTGTTTCAGGATCACACTCATGTAGCCCTGTTAACCCCAAAAAATTGGTTGAATTATTGGTTTAAGTTGAGTTGTTTGTTAATAGTATTTCTTTTCTAATTTACATATATTGTTCGAGCGTTGGTATCAGCTGTAATCTGAACTAGCGAGTCCAATTTAAACAGATTTTTCGCGGCTACGCTAAGAAACATTTTAGTCATCACGGACTGCGATGTAACCAAAGAAATCCAGAAGACAAGGAATATTGTATATTTATCACATCCATTTTAAGAAGTGTCTTTGACCAAAGAGTGCTCTGATATAATATCCTCCATTCCTGTGAACGAAGCTCACGTTTTCGTATGTTAGTGAATATTTATCTGGCGGAACTTTATTTTGTTTGTTAAATAAATTTATTTATTGTTTACGAAAATATAATCAGTGTGTTCATTTCCTTCAAGGTTCCTCGAGTTAATAATTAAGACGTTATTTAACCATTAAGCTGAGGTCGTTTGGGACGAAACATAAAACCGTCGCAGAGTGTCTAAAAAGACAATAACATTAGAAGATACATGTATTTATGATAAAAAAACTCGATAATGAATTTTCAGCATTCAAATATTCTATGCAAAACAAATAAGTAACGAATCAAATTGCACGCAAGGGAAAATGTTTGATCAAGCTTTGCTTATCTAATGGAATTTTACAATCTGAAAAGTTGTGATTTATTTGTAAATGGATTGGTACGCGGCGTTGCCCGGATATATATTTATATTAGAACGTAACAGAAATGAAATAAATATATATCTCTTGGTCAGCAAGCTATTTAATTGGTATGGAGACCGGCGTTTTATGGGGCCATTTAATTCATTGATGAGCAATCACCTACGCCCATTACCTTATGTATAATTATGGATACAAAGGGTACTATTCATGCTTAATTATGACACCATTTTTTATGGCCAACCTTGTAGCTAATTTTTCTTAGGATTTTTTAAATATTCCCATATTTTTAAAACATTAAAAATTTTCTCTATAGTTACATTTTTATTGAAAAGTAAAAACCTATTAAAAATTTAGAACCCATATGTGATGATTAATTATTGTCAATCACAGATATTTAATTTGTTCTTAATCGAGTTAACAGCCTCAAAATTTTATATTTTTATTAATATATTTAACTTTATTTGTAATTGATTGTGTTAAGCAATCCCCAAATTAGATTTTAAAACTGGGCAAAACATTATTTAAGAGTCTTAGCTACTTTGTAATCTAAATTATTTCGAAATTATTTCTTTTTTGTCATTTCTAAATATTTATGGTGATACTAACTCGCGGAAATTACGTAAAGGTAACTATACGGACATCTGCAAATAAAAGTTTCACTATAAAGTCACCACTCACTCTCCTACAATCGGCCCAAGCCGTTTACACCATGCGCACTCCACCTATTCTTTGTATTATTATCAGTATATAAGCTTATGTATTTAAAGAAAATAACCTACAATAAAAATTTTATTTCATTTTAAAATACTCGGCAATTATATTGTGAAGTGCTAAATCTGTGTTGTATTAATATTGGTTTTCACAATTTTTATTACTGAAAACATATCGGATACTCTCACTTGAGCAACCGATAGCAAATCAATTAAATTGTAATTATTAAAAAAAACTAACCTATGGGTTTTATAATCCTTCTATATTCTAGAAATTTTTTATTCAAGGAAATAATTGGGCAAAAGTCGAGTTTGAGTGTATGAGTAAGTAAAGAAAGGAGCCATATTGTGCAAATGCAATGTTTCCCAGTCTTCCCGCTATTACTGGTCAGTGGAGTCACAGATTTTCGTATGCTGATACATACGCATTTTTAAATTATAATTCGCTCCATGTCTGCCCTAGGGGTTGTTCACCCGCCCCCGAGTTTTTCTTCGGATTTAGAAGAATATGTGTACCAATATTTGTTGTAATCTGCTGACGCCTTTAAATTTCTATAAAGAATTACAAGTCTTTTTTATGACACATGTGTCATATGTATATTCTTTTCATCTTTAGGAAATAATATATTACATTCTTTACCGTTGTTGTTACATGATTTCCAATAGAGAAAATTTAAAAACGCTAAAAACGATTGTGACATGAGAATAATTTGAAACAAACTATTAAAATGCGGAACTTCATGTATTGTAAATTAAATAAGAAAATGAAACATAAGAACTGTCAATAATTACTGTTTCTTTGTTGACGCGACCAAAAATAAAAAATAGTTTCAAACAATCGCAAATCTCCTTTCCCATTACGGCGAGAATCAATTAATTGTCTTAAGTGTATGATCATTTATCTAGACGTGCAATAATGGTTCCGTCTACTATCAGTGTGCTAGACGTCATGAACAATGCGAGTGTAATAAGCTAATAGAACAATTACTTCCCTCCAGAAACTCGCATAGTCTTTTACATTACTGTTCCTTTGTTTGTGAGTAGTTATGGACAACGAAGCGTTGCATTGCAAATCTTCATATCTATTATTTTCAAGAATAAAATTCTATTACTTCATTAAACTTACGACGTCATTAATCATGAGAATAGCTAATTCAGAAAACAACATCACTAATATACACCTATGAAAAATTTGTACAGACAATTCCTTTGTGGTGAGGAAGAGAGTTCTCATTATTTGAACTGCTGTGAATATATGCTGTAAAAGAGGACGCAGATCTACTCGAATATAAATAAATTAATAATTTTGTTGGTACATAAGCGAGAAATTTTAGTTTATCTTTACGTTTTGTGCGTTAGCGGAACCTAAATTCCATATATATGTATATAGAAAACATGGTTAAAAACTTACAAATGTAGTAATACATCATATTTGCTCCTTGACTCCCTCATTATTTCGGCCGTAACTGTCGCTGGAGATGGTCCATGTGAGACACCAAATTCTTCCCATGTAAATTCAATAATCTTTTCGGCTGAGGGAGTCAAGGAGCAAATATGATATATTGCTAAATTTGTAAGTTTTTAAACATGTTTCTTATATATGTAAATTAAAATATTGTAACATAGAACTAATTTAATTTATTGTAATGTTGTTTGTAGTAAGCCTGACTTTTCGGCCGTCTTTTTATATATTGATATCTGAATTATTTGTATCATTTTGCCATAGCTGGCTATCGAGTCGTTTCAAAAAATCTTTATTTCGGTAATTTAGGCAAACAAAAATATTTGTCTCTCACTTAAAGTAGCGGGATTATTCAGGAGTCTCTTGTCATATCATCATTACTCTTAACTTTCTTAAGGTATCTGAAGCGTATTTCACTCTGTCGAAGTACCGGGAGTATTTCGAATATACCTTAAGATCCCAAGATTATTTTATCTACCTTCAGGCAGGATGACTTTATTACTTCTATAATGTATCGCGAGTATTTTGGACTCTTTTAGGGTACCTGGAGAAATATTTTACTGGTTTTAGAGTACCCGCGTATATTTTTCATTCTCTAAGTGCATCGGGAATACTGTTACTTTTTTTTCATAGCAAGATAATTGAATATAACAGGAGAAATCTTGAATCGGTTAGGGTACAGTCAGTCATTATCCCGGTTAATTTTCAAGTACCCCAAAATCATCGGAGTGTTCCCATGGTCGAAAAAACTTAACGGTTTCGTTGTCTGTTTGTAGTGTTTATATGTAACATCCTACGTGTTTCCCAAACTATGTTGCGCGGAGCGCGAATGCTCTGAGGGGCCTGAATAAATGGAACGCAAAAATTTGAAGTGATTATTTCTATACTATAGAATTAGGCATTACCAAACCTAAAAAATAAGTCAAGTGTTCCGTTAATATTTTCGATGTGTTCCATTACAGAAAAAGTTTTTAAAACCCTGACCTATCCTGTTTCATCAACGAAGGTCTGTTGTAATTAGTAAATTGTAATTTAAATAGACTGTCTTCCACTCAAAATTTTCTGATCTGTAATTCTTTCTCTATGATGCTACAGAGCTTCTCCGCTGCTGGTCTTTCTCTTCTCTTTGCACGGCATTCTTGCCTGCCAGTGCCTTTTTCTGTACGTCTCAGTGGGTGTTTGTCCGTATTTTATACCTGTGCCTCACTACTTGCCTCCGATGTGTACACTTTTCTATGTTATAGTCTATTTTTTAAAACAAGCATATTCTATTTCTTTGTTTCAAAATTTGATTCAAGGCATTTTCCTTCCTTTGACTCAGTTTTAAACTATGATGTTAAAACACAATATTTAATTTCACCGATGTTTGAAACGCAGTTGACGGACGTAATGAAAGAGACTGTGCGTCGGGAAAGAAATCCCGTCGGCCACACACACAGTCACACTCTCATGTGAGTTGAAGGTCGTAATGACGACACGGAGATGGTGTGTCAGCGATTGCAATGAGAGAGGACGTCTTGTCGAGTGGCACGCGCCGGAGAGCACCCGCAGACTTGCCATGGTTCGTTAAATCAAGGGAATGGTTCGTTAATCGAGGTAATGGTCTGCTTAACGCTCCGAGTGGTCTCGTTCTTGCTCACTAGCCCGAGCTTTGCTGAATGAGCTCTGCTAGAAAATTACTCAAGGGATGCCTATAATTCACAATTATCGGTTCCTTAATGTTATAAACCTCGTAGTCTTAAGACTTATAAAAGCTACAACAAAATGTTTCCGTTGCCCTCGGTTGTTCTCAGAAAAGAGAGGGTCTTTGGGTCGTAACATGATTGCTGCTTTTTTTGCGGTTGGGGAGGGGGTGTTAACAGGCAACATGAGGGCGATCCTGAAAAGATGTGAATCGGAGCTTCTTTAATACAAGCCCTAGACGCCATGTCGACATGCATCTTGACGTGGAGAAAAGAAAGTCGAACCGAGGCTAATACTAGGATGTCTATTTTAACTTCAAATTCTAAATAAATCAATTGGGAAGAATAAAGTTAATTGCAAGAATTATACAGTTTTTATGAAATTATTTACTAGAGCTCTCAGTCGAAAGAGTCGAAATTCAACAAAAATAGCGGACGCAAATTTTCCCAAGCCTTTCCCTGCATCTCTTTAGGTGAAACACCGAGTAGGATCCTTAAACTATAGCCCGGGACCCTAGTCAAACCTTCGCTACCTTTCTCAACTTTCCACATCCCCCCTTTTCGATTCCCTTCCTATGCAATTAAAGGGGAGTTGTTTGTTTTAGGAACACCCACACGACTTCCGCTATCCTTTACAGACTTATTTTCCATTAGTTGAAAAAATTTGGAAGTGTAAGACTTTAGAGTCTCTTTTGTTATGTTTTTCAAGCAAATATGATCTTCTTCGAACCGAATCATTTATTCACAGTGGCGGCTAGTGCATATGTGCTAAAGCACGTGAATCAATTTAGGAGGTATTATTTGTTTCATAATTTAAAGAAACTTTAAAGTAATAGTATTTCAAGTGTGAATTTCTTCTTCGATTTATAAGACTTTAAAGTATCCGTCTTCCGGCGCGCTCCCTCTGCATACATCTCGGCTACATTCTTAACAGCACGAGAATTCTGTCTGGAATGAGAAATGCGCATGAGTAGTATTTCGTCTTCACTTCCCTACCCACCCACAAACAAAGAATTCTATGAGCTACAAAGAACAGAGCGCCGAGCTGGCTGTCACAGTTGTAGGCGGAATCATAAGCCTACATATTTAAATGTTTTTGACGAATTAATAAAAATATTATTAAATGATTTAATTAGCCTCTTAGCCTATATTTTTATAATTTAAATATGAAATATTACGACGTTTCGTATCTCCTTGAATAATACACGGTTTTTAAAGTTTAATATTACTCAGTGTAAAGAATTTGTAAACTTTTTTAGTACTTGAAGAAGTCTCAAATGAGAGACGAAACGTCTTAAAGTTTCATTTTTAAAATTTTAAAAATACTGTCAAAGCGGCAAATTAAATCATTTATTATATATTTGTCAGAATAGTTATGCAATTTAAAATATTATTGTTTGTGGGTTTGTGGTTTATTTGAATTAATAAAGGGTTATAACATACGACATTTCGAAAACATCCATCATTCTGGGAAAATTGCCTCACGATCCTGCATACAATATTGCCATTATATGTTGCTCCTTCCTAAAATTAACTTACATTATTTCAATATGTCAAATATAAAAATACTTTTGTGTGAGGAATTTGCGCCAATTTTACTTTATATACTCACAATTTTAAAAAATCGTTTCTATTACACGTTACGTAGACGAAATTAGATATGTAGCATATTACGGGTCGTGGAGCAACCTGTAGATGTTACAGTATTGTTAATAACTTATGTAATGGAATTATCCTCGTGTGAAGTAACACATTACTTTAAATACTCACGAGCCGCCACTGTTTATTCATCTTGTGTCAGTTGTGTGAGAAACCTGCAGATTTCAGTACATTGTACAAAGCTAATTCGTGGTGTCTGGTGAGAGCATAATGCCGAAAATTAAGGTTAAAATAGGATGACACACTATGCCGAAAACGGTTAAGATAATTCTAGTCGTATAGTTTAGTGAAATTTATTCTATCACTAGTGTTTAAAAAAAAGAGTTTAGTTGAAAGGAAAATACTGAATGGAAGTGTTTGTGTGTCCGTAATTGTAGAGCCTAAGGATGGTCTCAAGTCCAAGCATTAACAGTGAAATGCTATTCGCATCATTCGTCTCGCGTTAATTGCGCTAAGATGACTTGTCTGAAGTCCATATATGGCCTGGAGGAAGGACGTCTGCGGTTGCCAAGGAGAATAATTTGTCTTACCTCGTAGAAGATGTTTACTTTCAACAAAACAAACTTTCACTTTGAAAATTAAGCAGATAAACTAGTAGCTTCGACTATAGAGAAAATTATTGCATCAAGTGTTAAGAATTAAAATAAAATATGTATTATACAAGATAATGTAAATAGTGAATAATATAGACTTTAAGAAATTCTGAAATGCGACAGGTTCCAGAATAAACTTATAAAAGGTGAAAATGTGGCTGCAAATGTATAATTCAACTGTAATAACCCCTCACACTATGGCCCAAGGTGGGACAGTGCAGGCATGACGATGGTGTAGGTGGGGTTTGGCTTATATTGGTGAATATTGGAAATAGAGTTGGCCGAAATGGCCAAGGGAGCGGTTTTCTCACCAAATAAAAGGAAACCAAAATGCGCAGTGACAGAAGCAGAGGGGGCGTGTACATCACTAAAGTATAGATGTTGGCGACCAATGTATGACCCAGCTATTGTAAAGGACTATAAGAAGTGTTAATAGTATGTTATAAGGACGTTTAATATGTATGTGAGGATGACTATTTGTGTTTTGTAAAGGGCGGGAGCTAATTAAAATATAAACAAATTTATTTAATTAATTTTCCTATATTATTAATTTTTATTCAAATTACCACTTAAGTCATGTACTATAAAAGTTATTAAAGAATTAAATATTGTATTATAATGACAGCTTAGCTCAGCGTATTTATTTAAACGAAACTCAATTACTTATCAGTTTTCTTACTGTGGGGGAGGCAACAAACTGATAGCAGAGATCTCACTTATTATGTCTAGCCGGAAAACGAACCTGTTTTGTTCTGCACTCGGCGACATGGAGCAGGTACTAGGCAAATTTTGGGAAGCGGGTGTGGCTCCCTCTGCATGCGACAGGCACGGAATGGGCATATTTTCTTCTTCTTTTACGTGAAGATGTAGCCCCAGCTTCGAGGAAAAGCAGTTTTTCTTTTCTATGAAGATTATAGTATCTCAACCAAGAATTTTGGATAAGATGCTAAAAAATTATATTTTTAATTACACGCTGAAAACCGCTTCTTCTCTTCTCACATTGGTTGCTCTTCTTCTTTCGGACAACGAATATAACTATCCGTCCTACCATCTTCTTCGTTCTTCTCTCTCAGACCTCTTTCTTTTTTAAGTCTTGTAGCGTGAACTTCTATCCGTACATCTTCTTTCTCTCCTCCCCTTCTTCTAAGTCGAGTAATGAAACACACTTTTCCGTCTCCTTGCCACTTCCCAGCCAATCTCTCTGTCACCCCTCTACGTGGTAAAAAATACCACCCCCCACATGAATTGTCTTCGCCGATCATATTTAATTTTCAAAGATCACGGCATCCGCAATTTCGAAGAAAGGGGCTGACAATAGGGAATCGTCCCTTCGTGGCTGACCAACCTCAATCCTCAAACTTTGTTTTTAGGCACGAACCTAGTCGACTTAAGGATGCCTCACTAATCCTGGAAATTACGCAGCCGCTCTCAATATTTTTGTCTGATTTTCTAACTATTTTGTAACGAATTAAATGGGGATTGTTTTTCTTTGCTACAGTTTGTAATATCTGTGGGTTTGAAATGGTTTTGACGATTTGTATGGCTACAATAGTTAAAATAATTTATTGCATAAATATAAGGGCTTAGTTTAGTATACTATTTGATCAACAAACTATATCTTAATTTTTAAACGCAATGCACACTTTAGTAACCGTAAAAAAGTCTGGAGCAGAACGAAGAACGAGTCAAGACAAAAACGTAAGTTACTGGCCACAGAAATCGTAAATCAAGAAAGCAAGTGTAAAGTTCGAAGCAAGGCAATCCACTTTATTCTCGGTCCCATGTTCTAGTGCTGAAAATCGTAGGCGTACGGCAAGAATCGGCAGCTACGATCAGTAGATCACAAGATGAAAGACCACCTTTTTTATTCGGGCGTAATAGGCGTCTGCAAATGCGCATAGTATCCAACCAGTTTAGATATGGAAAACGAGTAAGGTGGAGAGTAATCTTTTCTCCTGAACAGGGAGGGGCTTTCACTTTTCTCTCCTTCGCTCCTCGACTGGGTGAAGAGTATTTACACGATCAAACACTTGATCCCCATCCATAAAGCCAAGAGAGCCACTCCCTTCTAAGACAACCTATACTCAGGAACAAGTTCAAATATACGCTTACATTCTGGAGACTACACCCTGAAATAGCTTCATTTTTAGTGTTTTATTGAAAAGACCGGGAGTGATAATAAGCAATAAACATTATTCAAGTTTACGCAAAATAAGATAAGAAAAAAATTAAAATATTTCAGATACGTTTAGAGGACACAGTACCATAAAAAATTGGACGATGTATATATTCCTATATATAGTTGTTCGCTATTAAGTATATTAAACTACCAGACGTACCAGTGATAATATTAACGCTTTATTAAAATAATTATTGTAAATAATTTATGTCTCTTATAATTATTTGGATTTTTGGGGTGCCAACGCGTCAAAGGATGACAATGATGTTGGGTGGCAAGCGTCAAAATGACTACAATGACAGAGACAAGTGAGTTCAGTGTTGTGTTAACGGCGACTGCAAGTGTGAGCGGCCGCTGTCAGTGTATATAAGACTTTTCAGACTAAATAGGGAAAGGGTCACTATTTCACCGTGTTAGAGTGTGTGGCCATCCTACGATATGATGCAGGTTTTGAATAATTATAATATATGTGGAATTTACCCCGGTGATACCAGTAAACGTCGACATTTAAAAGACTAGTACTACTATATTCTTGTACCCTTGGAAACATTGCTATTTACTAATTTTACCCTGGTGGAAATCCGAGAAGCTATTCTTAATTGAAAACGGCGGGAAAACCTTCGCTCTTCAATCATTCAAATATGTTTCGGCATCCATCTAAATCCCCACTCTTGATTTGAAATTAGCTCACTATCCAACACACAAGGAATCTAAAGAAGCTAGGAATAAAACATTGAAACCTGTTCTGCAGGTTTCTAAGTTTATTCCGCTAAACGAACCGAGAGACACTTGCTGTTTTATTTATATCAATTAAACCGTTTATTATCATTTACAGATATTTCTAATTTAATATCAAGTTTTTAAAATCAAAATTATGAATCTCGCTGTTCTAGTGTTGCCTCAAGACATATTTCTCAAAAACTGCTAAAACTCTACTCTCTCAAAATTCGCGGACGGACTATACTTACGATATTATCATAAACAATTGATTTAAAATTCTCTCCGATACTGGAAATATTCAATTCTTCTTTCTATTGTTTCCCATAATTATGAATATTCATTAATCAACCTCACAGCGAACGGAAAGTATAAAACCCCAGACTAAATTACTTCACGCGCTCCAATGCTCCGTGAATTGACGTCATCCATGCAAAAGAAGACGCTTTTATCAGGAGACGTGATATAATTTCAAAGTGATAGTTAAGACAGAAATTCCATCAAAGTGACATCGACGACCGTTTTGCGTACAAACTAGCGCCAGATTTGTTTCTATTATAGAAATTGTTTTATCCAAAATATAACCTACAGTATATTTTAATTTCGATCTTCACTAAGTTTCCGAAATTGATAATGAACATGTCACGTTCCTTCTGAATTCAGTAAAATCTGATTTAAATTTTTTTAGTGAACCATGAAGTCTTATCCAAATTAGTAGTCATTCTGATTTTCCTTCCACAATTCATTTTGAGATTTATTCATGATAAAGAATTGGTATGTACGTACTTCAGTAGAGACTTCTTCCTTTCTTATATAAGAATTAAATAATCACTTTATTTTGCGCCATAAAGGCTGACGGAAATTAAATATTTACAATTTTTTATCAATTAAATTTGGTTTTGTGTTATTCTGAATTTCTATAATAAGGGTTTTGTAGTACACCGATTTATTTTCCCTGTACTAACCGTAATATGCTCATTCGATCCAAAGCGTTTAAATAAAAGCTTTTTAATTAAATACGTGGATAGTATTTCGCCGTTTATAGCCAATATCGACAGCACAATTCATCATTATAATCCGTGTTGAGTTACGAATAACTTTCTTGACATTAAAAGATATTACCGTGACTTTACGGGCACTTATGCCAAAAACGATAATAACCCATCAGGACTTGTTTGAACTCACCCAATAAATGGGTCAAATTACTGATGAGGAAAATTAATTTACGATATGGAGACACAGTGCACGATACTGTACATCAATAAATTTAGTTCATGTAACGGAAAATATTTATAGCTGTTCCTCAATTCATTTACGATTATTTACTCCTCGTTCATAAATTTATTTTTGTAAATCCTAGGCAACTACTACACGCTCCTTATTTGTCGGGAATCCATTAGTATCAGATAAATTTACAATAAACGACATACCACAGCGTCATATTACATTTATTTTTAACTGGACCATTATACACATGAATATTTAATCAAATATTTATTACAATAATATGAAATTGTATAAAAAAACCTATCGACTTTCAAGCCCGAGATCGTCCAAATTTATAATGAATGTACCTGATGGCGATTTCCGAAATGGTCGACGAAGCATTAGGTTTCTATCCAACAAAACCGCCCGGGTTAAAACTCGAAAAATGATTAACAACTCAGAACAATTAACTTAATTGTGGGTTCAACAGTTCTCTTTGCAAACAGTATACTTAGAAAGTAACAGAAATAATCGTCAAAAGTCATAAAAGTCGGCCCCGGATGTAGCGGCGCAACACGAAATTTTAATTAATGAACTGAAGAGATCCCAAAAGTTGAAGGCTTAACGTTTTAATTCAAATTAAATTCTTCTCTCTCTGACTTTCTTTGTCTTTCTCTGTAAAATGAAATCAGATTATTTTAATTATTTTTATACATAGAACTGTTTAAGACCAATGTATATTTGAAAGTGGGAACAGTTTCGTAAAATTTAGATTCTATATGTAAAATAATAATTAATTAATCTCTAAATTATTTAAGTCTTCATATTTTAACTACTTTTACTACGTATTTTATTTAATGGACAGCACAGTTTTTCGGAATAAATATTTAACAATAATTAACGTAACTAATTAATTCCAAACAATATAACAATTGCTGTCCCAAATACAATTTTATAATGGTAGGTAAAAAGCAATTCTTTAACTGCGCGAGAGATTTCATGTCTGTATGATTTATAAATTTTATGCAATAAGAACCCAAAAGTTGTACATCTAGTTACAATATATATGGAGTATACCAAAACAGCAACGACTGACAATAAATTTTTAGTCAATTATTGTGCCTTCAACGAGGAAACTATAATTGAAATAATTGGTTAATTTTTATATTTTTAGTTATGAATAATAATGAAAAAGAATCAAATTCAACACGAAATCACGTAAGTTGTTAGTTTTCTTTTAATGATATCAATTGTTCCATAAAATGTATTAATTTTTGAAAACTTACAGTTTTCCTTTGGGAGATGAGGAGACATTTTCTTTTCCCCCGAATTAGACACTAATATATATATATATAGTTGCAGACAATACAATATTTTAAATATTTTATTAGAGGGTAATAAAATAAATTACAAATACACGTCAATCCATTTAAAGGGAATTAAGCTAATAATGTCAAAGAATAGTTGTCTGTACAGTAGAAAATTAGTTAACTTTGTACACGTTCATTATTTATTGATATATGTCATAATTTTCTCGAAAAGAAAAACAAATAATCCTTACAACAGTTTCTAGCCTTGTGTCTCAAGTTTCTTCCAGGACACGATATAGAAAGATTTTTAAAACAATTAAGAATTCTCACTGTTATATAAATCGTTCATGGTGTTTGAGACTCATAATAATCATTTATTCATAACAGATTCCAAAGAGAAACGTTTTGAAAGGAAAAAAACTTGTAATAACCAGAGAAAAAACAGTAAATTACTCAAAATTTATACAGTTATAATGGTATTACGATATTTAATAGTCTCTATTCCACATTAAAAAGTTATAGGAAAATAAAATTTTGAAGAGTATGAGCCGTAACTTGTTGTTGTGTATGTGATTAATGCAGAGACGGAATTAAATTTAAAATAATATGTCAAATTAATTATCTGTACTAATCGTGATTCTTTATAGTTTAAGTACCTGGTTCTTTGAACATTACGGCGTATTTTTTTTATATTGAATATACGGTGATACTAATACTATTCCATTTTTAAATTGTACTTCTCCTTTTGGAGTATTCCATTGAATGCTTAATTGTCGTACCCGTTGGCGATGGAGGAACTAGCGGTCGAAACGTTATACTGTTTTCACTGACCACCCAGGGTGAAACCCATCGAATAAGCACGTAAATTCATTTTTCTCGTGGCCCTTACATAGCGAAAAAGGTTTATATGTATGTGGGACTAAAGGCGGTAGTCTTTTATTAAATCGTCATGCATTACAAGTCGTAACAATAACGTGATCGTGAACGGAGTACGCTTTGAGACGATTCCTGCATAGCTTATCTAAAAAGCTTCGAAACTGCTGAGGAAAAAACAGAGTGAGTTGTTTGTATGTTTAACAGTGAGTGTAGAGTGCATCGGATTTGTTTGGCCAGTCGTCGCCCTCATTAAGTCGATAAGCCCGGCGTAAAATCCGTGTAAATCCTTGGGCGTCCCGGAGAGTCTTCCTCTCAGGGAAGTCAGCTCTCAAGTGAGCTGTGCCGATGCGGATCCCGGGGCTTGGCTAAGTGATTAATGCGTGTCTATAACTCAGAGACTAACGCGGTGTGAACATTTGGCTGCGCTAATCAATTACTGGGTGGCGAAGTCCTGCAGCCGCCATGTGCGTACGCCTCAGCAGAACCACAACGGAAGCCGCTATCCATTTATAACCCGCTGCATTGTACCGCCTTCCCACAGTTTCCCAAATTTATAGTCTAAGTCCCTGGCTCTGCTCTTTGACCATTACTGTTTATTTTTCAAGCTTAAGGAACAATAAAACGGCATAAATGTTACGCATCACTTAATTCTTTCTTATAACCTCGCCTTTCAGAGCCACTGAATTTAAATGAGTAATTTATTTAATTCAGCAGTTCAACTTCAATTTACATAACTATTATTTTCCCATTCAAATAGTCTGTACAATCAGTTAGAAAACAGTAACTATATTAGTATGTCGGAATTCAACCTTTCTTCCTGTAAATTAGAAATTTGATAGAAAAATCTCAGATGATCTTAGATTGCCGAACGGTCGGACAGTCTTTTAAGGGCACTTTAATATATATTTAACGCCTGATGTTAGCATTTAAAATAATTTTACCGAGATTAAAGCCTAGGATTACCGGTAACAGTTTTTAAATATTATTAAAAAATGGTGAACTGAGGCTAGAAGGAAAAATAACAATTATATAAAAACAAAGACGATAGCAAGGTTCTACTATAAAAATTCATACATGTTGTTAAGGCATATCGTATCTTGGTTTATCCAGTGGAATAATTCTTCATTAATTTTTCTGTCTCTACAAAAGTGACTTAACTTAATCTCCTCTTTCGGATATGCTCCTGTTATTTTCTTCTTGTTATTTGAAAAGAAAAATATCATTTAGTATATAAGTTCAGTTTTATCAAACGACTTTATATATTTTACTTAGTAAACATTAACGTATATACCTTTTATATTAAATTATAATCGGGGTCTGATGCTTCCTTATATAAATTTTAACTTCATGTTTGTATGAATATATAAAATGAAAAATTGAATGACTCAAATATGTAAAGCCGAAACATTCATTTCAACAAATTTAATATGAAGACCATTACCAGGTGCATGTTATACAAAGAAAACGTACATTTTTTAAAAAGAGTATTAAAGTATATTCCCGATCGCTTATTTGATGTTTCATTCTTAACATTTTGGTATTACGTCCTTGCTTCCTGATATCTTTTGGTTTTTGCCTGACAGTTATTATCGTTAATTTTTTATTGTGTATTTATTCAAGTCATTTAATTTTGAACCATTGAAAATGAGACCAAATAATATTTACTAATTATTCTTGTTAGTTCATCGATTTTATACAATTTGAGTAGTTCACGTAACCGATTATAAATCGGCCGATTAGTTACTCTGAGAAACATTAGTGAAGGAACCGTTCGTTAATCGCTGTGAAGCATAATTACGGATATTTGGAAGGTTACTGTATATATCTATGCTCAAGACAGTGGAAGAAGTTGTTGGCTTTGACAGTTGAATTCAATTATAAATTTTTAAGAATTTTCCCCTTATTTCGTCCAACGAAGCATCCATTCTCTCCACAAATGCCAGGCCAGAAACAATTTTAAGCGAATGACACAATGACTAGTCAAGTCCGATATAAGTGGAATCATTATTCAGCTTAGTGTTTACTTAACTTTCTAAAATTCATTAAATCATTTTTATATGCATTGGGAGTTATATCTGAACTAAGTAATCTGATATTAAGTACTGCAGATGTGCACCGTAAACATTTAGATGAAAAATAGCTACAAAATACTGGTTTTTAAGTGAGTTTATTTAACTACGAACGACCTCGTTAGTTAAACGAAATTCTTTTGATATTCTATAGCAGTTAAATACGGAATATATAAATATGCAATCGAACACACAACAATATAGGCATATTTAGGAACTTAAGAATCGCTCGACAAAATTATAAGGGAAAATCTCGGTAATGGAGTGTAGTATGGGAAACAGAGGAATAAGAAAGGGTGTTAGATTGGGAAGGAATATTTTGAAGGAAGTTAAGGAATTCTGCTACTTGGGCAGCAGAATAACTATAGGTGGAAGAAGTATAGTACAGGCAAGAAGACTTTCGCAAAAAAGAGGAATGATAAGTACCCATATTAGGTTATCATTACTAAAAGTGTTTGTGTAGAGTGTGACTTTATATTGGTGTGACCCGTAGACGGTAGAAGTGGCAGAAAGGAATAAAATAGAATCTTTTGAAAAGTGATGCTGTAAATCAGATGGGGGATAGAGTAACTAACCAGGAATTTCTAAGCAGAATAAGAGAAGAGATAACAATACGGTAGACTTTGACCAAGAGAAGCGATAGATTGTTAGGGCACGTTTTGAGACATGAGGGTCTTGTAAAATTAGCATTAGAGAGAAGTGTGTGGGATAAGAACAGAAGAGGGAAACAAAAATGGAATACGCTAAGCAGATTAGGGAGGATGTGAGATGTGGTAGTAGAAATGCAAACTATTGCACAGAATAGGTTAGCATGAAGTGTTTTACAACATACACGAAATTTTAGATTGATCTCTGATTGACTGTATTGCCATGTCCACAGAATTTATGGAAATTATATTTACGTCATAGGTTTATCTTCTATGTTTTCTTGTCATTGTTTTCTGCTTTTTTTAGCGAAATTGAAAAACTACAGCCTTTCGTAGCTGTAGACAGGTGATGACTCACGTGTTGAATACGTAGACTATATATTCTTATCGCCTCACTAATTGTCCTTGTGTTTTCTTTTGTTTCATAACACTGTTAATAATTGACGCGAGTTTTCAAATGAGTCCAGAAAAGTGACGATAAGTGTTAACTATGAAGGTGAATTTGAATATTTCCAGTTTACCCAAAGTTTTTAGTAAATACTTTATTAGCATATTTTTTAAATTTGTTAATTTTCTTTTGTGTTGTGTTGTTTTCACTAATATATTTATATATTGTTGTTATTGACTTGTCCTATTTCCTCAGTAGAGGACTAATGGATACAGCAAATTAGGCTACATTCCAGGAAATGATTGTGATGAGACATTGCATATTTATAGTAATTGGAAAGACAAAATTTGCGTATGTGTTTGTGACGTGATTATTTGTATTAATGTCTATCGCTTTAATTATTAGTTAGTGCTAAATATTTAATCATACAGCGTACGTAATTGGAATCTTTTATATTGTAATTTATACGGCACATTTAAAATCAGTGCAATATATTCCGAAAGTCATTTATTATTTATGTATTTATTAATTTAAAATCTGAGACCAAACCTAACCTAACGTAACGTCATAAGAGGAATACTAGAGGATACATCTAGTTATATAGCTATTGTATCTGAGAACTTATTATAAGATTACATCAGATACCTTGGTTGAGCTATTTTCAGGGCGAATTTGAAGGGTTGGATGCGGAAGGGAGAACAAGGTAGCTAATGTTTAACTAGGATTATGGGTTATATATGTGGCATAAGGATCTCCTGAAAGTCATGAAGTTTATACGCTTTTAGCTTTTGATTTCCAAGACTGACTGTTTACAATAGCAAAGGTTTATTTAAAAGTGAGAAGTAAAATTCACGTTCGATCGTCACATGGCGGAAGCCAGGTTCGTTCACAATTTTGATAGACTACTAAAGCCATGAATTTTAATATTTCACTTTCGACGGACAGAAGATTTATTAACAAATCATTTATTTGAAACTAAAATACGTACTGAGTTAAACAGAATGCATTAAAAAAGCAACATTTTCACATATACTTGTACGTAGATGACAAGTTCAACGGAGCAGAAAATTGAATTTTGCATTTGCAATGGAAATATAATCTACGTTTTGCAATTTAAAATGTTTCATCAGGCAGATTACCGACAAGCCATTATTAGTGCGATGCATTGATAATTGTCAAAACACGTATCTGCGATGTGTATTGCTCCCGTGCAACGCCGGGGGAAAAATGTGATCAGGAAATATCACGTGCGCTGAGGTCGGGATTGTGCAAACAAACCGCACGCCTGTTTTTGGCTCACACTTCGCCAAATTAAACTGCGAATTGCTCTCCAGTCGATTTACGGTTCGATAATATGCACTTGCGGGCCGAGTCCATGAGCGTAAAAACGGGAACGGTGGTGATATTCCATTTGGCCAGGATTATTTATTTCTAAACACTTTAGCAGCAGCAGCTGGAAAAACGCCAGATACAAAACAAGACAATTTACATTTGGCAATATTTAAACTCGAGTTCATTCACAGCAGGTGCGGACCGACCGCGCTGCATTAGAACGTCATAAAGCGAATAATTCGGAGCCGTAAACAAAGTTTATTCGCGATAAAAACGCCACAACGGCTCGGTCCCCCGCCGGCTCTTTGCGGTGCTGTTTTCACTTTGTTTTAGGGACGATTTGAAATGCGTTCGCCGGGGCGAGGGTTCTGCAATTTAACCGATATAAATTATCGTAACTACGGTTTTTTTTAAAAAAAAAACCGGAGCGATCCCGTAAAGCGGCTCCCCGCGATGGAAAACATTATCAGTCATTCGTTTCCCTTGGCGCGGTCGCCGAGGGTGGAATATATCTGGCGGGCATTAGGCGCACTTATCAGCCTGGGGGGAAAGTGTCAGCTCGGGATTTACAGTCCACGAATATAAATTCAAAAACTTGCAAAACAAGTCCCTCTGATCTTGTATGATAGGTTCTGACAGTGATCGTCCGTGAAATATGATGGCGTAAGAAATAAATCTCTCTCAACAGTCAGATCTTGAGTTGAGCAACTGCGGTTAGTTGAGATACATCAACGACGATTCCCTTGTTCAATAAAATGTTTTCGATAAACAATAAATCAATTCTGTTGATTTAGATACTTTAGCAAACATGATTTAGATAGAAGGAGGCAGTGTACCTTGCAGTAACTCAAGAAGCTGTGCGCTTGTCTTGTATATGAAACTAAAGAAAAATAAATAAAATATTTTCACCGTGTTGCAAAAAATACATCAAAACCGTTCAAATAATAAAAAGATGCACCTGCATATTAGACAACGTGTTATTCGCATGTATAAATACAGAACAACATAACTTCTTAAATGAAAATTATGTACGCATGATAACCTTTAATAATGATCAGTAAACTGACGAATTTATAACAGCCGCCGAAAAGTAGACAACAGAATAAGAGAAACCTTAAGAAAAGAAAGACTATCGGAAATAATAAGAAACCCACCACGCAACGCGGCTCTAGATAATATGACAAATCAGATATCCGCTATAGAACTGACAAGATACAGGACTCTAGAAACATAAATTCTTAAGCACAGTACTTTAAAGCAATGAATATGAATAATAATAAACAATCATGCATAATTTTCAACATTATTTAGCTTCAATCTACTCATCGGACCGGGGTATCAAATCCTGGAACCGGATGAGTATAAAGACCAAAAATATTGGCATAATACCATAAAATGGAACATAAACTATAGAAACTGTAAGATTAATCAAGTAATAATCTTGAAGAAATTACATAACCCTGCTACTACAAATTATGCAAAACTCATATTATCAGAAATAAAATTAACATTTGCTAAGAATGAAAATAATAATAAAATCATAATTAATTAGGAGAATATATAGAGTATAAAACGCATAATGATTTTTAACCATTAATACTCGACCAACGCTTCATGGATATCCGGAAACGTTGGTCATTACCGGAAAACCGGAGCTGTTCGAAAAACAAAATGTATAAAAGTGGAAAGGCAGGAAGGAAGGAATTTATTTAGGACGGTTTTGGCTCCCAACCTTCGTAAAAAGGATGAGGAGACAAGGAAATTAAGAATGCTTTCCTTCAATCTCTCCACGGAAAAAATATAGTACAGAAAGAAAAATTAGTAAAACAGATCACTCTTACACAATGTGAATATATATAACTAAAATATCTTACATGATAAAACGAGTTTTAAGTATACATATATGTGTATACATAAAACTCGTTTCCAGTTAATGGTTAAAAATCATTATGAGTTTTATACTCTATATATTCTCCTTCTAATTAATTATGATTTATTATTATTGTCATTCTTAGCAAATGTTAATTTTATTTCTGATATGGGTTTTGCATAATTTGTAGTAGCAGGGTTATGTAATTTCTTCATATATATATATATATATATATGTGTGTGTGTGTGTGTGTGTGTGTGTGTGTGTAAGAAAAAAGAAAAACATTGTTATTGAATCTAGAAAACAGGTCAACTAAGTTATTATCAATAAAAAAAGTGTCAGTTCCCGCTCCTATTTGGATGACTTTAAACTGGATACGCTAATGCAACCACAATTTACGTCATTATTGTTAAAAAAACTCCACAAACTGCCTCCTTCCTGGGTTCTGTGCTGCTGAGCGCGTTCACAATACAACCAAAATGGGTGGATTGTTCCTAAAATTAACTTCAAATCCATACGAAAAAAAATACTGTACTGTTAGAAATATATTTCAGCTTGATTATAAATTTTTCAGTAGCTAAAAATTAAGTGTTTCCTTTTTTGCATATTGTGTAGCCGAAATGAGAATTGCGTCACATCGTATTTGCCACAGAGTACTGGTAACTATCACTGTGACGGTATTGTTAGTATTTTACATAGTTATAATTATTGCTTCGGGTTAAAAAGTAGCACACGGCTTAAAAAAATCTCAACTGCCCTGTCAGTTGTCATTGTACGGCTTTTTACCGAACAGTAAGATCAACCTGGTACATAATTTGATAGAAGAAAATGGACATCATGAAACTGTGCAGGACATTGCTATTTTTTCTTGTTTCTCTTCCGTTGTTCAAAATTATAAGTTCCTCGCCCTGTAAACTTGGTTTCAAGGCAAAATAATCGCACGGCGTAAAATAAGAGCATGTTAATGTATCTGATATTTTTGCTAACCGAAAATTGCATTTGCCTCATGTAAGAGCACAACTCACATTCACGCAACATTTCCAAAACTCTTTTTATATCATCTTTGTTTAACTGTTGGCTAGTTACCCAATCACCCTTAACGAAGAAAATGATGTGTTGCCTTGAACTTTGAATGATTCATGCGCTTATTTTGTGTTTCAATGGATGGATTGCTGATTGTTTCCTGGATCGAACTTCAAGACTCGTTTCACACAGACAACTTTTTAATCTAGGTGATTATAATTTTCAGGTTCTTTTAAGGTGTTTCCAGCGTGTCGAGCGCAAACCAATTGATTGTTTCTGCTATTTTTTAAATATGTTTTGTAAAGACTGTATGAGCTTGTGTCTTGGGGCTCATCCAATATTTAGTAGGCTAGTAGACTTTTACTTGGTCAATTTAATATTTAAAAAAAAAATTGTGGAAATATGATGGCAATTTTTTAAAATTATTTTGATTTTGAATTGAATATTTATCTACCATTCACGTAAAAATAGTAAATAATCCAATAATCCCCATTTATTATCCATTTTCTTGGCACATTTCGGCCCATTATTTCTTTATTAATTATTTAAATTTTATATTGTATAATTAGAAAAAAATAATTCTGTAAGTTCAAACATTTCGAAAAGGTTACCTTTTGACCCTAAAGAGCTATGATTAATTTTCTGAATTTAATGCTTTTGCCAGATGCGTTTCAAACATTCTATTATTGCTTGTGGCTACTGATATTTCGAATTTCACAACCAAGCGTCCTCGTATATGCATAACGAAGAAATAAATTAAAACCTATTTAGACTAAATTTTCATTTAATATCAAATTGTTACTGCTAATTTTAATTGAAAATATACCTCCGAATAAATATTCAACGTTATGATAATTTTAATTTAAACATATGAAATGCGTTATATTTAAATGAGTTATATTGCTTAATTTACTTAAATATAATTATCAATTGGACATTTTACCGATTTTATGTAACTAAAAGAATGTTGTGTTAAAGAAGTCATAAAAAATTAATTCAAAAAATAAATAATATCACGTCTGAAGGATCAGCTTTTCAAGCATGAACAGTGAGAACGCGCTATTGAAGGAAGAAGTATGTTTGAAAGGCAATTCATGGCCAAATCCATTCAAGGAGAAAACATTTAAAAGCATGACGTTTCATCTGACACCGCAGATCTTATCCAGGGCAATAGTAATTTAAAACTAGACGGAAGTTAACCCGACTGAGCCCAGAAAACGGTTGCAAAGAACTCAAGGACATAAGATGGGGCCGTAGAGTAAGCTCAAAGTGTCTATTACTCTGAATATATTTAGTATTATTATATAATGTTGTCCACTAGTTCGGAAACAGTTTAATACCTGTACAATAAATCAAAAATTATAGCATTATTCCAGTGTAAAGATTTAGATTTAGAGATGCAAGGAAAACTGTACAAAAACCTGCATCAGGTAGGTCGGGTTTATGGATACTAATCTCACGCCCTTCCAAATCGGGAGGAGATCAGTTTACTGACATAATGGATTTAAAAATAAAGGAATCTTTTTCATCGGGGAGCTTGAAGTTGTTTCAGTGATCCTTCAATATCGTTATTTCGTCCATTTGTTTTACCTATGTAAGCGGCAACGCAAGTAATTACATGGAATTTTATAGATACCGGTATCTACAAATGTCTTTACAAATCTTAAAATGCTTTTCATAAATGATACATCAGTTAAATTTCTTTAATAGTTGATGTAACTTCGAGTGTACCTACTTATAAAATGGCAGAACAACGTACACGGTGTGACTGACCGATAAATTTATTAACCTTGGAGAAATTATATTTCTTCACTCGTGTAAAAATATATTGACCGTTAGTGAGATTAAGTTCTAAATTAATGCTAGGAGACAGTCTTTTTAATATTAGTTTCATTTAACGTTATTTCATTTTCATTATGAATTATCTAATCCCCGCTACTTAGTTAGCACTGAAATAGTTTTTTTTATTTTGCCCTAAAAGCTAAACAACAGATACAGAATTTTCATTTAGTTGAATTCATTGAATATATAAAAAGTATGGTATCATTTATTTATGATCGCTCCAGGGCAAACCTTATAACTCGCAGTTGGTTTTGAACATCATACGTTTCGGACCCAATAAAAATGATCAATTACTAAATGTTAAAATTTACCCGACGCGACAATAAAACCAATTTACGTATACATCGTATCGACGATCCAAAGAAGTTTATTATTTCTCAGGAAGTTAGCTATCTACCAACAATAGGTTAATAACGGCGCGAATCCTACTTCAACAACGGATAGACTGCTTAGCAGTATAAACAGATCAACAGTTTAGACAACCCGCATTCACTTTGGATGTATATATATTTTTAATTAATATCTCCTTCAATGTATTGAAATGAATATGCACGAATATTTAAGTTAAATCTCCTGTTTTTAAACCCTCAAATTTTCATTGAAAACCTTTGAGCCATTTCGGAGACTATTCGAGACAAACATACACACAGACAGACACTTCAATTTCATTTCTTTGTATAGATTATAGTGCTGCAGTTTCCGAGATGCCTCCTGACGAAGATGAAACCTAAAAGATGGGTGCAATATTAAATGCTAATAGTTTTTTCCACGGTTTTCGTGATTAATGTAGATATGTGTAAGCAAAAACCACGCGATGCCAGTGGATTTGTTAGACCCTGGAGGGAGAAGTGCTGAGTGCAGGAAGAACTGCGCTGACGAACGGCTACATGCCTCCTGCGTTACCACGCAATACGCATACACAGCTACGCCATTCTCGTATACAGCACTTACTCTTATGTGACTATACCTTACTTAGAACGCCTGCCTAACGTTCTCTGTAGTTGTAACAGTACCTCTCCTCAGCAGAATGTTTATTCCGTCTCCGATCTTCCCCATTACGCCGGAGAATCATCTCCACTCAGAAAAATGTGGATTGGAATCAGATTCCATCACGGAAAAAAGATTCGTCATTTCAAAGTCAACAAATCACAACCACTTTTAGAATCTTAATCACTGACACAGGACTGCATTAAACAAATCTGAATTGCTAGACGCATATTTATGAATACTAAAATTACCATCGGGCTTAGTAGGTCACTTTTTATGACGCCTACTGTATTCCCATAAATTTATTTTATTTCTAAAAAGCTTCCAGGCTTTATTACCGAATATATTAATAACAGCCTCTAAGGAAGTACTTCAAAAGCGTTCTGTTCATATAAAATCGGAACTAACACGAAATTTATCTGATATAATAATTACCGTTGCTCTCCACATGAATTTGAGAGGGCAGTATTTCATATTTGAAATCCACTCAATGTTTTATTTACGTTCGTGTATGTAGAATGTTATCTTCAAATTTGTTTTTAAAGGATATCAGCATATAATGAATTCGTTGATTAAAATTCAATAGACTGACATAGTTCCTTAGCGTACCGACAAGGTGGCAACTACTCTTTAATAGCATAGGAAGAGATTTGAAAAGGGATGAATACTGAAGAAATATCAAGGTCCCCGAAACAAACCACACCCTAGAAAAAGCTGAAAAGGATTGGTCGGGCTTTTGGCTAATTGTATCACGTTCTTCCAAATGACTGAAAAGAATTTACTTCGTAGAGGAGTTATTCTGAAATAATGAAAACTCGTTACTAAGAAATTCTCCCAATGAGGGATTTGAATACCTGATGCAGGATTTCTACGATTCTCTCAACATCGCTTTCGGTAAATACGGGGTAGGATCCTTAGAATAAAGCCCGGGGACATAAGTTATTCCTTCCTTGCTTTTCTCTCAGTTTCCGGAGTCGGAAGGCTTTATCCGGCCAATGTTAAAATAATGATTTCTAGGAACCCGTTTCTCGGAAATTGTTAGCTTTGAAACTTTCTCAGCTTATTTTTAACATTACGTTAGGCCTATGTGGATACACAATAAACGTCTTATTATAATATAAATTACTAACTTTTTCCACACACATACCATAAGGATATAAATGATCTGTGAAAATTTTAGAGTTATATCAATAACGGTTTTCAAAAGAAATCTAAAAATATTAACACTGGGAATATACGACCTTCGATTACCCTTTCAATTCTTCACTATTCTATTAAGTTGGAGTTGCCACCATGTAAATACCATCATATTGCCTGCCACTCTCAAAGGAAAATATATAAGTGAATGCTAATTACAAAAATAAGAATTACACTACATGCTTTATGCAGCTTAGATATTTTATTTAAAACGCAGAAAATGGAAAAGATGAGTTCTGATTAATATTATAACAACAATTAAATAATAGTACTTTTCAAAAGGGCTATAAAAAGTTTACACGTAATTAAAAATTTTAGAATATTTTATGTTTACTGGTTCAAACGTTTTCACTAATGTTAATTACTTTTACTTTACACTCGTTAAAAGGAATTAAATTAAGTATTTTATTTTTTGAAACCTCTATAACCTCTAGAAAATTGTTTCATGTACTTACTGTACTTATGAACTAAAAGAATCGTTAAGCTACGTGGTGTTCGTTGTCAAATTTTTAAAGTTTGCTATAGCTAGAACTCCATTAAAAAATTTTCATTCAGTTCAACCGAAATATAATTTGCTAAGGAACAAGAAAATTTAAGACATACTATCTAATTGCGAATTATCGTCGTAGGAACGTGGTTCACGATTAATTTTAAATCGTATAAAATTAATGGAGCTTAAAGCTCTCGCATTTTCTTGATTCACTGTATAAATTTCGAGAAATATGCGTTGGTTCCGTATGCAAAGCAAGGTGCAGAATTCCCCATACGATCTCTCTTGGACGAGTTGCAGCGTTCGAAATTAGTGACTACGATTTTCCTCCTACATTGCTTAAATTATATGATGATGATATTTATTTTCCCCTTAAACACGACTAACACGTGGTAAATGGACAAGACGACATAGGGCGTACAAAAATAGGTTATAGAAAGGTATTAAATCGTGGTTGATTTAACGAATTTATTTATACGGAAAACCAATCGACTAATTCGTTGATAAAGTTATTTAACAGTATACCAATGATTACAAATCAGAAAATAATCATAGAATCTTTTATAATAAATGTAAAAGTAACTTATTATCTACCTATCAATTAGTAAATTTTCTAATCAATCTGTAAATAGTTGTTTTTAACAATTACTCCCCACAAAAGTACTGGAATTATAAAAACCTACGTGATCTTTATGAATATTTACACAATTTTTTCTATTTCGCTCACTTATTAAATAGGAATACATTAACACCTTTCGTGAGCTTATAAGTTCTCTAACGAGAGCGAGGATTACTGTCGCCCAAAGTAACAGAGATGGCGGAATGAATTAAAATAAAATAATTTTTGGCCATGATTTTGAGAATAATAATTAAACAATTAGAGTAGTAAAACACTAATTCGTTAATCGATTTGAATATTCTTAAAGTCATATGACGATTATTTCCCGTGTTATGTATCAAACCTTCTTATGTCTATAAACATATTAATTTATTTTCAAATTGTCTTATATATTTTTTATTTACGAATTTATTCTGTATTTGTTCTATGTTTATGTGTATTTTTGCTAATGTTTTTTGTATATTTATTTTCATTTGTTTATTTACTGCAATGTACTTCATTGCTCTTTTGTCAATGTAATGTAATAGTTATTTGACCTCTCCTATTGACTAAAGGAATCAATATGAAACAAAATTGTGATTATTAAAAATTTGGTCTTTTCGGTTTTGAATATATTATCCTTATAATTTTAATTAAAAAAATTAAGTCTTTCATATTACATTGACTCCTTAAATATATGTGAAACCTGACGACTTGTAGTTTTATCTGCGTAGTACTTCTTCCATCAACGTACCTGTAAAACAAATACAAACTTAGTGCCTTCAGAAAATTGTTATCAAACATAAAAAATCAATTGAAATTAGTTAAAATATTTGTATAGAATCTTTATAGGATACGTTATGGGAAATCAATTTTTTCCTTATGTACAAGTGCGGTCAACTGGACCAGGTTTTGATGGGCAAAAGTGGAGGTATTTTTATATTAGGTAGAGGACGATTATTAGAACTCAGTGTAAGTAAAAAAATGTGGTGCAATAATGAAATTACCCTTAGAAATAAAACAGATCTCTTCCGTAACTCCTCTGAAACGCAAGATTTATTACGCTCAATGAAGTGAAGGAGCTGAAAAACTGGCTCCAAAATACGTACCAAGAAGACACCCAAGTAATCTAAAAAGTGTGTACAGTTATTTCAGAGTACTTTCCATTAAAAATAAATAAACGAAATGGACTATTTATACAATTTAACAATAAATTTAGTGTTGCGATCTTTTGTTCACGTCATTTATACGAAACCTTTTATAGGAAGTGGTCGTGAGAGAGTCGCAGGCTCGCAGAGGTGTCAAGGAATCCGAAGATCGCGGTAATAGCTTCTGACGACTTCCGGCCCCCCGAATAAGGCCGAGTCTGGATTCCTCCAGACAGCTTCGCACACTCGCTCCGATTTCAAAGTCAGTCGTGCGCCCCCACTTAGGGGCAAAAAGATGGTGGTTGTGGGCGATGTTGTCGGGTGGGATCTGTGCCAGCTGTCAGGGTCTTTTGTCGGGGAGCTGAGCCGCTAACGCGACAACTGCGCGACATCGCTCCTCCGAGGGGAGATTTCCGGTTGCGTGTGTGGGCGGGCGAGTGGCGGACGATGCTCTACCACGTGCAATTATCCGTGAAACATTTCATGCATCTGTACGTAATCGGATTTGGGTGATAACATGACGGTCACAACTGTTTGTGTGCTTTGAGCTGTTTGTGCAGAACATTTCCGCATCAATTTCTGACTTGGTTCCCTGGGCTGAGGGCACGGGCTCCAGCTTTGAATGCTGTAAAAGGTATTTTGCTGTTCCTCTTAACCTCTCGGAAACAATGGCAATTGGAAAAGTGGCTAGTATTTAATCTTTGACATAATTATGGTAAAAGAAACCAGTAGCCGACAGACAAATTTAATTCATTTACAGCCGTAAATGTTAAGTACAGGGTTGGTCATTAAGACGGAAAATTTGGAAATAATTATTTAAAGCACATGTCTTACACCACATATTTATTCATAATAAACGAAACAATGAACAAAATAATTTCATGGGAATAATCTTCTCATTGGAAACATTCGTCCAACCGGGATTTTTAAATTAGGAAACTGTCTGGAATATTTCTCCTGAAATAGATATATCATTCCACAATTGGACAACCGTAGCTGGTTTGTTATTGAAACGCTGAGTTTTTAAGCAGCCTCAGAATATCAAGTTTTCTTTCCTGGAATAAAATTTATCATAAATTAATTAATAATTCTGTAAATATTTTGTTTACTATTCGTCAGGTGTGTGTGGTACACAGTTTATGTAAGAAAAAGAGCTAATATATTGCAATTTACAGTTACAGTCCCTCCTGCTTCGTTAATTCCTTTATACTTACATGCTTCATGACAGAGTTCCAGTAACGGCAAATCCGTTTTAATAGCATAGGAAAGAATTTTGAAATGGGGGACGCGGCAGGTAGAGGCAGGCACCCAAGGGCTGGCTAAGTTATTTTTGGGTTACAGGCTACATGGAGCCCCCGGGCTATAGTTTAAGGATCCTACCCAGTATTCACCTGAGAGAGATGCAGGGCAAACCTAGAAGACCTGCGTCAGGTAGGCCACTTTTGAGTACATGTCTTACACCCTTCCGAATAACGGAGGAGTCGCAGCATTCTCTTCTCCATACCTCCGAGTTTAGGAGGCAGCTGGCTGACTGATCCAATAGAATCTGCAGACAACTCTCCGACCCCGGTAAAAAGGCATAGTGAATTCGGCCTTAAAAAACAACGTGGACTTCCACTTTCAACTCTTTACAAATATCGATTAAGGGTTTTCCTGGGTAAAATCATGGTAATTCTTTTATTTAAAAAGTCGTTTAAATGAGAACAAGTCTCGTTCGAAAAGAAAAATATTCATTCTTTGTCGAATCACTTAGTTTGAATTCCTGCAATAATTTTATTTCAATTTTGACTTTTAAAAATGCGCCAAAATATAATTCGTTATATTACAAGCCCAGCAATTTCTTATGTGTTAATCATCCGACATCTGGGGACACAGAAGCTTTAACTTCAGTAACTCCTAGTAAGTATGCAACCTTTGATAGGGGCTAATTTAAGGTATGATAAACGCTACTATGTAGCTTCACATAGCGCATAATACCCGTTATGTGATTCATTTATTGATCCTGTTACATTCAACAACATTTTACAGCAGGAAAGGCCTTTTCTTAAAAATGCAACAGAAATTTGTTATGGGATTCAGTCTGCTGTGTCGAGGTGGGCATTTAACTCAATTAAGTACGTAATAATAATGATTGTTCTAAAATATACATTATTGAACTGATAAGTATAACTTTGAAAAACTGTTGAACGAAACCCTTCAAATAATCGAGTACTGAAAATGTATTAAATATATTTTTTGTTTGGGAAACTTTGACATAATATATATTTGAGAGATTCCAAACGATTTTGTAAGCAAATCAGTATACTTACGACTGAAGAAATTTCAAAACACACAACCTTAAAATGTGAAACACACGTCTTGGTTGCAAAATAACCGTTTCTCATGAGAGGATATATGGAGGAGTCTCTAACAACAACAGCCACCGTGGCGTTCTACAGATTTACGCGTCACTCTAGCCTCATAAATTAGTAAACGATACCGGCGGCCCGCAACATTTGGCTGCGGTATTCTATTCTCGTGATTTATCGCGTGACGGGGACTCGCAAGACGACTTTGCCACCCTTTCGCTAATGTCTCCCAGTCTGTGGGTGCTGATTGGCCTCGTCAGCCATGTGAAACAAAAGCGTCATTCAGCGGAGGCGTTTAGCACCTGGTCTTAACTCACTAACACTTACGCACCTGCTACCTTCAAACTTTGTGATGAACATTAACCCATCCCTCACCACGCGGACCGGAAATAATAATTATAGGCACATACAGTTTCAAACGTGTCCGTGTACCACAACTGTCGAGATGCATTGGGTAAATGGGAAATAATAACGATTTTTATTTATGACCAAATTATGAAGATATTCATAAACTAAATCAGAAATAAGACAATTTTACTTCCTTTGTAGAAGAAATCTAGTACGAGTTCCCAATACTAAATAAGGTTTCAAAATTATTCAGGATAATTTAATATACCGCCACAAATCAGCAACTGAAACTGTCGTATTAATGTAGAGGCGAGGTAAAAACCCACAAAATGATTTACATGCTTTGCAGGAAAGTAAATATTTTAAATGGAGAGTAAAATTTGATAATAAAGTCATTTTCGTCCGTTTGAAGTATCAAGCAATATTTTTGTTCATCTACATAGCGTTAATAAATGTATCCTTAATTAGTTACGACATTATTAAATATACATATCAAAAAAGTTACCGTAAGCATCAAAGCCACTTAGATTTAATCTTCAACGAATTTAAAATTTATTATGACTGATTATAATTTGAAATAATTTAAGGACATCACTTTGATCCACTTTTGCCCAAAGTATTTTATGTATTAAAAATTCCTCTTATAAGTTTATAGTTCGGTAGCTTCAGGAAATGAGTTATAATTAAATGTTTAAGATAACCGATCTCATACAGAGATTTATGTTTCATGTTCCTGATATAAATATTTATGTGAACTACTCTAAACTAAACATCAGACAAAATTCCGGAACTTAAATCCTTCATATAATTAAATCCTAACATATGTCATCTTTAAATTAACTGCAATTTTAAGTAACACTTATTTATCTGGCTTTCCATAGTTACTTCATATTTTGTAATCGGAATTTTTTTTTGAATGAAACTGGAAATTGTAATAAGTAAATTTACAATGTAAAGTTACCTTAATCATATTTTATAAATCCAAGTATTCAATTATGTGAAATAATTTGGGAAGGAAGAGAACAGTGATATGAAAAAAAACAGCAAATTAATTTCTTTTAGAGAAATGCCGGCAGTTGGGACAGACCTGAAATGTTCATCGACCGGAAAAATGCCCTTTCTCTTAAAAAAAATATGCAGATGTTCCAACTGGCTTCACACTGGGAGCTCGAAAAGGTGTAGCGTTGATAAGTTTGAAAGGGTGTTTCGACCTATGATCAACGAGAGAATAATGTGATACAAAAGTAATCAAACTTAAGGGTCTATTAAACATTAATTTATTAAATATATTGACTAAAAACAGGCGAAATTGGTGTAATGAGGCACACGGCGTCTCTACAATTGTAAAATTCATCTTCCGAAAGTTTAACTTAAATATAAATATATTAAACACGTATATAAAAATGTGAACGTTACAAAGATGTCAAGAAGATAGAATAACATAATTGATACCGCCTAATTAATTAGTACTCTCTTTGAATAATGATAAATTGAATTTTTTTATATGAACCATTTCTGAAATCAGTCGATTTTTATATCTATGATGGTGTGACTTCTAATAATTATTTATTTAGCAGCAAACGAATTTTTCCCAACAGGATATATATATATACATAATTCCGCGGTGCGTGTGTTTGTTCTAAAAACACGTTTCTACATTACATTGACTGAGTGTCTAGATTTTACATTTATTTGTGATAGTGATTCAACTAGGCATATTTTATGAAACAATTAATGATCTTTTACAGACTTTATTATTTAAATTTAATTAGTAACAACATATTTACATAAAATCATTTAAAACATCAAAGAGTTTTTATAGTAATAACATAAATTGTATCTTTTAACTCGCAATATGAGAAGTATAAAAATTGTCAAAAATGTTATTAATAATAAGTCACAGCATAAAGTTGATTTTTAACTCTCAAAGTCTCAATTAGAGAATAATCACTGAACATATAAAACGTCAGTATTAAATATAAACTATATAAGTAGCCTATTAACAGTTTTAAATTGTGTGTTGTTCTTGCGATTTGAAACACGTGACGAAAGCAACAAGGATTGCCGCATTAATTTTCATCACGTAATTTTATCGTGATGACTACTTCGTAATCTGAATAGTTTGGATGCAAAAATAAAATTTGATCTAATACCGTAGTTGACAATTACAGCGAGGTTCAAATCGATTCATTTAAACAAGTTAAGGGAACTAATGAGTTCTCCCTCCCAGACGAAAGACTTTGTAAAGTTAAATTCCTGAAACTCTAAGTAAAGAATGCTTCTAAACACAACACTTTGTAAATGGCGACAGTATTATTTTCATTGGGGGAGCGAGTAAGAAAATAAGTGGCGCTTAAGGTAATTTTTATTTTAGAACTGGAGGGGAAGGATGGGCCTGATATTAATCCCTCGTATCCCCAGATGCTAAGTAAATTCAAAATGTTCAGAAAATGTTCCCCTTTCTCGTAGCAGAACGCCCCTTCTATCATGATCCATCTCAGCTAATTCGTCTCATAAGAATAAGAGAGGGATGGAAATTACGGTAAATTATTGCCATTAGTCTCTCTGCGCCCCGTACCTGCTCGGCGTTCCTCTTTTGTGCACTGCTTAATGCGTGCGCTCTTCTTTTATCTCGTTAAAACTCGGGGAAGTGCAGTAAACTTGGATAAGGCGCTGCTAAATGTCCGAACCGTTGATTTACTTGCTCGAGAAGGTTTGAAGCTGTAAATTATCCCGCTGCTGGAGTGGTAAAAATAAGTATTTCTATCCGTAGACTGTATCTTCCTGCTTGGTGGGAACTTCCGAAACAGTTAAACTTCGGGAAACAACTTTCTCGCGCGTGAGTTTGGGAGGATGAAACAGACGTTGTTTGCAACGCCTGGAGAGATTTCCTTTCACTCGCTCGAGAAAAAAAAGGGACACACCTTAATTATTTTCGACTGTTTTAGAAAAGCCTGACTATTTACGGATATTAAGTTAAATTATAACAGCCTTTCTTGCAGATTTGGCGCAGATTTAAAATAATACTAAAATTTAGCTGGTATTTCAATTTTTCTCGGCAGTGTCCGCCAATAATATTTTGGTTCCTGACAAGAAATAAAAAATTAGTAATACTTTTTAATTTTAATTTGAATAAAAAATAAGATTCCGGATAGTTCTTACATGTACATAGAAATTCGGCTCCAACCGTGGAACGCCAAGTCTCCGAAGAACAGCAATAGTTACAGCATATGACAGTAATTTACCTGTATAGAATATACAGGTATATTATTGTCAGGTGCTGCAACTATTTTATATAAAATATACAGGTAAATTGTCAGATGCTGTAACTATTGCTGTTTTTGATACTTTATTAGTAATAACTTTGTGTATGTATAATATTTATATCTTACAGTTGAAAATGGCCATGGCCGAAAGCTTCTAAAATTAAAAATACAGAATGGACTACTTAAAGTGGTTTTCTTTTTATTCAATTATCATTGTTAAAGTTGTTTGAATTGAATTGTTTTCAAAAGTAAAGGAGTTTAGTATGTGAAACAGGGGAATAAAAATTGGTGTTAGATTGGGAAGGATGCTAAGGAATTCTGCTACTTAGGAAGCATAATTACTAGAGATGGAAGAAGTATTGTTAACATAAAGATTAGGATAGTACAGGCAAGGAAGGCTTTCGCAAAAAAAGATAAATTTACCTACGAGTAATATAAGCGTGAATATTAGGAAATCAATGCTAAACATTTTCGTACGGCGTGTGGCGTCATATGGGTGCAAAACGTGGATTCAATGAAGATCAGTAAAGCATCTAGATAATTTTAATGGAAAGACAAGAATGGAAATATGTCAACTGGACCTGGGACTCGGACCCAGGATCTCCCGATATCCAACTAGGTGCTCTACCAACTGAGCTAATCTGAGTCGACATCCAAAGGCCGATGCAACATCTCTCCATCCCTTAATAATTGAATTATTTTAGTTCAAACAAATTACGGAAATGAAGAAAGCACGGCAAATTTTTAAGAGATAATAAAATCATTTCATTATTAGCCTCCAAGTTTCTGTCCATTATTCATCATTCAATATCAGTTAACTGGTAGATTAATGTAGAATTAATTCATTTGCTGGCCTAATGTAAGGAAATATTCAGTCAACGTCGGGTATCCAGCTAGTAACATACAAAGAAAAAATAAAGTTAAAAAAAGCATTTCTCTAAAAAAAATTAAAATTAAATAATTATGGAGTTGCGATCAATACAAGGACACTTAATCACATTCATCATTAATGGTGGGTTATGACAATTATGAAGAATTAAAATTTCAATCCTGGTCAATCATCATAACACATGCGCAACTTTTAAAATATTTTAATTACATATATTTTTCTAATTTCAATCAAAATAGTCAACTTAAATAGTGGAATGATTGTTTTAGATAAGCGAATTGTTTGGGCAGGGTGGTAGTTAAGGGAGGACCATTTTTATTATCCGCAAACTGTTATTACTTGCATTATTTTTTACAACATTTTGTGGGAAATGAATATTCAGTGGTTAAGAACTACTCAAGGGAGTTGCAGCATATTCGTCAATAATATTTTCTGAAATTATCCCAATTTTTGTGGGAGTCACGCATTCCAAATTATAAAACACAAAAGAGAGAACGTACTCTGTTTGGGCCATGAGCTTTGTAGTGATGCTGCGGGGAAGCTATATATTAAATAGCTCATAGGAAAAATCGTACGTAGTAAGGCCGGGTCTGTGGGAGTTCCGACAGGTCGTGAGTTATTAACGCGGTCGGCGTGTTAACAGCGACCTCTGCGGAAGTTTGCTTATGGCAGCGCTCTCTGGAGAGCCGTCATCATCAGCTGAATAATGCACCTCGACGGACGCAAATAGACAAGCCCTCGGGGCTCAGCGCCAGCAAATGTGTCATTTAATATCTAGCTTGCAACTCAAGCTCCCGTTTAATTCGCTTTATATCACTGTTTCCACTAGCAAAGCCCACTCCAGAATTTACAAATGGACTGTATGTCCGCGTCATGGTTTCAATTCTCCCGCCGACCGACAAATGCCTTCGAATGAAATTTTAATTAGCTTTGCACGATTTTTTCCCCGGAACTCTCCCTATGTCTCGAATTAGAATGTAACAAGCTCACAATGTGTACCCTGGAGTAAAATTGTTAGTAAATTAAAGACAATGACAAAATGAGCTATTTTTCCCAGGTGTGATAAAATTTTATTCCCGCGTTTCACTATTTTCAGAAATTATTTAGCCACGTATCTGAAACGCTCCTGTTTGAGTAAGTATTTCACATGTTATGAATGTTTCCGAAGCAGAAACAGAGCCTCAGTTCACTAGCAGCAAAATCATCGTTCTATAGAAAGTTTTAATTTCTTGTTTCAATTAAATATACTAATAAAAAATAAACAATATGGGAATACTATAAATGCTTTGATGATGCCCCAAGAACAATTATTTACTAAAAACTGATTAAATTAATCTTCTGATCTCGAAGAAAGACTGATCATTCGTACAAAAATTATGATAATTGGTTTCGTCGTCTTATTTTTGTAACTTTTTCTCTTATTAGATAACACGGGCATTTTTCGGTTATAACATAGGCCCTTTTATTATAATTAATGTACTGAGTACAAAAAGTATATAAATTTTTAAAATCACTTTTATTTATGGTCACCCCTGCCCAAGGTGAGACACCATCATTAGGGGTAACGAATTTACCAAAAAATGATTGGTTTTAATTAGATCAGGAGTTGTTCGAACATAATCCTAACAGAGGAGGACTGAAGAAGGGATACTGATGAAACGAGGTTCGACTTTGGAGAGCCAATTTTACAATCTAGATTTGGAATGGAAGGGTGAGAGAGGATCAGTTTGGTTTTGGAGTAGGAAATGAACTTGAAAAAAGGATTGGTAAAAGGAGTTGAATTTTCGGACAGGCGGAAGAAAGAATTTGAAATAGGAGTCTGGAGTAGGAGAGCAGGAAGGAAGTTCCTGAAGCAATTCCTCTGAAATTTGGATGAATCCGCGAGCGCTGGTTTCAACACAGAACCCAGCTCGACGTACCAGATTGCAGAGCAATGAATCGAAAGTAAATTTTCTACACGGCCCATAAATACACTGAAAACTTTCTTTCAGTTCCTTACTGGGTTAATATCCGTCAAATCATATATTTATGTATATATACCTGTTTTCTTAATATTATATGATAATAATATTGTAAATTTAATTAAAATTACATACCGTTGTTCAGTTCTTCCAATATATATAATTTGTTTTGTTTTCTTCTATAGCTTAATTAATAAAACATTAATATTTTTCTTTTTCCATAATAATTGTATTTTACTATACAATTTTACCATTTTATTTTCTCAGATTTAAATACTAACTGAAAACGCTAAGTTTATTTCCCCGACTCATTAAAGTAGTTGTTTCTCGAGAATGTATAAAACCTCTTGTTTCAACTACCATCACTATTACACAATTTCTGTAAAAGAAACTTGACTTTAATGTGTTTACAATTTGAATTTCACATCTTAAATCATTTTTAAGGAGGGTAGATATATTTACTTAAAGTAATCGACAGGCATACTAAAATTGTGTCCCATAAAATTAAGTGCAGAATGTCCGGTTGCCGTTGGCGGTTTCAGTATTTCTTACTCGTCAGTTCTCTTTACTTTTAGTCTATGTGTTACCATTTAAATGTTTATCTTAGAAATATTTGATGGGTTCTTTATATAATTAATGAAATTTTACGGCATCAGAGAGGCAATATAATCAAATCTCGGCTCGAGACAACTGAGCTGTAAGTTTCCCGGCCACGTCTTTTCTTACCGGAAACTTTTAATATCCCACAGACTCTTTAAAACTTGGGAATACTTTCAGAAGTAGTTCAGTGACAGAGAAGGGTGCTTGTGACTTGTTCCAAGAGCAAAACTTCGTAACTGTTAGGTTTAATGAAGTTTATGGCTAGTAGCTAGATGTTGGCCAGTATGAACGTCTGCGTCCAGGTTGCCTAGCAACCAAGAGCTACAGAATATCCCGAGGGGAATCAGGATCAGAGGGCGGGCTGCTTCAGAGACAGAGATAATGATAAGGAAGATAAACCCTCGCCTTGTTTGTATAGCAGGGGAGGTGCTGAGTGCCTAAATTCCTACGCCGATGCAGGGTTTTGGTTCTCACGGACAATAAACAACGTCGCTCTTGTATCAGGACAGTCTCGACATTCTGCAGAGAAGTCAGCCTGGTCGATAAAATGTGATAACATTTTATGGTACTGTCATATTAGTGACACGACCTCATTTTTTCCAGATTAAATTGGGCGAGTTGTGTGTCTACGGGACTAGCTGTAAAAACCAAGAATCATGAGGTCAACACAAAGAAAACATTTGACTTGGAAAGTTGGACACCCGAAGAGAGATGAATAGCATTGAAGAAAAACAAAGGGTTTAAAATACTTGATCAGAAACTTCTGTATTTCATTGCAAAAATTCAATACTATTTTTCCATCAACTAAAAATCCGGAACTGACATCTCGAAAACGAGATTACACTGGGCCCATCGGCACAATGATTATAAATGTGGTCCTGATCAAAATTAACATATTTTGGAAACTGACTGCATGAAATAATGAGTAAATTATGCCGCTACAATACGGCCAAGCCTCCGTAAACTCGTCTGGAACTCTAATTTATTCTAAATAATTTTTAAACTATATTGTTGAAGAACAATGCAAGTTGAAACATTTGATAATGAGTTGTTAAGACCCGCATAATGACACAGAAGGAAACGTGTAATTATTGACGATTAAAATGATGCTTAAGAATTCGGAGGGAGCTGGTGAGCATTCTGCTTAATTATGCATACTGGAATGTTAGCCTGCAATGAAGAGATCATTAAAATATCTTTATCCACCGGAGGCAGCACAACTGATACAATATTCGAACGGTGGTTGTCGGTAATAAATCAGCTCGCACTATGACGATAATTACTGTACGTCAGCGTGGCTGCCCTGATTTCGTTCCGAAGATTAATTGTCTCGGTTAATCTAGTAAAATGATAGAAGCAACAGCTGACCTAGTTCCTTACATAATTGTTTTATATTGGGTAATACACGTTAATAGTGATATCGTTTTTTGGATTTACCAAGATTTTTCAGTTCCCACCTGAACGAGTGAGTTAGTTTAGCTACGGCATTGAGATCACACATTTTTCTTTATGGGTTATTACAGGTAACTGTGAAGTCTGATGCTTCATGGCTGTGAGTATTCTGATCACCTAACAAGCTGAATGGTGAGTACATACGTCGGCGATAACTAATGAAAGATTAATTGAAAAAAAATTAGCTTTGGTTGATTCATTTTTATAACTCAACATAATCTGCTTTCAGCTCTATAAACAGCATCCAGTGTGTCTCCAACTTTTACAGTCCGTCCCAACAGTAAAATTTCGGACGGTCATAAATACAGGCCTTTCTGGTGATGAATTTGTTCAATGTATTTTTTTTCTTACGACGAACCACATTTTCTATTTATGAAAAAAAAACAACGCAGACGACAACGACTGAAATGGATACAGCAGTTACAATGGAAATGAGACAATTGCTTATGACGTCGGTTTACATATAGAATAATATAATTACACATAAAAATAATCAACAAGGGTTCGTCTTATCACTTAAAAATCGATAATTCGGCGTGCATCCTTCAATTTCCCGGCCTATATAACCTTCTCCATAGCCGGTTCGCCAGCAGAAACACGAAGACTCGACTATTGATTTGTTTTCCAGGCGTATAACCGACACTATTACTCAACAAAAATGTGAATAGACGTAGAAACTGGTCAGCATTGCAATATAAAAGCGTCAAAAGAGGTGTTACAACTACTATTTTGAGAAACGCGACACCAGTCTTATAGATACTTTTCAGAACAAACGTTTTCCATGGAAAATTGAAATATCTGAGAAATGCGATATGTAATCGGAATATTAAAAACGATAGTTCATATATATATATATATATATATAAACATTTTTTGACACAGCCAACTTTATCTCTTAGACTTTGTAACTTATTCTTGTCCTACCCAGTATCTCAAGTACTTCCATGCTATTTGACTATATACATTATTTATAGAATGAATAATAATTATCGTAACATTACGCCAATAATAGTAGAGAAAGTTAAAATATATATTACCCGAAGAACAAAAGTCCTGTTTCTGCATTACCACTACTAAAGAAACTGACAAGAAACGTCTAAGGTTTGTGTGGAAATCTCCAGGACAAAAAAAGTAGCGAAAACAACTGTACTTCTGCTGCGAAAGTTATGAACACATTATTTTTCGATAATCCGGGCGGGAATCGTATATCAGAATGTGTATGCAGCCCACAGGACTTTGAACTGTAACGTACACAGTAGTAATGTTCTGAAAATTCTCCAGGGTCATATGAATCGCAAAAGGCCACATTTTAAAGCAACAGGCTGTACGCCGCACGGCGATAAAGGCAAGGCTGCAAATCACGAATGTTGGTGCTGAACATGTCGCAAAATCAATGTGACGTTTGTTCCTCATGCTCTTCATAGTCCAGATTTGGCCCCATTTGGCGTTTCCCCATTGAGGCGAAACGATTGCCATCCGAAGCAGATACGAGGAAATTTAGAACAACTTGTAAGAAAAATGGTTTCCAGAATAATTTTAAAGCGTGGAAAAATTCCTGCTGGACCAGTGAGCTGTCTGAAATGATAACTATCTTGAGAAGGACCGTCAATGATTTGAGAATACATAAACGTATTTTATTCGAATTATGATTAGCTTTCTATGGTAAAACCCTAGGTAAACTCAATTCATGTAGAACTGTCTAGAAGGTTGAGTGTATATAAAATGTAGAAAATGCAGATGAAGCAGAAACGTGAGCAGGTTTTTATCCTTCGGATTCCGCTCATTTCGACGGATCTCGATTTTGATTTTAAGAGTTTAAGATAACCTGAACTATTTTGGAAATACGTTTCTGGCCAACCTCTACCATACTGATTTTTTATAAATGCATGAACACTAGATTATCTAAGATAAATTCTCGTCTCAACCTAAACAATGTTATAAGAAGTAATGAACACTATGAATTCATCGTTTCATCTTTAAGTGTGAATCTATAAGAATAATCTGACAAAATTATTTAAAAAACTCTCGTTTTTGTACATTTTAAGTCAAATCCTCAAAGATCCTACAGTTACATTTTCTCAAACTATTTTTTTAAGAAAATTGTTGTAATTGGGTTTTTTGTTATATCGGCTAAATGAAGACAACACTTAACGTAGTAATTAAAGTCCATTTTAAACTGTATCCTTGTAAACACAATATCAAATTTAGTCATTGTTTAGATTTTGACGATTTCTCTATTTTACACAGAGAACTACAAATTCTTAAAAGGTTAAGTTGTTTTATCCTTTACTATCTCTATCTTTGATTTTATATCTCGTGATGAAATTCCAGTCTTCATTTAATGGTCGTTAGAATAAGACGCTAAGCTAACGTCGAAACTCCGGCACTTCAACTTTTACTGCAATTGTTTCTAGATTTTATGCTTGTCTGTATAAAGGTTCTTTATCAGTTTAAAAGTTTATAATTTCTTTATCGATCACGACCAACGTGCCATAGAGACAGTATATCACGTGATAATAATAGATCCACCCACAGTTTAGGAAAGAGTCTAATTAATTAATTCTATGCTGCCTTTGCATCATAATATCTCTTAAAGGAAACTAAAGAAATTTGAAACAGTAGTAAAACAAAGAAATAATACCAAAGATAGACCAGAAATGACCAAAGAACTAAAATAACACATCGTAAAGTTTATCTATGTCTGATCAATATTAACAGTTTCAGAAAGATTTTTAATTTGCAACATTTCGGAAATCAATCATTTTCAAAAGTATTGTTATCTGTCTAAAATGCTGGTGATTTCAAAATCTAAACAATGTTTGAAAGCAATACAATGTATGGTGGTTTGATTATGTGTACTGCTAGAAAGTTTAAAATTAGTCTTATGTTCTGTATTTCTACTCAAAAGTTCATTTTTTGACCAATATAATTTAAATTACAATCAGAACGGTCAATTTTGTCCACAAACATGGTAGTGGATAATTTATTTGTAGGAACTTTGTGTCATTCAATAATATAAAAAAAGAAGATTTAGACTTAAAATTTAGATTAATATTTGTTTTTTTTAATGGCAGTACATTTAATAGTACACCCCTAAAAGGTAAAACAACTAAACTAAATTGTGGATACTTCTTAATGATATCAGAATGGTTGAAAAGGATTGGGAATGGATATTTTGACGGAATTATGCTATTTGGGCAGCATTATAACTAGGGATGGTAGACAGAAAAAGAAGGATAGCACAGGCGAGGAAGGCTTTCGCAGAAAAGAGGAATTTATTTAGGGGTAATATAAGTGTGAATATTAGGAAATCGTTACAAAAATGTTCGTATGGAGTGTGACGTTATATGGACGCGGAACGTGGACGATAGGAGTTGGAAATAGGAAAAAAATAGAAGCTTTCGAAATGTGGTGCTATAGGAGGATGTTGAAAATTAGATGGGAGGAAAGGGTAACTAACAAGGAAATTCTTATGAGAATAGGGGAAGAGAGAACAATTTGGAGGTCTTTGACCAAGAGAAGGGATAGATTAATAGGTCAGGTTTTGAGATGAGCAGATAAGAGCAGAAGAGGGAGGTCACCGACGGAATACACTAAGCAGATGTGGTAGCTACGTAGAAATGAAAACACTTGCGCAGATAGGTTAGAATGGAGGGTTGCATGGTTCCAGACTTACGACTGATTACCACAACAACAACTTCTCTTTTTCATTAATCTGCTGTTCATGCACTTTTCAATATTTGAAATTAAAACTTGGCAACGCTAGGCAATCAGATATATATTTTACTTGATCGGAATTTAAACTACTTCAGTACTATTAGTTTAAACAAATAAATAACTATATAGCCTATAATGGAAGGAAACAGTGACTTTATTTAAATTACGTGAAAGGCTCGTTTGTTTTAATAGTAAGAGAGGGGACTATTAATGAGGAAAGAACGTTCGTCGTGGATAGAAACTGGTCGTAAATAAAAACATGGCTTCCGATTCAAGGACTAATTTCTTGTGGGTGAGACGACGCGGATAGAAGGAACCAGTGAACAGCTACCGAGAGCATCGCCATAAACACTTCACATAGCCGAGCGTATCTCCGGCGCCATACATCACTGCAGTTATTACAGCGACACTCAGATAATTTTAATGTGATGAGCGACCGTTTTTGCCCCGAGCCAAGGCGAATGTTCGGCACGTGAACTGTAAACAGGCCCACACGTCTGAAGCGCTTTTTTTTTGTACCTGAAGCTTCCTGAATTAAGGAACTTTAATTTCAGGTGAAGCGACGTTTCCTGCTTAATTGTTTCCGACCCCCGCCGTTGCAGGTGTTGGTAATTGCCGCCTTCACGGATTCATCACGGCGCCACCCCGTCGTTTCCAGTTTTTGAGGGGCACAACTGTCGAGGGGAGCTATATAAATTTAACCCCCTCTCCTTCACTTTCCCTCTACCTGGGCATTCGTGCCCAGAATTTTGATATCCTCGACGGAATTGCCTCCTCTTACCATAAACTTGCGAGTCTTCAGATATGCAAGTATAAACCTTCCTACGAGGCCGTCCACGTTTAATGCAATTCTCTCTCACTCTCCCTCCCTCCCTCACTGCGCCGTTCGCAATTCCCTGCTATAGTAGCTGGATTGGTTCAAAAATAAAGAGAGCCACTACTGACGCCCAATTGTGAAACGACGAACAAATGTTTGTGAATTTGAATATTGTATTACAAGAGCTCGTCCGAGTCTTCTGTACCTTTCCTCGCATTTCCATAACAGCTTTATAACCAAATTATGCGACTGTATGAAATGTAAAAGAAAACAATTCGCGCCCGAAGGGAAGGATCAGTTACATTTTCGTAGCGCTTTTAAACTATGACCAAGTTAAAACAAAGTGATATTTCGTAGCATAATAATTCTGTGCAAGAAGGTTTCCAGAGTGCAAATTTTCGTTTTGTGCTTTTAAATATGAACAGAATAATTCTATTTCCACTGCCCCATTTACAGAAATCAGAAAGTAAATATACTAGGATCATCTGGACTAAACGACGTCATATCTTCCAGAATATTATTCACAACACCTTTAATTTGTCCTCAAAAAATGTTCAACAATGATTTAAAGCCTTCCGGGAGCTTTCGTCCTTAAGGTCATATTCATCTCACCATTACTTTAACTCGACTTTTTTTATTTTATTTTTGCTTCGACGACAATGTGGCATTTTAATAATCTTTACGGAATAATTAACTATAATTTAAAAATAATAGTTGTGATTAAATTATCCTCAATTAATGTTATGTCATTGTACTTTAAAGTGCCACTTATTAACTGTTTGATGTCTCCAGTACGCTTCTTGTGCTGCAATGATGCACGCCTTTCTGAGTGATTAGTGTACGTTCCTGTAGTTTTATGATACTTTAATTATGAGAAAGATTATCATGGTTTTAAAGTTTAAAAGAGATAATTAAAAATAGCGGCCTTTGATCGAAACAACTTTTTTCAATTTAAGTTATATTTTACAAGGCAAAGAGTTGAGAATCCGGATAGAAATTATGAAAACTTCATTTTTGCGCTGCGTTAAAAACCTCATTGAAAGACTTTTGCGGTAGCGTAGCTACATATTATAAAATAAAGATACAAACCTTTTGAGCTTATTTTAATATACGAAACAAAAAAAAACATATGTAAGTGTAAATCTTAATTACAGTTGTGATGACGACATTTTCGTAAGCGTTGCTTCATTTAATCAAAAATTAAAAATAGGGAAATAAATAGGTGGGGAGGGGGTTATTCAAAAACTTCCAAACCAAGTTCAAGGGCTCCTTGATGGCTAAGATTGTATGAGGACGCGCGTTGTCCTGAAACAAGCACAGTCTTCTCGTCATCATATCCATAATTTTGTTTAAATGCTTCTTTTGAGTTCTTTCAGGATCTCACAACATCGTTGTGCATTAATAGTTCAGAACTTCGACGAAAATGATGCCTTTTCAGTTCCAAAACACTGTGGTCATAATTGTTATGCCCGAAGCTGTGAACATTCGATCTGTATTCATTAGAATCCCTGAAACACTTAAACACACTCGTTCTGCTAAAAGCACATTCGTCATAAACCGTTTTTATTCACGAAAGGAAGCGGATCACAGTACGTTTCTCGCAATCCACGGGATTTCTTACCAGCATTTTCCACGTAACTGGACTCTGCAATGTGAGTTTATGTATTGCCGTGTTCCTGCGATGCTCTCACTCTCTCAGAAGATCCTCCTCCACGACTCAGTGTTGCCAATACTCACAAAAACTTTCCCAGCCCGTTGTGGTTTCGGGACACTTACATTGTGAACAAGCTTCTTACATCGGAGATATTTACGTGAACTGTGTATACTGTGCTCCACCTCAAAACTTCTTAACAATCTACTGGATGATATAAAAGTGATACATGAAAAAACTATGAACAGTGCCCAGAAGCCTGTATGCCGATTATTTCTCTATTCATCAAATTATAGGTCACTCAGAATATAATTCGTTTCCGTTTAACGTAAGAGTGCAATAATTTCAGTATAAAGGGAATACATTTACTCAAACCTGCACAATACTATTTTTCCGTGCTATCTTTATCTACGTGGGTGACGTAAAGTCTCTCTTCAATAACGCCCCTCCTAAAACATGAACAGTGAATTTGTTTGCAGAGAGAAATTTGTGTTCATTTATTAAAAACTATCGGGTTTGTATTGTTTATTTCGTTATGTATTTTTTATTATTTCTGTATAATAATATAAGAACAATATAAGCATTAGCATTATATATATAAGCAGCTCATTTTCGTTTACAAAACTCACGTTGTTAAATGAGACAGAATATAGAATAGGTGGGGAACTAATTCCAAGGGTACCGAGCTGCAAATATATGGGGATATATTTATACAACAGACTTGGGTGGGAGGAACAAGTGAATTTTACGGCCAGAAAAGCGTGGAATTCCTTACATATCATAATGAAGAAATTAAAACAGTGAAGTTCAAAATCGAAGGAGGTGGCATATTTATCCTTATTTAGACCAATTTTGGAACTTGTTCGGATCCCTGTAGAAAAAATCTCATTAGAGAAAGTTCAGAAAAGGGCTGCTAATTTTGTGCGAGTAGGGCCGGGTCATTGGAATGAAAAAGTAGAACTAGGTTGGGAGATATTTTCACAAAGGAGGGAGAAAGCAAAGCTGCATTTGCTATTCAAAGATAATACGAGGCAAAAATCATGCATTGGAATTAGCTCCAAAATGCCAAACCCAGTTATATAAGTAGATGGGATCATCAATTCAATGTAAAATGTAGAAAGCAATAAACAGATGTTGGCAAATTCTCATTCGTAAATAGGACCATCAACGACTGTAATAATTTAAACGTGTGAAGTGAATAATATAAACGTATATTCGAATTTAAATGTTGAAGTCATAGTGAGGTGAAGCGGTAATATAATTCTTGTAGTGTTTCTCTTTCTTCTTTCAGGGTTATAGAAATTTTAAAGGATTATGATTAATTTTTAGATATATTTTTTAGATTAAGAATAACTATGTTTGAGAAATTTCATTTTGTATCTGCCACCGGGCATACGCCCAGTTGTAGACTAGCAATAAATACCATAATTCGGCAACTATTAACATAATTTCTTATTCCTCTAATTCCGAGAACATATATATTCACTTTTTCTCAGTTATGCTTTACATTGAAACAGTAATCCATTTCATTTTTGTTGTTTACGTAATTTATAATTATATTTTCCCCTTAATTTTATACATCTTGTTACTGTATTATTCTATATATATAACGTCTCCAAATTCTGCAATAGGGACAAACGGAAATAATAAATAAATAAAAATTGCTGTGATTGTTACAACGAGCGCTCATATTTTTCAAGCCTAGTAACTTGAATTGATAGTCTTCGCGTGTGTAACAAGCTCGAGGTCTGCTGTAATGCCAGGTAAGAGATTGTAAACGCGACAGCACTCCTGACACAAACTGCGTCCCCCTTAACTACCGCTGATTTAAAATCAGGATTCTCGGCAGAGCATTGGTTATCGGCAATAACGGCGGTACTAAATAATTTTGAGGTCGAGGCGAGGAGGATTCCGTGATAAATGTAGGAGCCGAAACATAACTTTGTCCCCTGGCCGCGGAAACTTGGCCTCGGGAATTAGAAGCTGCTAACGAGATGGCCGCTCCTAACGACGCCCCAGAGGCGGACCAGGGTGTCTGTTATTACTGGCAACACTAAACCTCGAATTCGCACTAAACTGCAACACGCAGGCGGCGACTTAACATTTCACTCTCAGCGAGGGACGTCCACGTCGCACCTGACAAGTCAGCGTGTCGCACGACTCGGGCCCAACAAAATATTCAGTACTTCATGTCCTCATTTACTGTCAATTAAATTCAACTCGGACATGTAATATTTTTTAAATTAAATACAAATAAAAAACTTTATTAAACACGAAACCAACTCCATAAATAATATATAAGTATACCTTAATAACTCGATTAAAACCACAACTCCAAATATGCGAAAATATAATGGTTTACAAATGGAAGACGTTTTGGCCTTCAGTGATTGAAAGAGGAATAGACAGACATTGTCACGAGAGCCGAGCCAATAGTAAATTATAACAAACCACTATTACAATGCAGCGGCGTGGACAATAATATGTGACAACTGCACAACGAAGAACTTGATGGTCAAATCAGCTTCCATTTAAAAGTAACTAAAGTATTCTTGGGGAAAATGAAGAAAAACCCAATCGACAAACTCCTGTAATAGTTCCAAGATTGTTCGTCCATTTTTTTAAACTTCTATAATTAATTGCACGAGCCCTTCATTCGGAATGCAGTAATTTGCACTATTAAGTCGATGAAAGAATATCATACTTTAAATAAGTACGCCAATCAGTCTATTCGTCAGAAACCAATTATATTAAATCTTTTAAAATAAATAGAATTAACACTAGGTTGCGGTTCTTTAGGTTGAAAATCAAATGTACACCTGATACGGTTCCAAATTAAAGGAGCTAACTTAGGGTTCCTCCTTCGTATTTAAAGATTTTCATTAAAATTTGATTTTGACGAACAGAGTGATTGACTTATCTATTTATTTTTTAAATAGGTACTGTAACTCTTAATGTCTATACAGTTGGAATACCAAATTTTGGACCGCGGGTTACGGGTTTCTGATTACACTGCGCATTGAATTTCTGCTTAGAAAGGAAGGAAGAATTACTATGATTCTCTAGTCACTGTTTTCAATAATTATGAATTTTTTGCTAGGGTAAGAATATGAATAAAACAAAATCTTTCAGTCAAAAAAGTTTCACACGAGCGAATTAATTTAGGACGAATGCAAATCGTAACTCGAGAAATCTTGGAATAAAAATAAGATAGGAGTATTTAATTAAATATGCTTAATATAATTCCAAATAGGTAGAACATCTTCCAATATCAGTAAAATATTTCATTCAATATGTAAAACTTTAGTTCTGGTGCTGTCGGAATTCATTTATTTTCAATTCATGTATTAGTGATTTGTACTTTAAATTGAATAGTTGGCAGCTGTATGAAAAAATTATAGTCTATTGACTTCAGAAGAATAGATTTGTTGGGTTTAAAAAACTATGATGATAATATGTTTGATGTGATGACAATGATGCCCTTCTGCTGCGTAATGAAAGTCATTATAACGTAACTAATTTTATACTTTCTAGCAGTAAACATAATCCGATCACAAAACATGGTATTGCTTTCAAACAGTGTTTTGATTTTGACAACAGAGAACCACGTTTTTGAAAAAGATTATCTCAGAAATAAAAATTATCTAGAATGACCGTAGTAAGTGGTACAATACGTTATTTTAGTTCTTTGGTCCTTTACAGGTTTATCTTTGGTGTTCCCCTGTTTCAAATAGCCATATTAGAAAGACGCTAAGCTTTAAAGAATGCGTCTGCTAAATAAATTCAGGTAGTTTTCACAATTAATAGTTACTTCTTTTATGTTTTCATTAAATTAGGCTCCGTTTTTAAATTTACACATTGTACGTTTCGAAAAATTACGACACGAATCCATTGGATGGTTTACCTGTTTCGTTTATAGGCCAGAATTATGAATTACTATATCCCGCATTAAATATTCCATCTTTGGAATGCATTAAACAATTAAATAATATAACAGTTTTTTTAAAAAAAACTTATTCTTGCTTTCTTTTCTGGTGAATTGCGAGAAGAACCCTCATTCAGTTTAAATCATATAAATCAATCTTTTCAAATTTTGGAAAGTCTATTTGAATGTAATTTAAAAGTTTTACGTAAAATAAGTGATTTGAGTGAAAGAAAAAATAACTAATTCTATATACTATTTTAATATTTCATGTTACCTACAGATCCAGTGTAGCAATTTTACAGGAGTCCCTCCGTTCCGTATTTGACGCAAAGTTCACCTTGGTGGTTTTTGTGCGTCTCAGTTATGAGACTGCATAGCTGGACCGTGTAATTACAGTTCCCTCCCGAAGGCTTGGACCTGTAATTATTTGTCAATCAGGATAAGCCTTGGAGTAGCACCGAGCCTTTGGGCTTGTTCGAATTACCAATACACTTTACGCGTAATTCACAGCTGTCCTGCACAAAGAACGTGTCTTGCGTCGAGTGTGCGTGCGTTGGAGGTAGTATCTGAACGTTGAGCGTTTACGTCGTTTTTTCCCCGCAGCGCCGCTTGTGTCGACTTCTTTTATTCTTCAGTTATACAGACCAATTTAATATGACAACGTCTATAAACTGAAGCCATTTTACTATTACTGTCGACTGCAGCCTACATACTCCATTATTTTTTAAGCTCATAATTGATTCTTTTTACTTTAATACATAAAGAAATAAATATAACTACAAATGTGTATTTTCAAGTTCGAGTACTAGATTTAAATAGATCTTTGGAGATTAATGGTTATAAGCGTTTACATGATCTTCAATCATGCTTCTTAGTGCAGTGCATCCATAAAAGAATTTCCCAATTTCAATCGTGTATTACATGTTAATTTAGACTATTTACAATAAATTATACAACTGAAGGTAAACTAACCTTGTATTTCTTACAAATGTTCAATATGTGCACACATGAAACATAAAATCAAATTCTTCCCACACTTTGGTTTACAAGTCCTGAGTAATGGAAGATCTAGACTCTTCAGTTCAGTGTCACAACTCTGACAAATCATCAGTTTGTGATGGAACGGTGAGACACTATTTTACGAAGCCTCGAAGCAAAAAAAATCGCTTGGTGTGATGCGAGATGAACGTGAATGCCAATGGGAGATATTTCTATCGTTTTGGCTAATCCAACGGTCAGGGACTTGGACGTCAACCATTCTCGTACAAAGAGATGCCAGTGGGCATCCCTGGACCCTCGTGGGTCCTCTTGGTCGTGATAATGCCACACGCTCGCTCTCATCCACCTTTCGTCCTACATTACTGGGGCCTCGATTTCCGGCCGCCAGAGCGCTACCCCCCATGATATATCATGGTGACGGAATAGTAGTCTCGAGGTAGGTAGGAAGGAATTAAACGGCGGAAATTGAGGGCAATTAACTATTCAGAATTTTACATAGTAATCATTCTTACCAATATTTTAGACAAAAATTTCTCTCTTGCCTTTCATTAAATCTCAATGCTATTATTTTGTCAAACTAAAAGTTTTACCAACAACAAATCATTAGTGGCCGTCGGATTTGGGAGGTTGGGCCACGATCCTTAACTTGTGTTTTCCCAACAGTCCAAAAACTGATGGGTCAAGATGCAATCACTTATTTTCCCAAAAACCAGTCCCCATAGACCCATCATACCATTAAAGACATGCATAAACAGGCACACACAAACCTCGTATTGGATATAAAATGGAAATCATTCCAAGCAAGCAAGACGTTTCATGAAACCAATTTCTTTGACTTAAATAGACACTGCCCTAAAGTTAATAAATGTAAACTCAACAAGAATAATAAATGAACACATCAGGATGGCATATCTCCATTTCACCATCATAACAAATATCTGATGATATGTGACAAATGTAATACCCAGATTAAGATTACAGTAGAACCCCCCAACAAGCACATCTTAAATTTGATGAATACACAAAACAGACTCTGGAATAAAACTGTATAAATTAGAGTACACAATCTCTAGAAAACAAAGTACCTGAAAAAACATCAAATATGTATCCTGAAATGTAAATATCATTATGATAAAAGCAACTAATGAGCTAGCAGTTAACGAGACTGTAAATAATTTTTTTTAAATCAACTGTTTCGCCGACATAATTAGTGCACTTTGAATCGACGTAGTTTTAATTATTTCACAAGAAATTTGTGGAGCCATTCCTTGAATTATGTGCTGTACGTTTAGATCATTGCGCCTTTCTTCAGCGACGCAAACCACTGTTAACTATTGGAGATTTACGTAAGCACATACGTCCTGAAGCGGCAGTCACGGCTCTCATTACCAATATGTTAATTATCCTTATCATAGTACAATGTAACGTTTTGCTAAAATACTTCCGTTGAGTAATGCATAAGAATAAATTTAATAAAACATTAGTTTTTATATCAAGCTTGAAGTTATAGACCGATTTGCTAATGGCAGAAACACTGCAAACATACCAATGGTTCTAGAGTTAGACGAGCCAACAGCACGCGCCATTTTGAACGAAACCAGCTAGGACCAGGAAAACAAGAAAGGCGACATCTGCGTCACAAAGAACTCAGTGTAATAGAATCAGAAGTCCATTGCTGATAGAAATGGATAATATGTTTATTTGTTAATTGGAAAATTATAATCAGGACATCTTTCAAGATTATTTATTATTATTTAAATCAATTAAGGAGTTTGATAAGTGCGGTTTTCAAATATGTCGTTTATCTTAATTTGATACATTAAACTCAGAAATAGAGGGATTTCTGTACAATAGAGTCCCGACTATTCGTCATTTTATTTGTGTATTTTGCTTAACCTTGAATACAATTTTTCCTCTGCGCGTACTTCACAGCAGCTTCAAATTCGTAAACAATGAAGGAAAAAGTAAACGTTTTGTGCTCGATTTATATAGGAAACGTTGTACATAATCAAGCGCATACGAATGTACAGTTAACACGACAGTAGAGTGAAAATTGTCCAGTGAATGAATATTTTGCATTCAGGTCAATAAATCAAGAAATTAATTATAAAATATTTGTTATACGCACTGAACAAACAAAACCATGTCAAGGAACTGCCAACGTCAAGTGGAAAACAACACGTTAGTAACACAAAGTTCAAGAAAAGTGTAGGATAAACCTAATAAATGTTCTGTAAATTATGATTAAAGATTCAATGAAATAGTATTTTTCTTTAGAATAGGATAAGACTATGGCGATTGGCATGATCTCTCCAGAAATGGAAAATCATAATGATTGGATGCCAACGAGTTTATTTTGCCCCTTGTTTGACTATTCCAGTTTATAATAGCAATGGTAATACACTGGGGGACCGGATAGATCACCCTTATCCACGGTGAAAGTGGAATAACTGTTAATGATACCGACCAGAATGGTAATCAAATGCGAGACGTTCTGGCTCTCAAAAAATCAGAGCATATAAATAAACGTTGTAACATCGTCTCATTTCACACAGCAAACCCACACTGCAGCACAGCTGCGTACACAATAATATGACAACGTCGCATATATTTGATTAATCATCACGTGGCACATTTTAAGTCAAATTGGTTGTCCTTTAAAAATAACTGTAAGTCATAGATTCCGAACACTGATGTATTAAAATTTCAATGAAATAAGCTTTTTCTAAAAGAAATATGTATATCGTGTATTAAATATGAGCAGGTTTTGTTTTCCTTTAGTGAAAAAATTTCTGCATTATCCGTTAACTGACTTTTTGATTAACGGTCAAGGTTCTGGTCCCATGACTGACAGGCTATTGCATCATCAAATCATTAGTATATAAGCATCAGTTTCGCTTTAATTCTGACTGCATTCAATTTTAATAATCATGCGTAATCCTCTTCCAGTCTCTCCTATTTTCAGTCAGTTTTTATTTCGGGATAGCTTAGCCCATGTTACTTCTATTTTTCATCCAAGTCAACTTATTTTCAGTAATTATGTGCGCACCATGATTTAACACGTGTTTACCTCGATATCATCGTCTTCCACGAAACGAACAAAAACGTAAAGTAGCTCTGTTTTTATATAATATGGAGCGTGGAAAACCGACAGCACGATACACATTTGTCATTGCGAATGCAATAATTATAAAGCCATCTGTTAGAAAAAAACTGCATTGAATGAGGCCTCGTTGGGTAGGGGACCCTCTTTTGGTCGTACAGTTGATGAAGAAACCCGTGATTAGCATACTCGTTCGCGTATTTGTGTCACAGGTAGAACATGGATCGGGTCGCGTAGAGACAAAAATTTCTATCCACATGCCATTCGCCACGCGAGGGAAAGAAAAGTGTGTAGTGTGATAACGATATATACAGGAGACATTACGCTACCACAGTTAAAAATTTACACACAAACATTCTTTTGTCTACATTCCAAAAAAGGTCGAATATTTAACGATAAGGAGTGAAAACCACAGTAACAGAAAATCATATGAATTTAGTGCAGTTTTGACATAATGAGATGGTAGAACTAAAAGTTTCATAGATTTTGTTATCACTGAAAATTGAATACCATGTTGAAAAATATTATAAAATATGTTATTTTAATAACTTGAATGAGAACATTAGAAATGAAAGGAAGTCCGAATCTTTAATTTTGGAAATTTCTGACGCATGATTTCAGTTTCTAACAGATCGGAACACCGTATTAACATTATTAAACTCTATGACCGTTTAAGTAAATCCATATATTTTACATGTCAATTGATTGAAAGTAAATGATAAATATATATTTCTGCAACGAACTATTAAAAGTATATCATGTTATGCACAACTGATTCCCGTCTCCCTAACAGTATGCCAAATGTTCCATTATTATGGTTGAAAAATAAATACATTTGTCGAGCTAAATGAGATGTTTGTTGAACCACTTCTATGTATTTAATTAATTATTTTAATTTAGGAATCTGCTAAACCTTAAGTAAATTAAAGGAATTATTGCACCATGATGTTACTGGGTAGAGTAAATAAGTTATGGAAACATAAATTAGCGCCGCCTCTTGTTGTCTTGAATTACCTGACTAAAGTAAGAAAGCTTACAGAAACGTTGTGTGTTATTTATTTGATCACTTAATAGTCTGTTAATTGGATACTGCTTGGTCTAATTCGGTATACACTTCACACTATCTTGTTGTACTTTCAAAATGTATATTTATTAAACCACGTTTTCGTTTCATCACTGTTCGAACCGATTGTATTAGTCTTCGTCTGTTATTATTCTGAATGAATTGACACTGGATGAACATTTTCTGACTTCTCTGTGTTAGCTACATTTGAAGAACGCGTTCAATGATTTAAAAAAAATAGTAACAATTAGGCATAATTAATTATTCAGCTTATTTGAAGTGTTTCTGTTATTACTGGTCTGCCGAGAGCAGTATCTGAAAATGTTGGAAAGCAAACTATGAAGTCCATCACCAAGAAACAAAAATCGCATGATCATTGAAAAATATTTCTTTAGTACAGGTTTTCACTGATATTTGAATATTCTTACGAAATGGATAAGAATTTAAATCATTGAATACCTCACATGTCCATTATTGCATATCCACTAATTGTTTTTTGACGGAAACAGATTTTGATTCATATTGATGCATTAGCTACTCCAGCCTTACATTTAACCTGGCTATAAATAATTTATGTCTAAATTTTGTATTGGCCTGCATCGGAGAACGCAATTGATACCACAGTGACCATTAAAAGAAAATCTGAGCTTGACGTCCGTTGTTTCTGACGAGGCCACAAAGTAGAGGTTTTTATGGATGTCTCACTTTGTCTTTACGGAGGTATGTTTGAACGCGGTCATATCGTAAAGAACGATGTTTGCTACCAAAGGTTTCGGAATAACTGCACTGGTTTGTTTTGACTTTGCTCATAAATAACGTGTGTACTTCATTTACAACACTTGAACTGCAGGCACGTCAGAAACGTTTCCAATTGAAATTAAATGAAGGCCGAGAAGCGAACTGGGAACACATCTGACGTAATTGCGAAAGCAGCCTTCAATTATCACTAGGTGCAAAACTGATAAAGTGGCAATTACAGATAGCTGAGGGGTGGTTATAAATCTAGCCCGGCTTTGAAGCGGGACCGGTGAAGTCCTTAGTTTACTGCCAATTAACCAAGGTATCACGCTGGAAGCAGTAAATACTTCAGACTGTCCCATACTTCCACTAACATTCACGACAACTTGCACCTCCTACAGGTAATAACCTCGGGCCTTCATTTTAAACATGCCGCTATTTGCACACCGCACCTATCTAATGAATCCGTACTATCAACTAAATATTGTTTATCGCAATAACGGCTAATCAATTAAGAGGCTGCCTAATAAATTGGTATGAATAAATTAAGCAACAAGCCGTTATGTAATTTAGAGGTGTAGTACGAAATACACGTCAGAGAGACATTTACCTGTCCCGCAAAGACGTTATAGCTTACCTTCGGCCAAATTAACGACCCTAGAATATATGCTTTAGGCTATCCTCGGCGAGACGAATCTCAAGTTATAGGTTCTCGTTAGGACTCTCGTGACCACCAGTAAAACGACCGACAACTAGACTGATATTATCGCACATATTCTATAATGCGTTGAGTAGACTTCTCAATATCGTCATGAGCGGCACGAAATGAGAAAGGAAGGGTACCAGCAGAAAGAAAGTTAATATAGATTTAATACTTAATGCATAAGTTGCATTCAAGTGATGTGATTTCCAAAGAGAATATTTGTGTATGTGAAGGATATAAATTCACTGCTCCATCACCGAGCAGAAAGTTCTGACCAAACGTAGAAGCTAATATTATCTAATTTCGGTTACAAAAACCAACAACCAAACGAATCAATTCAAAATTGAGAATGAATTACCAGGATATTACGGTAATTCCGAATCTGTTTAATACATTACAAAACACGAACGTGTCGTGTAACGCTGTTACCCGAACTGGTTCTAGCTTCGTCCGTGAGATCTCGTCATAGATTGTGAGAGACCAACGAAATGAATAAAGCAGGATAATATTATAATATTACCTATAGTGTAACTTGGGATAAATATCGTACTCTAGTCCCGTTTTGAAATTAATCCACTAATTCGAGCGCAGAAGCCTTTAAAAACCGTTTGGGAGTTTGTGTGCGACTTTGTGTTCACAAACTGAGTAACCCTTACAATGAAGATAAGATCCCCAAAATGGTTAATGACCTTAGTTGTGATACTGCTGAAAATAAGCTAAAAATTTTTATACAAAGAAATGGATGTAATAGTTTTCATAGGTTATTCATTCATTAATAATTAATCACAAAATATTGATTTTTTCATATATCGCGAATACTGAGGAATTATTGCTGAAAGTGTACTGATTTGAATTAATTCCAGGAATTGATCGGCCTGCCTTGTCATACTTTCTATAGAAAAGTTAGCGATACTTGTTTCCTTTAGACGTTATGGAATGTAATTTTAAAGGTTCTAAACAATTTGGCGTCACGTCATCTGTGTAATGATGAATGCCTTCCATGCAAAGATTACAAGTCGGAGACACATTTACCTGTCCCGCAATGACGTTGCGACTTACCTAATTGAGAATTTTATAAACGTAATGTATTAAATCATGAAAGTTGAGTGCTCCGTCTCAATTACAAAAGCACTGTTTGAATAAAAAAGCTTCTGGTGCATTCCTTCGAGTGTTCAACTGTGCTCATTGTAGCACATTATTTTAGCTTTGTATTTGGTTTAGTTAAACGAGCTTTCTTTTCTCTCCGATGAAAAATAGGAATGCGGATGAATACTGGCAGAAGAACGAGACGAAAGAAGCGGAAAAAATTTGTCAAGTTAACAACTTTTCGTGCTGCTTAATATTAAATAAGTAATATCTGGATTTAATCATTTGAACCTCGTGATGTAATGAATTATTCTTATTCCCAAACTTAAAACTGGGATGGAATTCCTTATTTATGAATGAAAATCAAACGAGTTAATAAGACCAAACCTTTTTATTGCAAAAACTATTTGCAACATGTCGCCCATTAATTTAATTAATAAATTGTTCTTATTAATTTACTTTCATGCCTGACTAGGCAGTTTTCTTTTTTCTAAAGTCAGATGAATATTACTATTGACATTCAGGATTATTTGGAACGATAAATTTGAAACGCTTTATTTTGTAAACCAAAAATGCTAACAACTACAGTAAATTTCATAGTGTCCACAAAATCTCAAAGTAAAATTGCAACCTACGACAGAATAACAGAAACGTTCAAAAATCAAGGAAGTCTACAAACTGCTGTAACAAAAAAATATATAAAAATAACTATTAATTAGGTGCTAATATGTAATTTATTTCAAAGTACATGATTTGTTACGCGAAGACTTTCAAGGTAAATATTTTACAACATACAATAACCCACACTTTAACACTTAACATCGTCATTTGCCTTATTTTGTGTCGTCAATGTTGAATATTCACTCGTCCTCGGGGAAAATAGTCAAAACGAAGTACCTATTAGTCGTCTTAGAAGACCAATTCCACCGAAATGGCTCAGCCTCCTGAGGGAACTCTGCAGAAAAATCCGAAGCTATTCTCATAAAATATACACGAATTCATTCTTACCCAGAATATCAGGCTGGTTTGGCTTTCAAATTATTTCTACGAAACTGTCGGGCTACAGAAAAATATGAGCTTACTGAATGAAAATCATGTGAATGAATCCAAGAAGCAAGCTCCCTCTGTTTACTAAGGCATAGCTCTGGGGATTCCGGCCGGTTGAGTTGCAAAGTTCTTTTCAAAAGATGATGCGAGGCTAGCTACAAAAAAAATGGTAGGCGGTATCACTGAGCTGGAAACGACAAGCAAAGCAACTTCTGCTCTACATTTATACGTCGGCCTTTCTTTTATTTTCCTTTCGTAACAATAAACCGTCGATATAACGCGAAAAAATTTCCCTTATTTTCACTTCAAAGTACGTCTCGCTGAACCAGTGCTGGGGAAATTGAAACTCTACTGTCAGGATAACTACCTGAAAATTTCAGTTCACTTAAACTGTAACCGTCGCATTGATATAAGCTCGTAAGTTGGTATACATATTTTATTTATTACTTATCGATTCAGACAGATTAAAATAAAATGCCTGATTTACTAATATTTATGACATAAAAATGATATCCAAGACGTCTGTGATAAAAGATAGGTGAAGTGATTAAATTACACATAGAGAGCTTCTTGACATGGCTGCTATGCCACTCTGTCAGATATACGAGTGTAATGCTCACGAAAAATAAAGTGATTTAAAAAAGTAACACACAATAACAAATTAATATCATTCGTTTTAACACTTATTTTTGTCTGCAACTTGTTCACTACTTTGTCTAATTTTCAAGATAATTCGTTTTGAATTAAAAAAATTAAATTGTTTTTAATTAAGTTTTATTTGAATTGTTTATATGTAAAAAAACTTGGATTACCGTCAAAAAATTAAATTATTAGCTTACCTGATCTGAAATAAGTCAATATACTATATTTTCTAACTTATAAAAATATTTAATGTTACGCATACTCTAATATACCAGTTTTGTTTCATTTTTAGTTGTATTTAACAATTTAAATAATACTAATAATTACTAATTCTTAATTTTTGGTGCACATTAATTATTTAACATTACACGATACACGATTTAGTTGAATGAAACTGAACTCAATCAGATATGCTCAACTGATATTTTTTGTTATTTCATTGCGTATCATATATGAAATATTGATTACCCTTATAAATTTATGTATTAAATAAAAAAATTTAAATAATAATAAGTTAATGCTTCTTTAAAAATAATGGTAATGTACGATTTTTAGTGCATTCATATCATTTCTAAATGTAAATGTTAAATCAATAAGTAAGTCCAATCATATAAATGAATCAGCTCTAAGAAATATAGTTTTATGAAAATACTTTCAAATAAGTGACATTTTCCAACCACAAAAAGTCTCATTCCAAATAAATCGCTGTTTAAGTTCACGAGTTACTTTATTTCTGACAGAGATAAAAATGTTAGCAATGAATATATTAATCATTTAAGGTTGGTGTATTTAGGATTATACAATCTACTTGTACTCTAATGACAAGTTAAAAAATTCCGTGATGCTCATAAATAGAAAAATAGGAGAAAATACAACAAAGAATAATACAAAAATGAGAAAAAATGTAAATAGGAAAGTACGTATAACTGGCAGAACGTAAATGAGAAATAAATACCGCAATGAAAAGTCTGTTTAGCGCTGTAAGATAAAGGCGTTAAGCTGCGTCGTAACATTTAGTATTTCAAATAGTTTTTGATATAATTGTTTCAAATTTTGTTAAATTGTCTGATTGCTAATATCTTACTCTTTTCTTGGAAATATTTATTCATAAAAGAGTAAAACATCACTCCATATATATTAACATAAATTTACTCATTGAGATAAATTTTCGTGTACTTAATTCAGAATACTTTATTAATTTAAGTGACCACCAGAATATATCCTACGAATTACAGTTATAAAAATCTTTATATTTCGTAATTTCAGGCGAAAAAGTATTTTTGGAACAATTAAAAAATAAATAAATCTAATTTATTTGCGAAACAATGGCATGTAAATCGATTTTCTCCAAGTGTTAGAGAATAATTGGAATGAAGCAGATTATGTGCCAATTCCCTTGCTTTGAGTTTATGAAAGACCTGTCATTCGCAGGATCTGCTGCTTCGTTTAATAAACACCAATCTCTCTCGGAAGGATTGAATATTTCTTCCGGAAAATTGCTAAAAAATAAAATTTAGATTATTGATAAGTATCGAAATATTTTTTTTAGTTAAATGTTTTGTGTCATCAACAGGACTCATATAGAGGACAGAACAGAGTGGAACAACGTTAAAAAATTCTTGAAACTAGAGCAAATATTAATATTTTACTAGACGTAGTTATTGATATTCAATCTTCAGTGAGAAAGTTACGTCACACACGTTTATTGAGCAGTGTTTTGTAATCAATAATTTGTTTTAACCCACAGTTGAATTATCTCTTTACGACACGTTTATATATAAGCAACTACCGTAATAATATGTTAGTTAGAATTCAATTTTCGCTTCCAAACAATGCAGATACTTAGGTTAAGAATAACTGAACCATTTGAATAATGCAGAAACATACACAAATGCGAATCAATTTCTTGCGACAAAAGAATTTTTGAAGCAGAATGTTTTGACACAAATAATGTTTAGAAAGTTCCTCAACATTTTTATCCAAAAATTAGAATGGTTTATTAAATAATTTAACTGAAGTATTTCTGACTACGAAATAGTGCAGGATTTATTCTTTTGAATGTAGTTTTAGACGTATTAACTTATTGCGGCCAAATTTACGTCCGTATATGGTAATAAATTCGTTTATTAATTTCATTTGTGAAACTATACGAAATGTTTTCATGTAACTAAGTTTAAAATGTGATTTGATAATCTAGAATAAACTATCTTAAATTTAGAGAACAGTGGGGTTTAAAAAGTATTCATAATGCTGTCGATTCCATATTTTTGTGGTTACCAAGTTCCATAGTGACAGTTCCGATACTACTTAAGTTAAATTATATTCAAACGTAAATGTATCTAGAAGACTCGTGTGCAGAAGCGACTATCTTAGTAGGAAAGGGAGACAATAAAACTTTTTTTTTCATTCGGAAATAAATAATTTTGACAAATCCCTCTTTCACATTATCCAGTGAGACTTCCTATATCAATCACGATTAAAAAAACCATGAGTCTATTAAATACTGTGGAGTGGACATATGTTCGTCACAGTTTCTTTCGCAACATCAAAACTTCGTGTGTTTGGTATATTTATCGTCGTGTTATTTATTGTTAGTGATAAGAAAATTCCACGCGTGAGGTGTCAAAATTTCGGTTGGCGTACTTGTAACTCAAGTCGAGTTCATAATCTTCGAGACAATGAGACCGAAGAATAGTGTTTTGAGGAAAACAGAATGGGAATTTCTCAAGCGAGATCTACCACGGCTCCGGAAGTACCCATACTGTCTGGTTCAGGCGAGGTACCAAAACAGACGGTCAAACGTAACAATTGCCTCTGAATGTTTGGCGAATACCTTCCGAACGACTTCTAGGGGCAGAGGATGGAGTTGGTGTAATTTTTATATGTAATAAAGTCTCACATTTGAATCAAAAAAGAATTCTTGACGTCACGTTCATAGAGTTCTTCCCTACAATATTTGTGTATAATTTCAACCCCTTGCAGCATGTGAGGGGTGGGGGTGGAAATGAGTCATATGTAAATAACAATGAAATTATAAACTTTGGGATAGAAACTGGTGTAAAAGGGGTCTCTGTGTTATATTATGACTTTTAATATGCGTTTTAAGTAAAGATTCATCCCGTAAGTGGGGAAGAAATTATATTCTGTCAGAGTACTGAAAATATTTTCAGTCGTGTTATTCAACCGGGAGTATTATTGACTGTCGAGATACTGGGAGTATATTTGAGGTTCATATTGTGACGTTCCCGATGCCGGTTTAGTCATGTATTGACCAAGAATTAAATAACGTACCGGGATATTATAAATAAATACCCGGGAAACGCCGAGTCTCCAGATAGTTGATACATAATTATAGATTACAATTTACGGCACAATTCAGTTTTTCAGGAACTTGATTAAATGTTTATGGAAATTTGTCCCTTGTAATCGTGTTGATGTCTTTATTTTTTAGAGTTTTTTTGTCTTATCATCAAACATCAGACAGATATTTAAGAGGTTTTCATCTGTAATCTGGATATTGCACTAGTTTATATAACGATGGGCTTCTTTTGTTATAATGTAAAGGTGCGTAATTTTTTTAACCTTCCAAATACAAATGTTTTTGTATAGGTATTTTCAACGAATTGAAGAACTTAAATGTTTTGAGATACATACTCTGTTATTTGCTGATATTACCTTCTATTAGAATTTTATACTGCTTCTGGCGAATTCCGAATTTATTGTTCGTTTTTACATACAAATCTTGAAGGGAATTGTTTCTGGAATGTAAAAAACATTTTTGTGACTCTAAATAACGCTTTACTAAGAGTAGTGAATGTTCGTGCAAGGGAAGCCCCCGACTGAAAACAGCATCGATACGCAGGATACCAACGGTGTGATAGTGGGAAAGTAAGAAGGCAACTTACGATTGAAGTAGCACGTCATCAGCTCCGACGATCGAGTCGGATTTCATCACGAAGCGACGGGGTCCGTAATCAGAGAGGAACTTTACGAGAGCATGGCTTTATGTCCTCTTTACTGCAGATTGCAAACGCAGCTGGCCTGTACGCAGAACACGGATTAATAACCACCTTCGTGACCCACGCCATGCACGTGCTCCCACGTGAGTCATGGGCCCCTCTTTAATCTCTTCTGTCAAATTGCCTCAATTGCAAGTGTAATTTGTTTCCCTGGAATGGCGCCATATTTTAGCCTTGATGAATCCATCCTCAAAAATATGATAGCTACGAACTGAAATGAATTGACGAACATTGCCGATACGCGAGCTTTATCACTTCTTTAATATTTCGCACGACACGTACGACGTAAATTAAACTTTCTCTCCTTACTTTAATAAAAATTGGTATCATAAATTGTATTTTGCGAATGGAAATAAAAAATTTTCCTCTTGGCTCGGATATTAGTTTTGACGCTGATTATTTTCAAACCGCACCTGAATTATTCAACACAAGTATTTAAACTTACAACCGATAAACTGTTAATCTACTTAAATATTTTACAATGGTTCTAAATTCCGCATACTCCCGTTTCAATTTCCTTCTTATGCTATTAAAGGAGAGTTCCCCGATTAAGTATCATCCTCATGTAGCCTGCTACCCCAAAATAACTATTAATCTAATACTTTTCCTCCATCGAATTTTAATTTTGTAATTACGATTCATGAAAGACCAAACTAAACGCACATTCTGTTAAGATAAAACCTTACATACGACTCAGCGAATCATCTAATAATTATAACTCACACTGGTCATTAGGCTCTAGTAAATTAAAGTTCATGAAAACAACGTATTAGAAAAGTAAATTTAACCTTTCTAATGTAGTTTATTGTACTGGCGGAATTGATTATTGTAATTACTTCAATTTCGACGCCGATTGTATTTGCCTCCGTCAAGTCAGAAGCTGGACGTGAAAAATTAGGAATAGCTACTGTGCGGAACTAATTCGAAAAATGTGTGATGACAGTTTTTTGCATCATTAAAGTAAAAAATTTTCTAATTGGCTGCAATTGTTCAAATACCAGCCATTGAATGCCAATAGGCTACTGGATGAGGTTACGACATACTTATACTAGTCATTCCAATATAATTTTTACTACAATTTTTTACATCTGATTCTATATACTCAAGCTCTAATGTCCTCATTTTTTATTTTATCTTTCATGTTTTGTAAAAAATTCTGTCCTTCATACGCTGGTTTTAATGCCTACTTTAAGTCTTTGAAATCATTATTCATCAGTAATCTACTTTATCTTTAGAATAAGCTATGTAAAACTGTAAAAATTAGAGTTTGTAATAATAATTTTAACAAAGTTATTGTTAATTTCATTCTTACCAATCTCATTTACAATATCTTTATCTTTTAACATTTTTTTACGTTGAAATATTTATACAATCCAGCCTTATTTTTGTCTATTTTTGGTATAAATCTGTACGGTAGGTAAATACAAATTACAGGTAAATTAATGCTTGACAGATGTAGTAACTATTGCTGTTTTTAATATTTTATTAGTAATAACTTTGCGTATGTATAAAATTTATATCTAACAGTTGAAAATGGCCATAGCCGAAAGCTCCTGAAATTAAAAACACAGAATTAACAACTTAAATTGGTTTCCTTTTACTTAATTATCTTTAGTCAAAGTTGTTTGAATTTATTTAATAAAGTGTATTTGAAGGAAGTGAATAATGATTTTTAATTCTTTTATCCCTAATTAAATGTATGTAAATATTACAGCAGCATTGGGCATGCTGACGGAAGATTGCCAATGGATATTATGGACTTTTTGAGAGAGCAACAGGAATGTATAGTATGTGTGAACTGTAAATGATCGAGAGAGAAAATTTTCTCCCAAGCACTTCCCCCTCGCCATAATTAATTCATATTTATGGATTTTAAGCACAACTACTTAAAATTCAGGAAAGGTTTACGAAGGTTAATATTCTGCTTTCATGGCGGCAAACTTTTATCAATGCATATTTATTCACCAAATTGTTAAGCTATTAAAATTCAGTTCGTTAACAATATACCATAAATACCAAAGCGCATACATGTATTTAAATCTCTTTTCTGGGGGTAATATGTGCAGGTGATTTTTCCTCTATTCTATATCTGGAATTGTATTAATATTACTATATTTCGCCCGAACAGATGAAAATAGGAAACGTGAACAGAATTCTTAGACAAAGGAAACAGAGAAAAGATATAGGAACTTTTTCACTTCTAAATAGAACAATTCGGCTACCAGTTAAATATAAATTTTGTTCTTAAGTTTCTGTATTTATTAATTTGATGTATTTTAAAAATTGCCACCGTGCTTTGCCCATTGCAATAAAAATAACTCCATGAAGTAAATTTAGTTTTCATCCTTTCTCTCTTCGCGGCATAACATTTCTATAAGCTAGAATTTAATCTTCAATCCTCCACAAAGTTCCTTCAGTTTTACCAATGAGAAACATAATAAATAATTTTACAAGCAGAACTTCAATTTTCATCATCTTAGGAATTGAAATGGTCCAGTTATTTTTTGTATATTTTTACTCAATTTTGATGACATTGTATTAGTCGATTTATAGAGAAAATTAGTGTTAACGAATCATTTAATCGTTAAATTTCTTATTCAACGTGCAATAAAGGGCCTTCAATGATACAAATCATCTGCACGACACGTGACATCGTTCACTATTATGAATAGAAAACATCGCCTTAGCCCCTTTGAATACAGCGTTCATTTTTCTGGAATCAGTCTCTGTAATTACATAAACACATAAGAACTCTGAATTTATCTATAAAGCACAGTAAAACATTTAATAAATGAAGCCTTAAAACAGTTAAGGAGTTCCAGGAAATATCTAGTTAAAGCCTACTTATAGTTTTCTGGAATTTCAAATAGTTGAGTAAATATATTATTTAGTCTTTCTATTGAATTATACTGCCGCGCTATTTTGTCCTTCCATGTACGACGTGAATCGACACAAGAAAGAATAAATCATGTAGAATGTTGTTTACTGATGTATTTACCTTGACAAGTATTTCATTTTAACCAGTAGACAGGAATAGGTCTGAGAGTCAGCCAGGGGGGAGCAGAACGATTTCCCTTTTTTGCATTTATAACGCAGACCGCGAAGACAGTAAAAGTAGAAATACCGTTTTCGAATCAGTAATAAGAATTTTATGGGCATGATTTACGCAAAAATACGACCTCAGGAGTTCAAATCCTGAACCTTGACGTAAAGTGAGGAACTTAGAAGAGGATAAAAAATAACAGACGTCGTAAAGCGAACATAAGAGAACGAGGGTGGGTAGCATGAATGACAAACAGGAAGGTGGAGATGAATGTTGCGATAAAACACGGGACAAAGAGAACGGAATGATTGTTTCACCGTAGACAATACTCACGGCGAGTGAGATAAGTTCTAGACATAGAGGAAACGTTTCCTTTTAATTTAAATAACAAGGAGAGCGCTTGCTTTCTTCGAGTAGGTCATTTGAGAGCCTCATAAAAATGAGCTCTTGCGTTGCGATCAATAATCATATAAAGTAAAATTGAAAATAACCACTGACAGCTATAGTGTTGTCTTAACTTTCTTCAATGTGGTGCTAGAGAAGACTCAAGTTCTGAACTGATGGATATTAACGTCGACTAAAGAGCAACTTCATTGTGTTGAGTAAAAATGTAATAAATTTACTGTCATAACGTAAGTGACTCTGTGACGGATTTTTATAACTGGCGAATGCTCACCGGACATAAAATAAACTTCTGTTCAGATAAAAGGTTCCGACAGCTAATTTTTATATATTAAAAGATTTAATTAGTAATTTTTGACATTATATTCAATTGATTAACAAATATATCGAGAAAATTATTAATTAAATTATTATTAATTTATTAATTATCGAAAATGTTTAAAATAAAAATATAATAAACTCTTATTTGAATTTAAATGAGACAAAAATACTTTGATTTTCTTCTTTATTTACCTGTCGAAATAAATTTTGGTTACACGCCATAATTTTCATCTGTCGTCCAAAAATAATTTTTATATCGTAACGTGTTATATTCCGTTTTCAATAAGAAGTATCTTGGTCTGCCCGCATTGTAGTAAGACAGTAGGAAAAACATCCGGATTGAACGGCTACGTGGATTGACGAGCACTTTATTACAAGCGCTTATTACACCCCGCGACCGACAACTGTCATCCATCTTATTATTTAAAACAGTATGTAATGAATTAAGTTGGCGGTTGCCATTTTATTGAATCAGTGGCGATACTCAACTCACTGTGGTTGAAAAATTCCCCATTGGTGCCAATCAGACGACAATAGCAAGCAAGTCGCCAATCAGGCGGGAGATAAGCCATCCGGGCTCGTGAAATCCTCAGTTCCGTGGGACGTTAATTGTCCAGGGTGTTCAAACCTCGGGAATTTAGAAGGGCGCGTCTCCCTCCACGGAATCTGAAATGCGCTCGCGAGTCAAACTGGATATTTGATTGGGGCTGGGGTCATGTGACTCTCCATCCACCCTTATGGTGGGAGCATGAGAAGAGTTGGTCTCTGAAGGAGAAAATTTAAATTTCTTAACAATAAACTAAAGCACTAGTATTATTTTTCTTTTTATCAATAAATCAACAGATGAAATATTAATGTATAAATGAATATATTTGCTATAGATGTGAACTAAACCAGAAAGGAAAATATAACAACGTTTGTAATGGTAATGTCTGATCCAGAGAAAGCAAAATCGTTTGTAGACGTGTGTGTTAATTCTGGTTTTCAATTAATTTGGCTTGCTCTTTATTCAAATCAGAAGAAAGAAATTGAGAAAAATGATACTGCTAAGGTTATGACAGTTAAAGTTATAAAACTTTGACTTTGTCCATCGTCATCATCGGTGGCTGGGGTCGTGCAATTGTACGAAGTATTTTCTCCATTTTATCTATAGCGTGGACGTAACTTTAATGTCCTGTTTTGAGACACAAAGGAGGCGTGTAATTTCCCGACCATAATAATAGCACCACAAGTTAAGATACGGAACGCAATGTTTCATGTCATAATGCCATAGCACAGCACCACGTCCTGCAACTCCAGAGTACGACGACTTATTTAATCGGCCGAAAGTCATCAGCCACGTATTAAGGAAGGTTTTTACCTGGAAGACACCACATATCTTAAATTCCTCTCTTCTAGTGTGCATTGGTTTCTCGGCTCATGCGCTCTCGGAAGAGGGACAAAGCGGAGCGATTACAAGGTGCAATATTAATGACCAGTGTGGCTGGGGAAATCGATGCCTTCACCTCCAAAGGGACTCAGCGATTTCCAATCTTAGAGCCCGGTGTTCCAGACTCCGGCAAAGCTGCATAAGCCGCTTACCTCGGCAACGAAGAGGCTCGCTGAGCCAGCGGATCCTCCCTATGTAATTCATATCAAATCCCTGTAAAATTCCAGCAAGCGCAAGATCTTGTCTCTATATATTATTATATCGCAATGCAAGCTCAACGCGCACACATTTCTCGTAAAGTGTTGCCTCTGTCACATAACTTATTAGATAAAGTAAAAATACACACAAGTACGAAAATGGCTGTCTATTTTCTACAGATATTTTCCTGGAAATATTATGATTGAACTGAACAATATATTATATACCAATTTTCTGACTTATTGGTTAATATAGAAATTTTGCTATATTTAAAATTTTTGGATAACAGACTACATGATGGTGATCCTGAAATAGGTAACTCCCCTTTAAAAGCATAGAAAGGGAATTGAAAACGGGGATCTGGAAAGGTAGAGCAAGGTTGTCAAGGGTTGATTGGGTCCCCGGGCTATAGTTTAAGGACCCTACGCCGTGTTCCACCTAAAAGAGATGCATAGAAAACGGGAAAGGAATTTGCTGTAGGGTCGCAGCATCCCCTTCTCCGTGTATGCACCAGTTTTAGGAGGCAGTTTGCCGATCAGCAGACAACGCTTACAGTATGCTCAGTACATACACCTACCTATTTTTTAAGAGTAGAAAAGTAAGTAAACAAAATGAAAATCAATTTCTCCTAAGAGAAAGAAGCATCTAAGTGATTAAATTAAGTAGTTTATCTGATAATTTAATATATTATTAAATGAGTTGAATCAGCCTCTATGTCAGTTTTTAATTTAATTATTCCAACATCTCGTGTCTCATTTGAGACTTCTTCAGGTAAAATGTTAGCTATACATGGAACCTCACTCCATGACTCCTTCGGCCGTAATGCAGCAAAGAGTCGGATTTTACTCATTTATTAAATTTCTAATTTTATCTGTAATTTGGCTGCTTCTTCTCTGAATAGTTAACAGCTAACACGGACGTTTTTTATATTATAAATATAATTGAATCAATTTCCACTGCAAAATTTACTGTCAATGATTTCTAATTTTGCAACCACAGACATTTATTCAATGAAGAGTGATCCCTTAAGTTGTATGGGAAAACTTAAGACGGTGTTAAATGAAATTGAAATATAAAACTCATTTAATATATTTGACATATAGAGTGCAATTTTTTTCACTACCTAACTAGCAGATTGTAACTATCTGAGTTTGAGTATCTCAGCGTCGACAAAATGTTGACGGAATTATTTTGTGCGGGAGACGTCGTTTTAGCTAACGCTATGAAAAAGAAGTTAAAAGGAGAAGAAAAGCAGAAATTGAGGCTCAAAAAAGTATTGGTTAAATCATTAATAGAAAGACGTGAGAAATGTGATTCATGCAGCAGTTTACTGAAAGAGGTGAAGGACGAAGCTGCTTTGGTTTATTGAAATATTTTGTGAATGAAGCGTATCCATTTTGATGATTTACTGGAGATGGAATGCTGAAATAAGACGATAGGAAAAATAGATTGGCAATCCTGGTAGCCATAAAACCCAAATTAACAATACGTTATTAACAACCGTTGATTTTTTCAAATCTCTTGAATATTTTATTCAAGTTTGTGCAGTTCTTGTAGTTTCTCATCTTTAATTGGTTTGATTTTAACCTTCAATTGCTTCACGTCAATTCCCCCAATTAACTGCTGTTCATTAATTTTCATTAAAAAGACTGTGGAAATTTTCATCTTTAAGATTCTATGATTACAGTAGTATTTTCGTTTATATTACATAACACAGGGTGCTTCTGGATGACGTCCAGAAATTTTGCATATTATTTACGATCCACTTCATTTCTCAACGTTAGAACACAAATAATTTTTTTTTATAAAATTAAAGAAAAAAATGGCACGCGGTTTAATCTAGCTGCTACCACAGTTAATACTGAGCGAGTGGAAAATTTTGTGTCTCGTTAACACTGTCGTACTAGTAGACTCGCCCGTCTTTAAACTCACCGACTAATAATAAATTTGTACATTGAACAAGCGTTAAAAGAAGCTGAAAATAATTATGGAAAATAAATAATATTTCAATCGCAATAAATTGGGACATTCAGGTTTGCTGACGATATTATAAATTTATCCGAGTCAGCAGAAGATTTGGAGGATTATTATATTTTATGGTCACCATATTGAAAACTTAGTATACTTTTTCTTCTTTTTCTTATTACTTCGCTCTTTTTTGCGTGTGCTATCCTATTCTTTATGTCTACTATACTTCTACCTTCTCTAGTGATTAAGCTTCCCAATTACTAGAATTCCTAACCTTCCTCCAAAATATCCCTTCACAATTTAACACCGTTTGTAATTCCAATGTTTCCCATACTACACTCAATTACTTTGGTTTTCCTTCTATTAACGTGGCCTTTTAAATTATCCCTTCTCGTCGTCAACGTCCTCCATATAGTTCGCTCTTCCCCTATAATGATTAGCCATATTCCGAATTTGGAGCGACACATGACCAGTGTATCGATTCTCCTGCAGTTTTACTCCCAGTGTCCGTGGCCATTGCAGTACAAATATCTAAGACCATGCCAGGATTCGATTCTGGGACCTCTGCGTTCTGAGGCAGTGGCACTAGCCACTTGACCAAAGGATGTCAGCAAACTGATTACACTATGAACACCAATAGAAGAAAAATTTAAGTAATGGAGTGTATTCGAAGAAGAATTGTGTTGGAATAGATCTCGGATTATGAAATTATTTGACGGAATTAAATGAATTTTGCTGTTTGGCAAATAAAATAACAGGCGATGGCAGAAGCTAAGTATTTATCAGAAGTCGGTTAGCATAAGTAAGGAAAGGTTTCCCAAAAAAAGAAAAAATTGGTTACATCAGATATAATTTTCGAGACGAGGAAGTCTTTTCTCCACGTGTCACTACAAATTCGGAATGTGTTAAGACCGCAGCCGACTTGGTAGGCCCAGGCCCTCAATGGGCTGTAGAGCCAAGGAGAAAGGAAGGAAGTCTTTTCTAAAATTTGTGTGGGGAGAATGGAATACTTGGTCAGACGGTTGTGCACAATAGATGAGAATAGAAGTCCGTTACTGGACTCAAATGCCATTCATTATGAGGCATTATTGTGTGCAACTAACAAGACTCATCAACACTCTCAAATTAACAGTCCTCACCCTCTCTTCCAATTTATGGCTGAAGCTTTCCCCTTTGCGGGATGAGCTCCATGTGCCGCCGTAGCCAACGTATCATCCGTGAACGTCCCATGGGATGCTACCACTACGTTATGGGGAGGTTTGCGTGGCCTGTTGTGACCCCTTACATTAACTTAGGCTCCTGAAGGACCACCCAAGCCTGAGGGACCGGAAGCATAGGGGACATTGTCAGAGGTTACACAGTTACGCGGACGGAAACTCAGTTACAAGTTTCCACAGGTGCCTCATTCGGTACTGCCACGTATACCCAGTAAAGAAATAAACGTCGGAAAAGTCGAAGCGATCTACTTTATATTATTGCCAGCAAACCACCGAGTTCATAAAAATAATGTATTTACAATGATTTTTAAGAACATTATTAATTTCTAATTATATATTTTCCAACAGTTGAACTGATAAACAAATAAAATGGCCAATGGGTCAGAGGAAAATTAAAGAGAAAATTAGAAACTCACAAAGGTAGGTTTCTATATTGGAACGTTAGCATGCGTACACGTATAAATTAAGATAACAATTTTTTAATAGAAGGATTGTAATGAATATCTAAAAGAAATAAGAAATCTATTTTCATAATACGAAAATATGTGCTAATAAATAAAATGTAAATTACTTTCAACTGTTGAAGTTCAAAAACTGAATCAATACGTCCTGACACTGTAATTAGTATTTCATGTGATCTTTTGGATAGTTTTTGGCCGATTTATTTATTATTAATTATTAAGTGCTTGATTCTAAATTGTCTGTTACCTCGCTTGAGAAAAGAATTAGTTTCGACGAGATAGGGCGATTACGTAAGCTCCTTTATATATGTGTAAACCAACTGAAATATACTCCTCAAATATTATTTATATTTTAAAATCAAGTTACTCGAGCTATAATGTTTTAAAGTAAACGGAACTGGTCTGTATATTTCATAAGAAGTATTCGGATCGTTCATAATTATCTTTATGGCTATCGACACAAGTTCGTGGGCAACACTTCATACGTGTTCCCAAATTAATAAGCTTACAATACAGTTTTAATTTCTCACACATATCAAGGGGCTCAGCACTACGATGGTTTCGTTCTCCAACAAGAGTTTTGCTCACCGTAGGCATATACAATCGCATGAATGTACGTGGCAACAGTAGAGCACAGCAAAAAAAATATTTACAAGTATTAATATATATATAATGGAATTTTTGACAGACGTCATAGTAGAAAATATTTTTGTTGATTAAAATCTTATGAAGGACCACAAATGTGACCGATCGAAGTGTTTACATTATACTAAAATGTTAGAATAAATAAAAATCAAAGTAATTAACTCTAACTGTGAATTACAGTTACAGTCCGTTTTAAATAAAAAAACATTGGCGTGTCCATGTGGAGGGAGGCAATTCTGCCATACGGAACAAATGACACGTTCTATGGGTGAGGGGTGGACGGTGTGTGGTAATTAAATAACATGTAAAAACGACCGATATTTGCTAATAATAAATATTTTTGGTCTAAATGAAATTGATTCTATTCCTGCCAAAGTTCTTCGTCTATAATTTCAGTCACATTTGTCATTGGATAAAACTAATCTTACGGGTGAGATGGTTCGTAAGCATAACAAAAAGAAACCGAGATTACTGTCTATTCCGGAATTATGTTAGTCGTTGAGTTTAATTCTGACATTGAACATACCTTTTAAGTAGTTGTTCCTCCCCTAAAATGAGTGTAAAGGTGTAAATAAAGTTCCGCGTCCTATCCTCTACGGGTGGTGAATCTAACATGTGGATCACTCCATTATTCACGTTTTCTGTTCGCTAACTGACACAACAGGACTTTCCGTTTCAATCCCAATCTATTTTATTTTGATAACCGTGATTAAAATACAACAGTTAATGCGAAATATATTCGAAGTCTACGTCGTATGTATGTTGTTACATAATAAAATACAAATAAGTATCTCACTAGCATTGCCTGATATGTAGTTTAAATATTTCAGACTTTACAGACGGTGTGAATTTTGAAATTGATACCCACATAGATAAAAACTGAGCTGTAGGAAACTCATTACAATAAAGATAATGCAACTTAAAAAAAGCAATGTTTCTATACTACTTAAGAGGAAAAATCTAATATTTTGCTGGGAAACATAGTCCTTATTTATAAAACGGTAATAAAATCATGCGGACATGTGGCACAGAACTAAGGAACTGTTTCTCAAAATCAAATATTGTAATCATCCAAAGATTCCAATGAATTTTTCTTTGACATCTAGTAAATGCCCCGCAACAAGTTAGCCGCAAAAGAACCACCAAACAGTACAACAAAATCGAAACCATCAAACCCAGTGCCAGAACAATTGTTAAAGTCAATAAAGAATTGAAAATTGAAGAAAGGTTGGCCAATGGGTCGTGTTTGAGGTAATGAGGATGCATCGCTGGAGGCAAACCTCATCAGGACAGATGTCAACGTTAGTACTCCTAGCACTTGCAAATAAATTGGAAACTATAATGTACTAAAAGTTATTATTGCTAATAAATTTAGATATTGCCGACCTCCTGAGGTGTAGTGGCTAGCCTCTAGTTGCTGCCTCACGACCCGGGTTCGAATCCCGGCAATGGGGTTGGATGTTTGTGCAGTCACGGTCGCCAAAATGGGTTTAAGGTTGCTGGAGCATTAATACACTGACCACGTATACCTCCAAATTCGGAATGTGTCACGCCTGATGACAGTCCGCAGCCGCCCCGGTAGGCCCAGGCCCGCAATGGGCTGTAGAGCCAGACGAAGAAGAAGAAATTTAGATATTAATAGATTTTTTCCATAGTGTTACGGTGACAAATCAAGCCTATATAACGGGTTTGAGTTCTTTGGGCCCCTTCATTGCAGATATATTGAAAAGCAAGAACTAACCTATCCTGAGAAGACAGTAATCAGAAAAGAAGTAATGTAACATAATAACTTGTTCGCCAACTTCAATGCATCTCGTAATGTTTCATCGTGGGATCCCAATAAGATTAAATACTCTTATACTCTTTTCATCGCACTAGAAAAGTAATAAAGAGGAGGAAAGATTTATTACGAAAACTTGTGATGCAGTCATAAAGGATGCCGACCGACTCTCAGGATACATATATAACAGCGTTATGCGAGGACGTGTTGCTAGGCAAATATATGTTCTTGCGGAGCGTAATAGAGATGTTGTGTTTCTCTGCGGGGAACCCGACACCGTAGAGTGTAAATATCGAACGTAATCAGGCTTCTTCTCCTCCTGCTGCAAGAAAACCCAGCGTAATCGCAGGAACGTTTCGCAATTAGGAAGCCCGCATAACTTCTCCCGGCATACGCGGCTACACTTGCTACTGTTTTTATCTTGCCCGCCTAAGACGTTTACGAACACTCCCCCATTTTTAGCACAACACAAGAGACGCCGAAGGATAGTGGTATGTGGTGTGAATTTAGGAACAATTGTTATTCTCGATTGGCTAGTCACATGCCCAAGTATAGGTCGCGAAATCCTCAGGTATTAAGATGATCCCTTGCACTTGAAACGGTTGCAGTACTGCATTTGTAAATACATATATATTACCTTCTCCATTCCGTCCTACCTTATGCAGGTTTTATAAGGTTTCCCCTATATCTCTTTTTGGTAAATACAGGTAGGATTCTAAAGATATAACCCAGGCGACCTAGCTAACTCATGGCTGCCTTCCTTTCCCGTCCGGATCCCTCCTTTCAAATTCCCTTCCTATGCTATTAAAATGTTACCATTAAGTGGATCACTCTCATGTAACCGGTCACCCTAAAAAATCATGTACCCTTTCGTTAAGAAAAAACCTTTCCTATGCTACTAAAGAGGTTAAGGTCGGCTAGAGAAGCGTCTGCTCCAAAGTCGCATCCGTTGGGTATACAGCTAAAGTTGTCCTCCGTTGCCACTGAAACAACCGTCCAGCCACCATCAAACCTGATCGAGCTGAATCCCTCTCAAATCATCAGAAACGCGTGAGACAAGTATAGAGAGCCGACCCTACCCGACGCATGTCTCTCAAGCGAATGCTGTTTAAGATCATTAAACCATAGCTCTACATCATCCCTTTCTATCTTATTAAAAAGGAAAAGCCATAATGTGGATGACCGTTGTGTGCTCAAATGATTTTATTACTGAAAAAAGTGTATATAACTTTTCTCATGTATGAAAATTCTACATACGTTGATCAAGAACTATCGTAACAATCCAACTCTGAAAAACAGTAGGCAGGTATTAGTAATTTAATATTCTCTCGCCATTTTAACGTTTCAGCTGTGTGAAAATCGTATGCCGAAAATTGGTTTAAGTATAGAGGTAACTTGTAACAACTGGATTAGTTGAATTTTTATTAGTAAATTCAAGTTACAAATAACTGTAAGCACAATATATTATTGGTGAACTTCCTGCTTTGATTTCCTAGCCATTTCAAGAACCACAAGTTAATCGGGCATCTTAGACCATCAAAGTCCATCGATAAAAAATCACTTTACTGTTTTAAATATTGAGATCGTTGGAATATGAAAACTATTTCTATGGCCGATATATAGTTTCCTGCTTTTACTGAAAATATAACAATTCTGTACCAGACTTTGCCAATTAAACATCACTCTTTTACACAAAATTAGTTGTGAAATCTTATTGGGAAAAATTCTTCTTTACATAATAGATTAAATTTTAGTAACCTATTCAGAGGATCAGAATTTTCGTCTCCTTGAGTCGCCAGACTCCTCAACTTCGCACCTGACTTTAGTTTCAATTTTGACCTGGGTTCTAAAAAACATCGAAAGCGCAAACGTTTGTACGAGTTCGCTGTGTGGGACGCCCACAAACCATAAATTAGCGTTCTAATTAAAACAATGTCGACATTTACGACACTTGCTTCGTTCCGCTATAATTTGTGCCCTTGGAAAATTTATCGGCCAGAATATCGGCGATTGGGTACAGTCGCTTTTCCAATTACCGACCGATTGGCGTATAATCACGTCCGACTGTTAATAAATTGCTCTTCTCATTAAAGCGAATAATAGCAAGTTCCGCTCAACTATAACAGCGCCGCAAAACCGTAGTTTATATATTATTCTGAGTAGTATGACGGTGTAGATAGCTACGCGAATGAACGCAAAATGACTCGGAAACAATACGACAAATGTACTCTTTCGAGAATAGTGGACCACAGTCACTGATAAAATGATTTATTGTATCCTGTCGATAGGAACAGATTTATTTATGTCCATTGAATAATTACAACCAATGTCCAATGTTACTAATTCCACCACGCTGTTGTTTCACAAACTTAGATAGGAATGATCTATAAATTTCCTTCATTGACTCTAAATGTACATAAGGAATAAGTAAATAACAGACAATTAATATCATTCTCAAGTTTATGTACAATTATCGTCCGAATAGTTGATCGTTCTTTACTGAATGCAAATTGTGATACACCGTGCTTTAGACAATTTTCCAATTCCAGTATTCACTTTCCTCTTTTTTCATATTTTTAAGATAAGTGGGAAATGCTAAAATTATCTTACGATAACATCAGAGTGGTTTTAGAGCCTCTAACTGTATCCTTTATGACAATTTTACTTTTAACTAAGCGATTGTTTCCATAGCAAAATTGTTAAAGGCGTATCGCATGATTGTAGACCAATTTCTTGGAAAATAATTTCATTTTCAAGGAAAATAGACTTTAGTGAATTAGAGTTGTCTTTATAAACGCTAAACGGAATATATTGAAGGCAAACATTTCGGATACCAGTTGTAACGAAAGCAAATAAACACTTCTCATCATGTCAATGAAGTTATTTCCTACACGACACGTTGAGACAATATGACGTTTTATCCGATTTAATCTTTTAGGAGACGTTGGTGCTGCTTTTTCGTACAGCGTGTTCTCAGGATGTCGAAAAAGACTTAATACCTAGTAAATTTAACGGGAATATTTTCAAGAAATTTATTTAAATTTTGTTAAGAGACTGATTTTTACTTTGTATTATAATAGTAACTTCCTGTGCTCATCAGTCATATCAATTAATTAATTAATTAACCAAAACTATAGTATAATTTTAATTTCTAATTTATTCAATTTTTCAGGAGTTTTCAGCATTGTCATAATCATCTAAAAATTTCAAATACAAATTATTTGAAACGTTACTTTTTTATGTTCCAATTTTGTAGATGACTGTGGCAATGCCGAAAGCTAATGAAAAAGTGAATAAATTTGAAATCAAAATTATAATTATTTTTGGTTAGTTAATTGATGTGGCTGATAAATATAGATGGAAATTACTATTATTATTAACGGAAATCTTAATCCATGATTACATGATATTTGGTTTCTTGACGCACTACTTGTTAAACACTGCTTGAAATAATGTCAGAATGCTGAGTATAAGCGACCGAAGTATTTGTTCGCACGCCGGATGAGGCAATTCATTTGTGTAAATTTTACTGCAAACTCGCGTTTACATCCTCCACGACGTGACACTTTGAACTCTTGGTGGGCGGGATTCAAACTGAGATCCCTTCAGCAGATAGGCCTGCATGCAGACAACTCGTACCTTGGGAAATCAACACAGTTTTCTCCCAAGTCGATAGAATGCATGAATCGATATGCTGGAGTGTTATGAGATCCCGGTGGAAAGAACGGGCATCTTCCCTTTCTCCCGGGAGGACACAAGAAGGTAGTAAGCTCGGGAACTGAGCAGAATATTGTTAGAAAACGTACAAGCACACAAAAGAAGCCGATCAGTCGTCTTTCAGGTGCTTTGTGACCTCGTGACAAATGTATAGTATAGAGGAGGGTCGAATTTTTTATTGTATAGATTGTTTTTGTAAAGTAACCCCAGTATTAGTTTTTTCTCGTAGTATATATATTTTTATTTGGTCGACACACGGATACATCGCTCTGATCATGACTGGAATGCAGTTGAGATGCCTGACATTAGTCGTCGGGTGAAGGGCTGGCCCTACGCCAACACGGAAACCATAACCCAAAAAGGATATTCCAGCCCATAGGTGCGAATATGTATCCCGATATGCAACATCGCGATTCCGGGCAGGTCGCGCGCATCCTGTGACAAAAAATTCCGCATAAAATTATGCGTCCGTTTCATAGATACCTGCAGCCTTTAACGTATGCAAACATTTCTGAATTCGAGCCAAGAGGCAAGTTTCTATTTTAGGAGAAGTTGCTGCTGCGTTTTCATACAGCGTGTACTCAGGATGGCGAAAAACCTTGCTCTTTAATGGGATGTAAAATGCTTGTAAATAATTACAACTTAAGTCAATCAATTGAAAGGCCACTGGATTATATTATCTACCATAATTACAAAAATTATTATTTAACGCGTTTATAATTTTTGATCTTTAAAGAAATAACTTAATTCCGCAGAACTAGCAGAATCTTAATAAAATCACTAAATATGGATACAAGAAGGTAGGATTATATCATTATTTCGAATGTTGACTGTGATATAATTTATAATCCAGTGACAAATATTTAATTCCTACAATACTGATCTGACAAATGATTTTTAAAAGTTTTTCAAATGTTTCTATCTTAGGCTGCTAATTTTTATAATTCACAATATTTTCTCTATTAATTCTCATAAGAATACCCGCGGTGAATCTAAGAATGAGTATTATTTTTATTTAAATTTCAACATTGTCAAAATTAAAATTATTGTTGCTTTTTTAAAACAGTTTTATTTTTCAATTTCGGCATTAAGATTAACTTATGATTAAAAATTCCGGTTTTCATAATATTCATAGGTGGTATATCCAATATAAATTTTACTACAGTTATTGTATTGTATTTTAAATTCAATATTTAAGTTATTACCATTAATTTCATTCTTCGGTTATGCTAACAAATTTTAATATCATTTGTTGGCTTCATTATAAGAATACGTTCATTCAAATGAACTTTTCTTATGGCTGTATAGGTCATCTTGAGAGTAAAATTTAATTCTATTTCATTTTTAATAAAAACTTTGGTGATAGTGAGTATTTTTTCTGTATTTATAATTGTTTTATTATTATTATTACAATTAAATAATTTTGGAATACCGTTCTGAACAAGTTTAGTAATCTAATTTGTAACATACTGAGATATTTATGCAATGACACAATTTCGTCTAGAATATCGTGCATTCTATTATTAATATTGTATTTCAACTCTTATCCCCGAACTAATTTTTAGTCTATTTACATTATGGAACGAACATTTACTAACTTTTCTGGGAAGAAGCTATTAACAATTTTAATTTTTTTGTACTGTCTTTAAAAAACATCATCTGTGACCTTCAGAACTTTAGAAATTAAATTATTCTCCTTTATTAGATATAAATTTGGGATTGTTAGAAAAAATCTCAATGGAGTATCCGAAGTTATTGGTTTTACGACGAAAATGTCAGAAAAAATTTCTTACCTCATTTGGGACTTCATATAATTATATTAATATTATGCTATAAATATTTTTCAACGATTTTGAATATTCTGATCAATGTGATTCAAAGATTTTCTATGTATAGGTTCAAAAATTCGTCAATATTAGATAAACTAATTTAAAATACATGGATTGGCTTACATGCATGCCGAAATTTTCTGTAACACCGTTACATTTATAATTTGTGTTGCACATTATTACTACGGGAATATGAAATTTCAACATTCTTGTATAGCTTAGTTTATGAATACATGTTAGTCCTATATATTGTCGACGATTATTTTTAATATCTACGTTTATATCTTTTCTGCATCTACGATCTCTACGAAACGCAACACATTATAGTAATTGGCACATCAAAATCTAAATATTTCATTACACAGACTATACCGTTCAAAGTGAAAGCGACAAGGTGAGAATTCGAACGTAGAAAGCCATGGTAGTGACAACGTTGCCGCCCATTCTGGAGTCTCAGACAGATTCTGACGAACGAATGGAACGGAAACGCGTATGTTCATCTACAAAAGGAAACTGATTGCTCATTTGTGTGCTGGGATACACACACCGCTTTCTTTGTTATATTCAATGACGGGTCGGTCGGTTCTTGTGTTGCTCGTTTATGGCTGTCATACATTAAGATATCTAATCTGGAACCCCCAATTATAATGGCACCGCTGCGTCCATAATTTCCTGCAGCGATCTGGCTCCGACCCACCCACGGTGGACGTGGAGTCTGCCAGATCAATCACCTGCTGACAGGACACTTACTTCCCAACGTTTGTCAACTTTAGAAAACCGACACTGAGTAATCAAATTTGATTTATTTACACTCGGGCTCACGCTGTTGAATTCAGGCTGAAATACGCTCATAGAATATTATTTCCCTATTGCAGAGCACACTTCGTAAATGTAGTTAGTACTTTAAGTAACGTAGCAAAAGTGACAAATGTTAAGCATTTCTGCCCAATACGTCGGGTTGCAAACAGCAGTTTTGGTAAATCACAGCAGATGGCGAATTATTATTATTATTTAAAAAGCTACAATAGGGCAATAACCCGGTGGTAGTCACTTTCAATTAATCACGAACAAGAAAAACAGAAGTACATTAATAGTACTGGACTATTATTATATGACATTCCACCCAGTGTTTCATTGAACATTTTAACGTTCCGGGGAAAAAACCTCCATAAATATTCCAGTCCCTGATGATCCTGTTTACGAAAGAAAACATCCCTGCATCTGTTATCTGACGTCTTTCTTTAAATTTAAACACGTGGCCGTACCGTGATATGAAGTTCGGAGTCTCAAGTCGATTTGTGACTTCAGTCCAGGCCGGCTCGTTTTTTTGTAAGCATTAAATAACAACCTCAATCTTTCTTGTTTTCACCTGTCTGAAAGTTTCTGTAAGTAAGAATTCGTTTCACCCCGAGTATGAAATTATTTAGATACGTTCTTATGTTTTTTTTTGCAGTGCGTTTATATTACAGATGTATATGGATCCAAACGCACTGCTCCACACTCCAGAATAGGGTGGACTAATGATTTGTACGCCTTTTGCTTAGCCTCCCTTGTACCTTTCTTTAGCACTTTACTTACGAAGAGCAAAGATCTCCGTCCTTTCTTTGCTACTGCATTAATTTGCTCACCCCAGTTTAAATATTTAAAAATTGTGTTCCAGATATTTACAGATTTTAACGCATCTTCTCCTAATCTATATTTTGTTGACGTCTGGTTTCTAGTTTTTGTAAATGAAATCGCCTTGCTTTCATTGAAATTTATTTTTAATTTATTAAACGGCGACCATCGATAGATTTTGTTTAAATCCTCCAACTATTCATCATGAGTTACTTAGTAATATATTATACAGTCATCAGCAAAAAGATTTTTATTTGAGCTAATGCCCACTGTCACGTTATTTATATTTGCCACGAACAACAATGGTCCAATGACATTCCTTGTGGAACTCCCAAAGTTACTTATACTGATTCTGAAAGCTCATTTTCTACCCTCACTATAATCTGGTGTTTACTCAAAAATTCCCTAATCCATTTCAACAGTCGAATATCCATTCTCATTCCGTTTTCTTCAAGAGAAGGTCTGTGAGGTACGACATCAAATGATTTCGCAAAGTTTATTATAATCGCATCAATTCCACCGCCATTATCAATTTTGTCTAATAAATCTTGACATAGAGATATTAATTGACTTGCACATGAGTACCCCTTTCTGAATCCATATTGACTATTGTGAATAAGTCTCTTTTCCTCCCAGATTTTCCGCAGATAATCACTAATTACCCGCTCAATTACGCTGCATACGACAGAGGTTAAACTTAATCGGTTCAGACAAATTCAGACTTGTTCAGAGTTGTTAATCACAGATAAATAATAAGTATTTACAAGTTGATTAGTAAGCATAATAAACGGTATAGTAGTCAAAAGTCAAATGTTAAATTAGCAGTACCATAAATTATTCATTCTTAATATTAGGGACGACTTCAGTTGTATCTAGAAATAAATAGCGATATGTAACGGCATACACAATAGTTCAATTCCCAACAAATAAATAAATTTAGTGTAACGCGCTTATTTAAAAAAACTGCTAAAATAACTAAATGAAAATTTTCGACTGTTTATTATAATTTTAATATTAATTTGTCTTATTTAAATTTCAGCATAGCTAAATTGCCAGAGTGCTGACATCGGGAAAGAAGATTCAGAATAGATCCACCGATGGGGTAGAGATGAGCTAATGAGAGTTGTTCTTACACATGTAAGTAAGCTTAAGTCCAGATGTAGTTGATAGATGACCCGTTGACAGTTGGCATGACAAGGGGGCAGTGAGCTTAAAAGTCAATGAGAGTTACGATGATGTCAGCTCAAGGAATTAAAGTGTTATTTTAGCAGAGAAATAATAGTGATGGTAATTGAACGCCGCAGAATTTGGACTCCCCTGAAGTTCCCGCCAATCGAAGAATACTCAAATAAATCACCCTGGAACTTCGCTTCGGCAAGGAACGTTAATTAAGGTGTAAACATGTACGTTGAATTAAATGTTGAAGAAGTCCAAGATTTTCCTTTTGAAACAGAGTATCTTAATTTAAAAAACTGATAGTGCTTTATATTGTGAGTAATATACCATAATTATATTTCTCTTTATTATTTTCAATAAAAACATAAAAAATGCATACTAAAATTTAATCTCATTAAAGTTGGCATGACGACCTTAATTAATCGTAAGACAGTGAATACGAGATCTTCAAGGATCGTTATCAATATAATCAGAACAATTTATACGTATTTTAGTCATACTAATTCTTAAATAATGTTTTATTTTCATTTCTGTTACAAAATTAATAAGATATTTTAATGGCGTATTAAGAGCCACTTTAATAATAAAAATATTATTAATAAAAAGGTTATTATTTTGTTTAACATCCCTACGATTTGATACTTATTTTCCATACTGACGAAAGGTTTATAAGATCTTTCAACCGAGCCAGAGCTTGAAGAGGATACAAATATCTTCCAAAAGGTAGTACTGTTAAAAATTAATGTTTTTGATAATTTTTCTGAATTAAAAATAAAATATGTGTAACATATCTTACCGTAGGCTACTATGGTCATTGAGAGTCTAGACTTTGAACAATAATGACAGAAACGTAATTCTAGCCCGAACCTTAGAGTGCAATAAACCGTTATCGGTAGCTGTTATAAATGTACTACAGTATATTATGAACTATAATTTTAAAAGATTATTGCTCTTAACAAAGTAACATATTTTCGTTTACTCTCGAGGTAATGTAATAAAACTAATTTTATTTATATAAATGAATGTATCGAAACTTTGTGGATCATTTTGGCAGTAGTCAGTATTATCATTATGTACGCACAGCTTCAGGTAAAATACGTGACCAAGTTTACTAATTTAATTTGGCCCAGTCTCTGGCTTATTCAAAGTTCTCACATCCCGAGGCACCTTCATCTATTTTAGAAGATGTATGTACTGAGGTCGAAGACCTTGGACATACGGTAAGAGTTGTCCGCTGATCCCTTTGGATCAGTCGGACCACTGCCTCCTAAAACTGGTTGAGACACAGAAAGGCGAATGTTGCGACCCCACATCGGACTCTCCCGTCATTCGGAAGGGTGTGAGATTAGCACCTGATGTAGGTTTTCTAGGGTTTTCCCTGTATCTCTTTAGATGAAATACCGAGTTAAAGTATAGCCCGGGGGCTACCTTGCTCTACGATCTACATCCCCCCTATTCAATTTCCATCCTATTCCCATGCTATTAAAGGGGAGTTGTCAGTTTCATGATCATCCTCATGTACCCTGTTACCCCCCCCCCCCCAAAAAAAAAGTTACTTGCGGAGTCAAGGATCACGGTTGAAATTAACTTTCATCGAACACTTGCACTGAAATGTGCAACTTACCTTATGCGAACCAGATGCGTCCGCTTCTGTATCTCAAGGTGTCTTCTCTCTGATCCACAGATCTGTGTTTTGCCTGTAAGCCTGAGAGAAATTTTCACGACTTAATGATGACGAATTAACAATGGCTTCACTGCCGAAATACATTATTTATAAAAGTAACGACATATAAGTTTTCACATATTTTCATATTAGCTGTATGAAGCGAAATCACATTAGATATAGTGTCGCCTTTCCTAGTTAACATTTCATTAGCACAACTGATTCCAGTGTTGAAGAAACTGTATGGTGCGATTCCATCAGTATCGCAAGGCGGGTTGATATACATTCCGCGAAGGTCGGGATTACGCATCAGGCGCATAGAGGAGAGTCTGTTCCGAGATAAGAGCTTCGTCTGCCTTCTGCAGCTCGTCACCAAACCTGTGTTACGTGTCAGAGAGCAGACCCAGCACCCTCCGGGGGTCATTAAACAGAAACACGGACCACTCGACGCCTCACAGTTTCGGCAATCCGAAAGACTGTAAGACAATATTTAAAATTATCTACAATCTACTATTATTTACCGCCACACTTTAGTTTAGACGCGTGTATTCTATTCCACTTGAACGCTAGTCTACAGATATGAATTATTGCTTTCAAAATTTGCGTACGAAGAATAAATTTAGAAGTCAATTGAAGAGTAAGCGATTTTTTATTTTACGCATCGAAATATGACAAGTACGTCATTCATTTAGTTTAAGTATACGCACTAGTCGTAGACGGGACAAGTTGAATTTAAAGCCACTAAGTTTCTCAGGCATTCCGCAGCATCAGTAGTTTGCATTCCTCGTGACAACGAGGAAAATTAAATAATACGAATTTGTATTGTTTGATCCTCAAACAGTAGAAGTCACTTATGTACTCAAACATAATTTTAATGACGTAGGTGGATTTGATAGTGGGATCGGCTGTTATGTTGTCTGTTATGTATGAGAAGTAGAAGGGCACTGACATATCAGTGAATGAAAAAGTGATAAAAGGAACGGCCTTACGGGAGGTAAGCATCTCTTTAAAGAATGATGGCTTTCCCGGTGTGTTTGATGTACAAACTATCCTCTGGATTCCATCCATCGGAGTAAACTCATCGCGGGAACACAACTTTTGCATAGCTTTCACCGTCATCGTCAAGTCTCCACATCAAGACGTTGGACGCTCGATAAGACGTTATATAGTGTGTGACGTGAGGCCAATGAAAGCCGCAATCAGGAAATTGTTATTTTATGAACACCTACACTAGATACTGAATATCAGAATTTTTCATTTAATGTAATTGTACATTTTAACAAGTCTTATGTAGGAAGATAAGAAAACAAAAATATAATTATGACCAAAAAAATTTTAATTTAAATAATATACAAATGAAAAATAATAAAAAGTATAACGACACACTTTGGTCCAATTTTTAAAATCTGGCATAGAATTAGTGTTAAAGCTGTCCACAGACACATCTTACAGAGATTGGTCCTGGTGAAGGCTCATATAAACGGATAAATATGGTTTAAAATGTCGTAAAGAATTATTTGAAAAAAAACTTTTCCATACTCAAGGAAATTTCACCTTCATAACTGCACAATTCAATACAGATCTTGACGGCTTTCGATACGACATGGATGTTATCTTGTTTTACCGTTGACATATATTTTTTAATTTTATGAGACATTTTAATTTGTTCTAGCTGCTATTGTTCCTCTTCTTTCAAATAAACGTCGGTCGGTGTGATTACGACTTGCCAAATTTTATCTCTCTTTAAAGAAGGATACTCTGATCCGTTCATGTGAATCTTCTCTCAAAAATGTTTCATTATATACCATATAATTATTACCATTAGGATCTACTTTTCGAAAACATCAACGGTATCTGCCCATTTCAAAGCTGTAGTTTTTGTTAGTCACCCTCCACATGTAAAATGTTGATATCCTCTCCGCTGCTCGGCTTCGAGATATAGACCCAAGTGCAAGAGAATTGGGACCGTTTTCCTACGAGAAGGCGGATTCAATTAAATTTGATGACATCATAAAAATATACCACCTTGGAAGAAAATCACGGTTCCTTAAATTCGTTTAGAATACCATCTGTCTGTTTGTAATGCTGCAGTGATAAGAATTCGGCGAATGGAAGGCATGTTCCTGAGAGAGCATAGGTGGGCGTGAATTTCTCATGGATTGAGCCTTATGACTACGTGCGTCGCCCAAAGATGGTCCTTCGTGTTCGTAATTCGTGTCGATAAAGCCGCTAGGTGCTGATTAGAGGTGTCACTGACCTCTAGCACGAGGCCTAATGCGTGCTGAAACAAACGTTACTCTTCCTGATGTAAGTAAATGAAGTTTCCCCCTCGCAACTAATAATCATAAAATATCGCTCAGTTCCCTCCCCGCTGCGTTCAGTTATTTACAACCCCGTAATCTAGGCCAACCTTTCTTCCATCCCCCTTATTTTTTTTCAGAGCACATATTTTTATATTGGGTAAACATAAAAGTCGCATTAAAGGGCTTTCTTTGTTGGGAGACGCCAGGAATTATGGGTGCCTTCGTTAAAGTCTGTCCGGGGACATCGCTTGATAGCCATCTCCCCGAGGTGCTGAGGGCGAAACTGTCATTTGTCATCCCAGGACACCCGGCATCGTTAAAATCCTTACAAATTACTCGTACGCCATCATTAATCTTATTGTTCTCTATTTCAGTCCTTTCCGGGTTGTTACTAAATTAGCTGCAGAGCTCAAGTGAAATTAACACAGCGTTCCAAGTGAAGAGATCACTGATGCGATGTGACGTACGAAACCGTCAAAGTATAATCACCAAAAACGAGTGTATTACACTTTTTTTTACTTTATGGAATTCATCACTTGTAACGCTTGCCATCAGTTTCTACTATATTTTTGGCCATAATTACCGTGAAAACGCTTTAATCAGGATTAAAAGAATTACGTAGTCTATGGCTATTACCGTTTCAGATCACTAATTCGAAGTTGGTAAAATTCCTACTACTAGTACGTTTGATATGGATTTCACTGTTGTTGAGGTATTCAGTCCTAAGACTGGTCTGATGCAACCCTCCATGATAACTTATCTTGCGCAAGCCTTTTCATTTCCTCATAACTATCACAACCCACATCCTCCCCAATCTGCTTAGCGTATTCTATCCTTGGCCTCTCCCTTCTTACCCCACACACTTCCCTCTAATGCTAATTTTACAAGATCCTCGTGACTTAAAACGTGGCCTATTAATCTATCCCTTCTCTTGATCAACGTCCTTAAAGAGATTTCACTATCACTATAAGACAATTGGACTTATACTTTATTTTTCATTGATAAAAACTTGATATTACTCTACTAATTTTCCTTTGTTTTGGAAAAAAAAACCTTAAACGTGAGAAGCAGAAACAAAAAAAATCAGAAATAAGTAACAGTATAACAGTCAAAAACTGTTGACAGCAGTAAAATCGTTACCAAAAGAGAAACAATATATCAGGATTTATTTCGAAACATAAAAGATGAGTTAGTAAAACAATCATTGTAAGAATACAAGAAATTGGATACACTAGTATAAATTTGGTATAGCTGTACTATTTGTGCAAAAAGTTGGTATATTACATCGAATCTATCACCAGGGGAAGCAAGGTGACTGAATTACACAGGAAAAGTAGCTCAACGTATGGAATTTGAACTCCCTTGGAGAAAAACTTCTATTTTGTTGCAGAAAATTCTACTCCAGTGATAAAAACTGGATCGTATGTAAGTGACAATTCGGGGTGATGCTTAACACGGACAAAGATTGTGGGCGTGGGAAAAAATAAGACTATAATTTAAAAATACATATTCATGCTTGATTTTGCAGCTTATTCAGAACCTTGGCCTACCGGGTCGACTACGGACTGTCATCTTCGAGTTTTGAGTGATGCGTGGTCAGCGTATCGGTTATTTTAATGAGTTTCGTACCGCACTTTTAAATTACAATCGACCAATAAATTTACAGTTTTTATTTCCAAAAAGACGTTTTTGTAAGTACTCCGTGCGCCGTGATCAAGAAATACGTAATAGGAAATCACTTAAATGATATTTTATCAGGTAATGTACCGTATTGAATAATAAATCAAACGTTCTAGTATAGCCGAAATAATAATATTGTTGATAGTTAGACAAAATATCTCCAACAGAGTGGGGAAAATTGTTATGTAGGTAATGATAATATGAACGTATCTTCTAAATTTTATGAAACGTAATTTAAACAAGTACGGGGTGAAGGTTTTTTAATTTTTCAGAATCATCTTACTTTCTTAAATTCATTAATAATTAATTATATTACAACTGTAGGGAATGCAAACAAAAATATATTTACATTAATAAAGAACAAAGATTTATAAATTCAGCAATAATTTATCATTTATTAAAATTTATTACCGTATCAAAATTTTAGGTGAGCTTAATGCAATTTATAAAAACACTGTAAAAACTGCACAGGACAGACAAAAGTTTATAAGCCTGAAAAAACAAATTGTTAATAGAAAAAGAACCGTGAGAAACAATCATTTGTAAGTAATCGTTCACCTTCAGTATACACAGATTTGATTTGAATAATGTTCCAATATTAGATTTCCAAATAATATGTATTTGTAATCTACAGCTGGTGAAGTGGTAAAAACGTAGTGTTTTAGAATCTGTTGTTAACATACATACGTGCAAGTAATTTTTGTTTTAATTTGCAACTATTGTACATTGTTAATTCCAGTTACATCTATTAAAATTATGATAATTACCGAAACCACAAACAAATCAGGTAAAAAGAAGTTAGCTTGGGTCAAAATTACTAAATCCTGAACAAGAATGAGCGGGAAACAATTATTTAACATGTATAATTATTTGTTAAATGCTGTAGAAGGTAAGTCAAACGTTCTTCGTTTTCACCGTTAATACATACCTGTTAATCATTCAGTAAGTTACAAAAATCCACAGTTAAATTACCAGTAATGAGAATGAATGAAATGAAACAGTAATTTACTTTTGCGTAATGAAGAGAAATGAGCAAACCCAAGAAAGAATCATTAAATCTTCTTAGATAAATGTTATTTCACCGTACTCAAGTTGTAATAAAATATTTTTAATGATCTTATACTCTGAGGTACATTTGAAGTAATTTACGTTCTTTTCTTCGGTGTATGGTTAAAAAGCACTGAGTGTCTGCCTTATAATGGGTACCTACCGCGCACAGAAACTCCATTGTCAATGGAGAAAGCAGAAAGATTTCCTGTCGCCATCTGCACCGTGAATGCATAATGCCACGTTACGGATGTTGATCCGGGACACAGGACTCCTGAGCAATGAGGAAGTTTTTATCATTTTTACGACCTGGAACTCCTCATCAAAGTCATTCTCAACATTGCGGTGCTTATTAAACCTATAAAGTGTCCCGTCTACGGCTGCTTTAATTAGTTAATTCAAAAGGCAATGTAATTAAACGTTGCGTGAGGAACGTCAGCGCTGGAAACGTCAATTGTGGCGTTTTATGTGTTAATATCTCTCTAGGAGCAACTCGCTGAACCGCCCCTCAGATTCGCATCCCAGAAACAAATACCATCATAGATTACGACTTAGACGTAAAGGCACATTTAGATTTATATTAAAAGGTGCGTATTTAGGTCATCTGAAAGATAAAACAGAAATAAGTCACTTTACGAACGTGTGCTGATTACCGTTTCATAAAAGTGGGTCACTAATTTCAACGGAAATAATACTATTACCAACTTCAAATTATAATTTATTTATTAACATCTCAATTAAACACCGTTGATTGCAGACTAAAATACTGAGAGAAAAAAACACAAGTTTTAAATGAAATAGTATTAATTGTGACTATGACTGGTGATGTGTCAAGATAGTACAGAATATTTACTGACCATCCCGCTTATACAGGATGGATATTGCAGCTTTCTGGGACAACGTATATCCTCGTTTCGGAAACATTAAACAGCACGTGGCTTAAAAGTAGGCAGATAACATATAAAACATATTCAAGCTTCAGTCTTTTAACCTTAAAAATAATTTGGATTTTTATTATACTTTGCAAAGTTGGCTTGCTTGCTTCGGACTACGCTCTGCTGCTGACACTGTCCTTTTCTATGGAATTTCCATGCTCCTGGTCGCTTCTGTTTCCAATTCATCGGTTCTAACCACTCCTGGATACGTATACTGATCCATGCAATTAATATTTCTAATCCATTCATTACATTGATAATTCTCCTACTGTATCTCAGAAACAGATTTCTATATACACGGAAAAAGTGTCAGATCGTATGCCACTGACTACCGTACAATTTCAGGTTTTACCGATTATGACAAATAAAAAATTAATGAGACTGATGCTGTAACTTACGAATTTTTTATTATTATTATGAGTTGCACGGTGTTCAACTTGATTATTTTCTTACTCTGAGGTAAGACAAAGCTTGGCTGATCGAATCAGCTCCAATTGTTGAACAGTTGGATAAAATCATGTTTTCATGATACACAGGAAAATCAAGGAAGATACAAATGAATACAGTATAACTTCTGCGCAGCATGATGGAAAGATATAATGAGCAGTGGAGGGAACATAACGTGTGTTGGTTCATTGGATTCTACTTTGAGGGCGACAGTAACTGTAGCCTTACAAATTAGGAGAATATGCAATAGCACAGTGATGTCCAAACTATGCGCCGCGAACGTATTTTAACATTACAATCATTGATATCATTGACTGTTTTCCCTTGTTGCACCACTTTGTAATCTTCAATTAACTTAACTTGTGTCGTAATATAGATTCTGCTTTTGAAGAATACTTATCACAAATCGAAAAATACTTTCACGCAGAAAACATGGACAAATTCGCGTGGATTCAGGAGCCATTTCAAGTCAAACCTTTTTATAAATTCACATCTTTACAAAAGAAGAGTTTAACTGACTATTGATTAAAGACAAAGTTTGGCAACAAGATGATTTCTATTGAAAATTCCTAGGTTTGTTAAAAAAAATTATTGACGGTAGTGGCTGTCGCTGTAATACAAAGTAAATATTGTTCGAAAATGAACGAAGTAGAAGGTAAGGGTAACTGAATTCAGTATTGTTCAGAAATGTGGGAAATTAAGTAGTGAACAACAAACTCTTCCAATTGTGCCCCTACAATAAATTGTTAGTGAATTTGAAATCCGTGTTTAATTTATTATCACATTTTTAAGCTAACCTAAACGCCAGTGATCTTGAAATTCGTTCAATAGGTAAATGTTTTTATTTGGAACATCGCGGAAAAATGGTAAGATATTATGGGTGACGGGAGACAAATAAGTTTGGAAGCCGCAGCATCAGCATCATATTATATTTATTTTTAGGTACTCTTTTAATTCTATTCCAACGACGAAATATACATTCGTTAATCAACGACTTTGATCCTTCCAAATGTGTTCGTCAATTCGTTGGTTCAATCTTGAAATAGATCAATCTCCAAATAGTAAGTAATGTATTTCCCCATGAATTTTTATATCATTTGTTCTCCTTCCCGGACTACTTCATGAAAATCATTTTCATGTTCCTTGTCTTTCAGAATAGCGAGGTAAATCGAGCGTAGTAAGAGATACGCACTCTTGAGCTAAGTGGCCGTCCAATATCTGCCATCATAGCTCTGAAAGAAAAAGGTACATCGATCATCCTGGCCACCGCGTCAGCTGCGACTGTTGTAAGCATTCGGGTAGGTTCAGCGAGAGTGAGGTTGAAATAATTAACGTAGGGCGTAGGTCCTGTACGGGTCTGGGAGCAACGCCCAACGCAGGCCTCTCAAGCCTCTGACGTTTATGGGACGTAATCCTCGCCGTTTGTCAGGTTATGTCTGTCCAGCTACGGGGCAAGGGATATGCAGGAAGTGCACAGGAAGGTCCCCTTAAAAACCTGGAACCACTTCGACGCTTTAATCCATATTGGTAACTATGGAATCGGAATGTGACGACGACCTTGGTTATATTCTTTCATTTAATACACAGAGATTCTACGTGTTAGCGTTGGACTATTTAGGTTCGTTGGGACAGAAATTACTGGTGATTCTTGAACAAATTTTTATACAGCCAAAATTAACTAAAACTTCAAACCCAGCATATACTATTAAATCTGTAAATTTCAATAGATCTGACATATATCCCAAGCTCTGGCTGTTACCTGTGTCTTATTCATCAATACATTTACAGATACTGGACACAAGCTTATTGCTAACATACCTGACGAGCAACCAGGAAATATCAACAGGAAAAAAAAGCAAACTGAGGCTATTTTGGGTTCATAAATGAATTTATTTATAACCAGTTCCCAATTTTTCACATCACGGCCGTCACTGTGGTTCGAAACGTGTCGTGGTATATCACCTTAAAACATTTTGTAGTTTGAGTTTGACTGCACCGGTTTTCAGGACAACCCAACGTACATGTCTCAAGTTTTTGTCAGACATTTATATATATGTCTGTACATCTCGCGGCGCTGACCTCCCCCACCTCAAACACATGCACACTGCCGACATAACCGCAGCTACTTTAAAGTCGTTTCTAAATTAAATGTGGAGTGGTGCTCACTTCAGTTGCCTGAATTTCTTCAAGTATGAGATTTTAATTTCAACTTTTATTTTACCTGAATCTCATTTCAAATGCGATAAGTTTATAAATGCAGTAAATTATGCAGCTGGACGTTTCTGGAACGAAATTGTTGATTATAACTTTACAATACATGAGTTTATTTGGTTGTGTAACATAATTCACCTACAGAGAAGCAGATTTTGGTGCGTGTGATAGTAAAGGATTACTAAAAATCTCAGAAAATGTGCTAGCTGTACATCTTTTTCAACGACTTGTTATATTTGTTTAGATTAACCATTTTTATATGGTCGAGAAGACCGGGATTAAGACTGTTGGAGGATCGATACGCTGACCACGTGTCACTCCGAATTCGGAATGTGTCACGCAAGATGACAGTCCGCAGTCGACTCGGTAGGCCCAGGCCCTCAATGGGCTGTAGAATCAAGGAGAAAGAAAGAAAAAGAAAAAAACATTTTTATAGACAACACAATTGGTGATATCATTGAAAGAATTTGTCAGATTTACAACTTCTATTTTCTCTATGTATTTCCTTTTAATTGAAAAACGTCTCCAAACGTCACTAAACCAAAGGGTTTCACCACAAAAAAATTTAAATACATTGCATTTCACAGTTACCATAGTCTAGTAGGCGTCACAGAATTAGTCATATTTATTCAATAAAGTTATTAGTGGTAGTAGTGTACATTGATAGAGTAAAATATATTACGAAGTATTTTGGTGCTTTTAATCGGTTTTATATAATATATTATTAACTCAGTATTTAAGTACTCATAGTTCATTCATAAATTTTTTTAATTTTAATGTTATTTGTCAAGCCCCATTCGCAAGTTCCTCAATATTAGTATAAAATTTTCTGGAGTAGTTTTCTGTCGAATCTACTACAATCGTTAGCAGTAATAGTAACGCAATATAATGAATGTTTACCGTGACTAGTGATTGACAAAACGTATTGCTGAGATTCAAAAGCGCCATGTGCATAGCATATTCCACTTATGGTTTCCCTAAATGAAAAAACAAAAGCGTTTATATAATTGCCTTATGAAAATTAGTTAATTCGATGGAAACGTTTTGAGGAATTGTTTCTTATTGCCTTATGAAGTGTATGCTTCTCTGATAGGTATTTATAGGTTTGCAACTCTTAAGAAAATGCATGTTACCGGTACGATAAGTATGAGTTTCTGAATTTTTAAGAAAAGTATAAAATAGATTAATAATAGGCATGAAGGAGTATAATATTAATGGCTGGACTTTTAATAAATTCATACATTGTAGTTACAGTACTCCTAAGAAATTAATTTCTTTTAGTAGTGCATGTTCAGTTCGTTTATAAAACCTCCCTGTATATTTCATGAAAGTGGAAGTTTACGAAGACTTTTAACTAAGTGGTACCGTTAATCCGTGAGTCGTTGCACTAGAAATAGACTATGCCTTCAACCTTGATGCATCGTTCAGGTTCCCTGTACTCGATCTCGACTCTGAATCTCGACAACTAGTACATAACGGGAACCACCAAAGAGACACTCGTGCAAAACTTGTCGCAATAATGGCGGCCAATTTGCTTCCAAGTAATGCAGTATTCATTAGTTGAAATAAGACACATCTATTCAAAATTACATCTCAAAACCTGAAAGGAATTAACTTCAACATAAATTAAGCATAAAAGCGTGCAAATTTTATTTTAAAGTTCACCTTATTTAAAAGCAATTAGATCACGTGAAGGAAGTGGGTTCTTTTGCATTCAGATGCACTCCATGTCAGAAATATAGTATATACTAGCAATGCTCGTGACTTAGTTCGCGCGAAAATAACTTTTTATTTTGCCCGGAAAACGAAGGTACGGTTTCATTTATTTATTATCGCTTCACGCAGTTTGTTTTGAACACGTCCCGCTTTCACAGGTTTACAACAATAGATGGAGTGAGAATGCTCACCCTTTCTGTCTCTCTCACTCATGCTGCCAAAATTACGCCTACAATAGCACAGTCAGTGGGATGAATGGTATACGAACGCCAAATAGGTTTTTTGACTCGCAGTTGGACATCACGCTGCCTTTAGCGCGGTAATTCATTGGATTTATAAATATTTACATAAATATCCTCTGAACGCTTCAAGATATCGAAATTAAACGTACATAAAAATATAAGTTAAAATTCCTGTTTCAATCTCAATTTTCATTGAAATCCGCTAAGCCGTTTCGGAACATAAACAGATTAAGACTATAGACAACCCGCATTTAGTTTGGAGATTTTAACGCACATAGGAAAGAAACCTTCACGTAGAATTAATTAATTTATATTATAGTAATATTATCGAAATGAAATATGCACGAATATTTAATTTAAATTGAATTTTTTATCCCTCAAATTTTCATTGAAATCCATTGAGTTATTTTGGAGCCTATTCGAGACAAACAAACTGACAGATAGACAGGCAAACTTTTCAATTTTATGCATTGATGTAGATTACACCATATTTCTATGGATAGTAACTACGCTGAAATACATGTCATATATGTCATGAGTAATTCATGTAAATGTACTATCGTGAGGCATCACCGGCCTCGGTCATGAACTAGATGACTTTAACCATCATTAAAACATATTCACATTAAAATACATTGACCTAAACTTTTTGCGGTACCCATCCATGTAATTCTTCTTTCCAATTTAAATTAAAATATTTAATGACCACTTTTTAAATTGATTGAAATTGCATTTCGGTAATGAAACATTGTATATTAGTGTCCATAATAGCGGTCTATAGGAAATTGATTAATTTTAGCGTAATTTCTATTTACCAATACAAATTCAAACTAATTCCGTTAGGCACATAACAGTCACTGTCTTTTCAAATGATTCGTATGAATACATAAAGAAAGCTGAAACTGGCAATCTAGCACGTAAATTTTAGAACTACAATTATAGGTGAGGCACGGAATCCTCTTTCATCAAGACGGGATTGTAAAATGTTTTTCTCGCACTTTCACGATAACAGGCGCAAGAGCTTTGCGACAAAAGAATGCTCACGAAGTATTAATAAATTATCAGTTCTTCAAACCGTGCTCGTTACAATAGCTCGTGAAATACTTACGGCCTCACTTTTTACACGAACCTTTGAAAGTAATGAGTTTTACGCCGGAGTTCTTTAATAAAATATTCACTAGTAACGTTCTGTAGTAGTAAGCTTGTCTCGAAAAGAGATGTTAAGAGGAAGCTTCTTTTAATTTTTAATTGGTTCCGTAAAGTGGGGATATAAAATTGTTTGGCGTAACCTTTGCAGACTGGGAATATTAGAGGAAACGCGCGGGGGTAGCTTCACGGCTGGGACAGAGTTTATTAGGCGAAACGAAGGAAGGATAATGCTTGAAATCTGCCGCGGATATATAATTTTAAACCCAGTCTCGAAATTGCTCCATGTTTTCGCAAGTATAAACGGAAGATGCGCCAGACTTTACCAACTGGTAAACAATTGAAAGATTACATGCTTCTTTCTGTTATGTTACGATGAATTAACAATAAATTATTTGTAATTGATTACATATTTTTGTTTTGTTAACAGGCTACATGAGAGTGATTCTGAAACAGGCAACTCCCCTTTAATAGCATATGAAGGGAATTGAAAGGGGGGATGCAGAAGGTATAGCAAGGTAGCAAAGGGATCCTACCCGGTGTTTCACCTAAAGACATGCAGGTAAAATCCTAGAAAAACTTCATCAGGTAGGTCGGGCATTGGGTACTATTCTCACGCCCTTCCGAATGACGGGAGACGAGTTCGCTGTGGGGTCGCAGCATTCCCTTCTCCATATCTCCACCAGTTTCAGGAGGCAGTTGGCCGACTGATCCAGTGGGATCAGCGGACAACTCTTGACATATGCCCAAGGTCTTCGACCCCAGTACATATACCTCCTAAAAGAGGTGAAGGTGTCTCGGCATGTGAGAACTTTGATTTTTAAAAAAACCAGCGAGAATACGAGTCATTCCCGACATAATCAGGTGAGCCGCGCAGTCACTCGGGGGGAAAGTGGAGACGAGTTCGTCAACAAATAATTTGAAATCAGTATTAGTTAATATCTTGACAGTGAGAAAAGCTGAATCTATAGTTATTTTACGTATATGAATCTATAGTTATTGGCCTCTTGAGTGAAATATTTTCAGTTTACTACTGTATACGTTATCTACTGCTCTGAACGGAAGAAGGCTGATTATTATCAATCATGAAACAGCTGTATAAATTTATTTTGTTTCTCCTCGGAATATTTAGAAATAAGATTTCTTCCGAAAGAAACCACATTGAATTTCTGTGCTCCTCTCCAACCAAATACACAGGAGCACTAAAAGAATTTAATTCTCCTTCTTCGTGGGCGACGACGGTGTGAAGGATACGGCATAGGAGCAATATTTCTTCTTACTGCGACCCACGTTTTCTACAGCCACATATATATTGAAGCAGAACTGCAGATTTAATCCCTTAAATATCTGGCGGACAGTAAAGCTACAATTTATAGTCCAACTATCGGTATAATGCATTCGTTCCGCAATGCAGAAGAAATATACAAGGATGAAAACTGTAATTGGAATATATTTATACATAATAAACACGGGATTTTATAACTGTATATGAAAGCGTTTAATAATCAAGCTCTTCCTAGTCGAATGATTCAAATCATTTCAGCCTTCCCCTTGTAAAATTAGTAAGATAGCAAAAAAATGCCAACTTTCATTTTTTCGGGTTGAGAGTTCATACTTTTAAGATATACTCATTGTGATTGCTGCATTTCCTATTTTTCTTTATCTGCCTCGTACTTTCCTCTACCGAGTTACGTGAGCCTAACAGTTTGAGCATGTGCGCCATCAGATTTGTTGGTCTTCTTCAACTCTCTGCGGTTCTTACCTATTACTACACACACTCAAAAATTTTCCAGTCTCCAACAAGCTTATCGTTAACAGATCACCAAAATTCTTTAAACAAAATAAGTAGTTGAATTTAGAATATCATATGAATGTATGCTCGTAGAACACAAATTGGCATTTCTGGTTCACGATTCTATTATGCGAGGAAGGTACAAAAAATGCATATAACATGTACTGAACCTACATACTAAATTTATTAAAATATTATAATTGACTATAATGCGAGGCAGCTTGCAAGGCGGATCATCTTCTGCCACTGTGCTGAGATACAAAGATTAAGGAGTAGGGGAACTCCCCTGTCCTTGTCCAACCCGACTCATTGAAACTGACTTTTCTTGGGCCGTAGTAACGTTTACAGCTCAATTTCTAGACTGCAAGATCTCATTTTTAAAAGGCTGCTTTTGCAACTTTTTTCTCCTTTCGTGGATTTTATACGTTTTTCGCACACACCAAATTCATCTAGATAACGCAGAATATTATTATTTTCCGTTGTGCTAGACTAAATAACGCATCTCCAAGGGTTTCATCTAGAACTACTCAATTGGAAGTCACGAAGGAGGGGATCACGCCGCCCGATTTTTGTTCCGTTATATTTTTGTTCGCATGTAATGCAGTAATGGCTGCTGCTAATGTCTTGATTCATGAAGAATTTTTTCTGAATTTTAAGAACGTTGTTATTAATAGTGTTTTAACTGAGTAAATTCTTGATTTTATTGTCAAGTCTACAGTGCGCGTAGTTGACATTTTTCTTACCTCATCGGAGTTTCTCCAACTGCTACATTGTAAGATAAAAAAGGAGAATTCATGTTTATTTGATATAATCATTTTACCATTTTAACACTGGTCGTCTACTATAAATTTATATATAGTATTTTTATAATATATACATATATCATAGATAATATACATATATAGAAAAATTAGGGTGATTTAAATATTTGAAAAAATGATGATGACTAAACTCAGACTATTTAATTGAATGAGATTCAATCTATCAGCGTCATATCTTCAAGAGAAACACATCGAACGTACAACAGAGATCTTGTTACAACATTGAACTGGAAAACGAACCCGTTTTGTTCTGAGCTCGGTGACTTGGTGTCTTGATTCGGTGCGGCTCACTCAGCATACGGCAGGTTCTCGTAGCGGAATTCTATTCCTCCTTCACGAGGTGATGTGCTCTCAGCTGGTGGAAGAAAGTGAATTTGAACTGCTCGGCGTCAAGTTATACCAGTTTACATTCTACACAAAGTGTTTATAATTCAGCATAGAAATGTGGCTACGTTGGCAGAATTTCTGGTGGGCTCGTGTTATGGTTTCGATAAGTTACTTTCTTCTCGTAGACCTCCTTCCTTTCAAGTCTTGCACCAAACTGTTCTATCTATACATCTTCCTTATCCTTCCTCCTACACTCTCCCCTGTCCTCCTTCTCCTTCTGACACGTGATTGGAACTTCCCGTAGCGTCTTCTTGTGACTTTCTAGCCCATCTCTCTGTCATACCCACTACAATCATATTGAATTTTACAAGATCGCGGGCTCCAAAATTTTGAAGATTGGGGCTGACCCTGGGAAAATTTCCACAGGTCATCGTCCGCTGGTGGCTGACAAAGCTTACAAAGATAAAACAATTCAGAGGTACCTAAAAATGAATGTGCCAGGTCGCAGGTTCATCATTCCCGTTTTACAAAGTTATTATTGTGGCTTTGGGTGAAGTAGCCTATAACTTAGAAACTCGCGAGCCACCACTAATGTTAAGTAGCATCTCTGAATGAAGCAACCCTAGAACTCAGCTGAACAATTTTTTTATTTTTGGAGTGAAATTCAGGAGATCGATAAAGGACCTCGTCACGAAAACTTGTCGCGCTTCCCTTTCTCAAATGAAATAGTTCTTGTTAATCTATACGAGAAAATCTCGCTCGGTGCGCTGGTAGTTGTTTTTCAAGTTCGGTGAAAGGCTTGCCCTCCAAATCCTGCTCAGCATTAAGTTCTTCGCCGAGATAAATCTTGCCACTGCATTAGTTTACTCTTCAAGAGATTGATGCGGCCAAACATTCATTTGATTCGCTGTGGGCGCCGAACCTGACGTCAGGGAAATAAACCAAAGAGTCTACTCTTCAAATTAACAACGGTACGGCCCGTGCTGGAATTACTCTTAAGAGCGGGTTACATCAAAGAAGGGTGTATCTTCAGCACGCCCATGGATTCACCGCCTACTGGCTCTGATGTGTCAATCAAGACGTACGGTGTACGTGGAAAAAAGTTAACCACAAAAGAATGGGCTCGTTCTCATTGTTGCCTGTCCCACACGTGGAGTGCCGTGAATCTGATAAAGCAAGGCCATATTCGACCAGAGTCCAAGCGAGGACCTGCACTGGGAATACGAAATAAGCTCCGAATTATAATGAAACTTTTCCTACGATTACAGAAATGCACCCCAGCTGAGACCAGATAGCCCGTGAAGAAACGACGGCGATAAAACAACAGGAGAACCGTGTACATGGGGCGTTTGAGCTGCAGGATATCACGGTAAAAATAGGAAACATTCTCTGGATTTGTCAAGTACTATATTCGATGTACGCAACAAAATTATATTTTGAGAGTAAAAGTGAAGTTCATTTCTATATGCAACAGTACAACTTACCGAATCATACAGAAAACTTAAAAGTCTAGATAGCAAGGAAAAATCACCTATATTTGTTTTCGGAGAATTTAAGTAAACGGAGTAAATAAATACATACTTAAACAGACAAAATTAAAAATTATCAGAACAATTGTAAAATTTATTGTATATTAGTCACATTTAATGTAACTTGTAATAAAACTCTACCCCACAAGTTTTCCCACTGTCCAATCAAGCCAATGTATTGCATGTTAAAATTATATAATCACATTAAGACTAGTGTGAATAAATAACGGATATTTATAAAATATTAAGTATAAAACGTAAATATTTACCTGAGAATACTCATTTTTGCCCTTATTATACATATAACGTCCTTAGATAATTTTGTGATTCTTCGCTTTTTGTATTCGTTTCTTCGGCGTAAACGTAATTTTAAGGATCCTGTGCATATTTTGCTTTCCATGGAATGTGATTCAGCCATGCCATTTAAAGACTGCCCAAATATTATATTTTGGACCTGGTGACGTCATAGAACACCAGTGCGCTTTCGATCTGACATCTGTCAACGAGATCTCTGAAGAAGCGAAGGCGGTCACTCAATTATGAGTTTCAACTACTTTGTAATAATTAATTAACGATAAAATTTCCAGCTCGTAAAAGGAACGAAGAATATATCAAAGGCTATATTCATGATTAGAGGTCAATGAAAGAGGACTTTGGATGTAATTACGATTTTCCATTTATAAATTAAGTAGTTTAGTTAACCTACGTTTTTTCATTCAGTTTTCATATTTTTTATTCCTGCTAGTTGCGGAGTGACGGAATAATAACATAAATTCTTATTGAGAATTACCCGATTATTCTTCATGACGTACATTGTTGCAAGACCACGGGAAATTTACAGCCAGAAAATATGACAATTTCTGAAGAGAAAGTGAAATGAAGTAGCACAGAAGAGTGGCCAAAATTAAGGTATCTGTAACTGTAATTTGAATGGATGTGTTTTGAAGCGAACTTCGATTTTCTGAATTTGTTTTGAGAAAATTGAATTTATGGTAAGTTTGAAAAATTTAAAGTAGTGTGACATGAATTTAGGCATGAGACACTAATCACACATAAACAAAAATGGAGGTCGGTTTCTTACAAATGTAACGGAATTGTAAAGTAAAGTTTTATCCCGGAGTAAAAAGTGAATTAAATTTCCCGAATTCATACAAAATTTAACAAAACATGAGCACTTTGATAGAAGAAGTTTTATGGCATACAGGCAACGTCCAAACAGACATTAGTCATGCGAACGAACTATTTAAAAAGTACTATTCGTAATAAATAATTATGCGAATAGTTTACTACCATTCATGAACTAGCCAGTTCGTTAACTAACCCGTATTCGTGGACTTTTTTTTACAAGTTTTGAGATATTCATTATTCTTGTAGATAGCGTATTGAGTGTATTTTTTTATCGTCACTCAGTCGTCTCGTATTCGATACCCACGGTCTGACACAAAATTCTAGTGCTGTAATATTAGTTACAAGTAACAAATGTTTCAGATACAAGAGAATTATATGCTTTTAGCGGATCCCACAAAATAAACTCGCAATTTAAGCTTACCATAATGTTAAGTTTCCTAACGTGCGCAAGTCTAATTGGGAACAACTGCGCTAATAAAATATTTTCCGGGTAAATTATTTGTTAATTTCAATGTATTGTGACTTCCTCTTTCCTTTACCTTTTGTCTATGCAGGACATGAATTTGAAAATGAAATATTTTTACAAATTACAAGTAGAAGAAATCAAAATACAGACCATTGGACTCACAGTTTTCATGTCTTAACCAACAAAATTTGAGACAAATGAATTCTACAGTTCAGTAGAATTAATTCACTGCAAGGAAAGAACTTTAAAGGAAATATGCCCTTAAAAGAACTATTTTGTGTCGAGGAAATATGGTCAGCAAGGTACAGCTGAATGACAGAAGCTCCGAAGCACCTCACCTGATGAAGGACCGTCACAGGTAGCAGATAACACGGGAACATTACCAAAGTGCTTGCTGATAATTCCATAACACTGTGATTTAGAGCAATGACCGTCTGGATCCATGTTCTAAAATACTTTTACCCTCAGTTGACAATTTGAATCCATGACATTTTAGTATAGCGGCCATTAACGTTTTAATGTCTATAAAATTAATGATATTTTAATTGGATTGAGATAACTAAAACGTTTGCTAAGACAAGTGTGTATGTATAAGTTAAATAGTAATCCATAGATAACTCAATAAATCATCCAACAATTAATATAAATAAAGTTCGGCTATAGTACCATTTTAAAGAAAAAATAATAAAAGGAAAAGGTAAAATAGAAACAGGATATTTCAATTTCATGTGTATCCATAGAAGTGGGTATTAGCGAAGATAATGAGTACTTGAACTGAGTGAGCTGGAAAGAATATAACCTTATCCCAGTCCTAGATTTCCAACAAAATGTGTGAATCAGTAATTGACGGGATTTTTTCTACAGGAATAAGCACCAATAATGTTCCTAACGTAGTCAATAATTCAAATTTCCGTCTAATACCCACTCTTGATTTTCAAATAAGCTTATGTAGTGCCTTTAAAAAATAGAAAAAATTTAAATAATTAGAAACTATTCATTTATGTTGAGCTCATCTCGTTCGAAAAGACAAATATTCAACTTAGCATTTCATTTACCTTATGCTGACCTCTAGAACCCAGTCCAGCGATGGGAACGTGCAATGTGATTGTGAAGGCCTTGAAAACTTTTAGTAAGCTGATTAGTACAATTATATGTTGAGTCAGTGGACGGGACCCAATTTGGTCTGTCCGAGGCGTGTTAAATTTCTGCGCAAGTTAGCCTGTCACACGCTGACAGGAGTATGATGAATCAGGTCCCATTTAACCAAGCGAATCCGCAACTAAATTTTATTATAGAACAAATTTAAATGCTAAATTATAAATTTTGTATTTTTTACTTCAACCACGGCGAACGTATGTTTTATAAATTTCAAATACCAGTTTATTTTCTCATGTGTTTTACACAATTATTAGTCACCAAGACGTATGGAAAACCGTTTTAGAAGATAGTAGAAACATTTAAAATATACGAATCATCCACAGTATGGTTCTGACATTAATTGTAAGGATTGAGATAGAGAGGATTTAAACTACAACTACTTTCACCAACCAAAAATTGCTATTTTTTTCAAAAACTGTTGAGTCTTCTAGGTGGTTTGGGTACAGTCAGGTTTTCTGATCTGGGGTATGGCAAAGCGATTTCTTGAAGTTTCATACCCATCACGCGAATCGTCTTATAATATGTTTGGAAATTTAATTTTTTGATCTCCGCGAAGCTTGGCATAACCGTCAATTTGGAACAGTTATTACAAAATTAATCTCAAAACCAGCTTCTATGCCGAAATATAAATCTACACCACTTAAATTATATATATAATTCTATTTCATGTAATTGTTGCTCATAAATCTGGCATGTAAATTTATTGTAAACAATTTATTTAATTGACATTTCAGTAATGACTCATCGAACATGGATTACGTCGCCCTGACTTACCCAATAAGCAACATTTACTCAGATCTGGAAACCAATCAAATAATACGAGACGTTTGATAACCTTATTTTGTTGTATAAAGCAACCTTAACATTCCTCTTAAACTTCTTACTCCTTGGAGGCTTTTATAGTCAGCTGAACAAAATTATAATTAATGATATAAGTAATTGTAAGTACAAATGTAAACATACTCTTTGGAACCCGCCATAACATCTTAGAATTCTACGGCGGCTTTATTACCTTCCCCTCCCTCCACAAATGTATAGTTTTACAGCCCACAATTATGTGTTTGTTATGACTCTTTTGTTTAATTTCCACATTACTGTAGTCTTTAGAAATTATTCATTAGAACTGATAATATGTGTGGGCTGAACAGCCATTTTGCCGCGGCCATTATCTACGAGGGACATTCAATAATTAAAAAGACAAACTGAGCTAGGAAATAAATCTGCGTGCTTTTGCAAAATGAAGTTTTTACTACCTCTCAAAATAATCTCCGCGAATATTAATACACTTGTCGCAGCGATGAAGTAGTTGCATGCAACCTGTTGCAAAGAACTCTTTCTCTTCTTATTGGGGCCAGTTTCCCATAAATAATTTATCTTCCTCGTTGTTGTTCAACTTTTTTCCTTGCAAGGACCAAACAAATGAAAATCGGAGGGAGCCAACTCTGAACTGTAGGGAAGAAGGGGGAGTAACTCCCAACCCACTTTTTCAATAGTTTCTTGAGTCACCTTGCTCTTGTTTTACTGATAAAGTTATGAACTTACTGCAACTCGTTCTGCTACATCTTCAGTAGAGATATGCCGGTCTTCACGAATAATATCTTCGAAGCGAGTTTCAAGCGGAGAAGGTATAATTTCAACTGGCCTGCCAGGACGTTGCACGTTAATGATCGGGGTTTAACCGTTTCTGAACTGTTTTACCCAGAATTAAAATTTTCCCCGGTTCATACAACACTCACCATAGTGTTACATCCTTCGAGAAAAGAAACGAATCACTGAACGTTTATCTACTATTCTGCATACTTCACGCGAACACGCCATCGTTAGATGCAATTTTGAAGCTGTAAACAGAGCTATTTATATCTGTCGGCTCATCCCAACGATGTCAACCTTAACCTCTCCCACGCAAGGTATTTTTCTACATCAATTTTTTCTCTTTAATGTATTACACGCTACCAGATGCTACACTAATATGTTTTCCTTGCGACGTAATTATGACGAATCTAGCGCGTCAATTGGAAACAATTGGTCGACATCAACTGAAGAAAAGTAAGCATTCAAGAAAATGGTATCGATGGCATGAAAGTCCACCCTTATAAGAAAAGGGGAGGGTGAGGGAGGTACGAGAATATAAAGTAGCCCTTCAACTATTCACCCAAATATGGCAGATATGACGGACTTCTGCTCAATCCATAACTTTAAAGACGCCCCATTTTCCCCCTTAGGCTACAGGATCGACACATTGCGTATTTTGAGAGACACGTGGTCAGCTTATCGACTCTCCCTCCAGCAGTCTGAATCCCAGTCTCCGTGACCATGACGGCACAAACATCCAAGGCCATTCGAACCCGGGACCTCTGCGTTGTGAGGCAGCGACGTTAGGCACTAGACCATAGGAGGTCGGCCTTAGTTCATTCTTGTACTTTATAACTGTTTCTTCCATTACGTATTTGTTGACTTTCAATACACAAGCTTGCAATGCCGAAGAAATGTAAATTCTAGTATTCTTTATTGCCTTACAGAATATATATTTTTTAACTAAGTCATATATTCGAGTATATTGTACACATTCGTAGTTCCTAATTATGAAGCGTACGTTCCAGGTTTAATGATTACACGGTAGGTTGATATTTCAGCCGTCTTCAGAAATTTCAAGCAAATTCCGGAGTTGCGGAAACAATTAAACCGAAAATACAAGCAGTAAGCCATAAAGTTTGTTACGGTAATTGGTAGTGTGTATAGTGAGACTGTCTACGAGGCCCTCAGTTAACCTGAGATGAGTGATACACGATCCTATAAACGTTGCTAAGTTTAGACAACTTATTTTAAAATTTTACTTTTATTAATTACCTAGCTGATTTCTTGGGTATTTTTCTTCCCAATTTTATAATAGGAATCTATCTTTAATTATCAACAATAAAGTATATATAATTTCAAGAGTGAATCCACCATCGGAGAGAGAAAAGAACGTACCAAAATCATGGCGAGTATAGATCACTTGTGCGACAGTTAAGACTGCTTAAAATTTGCTGTGGTCGATAATGGAAGTTAAAATAAAGCTCAGTCATGACGAATGATAACTGAGAAGAAAAACATGTTTCCCTCTCTCTCTCATTCTTTAAACAAGGAATTAACACCAATGACTATTTGGACAATTTATCATTAACTCATTCCCATCACGTAAATGGACGAAACGAAGCCAGCACAAATCTAAGAGAAGAAAAAGCAGTTATCCACCGAAATACGACACAGGGTAACAGAAATACACTCGCATGCTGTAGTGGCTAAAACTTGACCTTATCCGACATATTAGAAACTCATTAAGTATTAATTAACTATTAACTCCGGTATCATTGGTCATTTGTAATTCACACCCTACTTACTCTCTTAACCTTAGTTTTTCTTTCTACTTGTTGCTACAGTACATTTAATGTCCACTCTACACCATGGCCCAAGCTAGGCCGCGATGGCCATGGTGTAGACGGAGATTGTGTTATATCGGCCGATATTGGTAAATGTCGGGAATGGAGTTGGGCGAGATTGGTTCTAGGAGCGAGCGGTCTCATGTAGTGGACCCACCATGTGGCGACCAATGTATGGCCTAACTATTGGCCCATAGAAGAATGACTATAACATCACTAGATTGTCATCTTCAAAGACACATACCGAACGTTCTCGACGTAGATTTTAGCCAGTTTTAACCCCGGCATTACACAGCACGTCGGAACTCTGAACAGGAAGGTCTGTTATGCTGTGAAACTGACCACTGCAAAATGAGAGGTTTTCGTTACTTGGAATTAACCGGAATGAGGAGTGCCATTGTTCATCTCAACGACCTCCAAAACTATGAGTGCCCCACCAATTTAGATCATTTTGGAATTTTTTTATTAACCTTCCCCTACTGATGGGAATTAAAAATTGAAATTAATACCGTCACTTCCAATGTATTTTAACTCCACTAATCTGAAAACTGTTAATATGGACAGTTTTCGCATTATTTTTACGTTGACCACTTCTTCACTAGACCCCAATTACTAGTGGAACGTGTCTCTTACCCCCACAGTATTTCTTCATATTCATAAGTCATTTTACGACTTTCCAATTACACACGAAGCATACTTACAAACACCAATATTCCTATATATATAATATCCCTGAGTAACGCTCGTCGTGAAATGCTCGGGCCACCCCAATGGATACGCTCGGCTTTAGCTTCGTCAAAGGAACCACGGTAAAGAGAAGACACTTGTGTTCAAAGTAATTATTGTTACTCCTAGTTTTATAAATTATATACTTCTAAAATTTAACCTATTTTATTAACTGAAACTTAATATTTAAAAACAAAATTCGTATACGTGGAAGAATGATAATTATAAATGTGAAAGATTTTCTTAAATCCTTAAATCTTTCCAACATTCACGTAAAACAAAGTTATAAAACCAAAGCTAAGATATTTCAATTATTATAATTTAATAGGTATTCTGCCAATTGCATAAGTGAAAATTTTGATAATATTGGTTATCTATGCATTTTAAATTTGATGTTTTGTATGCTTCTGATATAATAATAAAATTGTAAAGTTTTTTAAAACACAATTTTGTGGTTAGAGGTTGAGTGCACTTCATGTAAACGGCTAGAGTGAAGGGTGAAGTAACAGTGAGATATAATTACGACTCTAAATTGAAAAAAAAAAATACGGGTGTTGGAATCATGATGAGTATCTACAAATGACAAATAAGAAGAGATTTACATAGTTAAATATCTCCCTGTGTTAATAATAGTTTATAAAATCATTCTTAGAACCAGGGGATAGGAAGGACTGACAACGCACCCTATCATATGATATTAAATTGGAGTTGAATAAAATACTGCACCAGGGAATGTGCTGTATATTTAATAGGTGATGTGAGGTGAGCATTTGCCAGGTCAGCTGAGGAAATCCTTTTCGCTAGCGGAGAGGAAGTGTCGGGATCGGGCTCCCGAGTTTGGTTTGCAGTCCACGTCCTTGGACGGACGCCCTGGGAGGCCTCGTCATTGTTCTCGCGGTGCTACGGGAAGGAAGATCCTATCTTCCCTCGCCTTACCCTGCATACATCACCTCTCCGTCCCGGGCCTTCCGCCCACCGGCCTAAGTCAGGTCGCGTTTACAGCAGTTTAACATACTTAACGTCAACTTGAGCCAGAACCGCCGCACAATGGAATTAAGGGCCCTCTAATTTGACCAATTACTCAGGGCGGTTGATTATTTTTAACCCTTGCCCCTCCGCTTTCGCCAAACCCACTGGCGACTCTGAGACGTTGCCATTCTCATTAGGTGTACATCACTCTAAGTAATGACTTGACAGCTAATTAGATGAGGCCTCCACAAAAGTTCTGTTAATTTTTTGCTACGTAACTATCAGGGACGTCAGATACTTCCATCTTATTATGGTGCAGAAGTTAATAAATGTGAACCGAAGTTTTTGTCATACATCATAATTCATAAAAGCTGATTAACAGAACAGCAAAAAAAACTTCCATACATCGTTCACGGGAACATACGAAAGCTACAAATTATTGAAACTAATAATAGAAAGAACACAAAAGAAATTAATTGAAAGGAAGAAATTTTTCGTGAAAGTGTGTGTGGAGAGTATCATTATCCGGTAAAACTACAAAAAAGGTAGAAATAAAATTCACTGGTATGTTCAATATCCAGATATCAGTTGAACACCTATTAAAGAACTGTCCGAAATTTGACGATGATAAGAAAGAAATTTTAAAAGAAAATGATTTCAACAAGTTTGTGAAAGGGAAAAACGCACAAATAAATTTAATGCGTTCTTAAAAACACTGAATTGTACCAGAAATTGTAAACTATTATTATATATATCAATATGTATATTTAAATTTTTACATTGAAAACATAAATATCAAGTTAAATTCTATAAAACTGTTACTTTAAAGATCAAAATGCGTTGGTAATTGTAATTTTGCATAATTCGCTAACGTCTACTTTGTTGATGCGACTAAAAATAATATGAACAAAAAATTGAGATACCTCGATTTAAATTTTCATCCATTCTACAAGATTGTATAACCTTACTACATCCAGACAGGATTTGTCAAGGAGTGCAATATGAGGCCAAAGAGACTCGCAATCCGTATTTTTATTATATATCTCTTATATTAATTTATTATATATATAAACAAATGTATATTCGTCCGTTTGTTGTTCATGCATTACTGTACTATTCATCGGACCACGGTGAAACTTTAAGAAGTTGTTGTGTACACTCCTGCGAAGGTTTTTGGCATAGTACAGCCAACCTACGATATTAGGTTATATATATATATATATATATATATATATATGATCATTAAGTATGTGCTCTTGCGCAGAATAGGTTAGCATGGAGGATTCCCATCAGACCAGACTATGGATTTAGTACTACAACAACAAAAGTTAGTGCTAAAAGCGCTGAAATACTTTGTGTGGAATTTCTTTAGCTACTTTTCAGAATTTTAAATAATGAATATTGTGATAACCAGTATCAGATACGTTAAGTTATTCGCAGTAAGAGACAAATTTAATATAAAATAAATTAAGCACAGACATAAGACAATCCGATTTTGGAACTATGGACAAATTTAAAATGACTTAATCAGTCTTAACCGAGATAAAGAAGGGCAGCTAAGGGTAGATCCTTACAAAAACTGAACTCAATTTTTCCGAGAAAAAGGTTTGGGAAGCCAATTTGTGACTCGAAATTTACGAGAGAAGAGTCATTAACTGAACTCATCAGAACATTAAAATTACTGTATTCGTTTCACGAATAATATTATCCAGGTCGATCTTCTACGTCGCAAGGGTCAGCGTTACTTACACAGAAGTTCCGGACTCGAGTTCCGACTAAAGTAAAATAATTTATACTATAAAAAGTAAGAAGAAGTCGCTATTAACAAAAGCTGTTGATGCGACTTTAAATAAAATAAATTATGTATGAAGAAAACTATTATCAGAAGCGAACAACACACTATATACGATAAATATAAAAAGGCCTGAGATACACTTTTATATCTGACTTTACGAAAACAGATAATTACTTTCAGATCACACAGATATTATGAAATATTGACCAATGTTCTTCTTCATCTTTGGGGATGCATCCCATTCAGGGCCTTGGCCTACTGGAACGACTGCGGACAGTCAGCTTACAAGACGCATTCCGAATTTGGAGAGGTGCGTGGTCAACGTATCGATTCTCCAGTAGTTTTAAACCCAGACTGACCAATGTACAAAGAGTAAAATAAGGATGTTGAAAGTAATGAAGATAACGTAAACTAAGTAAAATTTAAGCAGAAAAATTTTCTTAAAATATTTGGAAATTCATCAGTAGATGAGCCATGAATTCTAAAATTTTGGTTTATATATATATATATATGTAAATATAAATACGTATAAAGGGAGACATAAATAAGACGACTAAGTAGAAAGTGTAAAAGGTACAAAATGAAATAACCAAAATACAGGCAATAAATTTTTACATATTTCCTCACTAATTGATTCTCTGTTTCGGCCGCTTCAATTTGAAACTTTTATAAAAAGCTAATAAGTAAAGTTATAAACGGTAAACCCGGAGGGAAAAGACCAAAAATCACGTGACTGGAGAATGTAGAAAAGAAGTTACGCAAGTTGAATGTGGAAAGGTGGAGAAAGAAAGCAGCGGACCTAATGGCATAGACTTTTATTCGATAAGAGTCCAGGCTCTCAGATGGCCGTACAGCTAAGGAATAAATAAGTTTCTAATTATCTGTGAGGACTTGACTATATCTTCGTATTTAATATAGCCGTTGTACTGTAAGTAAAGAAAGATGCAAATTCTTTAACAACAGCTTCTATAAAGAGAGGACTTAAGAGTCTTTTCAGGTGGGAACTTTTCATTTGATGATAGTAGTTAGATTAAATTTAATATAACTGAAAATGTTTCTAAACCAGATGGATCATAGTCATCCAGTTTACAGAATTCCGCTAAATGATATTTTATGCGTTATAAATCTAATCCCCAACACCACTAGTTTTTTGAAAACAACTAAAATGTTCCCAAGGGAATTTTTTTGCTGAAATTCTCAGGAGAGATTTAACTAATTACTTCCAGTCCAACGCATATGTTATACTGAATGACATATTTTGTACAGTTAAGCACTCAGAAATGAACTATTCTTCTCAGAGAAGATTGGTTAATATCCATCGTTGCCACCTTTTGGATATTAATTAAAAAAGTGAAGAAGAGGTATTAAAAACCCTTGCAGATGGGGAGAGAGAGGTGATTGATGAGACGAGAGCGGTTAATCAGATGATATTAGTGGCAGATTATCACATTATTGGACAGATAGTCAGAGGAGACGAGGTGAAGACTGGTAAAATTGTCATGAACCAGGGACAATAGGAGCGGTTGCGAGGTGTGATCGAGAACGACTCAATTAAGAGGAAATAGTAGCGAAAGAAGACGCTGGAATGTCCATTATGCTAACACGGTAATTACCCCTGTAACCTTTTTGCTTACTTCCTAAACTGCTAGGTCCGAGTAGTTTTTTGTGAAATATGTCCGCTCTATGAGAAGACTCATAAAATACGACCCTGAGTGTAGAAATTTAGAATTCATAGTCATAAGAAATTTATTTTTATCATGTTTTCCTTATTATAAACAGAGGCCGGCTATTCAAATTAAAACTCTTTGCAATCAATAAATATTAATAATAAATAAATGTTCAAAAGAATATAAATTACATTGCTAACGATGTTTTCTTTTTATTAAAATAAATTATAAACCCTCTATTGAATAACAGTCGAACCAATGGCATTGAAGGACTATTAGAAGAGGAAATTAAGAGAACCCCAGGTTTACAGTTCTTCAGAAATATATTAAAAAACTAGAATTTATTTATATAAAACACGTGATGATCTAATTAACTGAAATAGTTATGTGCCAAAGAACTTTAAACTTGAAAGACTGGTTTAATGTTTATAAAATGTTGATTCCATAAGCTTAAGGCCCCTTATCACGGAATTACAGTTTAGAAAGCACATGGTCCAGGCCTCACATGTGCGTGACCAAAGCTAAATGCGATTTATCACGAAAGGAATTCTTGAAGAATGTGAACGCAAGAATGAAATAAATCAATGATTACGACGTAAAAAAGAGAATCTAACATGAACATCTAATTTTAATAACGGCAGCTCATTGATTGTTTAGTACGCAGTTCAAAAAAATAACCACGGCAGCTACACTGGAGGAAATATGGTGTTTTGACATTAAAACGTAGAAAATTATTATAAATTGATGTAGCTTATTTCTAAAAAAAATGCCGCAGAGGAATTGAACTACTCGTAAATGGCAACATTATTAATTTTTTGCCCTGTTCAGCTGTTGGCCTACCGGGACGACTGCAAGAGTGCCATATTCAATAACACATTACGGATTTCTTGGAGCGTGGTTAGTGTAATATTTACTCTTCAACCTTAAACCCAATTTGCGAGGCCGCGACGAGCACAAGCAATTATGCCTGTGCAGGGATTCGAACCCGAGACCTCTGTGATGTTAAGCGGTGACGCTGACCGCTGCACGACTCCAAAAATTAATTCCGTCTTTGTCTGAATTCAGAAATGTTTTCTCCACTACCACATACATTTCAAAGGTTCTTTCAAGGTTTTTTAGTTTCAGATCACAGTGACGAAAATAATATTAATGATTAATTTCACGTTCCAAACGATATTCTTTGTGAGTCTGGCTCTTTACCCCTCTTTATTTCACTCGTCAATTTATTTTAAAGTAGTAATCAACTGTGAGAACTTCATCCAGGAATATTTCGGATACTAAGTGACATATATAATTACGATTCCATGTAACACGAAGCAAAGTTTTATAACGATGTTTTTGAATCTGGCAGCAAAGGCAAAGTTCAAATTGTTCATTACACGTAAAATAAATTAATTCCGGTGTTTATTCCAGAGGCATACGAGTTTGTTAGTTGTGTCTGGCGATGACAGGGAAACGCGATTCGGCCTGTGATCCATTGCAGCTCGTTCTTTTATCTCCATCTCATCGGAGAGCGGTAATTACCAGAGTGCCTTCCGTCGTTTCCAGTTCGAACTCTTCACCTCAGGATGCTTAACGGCAGTCAACCTGACTGACTTCTAATTTACATTCGAAGGCCTCCGAACTTGGCTTGATTATGTTAATTCAACTTGTCAGATTCGAAGGCTTCGGGGCCCTAATCAGTCCTCATTAAGACCATACACCAACATTTGTTTCGGGAATATCCTCGTGCGCAAGGAAAGCGCGCCATTTACATCTTGCACGCTGCGGGTTTTTTTATTCGAGACTCGCGCGATAAGTGTGTGGAAAAATTGCAGTTATTATCATTTAATCGCACGATACCTCATAATCAGGACACTTTTACACCGACTGGGTTTCACCTTGCTCGTATTTCTACTGCCTGCAGAATTAAGGTTTTCAAGGAATGAATGTTGCGCATGTCAGCGAAAACAATAAAATGCATTGTCGTCTATTTATTACTAATGAGTTTTGTAGCCGAAATTGATTGCCATTTATAATAATAAATCTCAAACTTGGATTACACTCTGAAGGCTTCTGTCACATCTCTCGACTTTCCAGAATATAACTAACCGAGTTCACCACCAGGAGATGATAAAGCTTTGATTATATTTAAACAATAATAATTATTTTTCTCCACACAAAGATATTACAGAAATTATGTGCTACCGTACAATTCTATTCTAAACCATTTAAATGCGAATAAATTAATTATTCTTCATTCTCAGTTTTTTCCATTGTTTTTTTTAAATGCTTAAAATTATTATTAAAATCGTGATGTTCGCAATACAAAGTGTCGAAAAGAATTTCTTTATGTTTTTAAATCAATCGTGAAAATCCTGTAGTGATTTGAAAGGTGCGGTCGATACCAAACTAAAGTCAACCAAGCCATAATACATTAATTGTCTGTTCCGATAGATTTAATATTTCTATTTTATAATTATAATAATATACAGCAAACAATTATTTCTGTCGGTAAAAATTTAAACGTAGAAATTATTTAATGAGCACCATTTCTTTATAATGGACCTTCAACCCCAAAGTACATTTGCTGAAAGAGAAACTCGTTCAACTGTCGGTTTTGACCGTGCTATTACGATGGACAGAACTATCATCACCCAAATGCTATTATTTCAAAACTAACAATAGTAATTAATAATAAATTTATCGATAACTGATGATTTCAAAAGTATTAAAAATCCGCGATAATTACATATTCGAGAATATAAGACTTACGTAAACTTTGACGGAAGAGAATAACGAAATTTATGATCATCCAGTGACAGTATCGAAAATATAAATTTTGAAATTGATATTTCTGCTCTATTAAATGAAAGTAAGGAAATACTAAACGCGGCGATAATTAGCAAATATTAATATTAATATAAAGGTCTAAGGACTTGCTATGGAGATTTAAATTTTCATACACTTCTACCTTCATTTGTTTCCATTTTTTAAGATTCTTTCGCGGATAATGAATAGTGTATACGTTATTTTCATAAGATGATGGATCTGTCTATGATTACACCTAAATTCCAATTTCTACGTTTCGTAAGAATTTGTTTTGATTCCTTCACGAATAAAAATAGTTTATCTGTAATTTTCATGCGATGACACATCTGTACATGATAACATCTAAATTCCAAGTTCACGCGTTTCAGATGATTTTTTTTGGGGGGGGGGGGGGTAACGGGCTGCATGAGGTTGATCCTGAAACAGCCAATTCTACTTTAGTAGCATAGGAAGGAGATTGAAAAGGAGGGATGTGGAAGGTAGAAAAGCTGTCTTGGATTAAACTTACTTTCATTATTCTATAGAACTGAGAGTATATGGAGATAGAATGAGGAACGCTGCAAAGCTTTGTTTTATCTGCTTGTACAAGGATTTTTTTCGCTTTATAGAAAAAAACGGTAAATACATTTGACTTTTTAGGTTGTCTTAAATTAGCATCCACCGCAATTTGAAAAAGATATAATTAAAAATTCAATCTGCCCAGTTTGCTCATAGGTAAACATAATCTTTGTTTCAGAGAGCTCACGAGACAACTATCTTAAAAAAAAACTAGAATTAAAAACAGGTTTCGTTAAAGAAACTTGATAATGGAATGTTGAGATGTATGATAAAATAAAAGAGAACCAAGTGCTATCATATCAACATTGCACGCCGTAAATAAATATTAGTTCAAAAAGTAACACTTTTTTTAAATTGTGTACGTCTTCGTTTTTTCAGTGAGAAGGACGTGTTACTATCCGGAATGGGAGAATTGGAAAGGGTTGACACAGAAAGTATCGATGGAATAACCGTTCTGCCTGTAGAAACTAACATTGATTATATGTTTTAATGAAGAATAGTAATTTAGAATCGAAACAAACTCGTTTTTCTGTTTCGCTTTTGACATGTCCTAGGATGAATCTGTGAATGGTCACGGATACTGGGATTAAGACTGCTGGATAATCGATACACTGACCACGTATCATTCGGAATGTGTCAAGTAATATGACAGTTTGAAGTCGGCCTAGTAGGTCAAGACCATAAGAAAAGGAGGGATGAATCTGTCTCTGCTATATATTTCTAATCCTCTCCCTTCAACAGGATGAAATCTGGACCCCATTGCTTCTCAGGAAAAGTACTCAAACGACTCTTACAAGCACCAAACTTCTATTAGTTGCAAGTCTCATAAAATTCTTCATCCATGTCTCTGGCGTTTTCAAAACGTAAATTATTGACTTCAGCTGGTCAATTAAGGCTGTAATATTACTATTCATATATATGTATCCGTTTCATTAATTGAAGACGGGGAAAGTAATGAACGTCATATGCGTACTACTAGGAAAACAATTTCGTAGTCAACGTATTTAGTCGAATAGGAATCAGGTACTGATTTACTTTTTTGTTTGCTAATTTCATGTAAAGTGATAGTGATTCGGTCCACAACTCTTAAGAGCGGCAATAGCAAAATAAGGCACGAATAATAGAGTGGTCTCAAAGGTAACCCAATTTTTCAAGATTTTAAGGAATAGCACATCGATACGAGACTCCATTGCCATAGAAAGTTGGACGTGGAATATCCCATAAAGTATCCGTAATAGACGCTTCCTTAAGCAGACACAACTAGACTGGATCCCCCGTTTACGCAGGACGCCCACGCAGATCACGAGGCTGATTTACGCGCCGTCCGTGAGATAAATGGCGCGGCGCCCGACGGACACAGTCCTCGTGAATTTCGTGGACAATCCCTCAGAGAGCCGCCTGCCTGCATTCAAAGCCTAAACTTCCCGAAACAATGCCAGGGGCGTCCATTCTTCAACTTCCTTTGTCTTGGAGGGGGTTATTATTTAATGAGGTGTCAGTGTCAATTGTTTCTCAAAGTAATTCAGTTTCCGGTTTCGTTCATTTAATTCTATATCGGAGAACGCGTTTTCCATTGTCTGAGAGGTTATTTGTTAAAGGAGAGGTTGAAGAGAAGATTAATGGTCAGAATTTGTGGGTGTTGAGTATCCAACGGTGAAACAAAGTTTTCAACTTCCAAAGCAAATGATCGTCTGGAGCTCTTCTTCCGGAGTCCATCTTGACAGTGTGAACGATTGTCTGCATTTTGTAAAGGTTCATCGCATCAATTAACTTCAATGAAAGGAAAGACAATTTCTCGGTCTTATAATTTAGGATGCTATCATAACTGCCACAAAAACAGTACCGGGTTTTACAAAATAGCGAAAATGGTTGATTTATGGTTTTCTTCAATTTGTTCACAAACTTTTAACTTGCTACCTTTATTACCGACGAATTTTTAGTGTTCCAGTTCTTGATATATATATATCGTTAAATACCAATAGCCACATTTTTATTATTGCTATTCTATTTCAGAAACGTCTTTCGATTAATTAACACAGTAAAGTTTGTGTAACCAATTTCATATATACATAATTTTAAATTCATGAACTCTGTGTACTTTTTAAACGTAACCAAATGTTCTTGTGTTACTCAGTCCTAAGACTGGTCTCTTGCAACCCTCCATGTTAACCTACCCTGCGCAAACCTTTTCATTACTACATAGCTACCAAATCTGCTGAGTGAATTCCATAATTGGCCTTCCTCTTCTATTCTTACCCTACATACTTTCCTCTAATATTAATTTTACAAGACCCTCATCTCTCAAAACGTGGCCTAATTATCCCTTCTCTTGGTCAAATTACTCCACATATATCAATTAATTGTAGGATATCTGATGGAATAAAGTCATATCTGCCAAATTGGAAAAACATTTTTTTTAGTCTAGCTAGCGGATGTTTTATGTTATTCTTAGCTTTGGGTAAATTTACTAAAAGTATATATAACGTTAAGTTTTTACCGAATTTAGGGAATTAAGTCGGAAAACGGTTGAAAATGTAGCAATACCTTTGCATTTCGGACTACACTGGTAAAGTTGCTGGATGTTGACACAATAATGAGTGAGAGAAGTTCACCAAAATATGAACAATTTTAGTGTAATTTTTTTAAAACGTGTTGATTAATCTCAGGGGAATTTCGAAGCTTTCCTTTATTAGAAAACTAAATTCCACGGGCCACTAAGCGTCTATTCCGGCGGGAGGCTTTCGACTTACACGGGACATAAAATCTTATTCATTCGAGTAAGCCATTCCCACGAGAGTTCTTTCCTGCCCTTCCTCTCCTCCAGATGAAGCAATCGAAAAGCCATATGTTTCATGCGAAACTTCGCGTTTGCCGTTTCCTAACTTCTGGCATTAATGTGGGGACATTAAGATCATACCGAGCGATATGGTCTCTGGAAGCACCACCATTAGCTTTTATGCCCACCTATGTGTTGGAAGTATGAATGCAATTGGCATTATCCGATAAGCACTTCAGATTCCGCGACCTGCCTCATTCAAATGTGCCCGAGAAGAAAAAGAGGATGGGAATTCCGCTAATAAATTTAACCAAAAACGTATCCTCCATCTAAATTTGAAATGAATACAAGTGTATACAAAAAAACGAATTTTTGTTACCAACAGGTGTACGCTTTATTAGAATGTAAAATTTTATTATAAATCTCGACCGTGATAGGCGATACATCACGATTCACGTGATTCTCGGAAAATATATTATATACATATATGGTTATTTATTTAACGATAATAATGTATTCATATTTACAATCATATGTATATGAATAATCCAGAATAGTAAATAATACAATGTAAAGAAAAAGTTAGAGCATATTGAAAATAGTAATGTGCATAAAAACACAATTGGAAGTTCTTTCTTCTTCCTATTTTTAATTCGGGAGATCAATAATTTAATGAAATGTGAATATTTATCCGGAGAGGTTTTCAAGTAATAACCTTACATCGCCTTGCTATATATTTAATTTTAATTCTATTTCTGCGTATTTATCTGTTTTATTCACATATTTCACAGATAAACTTTAAAACCTTCATACTTCTGGCATAGTGTGTATTTCAATGCAAATGAGACCTTTAGGTGGAAAATCAATAAAAATACGTTTCACTTCCATTTTTGACTTCGCTTAAAATTAATGGATATGTATTCATTTTTTGTATAACTTTATATGATTATAAAATAATTTATAATCTTCAGCAAAACCATGATTAATTTTTCGTGAAGATGCGGAAGGATATTTTACACTGAAAATTTGTTCATTATGTAACGGTTTGGTTACTAAACGTTTAGAAAAAACGTTTTCTCGTCCTTACAAAACATCATTGCATTTGTGAGGCAGTCTGATTACTCCCCCCCCGATGGTTAAGATGCTTTCGACATTATTCATTCTTATAGTGATTATGTTATTCTGGACGAGAAACTCATGGGGAATAAACCAATCTCGTTGTTAATAAGATTTGAGGAAATCGGAGAAGTTCTCAGGTCGCGGTTGAAGGCGAACTCAAAATTACAATTTCCAGCTAAATAATCCAGAGCTCCTATTTTCTATTTCATTTGTAATACATAATTTGGAGAAATTCATTTATTCCTCTTGATTACCTGTTGAAGACCAAATTAGTGGTCGGAATGTCGTAATTGTGTTGAATAATATTATTATTTTCAGACAACTTGACCGTATTATATATATTTATTTAATACCAAAGTACTCTTACAATTTTAAAAGATATAGAATAAACTCAAACATGCCACGAATCATTGTCGTTGATAAAAATACAGCGAATATTTCATACCAACAAATAGACACATTGTTGAATACAATATTTATCTACTCTGTTAGACGCTTCGCGTGGGATTTAACTATTTCCATGGACATGCCTTCAACTCAAGACACAAGACATGTGATAACCGAACTGAAACATCACATTCAATTATTGAAATTTGAAGAAATTTAATTAAAACCAACAGTAAGAGCCAACAACATAGTAGCAGTTTGTGTACGCCTACATAATGCATGAAAACGCCAATATATGAACCGTTTATTTTGATATGATACATAAAAATATTTTTATTTAAATTTCACTAAATGAAGTATTCCGCTGTAACTAATAAATAATTACTTGGGACAACGCCAATAACAATATTTCGGAAGCCTGTGGTGTAGCGGTAAGCGTCACTGCTTCGCATCACATAGTTCTCGGGTTCGAATCCCTGCCAAGGGCATGTTGTGTGTGAGTTTTCTTTCAGTGAAACCCTTACAGCTAACGAACATGAGTTCCCAAAATCGTAAGACTAAAGTCACTAATGACTTTAGCGAATGGCGCGGCGATTGAAAAAATATTTAATAAAACAGAAACTACGTTTTTATTAAAGATAATTCGTTTTGATGCCTAAAACTTAGAGAATGATGGTCATTGCCGAATTTTCGTTAAGATAATATAGTGAATACGCATGGTCAAGAATCGGTGAGAGTCTCTATGCAGTTTTATTCCTTTATTACTATTTATCATATTTTGACGTTCTTTGAAGTGGGAATTCTAACACTCATTACCAAGTTTATGCCACGTAAAGTCTTTTCCGTGGATGAGAAAATTGCGTTTCTTCTCGCAACACTTAATACAATAGTAACGTAAAAATCACGGTTTCGCACAGGAAACTTAGGCCATCAAAAAAAATTCATAAAATTGGAATGAATACGTAAACTCTGAACATAAGAGAAATAATGATTTGATGGAATAAAATTTGTATACATAGTTTCGGTGATCGAATTAAATAAGTTACATAATAATAATAATAAAAGCTAAATAATTATGAATAACAATAATTATATATATAACGGTTGCGTCTGTATTCACAACAAGAATAATCCGACAAAGATCTGTTTAAAAGCGAATTGAAGAAGGTTAACGTAGTACGTGCTACTGAGAGCTGGCACTTAAAAAAAATTGATTGTTGAATAAATATGCTTCACTACCATTGGCAGGTAATAAATAAAGTCTAGAATGAAATATTCAAGTAAATGCGTTTTCTAGAAAAATTAACAACACCCTGTCGGCAAATAAAGCACGGAATACTCTTCAGAGTAGAACATCAAGAAAACAATTATAAATAAAGTCTCGATAATAAGTCCTCAAGTTAAACAGCTGTAATTTTCCTATATAATACATATAGAATAAATTTAATGGAAAACAGAATTTCCCAACGTATATATTACGCTTGTATGAAGAAATACCGTTTCGTTTTTAAAAATATGCTGATGTGCGAATGTGATCGCATACTGTTGCGTTCAAAATTTCAGCATCAGAACTGAATTGCGTCGACCTGGAAACAAAAAACTGTACTGCGGTTTAATAAATGGAACATTATAAGTTGATCGATATTGCTACGCAGACTTCTGTATTTCATATTCCACTGCGAGGAATACGTCCTTTGCTATTATTTCAATTTATAGCACCGTTGAAAATATCGTCACTCAATTTTTACGATAGGAATCACGAATTATAATATTTTGATTTACGTAAATAAAGGTTCTAATTTATTTCGGTCAGTTAACTTCTGCATTGCTTCTAAAGATTGTTATTTTTTGGAAGAAGTAAATGTGGTTGACATATTTCATGAATAAGTTTAAATTACGGTAATTAATGGTTGATTTTATCTTACATCAATTCAATCAATTAATAAATAATCCGGCCAATATGTAAGAAACAATTTAATTAAGTAATAAAATAGAGCAATATTACGCTGTATTTTCTTAAAACTTCCTTCTTATGTGCACAAATATAACAAATTTGGTATAGGTGAATTCAACCACTATGAATTTAAACAATATAAAAGTCAAAAATATTACAAATAATTTGATAAATCAAATATATGATAGGTTTTTACGTATTTATTTAGAATAAATCAACAACAATGGTTATTAGCGTCTACTGTATGAAAAACTCGTTTTATCTAGTTTCACAGAGTGAAACACAATATCCCTGCCAGGATTCGAGCCCAAGACCTCTGTTATGCGAGGCAGCAACACGCCCACTACACCACAGGAGTTCGGCTATGATGCTTTTTTATTGGAATTTATTTTCATTACTTAATAATAAAGAACACGATTTTTCGTTGTGACTTTTCACATTTTAAATATTAATTATCGATGTAATTAAAAATTATGCTCATCAGCGTTGTAGCTACGTTTCGAAGTATAATAATTTATTGAAGTTAAAGGAAACAAATTAAAAGAATTTATTTGTTTAATTATCACATAAATGTAAATGTATTGTTTATACTTGTGCGCATGAGGCGGTCCCAAGAAAAAGGAAAAAAAGTTTGATATTTTTAAAATATTTCTTACACCTTGGCTTGTAATACACGTAAATTGCGCAGTTTTTGAAAACATATTTTCATATTTTTTCTGTTCTCCAATATGTCCAAATATTTGCTGGGTAATTTTTCGGGGTATCGTTAATAGTATGATTGCTAATTACTCAGTAGTTATAAATGTAGACGATTGTAATCGAATGGTGCAATTTGCTTAAAAAAATTTAAAATACCAACCAGATGACTTCTGCTACAACTCATCGTTTACTGTATAATAATTCGCGAATATCAAAAAGTAAAGGACGAAGGAGTAGGTAAGCGCATATATAGAATTTCTTTCATACAGCCTTTTCCAATCTACTTCGCCTCTCGATCTTCCTTCCTCCCTTTTCTCTCCGCTTCAGCCAAGTCTCTCCGAGGACAAAATAACGTAATCACCCAGTTTCATTTAACTACTGAACTAAATAGATCCGTATTATTGAATGACACTAGACGTAACTTTCACCGTGCACAGATAACTAGTTGTAACAGCGCGATTCGTATGTCAGCTGCTTTACTACCAAATGAGATTTGTGAAAAATATTACATAATTTCAAGTTAAAGTAGGCTGAGTTAAGAAACCAAGAAAAATTAAATTTAGAAACGAAAGCAACTACAATCTGGAATAACCGTTCATACCGTTTCCATTAATACAAAAATCATGTTTCTTTTCATGCCTGCAAGGTTCGTGGAATGCCTTGATTGAACGGAGTATTTCCTTATTATCAGCCCGTTTACACTAGGCGTGTGAAAGTTATTCATTACTCTTAATTGTTACAACTTCAATTAAAATGTAAATTTCCTCTAGAGTTTTTTCTTACAAAAAGTTTGCTCTGCTGAATAGGATCGAGGCTCATCACACTTCCTCACACTCTGATGTGTTAGAAAAAGTCATAACGAAAATTACAAACCGCGATAATTTACCATGCATAATTGGAACTTTGATGATTACATCTTTCTCAAGAGTTTGAAGTAACGAGAATCTTCGATTCTCAAAATCAATTGCTTCTCGTTCTTGCAAAGAAGACCGCTGGCTGATTCTGATGCTAAGTAACAATTGCTGTAAGCAATTAAATATGGCTGTCGTTTTTGCTTAAAAAACGGTTATAAGAAAGCTTAAATTGTCGTCATATATAAATCAACTTGACATAAACAAGCGTCAGTTTGGTAAACGAATGCTGAACGTGATAATACGCCACTCTGACTGGCGTTGATCTGTGACAAGTTGATTTTTAAATGATGACTGTTTTGAGTTAATTATAATAGCTTTAGAGTCTATTTGTAGCAAGTATTCGGCTTTCTTCGGTTTATGATGATTAAAGCCATCTGAAAGTCAGATTGAGGATGTGTCCCAGTAGGAGAAATCATTTGGTTTGCTATTGGAAACTGTGTCTTTTCACATTTCTGATAACTTTTTGAACGGCTTATTTTAATTTCTTAACCTCCAAACTACGGACAATGATTTTTAAATGATGACTGTTTTGAATTAATTATAAAAGCTTTAGAGCCTATTTGTAGCAAGTATTCGGCTTTCTTCGGTTTATGATGATTAAAGCCATCTCAAAGTCAGATTGAGGATGTGTCCCAGTAGGAGAAGTCATTTGGTTTGCTATTGGAAACTATGTCTTTTCACATTTCTGCTAACTTTTTGAACGGCTTATTTTAATTTCTTAACCTCCAAGCAACAGACAATGATTTTTAAATGACTGTTTTGAATTAATTATAAAAGTTTTAGAGCCTATTTGTAGCAAGTTATGATAATTAAAGCCATCTGAAAGTCAGATTGAGGATGTGTCCCAGTAGGAGAAGTCATTTGGTTTGCTATTAGAAACTGCGTCTTTTCACATTTCTGATAACTTTTTGAACGGCTTGTTATTTTAATTCTTAACCTCCAAGCAACGGACAATCCGTCAATGTCACTATTTCCAGGAATCATAAAAATCAAACACAGCACTGTCATCAAACATTTTGGAAGTTACTTTCAGATCACACAGTTGTCATTTAAGGATTTAAGATGATCGTTATGCAATGTGTTACCTATCGCGCAGGACGGCGCCAAAGAGGCCACGGCGACCAGGAAGAGCGCTGGCAACGGCGTCATCATTGTCCTGAAGAGCCACCTGTCCACCACATCACCTGCACCAGCACCAGCAACAGCACAGCCTCTCTCACATGTGGACGGCGCTGACGAGACTGTCCGATCACTGTCGCTACTTCACACCGTTCAGGACAAACGAACGCACATGGCGCACACAGACCGCGTCTTGCCAGAGCGTGAGCTGTCACGGGCTGAGCGTGTCACGACCGCAATCCACGCGAGACTGCTCCAGCGAGCCGCGCCACGGGCACGTCACGTTCCTCCGCCACAGCGCCACAGAGGTGGGAGATGTGGGCGCCGGAAACGGCCGACCGTCCCCGACTGCCGCCGACGGCGCGTGCAAATCCTCCCAGGACAGCTAATACAGCCCGTCTGGGGCGAACGTAAATCACGACGTATCCCAACCCTGATCACAACTTCAAAATTTACCTGCTCTCAGACCACTTAATATGCAAGATGAGTTTTTAAATAAATTTCCAATACAGACAAAAGGTGACATTTATTTACTTTAAATAACACAGGGTTTCTCAAACTTTCTGTGCAATGGAACAATTGGTAAAATCAGACATTCTTACGTAACACTTGACTTTTTTAGAATGGGTGATTCCTAGTCTTAAAAAGTGAAACAAGATTTAATTTAGTAATTATTTTTAATTATAGAACTGTAATATTATTATTACTTAGCTGCTATTGGGCATTTGCCCGGTGGCAGCTATATATACAAAGAAAACACAAATACAATTACTAAAAGTTTACACTAAGGAAGAATTTTAAAGTGTAGTTTTTTATCTGAAAAATAAAAGAAAGGAGCCACACAAAAATCAGTTAACTGCACTTCACTGATTCTAAAAAAAATACTACTCACTTAAGTTTTCTTAGCCTATTCCTAAACTGATTTACGCTACCCGCAAAAGTCGTCAGTATTTCTGCAGGCAATGAATTCCAATCGCCTATTGACCTATTTACAAATTAAAAATTTTCCTACGTCTGTGCGTTTCCCCTTTTCTTTAATTTTGACCGAGTGGTCATTTTTAGAAATATAATTTGGCGCCCTAAGATGGTTTGTTATTTCTTTCCAGGCCCTGTGGTTCACCCTAATAAGCTTTATATATTGCGCACAAACTCGCATGTTTCCTTCTAAATTCTCGTGAGGATTGTTCGCGAATCGACCCCCAAACATTTTTTCAGCCCGTTTTTGTATTTTTTCCAACGCTAGAGTGTGTTCATTTCGATATGGATCCCAGCACGTTACCCCATATTCTAAAATTGGCCTGACTAGCGTTTTGTAAGCAAAAAACTTGTTTTTCTCGTGCTTTTTCTCAAGACCCTGTTTACAATTTACTTATATAAACAAATAAAGTATTTAGTGATTTTGATGATTTTAGAACCATGAATTGCATAGTTTGTTGATATCATGCACAATAAATTTAATTCAAATATCTGGTGTGGCGTCTAGCCCGTTTCTGTTGCAGCATAATATAAAATCCAGCTTCGCATAAATAAGTTGTAGAATACGGAAGTAAAACAATAATAGCTTGTTTTAAAATATTGGGGAACTCTTCTGACAAACTCGCCCAGAAATCACATAAAGACTGATCATTGTACTTTTCTTTCACTGATTATGTATGTATGTATTTATTAAATCTACAAATGGGCAGATGCCCGGTGGCAGATACATAGAACTTAAACAATAATGAATAATCTGGTCGTAAAGACCATATTTAACCTATAGTTGAATGTATAATTATATTCAATATAAATAATAAGTGTGGAACCATATTATTATCATACAGGGCGCTGCGGGAGTTTTCTCGCAGGCGCTTCAGACTGCGGGGCTCACCTGATCATGTCGGGAATGCCTCTCACTCTCTCTGGGTACTTTTTATCAAAGTTCTCATATGCCGAGACACCTTCACCTATTTTAGGAGGTATATGTACTGGAGTCTAAGACCTTGGGCATATGGCAAGAGTTGTCCGCTAATCCCATTGGATCAGTCGGCCAACTGCCTCCTGAAACTGGTGGAGACACGGAGACGGGAATGCTGCGACCCCACAGCAGACTCGTCTCCCGTCATTCGGAAGGGCGTGAGAATAGTACCTAATACCCGACCTACCTGATGCAGGTTTTCTAGGGTTTTCCCTGCATCTCTTTAGGTGAAACACCGGGTAGGATCCTTAAACCATAGTCCGGGGACCCTAGTTAACCCTTGGCTACCTTGCTCTACCTTCCGCATCCCCCCTTTTCAATTCCCTTCCTATGCTATTAAAGTGGAGTTGCCTGTTTCAGGATCACCCTCATGTAGGCTGTTAACCAAAAAAAAACATATGAATTTTTAAAAAGAATAATATTGTTTTTGCCTGAAAAAAAGAAACAAAAAAACTCGAAATATATTTCACTGTAGTATATTTTTAGAGATTTCGCAGCACTGATTACTTCACTACATTACACTACACTAAACTTAGATTAAGTCTAAATTTTCTTTCTGTTAGAGGAATTTCCCCAAACACTCCTGCAGGCAGATTTTTCCAGTCATTAATTGTCCTATTTAGGAATGAGTATTTTCCAAAGTCTGTTTTTTGTTTCCTTGCTTGTAATTTAAACAGGTGATCACTCCTCCCTTCCCGTTCCGAGTTGATTCTTTCATTCTATCTCGGATTCCCTGCCAAGGTTTTTGACCAGCAAAGGTTCTGTAGAAAATGTGTAGCCTAGCTGTTTCTCTTCTTGTCTGTAGCGTATCCCACCCTAGTCGCTTTACCTTTTCGTTCCCATGCCCAGGTCCTATTGGTACGAATTTTGCGGCCCTTCTTTGCACCCTTTCTAAGAATTCTATTTGACCTATCCTGTACGGATCCCAGCATGCTGCACCATATTCCATAAGTGGGCGTACTAATGACGAAACTGCCATCTCTTTAGATTTCGCATTCCCCTTCTTGAGTGTTCTCATGACAAAGTGCAAGGTGTTCCACGCTTTCCTTGTAGCATAGTTTACCTGCCCCAGCTTACTGTTAAACTAAATGCCTAGGTATTAGATTTCCATAATCACTTGAACCTAAACTTCAGGCTTGGCTGTCAGAGAAAATGGATTCTGAACCTTACTAGTTTGCAAAATAATTGATTTCAAGTCATGTAGATGTTCTAGTAACATTTTTGAAACGTCATCTACTTTAAAATTTAATTCATTCAAACATTCATGTAGGGCAGGAAACCAATTAATATCGTTAGATTCAACTCATGAAATCCAAAATAGTATTTGTTCTTAATAGATTCAATTTTATCTCTTGTATTAAAAATTACAATACTTTCTCCTTGAAATGATAAGTTCATTGCAATTAGTAAAATATCTGCCAGATATGCAGTTTAATAAACCGTGAAGGAAAATGTTGTCCGGAATTATTTTGTGCCTTCAAGAAGACCAACAACACATTTCGAAGTTCGAACAGTCTCAGTAGTACTTTTCCTCTGGATAGCCATCTCACTTCACTATGCAATAGAAGTGTTTTGTGTTCACGAGCCTTGTTGTCGAATAAGATTTTAAATAATCTACACTGAAATAGCCACTAAAATTTTCTGCGGACCCCCGGTTGACAACCGCTGCACTGAATGGTCCTGACAGACTGCAATTATGTGCTGTTGAATTAAATTCCACCAGCGTAGGTGTATAAAATTGGCTTATTTTTGTCCATAGCTGCTCATGTGTCAAGTTAAATCAAACATTAACTTATAAATCTGGGATATGGCAATCTCTATCTCACTCGAACAGGATTCTGGTTGACAGAACACGTCCAGACTTGTTCATTGTTACTCATGTTTCCTATTGTAGCGGGAAACGAGGAATAGTGCTTCTTTGTTTCGCAACGTTGTGATTCGATTTTATCCTGTTCGATTCAACCGGAGTTTTCGTCTTACGAACTGATTAAGTGGGATTATATCATTATATTATAATCCATAGTATAGGTAGCATCACTCGAATTGTTTTGCGGAACACCTATACAGGCCACGATGGTACACGACGGTACACAATAGTTCCGCGGAACACAGTTTGGGAAACCCAGAAATAGCATAAGGAGAAAGCGAAACTCATTGAGTGTCTTTTTAAAGAGACAAGGTCAACACATAAGAAATTCAAGAGCATAGAAGCTGGGAATTTTTTTCATCCCTGTAGGATAGATGGTGTTCTGTGGCCATTTCTTACTGTCGATGAGTTTTCCTAATCAGGTTTGATTTATGTACTACATCACCCGAGCAAGAATTTTTAAGAGCATAACTACGTAAAATACTCATAATACAACAGTGAAAGCTAATGTGGGGTACGTGCGCTTTCCGTCTGTCTTTTTGTGCAGCCTTCATAAAGGCTAGTGCAGTGTGAAACCTCGGTTCTTGTCGATAATACGCTCGAAAGCGTACGGAGGAATGCTGAACCCAGGCAGGTATTTTCATATTAAGTAATGTATATTCAATCAATTTATATCTGAGGTGATGGAACTACGAATGGACATGGAATGAGACTTTCAAACCTTTGTTCAGAAACGTATGAATCTTAACCTTACCAGCTACTATATGTTCGATATATTTAGTTCCTTTGGCTTAACATCGGTTTATTTGCTGGCACGTAACATCTGCACGAGGCGAAACATCGCAATAGCCACAGCTAAATTATTCCAGTCGTTGATGTTCCTATTTAGGAATGGAACTTTGCCAATATCTTTGTTTTCTACCTTTTACTTTGAATTGATAATCCCATCTCCTACAAAACTGGGATTATTCATTTTGGAACTAATTCCAATTCATGATTTTTGCCCCGTATAAGCTTTGCATAGCAAATGCAGCATTTCTTTCTCGCTCCTTTAGGACAATATCTGCCAACAAGGTTGTTCTACCTTTTCGTTCCTATGACTTGGCCATATTTCCACAAAATTAGCCGTCCTTGTCTGAACTTTCTCTAATGATTCTATTTTATTGTTTGTGTAGGGATTCCTACAAACCGCCCTATTTTCCAAAGTCAGTTTTTTTATATTCCTCATTATGTAATGTAGATCTCCACGCTTTCCGGGTCGTGAAATTCACCTGTTCCTCCCATCCAAATCGATTACCCTTGGAATTAGTTCTCCACTTATTCTATATTATGTCTTATTTATTAACGCTCGTTTTGTAAACGAGATTGAGCTACTTCTGTTTCCATTTATTTTCATTTTATTTTCCAGAGTCCAGTTATTGACTTTATCTAATTCCTCTTGGTCGTTCGTTAGCTTTATGCAGATGATGCAGTCGACCGCGAAAATCTTGAACCTTGATTTTAAATAGTTTGGTAAATCATTGATATATAAAAAACAGTAATGGTCGGAATACAGAACCTTGAGGAACTCCCGGCATTACATTGTCTGAATCCGTGAATTGTTCTCAGATTATGATTTTTTGAGATCTATCACTTAAAAAATTTTCTAGCCATAGTACCACTACTATATCTACCCGGTTTTATTTCATTTATCCAATAGAATTTCAGGAGGCACTAAAATGTATGATAACTCCATCTATTTTAACCTCACTATCTACTTCATCTGCCAACTCCTGAGATAGACATATTTGAATTTCGCACAAAAACCCTTCCTGAAGACCATGCTGACCATTGAAAAACCACCCTTTTCTATCAAGTTCAGATAGGACGCAGGCTGCTATCATGGTGGAAGTTCTCTCACCATGCTGCTAACACGTGCTTCATAATCTTATTAGTACGGAATTATTTCCTCTCTTCCAAGTTTTCATAAATCTGCAAATATATCATCTGGACCCCGCGACTTGCTGTTTCTTAATTAATGTAATCTATATCAGGTTATTTTGCCTTAATCTAAAAGATTCCAAACTTCTTTCATTGTCTTATAACTGAAATGTGTTAATACTAACGTTAAATACTGAAATTAAGTTTTTAATTATCCTATGTTACCTTATGGCTATTATTTTCTTAGACCTCCACCGAGCCATTGTTTTCTTTCCGCTTGCGAACGAAATTATGTTTTCACCAGTTTTTCTTACGAATACTGTTCATTATTTTGCATAAAACTTATTTTGTTCCATTTTCTTTCCTATTTCTAACAATTTTGATAAACCGCTGAAGTTTTGGAGATTCGCAGTATTTACTTTTCTACGTGCATACGGAAGACGAAGAAAACAGATTTTAATTCATACTTACGAAAATGAAAATTTAGTCTCCATGAAAGACATACGTTCTAAAGTAGTTAATTCCCCGAGTAACTTGTAGAATTTTGTTTGCGTTAGAATATGCGTCTTTGATAAATTTAGGAACTAATTAACTCGTAGGATAAATTCAAGAGGTAGTACCATATAGAGGAAAATTATATTCCAAGAAATAATAACATTCTAACGTAAAGAGAACTTTCGCTTAAGTTGAAATATCAGACAAATTACTCTTAAAAAATCTGTTGTTCTTCAATGAAAAAATGTAACTTAAATACTTAAAATCAGGTTTCTTGACAATTTCTCTAGTTGAGGGTGCATCCAAAGAACATCAAGCCAATAAGAATAAAATTTAATTTGTCGCGCAAAATTTTTATTCATTTTATTTAAAGTCGCATTAACAACGAAGTCGTTTGTGACTTATAAAAATTACAATTATCAATACATTTTGATCTTTAAATAAAAAAATTTATACAATTTAACTTGATTTTTATGTTTTCAATGTAAAAATTTATATATGCATAATGATATATAATAATAGTTTACAATTTATGGTACAATTCAGTTTCTTTTAGGAACTCAATTAAATTTTCTTGTGCATTTTTCCCTTTTTCAAACTCGTTTAAATCATTTTCTTTTATAGTTTCTGTCTTCTCATCTTCAAATTTCGGACCGTTCTTTAACAGGTGTTCAACTGAAATCTGGATATTGCACTGCTCACAAGTTTTTGTTTTATTTCATTAATTTATATCGGTCATAAGTAATTTGGAATACTTTATTCGAGTTCTGATTATGATTTACTTCCTTATCATTTACGCTTACGCAACGGCCACAGTCTGCGATTAATGACTTACCCGCAACGTGACGGAGCATAACTTGATTGCTAATTTTTTGAATGACGACAATACATTATTAGATGTTGCAGTAGATTCTTTTTCTGAAAGAAAACATCGCTTCATAATGACGAGGAAATCGGCATTAGACCTTAACGTCACGACCGTTATTGTAATTGAAAAGTCAGCATGACTACTGCACTCGAGCCGAACGCTGAAGATATTCAGTCTTATATCACAATCAAAGTTCTTAGCATCGCTATTTATTCACGCCCAACCAATGTTTTAGTTCTTTATTCATTCATAAATGACGGACAATAGGCCATTAATACATAAACACAATATTATTAATTGATGTAGTTTCTCATAGATAATTTGTGATTTATCAATTATTATGTAGATACTGAATCAATTAGTTAAAAACTTTTGTTCAACTCGTGATCCTTCTCTCAATATTTATTTCAAAATTGATCTTTTAATAATATTCAACAGAGATAATGTTGAAATAAAAATTATAAATACTGAAGAGGTCTCAAACCAATCCATACATTTTTATCTATGTAATGATACAACCTTCAAAATGCTAAATTTACAATTACATTACAACAGGAACCCAGAAACGCCTGCATTCTTATTTCGAAATATTATAATCAATTATTTTCAGTAATTCTAGTGATTAAATATTAAATAAATAAATATTACTTTTATATACACTTCAAATTCTTGCCATAGAAATTTTAGAAGTAGGTCTACAATTCGCACTATGGTAAATTCTACGAAGTATTTTTCTCTATCTAGGTCTTCCTGCAGGGACTGTCAAGTTCGAAAGATTAACCAGTTCAATGAAATCCATTTTATTTTAATAAATTTAAAAATATTCGAATTTTCTGAATTTCGGAAATATCTTATTAGAAAATGCATGATTTTTAAGTAAATAACAATAATATGAGAAGTAACAAAAAGTATATTAAACTTTTTTAACTGACTGCAGGAATTGTGTCGTTATTTCCTTAATTAATTCTAGGTAAGTAATGTTCCATTGTTCTGAATATTTTAGAAATAAATACCAATTAGCTATTCATAAACTTGGAATATAAAACATTTAATATATAAGTATTGTCCATTTGATGAATTAATTTACGTCTATACTTCTGTTACAGTAATGACGACTAATGAACATAATTTATTTATTTGCCTACCTCAGGACAAGTGAAATGTACGATCATCTATGATGCTTTGAAAATTGCCACAAAACTACTATCATAATATCCTATCGTCATATAGTGAGCAATGGCTATGCAGTTGAGAAAAATTTCTCGTATTTTTTTAAACAGTCAACAACTAAGAAACATTATTAAAATTATTCTATTTGGTTTAAATACTGAGTAAAATGAATGGTATTCTATAATATCAATTAATTAGTTACGATTTCATTCGACTTGCTCGTCAGTAAAAATATTACTATTTTTTAATGTTATTACCCAAGGGACGATTATGATACAAAATTAAATGTTTTATTTGCTATTTTATATAATCCAACTCCAGACTTTTTTTATTTCTCAAATAATTGATCATTTCCGAATGCAAAACGAAAAATTCAATAGCCTTGGCTCGGAATGTATATTCCTCTATTGTTGGGTATGAAAGAAAATAGTTTATAATGATTCAAAACACCCAAGGAATTTAATGAGTATCGTAACAAGTGAACTATCATGTAAGCGGCTCTTAAAGTAACTGCTTAGTTTTAGGCGCCTGAAAGCCATAAAAACATACGCAGGATAAATTATTTAATTGAAAATATTCTTTCTTCCAAGAGAAGTGGCAATAGTGAACGAATATTTATGAGCTGCATGTAAGAACCTGCTTAAAATTTGATACAATTTTAGGAAGTTAAGGCCATAAAACTGGAATCCAGTAATGTCGAATAAGTGCATATTTTTAACTTAGAGATACGTTTATTGAAAATATAACAGTTTTTGTGATAGATTTGGGGTAGAATAGACTAGGCCAAAGAAGCTTCTTTGTTTCTGAAAAATACTGTATAGCACACTATTAAAGCTTGAATCAATTGTTTTATTTTACATTCAATGTGACTCCTTCACTTAAAATGTGTCTGTTTAGAGCATTGGTTGGGAATTCGTGTTATAAGTACCCGGTTAAAAATTGTCCGTAGGTAGGCTAACTCCCGGAAGGCGCCAGCACTCAGCCAGAGCGGGAGAACATATGCACCAGTCAATCAAGAAATTGTTAAAAGATTCGACTGGTGGTACTAAGGCAAACTTCCACCAATCGGGGAAGAGCACGAAAATTTAGAGAGGGGAAGACAGGCTGAGGGGGGCGAGAGGATCGTTTTGGTTGGAACTGACGGAGAGCATTTGGTTTTGGAGAGGCTGCGAGAAAGGACTCAAAAGATTGGAGAACATGTGGCCCAAGAAACTAGACATTGCTCTGATCTCTGTGGCACTGATTCTGTTACCGGTATAAGCATCGAGGTTTTTTATTCTTGTAGTTTTGTGAGCTGCAGCAGCATCCCGCGCCTTGATTACAAACAGTTCTTTTTATTTTGCAATAGGTACAGAATTTCGATAAAGCTTAATTAATTAAATTTTTAAAAAGCACACTATCATCTATTTATGATCGGTTCAGGGCAAGCCTTATAAGTCGCAGTTGGTTTAGAACAGGTCCCGCTATCAAACGTTTCGGGGTCAATCCGCATCCCTCCTTTTCAATTCCCTTCCTATGCTATTAAAGGGGAGTTGCCTGTTACAGGATCACCCTCATGTAGCCTGTTAACCCCCCCAAAAAAAATTTTAATGTTCAGCAGATACGCAAAGGAAAATGAGTGAGAGCCAGGTGGAGTTCTGGAAAGTCCGTCAGGACTGACTTCCTCCTTCCTGGTTTTCCTCTTTCCCTCCCCCCCTTGGACCATGGCCAAGGTAATTAATTTAAGACTACTGCAGGCTGAGGCGACCTTGAGCAGTTTGAGAGGTGTATTGTACGGGGGTCAAAGTCCTTCGGCATACGGCAAGAGTTGTTCACTGATACCATTGGACCAGTCGGCCAATCCCCTTTCAATACTGATCAAGGCACAGAGGCGGGTTTGTTGCGCTCCCACAACAATCCAGTCTCCCGTTATCAGAAGGCGCAGGAGTAGCCCGACAAATCTAATGCAGGTTTTCTATGGTTTTCCTGCATCACATTTAGGTGAAACATCGGGTAGGATCCTTACACTATAGCCTTGGTGCCCTAGTCAACCCTTGGCTACCTTGTTCTGCCTTCCCCAACCCCACTTTTCAAATCCCTTCCTACGCTATTAAAGGGGAGTTGCCTGTTTCAGGACCACCTTCATGTAGCCTGTTACCCAAAAAATAATTAAAAAAAGAGAAATTCGGGCAGCAATTCAATGTAATTGTTAATATTTACATAAATATATTCTGAACTCTTCAAGATATCGCATTGAAACATAGACGAAAATTTAAGTTAAAATTCCTATTAAAATCCCTGAAATTTTCATTGAAATCCCTTAAACCGTTTTGAAGTATAAACAAATTAAGATTATAGGCAACATGTATTGATTTTCGAGATTTTAACGCACGTATGGAAAATAAACTTTCTCGTAGAATTAATATATATAAATATATCTTTTTTTATTCATATTATCTTATATAAATATCATTATCGAAATGAAATACTCACTAAAATTTAAGTTACATTGCCTTTTTATAAACCCTCAAATTTTAATTGAAATCTGTTGAACCATTTCGGAGCCTATTCGAGACAAACAGACAGACACTTAAATATTATTTATTGGCATAGATTAATTTTTTGTACATATCTTATTTTGTTTTACTTTTGTGAATAAATGTAGGACTTAAATTTCTATTTTAATTGTTTTTACCCAGATCCGCACCAGAATAGGAAAATTAGAAAGTCCATAAAACGTTAAAAAATTGGTATAGGTGAAAGACTAATTCTAAGAGATGCTTCAATTTTTTACATGAGTTACAATCGCAGAACTTTTAGCAACTGCTATCCGTGACGTCCTTGTTGGCGGTTTTCCAAAGTAATGTTTCGTCACCACGATCAAAATAACTTTGAGATTTCATCTGTAGCATTCACCAATGAAGACGTTTAGAAACGTTTCGTGGAATTAAAAATGCCCTTCGTTATAGAAACTGGGGCCCATGAACATAATTCAAAATTGGAGCTGCCAAATAGACTCTAGCAGTATTTATGTACTTCCAATATTTTCCAATTTTATTCAAAAAATATAAAGAACTTACAGGTAATAGGAGGTACCTCGGGCAACAAAGTCTCTCTTGTAATTATATTGCGATAAAAATTCTGCGTGGATGTAGAGTCTGATTACACGTAATCGTGGTCACAAATGGACTCCACAAGCAGTTCACTCAAACCTGTAGAATGCTCATTGCGATTGATCGACAGCGCTACTTGTCTCGACGTTTATTTTAAACGTTATGATGTGTTCACCTTAGGTCACGACCTCGCGGAAAATAAAGTATTAGTAAGAGTCAGAAAGTCCTGCATACTCTTTTCCCCTTATATCTACGGCTTCCGTTAATGCTCTTCGTCGATTATTTCCTGTTCTCCTTTTAAAATAACTTTGCATTTTAATCATTTACACGTTAGGAATCTGCCAATTTCTGTTCCTAAATTCTACTTTATAAAGGTGCCAGTAGTACACGTGTTAACAGATTTTCTCAAGGAATTTATTAAAAAAAAATTGTTTAAAGACTGATAATTAATTTATTATGATTATTAATTTTTACTAATTTAAAAGTGACAGATTTCCATTGATACAAGTTACCAGAGAATAGTCATTAAATTTCCAATCTTAATTAATAATGGCGGAGATTCGTGTATTCCCTGTACGTATTAGCTGAAGTACGTTCTTTGGAAAACGTTCGTTTGAGGAGATTTGAAGCACTTTCATTACACATTGCAGCAAGCAATAACGGCGTAAGAATAATGCCCTGCCACGCCTCTGCTTATTAATGTCTCTTAAAAATGTGAAGATGACGAGACTTACTTATGATAATCCATCGTCTGGCAGATAATATTAATGAGGGTAGGCTTCTCATTCTCTTAGGTTGAATATTGAATTTAATTAAGGAAATATAAGCTAATTTCCAGATAATAGGCTTATAATTTCGAGCCCCTCAGATCAGAATTCATTTAGACTGAATCCTTTGACGATAATTTATGTGTCGCAATATCTTAAATACGAAGATTCCTTGGCCATGGATCCACTTCATTACAATACAATCGAAGATTAAAGTATACCGATTTCGCCCTGAATATTATTAAATGATTTTTAATAAATTTAATGAGGAGCTTAAGAGGATTCCCCGGACGAATCTCCGACAAAGATAATGTTCAAGTCTTGGACCCTCCTTGGCATGAGGCCAAGATAATGATGTAACAATTACAGGAAATAATGAAAATCTAAGTATGAAACACTATTCTAAAAGCAAGCTCTTTATTATTTTGAAAATAAGGCATAGTCTATATTCCTGACATAAGTAACTAGTACAGATGGGGAAAATTAGATTAAACAAATTTTACATGATATGATGCTATAAACTCTTACGTGCTTGGTATTTTCAACATCTCGTGATAATAATGAAATATAAATATAGCTTTGACTTGAAAATAACTACTGTCATTACAAATATTTGAAACTTCTTATTCGACAGTGAAAAGATTAAATTTTTTATACACAGTTTTACATTAAGTTAATGACGGAGCATTGTCCGACGTTCTTCCGTTAATCTACTTCTAGGTAAATTATGAAATACGATAATTATTTTTCATATAAAAACCTTACATATATTCTTTCTATATAATTCATATGTTCCCTTTCAGTATTTTCTTGCAGTCAAATTTTCCATTTTTTAAAATTACTTAAAAGTTTTTATCATCAACAATTTGCTTTTTATTTACGATCCCATGATAATAAAATATTAATTCCCCTGTAATGGCAAATATGGATAGGGGGAATGTGAAACTGGAATGGATATTTTAAATCAGAAAATAGATTCAAAAAATTTTCTATTTATATTTTTTTCTTGATACATTGTCCGTCAGGGTAGGTTAATAAATATTTTCGCTAATAAATGAATAAGCATCAACTCACACCCATATTTCAAAACTTTTCCTTTTATTCATCACTTTAGAAACATTACAACGTTTCGTCCACAATTTTCAGGTAAAAATAATGTGCATAAAAGAATTTAAATATTTGGTTGGCAGATACTCGTACATCTTAAAAATAGAATAGAGGTCTAAAAGTCAAAAATTAGCGTCGCAATTACGGTTACAACCAAAATTATGGAGAAATAAACAGTAAATTCTGCCATATTGACTTTTTGATGTTTATTTTATAAATTGCAGATTGATTGAAATAATATATTTTTGCTAATATTATTAAAATAATTTTGTTACCAAGTGGTCAAGTACAATGAAATTTAACGTGCTATTCACAGTTCAATATGTGGATTAATCGAAGTGATGGAGTGTAGTGTGGGAAACAGTGGGAAACAAAGGTTGTTAGATTGGGAAGGGATATTTTTAGGAGGTTAGAGATAATTATTAAATAATTTTTTACAAGTAGGAATTACCCAACCTAAAAAACAATGAGCCAAGGGTTCCATTAAATATCTGATTCAGTGTTCCATTGCAGAAAAAGTTTGGGAAAACCTGTACTATATTATTATTTCAGTTATTATATCAGTAGGGCATAGCCTTGGTTGTTTGTGCCATCATGGTCACGGAAACTGGGATTAAGACCGCTGAAAACCACGTATCACTCTAGATTTAGAATGTGTCATGTATGGATGACAAGGCCCTGAATGGGTTGCGGATCCAAGGACGATATATCAGTGTTACATAAACTTTCTTGGCTTTCGACGATCTTAATATATTACTATTTTTCCGTGAAGCTTCAAGTCTGACATTGCAGTTCACTTCCAATGCAGTTATATTAGTACAAAATAAATCACGCGTTTAAATTCACAAATAATTTATTTAAGATTAATAATTTCAACAATGGGATGGGTAATCTTGTTTCTCACTGCACAATTTCTGAACGGATACATGTACATTCATTCCGTATTCCACTATTGTTTTCACAAAATATTACAGTGGCCGCCGACACCATATTCGCATAGATAGGAAGTTGCAATCGGAATTACGACACTACCAAATTTTGTCTCCAATGAATTGTTGCTCAATCTCTTCATCTTCTTCAAAAGAAATAAATTCCTCTAAAGATGTAAAGTCATTTGGAGGTTCAGATCGAAAAGTTCTTGAATTCATCCATGTCGTCTGCGTGAAAGTATTTTTGAACCATCTGGTAAGTTGTGACATGTGATCCTCAAATCCAGAGATATATTTGAAACTAATCATCACCATTGGGTATACGAACATGTGTTACACGGGAATATAATTATTATTTTCGATGTGATTATTTCAATATTTCAAAAAAAACTGTCCTAATGAAGTTATAAACGCAAGGACGAGACGCATTACGAAATGATAAAATATTTCCTTTTTTCTGTGATTTTTTTGAGGAAAAATTATATTTAGGTTATTTATATATATATATATATATATATATATATATATATGTATCACAACCGATTGCGGATATTCGGCAAGTAACTTTTAATTATCACGTGAAACCATTTATTGGGCTGAATGTGTGTAATATTGCAATATATTAGTGTCGCACCTTTAACACAGCTGCGACGAATAATTTTAGAATCATTGATATATTTGATTCATCTGTCTAGATTTAAATTTATTGTTTTTTCCATTAGTCATAGATTACAAATAACGAAACGAAATAAGGTACATAAGTAATTACAAATAAACTTAAAAAAAATAAAAGAAAAAGTATATAGTCTAAGGTCAGTAAAAATACTACACGCACACAAGAGATCATGAGCACACACTGAGAAAAAACACAAACGCACGCAATGGAATTTTGACTACTTGGAGCTGCGCGACCAGGAAACTGTCCTTCCGTAGTAGCTCCAGGCAAATACACGAAACAAACAAATGAGCAGAAAAAAACTGTACAGAGAGTTTAAAGATATGTGGTGTGTTATTTTAAAGACAGCTCATTCAACACTTGCAGGAACCTCGATTTTAAATATTAGTGGGACAATTAAGAATATACATGAATTATGTATATTGAAATGTACCGATAAAACGCGCCATTTACTCTGCTTCACGAAACGTTTGTAGTTATTATTTTTAACCTATGGAAGGCTGTTGCATAAAATTATCCCCGTATTGTGAATTTTTTTTCTGGTCGAGAGCAAGGCGACGATTTTCCGACCTTAGAGATGAACGATTTATGGTCGCGTATTCATATAATTCGTCATTCGTTCGAAACAAGTTAATGTTCCGTTTTACAAACTTTAAGATTTCATAAATATATACGCTTGGTAAAGTAAGCATTTGCAAACTTTTGAAGAAGGTTTGCAACTCGAACTAGAATTCGTACTAGAAAGTACTACAAATTAACCATGAATCGTACAATAGGCAACCGGATAAAAAATATTTTCACTTCATGTGAACAATTATTATTACACGTCATCATATCGTTTCGGTTAAATAATACACGTTTACCCAAATGCGCGTTTGTAATATTATATTTTTCATAAATACCATTTTGTGTCATAGAAGATTAGTTTAATTCTGTTGGTAAATTTTTCGTAGACTATTTGAATGTTTTATTATATAAATTATGACATGAAGATGAATCTCACGTTCTGATTATCACGATCCAATTATTTGTAGTAATATGAATAAGACATTATTCATAATTTTCTTTTAATTTTGTATTTATATTTCGGAGAGATCGTGGATCAATAACAGAGGATAACTTCCTTAACTTTCGGGCTATGATTGCAGTAATAGAGGTGTTTGATTGCACCCTACGAATTCCTATTCAAAATTATCCAGCTAAGCCTTTATACACAGCCACATTATGCGAAGTATAAAGAGTGGGACAGACTCACTAGCACAAGCCGTAATTACTAAGCGGAGATCATAATTGGCGAATTCCTGTATGGGAGAAATGAATTCGGATTATAATACGGTCTGGCCCAAGGCACGACTTTTAATTCCTATAATCACACTGCCTGGTCCAATTGTCGAGTGGGTGGTTATTCCAAATTAATACAGCTTCATAAGATAATTTCTCAGTCTATTGTGACTCTGAACCAATAATATACTTTTTTTGTGAAATACCTGTTTCGTTCAGATATACAACTCATTCTCCAGGTCAACAAATTCAAACATCTTTTGTTTCTAAACTGGTAATGAGTCACTCTCATTCCTATTTAAATTAATAATCTCCGATGAATTATCTCTATAAAAAAAATTACCAATTCAAGCTCGATTCATAATTATATTTTGTTGTTTAGTATTAAGAGTGATATTTATTTTTCATTTTAATACATACAAAAAAATTCATTACCTCTGAGGAACATGCATTTTAACAATACTAAACACAAACGTAGTCCAATAATTATTAAACATCAAAGAAAGGAATGTAGTCTACTTTTTATTTATTAGAACTGATTGTTATTCTACACGAAATACTAGGTGTTTTATCTGAAATAAAATTGCCCTTTTGAGTACAAAACACACAAGAATATGATATATTGGTCAGATTCGTAGCATATAACTTTCAACTTAAGTGATACGATGAATAGCGGCAAAGCAGAAACCGAAGATGTTCGTGTAAATACGAAGTGCTTAAGGAATCTACATCATTACGCCAAAAGAATATTTCGTAGGAACAGTAAAAAGAAGAAAACCTTCAGTCGTTTCTCTGCGTTTGTATATAATAATAAAGTAGCAGACAACTAATTTTAAAATTATAATTCAATAAACCAAGATACATGTTTCGTTCCTTATGGATACTTTGTGAGTCTATTGAAATCAAAGACAGTAAATTATTGATAAAATAATAAAAAGATATTAAACATTATTAAAGACTAAGTTAACAAACTAAAATACCGAAAATGAATTATGTATATTGAAATTTAGATTGTTAACAACGAGAAGCTGAAGAGAGTATTTGTTCTGACGTGGGATTTGGTACTCTGAAACTATACGATTGATTTACCTGATTTATAACTGATTAATTATTTTAATCGGTGGTTTCACTTATGTGGTGTTGTTATAATTGTAATATTGTTTTTCACGTTATGTGATTACAGATGATTACTATGTCAGTAAAGGGCAAAATCTTCTGCTGCATATTTGTTTGTTCTTAAAGAAACCAACGTACAGTTCGAGAGATTTATCTAGTCGTGTCTCAACACGATGCTCAGGGGACAACTCCACCCATATTCTAGTCGTGATGGACAGGAGCTTACTTTAACTGTAATCTTCTTAAACGCAACTTTGTTACGTGAAAGCAATTCTGAAAATATTGGCTCTAGAAAATATATTGCTGTCAGTTCAGGATATGATGCACGTCAAAAAATCCTATCTCACGTGGAGATTCGGGAGCCAGATATTTCCTTTTTAATGTGTTTTATTTTTTGATTCCGCTCCCTTCTCTTTAATTAAACGTGTTTTGAGCTGTTACTAATAAACCGCTATGAAATGACCGGGCATTGCGCTCTAATAGAAGAAATCTGAAGTAACACTTGACGTCCGGTAGGCATTAGGAGAGGGGAGAGTAACAATACTTTTTTTATTTATATATAACAACTATTATCTTACAGTTTATCAGCTAGGCCAATTTTGATACAGTATATACAATATAAAAAATCATGAAAATAAGATATTGTATATAATTAACATGGTTGCGTGAGGGTAGTGTAATCCGTTTGATTAACCCACTTTAGCCGAACAGGTTAGGTTTAATTGTATCTGAGGGGCATACGACGTGGGTCTGTGAGGATTGACAAGCAGTGAACTGATTTTTGGAGGATTAATGAGGATGTGGTCTGCGGGATTATGGTAGAATGGGTTAGGGTGTGCCTGAATGATTAGGGGGAAGGATAAGGCCAATTAGAAGTTTTCTTTTGAGGCGACGGGAGACTTTGTGTTTCTGTTGAGAAGAATAGTTGTGTTTTGACCAGAGTGAATAGAGGATGACTGGTTTTCCCCAGAATCCAAACAGAGCAACGAGAGGGGCGTTTTGACCCGCAGCCACGTTGTTCACCCAGGCTCTAACAGTCCCAAACACACATTACGATTGTTACATCTTTCGAGAAAGGACCTCAACTAGAACTGAAATAAACAGTTTATTTTGTGATTTTATATTTTTATTTAAGCACCAACCGTAACTATAAGGCCCCCCGAGACACCTGAAAGAACCGAAGCAACGCCATCTACTGTAAGTTCCATTACAATATGTAACGTATCAAATCTTCATTTATAACTGCTATCTTTAACTGAATCTTCAAAAATTACAGTTTTTTTTCTCAACAAATTTTGGAGACGTTTGGTTTGCGTTTTCACTCTCGTAAAGTGTTCTATACTAAATCATCGTCACTCTTATAGTGGTAGGACTATATAGGCTTATAAAATTTATTGCTTTCAGTAACTCCTTTTAGATAAGGAAATAGTAAAAATATATGAGTACAAATTAATCGCCAGTTTACTCTACATATTAGAGTTTTCTGTGTTAGAATATGAAGTAATGGATCATTAACATTTTTCAAATAATAGACGACTTGAAGTAATTTTCCAAGTAATATACCAAAATAGTTAACTCTGCAACAAACATGGTTGAAATTTTGCTCTCATAATTCAGTAAATTATAAATTCTTTAGCATAATTATTTTTCTAATTATTAATATATACTAAATATTTAAAAAATAAGTATTATTGACACAAGTCCACTACTGAAGTATCTCTCTGGCCCCATATTCACTACTACTTGTACCTTTTATTTTTCGGGCATGTGGGACAAAAAAGCCTTGCCACTCGGCCTTCTGTTGACTGGAGAATGTGTTTACTGGTTCCCGTCTATATTTTTCCCGATTGTTCCAATGGGGAAACTCGATATTTCTGGCCGTGAGCTTAATGTATACGTGTCCGAGGCATCATACGTAACTCAAAACTGGCCAAGTTTCTCAGTAAATAGATTGGTATGTGATAACAATTATCCATTGCAAAATTAATTTATGTTAAATGCATATTTAAACATAAAACTTTTTCGTGCATTATTGTTATTGATGTTGAGTGATGAAGACTGTCGTCATTGACCACCTGCAATCTTACGCCTTATATAAAAGTTTAAATTTGATATGTATTTTCGATCCATCATTTATATATATATATATATATATATATATATTATAACCTCATACGTTTTCTTCATTTTTAATGTTCGTGTGGATCTAAGTAGACAAAAATTATTAGCAACCGGTTTATTTATAATATTCTCCTTTCTTTTAGCGAATTACCAGGCGTACGTGTGCGCGTTTTGGCCAATTAAAGTAGCATTTCATACATCCGTCTTCCCATGCGTTGATACACTAATTGGCGCGAAATTTGCGGCCATATCTTTGGAATCAAGCTAATTATCATGCGGCGAACATTAGCGGTTGTCCAGGCAGGAGTTGTACATGGCTTTTGGCTCCGTAAGATCACGGCGTTCCACGAATTGGCCACTCGCTGTTTCGCAACTCTCATTCGGCTAGTTAATGCCATCAACCACAATGAATCGATTAGCATACACTGTGTTCGATTGCGTTCCGCTGTCCTTTGTTACTGGAATTGCAGCTCTATTGAATTAAGCGTGCGACACCGCCTGCGACTAATTAGTATAGCAGAGTATTCTGCTGCGAGATTAATTTGATTTTACACTTCAGGAATCCGTGATATGGAAGTTACGTGCAGATGTCATGTGCACGGGTTTAATTGGTATTGTTCGTTACTGTGTTCACAGAATATTCAGCGGAGATAGCGACATGTCAAAATAGAGATAACAAATGTAACAATAAAAACCATGGGGGGCTTCAAACGTAGCCGTCAGTAATTTCCCTATTCCGTTATCAATAAAAAATAGCTCCACATATATTCCAGATGTTCCAAATTTCAGCTTTCCCGCGTGGGAAAACGAAAGAATTTTATCAGTTTATACATATTCATTCTTAAAAATTATTTAAATTTTAAATTTTTTGTAAATATTGAAGTAGAACTCTCAAACTGTATTCCATAATCATATATTTATAATTGAGATAAAAATCATAAATGTCTGATAAAGTTGTTTAATTCATTTGTTAAGTTCTTCTTGTTTTTCTCTAAGGTACTTATTGTCTCCCAATATTCTCATCCATTTGTTTAATCACTTCAGCATAACAACTATTCCGCAGCTCATCCTTCAGGACGTACCTAGCAGTGCTTTTCCTACCGTGATCTAATAATTATTATTTCTTACGGCCCTCTGAATCTTTTCTCATTCATTCACCTAAACTGGTACTGTAATATAAAGTGTTCCTTAATTTTTATTCATTTATAAAGACTTTTATGTTACATATGTTCATATCGCTGTAATCTTCTAATTGTCCTCGTCATAAAACGATATTAATCTATTCCTCCAACTCAGGCCCATCTGTCTGCATTTTCATTTCCGATAAGTTTTACCACTGTTGTTTTACTGTACTTCTCACGAAACAACTTCTTAGATCATCTTCTTAGTTAACACAAACGAGGCTTCTTTTTGCTTATTATTGAATAAACTAGTTATACTCACCACAGTATGTAATGAAATTCAATAATTATAGCCCAGCAATAACGGAAAGGTAATGCGACAACAAAAAATGCTTGTTAATTCAAAAACTGGAGAAGGGAATGCTGCGATCTCACAGAAAACTCCTCTCCCGTCATTCGGAAGAGCGTTAGTCAAGTACCAAAGTACTCTGCCCACCTGATACGAGTAATTCAAGTGTTTGCTCTGCATTTCTTTTAGGTGAATACCGGATATGATCTTTAAACTATAGTCAGTAGACCTCGTCAACCCTTGGCTGCCTCCATCTCCCTTACAAACCCCCTCCCCCATTCCAAGATGAGGCAATGATTAGTTCTTTCATTATTGAACATAACATATGTACGTTAGATCCCAAACAACTGAGTCTCCGTTCTCAAAAAGGGAGACAAAGCAAACCAACACAGAATAAAACGGATGTCGACCGCCTCCTTTCGCGATTATAATAAAAGCGAAACTCAACTAACACTAAGTGAGCTAAAAGCAGTACTAGTATATGGCAACTGCCCGTAACTGAACCTAAAGTAAGTGGTGTAACACACACGCCAGCGGCCACAACAAAACTACGGGACTTTGAAGTGCAAATATACTACAATGTTCAATGTGTTGTTGCCGCGTTCTCACGAGTCAAGCTTAGTTGACCTACAGTATTTTAGTTCCTCTACAAAAGTTGGATGCGATTTGAATCAGTTTTGGTTCACACCTCTCAACTAAAAACAGTCAAACAATTTCAGTGTTTAGCAATGGTTTTGAAGCAATGAGCGAAGGTGCGTACTATAACAGTTTTTTTAAGTTTATTTTACGTCGCATCAACAGCTAAAGTCATTAGCGACAACTTTACCAATTTGGCTCACGTCATTTAATATGGTTTCCAAGTCTTCTTCTGACTCTCCGAATACTACATCGGCAAAAAGCAGGGTTTTTATTTATTTTCCTTGCAGTATGATTCAATTTCCGTATTCCTTTTTAACTTTCTTCATCGCTTGTTCTATATATAAGTTAAGCATGGATGATGGCGTGCATCCTTGCTTACTCTTAACTCGCATTCTATTTGACGTTCCATCCTCCTATTTACTATTTTATTTAATATGGATATAATTGTGCTGTTACTAAAATCTTCTGGTATTTTTTGTGAAGGTTGTAGAATAAATTAAGAATGTAGGAAGGAAAATTTATGTAATTGCTATTGAAAGATATTTATGACCACTTGATACTCATTTTGTTAGATTTTCGAAAACGGGGCACCAAAAATACGACAGAAAAAAAGAGTAACACTTGTTACGAGTTGACAGCAGGTTGAATAGGCCAGGCGATCTGGAAGATTCCAACGAGTCAATACACATTCGATTCGAAAATGACGCAACACTTGAACGATAAAGCTTGACTCGGTAAAACTTTTGTTGATCAACTTTATTGAAACAAAGGTTCTCACTAGGTTTTTCATTCAACTTTTTTGATCTACTAAAATCGGTCAATAAACTTGACTCGTGAGAACGCGGCTTGAGTTTCCCCTCTATCATCCAACTCCGAAATACTTGTCCGAAGTAACTTAAACAATATACACTGAATAATTGAAATAAAAGACTAATTAATTATTAAAATAATTTGACTGAATTTTTAACGGAAATTTAATAAAAATATTTCTTAAACAAACAAATGATATTCATTAATCAATATCGATTAGAATTCTTTTGTTAAAAAAATTCCCCTTCTTGAAAGAATAATATTAGTCAACGACTGTATAATATTTAAGGGTAGTGCTAAGACCCTATCGTAGCCAAAATTAAGGTGTTAAAATAGTGTCTTTTAGGAACCCTTTTCTCGGAAACCGTTACAGATTCAGCACTGAAATTTACACAACTTTTTTAACCTTATGGTGTGTGTGTGGACGCGGAATAAATTATTCAATAATATTGGAATTTTAATTTTTAATTTATTTCGTATGATAGAATAGTTATTGGCGTCTGTAAGTTATTTATGGTTAAATGAGGCCAGAGACAGAGAATTTGAAAAACGAAACCAAAACAATTTAATGCAACTACATGTTTCGGTCCTGATCAGGACCCTCTTAAAGTTGAACTAAAGGTTACACAACATTCTTAAATTACAAAGAAATAAAGGACAGCCAAAGAATGAAATAATTAAATAGCAAAAGGAAATTGAAATTTAAGAAAACAAAAAAGTCAATTTGTTTAGAAATATTATATTTAATGAATTAAGATATTATATATACTTCTGAGAAAATACGCATCCGTTTTACATTAAGTATATTTGTGTTGCTTTTAATATGAAGCATTTTCCAAACTAAACGGGATTTGTAATTGCTGTCTTTGTCTAAAATTTGGAAATTATCCAGTCAATAGTATGGTTACATTCTAATATATGTTGACATGTTGATCAAACAGACTGTACGATGAAGTAGAATCAGACGAAAAACCAAAACACTCTCATGAATGTATTTATTCAATTTACAACATTTAATGTTGTTTACTACGTTATTTTTATTAAGATTAATATGCATTTCTAAGTTGAATTTTTATATTATTCTTGTGTAGAATGCTAATGTCATCAAATCTAAACATATGGTTAGTCGTTTTTATATGGGCCTATAAGCCTGTATTTGTCTTAGATTTAGGCTTCAAAGTTGCTTGGTGGTGATACACTCTGGTCTTGAGGTTAGTTGTGAAGCCTATGTAACACTTATTGCATTACTTACACGGAATCTTATAAACTACGTTAGTTTGTTGTGAAATGTCAATAATGTCAAAAATTTAATGATGTGATTTACCGGTTTCATGGTGCGGCGGAAGTTATTAATTTCATACTTCATGATTTTATATGTTAAACAAATAAATTTTGGTTTATATGTGTTATTAAGAATCTTTGTGGTTATATTCTCAGTTATTTATTTCCTAATTCTATTCGCATTTGTGTTACTTTCCTTGCCGATAGGTGAAAAATATTTAATTATACTGGTTCGTATGATTGGAATTAGTGTTATTACATTACTACTAATATCACTGTTATTGTCTGCTGGTATAATGTTATTCTCACAATTGATAATACATTTAATATTAATGGTGTCGTATTTCCTATTTAGATTAAATATCCATAGTTCGTTAATCACATTTCTTGGGAAAAAACTATTTTGTCATTATTTTAATTTTGATGTCATTCAAATATTTCATATCAGGAATATCAATTGCCTAATTTATAATGTTATTTGCTACATTTAAAATCATATGTCGCGGATGATTAGAATAATAATTTAAAATAGAATTCATAGCAATCGGTTTAGAATACCAAGCCGTATTTAGTAATCAAGGAAATTAATTGATTGGTTATTTTCCGGTTCTATAGTAAAAGAAATTCTATAATTCATAGTACTATACATCGAGAAATAAATGTTGTTCCTTTTTATTTAGAATTACAAATAAAATGTCGATGAATTTAACTATAAATTTAGGTTTGACTATTGATCTTTCGATACATTTTTCCAGAATGTGATTGATCACTATTCCTGCCACACTTATACTAAGGCAACCTCCCATAGGTAGGCCAAAAATTTTCTTGAACCATTTATTCTAGTACGTAATGTAACTGTTCTCCAATATTTATTTGAGGCCTTCAACATAGATAGCTTTGCTATTAATAGTTGTATATGGTTCAATACTAGACCAGTTTTAAGAAATTAATTTAATAGCAAGACTTATGGTAGTGTATAATGAAGTTACGTCGTAACTCACCATTTTGTCATCATATAAACCAAATTTCATTAGTTTAGCATATATTAAAGATTTGACACACAAAATCATGAATGTTTTCCAAAAGTATGAAATTAATAACTTCCGACTCACCACGAAACCGGTAAATCACATCAATAAATTTTTGACGCAACTGAAAGACAGTATTGACATATCACAACAAACTAACGTAGTTTATAAGAATCCGTGTAAGGAATGCAATAAGTGTTACACAGGCTTCACAACAACTAACCTCAAGACCAGAGTCTATCACCACCAAGCAACTTTGAAGCCTAAATCTAAGACAAATACAGGCTTGTCGGCCCATACGAAAACGACTAACCATATGTTTAAATTTGATGACATTAGAATTCTGCACAAGAATAATATAAAAATTCAACTCGGAATTGCTGAAGACATTTATATTAATCTTAACAGAAATAACGTAGTAAACAACAGAAATGAAGGCTCGAAAATAGAAACGCAATATGCGGAAGTCATTAACTTACTCAAACATAAATTATAGATATAAGTATAACATCAGTATGTGGTACATATCGATATCGAAGTATCGAGAAGGTTGGCAATGCTGTCTGGCGGCAAACAGGCCTGCAGTCAAAACAGTTAACATGACACTGTATTAATGTATGAAGATCTGACTATGTGAATACAAATTGTTAATGACGAGGCACTGGGTTGCTGACAAATGAAATTAAGGTATACTATGCTAATTTATTAAAATATATATGCATATATGAGAATATATGTTTCTATATAAGTCAACTATATGATGCTTTCAGCTAAGATGAATACGACAAAAAGTCGAAAGCTACATTAAATGTTGGAAATAAATACATTATGAGACTGTTCTGGTTTTTCGTCTGATTCTAATATATGTTTTGAAATGACGGATAATTTTTCTTTGTGTGTCTTAACTCTGGTCCTGATGGCTCATTTAGTTTTGCCTATGTGTATACTTGGACAGTCATTACTGTTTAATTGATAAACTACATTGTGAATTTTGTTTCATCACCTGGCTCTTCCAAATGCTTTATAATAGTGGATAAATTATTGGATGATTAAGCTATCAGCCGGATGTTATATGTGTGGAATATGTTTTTCAAAGAATTATGTAAAGGTTGGTGGAATGTCATAGTAATGTAATTTGTTATTGGTTGCGTGAGATTGTTGTTGGATATTTGGCCTTTGTGTTTGAGAATAAATTTATTCACTGTTACAATATTATTAACTTTGGACTCGATGTTTCTTTTTATCCAATTAGTTGGGAAATGATTGAACCAGCTTCGTAGGATGCAGTAATTATCCCTTTATTTGTAACTGGTCACGCGTCTTTGCTACACTGGTGAATATACTATACGTTTTCTGTAATTACTATTTAATTTGTTGTTTAGTTTCATAAGCTGAAGTAGCCCTAATGTTGTTCAAATTAGGTTATTTACACTCAACTTGTGTATTGTGATTCGATTTACTTATTGTAAATTGAGATGTATCAGTGGTTCTTTGTAATGGAGGTATGTAATGTATACACGACAGTCAAGAATTGTGTATTGTTTTTAAATTTACATTCATTTGGCTTGCTGCACTATTATATGATTTTAGTTTGCTGATTTGGCCCTTAATGACATTAGAAAAGTTATACAATAAAATTAACGAGGACCGAAATCAGGCCATAACTTATGAATATATCTGCTGTGGCTCACAACGGACTACTGCGAAACATTTGAATGAATTCAAATTTCTTCCTGCGACAATTCACGAAGGATCTGTAAATCAATTGTTGGATATTTGGCCTTTGTGTTTAAGAAATCTTTTTCGAATAAATTTATTTATGAAAATTTGTGCATAAGAATTACTTGTTAATATATCTTTAACTGTTTCAATATTATTAAATTTGGACTCGACGTTTCTTCATATCCAATTAGTTGGGAAATGATTGAATCAGCTTCGTAGGATGCAGTAATTATCCCTTTATTTGTAGCTAATTCATTTTCTTCCTTCCCTAGTTGCACATAGTATCAATGTTGATTCTATAATTCACATTTGTTATTTAATGCGTAATAATTAGTTCTTTTCTAGAACGCAAATAGTCCTTTACTTGAGAATACAAACGCAGGAGTTTGATTAGACAGTAATCAGAATAACCTGAGAACAGATGTGCGTACTGTTCTATTAAGGGCAAGACAATGCGTTTGTTGACAAAAGTCTATAAACACAGCTGGGACCTATGAATCCCGGCGGCTGCACGACATCACAGGACAACCTTCATTACGAAGCACTTAGGACCCAAGTACCTACTGGTTACTTTAAGACAATATTAACAATAGCTCAACACACACACACACACACACACACATATATATATATATATATATATATATATATATATATATATGAGAGCACACTTATTTTAATATAACAAAAATCATTAATATTTCAAGAAAAATTTAATTACTAAGTAACAGATTTATTTCCTTCAATTTTTTAATCAATAAATATTTTAGTTACATCGCTATGTTTCAGTACTTATTTCAACCTTCTTTGTGATGTTGTTCGAGTGTACTGTTGGTTTGAAGTTGTATTCGTTTCCATAACCTGGATATAATACTGGAAAGATTTCCATGGTTACTAAACATCTAGCGTGTGTTTTTTCGGTTTTATTTATCTTAATGCATCAGTTACGTAAAATTGTTGAAATTGCATCATAATATAAGCGGAAGTCAAATGTTTTCAACTTAATAGTTTTTTTAATTATACCATCTTTTGATATATTTATAGAATATAATATAACAGTACATTAACCTAAGCTTTACTTAATTTCATATTTTAGTAAATTATGTAAGCTTCATTTCTGACTCAGTCTAGTAAAATAAAGACTGAATTAGTGTGTAATGAATTTAGGTGGCGATCACCATTTTATTTGATCAGTGGTGATACTCTGGTTGAGAAAATCCTCACTGACGACAATCAGGCGCCAAATACACGCTAGCAGACTCCGCTTTGGCAGCTAGGAGCGACCCTAAGCGTGTTAAATCCTCAGCTTCGCAAATTAAGGGTTTTTGTCTGCGCAGGGCTTTGGACCGTCGGGAATTTAGTTGGTTACTTCTCCATTCACGAAATCTGAAGACTATTTGCGGGTCAAGCCTGATATTTGATTGAGGATGGGGATTATGTGATCCACCATCCACCCCATGGTGGGGGCATGAGCAGAGTCAACCTGGAGATGAGAAGAGTCATAAACAAAGCAGACGAGAAAGAATCTTTGAAGGAAGAGGAAGTCAGTGGTGAAAGAAAATTCGGAAGAAGTAGGAAGGTGGAGTGGAGATAATAGAGAAAGTAGTAAGTCTGGAATGAACTTTGAAGTAGAAAGATAGAGAGGACCGAGAAAAGTTTGTTTTGAATCTCGAAACAAAGCTGAGAGAAGACAGCAGAAGGTTAAATCCCGTTCACGTAATATGCTGGAGTCGAGAAAGAAAACCTAGGAGTTTGAACAATCCGATTTTCATGGAAGCCAGTCCCCAGGTAACCGAGATGAAGTCAGCAGGGAATGCAGCCGCCCCAAAAACACGAAGACAAGTGTGTCAGTGAAAATTAATCGGCGGTGCGTATATTTGATTTCCCGACGCACGAAAATCCCACATAAATGACCCTTAATTAAATCGAATCTTGCTAAATTCAATTTGAGCTAGCTGTGGTAATTTTAATGGACACAAAATTTTGTATTTATTGTAATTCCAATTAATAAATTCAATATGTTTAAATTTAGCTTAATAAATTGCTCATGGTTTAAATTAAAAATCATCTCCCCCAAGTCAATAATTATACAAGGGCCTACATTAAATTAAAATAACTGTACTAATCTGTACCTTGCTGTGCACGTATTTTGTCTGTTACATTGTGTATATAAAACACGATTTTAGTTAAAAATTTAACTTACGACTCCAGCGAACCTTTAAAATTATTCCATCGGCGAAAATAGAACAAGATAATTCCTGACTGAAAAAAAGTACTGAGGTTCTGTATTATTATAATTAATTGTAGTTTTTAACATTTTTTACTATTAGTTGCACTATTATTAAAATAATACAAGTTTCTTTTGTAAAATTGCGTTGAATGTATTAATGTTTCCAGCCCACTGAAACTTGTTTAACTGTAATTGTGTTTCAACAGCGCTTGAACAGTGTAACTATGAGTTACACGTTTTCAGTATTAATGCCTAACGGACGACTAACATACGCAAAAAACATTTAGGCGTTATTTCATGCTTCTATAAAAATATTTATGCCAAACCAACATCGGTATACTTGAGACTGCCTTTAAATGAAACGTATTTTTCACAATATTTAATTTGACCTCATACCGAATGAAAGGAAAACTTGTGTTTAAGTTTATACAAAACAATATATGTAAGATTATCCTATGTTTTTGTAGCATAACACAAAGAAATTCAAGTTATCCTAACAGGCTAATTCTAAATTTGAGTGGGCACAATTTCAGAAATCTTGTCCGGATGTGCTTTAAAAAGAAGAGAGAATTGGCCATACTTTCAAAATAAAGCAATGATGAAACTAATGGAAAATTTTATTCTAAACGGATATGAAATTGATTTGATCTTTCAATCAAAGAGGAAAGGGATGTATATATATAAAAGAAAGCATCCTTTCCTCTACAGTCAACAATAATTTAAATTTCAGACGTATATGAAGAGGTTACTGTGCGAAGTTTTTTTATAATTAGAGTATTCTTGAATACTATACTTCACGAGTTGTAGTATATTATTTATCCAGTAAATTACGAAGTGGAAATGTATTTAAACCGAAATAGTAAAATGCTCTTTTTCCACGAATAGTCACTGATGACTTCTAGGAAGTTGATAGCAGAACAATCAATCGAAACGTTTCAGTAACAGAGTAGGATCCCCGAAAAAACTATCTACGTCTTTACTGAGCAAGTTTGCGTATTTTACAGTGAGCCAAGTATTAATTATCAAGTCAAAAGATGGGTTGTACATCTCATGAATTTTATTGATTAATTTCTTAAGACGAAAGGTTTAATACAAGCCCTATTAGTATTAAGCGTAACTCTGAAATCTGAGAACCATTATTTATACGTACGGACATAACTACTTTGACTAAGAATGTTATCGAAGATATTCCTATCAAATATGTCTCACATTATTATGCACATTTGTTAATTATATATTTGATTATCACATTTATACAAGGATTTATATGACTAGATCTCTTTATATAGGGGTTTTACTCAATGAAATAAATAATATAAAACACGAGGGATGTTTTTAAAGTGACTACCGTTTTAATATTTTACCGTTGCACCGCTAGTTGCTATTTTAAGCATGCATCGTCACATCCCCCGTTCATTATGAAGTGAGAAGCGGCTGTGAAGCATCATCATTTTGTGCTTTCCTTCTACTAGGGCGTTTCATAATATTCAAAACAATTGAACGACCCGCTAACTGTTAAAGTCATATCAGTGATTCGTGTCTTGAGCGCAAGGAATGCTACACCAGCAAACATTCATCGGTAATTGGTTGATATGTATGGGGAAGCAACAGTGAGGTATTGGAATGCTGAGAAAGTGAGTTGGACAGCTTAACGAAGGTTGTGAAAATGTGCAGGGTGAGTCGTGAGGTGGCCGATCGTCTGTGATCACAGGCGGCATCTTTCAAATGCATACTACATGACAAATGCATACTAAAATTGGTTTCCCGTTAAGTTAAGTGTCTCAATAACAGCGGTGACTGGTAAAGTAATCAATCATTCATAATAAAATATCTGGAAAATAATGTTCTGTGAATTTTTAAACGAATATCGGCACTACTTTAAAGCCAACTCTGGTACATGCATAGATTCTATCTATTTCAACGACGGAAACCATAGAATTGTAGGGATCTATGGATTATGATCTGTTAAGATTTAGTTATTGAATTCATTAGTCTTCTTCTGAGTAAAAACGTATAAAATATTCTAATAAAAAAGATCAATAAAAATACATTGGTGATAACAATATATAATGTATAATACATAGCGGAGAAATGAAATAAAACACACTAGAAAAAATATTAAATTGTAAGTAAAATGAAAATATTTTATCATAAACTAAATTTTCCCACTTTAATGTGAACCTGGATTTATTTGCGTGACCGACAATGGATGCTTAAGAATATTATAAAATAAAAGTGTAACTAGATACGTGGTCAAATAACTAGTAAATAAAACACAGATTCAGTAACGTGGCAAGACAACTTGAATATATGGATTGATAAAATCGGGAACAGAGTAATAAGCACCTTGCAGTAGAAGAATTTTATAGGGTTTGATTAACTGGATAAAAATGTTCATTATTTTAGTATCTTCCGATGGACTTTATTAAAGTTTTAAGTTATAAGTATGTGCTGGTAATTCACTGAATTTGTTGTTGTGGCACGGCAGTCAGTCCGTAGACTCATTTGATCCGGTTCCTCATATTAATCCAACCGAAATCTTTTCCGCTCCCTGTAATTATTATAGTCCTCGTCAAACTTTCTATCTCCAACCCTCACACCTCCTTATAATACTAGTTTTACGAGTCTATCAGCGCAGTGAATTTCTTCCATAAAGCTCTCTCCTTACTAAATCAATTCAAGACTTCCTGATTTGTGACTTGCTCTAATCATTCGGCTTTCATCATTCATCTGCAGCCCCACATTTCAAAGGATTATATTCTTTTATGCACTGCCGATTATTCAAGTTTTACTTCCATACAAAACCGCGCTCCACAAAATCCTTTTACAAATGATTTACAAGTATCAGAACTTGTACTCGATTTAAGAAAATCTTTTTTCTTTTATGCGAACGTTTTCATTACATTCTTCTACCATCACTGGTTATTGTACTGCCCAAGTAGCAATATTAAACTAATTCCGTCAAAGTATCATTTCCTAATATCTTATCCATTATAACACAACTCTTCTTTTCATTCTCTATCCTCATTTTGTTCTCAGTTTTCAAGACGGTGTCCATGCTATTTAATGAATCATGAAAATCTGCTGACTGATTAATTACAATATAGTCCAAAAAAACTTAGTGTCCTATTTTCTTTTCCAAAATTTCTTTTGAACTTCCTTCAATTCTTAATCAATTTATTGATTATGATATCATAATCTCAGAATCTATATCAGATGTAACCAAATTTTTCATTTTTTTATTTACCCTTAACGTCGCATCAACCCGACCTTCAATTTTTCGTCGTAGTAAGTTCCAATAATTTCTTAAAATCGTGGCATCTACAAGAGTACAATAGTTATTTCTTTTCTGACTTATTATTATATACATTTTTATAACTTTTTCTAAACAAAATAAATTAGAAATAAATAATTAGATTTTATAAACTTTAATAAGCCAAAAATGCCAACATTACAATTATGTGCTGTAGCTTTCGACTTTCGACATCTATTTATTAAACAATCAGTCATAGACACACAATTATACAATAACATTACTTAAACTTCATATAGTTAGCATGCCTGAATATTATCGTTATATTTTAAACTTAATACATCGTTATAATACAATTTCATACTACAATTTTGTACTCATCGGGTACACGTTGCAATCTGAACATTCGTACCAAACCCCAAAATCAAAGAACTTAAATACTACTCTACTACATCATATTAACACATTATGTCAAAGAGGTTAAATAACTACTCCTTCAGTAACAACTTTGACGCTTACTTAAGATCGATTTAGTTACATTTACCTTACATTTTACCCTTATTAATCATATTTAAAACATTAGTATATTGAATTCCCACATAACCAATTTCATTTCCATAAATATAAATGCCTTCCAATAAACACCTTTTATACCTAGATTTTTGTTTACGTAAGATTTCAAAATTATCCCAAACAGAATTATGTTTATTTTCTAAGGTCTGTAAAGACAATGCAGTATTATTTTTCATATTGGCTTTACAATTACTCTTATGATGATATAATCTATTTTTCATTGATAAGCCAGTCATCCCAATCTATTTAACATTTCAATCAACACATTTTAAACAATATACACAATCTTTTACATTTTATTTTATAATTTTATCTTTCATATTGAAAACCAATTTCTCGTTTTATTGACAGGTTAATTTCCAATTTTGATCTCCGAAAAACCATTATCTTTTAATAATTTGACAAGTATTTCAGATAAATTTTTAATATATGTGACACCAAAATAGTTTTAGAATTTTCAACCTAACTATTAAGATTTGTCTATTATCTTTCTCTCTAGTGTTTATACTTGTATTATCTTCATATATTTAAAAAATATTTATGTATCCAATCTTTTTACCTTTACCATTATTATCTCTTTTTTTCTATATTACAATCATAATTCTCTCTTAAAAGTTTTTATTTCGTTTGTTACCTTACTCTCGCTCATATTATTTATATTAATTTTATTTTTAATGCACCTAAACCAAACTTAATTAATGTACTTTTAAGGATAACAATTTTTCTTATATATATTTGAAGTTCCTGTTTCTCAAATGAAATTTAGTACGCTTATAATGGTGTCTTCATTTGTTGCTACTTCCCTTGGGTCGAATTGACCCAGAATTTTTTTCTTTCTTTTGATAGCTTTCCTTGCTTGCGCAGTCCGACTTAGTTGTTATACTTCAGTGAATATTTGCATTATAAATGTTTCTTATTTTACAAACAATCACAATTAAGCCAGAAAATTGGAAGAATATATAGACAACTGTATTTATGAAATTAAAAGGAAAACAAATTTGATGCAACAATATTATAGGACATGATGAAAGTGGAACATGAAGGCAAGAAGTATTAAAAGGGAGAGATAGAGAGAGGAGTTTCGGGGAGGAACAAAGGCTTTATTGGGAGGTGCGGACGACGTCAGAAGCATCTAGATAGCGGGAACACTGCTACATAAAGCATGCTGCTGCTTAGTCCTGGGTAATTACTGAGTTTGGACAGCCGACTGCAATTGCCTGCGGCCCAGAACAGCGATTGATCTAAGTCCGCCCCGCTACTCGGAACCTCGCTCCCGAACAGACACGCGAATGGGCCACTTCTTCAATAAATTACTAACTCTGAATATTTCACTTGTTAAATCGTCGCCGCTATTTTCCAAAACGTTACAACTCTTGCACATTTTACAAGGAAGCGTTAATATGGAGAGGAGAAAATATAAATAACGAATAAAAACATTTTGATTGATCTGAGATATTACAGTTAGCATTAAAAAACTGATTCTGTGTAGCGGTCAGCATCACAGTCAATGGGTTCGAATCCTGGCATATGCACGGACGGTTGCGCATGTCAGGAAAACTTGAGTTAAGGGTGATGCAGAATCACCACGCTGACCACTTATCGCTCCGGAATGTACCGAACAAGTTGGCAGTATATAAGTCATCACGGTAAACCGAGAACAAAGGGAAGAATAAAAATTTTTCAAAATACATCATTTTATGTTGTATAATGTTTATATTTGATAGAAAATCACAACCTGTCCAGTCCTTTAATGAAGGAAAATTTGAGAAAAATGATATTTTTATTTTCACCATCTATATAATACAGTTCTACAGAATTTTGGTTCAACTGAATACAATATTCTATATAATTACAAATCAGAAAATGTGTATAGAATATTAATTTAACTAATTGAAATATTTCCTCAAAACATTAATAGTTACCCTCTACAGTAACGTCCAAAGATGCTAAATAACAGACGATCCTCACTTTTCTTCTTTACAGTTATTTGATTCTTTGATCAACTGTCAGAAAAGAACGCTAATATTGTAAATAATTCATATATAAAATGCGTTGCAGTGAAAATTCCTCATTTGTTCGGATGGACTGAGCTAGAATGATACTAGAATTCCGAAAAATATATTTACAGGAAAGTAATGATACGAAGTAGTCACACGACGTTTAATGAAAGAAAAGATGCATAGTTTTATAACTATATAGAATGTAACAATTTCGGTTACGGTCATTAAAGTTATAGTAGGGTTATAAAATTTGTTAAAAATACTTCATATAAATAAAGAAACTTGCAATTCATGAAATCAGAGTAAAATTGTTTTTTTTAATAAATCTATGTCATTGTTATAATTAATAGCTTCAATAAAAGGGATACGAACCATGCAAAGGAAGTTATAACTACGGTAATTGAATTAATTTGACTTGTTTTTATAAATAAAACACATATAAGAACCAAAAGTCAGAAATGAAATAATTTTATTTGGAAACGTTTCTTCCCCAACTCTTGAAACTTCCTCTGTTTATTTTACAAATAAAATTATATTTTTAAATTCACATTCTTGAATGTAAATGATTAAATAAATTAAACTTGCTATGTTGTTGTTATAGTTTTCAGTATATCTCTGCTGCATATTCTCTGTAAGCCTTTACATAACTACTATATCCGACATCCCCCATAATCTTCTTAGTCTCCCTCTTCTGTTCTTACCCGACACACTTCCCTCTAATGTAATTTTACAAGACACTCATATTTTATAACGTGGCATATTAATCTATCCTTTCTCTTGGTCAATCTCCTCCATATTGTTCTCCCTTCTCTTATTATGCTTCGAATTTCATGGTTAGCTACTCAACAATGTGACCTTTGCGATCCATTTTCACTCATTTTGGCCCCGACATTGCAGCAGAAATATGTTATTGTAAGTACCTACAACATACCAAGTATATTTATTTAGTTATATTCAATTATGAATATTTAATTACTCAAATGGTTTTGTAGAAATAACAGAGATGTTCCAAAATTTGGAAACCAAAAAATATATTCATTTCTGACTTTTGACCATACTATGTGTTTTATTCTTAAAAAGAGGAAGGTTTATGAAGCTGAGTCTCTAACGTTTTCCCAATTCATGTTAGGTTTTCTTTATTTTCTTTGTTCTTTACGTTTCTAATCGGACAACTGAATGTTCTATCATTAATAATAATACATCGTTATTAAGAAATTTGCAAACTGAATTAATTAAACGAGTAAAACACTATTATGATCTCATAGCTGTGTGCGTTACTATCATTGCTTTTTGATGAAAATTTATTTTTAACTGCGTAAGTTTTAATCTGTAGCGAATAGGTTGAATAATTAACCGATTCTTTTGTAATGGGCGTTGGCTATTCCGTACATAATAAACTAACATAAACAACGTAAACGACATTCACTGAGCGCTAGTCGGCCTGCTAATTACTAAATTAATTAATTGATGTATATTGTAAGTGGAATAACTTCGACACGTAATAAAGCTATATGACAGTTTAATTAGCAGCAATATGTTTTAGAAGAGATTCTAGTTTGTCACAAAATGATTGCACTGAATTTTTATTTCATGTATTGTTCACTCTGACAGTCCACTGTGTCTCTATTTGCCGATTATCGGAAAAGTGATCTTACCAAAGATTTCAATGAAAATATTATGAATCAATTTCTTATAAATAAATTAAATCCAGACGAGTGTAATGAATTATCTGAAACATATCTAGTTTATAGTGAGGCCAAAATAGACGCAACTTGTCAATCAGAAGACATTTCCTCTACTCGCCAACAAATTGCATTAGTTTCTTAAAAAGAATTAATCTGAGTTACGCAACGTCCGTCAAAGGCACAGATATTACATAGCAAGAGAGATTATTTCCAAGGTTCCTCATTATTATTTCAGCAAATAATGGTGAAAAGAGGGATTGCACCAAGAGTATATTTTGACCGTGATATTTACTAAATCGTCACTTGGTTATACATACGAATTACCCGTTCTTCACGAAACAGCCTATTTATTATTCTACTAATTTATTATATTAAACATATTCGGGGTGCCTAGATTAAGAATGCAGCATTTATTAACAGTTTTCAAAATTCGGACCTCGTAAGAATACGTATACAACAAAACACATACAGAATAATGCTTACTCTACCAAGTTGTCGTAAGACGAGTTCCGAGACCTGTAGGACGATTGTGCATATTGCTATTTTTCTGACAGTATATTTTAGTCTTAATTTGGAATACTTTGAAACACAGTAATATAATAGAATATATAATAATATATTCCAAAGACTTATAACAATAACGTAACGTTAAAATTTTTTAGCACAATCATGTTTTCGTCAGTACCCAGTACAATAATAATAATTATTATTATTATATATTATTACAACAATATAATAATAATTATTGTTGACGTAATATTACTGTTAAATTCAAGTAATTGAAATGTTTTATTATATTTGATACATGAATACGGCCAAGTGCCGAAGGCCCCCGTGCAATAATATCTCGTAAATAAAGTTATTTTCTTGAGAACTGTATTTGTGGTTTAATCTTTGAAAATTTTCTTTAGTGTAACAGACTATATGAGGGTGATCCTGAAACAGGCAACTAGCATAAAAAGGGAATGAAATAGGGGGGATGTGGAAGGTAGAGCAATGTACTGAGGGCCCTGGGGCTATGTTTTAAGGATCCTAGCCGGTGTTTCACCTAAAAGGGATGCAGGGAAAACCCTAGAAAATCTACATCACGTTGTTTGGGCTGTTGGGTACTAATCTTACGCCCGTCCGAATGACGGAAGGTGAGTTTTTTTTGGGGGGGTAACAGGCTACATGAGGGTGATCCTGAAACAGGCAACTCCCCTTTAATAGCATAGGAAGGGAATTGAAAAAGGGGGGATGCGGAAGGTAGAGCAAAATAGCCCAGGGTTAACTAGGGCCCCTGGGCTATGGTTTAAGGATCCTACCCGGTGTTTCACCTAAAGAGATGCAGGGAAAACCCTAGAAAACCTGCATCAGGTAGGTCGGGCATTGGGTACTATTCTCACGCCCTTCCGAATGACGGGAGACGAGTTTGCTGTGGGGACGCAGCATTCCCTTCTCCGTGTCTCCACAAATTTCAGGAGGCAATTGGCCGACTGATCCAATGGGATCAGCGGACAACTCTTGCCATATGCCCAAGGTCTTTGACCCCAGTACATATACCTCCTAAAATAGGTGAAGGTGTCTCGGCATATGAGAACTTTGATAAAATGTATCCAGAGAGAGTGCGAGGCATTCCCGACATGATCAGGTGAGCCCCACAGTCACTCTGGGCTGAAGCGCCTGCGAGAAAACTCCCGCAGCGCCTTCTAAGTTCCTACAGCACCCTTTTTTTGGGGGGGGGGTAACAGGCTACATGAGGGTGATTCACAGCATTCCCTTCTCATGAATCTAAACCGTATTACAGTTGCGAGAGAAAGAAAACTATTACAGAACAGAAGAAATTATTTCAATGAATCGCAACCTTATGTACAGATGATAGAACTGAAAGGATCAGGATGGAGAAATCTCAAGCGTACCGCGAATCGACATCTGTTCTCGAACTAATTCATTGCATCTTTTATTAATTTTCATTTATTATCCATTCTTCTCTGATTAATAAAACTACGATTCTGCAAGGGCTGGAGAAGTCTCGTACCTGGCGTGGAGTCGACCCGAATTGTTCGGGCGGTAGAAATGCCGCGCACCAAGCAATAGTCCTGGGTTCGATTCCCGATCCTTCAAGTAAGAAAACTATTTTATGAACCGACGATTTATTTACAAAGTGACAAATTACCCTGCTAGGAATAAAATTTGACTCCTGTCATACAATTAAAAAGTTTAAAAACAACCTTTTTTTGTGAATTGTAAAATACGCAGAATAACAAAGTCTTGCTCTGTTTCTTATTTTGTTAGGTTTTGTAGCACAAGTAGTTATTGTGATAAATATAAATAAGTTAAGAAGATGAGATTCAGAAGTAGGAACGTTGTGAGCAAAGAAAATGATTATACGAACAGTGAGGAAAAACTCCTGTTAGATCTTTTATTTAAAAACGAAAGCAGAATAACTGATACACATAATAGGCCCAAGTACCAGTTTAATGAGGACAATTGAATCCCGGCAATATATTATCGTTTATCTCAAACAAAATGCAGAACTTGACACTACTCGATTATTCTTTCCATAAATATATCTCTGTATTGTGTGTTAGGATTAGAGGGATGTATGTGGGGTAATAAGAGAAGAGGCAGGATAAGGATGTAATACGCTAAGTAGATTAGAAGGGATGTGGGATGTGGTAGTTATGCAGAAATGAAAAGGTTAACAACGTGGAGGGTTGCATCAGACCAGTCTCAGGGTTGAATACCGCAACAACATTGTGACAGGGTAAATATTTAAAATAAATAAGTATATGGTACTTTGAATAAAATAATTTGTATACATATACGAACAAACTTTATTAATTGGCCAAACTACGCTCAGAGAACATGTCACCGCTTTTTCCCCGGAGTAACTGTGGTTAAATAAAAGTGCAAACCGGTGCGTTACCCGGACACATGGATTAGAGGCTTACCAATAGTCATGCTCCACGCCAACACTTGAAGTGACCTTAACAAAACTTAGACCCAGGTGATGTTCTCGAAACAAAATCAGTCTGAGGTCTCGAGCGGAAACCACTGGCTGATGATAGATCACGGGCCAACTTTTAAGGTGTTATTTGTCAATCAACTGTACCTCGTCGACTTTGGGGAAAACCACGCTCCCACGTCCCTGACTAAATTCCTATTTATATATAAATATAAATTGATCTGAAAACGTACCATAGTATTATTCAAATTTGTACCGAAAATCTTTCTTTTACTGTAATGGGGTTTTTTAAATCGAATTTCTTAATATATAAGCTATTACTTTTATGGCGAGTGTTACTGCATTACTGTATCTACTACACCGCTATTCAGCAAATGTATTATCAATTGTGAAGAAACGGATTTTATTACATTGAAAACAAAAAATGTAGCACTTAAGTCTAAATAGCATCATAAAATTAATTTGTGTAGTTTAAAGTTCAAAATTTTTAGTATTATCAGTTGACTGTATAATAAATTGGAAAACTCATATAAATGAACTTGCAACCAAATTAATCTAAGCCACATTTTATGCTAGAATAATGTCTAAATCCGATGGTTGAAACACTAGGAAGCCAGCTTATTTTTCTTATTTTCAGTCCCTATAGCTGTATAGAAAAAATTCTTGGGGTAATTCTTTAGGGAAAGACAAAATATTTTTTCTACAGAAATGTGTTGTTAGACTTGTCACGTTTCTTCAAGAAATTGGGCAAGCTTGTTCTTAAGTGTCAGTACATACTATCCTGAATGCTAATTGTGATAAATAACAAAAACCTTTTCGTGACCAACTCAGAGGTGTGAAATTTCCTTACAAGAATCAAGAACAACCTTTACAAAAACTAGGTGAACTATTATCAATTACACAGAATGGAGACGATTATAAATGTTATTACTATGTATTATTCAGCAACCTGCCACAAATTATAAAGGCAGCCTAAGGATACTAAATTCAAATTAAAACACGAATAAGCCAAATATTGTTTTTTCATTAATTCTGTTGAATTAATGAACTGGTAGAATTAGTTTAATACTAAATTATATCAAATTGAAAATAAATACATTATATAAATTTATAATTAAAAGTCACTATTGTATGTAGTTTGAGTAATGGCAAATTCTTGAAGTCCACTTTGTCTTCAGGACCTTCGGAATAAGATTTCATACTGTATTAAACAACTACTAATCTAATTCAAGTTGAGAACGACAATAATCTTGTCGTTAAACGGCAACAATGGGATGAGAAGAGAGATTTTCGTTACAATGTTTCCTCTCTCAGTGGGTGTCAAGAAACTGTTGGCCAGTATCTGAGTCACACATTAAATGCAGACATTATTCTATGAAACCTGTCTAATGACAGTGAATTACTGCACTCGCTTGGAATATTCTGAGCTCTGCGTAGAAACAATTTGTCAGACAATGGGCACGAGGTTTTGTATTTACAGGTAGGAGCCGGACCTTCATAGATTACACCCACAAGGCGCGACATTTATCTTGGTGTCGTGGTGCCTAAGTAATCGTTGCTCTAAGCCAAATTTACGGCCACATCAAATCTTAATTAAAGTTTGAAATTAAACGTAATTTATTGCCTTAAATCATCTCTTTATTAACTGACTTTTGGGGGAACGCTGCTTTCTATGAGCGTACATTCTCTGAGTCGAATAGAGCCAATAACTTCAGCGGAGTGAAGTTGCAAACTTTTGGGAATGCAGGATGGAAATTATTAATACTAAGTTAAGGAAATGTGTTGGAACACTGTTGTAATTTACAACAAACTTCCTCTCAATCAGGCTCAAAGGCATTCCCATATATGTTTAGATGCTATAACGATAGCGTCATTATTTTAAAAATCATTTATACAATACACCATTTGCTACAAATTGTATTTTCATGGATTTTTGTTAACGTTTATGAAGTATGAACGTACTGTACTAATTTAAATTGTGGTTTGGGGATGGCCGATATTTTTGGTTTATATATTGGGTTTTATGAATATGTAGAAGAAAATTTCTCATAATATAAAATGATTGTATGGAAGTGAAAAAGTTAAAAAATTGAAAAGGATCCACTACAGTGCCACAATAGAACGAAAGAAAAAGAAGTTAGGTTTCTGCATCGAACTAAATCGGAAAACAATATTTACTTGTAATAATAATAATGGAGAAACAATCAGATAGAACACTGGAACCATGGTATTATTGAAGCTGTATTCGAAGCATCAAACGATGAACACAAGATATATTGCTGGATGTATCGTAGCCCTTGGTTCCCTTTGATTTTTGACATACTTTATGCGTCACTTACTCTTTCTCAATAAAAATTCTCCTTTTCTATTACCTTTCACTCTCATGCCTCACATACCATATAACGCCTCTTTTTTATATATTTTCTCCTACCTCCTAGTCGTTTCTCATGTGGAAAATAAAAAAGCTTGAACAAATTTACCTAAAAATTATCTAAAAAACCGAAGATCGCCACTACGAATGTGGTCTCTATAACCGAGATATCGTCAACTCATTGTCACATTTCTCTTCCTCTATCTGTTGAATAAAATGCATGTGAGCTTGTGCTGAGATCCACATAAGTTTATACAATACTTTATGAAGACTATATTATATAATAATAATGAAACAATATTCTGATTTCGCCTTGTCATTCCTGTGACCATATCACAAATACCTATTGATTACGTAGATTTAAATTAATTTTTTACCTTAAAAGCCACGACTTACAGTAAAATTGCCAATAATTTTTAAGTTTGGGCAATAAACGATAAAGTATAATTACGACAAGATGAAAATCGAATACAAATCTAAATTTAACATAACTTTACCTACTTTGGTGCTTTAAGAAGCTATTTTTCCCATGACTTTCTTGCTTACTTAAGCTATATATTATCTATTATATAAATTTACACATCCTAGTTTGCTTATCTTTTGTTGCAGTTAGCAAATTATAGATAAAATGCGTTTTCTTGGTCATTTTTTTTATTTACTTTATCTAAAATATCAAGGACGATGAAAACAGGGTCACCATATATTAAATGATTCGATTTTTTTAATTTATTTGGTTTAATTTAAGTTCATATTAACGTTTCAGATACATTTACAATCGTCTTATTCCATAAAGGCTAGAGAATATAATGCATGGATAATATTAAAGTATTGAAAATTTATGGGGGTGGATTACAGAAAAAGATTGTGGGAGGAATATCATGGAGAGGGAAGGACTCCGTATTTAGATATTCGTGGAATAACATTTGTTATTGTAAATAATTCGGGAGTCCTTGTCGATGGAAACAAAAGGAATTAAGTTTCAGAAATTATTCAGATCTGAAGACGTGACAGATTTTTACGATTTTTTGCTAGAAATATATAAGAAAGAAGATGCTATCTGTGCCGTATATGGCCGATCAGTAAAACTGGGAAGAGCATATCGTCACAGTTGAAATGTCTTCAGATGATAGTCGCAAAATGATGGTGGTGTGAAGGCGCCAGAGTCTGTGTTAGGAGAGCAATAGGAGTAAGAGTAAGTTGGTGGGAGGAGACAGTATTCTTGGAGAATGAGGGAATTCATTTAGAAAAATCTGTGGCTGGACGCTTGAAATTGACTAGTGAGCATGCCAATATATTAATAAATTTGAGTGAAAATTATAAAAGAAATGTAGAGTGAATTTAATTTTAAAGTGAGAGTATAGAAACGAGAGAGGTTAATTTGTACCTTCTGAATATTTTGACTATTGCTCTGTCACTCCCATATTAACACCATGATGAACCTGTCCCCTTCAGACGCTGATTTCCATGACATTACCTCCAGATTTCCAACAAAGAAACGTAAACAATCTTAAAATTTATAGTTATTATTTCCAGACAACTGATAGTTGAGCCCAAGCATTGCCCAATGAAATACAGTACCTTAATTAAATAAGCTATAGCACACTTTTATCGTTTAATTCAAATTTCTTTTTATTTTATTATTTAAATTTACACTCATGTAAATTACAGCGTTAAATGCAGGCCTGATAAAAGCGTCGCAACGTACGGATAATAAATTCTCTGAATAAACTTCCAACTAAGAATAGCCCACAGGTAGACAATTTCCCGGAAATAGACAGAAGGGGAGAAACTTCTCCAACAACCAATCAGAAAAATTGATTACAGATTTGTAAGGTGGTGTTAAGTTTCCACCAATTAGGTTAACTGTACGAAAAGGGGAGAGAGAAGGACAGTGAGGCAGATAGACAATTTTGGGTTAGAATTGACGGAGCAAGGATCCAATAAACCAGACTTTGCTTACCGTCGTTTGGGGTATCCACACCGAAAAGTGGTAACCTGAGTATAGAATCTCACGTTGGATTAGTCGGCAATATTTTTTTTACTTCTCATTTTCTTTTGTATATTTTTATTTTTTGAAAAAATGTAGAATTTTTTATTTCAATTTTGATTGAATTTGTGCCTTTTAATTCGTGATAGTACTACCGCAAGGTACCTATAAAATAAACCAAGTCCAAGTTAATTTTTATATTTGCTTATTTGAATAATAATGATAACATAACCAACAATTTTGGTAATTAAAATATATTGCTTGGAGTTGTAGCGCACCTAGCATAATAAGGAGATCGAATAAATAAATGGGAAACTTGTTACTTATTTAATTCTTTTGTTTTGTACGAAACTGCTAATGTTTAAGCGGTAAGCGGTGTATATGTATTCTACGGAAATAAAGGTGTGAAATCAATAAATTACTATAAATTAGAATTGTTCAAAAATGCTTAATTCAAAAATCTGATTATTTAACTAACATTCACAAGGAAAACTTTTTCTCAATTTACGTGTATAAACCATGAGATATTTCTTATTTAAATAGTTGAGGAATATTACATGAAACTATGATTACTTTACAATGATGTAATATATAAAAAATTAAATGGATTAACATGGAAAAAATTATTTGGAAAAATGATTGCTATGCACTGTGAGCGTTACGTAATAAAGGAATATTTTTGTAATTGTAATTTTTTGGCTCAGGATGAATTAAAAATTATGCGTGCAACTAAAAATTCACATTAATGGTCAATCTGACTTTTCAAAGCATGTTGAGTGGATGAATACGTTGGAAAAATGTCCTCTTCTCTACAATAGTAATAATGGAAGGGAATTAAATGTTAGATTGTGTTTAGTTGTTTAAAAGTCAAGTGAGCGAGCACAACTTACGTATTCGTTTTACTACAGAACTCGTATTGTTTGGAAATTAAATTCATTTTTTTCCTGGAGGAAATAAAATATACCTGTCTAGCAATAAAGAAGTGTGCAACAAGCAGCTTCTATTAAAGCACGAATAAAAAGTTTACGACGCGGCACCTGCGATGCATTCAGTGAGGGCAGAGACGAGCCGCCTATTCATCGGGACTTGTTGCCCCAGCAGGGCAATCAAAAATACAGTCCCTGCCCGCCCCCGCCATCTTCGAACGGAGCAGCGATCAGCCGTAAAGTTGGCAGGGCGGAAGTCCATAAAACGTCGCCGCGTGCCGACAATTTTAGCCAAATGACGTCGCCGCTTCCGTCGAGCAAGGGAGGAAAGTCTATGTATTAAAGCTCTGTCAGCCAAGAGGACGGATCTCCAACTGAACGTTCATTCAAGTTCTGCATGAGTCGAGGCACGTCGGCAGCATCATTAGCGCACCTTAATCACAAACAACATAGTGACGTTGAAATTGAACATATTCACGAATAATAGGTGATGCTGGACTGACTTAAAAAATTTTACCTTAAATTACTGAAACGTAATTAAAATAAATAGGATAAATAAATATACGAATAATAAATCATTCGTTTGAAAAATTGTGCTAGCACCTCTTTCTCAAACTATTGTTGACGATGCAAGGTTTCATTCCAATTTTTTTAAAGTTGGTATGAGGCATACGCCCACGAAGGGTACTTAAAAAATATGCGTATCTGTCTGTTTACCACTAGACAATATGAAATCAGCATTAATACTCTTTTCTTTTGAATTAATTTGTTCTAGTAACTTATTATTTTTTGTGAATTTTAAACTTGTTCGTGCATTACACTGAGACAGGTTCGTTTACTGTAATTAATTAAAATGAATTCGGCCCACCAGTCTGAAGCATAAACTATTGAACTCAAACATTTTAGCAAAAAAAAAACACCACTACAAGTCCACCCAAGCTTTATATTGTTGTAGTCAAAAAATAATATGTTTTCAGTTAGCCTAGAATATTCATATCTACAGAAACCTCCTTAAGGATGTCATGGTAATCCAATAAATAAGTTAACAACGTACCGTTTACACTTAAGGACTCGTTCTAATACTGAAGATAACATTATGATGGAAGACTGAAGTCCTAACGTGTTTAATTAAAACCTATTAGTTTAGTCTGGATGTAACAGTAGAGCTTTAGAAACTTTATTTCAAAATTACGGAGGTTCGAAAATCATCCAGGTTCCGGCGGCTGGAGATGCAACCCCGGCTAGAAAGTGGTAAACGCATCATCACCGAGCATCTTTCTGGGAGAACGAGGCTACATAAAAATACACTATTTCTCATGTACAACACATACAATCCTTCAAATTACCAACTCTCCTAATTTATGGCAAGAATCAGGCAAGTATAACCCCACCAAACCCTTTATCATTAAATTAAATCTAAGCTTTTTCTCCCATCATTGTCATATTCTTTTCTTTTGATTTATCCCGGTTGAGATGGTTTGTTTATTCTTCAAACAAAAGAATTTATATTGTAATGTTTTGTATAAAAGCCTTAGTGTATTTTAATACATTGGTTTATCTAAAAACAATTCATATAATTAAGTGCCAACCTTTAAAGCAAACTTTCCCTCTAACAGTTCTTTCCTTTATACAAATGTTATAGCAACCGTGCATCCAGATAGCATAGCTGACGTCAGAATCGATATTATCATAATTTTTTTGTAAAATACCATTTGCATTTGATAACCAGATGTGTTGTAAATGTATTAATAATTATGAATAATATTAATTTTAATTTAATTATTCGTTACATAATCTGGCTTTTAACTGAGAGGCAATATCATTATTCGCATATTATTTATTCGTTACCTAATTTGGCATCCCAATGTTTTGGGTTTCGTTATTGAATAATATTGTAAAATATGACCTTATCGTTTGTTTTCATGTAGTAATTTGTCTATATAGTCACAGAATTAACTTAAAATTTTTCGAAATTATACCAAGCAATTTTTAATTTCTCGCGCCCGGCTAGATACGTCTGCAATTGCATTATATATACATGGATTGAAGTCTTCACTCGAGTGTTTGTCTTAACTAGGTTCAGCTCTGGCAGGTGACTCTTCCTGGAGAGACAATAGGGGATACCATCGAAGATATCTTATTCTCTCTCTGGTTTTAATAAGCCCCTCAAGTCGTTGTATCCTTTGAGAGGTGTATGTTCCGGGGTCTGACGGAAGGAACTGGCCAATACTCTCATTGAATAGTCACCCTGCTGCCAACTAAGCTGGTTGAGACAGGAATACTGCGCTCCTCTCTCGTCAGTTTTGGGAAATGGGACAAGTAGCAATAGTCCAACCTGTCTGAAGCAGATTTTATAGGTTTTTCCTTGTATCTCATTCAGGTAAATACCATGTAGGGTCCTTATAGTATAGCCTGGAGGCCATAGTCAACCCTCAGCTGCCTTCCTCTCCCTTTCACATCCTACCTCCAAATTGTCTTCCTTTGCTATTATAGGGGAATTGCCAAATCGTGGATTTCCCAAATGTAGCCTAACACCACCACTAAAAACACCTCTCCGCTCAAAAAACAGAGCCTGGATTGAATGTTTGCGGATAGAATGAAGAAATATTGATAGTTTGAATTTTTTATTTATTTTTTGATAATTTAACTTCATAATTAAATAACATTTTATGAAGTATTAATGTCAGAAATAAAAGCAGGTTGATAAGGTTGATAAATATATCACCATAATTAAATGATTCAAATAACAAAATATAGGTGGGACGTACCCACTGTCAGATTTTTCATGTCAGTTTTCTTTATTTATGTTAAGTTTAAGCTTATAGGGTTTACTAATTATAAGAGTTTAAGGATCGTTTTATGCAATTCAAGAACGAATCATTTTCGCCTTTCTAACTGGCTTCAATATTTATACTATAATTTTAAATAAAACAAGTAATTAACTCTAACAGGGTAATCGTTACCTAACGACGATAATAATAAATATGTAACCAGGTTAGAAACACGAGAAAGTGTAATTGATGGTTTATTAATATATTTATATATTAATTTAAAAAGTAAAAGGTTTCTTAATCTTGTAACTTCAATTATAGCAATATCTCGTAGTAGCAATCGTCGAGGAATAATTGGCATATACGATATATATTTGCAAATTCGTGTCCATTTTACGTTGAAAAGTGTTGTCTGATAAACTGTAATCTGTCGTCTGCTGTCTGTGAACTTCTTTATCTGATCCTTCTTTCCGTCACGTTAAAGATTTGAATTTGTCCTTTTTGAACGAAGAAATTCTCCTCCTCAACCGGAGGATTAAATATGTACTTTCAACCCCCTAACTACATACTCGTCTCCTACTCAAACTATGCTCACCCTAATAAATTTTCAAACCCTAATCTATCCCCGCAGCCGTCAACATTTTAAGATTACAGATATTCTAAAATAGTCCTTCCATGCACGGCTAATATCAATATTCGGTATTCCAAATAAACAATTTCCTTTAGGTTATTATGTACACTTTAAAATCACAGTTTAATACATACCTTTCTCTTATTTACAAAGAATTATTCACGCGGCCTCCGATCTTTGTAGGAATTCGGACAAAGCATTTTAGTGTTTTATGTATAATCTGAGAAGAAATATGAATATTTGGTTCGTATTTGTATAGTTTCTGTTCTAAAATTTAATATCTATTGGGTTGAGTTAAGTTCATACTAGTAATAATTTTTATTTAACGCTAGGGATATGATTGTAGTTTACCGTAATTTTAGACAGGAACGATTTACCAATCATAACCAAACTTCGACTGATTACCGCGTGGCTGTACTAGTATCTGTGGCAGATATCCATCCGATCATAAATTGTTATATTTGGCTGAAGTACGAGTCCTTGAAATTCCCTAACAAGGTTTCCACTGCATTTATGATGGAAGATATGACAGGATTTCCTTCTTTAAGCCTCTGCAGGCACACACCTTTCGAAAACCAGTTTGTCGTGCCAAACCCACTTCTGAACAGATAATATCCGGGGACGATGTATCAAACATCTAACGTAATACAAACATTTAAAATAGTTTTTTGTTTGTCATAAGATTATAAATGATGGAATCTTAATATTTATAAGGCATATTGATGATAGTTTGTAACTCAAATATTGTCTAAAAAACTGCATTTAATGAAAGAATTTTCAATTACATGGGAATACTTACAAATCATTCACTGACCATTGTCTTCTTCCTTGAGTTTAATCAGACTGCCTTTCAAACTGAAATACCTATTAATGAGCGTAGACTTTCCCGGTGAATAATTCGCATGAAATCTTCACGGTTAACCAACCGGGTCTGGCTTTTAAAAACACAAACGTTTCTGCGGACGTCTTCAGACTATATGTTGTCACGGCGCATTCAGCTGACCCTGTTGGTTAACCGTGAAGATTTCATCTCAAATAACTATCTTAAAAAACTCATTCGAAACAGTCACAATGTCTTTATAAATTATAACATTCGAGATATTTCGACCTTACGTAATTAAACATTCCAAACAAAATTTTGGGGGGTGGAAGGGGGGATAAGACTACATGAAGATGATTCAGAAACTGGCATCTCTCGTTTAATAACATAGGAAGGGAATTGAAATGAGGAGGGGGAAACGGAAGAGAAAAGAAGGTAGCCAACTGTCGACTAGGGTCCCGGAGCTATAGTTTAGGTTAATAACAATCAAAATTTCAAACGTTTTTTGAATCAATGTAAAATTATTTTATTAAATGCCGCGTTTTTCTATGTTATATGTTACAGCATTATTATTTGGCTTAGGTTTAAAACTCATTTCATGATGGTACAATCATGGCCTTAAGCCATTTGTCGTGCATCCAACATAATGTCTTCCTCAATTGTGTGACTTAATTTTATATAGTGACGGGAATCTATTTATTGATAATTATTACTGATCAATATATATATATATATATATATATACTTAAGTGAGCGCCAGTGAAACTAAACTTTAACATTTCAGAAATGTTTATTGATCTTAAAAATTAACAAACACTATGAAATTAACTTATTTTATTTACATGGATGAGCTCTTGTGATAACTAAATATGCATTACAAAGGACAACGGTAAATAGAATCAACCGTTCTCACCGCTGTGTTAAATGTTTTTTAGCGTAGCAGAGAGAAGGGCGAGAAATTGATTTTACATGTCTTTGACCCTTTCATGAGTTCCGTGTTGTCCTGCATTTCTGGAGGTGACGTAATGGCAGCTTCCGGGTTGCGCCTATGGGGATGGAAGATCTCTCGTGTAGGGTTGACCAACTGTAACGTCTCGTGAGAAGTCAAGTCAGGTTCTCACTTTTGGGAGCTGGAAACTAGAACCTCCCGTCTCGATATCTCTCCTCCGACTCTCCAGTTTTGCTAGTTCTACTCTCTGACTGTCCCGATTCGCTAGCTATTCTCTTACTATAGTGTTTTCAAATTTCTTTGGTTTCCCCGCTTTTCCTCCAATGGGGTTAGCGTCCCTGCCCTTCTTCAAATATTCAAAATTTGTGAAGGGCCACCCCTAAACATATTTCAGGTCATCAACCTTTCTGACCTTAGTTGAATTGGGTTTTTCGCTAAGTCGCAAAACAGTTGCATGCGAAGGACTGAAACTCTGACAGTCGCCTGTCTAATTCCACATTTTGTGACTGTGTTCGTGCTGAAAACTACTCTTGCGCATTCCAAGATTACTATCCGACTGCTAAGGATTGTATGGTTTATACATTGGAACGTAATCCTCGAGTTTCGTTTCCCTCTGTCTAGTCTCGCTGCAGCATTCCACTCTCGTAATTTTTAGATTCGATTTATAGGGTGCCAGGTAATTTTACTACGAGAAAACTACCAAAATATTTAGTTTAACAATAACACCATTTCTTCATTTAGCCATGAGAAATGATTATCCCCAGGGCTGGGTTATTACACAAGCAAACGAACTCTACTAACACTTCGGCCAATTACCCAGAATCAAATTACTCAATAAAAACTCAGTATTCATCGTCGTAAATAATTCAATTCAGCTTAAGTGGCTGAATCTGTAGCTTTTTCGATAACCTAACTGTTACGTGTGGTCGTGAATATTGGCGAATACACCACACGCGTCCTTCTTTTAACACATCTCGCCTACGACTCCCAACACTCAACTTTTATCTTTTCGCCATCTTGCAAATATAAGGCCACATTACCGAGCTAGACAATCACATGAACCCCCTTACCTCTCACAGTATTTTCGATAAACGCCAAATATCACGAGATTAACTTTTTCGCGTGCCACTGAGTCGCGCTTTCTACAATGATTCTGTCGGGGATCGTTCGAAAACAACCGACAATCCAGTCTAGTCGTTTGAAGGCCGACTTCGTCGCTTTCTGGGACGGAGATGTAACTGTCATGTTACAATATATATATATATATATATATATATAACTACTATTTATACGCAGCACATTATAGTGCATCATTTAACGTCTGATATTAAAATAATTGAATTAAATATATTTTTTAAAATTTAGATTAATGCAACAAAACGTTCGTTAATTTATTTAATTTAATGTTATATACAGCATTACTGACACCTGATATATTAATATCATTGTAAAGTTTCCTACTTAGTTTACCAGTATGATTAAATTGTATAAGAGTATATTTAAATTTTGCAACCATGATTTTTAAAATAATTTTATGAATTTACTAGGAGTCTTAGTCCATTAATAAATGAGAGACTGGCAAATTGTTGAATAGAATAACATAATTAGTATTATCATTTTGTGTATTGGAAGGAACAATAATTATATACTTGTTTGTATGCGTATAAGGAGATTTTTCATGGAATGAACGAGGTTGATGGTTAGACGTTTACAGATGTAGCCAATTTTTACATTTCTGGAAACGTTAATCACTTATTAATTACGATTTTGGGGCACTGAAAATCCAAATGGTGTAATAGAGAGTTAGCATGGCTCTCAAAATGTGAACTTTTTCTTCACCATTTCCAACAGTTGTATTTTTAGTCATTCTTACTTCGTGGAAAAACGATTATCGGGGACATTTAGCGAGATATGCTAACAGGATAGTTCTAACCTAAGTTGGAGGAAGCGGCCCTAGGTTTCGCAAAAAAATTGGTTATTATAAATAAAGATTTAGAAGTAGTATGTTGACATGAACTATATATTAATATTAAATACTCGGTAATATAAAAGCCTTTGTTATGTTATTACAATGAAATATGAACTGTTGCAGTAAAATATTTACTTAGTGTTGAAATCCTGATCTTGTGTTTAAATGACCAAAAATTGAATAATCTGAAGAACCATCAACTGATTGCGACTAAGATTACCATTACATATTTTTTGAAGTGTAATCAAATCAGAATATCCTGAACTATTTAAAATGGCTGTAAACATGTTACTTCCATTCAGTTCAATGAATATATGCGAATCGGCGTTTTGCACATTAACATATATAAAATCAAAATATCATTCACTCACATTATTATTATTTTGCGGTTAATAATATTTGGATGTTGTTATAAAAATGTTTAAGAAAGAAGTTAATAGTTGCAAAATTTTATTTCTTCTAATAAGTGTATACTTGATAAAGAGTTGAATCGTATTAATTATTTCTTGTGATATTGACATTGTAGATTTAAAATATAATAATTTTGTATTGGCTGTATTGTGTACACAAATTTCATTACATTTGAAACTGCCTTCGCCGTAAGAAGGTATAACGCAGTAGAACTCCTACCTAAATTTCTTCAAACTTTTAGAAATTTAAAGAATCAAAAAATTCAGCACGAAATTTCCAACTGGCGACTTGCAAGTAGAAGTGGAAAATCGCGGCGCCAGGTTGCCGGATTAGAGCCATGTTTGTCTGAGAAATTATTATATTAAGCTTGTTTTCTGAAGGAACATTCACCCTTAAAAATTTACGGACACTGTCCCCTGTGTCGTGGAAAATTTCCCGCGTTGAAGAAGGGCTCATGAGTATTGGCGAAAGAAACATCACGTGGGATAGCGTATTCCCTTGGAAAAGGGATGTACGAGTCTAGCTGGGAGGCGAGAAGCCAAAAAATATTCAAAATAGTACTTGATGTTGAGAGGGCGAGGATGTAAAGATGCAGAGTTCAAGAAGTTGAGAAGGTGAGGTGAAAGGGAGGAGAGTTGATCAGGACGTGGAAGGGAGGAGGAAACTGGAGATTGCAAAAAGAGTTGAAAGTAAGGTATGAATTGTTGCAAAGGCCAGAGGGAAAAGGAGGAAAAACTGGGTTTTCCTCAATCACCATAGTACTAGGTTCATCCCACTTTCCGCTGGCAGAGGGAAAATTAGCATTTAAGGAAACGAATGAAGATAAAACAGGTTCGTCAAATGCTGCACGTAGTTACCCCAACAAGTAATTACCCGTGGTATTTAAAAGACCCCTGTAATTAATTTATTTGTTTGTAATAGCACGCTGGACCCCTTTAAGTGATTGTTCTTTTTAAAATACAATTATTATATTACATCCTTTAGCACAACTTAAAATACAACCCCCTAAATCATTTTCGTTTTTTTCCTGTGGGAGTTTGTTAAATACGAAGTGTTTGTGTCTCAATTTCCAGGACTTGGAGCCACTTTATCAGTAGATAACCTAAGTTTTAGAAATATTAACTAAGTATATTCTCTCACAAGTGTGGCAGGAATTGCAACAACGCCATGTAACCAGAGGGGTATACAGAGAACATCTATAGTTATTTTGATATTTACAAAATAAAGTAATTACAGCGTTTAGAGGTACGTTTTCTTTTCCTCCCACTCTATACGACACAACCTATATTTTGGTTCAATATAACTCAGTAATTAACACTCCAATGTTTGGTCAAAACATGATAATTGTCCTAGTGTAGCGTATATCGATTTTTGAAAGGAGATTAGTATTAGTTGAAAAATTCCAGAAATATTTGAAGCTGAAAATACGTTTTAACTAGTTGAATGTCTACATTCCGTTATTCTTGCATAAAATAAATAAAAACTATTGTAATTTGCACGGGAACAGTCCAAATTCGTTGGTGAAGCGAATGTGAGAAGTAACAGGCTCGAGTGGTTTGGGTATTAAATGTAAGTGCTGAGAAGGAAGATATGAAGTGTCGCGCTAAAGAGCTTAGAAGGAAGGTCGAGAAAGCCATTAAATCAATTCAGTGGAATGAGGCTTGAGCGGAATGTGGAGATGCGTACCCGTTCGTTTAGCGGCCGTCGTAAACTTTGAGCAGGTACAAACGGAGATCTGTACAGCACTTTTATGTGACAGAATAGCCTCGGTTTTTATTGCAACTGGAGTTGCCTCTCCTTTGACATGCACATGGCAGGATTTTCCGGGAGCTTTTATTGCGGTCGGAGATGCAACAGCTCCTACATAAAACAGATAAAAGCCAGTACCGCGCAGTAAAAATATGAACACACAGTAATAGTGGGTCGGCTTCACTTCGGTCAGGGAACAAACATGGCCCCTTTCTCTGGGGCAATCAAGTTCATCTGGCTCGAATTCACAAGAATAAAAACAATTGCACGAACCTGGCAGTATAAACATCTTTATCCTAAAACGTATACGGTAGCTATAGAATATTTAATGACTAGTTCACACACAAAGTCTACATATTCTAGCGTTATTTAATTATTAATTTTAAAAAATTATTCTGTAGTGTTGCAAATCTCATTCGAGAATGACTTTGGCAATTTAGTTTATAGCTCTCTGTACGAGCCAATGGAAGAAAAATGAAAGAATCTCAGAATATCATACACTTTCCACGTTCAGCTGTATAGGCAAACCGCCAAACAACTCTCAAAATTTCGCTGAAAATCCTAAAACAACGTATTTATTTTGAAGCACCTAATGTAATGAAAACATTAACAGCACAGACGAATAATTAGTCAATGCGTATTTTTCCTCAACCTTATTACTGATATTTTATTTTTTATTTAACCTCCTGAAAATTAAAACATAATATTAAAGTTTCTATTTGGAGGTCCTGATTTCGATTTCCGGCCAGGTTGAGATTTTTCTATCATGATTATTTAGTTCAGTTTCATAGTTTTCAGTGCTGAGCTTATTTAGTGATCATTTATTTTTACCACAAAATTTTTCTTCGATATTTCCAAACAATTTTTGAAGTACTAGGCTTCTTGAAAAAATTATTAACCCACCTATATTTGGTTCCCTGTTATAACTATTTAATATAGATCTTAATGCTTTGAAGCAGACGTGCGTCTACGTCCAAACATCCTTTAATTTTATTAAAGACGTAACAGCGCTAATTTGTTGTTATTTGTGTTGCAAAGTGATATATGAATCAATTACAGCAAATGACCCAAAATATAGTACAAACTTAACATTGTATGCGTTGTTTCTAAACCGAACTCAATGATAGAGATTTTTTTTGGTAAATATTCCGTAGACCCTATCAAAAAGTAAATTTTTGTACGTTAAATTATGTAGTTTATGGAATATTTGTGTTACTAGAAAAATAATACTGTGAATTCGTTGATAGAAAATGACGAAATGATGAAATATCAAATTGGTTAGTTGCTTTAGCAACTTTAATTTGTCTTTTAAAAGTTTAAGCGTTTCTATTAATATAATAATACCATTATAATGGATAACTTTGTATGTAATTGTCTAAAGCCTCGTTTATGTCATTTTAGTTTTTGTTGTAATGACACTGTTATGGTACTATCAGTTATAGAGTGCGGATGGTATTCTGTATCGAGCTGGCCCTGAGGCTTAGGGAAGGTCGTATTCACGCCTAATTACATACTTAATGAACTTCAGTTGATCAAACGTTAATTCATTTTATTGTAAAATATTTCTTATATATTAATTTACGCATCAATGTAATGATACCAATCAATATGCAATTTCATTAATTGGAGCACAAAATATTGGCGTAGAGATAACATTTTATAATATTATATTTTCTATGCACAAATTCTACACTGTATCTAACTTATATTGTTGTTTATTTTACTAACGTAAATTTTAGACTGCATTTTCAATTAAATTATATAACGAACACGGTAAGTAAATTTTTGATAGCCTTTGCTACTAAATTGGTTATTTCAGTACAGTATAGATTGTTGGTTATAATTGTTCTTGCATTGGTGCGTAGAATTAATACATATATATATATATTAAATATTTTAAAATTAAATGTCAAACATTATAAGTTGATGTTTGATGGACTGAATTTTACTAGGTGAGTAATGAGGCGTGAATAATGACTGACCTAAAACTCAGAACAAACGCGGAACTGTCTACCTGGGTCTACGACTGTCCAGCCACACTCCTAGTTGCTAGCGTTATAATTATTAATAGTTACAAGTTTTTTGTCTACATTCTAAATAATTCATATTGTTCCAATGTGACAACATTAAGCTCTACAAACTCACTATTACTCCAAAAAGGCTTTTAAGATTCAATTAAAACTTTTATAAACACAATGTGATATTCTAAATCACTTGTGAGATTGTAGTATTATAAATTTATTTTAAAGATTGTATTACTTGTTACATAATATAAACCAATAACTGTCTTCAACAACACACATGCGTTTAAGAAAAATTCATCACTGGCAAAACACAATAATACTATCCACACATTATTACTAATGTATTTATGTTACTGTTGTACTGAGCACTGAAAAATTCTATAAGATTTTGGGCCTATATTACATCGATATAAACTCTTTACCTAAATTATGAGTTAATTTATATTCAAGTTATACCTGATTATACATCGATATAACCTCTTTACCTAAATTTTAAGTTAATTTATATTTAAGCTACACTTGATTAGGTCAACAGATTGTGTAAGATTTAGTTTTGTAATTGGAATAAACGTCGTGTGTACAAATAATTTGGCACACATATTATTCTTTTTATGTATGACTCATTGAATATTTCTATGTTATCTCATTATTTTTGTTTTAGTGATTTTGTAAATTATTGTTAAACATTGTATTATTTCTAAAGATTATTCTTACATATTTTTGATGCTTTAATTTGACCTATAATCGACGAATATGTGTTATAAATAATTTTTTTTACTGATGAATGTTATTTGGTATCAAAATTAACAATGACCGTATTCGATAAACAATGAGTAAGTCAAAATACGTGCTACCAAATCGGAAGTCCAATTTGTAGTCCTGTATAGATAGGACGTCCTTCGACCTTTGCTGTATTGAAAAACAGGATTGGTTAAATTATAATTAGTAAAAACAGTGCTCCAATGCACGTGCTTAATCACTATCGTTAATTCAAATATGTTTAATAAAGCACTCTAACCCTACCAGTCGAAATCGCTCTCTGCTAATTTCGTAGTCCATTAATATTATCATTTCCGTTCTGCTGATATTACAAACTGTTAATTAGCTAACGCTTTATTGGAAAGTTAATTACCTGCACGAAAATTTGCTCCCGTAATGCAGTAACTTGCACCAACTAAACTATGTCAAACGAAAATATTTTTCGTTTGATCAGAAAGAAAAACTAATTTGGTGTGTGTGTGTTGATAATTACAGTGGTGCATTTTGACGTACTATTTGTAATAGGTTACTTTGTAATTATTATTGAAACTGATTATTAAAACCACTTTCATAAAAACAATATAAGGGTTCGTCTGTTAACACGTGGCTGACGAATCTTATTTTCTTTCTGTTAATTATTTAAAAATTAAATTTCAACTAGAAATGGCTTCTATTAATTCAAGACAAGCCCCTACTCGAAATCATTCTCTAATTAAATACGTATATTTTCTTCGTGCGTGTATTTACCTTTCAAACAAAAAAAAATACTCGACTACACATTTTCTTTTGACCATATACAATATTTATAGGTTAAAACCTAAACCATGAATTTACAAAACATATATTTAAATTCTTGAATATAAATTTGTAAAATAAATTGTATTAATTTGATGGCTAAGATAACAATATTAGAAACTGAAATAAAATTTTTTAATTTTTTTAAAGGACTAATATATTCCTGATCAACTAGTTAATTCGGTATTTCTGATATATCCCACTGAACATGTACAGAATTAGTTGTTAACCATATAAAATATTTACGTCAATCCAAAAAGTTGTTGTAATTTAATTTTCTTGATTTTGAAAACATTTAAATATGCTGACGTTATATTTGAGATAAAGGTGAAAAAGTATATACAAAAAAGTTCGTGTCCCATAAATATCTTACCCTGTTTGTTAAGTCAAGTCGTTATAGTAATTTTTTTAATTGCTGCGTCATAATTAACATTATATGGATATAAGTTCAAACTATATGTACAAGTCATAATTCGACTACAAATATCGACATTTATTGAAGTTCGTGGTTTCTTTTAGAAAAATATTATTATTCGTAACCAAATTATAACCAATTATTATTTCAACTTAATTACTGGTAGTGGTAAAATCTTGGTATAATGTTATATATATATTCTTGAAATAATGCCATTATTTTTATTTTGTATATACGTTCTTTTAACAATTACAGCTACTGCACGTTAAGATACTTTTGAGATGACACAAGCAAAACAGAACGAAATATGGATATAAAAGTAATAACAAAACGTGCTCTAAACCACATTAATCATTTAAGTAAATGAATCTATATCATTAAGAAGAATAACACCAAGTAGTTCCACTGACGTAAATTAAGAAGGACCGTCAATGGCAGTGTCTTCATTACGCCATATTCAAGACACCGTATTACCTTATAGAATAATATATGTATTTCCAAAGTAAAAAAAGAAATAATTGTATATATATATATATACTGTATCGCTTACTTCTTCACTGCTGCATATTTTCGACGTCGACTTTCATATAACGCTTTTCAATTGGGTGGTTTTGATAATAATAATAAAAACAAGATAATATTGCGAACAATTAGAACTTTATAATACGTAAATTTTAAATGTGATACATATTTGTTCACCCGCATTACATTATATTTTCTAAAGGGTATTCGTGACTTGGGATAAATGAATACCCGCTCATCCCAGGAATTTACCATACTTTGGATTAACATTGGCGGAAGTGTGGCGGCTCTCTCCCTCTCGGTGTGGACTTCCTTGATCCGGAAGCTGAAGGAGACATTCAGTCCGCTCTTTGTTGTGGTTGAGTCACACCCAAGCCTGATTATTTCTGAGCTTCTAGAAGGCCCAGCATAAGAATCAAACCGTCGACGCAAAGAAATACTAGTTGGTTGCTAAGGCCGAAAACTCTCTTTGTACTGTTGGGACCAGAATGCCAAATTCTGTTTTCGTACACCATTTCATCACCTCGGATTCCCTCTTCCAGAGTCGTAATCTATCAATCATACTGCATTTCTCACGGGAAAATATTCCCTTGCTTCGGTCTTTCCCCGGTGCGGAAAACATATTTCTGCCGTCGCCGCGTCCTCTGGCTATTGTAGTCAGAGTGCCCTTGTCTTGCCGCAGCGGCGTTTCGGCAGTTGGAATTTTCTTGCCCGGCGTCCCCATTCCCCTCTAAGGTTAGTCCTCGGAAAAGCCCACTTTTTAGGCATTTCCCCCCATCAATATTTATTAAAATTTTGAACCATTACAACACTTTCTATTATATTTATTTTAAAGTTAAACAGTTCGTTATATAACACTTTTGTATTATCAAATTAAACTTTCTCTTTAAATGCAAACTGTTTACTGATAAGGTATTTTAATTATTTTTGTGTTTGCAAATTGTTGTTTTAAATTTGCGCTAGTATCTTTCGATTGTGAAAATCACTTTTATATGTAACACTTGGTTTACTAACATTTTTTTAGGAATTGATAACATTAGTGTGTTTATTAATTAACAAGTTATTACGTGATCATTTAAGGACTACGGATAATGTATATAGATTGTCTTTGTACATATGTGTTCAAACAAAGTAGTGAGAGAAGGAGGATTAATTATGTATTACTTATAACATTTATGTGAACTCAACTATGTTCAGATGAAACGAACTTTATGTTTTACGATCGACGTGTTCAAAGGCGGACCAAGAATGGAGACCCAATCTGCATACGTATTTTATCCTTGTATAATATTGGTAAATGTTTTGAGATTCGCGAACAGAGAAATTTAGTTTAAGTAAAAACATTCATTTAAAATTCATTTAATGTTTTCGCTTTCAACAGTCTTACGCTCTTAAAATCTGTCTTCTTCATATTTGTGTAATTAGGATAAATATTGTATTGTATAATTGTTAGTGATATTTTACCTTATATTTCCTCTCCCTCTTTGCAATATTCAACCGAAAGAACTCCGAAACCGGAAGTGTTCTACCTGGCTGAAATAGCCGACAATTACAATAAAAAACTAAGGATTTTAGAAAAATTCTGAGGATGGTCAATAGTAACTATGATTCTCGACAAATATGGTCATACGGCCGTTTCTTCTCAGATCACCGTAAATGAGTCAAAATGTGACCTTCTGTAAAATACTACCATTTGACGATTATTCACCATTTACACAGCTTTGAATTAAAATATGTTCCATTTGACAACAGAAATAGCTTTCAGTGTACCCTCAAGTGTTGTAATAAGCTTATCATGATTTAAATTAAGGTTTATTAAATACGTGTGCACCAATTCGGTTGGTACGAGCCCCTCCCACGGCGCAGTTTCTTCCACCTGGCGGATAATATGCGGTATATATAGTCCCACGCTACTCGCTCGTGAAGAAAATTTTCTTGTTTTTATTTAGAGGCCGTCACTCTGCCTCCCCATCAATCGAAATTGTGGGCTGCACGCCGGGCGAGTCCCAGACGCTTGCAGAGGACTCTTGACTACTATCGTTGCCGTTCGTCGCTGCATGTGTAATCCAGGTTCTGAGGCCAACCACACTGGATTTTTCGCTTGCCATTATATGGTGTAGCAGAGCTGTCCGACTTTTATTTTCTTGGTTTCTTTAAATAGCCAATTCTTTGGATTATGTATAATCTATTTTCTCAAATCAATACTTAAATTCTTTATTATAATAAACTGTTTAGACTAATGTATGTTTGTTATATCTATGGAAAACCACGGCAAGAAATTTAAGCTCTGTCTCAAGAAATATCGAGCGTGGAATTATCGTGGCGTACCATATTGTACTGCTACATTCTAAAAAGGGTCCAGCACAATTACTTCGTAACACGTGAACTCGAGCAACGCTGGGTACTTCAGCTAGTTGAAATATAAAATAAATATTTAAACGTTATTTAATATTGAAGTGAATTTTTGAAAGTTATTACTTTAACTTACATTTTACTTACACGGTAGATAACATTATCTCGATTCTTCATTATAGATAAAATTTATTCGTACTCCTGTATAATGTAAAATTCAAGTAGCGCCGGGTTTTTTACTGAAATACGAAAATCTGAAACAAAGAAACTGGAATCTTTTTGATTTCAGTCAGTGAGTAATTGTTCGCCAACTACAGCTGGTTCCTGAAATGTTATTACTTACGGTACAGGGACTGCTTTATGTTGTCGATGTACGTGTGTCTGGGTGCACAGAGAGCGGAACTCGCGGCTGGGCGATTAATTGATTGCGGCGTTGCTTGCACGGCTGCAGGCGAACGCAAGAAATGAGGAGCGCGACTGCAATTTCACAGCTCAGTAAGTCACGGACACTCGCCCTGTAATTATTCCGAGACAGCGTCAGCAGAACTCTCTCAGCAAATAACTGCGAACAAGTTTCATCCCAATATGCTGGATTATTACCTTCGAAAATCGTTCCACTTGCCTGATTTCAAACTCTCTCGCAAGAAATATTTTTGAATCTCCATCACGTGAACAAGTGCTTTTATTTCTGTTTAATACTGTGCACGTTGTAGAGACATACCTCTACATAATTTTAGTACGTCTACACATATCTCAATTCATAGGCACCATAATATTTTATTCATATGCATACAACTTATAATTTTTAGTCCTGTTTCCATTGATCTACTTTCATCCATTTAGACTCACTTATAAATGACTGTTTCCACTTACCGGGGACCTTTTCTACTTTCTTTTGTCTACTCTTTTCTTAATATATTCTTATCGATATCATAATATATTCTTCTCACTGCTACTCTCCTACTTCTCGAGAAGACATGAGCCAAATGAATGTTTAACATAATTAAAAGTTTGTCAAAAATTCTAATGACGTTTTACACAATTTGAACGAACGTAATGCGATATTTAAAGTATAGTGTTTTTAATGTAGGGCCTGCAATAATTTGTGAAAAAGCAGTGTGAGATTCTAACCAGTATTAAAATCATTTTGCAATTTTCAAACGTTTCGTTAAAAAATCTGTTTTGATAAAATATGTATTCTTGAATAATCACAGGATTGATTGTTGTAATATATATTTTTAGATGTAGTATGTAATATTGTCTTTGAGAAAATTTCTGTAATTGAGATCAATCATAACTTCAAAAATGTAAAAAAACAGATACATGAGATTTAAATTCCGTACATGATTCAGTATTAATTCAAATAGTTTACCTGATACTTCGCATTTTTAATTCTCGTGTTTTGAAAGAAAACAGTTAAAATAATTCAAGTTTTGTGACACGTTTGAATAGCATCGTTTTCCCTCATTTCGGTCCTGGAAGTTGTGATGGCCGTCTAAATTTCTTAGGTTAAAATTTTTTATTTAAATTTTTTTAACATTTTGATAATTATATAGGTAACCATGTTATAATATTGTTTTTGGTATTGAACTATTGTGTATTACATTCAATTATTTAATTTGAGATACAATTGAGGAGGTCCCTAAATATGGGGATGAAACGTTCTATTTAATATAAATTAAATGTTTTAATAAATTACTGACTTTTGGTGATTATACTGTAATTTTTATTATCATGGTGATTATGCTATTTTATTTATAACATATTAATAATTTTTAGACTTTTGTGACATATCCCGGAAATTATAGTAAAGAAATTAAACGTCTCATATAAACAAATCTCTGGGTTTCAGAATATAATTAGTTCCCCATGTCATGGAAACATGAAAGGATTCCTTCAATTTATAAATAAAAATGTTGAAATTTAATTTCTCAGTGTTTGAGAAGAATCAATTTTAAGTAATGAATTTTCTCAATCAAGAGTCAGTTTCAATTTTAACCCTTTCTCTTAATGACGAATAGATTAATATAATATTATATACGTAGGGAGCCAATGAATTTTAATTATATAAAGGTTCTAACGATACATAATGAAATGTATTTCAGACTACCTGGGACCCGTCGTTGTCCGGGTATTTATTTATATTATTCCGGTATATTATTTAATTTTTGGTCAACACACGACTAAACAAATTGAACCTCAAATGTACTTTCAGTATCTGCAGAGAGGATCCAAAATACCCTCGGTACAAAAGCAGGAATAAATATATTTTCAGTATTGTAGCATAATAAAACTTTTTCCCCACTTAATGGTTCAATTTGTACTTCAATGGCATATTAAATGTCATAATGTAACACAGCGACTCGCTTTACACCGGTTTCGACACCAAACTTGATAGTTTTCTTTTTATTTTCGTATTATCAATTACTAAAATTTAAAATTTACTTGACGCGCTAAGTAAAACGATGTATGTAAAAATCGTATCGACGATCAAAAGAAGTTCGGTTTTTCTCAGCCTGCTGCAACAATAGATAGTAATAGGAATGCTGTAATAGGACTTATAACTCGCAGTTGTTGTACACGCCGGCTTTCGCGCGTCAATTCCAAGAAATCTTCTCGTAGAATTAATAATTTTATTTATATTCATATTATATTAATATTTTCTTTAGTATATCAAAATTAAATATGCACGAATATTTCAATTTAATCTCCCTTTTTAAACCCTGAAATTTTCATTGTAATCCGTTGATCCAATTCGAGACAAACATACGGGCAGACACAAATAGACTGACAGACAGACACTTCAGTTTTAATTATTGGTATAGATTAATTTAGAAAAGTGTAAAATATTTGGTCAATAACAAAAGTGAAGGTGACAAGGTACTTAAGAATCAAACTTTTTACAATATAAATTTAACTAACCGATATTTCTCATTAGGAAACAAAAAGATATTTTATATTACAAAGCAGAGGTGAGACGAAATCGAAGTGTTTCATTATGTCAATTACTTTGATACTTTGGTGACGTATATTTCCTTAGACACCTTCAATATTTGAATTAGAATAAACTATGTATTCAGTATATTTGGCCAGTTGCTATAACTGAGTTATATTTTTGTTTCCATGAAATGGTGCATTTGAATTTTTGAGCTATAATTAATGCATAGGTATAACAGGGTCATTCCGGAAATATTATATACATTGCCTAGTAAAAGTTGTAAACTGTGATGATCTTTAGCATCTCATTTCCGGGGATTACGAAGAAGCGTTTATTTCGTAAACAAACTACGGTCAGCGTGCTGCGGCCCCTGTGTAATGTAAACTAATTAGCGTACATTGACCCACGGGGTATTGGTCTGACCAAGCACCATTACAAAATTAAAGCCGCGTACAAGCACAACACAAATTATTTCCGAGGCCAAAGACTGAAGTTCTAAACTGTATAACAGCAGACAGAATCGGCTACTAATTACGCACGGTATTACATGGAAACACACGAGGCGATGGATGCTCATTCATATTACCTTTCAACGATCATCTAAACATCTGAATATTATGATTTATTTTAATTTACATCAATTATTATCAATAATTACACCGATGGACGCTATTTAAATATTAGTGTCAATAATTTTAAACTGCAACTTTTTAATATTTTAATTCATACATTGCTAACAGACAAAAGCACAATGAGTTTTTGCGTACGAGATTTAATCAGCTTTAACGCGATGTTTACTGTACAAAATATTAAATCATCAGAGTGTATATCTTGTCGCTGGAATTATTTTCACACAGAATTTTTTTTGGGTTTGCTAATTAATGACCGGTAATGACGGAACATGGCACATAAATTACTGAAAGCCCTTGGAAGTAATAGAAGTTGAGGTTACACTCTGTGTCACGACCATAAAGTCCAATGAAGTAACTTTGGGACACGACTTCACTAAGAACAAAATTTCATTGGACGCATTCAAAAGAGTGGAAAAAACGTAAATAATTTTTAAGAAACAACAAAATTTAGTTTTGGAGGGGAATGGAGACAGAAAATTTTCGTGGCCAGGCAGAATCAGCTTGGCCAATGAAGAGTAGAGTGAGTCAGTCTCAAACCAGAGGTGAAAGAAGTCAGAATTGAAGGCAAGAGTGTGGTCCCTTGGCAGGTCGACCGAAACTACCAACAGCCTGACCAGCGATCAACGCTCGACCCTCATCACCGCGATCCTGTGTCCTACTGTGATTGTCTACGAAATGGATTTTTTTCCGTAAAAATACACTACGTTTCTCAACGTGACGCCCGCAGATGAAGGCCAATTATAAAGTTATGTACCACCTTTACATATTTTAACAGTAAAATTATGTTAATATTAAATTATAGATGTTTTGTAGTAACTTTATTTATTATTTATCTGCTAATATTTTAAAATAAAATTTAGTGTGAAATATGTTTATTTTATTAAACAAACTGATTAGGTTCAAAGTAAAAGAGCCGATTGAATCAAATATTTGAATTATACAACAAAAAATCCTATTTTTAAATATTACAGAGCATAAACGACTGATATTTACCTCAGCAATTTCATCGAGTCTACGCAAAACTAATTCCTCTCCAAATGTATCCGACTAGCAGATATGTATTCTTTAAATATTTAATCAATTCCCATATCGAATCATTTGTCTTTCTCCTGCTGATAGACTTTTTTTTACCATTATTCTCCTAAACCTATCGATTAAGCTCTTATTTCTTGCTTGGAATATGTCCTCCCCCATTACACTTCACTAATTCCATGTTATTTTCCAATTCCATTCATAATTGAACTTGATTACGCAAAAAACAGCGACAGACGTTTCTCTGGTGAATTAAATAATACTTTACTTGTAACATAAATAGTATTGCTGCCATCAGAATTATAATACATATTCTTCGTTAGTCTTGGATGCTCATTATAACCCTCATCAAGAATTTTCAAATTATTTTAATATAACGCAAACATGAATATCCAGGACAGAGTTTTGCTCTGTTTTATTTCAGAGCAGGTTTCATTAATTAAAACAATCAATTTCATAAATAGCATTTTTATCAAGTTTTTCATCTTACATATTCTTATAAATCTTTATAGTAATAAATGATTTTAATGCTTTCCTAATTTTATACTTATCAATGTTATTGTGGTATTCAGTCTTAAAACTGGACTGATGTAACCCTCCATGCTAATCTATCTTGCGCAAGCCTTTTCATTTCCTCATAGCTAGCACAACCAACATCCCCCTAATCAGCTTAGCGTATTCTATCCTTGGCCTCCCTCTTTTGTTCTTACCCCACACACTTCCCTATAATGCCTTAAATCGTGGCTGTTCAGCATAGTTTGCGAGTTCTGCGAAACTGGAAGAATACTAGAAGATTTTAGTAAAAACATAATTATACCCACACTGAAGAACACTGAGGCTGATACATACTTATCAAATAGGTTGATAAATATGTACTGAACGTTTACTGATAACGGTAAATCTATTTAGTTCATAATTTTGTATATTATCCATTTGATAATGTGAACTGGAACACACTATTAAGGTTTCTTAAGAACACGGGAATAAAATATTCAGGCAGTCAGCTGTAATTAGAATTGAAGAAAAGAAAGTAGAAATCAGGAAAGGAGTAAGACAAGGCTTCAGTCTGTCGCCCATGCTCTTTTCCTTATATATAGAACAGGTGACGAAGAATGTTAAAACGGAATATGGAAAATGAATCATACTACAAGGCGAAGAAATAAAAACGCTACGCTTTGCCGATTATGTTGTTGTATTACTGAAGTCAGAAGAAGACTTGGAAACAATAATAAATAACATGAACGTTGTCATGGAGAAAGAGTAAATATTAAGGTTAATAGAGGAAAAACCAAGGTAATGGAGAGTAGTATGGGAAACGGTAGAATAGCAAAGGGTGTTAGATTGAGAAGGCTTATTTTGACGGAATCTAAGGAATTCTGCTACTTGGGTAGCATAATAACTATGGACGGTACAAGTATAGTAGACATAAAGAGTAGGACAGCACAGGCAAGGCAAGGAAGGCTTTCGCAAAAAAGAGGAATTTACTTACGGGTAATATAAGTGTGAATATTAGGAAATCTTTGCTAAAAATGTTCGTATAGTGTGTGGCGTTATATGGTTCCGAATCGTGGATGATAGGAGTAGCAGAATTGAAAGGAATAGAAGTCTTTGAAATGTGGTGCTATAGGAGAATGCTGAAAATCTGATGGGTGAATAGAATTACTAACTAGGAAGTTCAAAACTGGAATAGGGGAAGACCGAACAATAAGGAGGACGTTGACCAAGAGAAGAGATAGATTAATGGGGCACGTTTAAAGACATGAGGGTCTTGTAAAATTAGCATTAGAGGGAAGTGTGTGCGGTAATAACATAAGAGGGAGGCAAAAGTTGGATTACGGTAGGCTGATTAGGGAGGATGTAGTAATTATGTGGTAATGAAAAGGCTTGCGCAAGACAGGCTAGCATGGAGGGTTGCATCAGACCAACAACAACATTGAGCTTTAAAAGTGATGGTTTAAAGTTAATTAATCTTTACTCTAAATAAATTTTTGCTTAATATTTACAGATCTCACTACTTTTCTTTATACATTTCATATCATGCTTACTCTTAAATGTGTTTTTATGGAGAATACTAACTTAGTTGTAATATATTTTGGGTTTAGATTATTAATGGTGTAATCTCAGTTCAATGGTATTTTTAGTATTATTTTTATTATTGTAGAATCTAGTACTATCTATATGTGCTACGTAATTTTTGTTCGTCATCACAAACTATGTAAAAATAACATTTGGTTAGTCATTTGTAATTTTGTCTTTTACGTTGAATAGTTTTATCTGTTATTATTTTAATGTAACATTCATTTTCCGTGTATTCTATTGTTTTTGGTCGTTTCAGTGTTAATTTATATGTATATGTAATCATTTTTAATAGTTTTCTATTTAATTTACATTGGGTGAATTGTTTTGATGAACAATGGAACCTAATTTACTTTTTATGTTTATAAATCCAAATTATAGGATTTTGAATATTTGAAGAGATTGTTAAAGTTTAGTTGAAGTTATCTCTGAGGAATATTTTGTTAGATATCTCACAATATCTTGTCAAATAAATTAAAAACCACTGATTTCATCAAATGGAGTAAATATATATTTAAAACGAAATTAACCAACATTTTCTAGGGAAATCCTATCAACTAGTGTAAAAATTATAAAGAAATTAGATGATTAGTAAGTGATGTCTTTAGCCTAGTTATAAATAAAACCTGGTGGTGTTGGTCGTCCCGTCCCCTGAATGTATTTCCTTCCGCTCCAGCAGGCTGAAGTAACCACAGCCGCTTAGTAAGTAATGCCAGTCCAGATTACCAAGCAAGAGAGACTCAGACCGCAGCCAGCTTAGACTTATTTACTCACAGCGGGACCCAGAGTAAATTCAAGAAAGAGCTTCATTAAAACATTGCAGCTTCTTTTGAGCAACAAAATGTCGCCTAAGTAATTAGGGACTAAAAAGGAGTAGTTTCCTCTCTATTTTACAGCTAATACTTTGAACACCGTGCACGTTAATTAATCCAAGTAATTTGTATTCGAAATTTTATTTTGGATATGAAACTAAGCAAATACAAATAGTTCCAGCGTAGGAAATTTAAACTATATCCGTTAGAATATAAAAACATTTTAGCACCCTATTTTTGGTCCTGTATCCATATTTCAATACTTAAAATTTTAATTGGCTTCAAAATAATATATATATATTCGTGTCAGGTATCCGAAAGTATGTATTCTTAACATCGCTTAATTTATTATCTCCTTGGTCGATAGAAATTTCATATGTATGCGGGTGCTCACATTTACAATTAAAAAAAAAACATTAATGATTAAATTTTCACTTTTCAATATAGTATCCGTCTTTTTCTACAAATATGTCCACCTTATAACAGGGGTATTATTCCACTGCCATCGATACGTGGACGTTTTTACGCCTCTCAAGTCTCATCTTCAGTTACAATATTTCCCTGAAAACACTTCTCCCTCCAAATTGAAGCGCTGCAATACTTCAGACGCTATTGTTTTTCTTGTCACTTTACTCCGATTGGTTAACATTCTTGGTACCCACAGTGCACAAACTAAAGTGTGTCCCAGTTTGTTAAATAATGGTTGCCACACTGTCTTTACTGGCTGGTAGAACGAGGCAGTTCATTAGTTGCTACCCAGTAGTACTCTGGAATGAGCTCATCTTATCGTTGAATGTTGCGTGGAGTCACTGCAGTAATCAGCTTGACGCTTCGCTTTTCATCAGCGAACGGTGTTTACCTTTCAGCTTCGTTACAGTGACGAATCCATCACGTAACACTGCTGACGTCCACTTTTGCATCACCATTACGCTTTTAAGAATTCAATCACAGAACGCTGTCTAATACGTACGTTAATGTCAGCCATTGTGCAAGAGGGTGAAGGGCTGCCACCTGTTGATTTAAGCATTGGTTATTGCAGTGGACTGGAAAAGAACCACTTAAATAACCTATTAGAGGAGAGCAAAAGGGGGGTGTTAATTATTAAATCACCCTCGTACATTCTTCAAAATATTGAAATTTTCTTAGCTAACCTGTTGTTCTTTTATACATCCAAGAGCGACGACAACCTCGACTTGGAATATTTCGGGATCGTATAACCACGTTAAGTGCTGTAGAAAATTATTAACCCCGTGGTTGGGTAGAATGTCCGGTGGTCTCCGCTGATATTTCTGAAGTAGAAATTATATACGCGGGAAGAGGGATTTCAGAGACACTGAATAAATTCCAAACAATAAATTTATGACGATTTAGGCATAGTTAAGACACGCCCGTCCGTGTCGAACTCCAAAAGATGTCTCTTTCCCATCGGTCTGCAGTTATTTCTACAGGACACTAGATAATCCATTAATAATAATCGTCGTATCTTTAACCAGTGAATTACAGAGACGCGTATACCCATTGCAGATTCCCCGGTAGCTGGACTCGTCTACTGTAATGAATTAAGGAGGCGATTGCCATTTTATTCCATCAATGGCGATACTCGACTCACAATGGTTGAAATATTCCCCATTGGCGACACTCAGGCGGCAATAACAACTAAGTCAGACGGAAATAACATGCAGAAGGCGCGTCGATTTGACAACAAGGAGACACTCTAAGATTGTGAAATCCTGAGTTCCGCAGATTAAGGGATGTTTACTTGGCCCAGAGAATCAACACCGGGAATATCAAAGGTAGCTTCTCCCTCCACTATATATGAATAAAACCGCGAGCCAATCTGGACATTTGATTGGGGCTGGGGGTCATATCATTCACCACCCACCAACGTGGGGAGAGTATGTGAATAGTTGGCCTGACAGGAGACGCGAAGGAGAAATAGGCAATTGTGAAAGAATCTTGAAGGAGGGGACAGAAATTTGGAAGAAGTTGGAAGGTGGAAAGGATGTGATAGATAATTCAGTCAGTCAGAAATGAACTTTGAAGTTGATAGGCGGAGAGAAGACAAGGTATATTCGAATTAGCCAGTAATGAGTGGCATTTTGAATAAGGAGAAAGGTAGAGGATATGGGACAGAGGATGGGGTCTGGCTAGAGTCTTGAAGCGGATAGTGTCGGAATTTGACAACGAGACCCGACTAGTGAGTCTGGCCGTAGTAACACAGAGAAGGCTGACTAATAAAAGGAAGGATTTCCCTACAGCGAGGCGAATTCCAAGCAGCAGCTGGTGGAATCCTGTTGACGTAATTTTTCAAAGACCAGGAACGAGATCCGAATGCGACCCGAACTCGTAGAAGTCGGATCTCAGGATACCAGCGTGGGCAAAGGACGGAGCTGTTCAGGACCAAAAGAAATCAGGTGTGTAAGTGTCAATGTCAAAAATGGGTAATTACTATCTTCCTGCTGCGCAAACCCCAAATTCATGTCCCTTTTAAGTCTCTTGCTGAGCTAGTTGTGGCATATTGATGGACCCCAAATTTTATATATAACTTATTTTTTAATTAATTAATTAATTTGTTTTAATATTAATTAAGTATTGTCATACTTTATTTTAAAATTATCTCTTCCCCCAATCCCATTGTACTACAATCTTTATGAAATTAAATTAACAACTAAAACTTTTAAACACATTATTAGCACAATCAAAACGTTAGTAATTAAAATAAACTTAATTAAAATTAAACGATCCACTCTGAACATCTAAAACCAGTTTTTAGACGCTAAAAAATGTTCGTAATTGAAATAATTTCACACAAACGCATACTCTACATAATATTATACTTGTTCCGTCGTATGTCATTATATTTATTCATTGTTATATTATGAGGCATAGATTATCAATTTTAAACTAATACCTTTTTTTTGGTTAACAGGCTACATGAGGGTGATCCTGAATCATGCAACTCCCCTTTAATAGCATAGGAAGGGAATTGAAAAGGGGGGGTGCGGAAGGGAGTAAGGCAGCCAAGGGTTGACTAGGGCCCCTGGGCTATAGTTTAAGAATCCTTCCCGGTGTTTCACCTAAACAGATGCAGGGAAAACGTATTATAATATATTTATATATTATTATATAATATATTTATACTGGTATTCTTGATAGTTTGGCATCTACGAACTCCAAAATATAGCAGAGATCGAGTGCGAGCGATTGAGACAAGGTTCCTTGCGAAGCAGGAGGTCGTCGACTCTGCGACCTTGCTGGGACGCGTGCCTGTCGCACACATTAGTTACACGGGCAAAATATCGGTGCCGGTTCCCCATATCTGAAATTTGCTTTTGAGACGAAACGAAAGGACTCTTATCGGCGTATCTACACGTGCTTAATGATCAGCCTACGCCGCGAAGAAAGAAGCCCTGTGCGCAGAGATACTGGTCGGAGATTACACGGGTGGATTGTAACGACCGCATATATTACACGGGGGACATCAAATCTTATTCAGGACCCCCAAAGAGCGTAACTATGGACGACGTACAATGAGACAATCCTTGGACAGTGGAGATATTAATTCTTCCAGATCTTTGCACTTTCAGATCCGGCATATCTTCTCAGACAATCTCGTACGCAATTGAAATTATCATAATATACCTTTAGGTCATAAATGTTGGCTCACAAAAACACAGCATGGCGTGCCATTTCTGGGTACGTCAGTGGCAAACTTGTTTAAAAGAATTATAAAGTGTATAAATTATGTTGTACTAAACAACGTAATTAATTTTAAACTTAAAAAATAAAATGTAAATCCACATTCCCATGCGCGTTTACTATGAACTGTATGAGTAGAATGAAGTGAATGAATTCTAAGATCAGATAATTTTTAATCTTGGGTTAAATAATTAGGTAGAAATTTTGTAACGTTAGGGGCACGTCCTTTCCTATAGATTTGTACATACTCTTAAATTGTTTCCATGTTTACAAAAAAATTCATTGCGTTTTCCTCAGGAAAAAATGAGATACATATTTCATCGTTCAGTTTCTGGACAACAGATCAAAATTTTAATAAACATAAATTTACATTCAGTAATTTATAACATCAACCGTTAAAAGGATAACACCAGTGAACAGATAAAGCGATAAACACTACGCGGTGTTTCATAAAGCCTTGTTCTTGTGTCAGGTGTTGAAAATCGGAAGAGCTTAAGAACAACAGGCTGCACAAACTAGCGAACGAAATCGAACACTATTCTCTAAACATCATATTATTTATATTACTTGTCTTTGTTATACAAAATACTTGTTAAGGTTTTTGTTTTTATATAACAAAATTGATAAAGGTCAAAATGAATGTAATCATAATTTATTTGTCAATTTTTTTGTTTTGAGAAATTATTGTTATATTTTGTATTTAGCTGGTTATTAAATTGAGGAAACGTTAGAAAGCATTTTTCTATTGAACGTCTTCCGTAGTTTTGCTGAGATTTCTGACGTGACCAATGACAGTTGCTCGTTGATAATGTGGGAAACTAGTTTGTGGTAACAACGAATGCAATTGCAGCTTAAATAAGACACTAATTATAATTCATTGGAGCGACAGTCAAAGAAACGAAATCGATATCAAAACTTTGCCAGTATAATTCAAATTTAAATCTCACAGCACCTCACGAAATGACATCTTCCGTGAAATTGTTGAATAGCTCAGTATTGCCCGGTCATTGTATTAAATGATGAATCGTTGAAATTAAATGAAATATTATTTTTTAATTCCCAGGAGATGCCTCTTTTCCGACTGGAGAATTCAATCGCCTCCCTCAAATTCCAATACTATAACTGACTTCCTGATTGTGGCCAATAGATTTCAACATTTGCGTGCAATTATATTTGAAGAAAAGTTATATCTTGATTACTTCACTTCCTAATATAATTTATTTCTTGAACGTGGCTTAGCGTCAGAAGTCAAGAAGGTCTATTTTGAATCGGGATTACTGAAAATTTCTTGATGATCGCTATTACTGCATATGTATGGAAACTGAAACAAAAATTTATCTATTTTATTCCTCATAGTCCATTATATATTTTCCCCTTATGCCGTTCGTACTGTCCTTGATTCACCGAAAAAACTGATAGTGGATTTATCAGTTTATTAAAGATGAAAATGCAATCTCACAACGTATGTAAATCATATTTTGAAATACATAAATTTTTGCTTGTTGGCCATGCTCCACGAGAAAGACGTTACTAACAACCAAATGAACCTGAGGTATTTGTAACGCACGGGGGCCACCGTCTTGCTTTGCCGAACCGGTTCTCGAAGTCCTGAAACCCGGCAATGTGGCCCTGGGCTGAGGGAAAATAGTTCGCTCGGTACTCTGATTCTATCGTACCTATAAGGCCGCTATAGATGCGTAAATCATCGACTTCATCAGGCGTTTCATCTCGTTACCTGAACATGTAGGTCCTATCTTATGGACGACGAGGTTTAAGCACGGAGATTTTCCTTACTGTTTACAAACATTTCACTCGTTATTCCCTAAAGGTATTCATTTGCGCTTTCTGCATTAATTATTCTGTGGGGCGTATTATGTATAAACATTAAATTACCAATTCATGGAAGTGTGCATGATTTTTATTGAACGGCTTAGTATTGGTGAAACGAGTCAATTATCGGTGAGTCCTATATTAATTCGGAAGACGTTTTACCACCTTGCTTCATGGTTTTCTTAATGATTACTACCAGCGGCGGCTGGTACATATGTGCTCATGTGCTACAGCACATGAATTAATTTAGGAGGAATTTTTTCTTTTGAAATTGTAAGAAACTCTAAAATAATAGTATTTTAAGAGTGTGAATTTCCGTTTCGGTTGCAAAGACTTTAAACTGTCCGCCCTCCAGCGCGCTCCGTCCCGTATATATTTTGGCTACATTCTTTATAGCACGAGAATCTTGTCTGGAATGAGAAATGTGCATGCGCAGTATTAACGCTTCATTGCCCTGTTCGTCTAAGATCCAACAATAATTTGAGCTACCAAACGCACAGCGCCGTCAGAGCGAGCGTGCTGACAGAGCTATTGGCAGCATCATCAGGATACAGGACGAATTAATAAAAATATTACTGTTTATGCACTTGTTGTGGTTTGTCTAGTTTAATCAAAGTTTATTAAAAACAGAAAAGGTTTAACAGGCGGCATTTAGCAGACTTTCATAATTCTGAGAAAATTACCATACGACGCTGCATACAATATTCACATAATATAACCTTTTCCAAAAATTATCTTTCTTTATTTAAAATATGTAATAAGTAAAAATACTGTCGTGTTATAAATTTGCGCCAATATAGTTTTATGTTTTCCCAATTTTAAAATTTCTTTTCTATTACACGTGACGGAGACGAAATTAGAAATGTAATTCGGATCGTGCAGTATTAACCCTGTAGATGTTGTAGTATAAATATATTTATTCTCCTAAATTTTTATTGGGGTGATGTAGCACATAACTTAAATACGTGCTGCCACTGAATACTACGTAACTATAACAGAAAGCATCTCCAGCTGATGAAAATGTATGGTTAGTATGGATAATAGTTTCATTAAAAATGCTATCCAATATAATAGTTTTAATTTACATTTTCCGTACAGAAACATTAAAAAAGGTACCTGCGTGATTTGTGAAATTATTTTCAATTATAACGCAAATTTAATTCCCGGTGTTATAAAACTGAAAGATTAGAGTCTATTACGAATGTAAATTTCAATGCTCTTAATTTTCATATTCAGCTTTGAATCATTAGGAATGTATCATTTGGAAGTTAAGAACTTCAAATATAATTGGCGATAAATTCATGTGCAAATTGCGGATGACACAAAATGTTCACACTTTAAGGTTTCATGCTGTATTTCATAATAAATTTAACTCATTACTTCGCAATTATAGAGCCATGATAACTGTGGAGAACGTTGTTGAATATTTCAGTTTGTAATGAAGAACTTTAGAGGTAAAAACGAGCATAAATTATGAATTATTGAACAACGTTAAAGCGGAATTGTAAATTGCCTCGGGAAAAAAATTAATGGACTTACAAAAGGACTACATTAAAGGATAACAACTCATGTTGTGTTAAGTTGAAACTCAACATAGCAAAGAATTGCTAACGGAGGGGGAGGAGGTATAATATATGAAAGAACGCCGATTCTTCAGTACAGTTATACCAGTAACAATGTTATGAATAATACCAAATCATTTTTTTAATTATTGGCGATTAAGAGCATTATACGAGCAAACGTTTGCAGGTCACGTTAATTGGACTAGATTGGTCGTAATAACAAGCTATTATTCCTAACTCCCTGCTCATTTCGAGGAGAACAAAAGTTAATGACCGTAATTACTCGTTCGCTAAAATAAAATTACATTTCCGCTATTAGTTCAAGTAATTTCAGAGCAATCGTGGTTATGATTTTCCATTTGCTCAAAATAAAATATTAACGACCTCGATGCGGCACCGATATTTACCTCAACAATCGTTTTAATGAGCGAAACTGTTGTAGGATAATTATTCTACGTGTAGATAGGGGAGCAGCACGCGGAATAAGTGTGGGAAATCTGTTAGTTTTGTGGTAATTAACACGAATTACCGCAGGCAAAATAGTCGTATAAGCGATTAATATGGTTTACGTGAAACACCAACTCATTTCTTTTAGCGTTCATTTTCCATATCCAGACGAAGACTCAACACATCACTGAAAGTGCAAATTGCGGCAATAATTATTAATAAAATATTAATTGAGTTTGTCACAGGGTTTGAGTAGTATCGCTTCACTCCGGATCTTGCGATTTTGTATTACCTGACGAAAACGGCAAGGTTTGTGGAAAATGAGTTATTTTTAGTTTATCAAATAATTTTGTCTGTAATTTACTACTAATTCCATTGAGAATAATAAATAAAATGATTTGATAGATTTTAACAATTAGTTTAAGATTAAAAAACCAGTGAATGTAATTTATTGAATCTGTACTTATATTACTAAATTTGATGGTAGTAAGATATTTAAGTTTGTCATATTGTATATTGAGTTTCTTTTGAATTAATCATTTTGATGTATTGTAGTACTGTTTGGGTTTTTCAATAGGGGAATATATTGTAACATGTTATGATTATTTATTTTAAATTAATAGAGCAGGGTATTAATAATAAGAATGTTTACATTTTTATAACATTTAACAAAAGAAAACAAGAAATAAAATTAAATAATCTTCCTGCTCTTTTAAAGGTGTGCAATTTGGAAAATCAATTCATAATTAAAATTTATAAATGGCAAAACAAACTGATTATTTTTATAGTGGCTCAAATATCTGGTCTTAATATTCTGAACAGTAATTGTTGGTGGAGATGACCGCTGTGGCAATTATCTGACGGCTCTGAGGAATTTATGATTCATTTGTACTTCACCAACGACGACAATGGAACCTAGTAGGTAGATCTGGCCGGAACCTTTGAAGTTATTGAAGTGGCGACGCTCCCATATTTTTTTTCTGGACCAGAATACCTCGTCTCTGCTACCACCATGAGTTTCACGTCCGCTCATAAATTTAACTAACTGTCTTTCCTCTTTCCTCACTTTCCCCTTTTCGTTCCTTCGACAACTGCCCTGACTGATAGATTATCAACCGCTTCAACTACTGTCCTCTCTGTCTGAAATCTTATAAACCATTATTTAACAACAACCCCTCCTTAATAACAACTTGATAACTCCACGCCACTCTTCTGGACAACTCGTCAACAACTCTATTCCCACTCTTCTCCACAACTCCTCAACAACCCACTCCATCTCTAACTTCAGCAAATGACTTAACTCAATCTTTTCCACAAAGCTCAAAACTTCTAATTTCCCCTTCCCGATTCAAATTTTGGCCAATAGGAACCAAACTCACATTTTCGAGCTCTCAATACGGGGTTCGCACGTCTCGAAAACTCAGGCACCAAATACGAGACATGAAAATATGTTGAGACCACAGCATAACCATCCAACAAAATTTATGACATTTCTGGCTAGCAGCTTCCAAATATCTCGAAGACCGAGGCCTTCGACTACCTGAAGGGCACTGATCACTTGACTTCGGCAGCTTGGAAAATTAGTTTAACAAAATTTATTTAAATTAAAATGAAATGAAGTAATCCCTTGAATAATGTGTACAACATTTGTCCACTATGATATTTATTGATTTTATTGCTTTTAATCAAAATACTAATGCAGGCACAGTAGTATGGTAAATAGGACTAGACAAACCCTAAGCTGCGAAACGGTTTTCATTCTAACGTCAGATCATCAAACTTCTGTCCTGGCAATGACCGAAGATACGGCAATTAAGTTGTGTAGTAATTTAAAAATTCAATTATATACATTGAATGAAAACTATATTATTCGTTTTTGGTAATTCTTCTTTTAAAATTTTCGTACAGCTTTGTATTGGATTACAAAAGTAGGAGATGAAGTCTATGCCCTGGAGCTTTAAAATAATTCAGTTACTCGAAACTAGGAAACCTGTCACTGTTGCAAAGTAAAGAATTGAATATTTCCTTTATACTTCAAGCAATATTTATTCGAATTACCAGAAAACTGCTTGTGTATTGATCTGAACAACGAGAGAGAATCGTACACAAATAGCTCGTAATTAAAGATCTCACACCTGTATCAATTATAGGAGTTTCTATAACCAGAAACATAAAATAAAACGAAATAACATTCACAGCACCGGAACAACCATAAACGTCAATTATTTTAATAAAATAATTATAAGGCGCCGATGGAAGTTATTCGTGAACAACAGAAAAACCTTACAACTGACAGATTTTTTTTCTTGATAATATTGTGCATAAGAACTCACCTTTCTTTAGGCCGACTTTTCAGATCGGTATGGCACACCATCCGATGTACTGTTCATTCTCCCATTACCACTCTCAATCCAGACCTCCTTCCACATTCGCAACGAGGCAAGTTTATCAGAAAACTCTGTAAAAAGTTCCGATAAAAATTCCCGCATTGTATTAAATTGAACATAGCGAGCGAGAGAGATCAGCGCAGTATTACGGAATCAGGTTCTGGAACGTTTCCTTAGAAACCGGGTATCTATCGCCAACGATGTGCATTGTCACCAACAATTGCAAAGAAGAAAAATTTGCATTTCGTTTCTTCTTAGAGATTATAAATCGTACATTTTATCAATTTTAATATTGGCATTTAGAATTTATACGAATATGGATGAATATTTAGAAGAATGATATTTTTTAATTTAATATCTAATAACTACAATCTTTCAATTGTAATAATGTTATAATACAAAGTCGTGGATGACCTTCTCAAATTTTGGAATCAAAGCGGGTATAGTTACTTTTTATTGCCAGATCTTGCATGGATAGGAAATTGCAATCGGAATTACCAAGCTGTTAAATTTTGTCTTTAATGAATTGTTTCTCAAAGTCTTTTCTTTCTAAAGATGTAAGTTCAGACGGAGTTTTGGCACAAAATGGATCTTGATTCCTCGCGAATTTTAGCCTATTATTTGCATGAAAGTAATTTTCGAACCGTTTGATAAGTCGTGTTAAGTTATTTTTCAAAAACATATTCTATTTTGCAACACAAATTAATTTCATGGGAGATTAGAAACTGGTGCAACAAGGGAAAACTATCATTGTTATTATCTTCATTTTTTTGTTCAGTGTGGTAATTGTAAAAATCTGGGGTACGCATCCCTTTGTTTTTGTAAAGGGTGGGGGGCAACAGCGGCCTGGTCAGGCAGCTACTAAGCAAATACAAGAGAACACGAGGATTTGAGGCAGTCCTTGGAGAGAGATGGCGGCGATACGTTGAATTGTAGGACGTCGCAAAAAGGCGACGAATTGGAATTGTTTTGAGATACCTATGGGTGTGAGTGGAGAGACCACTGGCACGTGACCGACGTCGACGCCTCTCATTGATGGCCGCGCAGAATCTTCGAGTGATAAAAAATATCGGGACATGGTGAGATCCGCCTATTGTTAAAACAATTTTACCATGCATTGTCGGACCCAATGTTTCAATTAAGTGTTCTCTGCTACTTGGCCCAAAATCCCCTAAGAAAAGAAGTACATATGTAACCGGAAAGTGATTAGTCTGAAATTGGCTTTTAAATTTTAATGCTTTTTTTGTCTGAAAATTGGATTTGTTTATTTAACTAATCCCATCATTTTAATTAAATATTAAATTAAAATTAAAACTTAATTTTTAAAGTCTTTATCATTACAATATTTATATTCTTCTTCTCTGGCTCTACAGCACCTGGGAGGCCTGAGCCTACTGGGTTGACTGCGGACTGTCATCTTGCATGACCCATTCCCAATTTTGTTACACGTGGTCAGTGTATCGATTCTCCAGGAGCCTTAATACATTATAAGTATACATATATTTTCCTTTCTTGAAATCAGTGAAGTGCTAAATTATTTTCTAAATATACATACTGAAGTGAAGTGAATTCCGGTGGTTCCTTACTTCTCTTTTTCTTTCTGGTCAAAATTTCATAAGACAGTTCAAAATTGTTGTTGTAGTATAAATGGTATTATTAATTTATTGTATTTTATTCTTTTTATTTTGTATATAGCTGCCACCGGGCAAACGCCCAATAGCAGCTAAGTAATAATTAATTATTAATAAAGATAAAAACTTTATTAGTTAATATGACGAGTAAATGAGCAGATATCCATCTTGAGTACAGTTTTTAAGTGTAAAGCAAACTATCGGACATCCTAAGGACGAATTGTTTACTGCTCTGTATCATGGAGCTCCAGGAAGTAAAAGATAACTTCAAGTGGAGACAAAAATCACAATGGAAGGTATAATGCTTAATAACACCGCATAGAAATCTTTATTTATATTTTACAACTGCAAGCATGGTACATGGCGTTATTAATGCACAATACTAAAAAATATGAATGTATTAAGAACAGACGGTCACAGTAGTCCTAATGTAAGTCGTCTTTACTTTATGCCGTCCAAAGCGTGCAGTTAGTCGCTGTGACGACACGTCTGTGAGGTAGATTAGCCTTTGGACGTTAATTGATTTTTGTAATTGTTCAACTTGTGTCCGCTCTTTATCCGACTGGCGTTCGGTACAAACGCGCCAATCTGGGGCAGCTTTGTCCGAGAGGAAGGGATTTCGCTGTCAAGCTGCTGGAGCCCTTCCCAGCCTCCACAAAGCGACCGTATTAAAATTAACCTGTACCATGCGTAACCGAGTACCTGGATTCCTCGGTCGTTTATTACGGCGGGGTACAGACAACGTCTAATTGTGACGCTACATTGTTAATGCACGGGGGCATTGTTCCCCGCCGTGGGTAATGTATGCTAATGCCGCCAGGATATCACCCACCATCTAACAATTACAGTGTCGCCCCTCATCCCTGTGGCCATTGTGTGAGCGCAACAATAAAAGCGGTGTATATTTCACCGCGGCGTTGAAGTGCGTTACTCCATTAGCGTACAGAAACGGATATTTTTCCCCTCGGCAACGAAAAATTTCTAATGTCATATCTTGAGTACCTCTACGTATTACATACTACAAAGGAGTGTCGAGGGATGACGAACCTTACGAATACTACTATCCGACCCCCAGATCTCAGAAACGTCAAATATCCGAACTCATATTTCCCCTCCTTTAATTTTAAGGGCATTGCTTTTTTAATGCACTGTTGCGTTAAAACATTTTTAATCACAGTATCTCCAATATCGCCCATGCTGTTTAACTTATATATAGAACAGGCGGTGAAGAAAGTTAAAACTCTGCGTCAAATTTTAAAAGACAGGATAAATTATATATACCTACATGAATAGCATAGTGTAAATTTGAACACACTAATAAAGATTTTGAAGAGGATAGGAGTAAAATATCGAGAAAAAGAGTTATCAATAACATCTTCAGAAGGCAGTTAACAGCAATTAGAATGAAGGGCAAGAAAAGAAAGTATGGAGTTAGAAAAGGATGCAGACTGTCGCCCATGCTTTTTAATTTATATATATATATAACAGACGATGAAGAAAGAATACGCAAAAGGAATCACATAGCGGTTTGGCGACGAGATTGTAGTATTACGGGAGTCAGAAGACGTAGAAAACATAATAAATGACATGACCGTGGTCCAGGAGGAAGAGAACAACATGAAGATTAATAGAGGGAAACCTAAGTTGATGGAGTATGGGAAACTGTAGAATAACAAAGGATGTTAGTTTGGGAAGGGATATTGTGAAGGAAGTTAAGGAATATTGCTACTTGGGCAGCATAATAACTAGGGATGGTAGCAATAAAGTAGATATTAAGACATGATGGTCTCGTAAAATTAGCATTAGAGGGAAGTGTGTGAGGTAAGAATATAAGAGGGAGGCAAGGGTGGAATACGCTAAGTAGAGTAGGGAGGATGTGGGATTTGGTACTTATGTGGAAATGAGAAGACTTTTGGCTAGATAGATTACCATGGAGGGTTACATCAGACCAGTCTTAGGACTTAATACCACAACGCAGAAACATTTGTTAATCTGCTCAACAACATTCGGAAATAATTTTACAACTTTTTTTCAACCCGGTTGAAAGCCCGAGAATTGTTCATGCATAATATACACCGGGAAAGCCCACGTTCTCTTATTACAACTTTTTCTCGGAATATTTATTATTTGCAAAACCTGAATTATTAACTGTTTGATTCTTAAAATGTGTGGAATAAATTATGGTCAACGCATAAAATCGACAAGGAAACTAACGAAATTACATACTAGTTTATTTCTAAAACACCTTTCCAAGAATCCCAAAAAGAAGATGCAAATGAATGTATGGAAAAAAATTGAGGTAACTTTGGCAATGATACATATCCGAACGGCTAACTGTACTACGGTTTTTGTCATGCCTTTACAATTTGGGGTAGAATATGAGCCAATGTGGTAGCTAGAAGTGATTCCAGTAGAGATCAAAGCTGATCCCTTATCGGCTCGTGCGCAGTACCACAGCAACTCACGTTAGCTTCGGCTACTGTGGCTGTCCTATACCCGCTTTTCCCCCACATAAATAAACACTTTGCGTTTACAGGAAAGTCTGATCTTTGTAATGATACAATTCTTTTTTTAAAATTTGGGGTGACACATTCTGATATTGATCAGCCAAAAATTTGGTGACATGTAAAATCCTTCTGGAAAACTTTCTTGTGGAATATTTGTGAACATATGGAGACAATAGTTTTTTTTCTCTTGCAGCAGCTCTTAGTATAGTGATTGTTCTGCTCAGTAGTTAAATATTATGGTATATAGATCTTTTACTGCTGAGAAATGGGCCACCAAACTAGGTTCTAAGTTTGACGCCACAAAATGTTATCGTGACTTCGGCAAAATACACTGCTCTTTAGTTCATATCACTACGTTTTGGACTAAAAATACTATCCATTAGAAAGGTTCACAGTTATCTGGCAACCAGAACAGATTTGAGAAGGGATCAAACTTGGCCCTTTGAGCGGTGCGGGCGCGTTAGCCTGGTGACGGACCATTGAACGTGGACTTGTAACTTTTCAATCAATATACAATGAGCTCCAATTTTTTTTGCACAGTTTCATTTGGGGACCTAAATATTGTCGCAATCAGCTCGGGTAATTGATGTTCTATTGTACTTCCTTATTAAAACCCATTACGGATTAAGAGCTGAAATTTCACCAGATAAGCGGCTCTCTGGGTCGACAACTTAAAATTGTTTATGCTGAAAATTTATCATTATTTTATCCAAGGATCGTAATTGACTAGATAATGTAAACTGTGTCTTTCAGATTCTCGTCTAATAGTATTTTATACCGTTATCATATTCTTATCAACGAGTATGATCTAAATTAGGTGTTGATCAGAGTATCATCGTTGCTTTCATTTTGCTGAAAATGAGCATGCATCCTTGTTGATGCTGTTTGTTTTTTTCTAAGGAAATTCTCGTACCTTTGTTGTGTTTGGTTATTCCCCGAACAATCCCTTGTCCAACGTCTGGGATTTCGCGGTGTTGTTAGTGGATCGGCCTCAAAATAATGATGTGCGAGAGACTTGGAACCGTGCCTTCGAGAATCTTTCGATTGCTCAAGCAAAGCAAGGGGTTTTATGCGGGGAAGTCTGCCACGGTGTAAAGTGAACGATTTAATGTTGTTGAAAAATCATCCGCTCAGCAAAGTTGGCATTGGGATCACATCGAAGTTGGCATTTCAATTTAAAGGTCCATAGAAAATTTAATTCTGTTAGCGTGGTACTGCTTCACCTTTCATTACGTGTTAAAAGACATGCCTCAGTGATCAAAATCAACAAATTTAATTATATTAATGTTTGATGCTGGTAACGTTTTGATTATGTAATACACTATACATTTAACTGATTGTTTATTTGTTTGAGGGGAGGTATATTTGGCATAAGAATATTTTTTGGCGTTGAGTTAGAGAAGGTCTGTGGCGTAAATAATGAAATGCTTGATGTAAAAAAGAATTTATTGATGAATGCACAAAGCAATTATAAATTTCAAAGTTCAATTGAACTGGATTTATAGACTGAAGACTTGAGTAAAATTTTTTTGTTGGTGGAAATTAATCTGGTTGATGTCATTAGACGCTGAGGGATCAGAAATTTATGGAGAAGAAGTCGTCGTATATTCTGGAGACACGAGAATTATTCTAACCTTTTACGGCTTCCTAGTACGGCTTCGGCCGGACTCAGGGTTCAAAACAAGTATATTTAATGAATTTAGCTATATATTTTCGTGATTCGCTTAGTTACTTTATAATTCAAATGAATAAAAACACCGCTTAGCGTTTTCACATTTAGGGGTTAATATTATCGACTGCATTTAATCGATAAATCTCATTTACAACGGATTCAGTTTCAATCTTGTTCATGCACTACAGCGAATTACAGCCTCTAAAGTACAACTCAATTTTCAGTCGGAATACGTTTCCATGCATCTTATAGATTCATATAATGATGTGTTTCTGAGTGACTCATGCTTCGTTTGTTTTCCTTGTGGCATTCAGTCCTAAGACTGATGCAACCCTCCGTGCTTGCGCAAACCATTTCATTTCTATATAATTAACATATCTTTCCTAATCTTCTTAGCATATTACATCCTCTTTCCATCTCTTCTGTTCTTACCCCACACACTCGCCTCAAATGCTAACTTAACAAGACCCTCATGTCTTAATACATGGCCTATTAATCTATCCCTTTTCTTAGTCAATGTCCTAAAAATTGTCCCCTCTTCCCCTATTCTGCTTAGAACTTCCTCGTTAGTTACTTGATCCACCCATCTGATTTTCAGCATTCTCTTACAACACCACATTTCGAAAGCTTCTATTCTTTCTCTTTTTGCAACTACTATCGTCCACGTTTCGCACCCATATAACGCCACGCTCCATACGAACCATTTAACAACGATTTCCTAATATTCACATTTATTACCCGTAAGTAAATTTCTCTTTTTCGCGAAAGCTTTCCTTGCTTGTGCTATCCTACTCTTTATGTCTACTATTCTTCTACGCTTCCCAAGTAGCAGAATTCCTTAACTTCCGTCAAAATAAACCTTCTCAATCTAACAACCTTTGTTATTCCACTATTTCCCATACTATACTCCATTACCTTGGTTTTCCTCTACTAATCTTCATATTCAACATTTTATCCAGGACCACCTTCATGCCATTTATTATTGTTTCCCATTCTTCTTCTGATTCCCCTGATACTACAATATCATCGGAAAAACGTAGGGTTTTTATTTCTTATCCTTGTAGTATGATTCCTTTTCCATATTCCGTTTTAACTTTCTTCATCACCTGTTCTGTATATAAGTTAAATAGCATGGATGATAAACTTCATACTTGTCTTACTCCTTTCTTGATTTCTGCCTTCTTTCACGATATTTTATTCTTGTGTTCTTCAAAATCCTTAATAGTAAATTCCAGTTCACATTATCAAACGCTTTTTCTATATCTACAAATGCCATGAACGTAGGCCGGTTTTTTCTTATCCTGTCTTCTAAAATTTACTTCGTTTGCACGCGAATAACGGAATAAAGATACTAATCGTTACTCCATTTTCAGTTACCTTCTTCAATACTTGCTCTAAAAAATGCAGAACGCTTAATATTTCACAAAATGGAAGATCAAAGTCACAACACAAGTTTTATTTAATTATAACTACGTTTCGTCCTTGCCTTCGGGACTTCATCAGGTAAGAATATTAAATTTTTGAAGTATGTAATTACACATTGAAGGCCCAAATATAAAAGTTTTCGTTCCGGACTGTAGTCGTGGAAATGGAAGAAATAATTATTAAATAGATATTCGTATTCAATTAACCTTAAATTACAATATTTGTCCAATTTTCTTTTCATTTTGTAGTCGTTCCTTAATTTTCTGTTTTATAAAAACTGTAATGTTGAATATTATACAAAAAATGAAAAAGTACACATATTTTTACTTACAAAAATTCCGAGTGAAAAACTGAAATTTTAAGACAAACATTATTCAGTTTTTATACACTGAATATAGTTCGTAATGATTAAATACTCGGGAATAAAAATATAAAGTAAAAGATAAAAAGGATTTGGTGAAATAGGAACTCTTTTTACTTCACTGCAATAGTGAAAACTGAACAATTATCTCATAATTACTGAAATTACATAGTTGGGCTCTCATACTTTATGAAAATCACTTCATTTAAAGTTTTAGTGGTTGTATACATTCTAAAAACATAATAGTTAAATATCTAAACACGGCGTATTCACTAAAACTGTTTGAAAGATATCTTGCCATTTTGCCTACTTAGCAGGAGAATAACCGTCAATATTTCGTCTTCCCTTCGTTCAACCACCGTTGCGTTTATGATGTATTAAATTTCTCGTGTTTTGGGTTTTGAACTACTTAAATTGGCGGAGTTATAGTAACCCAGGCTTGATACTGCCTCAACAACTTATTCAAATAACAAAACGTAATTCAACTGACGTTAACAAAACATCTTTGATCAAAGAACACCACGAGTAGGTCTCAGCACTAGTACAATGATTAGTACACGGGTTAGTAAACTTCACTTCTAGGATCCTGAGAGCTGCAGGTAAGAGAACCAACGCATAAAAATTAATATCAGGCATGTTTCCTTTAATGTTGTAACGCTCCCATTTCAAATTAGACTTTTTTTCTGCGAATGGTGCTGTAAAGTAGATCTCTTGTGCGTAATTTGAGAATTTATCCATTTCCTAAGCACTGCTTATAGACCTCTGACAGTTATCTGATTTGTACATCCAAATATACTTTGATATATAAGGGGATATTTTACGGTTGATTTTGTCACCTCGTATTTCCGGGGCGATGGCCGACGCTGTGATCGACTTCGACCCGAGGCGCAAGAATTTCTCCCGCCTGAGCAAACGCAGCTGTTGGAGGACTTTGACGGAGTCGCGGAAACCCCTTCGTCCTCTTTGACTTGGCCTTAATTTCCATAGTAAAGGCAAAGGGGCGATGCTATCTCAGCCACTTGCACACAACTCCGCCCGCGGCTTCAGCGGATCTGCAAACACACATTCTCAAAGACACGCGTGTCAGTCAACGGGACATGTGCTTTGAGATTCCACGGGAAGGGAATAAAAAATACCAAAAAAAAGCTACTTGCTGTCGCAAGGTGCAGCTCTGAAAGCCTCCGAGGGGTTAACGGAGAAATTTAAGTGGCGTCGTGCCATACGTAGCCTAAGAATACGAACACCCCTTGAAAAATTTAGAAACAAATTTTCTCTAACGTGACAGTTTTGTGAGATTAATACAAAATTAATATACTTCCATGAAACCGTTGATAAAACCATTATGAACACAAACGGAAAGTCTCAAGGACGAAAATGATCTGACAAATTAGCAGAAATCATTCCCTCCGTGTGATGTTGAGAGAGCACAGTTGCACGGTAAAGAAGAGAATTACTGTTAAAAGTCTATCGAACAGAGACTAACAGCCTGAAGCTTCATCGACTTCGCTACTCAGAGTTAATGAACGGTATTATATCTGATACAAATAAAAATGTTTTTATGAATATGTCAAAAAAATAAATGGAACCACCTTTTGAATAGGATTGTATTGCTTTATCGTTAGTTTTTTAAACAATTTATTATGTAAATAGTTTCAATAAGTCTATTTATCACTTAGTTCCCTCTGTAATAATTTTTAAGTATCGCAACTATATGCCCAATAAAGGAGTTGCCTGAGGAATTTTCTCTCGCAGGCATTTTTCTCCAGAGTGACTGCGGGGCTCACCTGACTGTCGGGAATGCCTCGTACTCTGGATTTTTTCAAAGTTCTCACATGCCGTGACAACTTCGTCTATTTTGGGAGGAATATGTACTGGGGTCGAAGACCTTGGATATAAGGCAAGAGTTCTCCGCTCATCCCGTTGGATCAGTCGGCCAACTGGTGGAGACATAGAGAAGGGAACGCTGCGCCCCCACAGAAAACTCGTCTCCCGTCATTCGAAGGGGCGTGAGAATAGTGCCCATTAATCTGACCTACCAGATGCAGGTTTCTGCAGTTTTCCCTGCATCTGTTTAGGTGAAATACCGGGTAGGATCCTTAAACTATAGCCCGGGGACCCTAGTAAACCCTGGGTTACCTTACTCTACCTCCCACATCCACCCTTTTCACTTACCTTCCTATGCTATTTATGGGTGTTGCCTACTTCAGGATCACCCCATGTAGCATATTAATAAAAAAATGCGATTATGAACAAAACACCGATGACGTCATAATACGTCACGTATCCAAATCTAAAGTTCAAATATTTATTTCAGGGTTACTACGTGGTTTCACTTGCAACCAAATAAATAAAGTTGACATGCATTTTACAAATATATTAAACAAGTTTGAATGAACCAATACAATCGTCACAGTATGCAAGTCAAACGATTTTACTCTTGGTGAAGTGATGGTTATTGAATATCCACTGTTATAGGCTTCCCAACCAAAAGTATTTCCATCAATCTTTGCCGTTTAAGACTCTTCTCTCTCCATATATTTTTGTTTCAAATCAGTTAAACTTCGTTATAACATCCGTCATGTGATCTCCAGAAACCGCAGACCTCTTCGCCAAAGATGATATTGTTTCTTCCTCGTCTATGGGCAAATATGTATTTTTCTTTGTATTCGTACTACACAACATTAAAACTCGTCATATAATATTTAAATTCAGATATTAATTTATTTAATTTAAATTGATAACTATGCCAGCAAACTCCCGTTAAATGTGGTATATCTGTACATAGTTAATTATTAGTTTATTTAATCTTTAATATTATGAGAAGTGTCAGCATAAGGCTGTGTATATTAATTCAGAGTGTAACTAAAACTATGACAATAATGGGTCATTATTTTCAATTTCTAAGGAATTAAAAATACGTTAATAGCCCAGACGTCTTTAAAACCTTGTTCCCATTAATGATCATCGAAAAATCATTAGTGTAACCTAAATCCAAGCATTCGTTTTTTTGTAGTTAAAATAAATAATAATATACATAATCCCAAAATCCAGTGACTAAATAGAATTTAATTCTGTTGCGGTAATCATCTTATCCTAGGTATGATAATAATGTCAGATATTTTCAAATATTTTTCTTAGACGTGATCCATTCCCGTAATGAACTGTCAAAAAAAATAAACTGCTCTATTGATTTGTATTAAAATCGTGGTAGTTCACGGATAAATGCTCAAAAAAATGCTATATGGATTGAATTACCATTTGGGTTCCATTTCGTTTACAATCATCGCACAACACACAGGGCATAGTCCTTTTCCTTTCCCAGTAAACTTGTCGTTCCTTTTCTCCAATTAAAATAGGCTTTAGGTACTTTCATTATTTGTACGTGACAAACTGTGAAAGCTGTCATATTACACAAACAATATAAATCCGATTTAGTCATCTTGACTATTTAAAAATTGAAAAGAATGAAAGAAAGCTTAAATTACATACTTTTAAGCAATAAATTCAATTACGTGGGACTAAGTTTTATTGAATACTGTCGAGGCATTTATGTTTATACAAGTATCTTTGCAACGTTATTAATTTATGTAATTTTATGTAAGATATTTTCAATGCTTTCATCGATGTTAAAACTAAATTCATGTGTAACACGTTAAAACATCACATATTTTTGCAAGGCTCCTTCCTGTTAACGAATCAAATGGCAGAACTTTTGAATACGATTCATAGCCGTGTGATGAAAACGAGTAATAAAAGCGTTACCCTGTCAGCATGGAGAGGCGATGCTTTATGAGTAAAATGTTGAAAGCGAGCAACAGAATATTCCCCCTATAGAAATATCCAGCTAAAAGAATGTCTCTCTTTGAAACGTCAAACACGGCTCGTGCAGAAGGAGCAAGAGCGATGTGTTGAAATATTTGCCTAATTTACATGTCTGCATTTTCAGACTAATATTTACAACTTACAAGTATTAATAACGATAATAGCCACCTAAGGACAGCTTCTAATAGTTATAAGACTAGAGACTGATTGGTCATATTTTCGGTGTAGTTTCAATCTATTACTATAATAAAATTCATTTGAAATAACATTAATATACAGTAATAACATTTAATAGAATACGTTTAAAGGTAGTCGGAAGTCTGTATTTTGCTAATGGTAAAATCGGTAAGTTTCTTCAAGGAATTTTTAATTATTTTTAAATGACTGATTTTTAATTTAAATGATAATGGTGAATTTTTTATTCAATTTTGCAGGAGCTTTAAACATATGACATAGTCATCTACAAATTTAAAAACACAATTTAATTACAAAATCATATGTAAATTTCACAATATAAAAAAATGGTTTCAACGTGATTTCAATATTAAATCTACTGGACATACCCTCATCTGTCAAATAATTATATATATATATATATAATTAATAAATTTTCTCGTGATTCAAGATCGTGCTGGCCTACACATGGAATTTATCGAAATTAGGAGTTCCAGAATTTCAACAGATTTTTCGCTCCAGTGCTAACCAACAACTTTCAATGCGTCCAGAACTTGGGTTAAAACTTAGCCACGAAGAAATTTAAATCGACAAAGGTGTCGATATTAATCGTTAAAATTCAAATCAACTTATAGAATCTCGTAGAATGAGGTTTGATAAATGTAAGAATAATACAACAAAATTGTCATTTATAACACTAAAATTTTTGATCTACTCTAAAGCTTTAGCGTATGTCATTTTTAAAAATGAGAATGGTATGAATTGCAGAAAGGAAAGTGAAAAAATATCTAAACACTACGCTTCTACTCACACCATAATATTAAAAATAAAAAAGTAAATTTCATTGCTGTATCTATAAGGGACAAATGCCCAAGAAAATTTATCATGCTCCTAAAACGTCTTGAATTGTACCCTAAATTCTAATCTACAATATATATACAATTTTACAATTTAGCGTACAATTCAAGTATATATATTTAAATTTTACAACTGAATAGATAAATGTCAATTTAAAATTGCATTTACATAATTTAATGTTCAAATTTAAAAGTAATAGAAAATTTAATATTGTATAAGACGCTAATATCTTTATTGTTCAAGCAACAACAAAAAATTAAATAAAATAACATTTTCAGCGCTTTGGTGGTGTAGCTTAGATACAATAAATCAGAGTTTTGAAGCTGATTAATTATTGTAATTGAAACGTGGATATAGCATTATACCCCAGAATCAAAATTAATTTCAAATTATTGGATTTCAAATGGGGAATCGGCTCCATAACACGCAAATACCGATTTCTCAGATGGAAAATTAATGGCCTCTGTTTTCTGAGTCAGTCATTACATTTTCTTAATCAATTACCTTCACTAGAAAAAAGCCAGTACGCAGCATACTATGCATCATTACCTGACAATCTGAAGGCAGAAATTGTGGAGAAACTTTCCACAATTCAGGATTACAATTTGCCGTCTTACACTTCAACGTTGTAAATGGCAAAAATCCATCACATTGTGCTTTGAACTAAAAGCTTTTTTAAAAAAGTTTTCCTTCATAGTCTCCTTGTGTGTCTAAATATTTATCTCCCCCCTCCCTCAATTATTTTGCAGAGAAAGACGCCGAGTACTATTTGGACGGGTTAAAGAGTTGGAGCGTCGCTGAGAGGCGTGGGGGATGGAACATTGTGACGACTTATAAATATAAAAATATTTTTAAGATAAAATGTTTTTTCCCCTGTTACATCAGAAATTTTTCAGACCGTTCTCTTAAGCATTACTAGGAGACGAATTATATAGTGTAATAGAATGGAAATTAATATCCCATTATATTTTTCATCATACTGCTGATATTCTAGAAATTCAATATCGTGTGTTACTTTTAAAGTTTGTCGCCATTATATTATCTTTTTAATGTAGGTTGGTAAGATATTAAATATTTTTTCAAGTTAATTGATTTTACTGTAATTTGTTGTTTTTGTTGCAGTATTCAGTCCTAAGACCGATTTGATGTAACCTTCCTTGCTAACCTATCATACGCATAACTACCACATCCCAAATCCTCCCTAATAGGCTTAGCCCATACCATCCTTGGCCTCCCTCTTCTGTTCTTACCCCCACTATTTCTAGTTTTACAAGACCCTAATGTCTCAAAACGTAGCCTATTAATCTATCCTTCCTCCATATTGTTCTCTCTTTCCCTATTCTGTTTAGAACTTCCTCGTTAGTGATTCTATCCACCCATCTTATTTTCAGCATTCTCCTATAGCACCACATTTCAAAGCCTTCTATTCTTTTCCTTTCTGCAACTCTTATCGTCCACATTTCGTACCCATATAACACTACACTCCATAAGAATATATTAATAATAGTTGAATAATATTCATACTAATAATGGCCGTAAGTAAATTCCTCTTTTTCGTGAAAGCCTTCCATGCCTGTGCTATCCTACTCTTGATGTCACCCCTACTTATTACGATATTACGATTCCGAAGTAGCAGAATTCCTAAACTTCCTTGAAATATTCCTTCCAAATCTAGCACCCTTTGTTATTCCACTGTTTCCCATTCTACAGTCCATTACCTTGATTTTCCCTCCATTAATCCTCTTTCTTCAGGACCATGTTCATGCCATGCAGTATTTCCCACTATTAATCCTCATATTGAACTCTTACTCCAAGAGCCCTTTATGGCATTTATTATGGTTTCCAAGTCTTCTTCTGACTCCCATAACTTTACAATATCGTCGGAAAAGCGTAGTGCTTTTATTTCTTCTTCTTGCAGTATGATTTTTTTCATAGTACGTTTTAACTTTCTTCATCGCCTGTTCTATACATATGTTAAACAGCATGGGCGACAAATTGGATCCTTGCCGTACTCCTTCCTTGATTTCTGCTTTCATTTCGTGATCTTCAATTCTAATTACTGCTGAATTCCTTCTGTAGATGTTATGTATAAGCCTTGTTTCTAGATGTTCTTCAAAATCCTTAATAAAGTGTTCCGTTCACATTAACAAACGCTTACAATTTTTATATTGTTTGGAATTATGTACGCGATGGTCATTCTAATTACGTGATCCTAATTACTGTTGAATTCATTTTTATTGAAAAACCATTTTTATCTATTAAATGTTATATAATGTAACAGAGTTAAAATAGACTGAAATGATTTAGAGCTGGAATAAATAATTAATATACTAACGACTCCTTCGTAAATATGACCGTGACTGGAATGATTTGCCTTCAAGTCTACTAGAGACTTTTCCGAAGAGTGTAAGATCCTTTAGGGACCGAATTATAGACATGGTTTAAGTTAGTATGTTTAAGCTTATAATTAGTTTTAACGTGTTTGGATAAGCAAAATTAATAGTAGTATCATTTTTTAACTTATATTCCTTTATTGGAATATTAAATGTCAACCCATTGTGACGAAATAAATCTATCGATCTATATAAATTTTACAAAACTGCCTTTCCCCCATCCCCCACAAGATACTTCTCTGGATTATGCATATGTTAATTCTTGTTCTCTTCTTTCAACTCTATAGTGACTATAATCAGGTTATTTTTTAGATCAGGCCACAACTCCTGATGATAGTTAAAAGTGTGAAACGCCGACATACCATGGTAATTTTGGTAAAACCAAAATTGATTTTCGTGCCATAAGCTGTACAGCTGTTGTGACGTACCCAGAAAACCATCTTATACCAATAAAGAATTTTGACTCCTGACAACATTCACTACAATTTGAATATGAAGGATAAGTATTAAGTCAAAAACATTTGAAATAAATGGTGAATATTGTCAGCGATATTAATATAACATAGAAATCAGTAACACTCTATCGGGAAAATTGGCGCTATGAAAGTTCCGAATCGTGACATGCGTGCCGTGAGACTAGAGACGTATCACGATGTGACCTTTGACCTTGCAACTGTGTTTTAAGAGGTGAAGTGACTTGCACAAATGACCACTGGCTTCATTTCAGAGAACTGTACACTCCCATAGATTTAGCTTGATCTCCCGTCCCATCTGCAGACTGTGGAAGTGCAACCACACGAAACTTCCCACTGTTTGGTCAGGCGTGTGTTAATAAATTTTGAATAGAACAATTCGACGATTAACGATCTTTGGTGGTTATGCAGATTATATTTCACCTACCAGCCGATTAATAATATTGTTTCAAAGATTTTTGCAAGTTAAAATTTGCTATTTATGACACAAAGTTCACGAAATACATCCATTCAATTACTGTACATGCCGAAATACTGGTCGTGTTTATACATTTCACATTAATTAATTTGTTTTTTGAATCGTAGAAGTTTCATTTTAAATTATTAAAGAAGCCAAAAGCATAAACTAAATTATTATTTTATTCATTGAACAAGAGTTTCGATCAAACTGGGGACCCACAACAGGCTTATAAACAATTATATCAAATTGTAGATATAAATTTACAAATCAAATAATATAAAAAAGAGCTGAAATAGCAAAGATAAATAGTAAAATGCTATAGCTGTAGTTTCTAAAGGTCTGAAAATAAAATATTATGTGTTAGATTATGATAGATATTGCTTAACAAATCAGTATCCGGTTTCAGATTAAGGAAAATGAGAGTCCAAATTAGGATCAAAACATGCATTTAATTAATTAAATTTCGATTTCTCTACTGTTAGACTCATTTGATGTTTCATCTTGGCATAAGTAAATGATTTTACAACAAAATGTTTCGTGTTTATTGAGAAAGTCTTAAAATGGCAGGTTAAGTAGCATTTCTTATCACTCGTTACTTTAATATCAAACAAGGCGTGCAGTGGTTACCGATATTTGAAACTTGAGGCTTAAGAATATTTTGTTCTAATATCTGTTTAACAAAATGAGCTCAAACACTGATTACTAAAAACAGTTAATTTCGAATTGTGGGTTTAAACTTTTGAGCAATAAAAAATTCGATAAGAAGTAAATAATAGTCAATGACAGATAAATATAAACACGTGTACTTTTCATCAACTTACTTCACTGATTCCCTAGAGTTATGTTGTGAAGAGTGTGACTAGCAAATAGCAGGTGAGCCCTAGCTTCAGATAAATAATGGTGAAATGATCTCGCGTCGGGTCCTGGCGTCGACTCGGACTGGCTCAGTAGTTAGGGCAACCGTACGGTAAGCCCGAGGTCCTCGGTCCGGCCAATAATTTTCCATTCTGATCTTCAGAACAACATTGTTCTTTTGGAAACAAATTTCCAAACATTAAGAGTGTAGTCATTTCAGTTTTAAATAATTTTGAACTGAATATTACTTCATGCCCGTCATCATAACGGAATATAATTACATTATTTTTAGAAACAATCATAAATGTAAGGAACTAAACAATTAAATATTAGCAGCATTATTGTAAATTACAACGATTTTATACGTTTCTTAAATTGCAATTCAATAGATGTTGATAACTCTGTAACGGCAGTTACTCTTCTCCAGGAAAACATATACTAAACATTTTATTATGTAAAAATTATGAACTTATATTCCTTCTATAAATTTACGTTTAAAAATAATTTATTCACAATATTTATTTTAATTTATTTTTAAAAATCCTTCTATTAATTCGTAGGCATATTGTAACCATATGTCTGAAAGATTTTCAATGTAACTATATGTAATGTACCCTTTCATAAAATGAGTTTTATATTAAAATGTAGTGATCAATTCAGTACCTAATTCATAAATTAATAGAATGAAATTTAGGAAAGGAAAATATTTTACTTCAGACGTTTGTTTAAAAAAACTGGGCGTATAAGAGTTTACACTATCTTATATTTAGTAAACACCTGGAAAGTGAGATATTTTCACACATCTCCGGCTTTCATGTGACTTTCCTCTCGTTTTTGTGTACGCTGAAAAATCCTCATAACGAACCTGTGATGTTTTGTGCCGCAGCCGCTGTGGAATTTGGCTTTGTATTAAATCCGATTCTAGGAACCGCTTTGTGCCGGTGCATTTTATCATTATTTTGCAGAACGCCGAAACGAAGTTAGTTGCGTCAGCCATTACGGCATCAAGGTTTTGTGTTTAATAAGTCAAATGAAAGAAGATCTCTTATTATAATTAGTTTATAAATAGAACGAAGTCTTATGTTTTATTTTTCTTCTCAGAACTACTTTATTCAAATAAAATTAATTGGGTTACAATTCCCAAAACAGCCATGAGATGATAAATTTAGCATCCTGCTACGCATTAGTAAAATGAAAGAAGATATACTTGATAGGTTTAATGTTAATGTTAATTATTCATTTTTTCCTCGTATTTTCATTATATAATTTCGTTTGGTCTTTACGTTCTTTAGGTATATTATAATTAAAAAAGAAAATTTAATTCAAGAAGAGAAATATCCATTCCAAGTTGAGATCTGTATATAAAAATTTAATATTCATAAACAAGTTCTTATTTAAAGTTAATTTATTATTCAAATAAACCAAAGCAGTCAGTTAAACGATAGGTTACCATAGCAATACAGGTAAACCTTTCAATTTGTCTTCCAAAATATTACACTTTCAAATTATTAAATTAGGTTAAACGTTGCAAGTTTATTGAACTAAACTAAATTATCTGGGACTCAACTAAAAATTCTTCTTCAATCTATCCTGAAATAATCTGTACCAATAAATAAAATTTAAGTGACTGGAAGTTGGTCTGAAATAGACCCTGAAACTGCTCAACGGATTTCAATGAAAATTTGAGGAATTGAAACTGGTATTATAACTTAAATTTTCGCAAGCGTTATTTTTTCCGAATATGCCTGTGAGAGAGAGAGAGACAGAGAGAGATGGCGAGAATTCTCACTCCATCTATTGTCACAGCAGTAGTTTTGTTCGAGGTCACGTCATTGTTATTGAGACATAATTGTTAGTTCAGATACCGGACTGTCAACATGTGTTCGCTTTTAGTTTCAGTACCACGCAAATTTGTAAATCACTAATGAAATAAATTATTTTTTATAATAGATTTAGACTGTTTAATATGTGGAAATATGTTATCTTTGTCTGTCCGGTTCTAATTCTTGTGACGATTATCTGATACCTTCTGTTCAATTTGTTGTTCGTTTTTAAGAAGAAAAACTCATTCATCTATTTATGTAGTTTACTTGTCTTCAGTTCTTTCCAACTAATTTTCCACATTTCCTGTATATTCTTACTTATTTTGGTAGTTTATGTAGGCTGAATTGTCATCTCTTAGCAATTTCTTTTGTAATTAAAATTAATATAACAGTTCAGCTACATTCAAATAAATATTCTTAACAATTGACGTCGAAAAGTATTTTTATAAAAATGAACATACTCGAGTGAGCAACTGGGAATATGGTTGAAAACCATGTTTTAAAGAACCCCTTTGTTATCAAACGTACAAGGCATAGTAAGTGTCGCTACACAGCTGATGTCGTAAGAGTTTAAAACTGCCTACAGAAAGTCTTATATTTAGCCTTGTATTAAGATTTGAAGCAAAGATGCGGTCTGTCGCCCATGCTCTTTAACTTATGAATAGAACCGCTGATGAAAAAAGTGTAATATGGAAAAGGAATCATTCTGCAAATAAAAACACTACGCTTTGCCGACGATATTGTTGTGTTAGGGGAGTCAGAACAAGACTTACAAACTATAATAAATGGCATGAACCTAGTCATGAAAAATAAATTCAATATGAGGATTAATAGAGGTAAAACCAAGGTAATGGAGTGTAGTTCGGAAAACAGAGGAATAACAAAGTGTGTTACATTGTGAAGAGATATTTAGAAGGATGGTAAGGTATACTGCTACTTCGAACGCGTAATAATTAGGGATGTTAGAAGTATAGTAGACATAAAAAGTAGAATAGCACTGGCAAAGAAGGTTTTTGTGAAAAAGACGAATTTATTTACGTGTAATATCGGTGAATATTAGGAAATCGTTGCTAAAATTGTTCGTATGGAGTAATTAGGTGCGAAACGTGGACTATAGGGGTTGTGGAAAGGCAAAGAATAGAAGCTTTTGAAATGTGCTGCAGTAGAAGAATACTGAAAACCAGGTGGGTGGACATAATCACTAATGAGGAAGTTCTAAGTAGAATAGGGGAAGAGCGAAAAATATGGAGAACGTTGACGAAGAGAAGGGATAAATTAATAGACTACGTTTTGAGACATGAGAGTCTTGTAAAATTAGCATTAGAGGGAAGTGTATGAGGGTGGTCAAGGATGGAATACGCTAAGAAGATAAATGGGGATATGGGATGTGGTAGTTATGTGGAAATGTAAAGGCTTGGGCAAGCAAGGAGGGTTGCATTAGACCACAACAACAACAAATTTGAAGAACAATGTTGAAAAATATTAATAAAAAATATTTCAATTTAATATAACATTTAATAACAACAATTTAATTTAATTTTAAATCTCTTTTTTTGATCATAAAATATTAACATTATAATAATTTCATCGTTAATAGAAACTGAAATTTCATGCAAGTGTAGGTTCGAAATAATTCAGATGTTAATCAAAAAATTAAATAGTTTCTTTTAAAAGTGAGTTTGTAGGTAATAAGCTTCTCATTTGCATAAGAGACAAAGACTCTGGAAAAGAGAAATCAATTTCCATGTCCAAGTCCTTGGCAAATGAGCTCGTGCCGTCTTTATCCAGGACTATGTGTCCATTAAATTATAACCTCGTATAGTGTCCACCGGCTTTAGCCTGTGTAAACGTTGACGCTTTATATGTTTGCTCTAAATCCCTGGCAGCACCATCATTTTCACGTACACCACGCTTAGCTGCGACGTACAAAGAGACGGGCTTATTACAGCTAGATCTTCTTGGCAATCTCCTCGTCATGAATTCAGGGAGCCGTCGGCCTTTGATGTGAGGCATAAAGGCAACAGCCGAAGAAAGGACCAGCGCTCCCCTTTCGTGGTCAGAACTCATATTAGTCACAACTCTTTGATGCAACAAGTTGTTTTGTTGGACTCTGTGAAGAATTCACTGCGTAACGGGCCTCACGCACGAACTCGCGCACACAAACGGCCGCTCAATGAGATGACGGGAAAGCGACTACAAGCTGCTGCTAATATTACATCGCAGGTGCCAAACTTCCACGAATGCAGTCCTAAAATTAGAAATCATGTCAACCTACATAGCAGCGTTTTTTTTAAATTTATTTATATATAGTCGCATCAACAAAGAAATTACAATATCCATTACATTTTGGTCTCTAAATTAACAATTTTATACATTTTAACATGACATTTGTGTTTTCAATGGAAAACTTAAATATACACATTGATATATAATAATTCAGTTCTTTTTTTTAAGAATTTCATTAAATTTTCCTGTGCATTTTTCCCTTTTACAATCAAGTTGAAATCATTTTCTTTTAAAGTTTCTTTCCTCTCATCTTCAAATTTCGGACAGTTCTTCAACAGGTGTTCAACTGAAATCTGTATATTGCGCTGATCACAAATCGGTGGGGGTCTTTTGTTATAATGTAAAGATGTGTAATTTTTGTATGATCAGTTCTTACTCTCGATACGTTTATTTGGTCTCTTCTCTTGACTTTTTTGTTGTGTTTTAGGGCGTAGGAGTCGTAGTTTTTTATTTTAGTGGAATAATTTCAGAAATCAGTTAAAGTTGTTAATTCAAGACGCTCGTTCTATTGTCTTACTTAAATAAAGCGAATAACTTACATTTTATATTGTCACGAAGAACTTTATAATTTTAATTGCAAAACTATCTAACATTCTTAATAGCATAATAATATGTAAATAAATTACAAATTATTCATAGTAGTATGCTAAATTTTTCCATATGTTAGGACACTTGACGTAATAATTGAGAAGCCATCATATTACAAAAATTTACATTCATTTATGTCAACATAAATGAATAAAAGCCAAGGCTATGATTAATCTCATATTTACATGTTGAATCTACTTACCCAATATGATATATAATGTAATTTAGGTCCTTTAGTATAACTATAAATACGGTTTAAAATTTTAGTGTTGTTTTTAACAGTAATTAGATTAATATCGGATCTAATTGATTACATTTGATTCATCAATATAAAAAACTACGCTTTCTCTTCATTCAAAACTCTAACTTTAGCCCAATAAATATTTTGATTATTAGGATATACAAGCTCAGTCAAAGCTAAATGCCTTTCAACAGGATAATTCACGTGGGAAAATGGTTCTTTAAACAGAGTTCTTAAGGCTCGTTAAGTCCGTCCAATATATTTTATGTTTCATCACGTATTTCAAAATGTTTTGGATTGCAACATACTCATTGCCTACAAAATTAACATTTATAATAGTCCTAAAACAGTTTTAATGCCATACTTATTAAATACGTCAATCTGTTCATATTGTAAAACATGAAGCTCATAGTCTTTTTTAGCTTTTATGTGCTTAAATTATTAATAAATGTAGTGTTTTAAAATTTATTTGTGTATGTTTGTTAATAAATTTTAATGGGTAATAATTATTTTTAGAATCCATTATGAGATAATTAGCCGTGAGAGTTTAATAGTATCCCATTGCTTTCTTTTGAAATATTGTGAAGTTGGAATTACGATGTAAAATTATACTCGAATGTTGATTTTGATACCAATGGGTAATTAATTTAATGTTCAAACAAGTATTTTGCAGCGAAGCGAAGGAAAAATAGTTTTGCAATTACATATAACCGGACTATGAGAATTTTTCTTCACAGGTATTTGTCCTCAGATTGACTGCGGGGCTTGCCTCGCTACATCGGGAATGCCTCGTATTCTCTTTGGTTTTTACAAAGTTCTCACATTCCGAGGCACTTTCATCTATTTTAGGAGGTGTATGTACTGGGGTCTAAGACCTTGGGAATACAGTAACGGTTTACCACTGATCCCATTGGACCAGTCGGCCAACTGATTTCTAAAAGTGGAGGAGAGAAGGAGAAAGGAATGCTGCGACCCCACAGCAAACTCGTCTCCCGTCATTCGCAAGTGAGGGAGAATAGTACCCAAACGCCCTACCAACCTGTTACAGGTTTTTCTAGGGTTTCCCTGCATCTCTTTAGGCGAAACATAGGGTAGGATCCTTCAAACTATTGCCCAGGTGCCCCTATTAACCCTTGGCTACCTTGCTCTACCTTCGACATCCTTCACTTACATTTTTAAACAATCAATGGCAATTTTCTTGTATTGTATACGTGAATAGACAATCACTTATATTAACTGCCTCGGCTATTCATTTTCTCTTTACTTTTCATTATAAATAATAACCTTTCCGTAACAGTAAAATATATGTGTATTTCTGTACAAAGTAGCGTCTAAAAAGTTATAGAAGCTATAAAAATTACTGCTTTTACCATAACTGTTTCTTCTGTCAGATTGGCGCAAAGTTCAGTGCCGAGTGTATGAAGAGAAACCAATTATGACAAGTATACAACACGTCTCAAAATAAGTAGCTAATGAAACATTCGACGAATAGCTTCACTGATTTTCAACATAATTGTTTGATTGTTAACAGTAAAGAAAATACAAACAAATAATGCGACACTGAATCCTGCTACAATGGAGACAGAATATGTTAAGAAGAATTAGATAAATTACACTCAAACATAGTCAAATAAAATACCTAAAGTTGATCTACTTTTAATTATAAGTAAAATAAATGAATTATCCAGTAACTTTGAAATCACTTTAATTTAATAAAATAAAATTAGAGAACTATATATCACAAAACTACCATAAACGGAGTACAACATTTCAACACAACTTTCGGAAAGTACACCTTATACTGTAATTTCATGAAATGTAATTCTAGAATTTATTTGTATTGAATTCAAATTATTTTGACATATTGACTAATTTATTTATTTTATTTAATCTCAGATACTTATGATGTTGGAATAATAATAAATACCAAATATGTGAACAGGGAGAAGTCAATCCTCATACACAAAAAAGAAATTGATTAATATTCTTCAATAGTTATTTTTTCATGTCAGTATATCGTGTCATTAATAATGAGCAATCAAAAGATATGAAGTCATGCTGACTATTTTAGCACAGTCAGCAACTTTGCTTATAAAAAAAGAAATGAGTGAATTATAATAACATATATACCCGGCGATGACCAGGAATTCATTTATATTAGCCCGCTACAGAATTTAATTGAATAGTGTTCGCTTTGTGATGAAACCGTCAGCAAAAGATTTACATTTTCACGTCCCTGCCTTAAAACGTCATAACTAATGCGATGACTCAGTATCTTAATCGAGTCAAGAAATCGTCCCATATCTTAAATAAGTGCGTCCGTACAGAAAAATACACAGAATCAGTCAATTATAATTTTTAGCAGGTACTTGAACCATCTCATCACTTTAGTTAGCGTGAAATAATGTGTGTAGATACATATTTACATCTTTAAAAAATAAATTGGGGCCTGTGTGGCCCTGATCTTTATGTATGTCAATCATCTGCAGCGTGACATTTTACATAGTTAGTTAAAAATATCATTACTTAAACAAAATGTTAGTGTAATTAAAGCATTATATCGGATATATTCTCTTCGGTCAGATTAGATTGAAATGATGTGTTTACCCTGACATAGTCTGTCAACGAACAGTTTATTTAAGTTGTGGTATTCAGTCCTAAGACTGGTGTGATGCAACCCTCCATGCTAAAGTTACAATACTTATATTAAAATGAAAGTATCCTTTTCACAATCAACTGACCATATGCAAGGGAAGTATAAAGTAATTACTTCGAAGTACTTCAATCATTTTAAAATAAATAATATAACGTAATTGTGTGAAGTGTTCTCTCTGAAACGTGGTTTCTTTGACGAAGCTAAATCCGAACGTTTCCGAGGTGTCCGGGCGTTTCACGAAGATCATTAATAGGAGTATTATATATAGTGTTTGTGTCAGTTCCAGATTTTATCAACCAGTTAAAGAAGTAATAAAATAAAATTCCATTTAGGATGAGCAAATTTTGTACTTCGCTACTCAGTTATCAATTTGTGGAATAGATATGTATTAAAATAAGTTTCAAGAAATATAATTTCGCTGTAACAAGTAATGTGCCAAAAAACAATAACTATTTGTCAAGTAGAAAATTAAACCTTTAGTTAATTCACAACATCGAATCCTCTATGTTTACTATAATATACGAGGTTTCGCTGATACTAAGCATTATTTTCAATAAATGATATTGCGATGTTTTTCTAGAATGCTTTCTATGCTTTATATTCTGAAATTGTTTTTGAATAATAAGATATTCAAATACTTCTGAAAATGGTAAAAGTCAAATAGGTTAAATGGTTCGATAAACGTCCTAGTTCTAACAATATCACCAATCCGTTCAAGCATGAGATTTATTGACGGGGCCTCTGTTAGTTCCCGTTGAACCTTTTTATACAATACTGTCGTCATATATCCATATTTCCATTTGAAACACAATATTTTAAGTAGTTTTGAAAACTGAAGGATGAGTCACAAGGAATTACACTGCGACCTTAGAGAAAGCTCCTGGCCTCAGGCCAACGAAGCAGAAAAGAATGAATGAGTGCTGCGTCTCAATTTCCCATTTACACCACGTTTTATTTACGTATTACGTTTTGGTTCTGTAGCAGACAACTCCGAACTGAAGATTTCCGTTTCCTTTATGACAAGACTTCAGATGTTCTGTTTTAAATTCATGCAGCTCTCTCCGCGCTCGACTAAACGAGAAAATATGAGCCAACTGCTGGGATCGAAGCACTTGTTCGTAACTTAGACTAAGTAGGACCCTCCAACTTTTATGTCTCTTCAGTCCCGGACACTTTTACAGAATCAATTTTCCCTTAAAGTGCCATGGAACGATTAAGTTTTGTATGGAAGCATGATTTTTTTTCTAACATCCCTAGCCATCCGTAAATAGTAATGACTGTTTGCTAGTATCTGCACGTGCTGACGTAACTTAAATCACGATAATATCTTAAGGAAGTACGAAATATTGTCAAATAGAAGTGAAGACGGTATTTAACTGAGATAATAAAAATACTGTTACTGCATGCATACATATTCGTAGAATAGAATAAAATACAGTTCCCAGCAATTCACATTAAAGAATTTTACGACCAAAAAGATGGCGTTGGAATAAAATTAGGTAGAGAGTTGTAAATATTTTTGGAACGAAAAAAATAGACTTGCTTAAATTATAAAACAAAAAAGTGTGTCCAATGCCTCTATCTAGTAGAAGTTGTTTACAAGCATTACTCTGCCCTAAAGTCTAACGATATAATAGGATAGATAATTTTATTTAAAAAAAATAGCTCAAAAAATCACAGAATTGGCAACAAATTAAATAAATTTTAAGAAATTCATAAAAGAAATAAATTATTGATTACCTAGACATATAAAAATAAATAAATTGTTAAAGTACAAGAAAAACACAAGGAAAAGAAATAATGCAACTGATAACAGAATATTGTATAGGTCTCATATAATACATCAAAGTATTGTAATGGTTTCAAATACATTCTGGGGGAATATATTTCCTTTGAAGTTACTTTTGCTAGCCGTAGCACCGTTTGGGCAAGGACGGAGGGAAATACCCGACCTACAGATGTTTTGCGTGGGTAACGGTAAAGTGGACCATGACAAAGGGGGTGAAGGGGGTCAAGTGGTAGTTAAGATAACAGGAAGACTGGATGGGACCGGCACCTGACCCCGTGTATGCCAAACTGGCTTTACGGGGCGAACGCGCATAAATTGGAGTACAGAACCCCAAGGGGCTCCTAACCGAAGGTGCTCGTGCTACTGTTGAAATCCGGCCGAGTGGAGTTATCCAAGGATTGCTCCGAGACACTTCTCCACCCGACCGGCTCGAGAATTGCGGAATTTGTTGCTCAGGTTGCGTACGGTTCCCACACCCGAGTTTTTGACCTGTTGGAAATGCACTCCGTCCGCAACGGCGAGAGTGCCCTCGGGGCCGCTGCCTTACCCAAGGGCTGGTGGCTTCAATTGCAGGGCCTGGTCCGCCCCCTACACATACTCGGGCATCGACTTGCAAGCACCGCCACCATGGGTTTTTGAGCGTGTGCCCCGGTGAAAACCCCGGTGGGGGTGAGTACCCCTGCAGTTGGCCGGGTTCAGCCTTAACGGTAGCACTGACACTTCTAGTCAAGCGTAGCCTTTTTCCTTGATAAAGGTGGGAGCCACACCCTGATAAAGAGTACCACGCTACGACTAGCATTCGAAGCTTCTTGCTTCTTCCGGATTGCAGCACCTGGTTTCCGAGGCCAAGCGCACCCCCATCCGAAGTGGAAGCTAGCAGCTATCCCCTATGGATGATTTGTGCAACCACCCAATACTAGGGGAATTACACCCAGACATCGGGTAACTAAGAATGGCTAGCAATTTCCATACTCGACACCTTCCTTCAAGGGCATGATGACCCAAGGGTAGGATGACTGTCTTGAGATGGACTACTCTGTTACTAGAACCATTGCGCAATGGCTCCGACCCGTCGCAGTCCATCCCCCGTGCTCATAAAGGATACTAGTTCCCGGCGAGCCACCCTGGTCCTCCCCATACTATTAGGTTTCACATACCCAGGAATGGCAAGCGGGACCCGACACCAAGGCACATGAGAGATGCCCGCTGCTCCCCATTTACGCCGTGGCCGATTAGATTACACAGGGGCACCTCGGGTAGGTTCGACCGCCGACTTGAGGATGAGAGGCTGTACACACATCAACCCCTTTCCGCCCCCGGTGAAGGGGGTCAGTTGTAAAATTCACGGGTCAGTCGGGAAGGAGACGGAGCAGTGTAAGCGAGCATAATACAATCATTGACGAGTGTAGAGGAGTAGCTGTTTCGACGCCAGCACGCAGGAAATCTGCAGGATCCCAGGGTGAAGGAAGCCGACGAACAAATGCCCGCCTGCTACCAGCCAGCGGAAATATTAGCAGGTCGGAGAAAAAAAAATTATAATATAACCTGGTTCATGTGCCACCAGCCCGCCACGACAAAGAGCCATGCCCCAACGTGTACCGTTTTTTGTGAAGAATCTCATATAATAAATCTAGGTTGTTAATTAAAATGAATTATATTCATCTAACGTTCCTCATCGCCAAAAGATACTAATAACTACTGTATAAATTGAAATAAAAAAGAACAGGTCCATTACAGTATATATAAATCAAGTTTAAAAGATTTTTCTAATTCTTTAAAATGCCCTTACTAAAATCTCAACAGTTATTATTTTACAATAAATAAAAAGACGGCCAATAAGTCAGAATAATAATGTATCACTAATTATTCAAAAGCGACGTTTCGTCTCCATTGTGAGACTTCCTCAGGCTTACTACAAACATAATATTACAAGAAATTATGTTACAATTTTTTAATTATATATAAAAAAACATGGTTCAAAACGTACAAATTTAGCAATTCATCATATTTATTCTTTGACTCCTTCAGCCGAAAAGATAAAATAAATATTTAATGTACATGTGAAGAATTTAGAGTCCAGCGACGGTTCCGGCCGAAATGATGTAGTAATAATGAGTGCTTTCGGCAGTTAAATTTTAGCCTCGGAAAAAGAATATTATTAAAACGTGAAACTACTACAACAAAAGAGTATCCTAAAATTTGTTCAATTTATTCCTTGAGGGTTACACCTGATGTACAACATTTCACTCATAATTCTCAGAAGTAATTATTTTTTTCATCCAAAATTTCCACATTTTGCCAATCGAAATTGTGATGATTAATATGTATGTGTTTGGACACAACAGAATGTCTAATTTGATGTTTTTAATGCGAGTTTTTGAAGCTCTTTTAGTTTGTCCGATATAAAATTCGGTACGATCTAAACAATTAATTTTGTAGATAACATTATGTCTTTCCAGAAAGTTAATTTTGTCTTTAATATTTTGAACGTAAATTATATAAATGTAAGTTATTCATTAATTTAAAAACAACATCTACCCCGTAATTACGAAACAAGTCATTAGTTTATATTGTATATTATTATATGTTAGCTATATTAGGTAAAATTATGAAATTCATTTTTCTCTTTATTTAGATTTTCATTGTGGTATTTGCGACGTGACAACCTGACAGCCTTATCTACCAGATTAAAACCATGGCTTTCTTTTGAGCAATGGAGTGACTGGGCATATGATTAAGAACTCTTCCGGAATGTATAGATTTTTTATACCAATTGGTTACAATTTTTTATTTAAAACCTTTATCATAACATCAAGCAAATTAATAGAGTTATTTGGTTCCATTTCATAAGTAAAATTTAAATATTGATGATAACTATTGAAAAATTTGATTAAATTATCTCATTTATTTTTGGAATGATGCAAAAAATATCATCAACGTATCTGAAGTACGTTAATGGTTTAAAATCTAATAATGAGATACATAAGGCTTCCAAACGCCTCATCACAATCTGTGCAAAGAAAGGGGACAAAGAATTTCTTATTGGAGATCCATTTATTTTGTGATAATGAGAATTATGAAGTGAAACATAAGTTGAGTTCAAAAATTAAATTAAGTAAAACAAGCATATCAGTCAAAGGAATGCTAGTAACATCTGAAAAATTGTTTTGTCATCTTTTTTAAAATTTTCTATGATTAATTTCAAGGTAATGAGTTGGACAGGGAAACTACATCTAAAGAAACTATAATACGGTCATTAGGTACATTTAAATTTTTAAGTCTTCTTCTAATTGTAATGAATTTTTGGCAGAATAATGAATTTCACAATTTAAGTCTTTTTTTAACAAGTTATACAAAAAAGTTGAAATTTTGTGGAGGGGACTATTTGTTGAAGTTACTATAATTCTAAAAGACTAAAAAATTGTAACAGAGGACTCATATTTAATTTCTTGCAATATTATGTTGTAGTACGCCAGAGGAATTCTCAAAGAGGAGACGAAACGTCGTTTTTGAATGTTGTAGTGGTATTCAGTCCTAAGACTAGTCTGATGCAACCCTCCATGCAAACCTATCTTGCGCAAACCTATTCATTTCCTTTTAACGCACAACCTACATCCACCCTAATCTGCTAGCGCATTACATCCTTTGCCTCCGTCTTCTTACTCCACACACTTCCCTCTAATGCTAATTTTACGAGACCCTCATGTCTTAAAACGTGACGTATTAATCTATCCTTTGTCTTGGTCAATGTCCTCCTAATTTTTTGTTCGCTCTTCCCCTATTCTGTTTAGAACTTCATTGTTAGAAACTCTATCCACCCATCTGATTTTCAGCATTCTCCTATAGCACCATATTTCAAAGGCTTCTATTCTTTCCCTTTCCTCAACTCTTATCGTCCACGTTTCGGATAGAATTATGTTTGAAATTGCACTAGTCTGCAGTCGCAACTGTTTCTTTCCGGAATCATTTCTCAACTGACCTTTTAGGTGTATTGACAATTGTCATTAATTCGAATTTTTGCCAACAATAAACATTCCGAATGATGTTGAGCAGACGTAATGAAGACAATGGTTTAAAATTTCTGTCATAATTCAGGAAAATAAGCCGTAGGTTTTAAAGAAATCTTGTAGTTACTGCATCTATGCTTTGGGAATTAAGATACGTTTAGTATCTTATATTGAAAAATAAAAGTAGAGAAAATATGAGTTCGGATATTTGACGTTTCGAATAACTGACGTTATGATAAACGACGTTATCATCTTTATTTATTTATTTCTGTTTATAGATGAGACGGTTTATTCATTTGTTAATAAAGAAATAATTTTTTAATCTATTACTGTTTTTATTTTAATGTGTTTATTATATGCAGGCAGCGTAAATTTTTTAAATTTAGTTGGCCAGTTCTCAATGATGGTTGCCCATCGTATTATAGTATTACTTTACATTCTTAGAGATGAATTACTCTTATTGGAAAGTAAAGTTACAACCGTCGTACTGTGACCGACTCTACTTTACGATACTACATTCACGTATTGAACGCCCTACTGATGCGTCTGCAGCTTACTGAAAACAATAAAGTACGTCGCGCAAGTTGGGAAACCTATGTGTCTCGTCCTTCATTTTAAGTGCATTTATTAGTGAATTCAATGTCACTGGTCGCGGGACATGGAAAGTAGCATAATTTGATTCACACTATAGCTAGACGAAACCCAAGGAAACGTATACAAACTACGATATTTTAGTCTTTGCCTAAAACTAATACGTTTTTAATGTAGATGAGTACGGTATCCGAACTTCAAAGATCCATAGTAGCAGAAATCGCGAAAACTGGACTGTATCTGAGTCGACATTTCGTTATGCGTGAATTACGAGGCCACTCCCAGGAAAACAGGACAGGCACCGCAGCTACCGGTATTGATATATCCAGGCACTTGCACGAACATTAAATTATATCTCGGATTTTTACGAGTATTTTTTAGTAGTATTTGATTTAGAACCTTGTAGACACAACGCATTAGCACCCAAGAAGGAAAGCATCTTATCTGGATGGCGCGGTGTAAAAGGATATGGCTGTTTCCTGCCCGAATTCTTCGAAATTGCTCTCAGCGTGTAGTTTACAGAGGCGCAGACAGCATAATCTAAGACTTGAATACCGTAAAATAGCCCATCGTTTGAAATATATTATGTAAGTACTGTGAACGACCTAATAAACAGCGAAATGGCCCTCAGAATGAAAAAATTGTTCAACTATTGTGTAGTGAAAATGTACTTTTAATTTTTCATTTTATAGATGACTTTAATATAATAAACGGTTGTAATCGTCGATACACTTTTTTCAAATAATCAAGTTTAAAATAACATTATTTCGGTTGCTGTTTTTACCTTTAGGTTATGACGAATGGTTTCATAATAAAATTAGCGAAAGTAAAACTTACAAACCATTTGTATGCATAATTAAAAAATAATAATATAACTCAAATTTTTAAAAAAATTTCATACAATATCAAAGTGGCATTAAACAAGTGATAGTAAACTCACCTATTTCTTAATCAATAAACACTTAAAGAATTAGTCGTTAATCTCCGTGTGAAGTGGTGTAGGTATCAATACATTAACAATAAATTAAATAAAAATTTCTTATGTGAACATGTCAAATCTAAATTACAGTCATAGTAGGTTAATACGAGAGCACGGATATAACAAGCTAATTTTACTTTTCAATTTAAATAGTTGTTTTGTGTGTAAATTTAGCCGGATATAGGGATGGCAATACCGTTTGTGACCAAAGGCTAGATGGAATTTAGAATAATGCATCAGACCTGCCACAGTCCAGTGTACAGTAAACTGATTTATTGCCGAAAATTATCAACCGCACCTTTTGGTCGAAATAAACGTTTTACGATCTTCGCATACCAAGAAAACTTTTTATAATGCGGAATTTCTACAGGCTCATTCCACCCTAACCTTTACATAATCTACGCTGCAAATATTTCTTCAGTTAAAATTAAATGGGTATGTGGGTTGAAATCATCAGAAAAAGAGACCGCGGTCTTAAAATTGTTGACATGTTAAAAAAGAAATGGATTGTCATTTCCAACTGTCTCAATGTAACTGAAGAATAATCAGCTGTACATTTCATTCTTTGAAAACCTCAACATAACAAGCGTAATGAAAATTATAAGATGTCAATTGAGCAGTTTCGACACCTTGATGGACTTGCCATGGAAGCGCGAGCAGACGATTTGTCACAAAAATTTTCTACTTCCATTTTATATTTAAGTTCTTAGTTATGCCATTTTTGAGTCTTTATAATAATAATAAAAGAAGAAGAAGAAGAAGAAGAAGAAGAAAGAAGAAGACGTACTCTTGTATTGCAATCTCAAAAAAAAAGTAAACTCTCCATGTAACGAAGCAAACTGGAACGGTCCCGTCGTGTTCGTTTTAATCGAGTCCACCAATTATAAAAATAATGTAGGACAAATATAGATTAAGCTTATTTTCAGTTTAAATTTTATTCATTCAAAAAATGATACACAACCAAAACTATATTTTAAACTGCAGTTTTTTGATAAAGAAATGAAGGTACAAATTTAAAAGGAGAAAATTGTGAATATCACCAATAAAGATTCAACAGGAGCGGTACAGTCGGAGCAAATTTTCCGGTGAAGCTAAGTTTTGCATTAAATAATAAGTATTGGAAAAAGAGTCTCTCGAAAGACGACAAACTGCGACACTATACAACGGTCCTCAGGAGCGTCACATATGCAACAGAGACAGACTTCAGGCCAAAGAGCTTGCATACGATCGGAGAAGGAGACAAAAATGAGACTTGAGAAATATATGGGACACCAAAAAGCAGCATGGAGTCTTGTATAATCCCTATTAGGAGCTACATGAGATTATAGAATCAATCTAGAGTGTTACAATAACGAGAAGGTTGAGATTCGTTGGATTTCTGATGATGATGGAAGACAGTAGACAGACAAGGAGGAGCGAAAAAAAGAGGTATTCAGACGACGACGATGAACTGAACAATCACTCGAGATCTTTAGGCGTCATAACGAAATGGGAAAAAGAATGTTCGACTAATCACAACATTTGTAAATCACAAATTAATGACAGTGAGACTAACTTCTACTTGAGGTACATACTTATTGGTAAATATGCATGTATGAAATTTTATAGGCTTCATAAAATTGTTGATTCAGGATTTATGTTGAATAAAATAATTTATTTTCACGACTTGCATTTCAAAAATGTGCACTCAACACAAAATAATTTACGTATTCAAAAATTGATTTTTCATAACATGATTGGTAATCTGGATATGAATGGTATAGTATATATGAAATAATTAGACTAAATGTATGTATTTATTATTGTCTCTATGCATTATTAGACCATTTAGGGAGATTATTATGATTAATTTCCCGTAACTGAACGAAGCCGACCTCCTGTGGTCTAGTGGCTAGCGTCGCTGCCACAACACAGAGGTCCCAGGTTCGAATCCTGGTACGGGTTTGAATGTTTGTACTGTCACGGTCACGGAAACTGAGATTAAGGCTGCTGGAGAATCGATACGCTGAACACGTATCAGTCCAAATTACAAATTACAAATTCGTAATGTGTCATGTAAGATGACAGTTCTCAGTCGACCTGACAGTCCAAGGCCCTGAATTGGTTGCAGGAACGATGCTGAAAGTATGTGTTAAGAAAAAAAATTATTAATTATTTTAAGCTTTTGTACACACTATTTTATTAGTAAATTTTCATATCTAAAACGTAACTGACCATAAGCACGGCCAAGTCAATTGAGAAATATATGATTTTTTTTTAATTTACCTCCGCTGAAATTACAAATGATAACATGAGCATATACTTTTATGGATAACCCGCATTGGCTATCATACATCATAGATTTTGATTTCTATGTAATACTTTTAATTTAGAAAGTGCGGTGGTATTACGTTTTGAGAAGTGTCCTTCTTTTAAAAGCCTTGTTGGTAGTCGGGGTCGAATAGAAGACGCCGAGAAGTGTCTAATGGAGACTGAAGCAGCGCAGTTCTCGACGAATCTTCCAGCACCCAAATAACACGAATTTACTTGGGAGTGAATTTATTCTAGGAAGTTAAACCGTTCCCACGAAAACAGCTCTCCGAAATTACTCAGTAAGGTTTTCTCACGAGCAGATAGAGCACAACAAAGGGATTCCCGAGCTCGTAGATTGGCTAGCTTTACAATGGCGGCGAAGCAACTGAGCCCCAATGAAGACGTACAAAAGACCTGGAAATTTACATCCTGGCTCCACAATAAATCCTTGCTGGCGTGAATTTACTTTCCAATGCTACGATTCGGACGGTAGATAAAAAACATTCTTGATATACGTACAAATTTGTATTCAACTTCTCAGATTAACATCTTACTGCAAAGAAGACGTTTACAATATATTCCTTGAAGATTTTGATACCCACTGCACATGCGACTGTAAATTATACAACAATCTTAAGACTGTAGAAACAATAAGACATGAAGATTAGATTGACAACACAGTTTAATGGTCCAGGTTCGCTCTTTGCCTTTCAGGTTCCGGTGTAAATCAACCAGGTAAAGCAGCGTACACGCAATCCTACTCCATTTATCTAACATCATTAATACACAAGGAGAATTATTAACAGAAGTCCGACAATTACGTGCAAATATTTATATTTTTTAAAATATGAATTAAATATATTCTGTACAATTTAGGACTCCGCTAGATTAACTGTTTTGAAGAACTTTTAAGTAATGAAGATTTCAACTGGAATTTCAAACCGATACCCATCTCAAAATTCTAAGATGATTTTTTTATATATCTAACAGCAAATAAAATTTACAGTTCCGGCAAGAAGTGCAGCCAGACCATACCTTTGAAATTTTATTTGACATTAACAATATGTAATTAATATCAATTTATGGCACACATTAACTGAAGAAGTCATAAAAGAATACAAAGTAAGGGAATAAGAACACATACCAGCCCTACTTTGTCCTCAGGGTATTTTAATTATTCTTCTAGCTTTCAGACACGGACAATTTTCAAGTATTTCAAAGTAAAAAAATATATAAATTTTTTACTTACTTTAAACTGATCTACACAGAAATGTGTGCTGATGGAAGACTTTAAATCTATCTTTCTGGGACCTACTTGCATCTGATTCTTTCGCGTTTAGAAATATTTTGGAACAAAAACAGTTTTTTCTGTTTCTTGTAGACGTATTTTTTCACAGAGATGCCACTCACCGCTTATAAACAGTTTCTTGTAAAAAAACAGTAGTGGTCGAAGCTCTGCTTAAAGAACTGTGACGTCAAAACATCCATACCTGAGTCAATTCGCCGTTTTGGCGGTACTTTCTTATCATTTAAACTTTTTCGTCAAATTACACCAAAAATAAAACAGTACACCGTAAACAATGGGTAGGTTACTAGAAAATGAAATAATCTAGTATGATTTTCTAATATTAGTCAAATAGTCTTGGGGTTACATCTGTCCATTTTGGGAAAGGACAGTCCTCTTTTAACATCCGGCAGTCATAAAATATGAAACTTTCCTAAAATAAGAAAGGAAGTCTTTTGTTCTTTTTTCAGACATAGCAGAGACAAATCTCAATTATTTTATTTTTTATTTTCGTTGTTTCCAACCCATATTTATTATAAAAAAATTGTATATCACATAAATTAACATGTTCTGAGACATCTGGAGTTACACTTCACCGCTAATACAAATTCTGAATATGAGGATTTAATTGAAATAATTTTATGATCTAGAACTGAAAAAAAAGTTCCATCTAAATATGGACAACGTTTTCAAGGAACTTGTAGTGCTTAGTAATATTTCTTAAACCGATTCTAGTTACTAGCGGCAATTGGAAAACAATTTTTAAAAAAACTCCAAGATTTTAAGAATATTTCGAAACTGATTCCTTCCTGTTCGATATAGGGAACTAGTTTTCAATATCACAGACGCTAAATGGTGCAGAGCGGGAAAACGACCACACAACAAGCGTTTTGAAAATAAACAACAATCTTTGCGCAATTAATATAATTGCAATAAAATGCTCAATTGGTTGGAAAATATTTTTAAAAAAACTTGGAAAACCTTTCGGCGAATTGTATTTTAACCCCAACTATATAGGTCATACGCTAGAAACTTTACTCATTCTACGATCAGCTTTTATTTAACAGTCATGCAAATGTATCTAAATCTTTACGTGTGTGTTTTTATGGACTTTCATGGAGTTTGCAACCGTAAATAACTTATATATATGGCCCATGGTCCTCAAGCAACTTAAGAAATTCGTCCTAAACCCTGATTACAATGAAATGTAACATTCCTTCTCATTTAGCATCTATTGCCAATCGTTGTAAGGATTTTTCTATTCTCTTTTTCATAGTTTTATCCACCTGAAACTAAGGACGCAAAAGAAAATAGTAAAGTTCATCCATAACTTGATGTCGCAACTTAACATAATTCTCAAAAAATCATTTCCGATTATAATCCAATAACTAATTTGTAAATTCGTCTGAACTTTGTACCGGAGTTAGCACTGACGTCCTTCAATTTCAAATAAACAACCTCTTCACTGATAATGATACCGTTACCCCCAGTTATGAATAATCTGCCTCATTTGTTGAGCTTTACATCATATAATTTGCTTTCATTAGAGCTAATCTAATGTTGGTATGTGCTACAAATTAATTAATTTGTCATCATTAACATATTTTTGAAACTGTCGTTTTAGAAAATTACTTTGAAAAATATTCCACCTGAAGCGGAGATAACCAAGTGTAAAAAAATTAATGAGAGGGAATTCAGCTTTCAAAAGGGGTTTAAATAGCGTATTATCACAGCAATACTTAAGAGATATACACAATTGTTCATTATGTTACTTTCACTGTAGTGCAGGAAAATTAATGATATTCGTAAATTGATTACAAAAGTTCTGCGAATTTCGGAAACAATGCTGCATGCGGATTCTTTCGTCGGCGTATTTGTTACAGTACGTATAAACGATGACAAAAACAAATATAATTTACTTATCTCTTAGACATACAAAGATTACAAAAGAATAGACTGCAATAATCGTAAACTTGAGTTGTAATAGCCTTTTAATGTTTAATCTGGCTGTAAAGCCTCTTCCAATGACGCTATTGTTAGTGCAACGAGACTCTGTAGTCCATAATCACGTCACATAACTAAGAAGCATTGTTAATATTGTGACCGCATGTCATTTACCAAGTAACGATGTGATTTCATCGGGACAGAAGAATGAGCATTGTCTGGCTACAAATGCCGAGTTATTCTGACACGTCGATCAAAGACAAGACGGAGTACGCCGATACGCGGAAGCGACAATGGACGCTCTTCACATTACAATGTGGAAGCGAACATGCTCAAACTAATGACAGCCATTCCAAGTGGCTGGGTGACGAACGTATGTCAACACTGTATCCATTTTAGAATGGTTTACTATCTTGTTGTTATTCAAAGTGAACGCAATACACGGGGATATGCACTCGTTTATGTGTCATGGACGTCACAACCGCACTGAAACACAAAGAGTCTATTCTAGGTTTGCTTTGAAAGATGCAAAGAAAACACCAAGCCCTCATTTAGTAGAGTGGGAAAATGAACCACACTTAAACGGCGTATCAAAACAATTGGATACGATGAATTATAATACACTTACTGTACGTCCGATCAATTATGTATCCCTATGTCATATTAGACAGAAAAATAAACAAATATATTTGTAATAACTGAAATAAATTTATTTACAGACACTTAAAAATAAATTAAATTGTCATACAAACAGAAAAAAGGAGTAGTTTTATTTGATTACGTCGTTCCATCCTCAACTTGGGACTTCATTTGTATTTGGACCTCTAAATAATAATGTTGATAACAAAATAATAATTATTTAGTTAAGTATTTCCAAAACCAGAAGAAATATATTTGTACTTCATGAAGTCTCAAATTTAAAGAAGAAACGTCGTAATTTAATAAAACTTCTGTATATTAAAATGTCATACTTATTATTTAACTCTTCAAAACTTAAATTTGGTAAATTTTAATAATTATCCACGCGGAAATCGTCAATTTTTTTGGTGAACATAATTCGTATGTATTACACAGGCAGGGAGTATTTATTTCAAAATGTACGAATGAACATCTCACCATAATCTCCTAGTCTCTATGGATGGTTGCATTAATATGTCTTCCTCTGCATTATCAGATTAACTAGCCCCGGATTAGATAAACCCATAAAATTTACCCTTCCGTTCTTCCGCCCCTTCCTCCCTAAATCCTGCACCCTCCTTGCTTAATCAGGACAAATTATGTTGCTTATGCTGCCGGTGTACTAACGTCTCGACTAACACTAAATCAGCGTACTGTGACTTAGAAGGAAAATATGTTCCGTTAGAGAAAATGTATATTCGGAAGAAAGATTTACGTTCTTAATAAAATGTTTCATTCCGCAAGAAAACATCGTTATTTCAAGAACTGTTATCTAATCTCCCATAATATTAAATTATGTCTTATCCACTAATTAATTATATATTTTCGTCACATTTGTTGCCCGTTCTCAGTTTATTTCTTACAGAAATGTCACTGAATTTCTGACTACGGGAAAGATTCTGTTGCAACTAATTAACTAATTCTGATCTTGTTTTGTATCATACCAGCTTACTATTGCCATTATTAAAAATTTTCAGGAGGGAGGGATCTTTACCTCATAAATTTTCAATTGACATTTATTCCCTTCCTCACAAAAATGGAGGAACTCATAACCGTGACCAATAATTGCAGTCTGGAATTGCTTGTTTATTATGCATAAGTTTTAATGCTAATTATATTGATAATTTTATTATAACACTACAAAAAAGGGTGATGTAAAATAAAACATATTGATGATATTAACTCAGCTGAAAAAGTAAAAATTCCTTTTAACAAACAAGTTAAAAGGAAATTTGACTTTGTCATTTGAGTTAATATAAAATGTCTTATTTCACATCACCTCCAACTCGACGTTTGGAGAACTCTACGGAACTATTATTAAGAGCTGTGTGGACAGTCAGAGCTATAAATTAGACGCAAGATGTCGCATCTATACAATGCTATAGCGTCTAAGAACAAGGGAATTTGGAAAAAATGTTGACATCTAGCTGCAGGATGCGATTGACGTTAATTCAAAATAAAATTAATGTTGAAAGATTGAAATTTAATTGTCTTTTTTGTAATTGGAGATTTCCATTATTTGAAAAGTGGCATTTTAATGAAAATTTCCTGCAATCGTATACAGTATCAAATATCAATTTCGTGCGTTAGGCAAAAATTATACTAACCATATTCGTGCAATGTGTTGCACCATCATGTGACCACATTTTGACGATTTTTGATTCATGAGTATCTGACATGAATTACGTGTACATTTGTTACTTCTGGTCGTCCTGAATTCTTGTATTTTTAGGTTTACCTACTGTCTATGTTCTTCGTAATAATGATTAACGGTTCCCTAAATACTAGAGGTTTTCCTTTTCAAAATGTACTAACGTGCTTCGTGCGAGTAGTAAGAAGCTGCTTTCATTTCTTCCAGGTTATTTATTGGACGCTGCAGCATAGTATTGATGGGACGTCTTACGCCTTATTTATTACCCTTTCTTATTAAGTCCAAATCTATAGATGAAGCGACACAAAATGATTTTCATTTCTCCATGAGTTAGAAAATGCATTCAACATTATATATATATATATATATATATATATATATATATTGTGATAAAAAAGGAGGATTTTGTGATGTTGTGGCGTTATGAGGCGCAGTTCGGCCAACAACAATCGCTAGTCGACTGAAAGATGGTGATTCCCCGCGGGAGTGTCCCGCAGAGCGTGTATAAAAAATGACGATGGTGAAACCCCGCGGGAAAACCCCGCCGAACGAGTGTAAAAAATGAGGGCGGGGAACCCCGAAATTTTGTGAAATAGGGGAATTCCCGTCAGAAGATTTAAAATGGAAGCAGATGGGTGGCTCGCCCCCCAGAAGGCAAGCTAGTGGAGGAGAGGACGGATGTGGTCCGAGCCCCCAGAAGTGAAACGAGTGGAGGAGAGGACAGACTTGGTCCGAGCAGATATCCAGAAGTGAGACGAGTGGAGGAGAGGACGGACGAGAGCAGACGTGTCCAGACGTGATCAAATCCTGCAAGACGCCAGAGAGACGCACAAACATTCGAGAGGTGGATGTTTGTTGGCCCAGTAATTGTGGCTACTGCATACTCCATCTCTTGAGAGACCCCAAATCTCCTGAGATTAAGCCCGTGTATTCACTTTAAATTAATAAATGAAAAATTTTAAAATTGATCATAATTTGTTCTGTTAATTAATAAATGTTTTATACCCAAAAAAGAATATTACAATATATATATATATATATATATATATATCTTTAATAGGTGACGTAAAGTGTTATTGAGAAATTCGTGTTTTCCGTTGGGGAATGTCTATACGAAGGAAAATCATTTTCTGCAACAAAATCACTCGTTTAATTTTGATAATGAAAATAAAGTAGAAATCAATAAATGAGTTAGATAAGGATGCAGTTTGTCGTCCATGCTCTTTAACTTATATATAGAACATAAGGTGAAGAAAGATAAAATGTAATATGGAAAAGGAATCATACAACAAGGAGAAGAAATAAAAAGGCCAAGTTTTTCCGATGATATTGTGGAATGAAGGAAGTCAGTAGAAGTCTTGGAAACCAAAATAAATGGACATGGTCCTGGAGAAAGAGTTCTATATGATGATTAACAGACGAAAAAGCAAAATAAAGGAGTGTTGTATGGGAAACAGTGGAATATCAAAGAGTGATAGATTAGGAAGGGGTATTTTGAATGAAGTCAAGGAACTCTATTACTTCGGAAGCATAAAGAGTAGGATAGAACAGGGGAGGACGGCTTTACAAAAAAAGTAATTTACTTATGGGTAATATAAGTGTGAATCCAACGCCGCCAGTGGCGCATGTGTCGCTCATTCGCCGACTGCCACGACTGCCTGCGCAACCAGCGTGGTCCTGGTGTTGCCTACCTCACAGACGGCCGTCTGCGGGCGTATCCCTGAACTTCTGTAACCATTTGTCAAGGCGGCTTTGCGAACAACGCCTGTCATCCACGGCGTGGGTTCGGACAGACGGGAACCTGTTGCTCGCAGATAGCCGCTCCGTGTATGATTTACGAAGGCGCTCCACTTAAAATATTTGCTCTCCTCCGTCTCTCGGCGCCGAGATACCATACGTTCGTGGGTGAATACAGTTTTTGCTCTCCCCCGTGCTCATCGCAAATCTTTGCTGAACGAGAATTAATGCTTCCATGCTCTGCAATGCGTCTAGCCGGAGAGCGAGTATCTGATGGCGTACAATGCGCGGGGTAATGTTGCGACAAAGGTATAGGAGCAGATTATTAATAATATCCAGGTCGGCAGCTCAAGCCAGATCCGTAGATTATCTTATGACCGCAACAATTAATTATTTCTCAAGCTACATACAGAATACCAATGAGTACTTCGCGAAGCACAATTGCTCAAACATTTCGAATAATGAATGAATCGCATCAGTGGAATTAATTTACTACGTTTACAGGATACTAAATAATAAAATATTTAAACAGATCATTATTATATGTAAAATATACTCTCAGGTGGTTATTTTTCAATTACTTCATTAATCTCAATGGGTTCATCATGGGGCTTACGAATAATTAAGTACACGCCCATATACAATCATGGTTAAAGTAAATAAGCGACAAAAAATTATATAACCGGCAACAAAAGATTATAGTTTGTTCTATTCAGGGTAGAAGTACTTCTTATATTCCTCTGTATTAAATAGGTCTACACTTTTTAAAAGCTATAAAGGTTATATTTTTCTCGATTCGTATAAATTATTGAAATTTCACTCGTTCTACGTCTACTAGCCATAAAAAGTACAAGAGTGACCAAGTGCATAAGAAAGTAAATTATTTATTTTATCTTCACCTTTAACTATATATAAAACATTAGTCATACGATGAAACGAACAATTTTTTAACTCTTCACAAGCAGATTCCAAGAAAAGGCTTATACAAAGGAATCACTTTGATCTGGGTTCCTTGAAATATACAAGCTACCGGAGCGGTTTTCTAAATAACGTCAATTCCATATTAAATGTTTATAAACATTTCATAACAGATAACGTTTCAAAGAAGAACGTAGCTTTACACATTGCGTGGTGCCAATCATCCTTCGGGTTTCCTTAAGTTTCTTTTTAAAATGAGACGTAAGAAACATTACTAATATCACTAATACCTTATTAATAGATTAATTTAACTTTTTCATTAAAATAAAAATCATTTTATACATTTCTCATTCATTGAACTGTCCTGAAAAGATAATATTTAATGTACATTTTCCATTTTTCTCAATATAAAACAAATATTTATAATAACGATTGCTGTAGGTTCTATATTTATAGAGCGGTAGTTATTAAAACTGGAATCTTCTAATATATTCGTTGAAGAGGTTTGGGTTGTTAACTAATAGTACGATATTACTGTAATCTGTATCTAAATAATAAAAACAGGATACGTTTCTTTGTTATCCATATTTAATTGCACACAATGTGTTTACAGTGGTACTAAAATATTTGATCAATCATGTCCTAAAAAATATGAAAAATTGGCATACGAAAATACGTACGTTTGTATATTTCCCAATGATTTAGAACAGCGTTTTAACATTACATATTTCACGGAAGTACTACAAATTTCAAACTGACTTTTTCCCAATTACATCCTGAATTATAAACCTTATTGATGAAAATGGTATGTATAAACTTTTAACTATTGTAATTTAGCAGATAGGATTGTTGAGAATCTTCGGCTATCTGTGTCTCTTCAAATTTTTGCCTCCTTATAATACTTAAAATATTTAACAAACAAATAAATAATTATAATTTAATATATTTCATTTTTTATGTGTCAAGTCAGACTAAATAATTTCAAGTGAGAATTTATAGCGAATTTTCACATATTCTCTATTGAAGAGATGGTGAATTTCGTTTATTTTTACATTTGTTTTATATAATGATACATAATTCATACTTTTAAGCTTAAAACATTCTGTGCGTAGGATTTTAAATTTAGCGCTACGTAATGAGTTATAAATAAATTGACGCGCCGCTAAATTTTGTTTTTCTGAAAAAAATCTATGATTGTCGTGACAAGATTAAAGGAATGCAATAAATGGAAATTATTCCCTCCGTCAGTGCATCGGGAGTATTTTAACTCCATTTACCGGAAATATTTTTACTCTCCGAATTCATCGGTATGTATTAACTTCTTTTAACTTGGCGCGCTTATTTAATGTACCAGTAAATTTCTTGACTCATTTAAAGTACTGCGAGTCATCATTCTGGTTGCACACCGTCTAGGTAGGCGTGACAAGGTAAACGTTCAAAATTTTGACGCGCTCGAAGCAGGTTAAATCACATGCTGAATAAGAGGATATGTAGAATTAAATATTGGACCGGGTTAGTCAGCAGAGCCGGGCACCGAACTAGTTATAAATAGTGATTGTATTTGTATAGCTTGGGAACCATGTGTTGTTTGATGACTCGCCGTATCGAACGCCACAAGCAATAAGTAATCTCATTTGAGACAGCGGTATTGGTTACTGTTAACAATATTGTGAAAATATTAATTAGTAACAAAAATAGAGCAAGGATTGAAAATTATATGAAAATGACTTGCGGACTACGTAATCTGAACCAGTTCAGTATTATAGACATAAATAATAAGTAATTACATCAGTAAATATAAATAGTAAGTAAGTATTAAAATTAATAAAAAGAAGGCCAGTAACCAGCAAATAATTTTATTACTATTTAATTAATAAAAATTATACGCTTCATCCAACTTTGTGAACTTCTTCGGGTAAATTTTTTTACGTGTACAGTTACCTGAAGAGGCCCACAAAATTGGTGAAACGTAGTATTTGCATTAATTAAATAGTAATAAAATTATTTTCCGATTATTTTGCCGCCTTTTAATTTATTTTAAACTGAAAGTTATAAAATTATATTTTGATAAATTATTATGATTTAACTATTTTACTAAAATTACATCATAGTTTTCTGACTTAAATATTTACAATAAATAAAAAGCACTGATTGTTACACATCATTTCGGCCGTAACCGTCGCTGGAGACGGTCCGCGACCCCAAATTCTTCTCATGTAAATTCAATAATCTTTTAGACTGAGGTTTTCAAGGAGAAATATGATATATTGCTGATTTTGTAAGTTTTTAACCATGTTATTTATATATAAATTCAAATTTGTAACATAGAATTCAGAATTATTGTAATATTAAGTTTGTAGGAAGTCTCAAAATGGAGATGAAACGTCGCTCTTGTTAAAAAATAGTTATATATTTAATGCTGACTTTTTTGGCTGACCTTTTATTTATTTTACTTAAAATTCGTTAAAATATAATGTAATATTTATAAGCGGTCTGCATATTGCAGGTGTTTTAAAATAAGTAAACTGCACGGTATCTGTAGATAATCGTTTCAGTTTGCTAATGATTCAGACAAGCTGTATGAGAGAATTGCTTTGTTCAAATACTTGTGAGTCCAAAAGAAAATTTTGTCGTTTTTGAAAGTGTAAACCAATTTGTTATTTTCATATCAGTTTCAAAGCATCCAAATAACGTTTTGGCTCGGTTTCGTATTCTGTGTAAGTACCGTTTGTGTTTATTTAAGAACATATTCAGAAGAATAAGAAACATTTTCACGATTTTCAGATTTCTTAAATAATATGATCGTTCTAACTTGCATTTTAATTTAAGATCGCTGGAAAATATAATATCGACTAGGCGAACGTTCTGCGCTGTGTTTGGGCGTTTATAATAAATACCGAAAAAAAGGTTGGTTTACCATTTCTAAAGTTAATTTTATTGAGATAAAAAAAGTTTGGTCATGAATTGTAATTTATAATCCTAATTGATAATTTAATGTAAGTGCTAATGATTGGTAATCTGTGAAGTATTGAAAAAGAAGCCTAAGCGTACAGTGTGAAATAAATTACGAGAAAATTAGTTGAGGATAGTGTGTGACGGGAACGGAGATTACCCACTGTCGAGAAGGGAAGACTGGATTCAAACGGCCGCAGCAGTAAGGGTTCTAATCCCATCGGACATTTGCGGTCGCCTGACCGCAGCCTCCTTAATCCGGTAAATCAATTGTGCGACCGCCCGGCACGTTAACCTTCAATATCCGACTTTTCTCATTTCCGTTACTATAAATTTCATTTACAAGTTGCCAGGGTTGCCAACTATCTAAGTCTCTCCTATAACAGTATTCGTTTTCTCAAGTTGCAACATATCAGTTCAAATTTATCACTTTTGTTAGTATATCTGTTTTGTTGCTGATGAGAAAACGGAAAACTAGTGTGTAATTTCAGGACCAAAAACCTATTACAAGTTACCTTCAAAGTACAAATGGAAATTATATTAATGGAAATTTTGGTAATCTACAAGTTTTGGGTACTGTTACTCAACATATTTACAACCAACCAACTCGATCTGACTAAATTGATGCTCGTATTCAATGTAAAGGTTCGTATTCGTAATTTATTGGGACGTCTCGCCTTCAAATGTTTATTTATTTGTATTTAATGTTATTCTACAATTGGGCACAAGCCCGGTGGTAGATACAAAATGAAATTACTTAAGCATAAATACTCCTAATCTAAAAAAACATAATCGTAGTCCTTCGAAATTTCTAAAGCCCTCAAAGAAAAAAGAGAAACACTACAAGAATTATATATACTTAACACTGCACTTTGACTTTAACATTTAAATCCGATATTCAAAATAATCAATTTATTTCACACGTTTTTTTGAGATTTGTCCTGAATCTATTTTCCTGAAGAGGATTTCCTCCAAAATTATTCCAGTCATTGATTGTACTATTTAGGAATGAGAATTTTCCAACATCTGTTTCTTGCTTTCTACATTTTACTTTAAATTGATACTCACATCTACCTGTTTAACTGGGCTTTTGCATTTTGGAGATAATTCCAATCCATGGTTTTTGCCCCGTATAAACTGTGAATAGTAAATGCAGCCTTGCTTTTTCCGTCCTTTGTGACAATATCTCCCAACCTAGTTGTTCTACTTTTTCATTCCGTCCACCACGATTATGGGTGCCACACGAAAGAAAAAAAGTACGAGAAGTTTTAAATAATTTGAACCCCGACCTCCTGCTGTCTCGTGGCTAGCGTCGCGCCTGCGAGAAAAATCCCGCAGCGCCCTCCCTCTCGGATTCATTAAAAACGTTTAATTGTTATATTTATGTACTGTATATGATATCATTTGCCAGAAAAAACGAATATGAATATGGGAAACTCATTCAGAATTCATCATTTGGTATTATGCTCAAATATTCTTTTTTGCTAGAATCTACTTCAGCATACTAACATCATATTACAGTCAATTTTTCTTGGTTCTGGTCCTTAAAATTGGTAATTACGCATTCCGTATTTCGGAAGAAATTAAGTTATTTCTGATTTTTTGAACCGACAAAAGGATAATGGATCCGTAAGTATTCAGTCCGTATTTAAAATTGAACTGAACTAAAAATTAAAATTCTACTGAAATAAGAATATCAAATTTAAAGCCCTAAGAGGTTTAAAGTTTTGTTTAGTGAACTGTAATGAAAAACGTTACAGTCTAATTTAAGAAAAATGTCTGATTTTTTTAATATCCTTAGTATGTAAGCAAAATATTTTGAATTAATTGTTATGTTCGCTTTCTATGTTTGAGTTTTATAAATATGTAAAGTGTATAATTAGTTACACAACAGAAACTATTTTAAAACATAGCTATTAATAATACTCCAACTATTAGTCTTCTTGGTTGATTTAATCCACTTGTTTCTCTTCTCTACTTAATATCTCAGACTAGCCAATCCAATGGCCGTACTATTGGTCACCTATGATGTACTGAGTTCCAGCTAGGAACTATCTTTGTCCATCCATCTTCTCTTCCTGGCAATGTATCTCTCCCAGTGACATTACAGGAATTTATCCGCTTTGTCTGTAACTCACATCTCACGGCCATTCTTTAAGCAATTGTTTTCCTTATTTCTCCACATGACTCGATCAGTATTTATTATAAGCTCAGTAGATCTACTGTATGCGCATACATACACATATGTATTTGTGTGTGTGCATCTGTGTTGTTGTAAATTAATCTTTCTGACAGAACTGTGCCGTCAAAAGTTTCTGAAGTATACACTTTTGTGAGAACGTATCAAATAATGCAGGTCCAGAGTAGATAATACGTCTTCTTCCTTCCTATAAAAGTACTTTTGTAATCAATTTCAGGACGTGAACGAATAAAAGTGTTCTCAGAATCGATTTAAGGACGTGAATGATATTCAAACCTGGTACCTATCACCAGTATTTTCACACAGAGTATTGTTCCCGTTATCTTCTTGATATCTAAGTTTCACCTACCCAAAGCCCATGACGTCCTAATTTCCAACAACGAAATTACGTTTGAAATTTATCCTCTTTGGCTTATTCGTGTTATTTTCGTCGTATTTTCTGTTTCCAAAACTATCTAAACCAAACCTGTTGTTCAATGAAATTATAGAAATAGTCTTACGATGTCGTCGTAGGGACAGAAATTTATAGAAACGTAAGTGATTATTCTATGAGGCCCGTAATATTCAATGTAGGGGTATTTCCAAATTCACTTACTAACTGAAATTATTTTAATAATACGATCAAATGTCGGAATTATGTTATATATAGAGTTAACAACTAAAATGGTATAATCCTGTCTTTGATATATAAGGCGTGCATAACATATTTGACTTATGACCGAGTAAAACTTAATCCGTCACTGTATCGCTTCAACACAAAATTTGTTTTAGAGGATCTTACATTCTCTTAAGTAACACTGTCACAAAAATATTTCAACTTTTAAGTAATGTAACTGGTGTTTAAAATAAAATATTTGATTTAAGGAAAATAATATTTTATATTCAATTACCTAGTTTAATAGAATAATATTCAGTACAGCTGACTCGGAGAAACAATAGGATCTTTTTACTGTTTATTGTGGCCATAGATATCCCACGAGTGCCAAGTGCTTTGTCACATATGTCAGTTTGAATTTGTTGATCGGATTCGTTTTTTGACCAACTTTTCCTGTTCGACTGTCATCTTGTCCCCCTCCATTACTACTAATCAAGGAATCTCAGCCTGCAATCCACTTCGTCCATCTTCATGGGACACGAAATTTCATTTGGTTCAGACAATCACAAGTTTTATCAAATTCCCATATTTATGGAAGTTTCTTGTCCCGTTCCAAATCTTTTGTCAACTACAAGTTTGTAAGTCTCTAAGCTCCTTCATGGTATGGATTTTTCTCTCCCTGAAACTGATGTCAACACAGCCACTACTCTCCGTCCCTGGAAGCTTTGTAACTATTGATACTTCTCTAAACTGGCTCCTCAAGAACAAATTTAGATCCCAGTATCCCAGAATGGTAGGTAACCTACTATTTAAATAAGATAACCCGTTTCCAGTATACACGGATGCGTCTAAATTTGTAGCAGGGTTTGGTTGTGCGATATAACGTACCACAGTCAATCCTTGACTATCGACAACTTCACAGACATCAAGACGGCAGAATTTTTTTCAATACTCAAAGCAACATAATTCTGCTTTTAATAAAGCTATTGAAACTTGATCATGATCACGGATTCCTTAGTAGCGATCAACAACATACGAGGACCCTAAGATCAGAAACGGGAAAATCATCGTACTTAGTGGAAATTTTTCTGACAATACCAAAACTATCAAGCAAAATCCATCTGGCACGGATTCAAGCTTACACAGGTATTGAAGGAAACAAGAGAGCCATTCGTTAGTTGCTCTCAACTTACCCAGGATTCCCTCCATATTTGCACAGGAAGAAATATCCAACCAACTGGAATCAGACAATGGCACGGCAAAGGAAATAGATAAACAATGGCCCATTCCATCAAGACATAAGTAATTACTCAGCACTGAAGTATCTAGTGTACGCCCCAGAAGACACCAAGTTATTATCTGCAAATGTAACTGGTATTTAAAACCAAGCTGCGAAATGTGTAACTCCCCACTGACCATCCAGCACATCCTGTTTTATAGCATTAAGAGAGACTATTGAAAGCTTCTCTAAAGTAGACTTATTTAAGGACGTCCTTTCTATCAGTAGCCTCTGTAATTCTCCTCGCAAATAAAGTTATCTGAACGGTCATTAATCCTGTTATTAGAATTGATCCTCCTGTCAAACTTTGTAATTAAACGTAATGTACTGGTCACTAATGACAGCTTGGTTGATGAGACCAAATGAATCCCTAAAAATTGCATTCTTTAAACCGCGGGTAATTTTTGTTGATATTTTTTACTGTATTTTCAGGTCTGGTCCTTTTCTAATAACTTTAACTTATTAAAGCTATATATAATTTATGAAATTTGTAAATTATTGCAATACACAAACCAATACATAAAAGTTATACCTTACTGCGCTTTTTAAGGTGAAATTTTTCTAATTTTATTAACTCCTCTAAAGTGTAGATAAATTTTACGACGAAAATATATTGGTTCTTTAGCTTTTTGCAGGAACTTGAGTATTTACAGTCATTATTCGTAAATGATGTCGGTCAATAAGAATTATTTGCCCCACCCATGATCTTAGTAAGATTCTAGTACGTTTCTAAGGAATCAGAAAAATTGGTATTGAAATCGTCTTAACAAAAAAAGAATTAAAAACGACAGATATTGTAAATTCCCCGATTTTCATTATATAGCATGTGGCTGGATTAACTAATTAAACCGTTCGGCATATCGTCAACTGATTCCTATGACAGATCTTGCCCTGTCAATTTTTTTTCTACGTATTATTCAGTAGTATTAATGCTCCAATCCCATTTGTCAATGACCATTTCATTGGCCACTAATTAGTTCGTGCGTTCCAGCTTATAACAATATTTTCCTCTTCTGTCAACATTTCTCTTCACTGATCTTTTATTATCGGGTCCAACTGTCGTCCCACATCAAACGAAGTCATTGTCTTGTGATCTCTTTTATCTCTCCCTGGTGTGAATCATCCAACGTTATTTTTTCTAATTTTTATTATATGAATAATTAAGAATTATTATGCTATCCAAATGACAGTGTTAAAATTACAGCTGATAACAATTTTCGCGGCACCCTTAACCTTCATAATTTGTAGCCAAACAGCTTCTTGATCGATCATTTGATTTTAATAGTAATGACCAAATGCGACGTGTATACCATAGATCTGTCGTACATCTTTATATATCGTTTGATATTAATACCATTGGAGATATATCTATCTATACGTGGTTGTATAATACCTACTTTCATCTATGTTTATTCTTAGTCTCATGGTAATTTATTTTGTTGGTTAAACATATTAATTCACTTGCGTCTTATGCGTTGAAAAGCATATTTTTCATTCACATTTTTCAATTCAAACTTGTTTACCACTGCCTTTATTCTGCAAGAGTTGTGTCTGTACTGAAAATAACTCACGCAGAAAACAGAAAAAAATACACTGAAAACGAGTAAATCAAGGTTTTATACATCATAATTTTATGTAAATGTTGCTATTAAGTAATTGCCGAGGTAACTGATAGCCCTGCTGATATGCCGCACCAAACGGAAGCGTTTCTATAGAATTCTTGGACATAATAGGGATATTTGTGAATTTCATTTATTTAAATGGACGTTCTTATTGTTGGTAGCAGAGGGTTTAATTAATACAATATTTATATAAAAAACTAATGTTGTGAATCATACTTTAGTGCACGAAATTCCTACATGTACATTTTATATAAATTCATAATTTATATTCTATATCACTTAATATTATTATGGAAAGTAGTTGTATCATAATTCGTCATATAAATGACATGGGTAATATAATGCAAAAACATTCAGCTTTGAATGAAGAGGAATTTTTCAGTTTTAGATTTTATACTGTGTTTAAAGCTTATATTTAGCACAGGATACGACACATATGTTTTCTAATCACACACCATCTGATTGTATTGAGTTTTCTACCCGAATTTATGCTCATTACGTCTATTATAATAGAAAATAGAATAACAGAAAAACCTGTTGATTAGAACTTGATTCTAGCATTCAATTTCGGATAAGTGAATTCTCCTTTAATATCATAGGTATTTTTCTTTAAGATACTGTGGAAAGTAAATTTATACAGAAAAGATACGTGTTTTGAAAGATAAAATAAATTTTTTTTCTGTGTATCAGAGGCATAAAAATAAAAAAAGGAATTAAAGGATGTGTCTAAACTATGCTATAAGTGGGAGAGTTGAGCCTGATGCTTTTAACATCAAATGATTCATATTTAGTTACGCTCCTCGATCGGTGAGTTCTAATCTGTTTCCTATTAATTTATTTAATAATATGTAAGTGATTATGGTAAATGAAATAATTGTTTACTACTAAATTATAATAATTATTAAACAGTTCCATATATAAGAAAATGATGAATAAGAATATAGCAATAAAATTATAAGTAAAACGAAATAGGCTGAGTGAATTCAATGGAATCTTATAACACTTTGCACTGATTAAAATGCAAAGCAGTTTAGTTGTTGGATCCCATCATCGATGTCTAATTTTCCCAAGGTTCAATGTTCCCATAAATTTCACAAATATAGCTTCAACTCTTCAAACGAAATTCATAGTAAGTTTAAATGTCTAATGTAAAGACGTTTTATGCAAGTACATTGACAGTATCTATGTTATGAGAATTATTTTATTTATGGAAAGACAAAATATCGGTCACGAGCTGCTTAAATGAAATCCATTCTCATGACCCCAGATTCGGTTTTCGCTGTCATCGACCCAGAGCAGATCAGAGTCGGAATCATTACTGTAGACTGTGTGACTCAGCTAAGCCAAATTTTAATGCAAGTGTTTGATTTATCTTTTCTTCATGGTATTATGTCATAAAAATAAAATTTTAAAATTTTGTACGTGTTATATAGCATTTTGACGTGCAATATATGTTTTATAGTGCATACGAGACACTATTTAAAAAAATATATATATATGAGACACTATACAGTGCGTATGAATTAATATACGAAACAAACCCCCAGGTCTTCACTTGATGCTATTCGTTTTAGATTCTTATTTCATGTCATTAGTTATGTTCCCGAATAATAAATAAATTACCACTAAGCAGAATAAATGTTATTCCACGAATGTTACGAGAACCGAATGCTCACAGAAACTTGTCCGTTGGCGTGGTATGAGTAATTTTAAAAGGAACGATATTTAATGTAATGAAATTACGTCAACATATTTCCAAGACAAGTCATATCTGTGTGGGATGCCATAAGAATTTAATCCAGTTTCTGCTATTGTAAATTAGAGAGCTAATATAATTTGTACTCGTGTGGACACGTAAATGTCGTGGAACTGTGGTATTTATGAAGTATTTATCACTGGCGAGCATAGTTTGGCGGACAGCAGCGCCCGTGGAAATCGTAGTTCTATCACTAATGGGGCCGGCGAGCGTGGGCTTGCATTAATTCAAATTAGCAGTACCGGCTTTTCTGGAACAGCGTCAGCAAAATCCACAACTCATGTAGAGTACACACGGCATAATGCAGCGGACGAAAGTAAACTTCCGTCGAGATGGAATTTGCGAAGAGACAACTGCATAAAACAGAACGGGCGGCGCTGTTAATTCGGCCGCGGTTCGTATGTCCGCGCTCATTGTCCGCCCATTTCGGAGGAACAAAGGTTCCCTAGAGAGAAGGTAGGTGGACATGTGTTCCGAGGAACCAGCTTCATTAATTACGCTAATGAGCGGACCTACGGACGGGCGGGAACCAGATCCCAATCTTTAATAGAGATTAAGATTACGTGATTACCCTATTAGCAACCAGAAAGAACATATAGAGAAAAAAATCACATAGGTAAATAACCATTATTCCTAGAAACTAGCCATTTCAGACGAGCCCTCGTCACTCGGTTAAGGGTAAACAATATTTGCAATATTACAGGCCATTAATCCAACTCGTCTAAGCATTATTCACCAGGTTAAAAAATCAATAATCACCTACAGATCTCAAAGCACGCAATCAGAACAGCGATTTATATATACTACAAAATCTACATCCACACTAGAAACCTCCAGATAGTGTTACAGAAAAGTTGATTTTATTTCATTAGCATTGCTACAAGAGATTTGTAGAACCAACATTATTGGACAGAAATCGTATGACATAGAGGTGAATTGGACGAGAGTTACTAACGCATTGTAAAGTATAAAACACCGGATATACGAATAGGATGGATGATTCACCACAGGAAAAACTGTTTTACGGATAAAAGAAGTTGAGAAAAATAAAAATAATTCGAAAGAAAAATTAATATTCATTTTATGAAAACTGAAAAATATTAAACTAGTTTCTATGAACATTAAAAGCAATTAAATAAATACTGGAAATAATTTTGAATAAATTCTTTAAAAAAGTACAACAATGGGGATCATATAATTTTTTTACTAAATATATTGGTAAAGTAGAATTATATTTCTCTTCGTCTGGACAAGTTTTACGGTGTCTTTATCGAAGCACTTAATTCATCAGTAAGTGTTTTTCAGGTTAAGGGAGAGAATTTTTTACACCACATCGTCCCTTGCAATGAAACTTGAGGCCACTATAACTGAATATAAACCTGAGGCAAGAAATGATAAGTGCATCCCTAAACCGATGTATGAATCTAAGTCTTCCGTGAATGATGTATAAATTCCTCTCGAGTTTCCAACCGGGTCAAATATTTTAACAGTGACGTTTCGATGGCTCTGCCATCATCTTCAGTCAGAAGATGATGGCAGAGCAAGCCATCGAAACGTCACTGTTAAAATCTTTGACCCGGTTGGAAACTCGAGAGGAATTTATACAAAACTGTTATTGTTGTGGTATTCAGGCCTAAGACTGGTCTGATGCAACTCTACATGTTAAACTATCTTGCGCAAGCCTTTCACTTCCTCATTACTAGCACAACCCACATCCTTCCTAATATGCATAGCGTATTCCATCCTTGGCCTCCCATTTCTGTTCTTACTCCACACACTTCCCTCCAATGTTAATTTTACAAGACCCTCATGTCTCAAAACGTGGCCTATTAATCTATCCTTCCTCCATATTGTTATCTTTTTCCCTATTCTGTTTAAAACTTCCTCGTTAGTGATTCTATCCACTCATCAGATTTTCAGCATTCTCTTGTAGCATAACATTTCAAAGTATTCTATTCTTTTCCTTTCCGCAACTCCAGACGAACATTTTTAGCAATGATTTCCTAATATTCTCACTTATAATACCAGTAAGTAAATTTCTCTTTAGCGCGAAATCCTTCCTTGTGTGTGCTATCCTACTCTTTGTGTCTACTATATCTCTACTATCCCTAGTTACTACGATTTCCAAGTACCAGAATTCCTTAACTTCCGTCGAAATATCACTTATCCTAACACACAATGTTATTCCACTGTTTCCCAAACTATACTCTATTACCTTGGTTTTCCCATTAGTCCTCATTAGAACTCTTTCTCCAACAGTCCGTTCATGCCATTTATTATGATTTCCCCGTCTTCCTCTGACTCCCCTAATACTACAATATCATCGGAAAAGCGTACGTTTTTTTTCTTATCCTTGCAGTATGATTCATTTTCCATATTCCGTTCTAACATTCTTCATCGCCTGTTCTGTATATAAGTTAAATAGCTTGGGCGACAAACTTCATACTTGCCTTACTCCTTTCTTGATTTCTGCCTTTTTTCTCGATATTTTATTCCTGTGTTCTTCAAAATCCTAATAGTAAATTCCAGTTCACATTATCAAACGCTTTTTCTATATCTACAAATGCCATGAACGTAGGCCGGTTTTTTCTTATCCTGTCTTCTAAAATTTACTTCGTTTACACGCGAAAAACGGAATAAAGATACTAATCGTTACTCCATTTTCAGTTACGTTTACAATACTTGCATGGGCGACCGACTGCATCCTTGCCTTACTCCCATCTTGATTACGGTTTTCTTTTCTCGATCTTCTATTCTGATTACTACTGCCTGTCTTCTGTAGATGCCTTGCAAAATGATAACATTTTTGTTGTTGTTTGTGGTATTCAGTCCTAAGACTGGTTCGGATACAATCCTCCGCGCAAGCCTTTTCATTTCTTCATAACTACTGCATTTCACATCCTCCCCAATCTGCTAAGCTTTCCATCCTTGACTGCCCTCTACTGTTATTACACAACACACATCCCTGTAATGTTAAGTTTATAAGACCCTCATGTCTCATAACGGGGCCTAATAATCTATTCCTTCTTTTGTTCGAACCCTCCAAATTGTTTTCTCTTACCCTATTCTGCTTATAACTTCCTGAAAACATATTCATGTTAAAATACAAGGTATAGAGGTGCGTAGTAGTTTTCTTAAAAACAAATTAAATTTTTCAATTTGAACCTACTTTACTTGATCACTATTATATTAAGTCTATTGAATTTCAAATTATCTTCAGTAAACACAGTCGCAAATTTTTGGAACTAAAATTTAAAAGAATAAATGTGATGTTTCTAATACTTAAATGAAGACAAAGAATGTTTCAATATCATAAATGGCTCAAAAACTCTTTTAGCCTTGGCCTCCAACTAATTATTACTTTTAAAATGTCTCCCACACTTGTAAATAGTTTTTATTTAAGACTATTTTAACAAAATTATTCGACCCTTTAAAATGTATAATAATATTTTATTTATATAAAAATCAATTAGTTTAAGGTGTCCTGCGCACTGTTACAATTATAAATAAATTATAAGGGACGATTTTTAAATTTCGTATGGTTTCACGAGCTAATTAATTATTGGGGTAATTCCGCACAGTAGAGACTTTCGTTTTTTCTTGTCAAATCTGTTTGATCCTCCTTCGTCTTTTGATGCAGGTACTAGGCGATTTTGGAACTTCCTTCACCTTCTAACTTCCATCTTCCTTCAGGTTGAGTTGTGTATTTACCTCCTGTCGGCGGAAAATGCAATGGACCTGGTAATTCCAGTGTATGAGGAAACCCCGGTTTTCCTCCTTCTTCTCTCCAGCACACAGTTCAATCAGTCCGAAGCTCTGGCCTACTTGCTCGCACTTTCTTCTCACTCAAGAGCAACAATTTTCACCACCATTTCAACTCTCAATCAACATCCCTCACTTCCTCCTCCCTACAACGTCTTGTTCCACACATTCGCTTCTTCCTCCCTTTCAACTCCAGTTCCACTCCTATCTAAACTCTTCCTTCCCCCTTCTCCAAGGTAAAACACCACTCCACGTGAAATTTGTTAGCCAATCCGCACTCGTCCTCCGTAAAGCACGGGAACTTCTCCCACTGACGAAGAGAACAGTGTCCTTGGGAAATTTTTAAGGTTGAACGTTCCTTCAGCATACAAGCCTAATCTTCTAAAGCTGCATATAGGCACCTTTCATCCCGGCAGCCTGGCGTCGGGAAAAACCACCTCTTACCTGCCAGTGTCTCCGAATTAGAATATTCTTGCTAGATTTCGATCATTTAAAATCTAAAAATTTGAAAAAATTATGGAAAGGTCCTACTGCGCTACACAATAATATAAAAGTAAAATCAGAAGAATAAGTGTACGTGTAATAACTAAACTAAAACAACGAATACAATCATATATCGTCAAGTTTTATACACTTTCTTTATATAAAAATAGTACATAAAATAAACTTTGAAAAGTAGTAAGCCACCACCTCTCCGAGTGTTCATGTATTTTAAAAATCACTTCAAATATCTAATAATGTTTACTTATAATGGAATTTGCTATTTTGTCACATTTAACTTGTAGGTTAATATGTTTTAATAATATCGGATCAGTTTAGAGGCCCGGGCGAATTAATAAATAAACAGTGATAATAATACATAGGTTTATTTCAGTACTGATTTTAGTTATCACTTCTCATGCAAGATATATTTTTTCCTCGAACGAGGAAATTAAATATTTGAGGAAACAACACTGAAAAACAATATGTTGAAAATTATGAAGAGATATGTTAACAGCGGTGAAAGAGCGAGAAAGAAAAGAAATATATTAGTTGTAAAATTATATTATGAAAATCATTCACTCTTATTCTCGTTATTTCCACTAAAAAAGTATTTTCCTTATAATTGATATTTAATGACTTTATATTGACCCCTTTTCGTACAAAAGTTAAATCTCATGCTGCTTCAAGAAATTTCTAAATCTAGTATTGTTATTATTACAGTCACGTGAACCGTAAGGTCTTCTCAAGATCCTTTTTAAAACATCCAAGTTAGTTTTCCTTCACTGCCAAGGTTTTATTTCTAAATTGAAATTTTTATTTTAATAATTTAATAGTTTAGGTCCTATATTTTTGTTGGTGATACATATTATGTATTGTTTGTTTAAGTAATTTTTAAATAAATATACGAATAATGGTACAGTCGAATATTGAAATTCAGCGATTTCCATGCCTTCGCCGCTTCAGAAGAAATATATCGAAAGGAATACAACTTCTTTGGTGAGCAAAGAAAAATGAGCTGTCTAAATCTCTGAATTCATATTTTGCGCCCGGAGAGTCAATATTTAACACGTGTTTTTTTTAACCGGTTTGTAGAAAATGTTCTCCCATAACTTTCTGTAACGATACCATTCACCACTTCTCTCAGACCAGAAGCAGTCTTCGCTCACAAAAACAGTCGTAAATCGCGTCGGGCAGAGAAATATTCATGATATTTTACATCGCAATCAAAATTAAATCAAGACGTACAATAACCTTTAGAATTTCGTCTACGATTGTTATTGTGTTTTCTACTCAAGAAAACTAAAAATAATACAAGAAGGAAAAGATTGGTATGAAAGTAAATTTGAAGTAGATCATGATGGAAAACCTCGAGCGGATTGGAGATCGTAACTGAGATCTATGCTTATCGGGCGCTCTATAATCTGAGCTAACAGAGTCAAACCACAACAAGACGGAAGTCCTGAATTCGATTCCCGTTCAGGTCGAGAATCTTCCATCCTGATCTTCTAATTCGAACTAAACTTGTATTATCGTTTGTTTAATCATTAGATAAAATCTAATATTTTACATGTCATTCAATTCTATGTTGATCTGGCACGCTTTAGTATACTGGCTTCATACAAAAAAATGTTCAAACCTATTTTGATTAAACTATTTGCCGTCGTTATACAGAATCCCCCCCGAAAACTTAAATTCGTTCTACTTTGACAAAAGAACGGAAGAGTCCGTTTGTATGAATTTTGTGATATATATTGATAAGACGGATTTGAGCAGTATTAATTGTCCCTGTAGTACGATAAGGAGAAAAAAAGCTTATCGAATCTACTCGCTTTATACAAGAAAACGTTCAAACCTATTTTAATTTTAACTTTTTGTCGTTTTTATAGTCACCTCGAAAATTTGAATTTAGAAACAGGAATTTATGATATTGGAATTTTTAAAAATTCTTTTCCGAATTTTTGTTGCATCACATTTTATTCTTATTTAAGTTATAAATATGATTGGAACCCATGTAGGCTTAGATGTAAAGAAGAAGAACTGATACAACTAGGGAAAGGTTAAATTTAAAAAATAAAATATTTAAGAGAATTCAATCAGTATCCATTTGAAGTTAGAAGCTGAACTACAGTTACTGAGTTGAAGAGATTTTTAATTATATATTTTAGTTTAGTTAAGAAGTAGTATTTTCTAATTAAATCATTTTTATGATAGAACACACTGTAGACGAATATTCAACATGATTATACGTCAGTATGAAAAAATTTGTAACCACCAGGTTAGCTCTCTCATGGTTGTTATTGTGAGGTTGCAGGTTGTCTAGAGTATTCCTTGCATCTATTTTTGATGAATGCTGGGAAGGATCCTTAAAGTCTCTAGTCGACCCTTGTCTGCCTTCCTCTCCCATCCGCACCCCCCATTTTCAATTCTCTTCCTATGCTATTAAAGGGGAGTTGACAGTTTCTGGATACACTTCATGTAGCTTTTACTCATATCAATATAAGGGAATATTAATAAAAATGTTCGTATTAATCTATATACTAGTGTAAACTAACCTGAAGGACTTATGTTCTATATGAGCAATAGTCAGTGAGTATAGACAGTGAATGAATTTATGTTAAAACTGACGGTAAATTCCAAAAAATTCTGATCATGAAGAGGATTTAGGAACAATGATAGTGACCTCAAGTTTCCCACTATATGTGATGTATAGTGTCAGGATGAATATTAGTGTCAAATAACAGTAATTGTTATCCTTCCCATTATCATACGCATACAAAAATAAGTGGAAAATATTTTGCTGAAAGATATTTTGTTTTGTTTGCTGATTTTATATCTTGTTTAGTCAATAAACTGGCTTATTTGAAGTAACAAAACAAATACTGATACACTAAAATAATCTGATAATAATAGTAGTATAAATCCCTATACACATGAAAAAATTTCAATAAATTAAATTTATTAGTAATTGTCTGGGAACCCGGCGTTGCGCAGATATGAAATAGACAATAATATCTCGGTCAACATATTAATACACCGCTATCGGCAAGTGATACAATATAGATATAAAGCTTACCTTTTTCACTATAATAAAACATATGCCTGGCGTTGAAACATAATTATATTACAATTGTTTGATTTTACTTGTTCTTGTTTATATAGAGCCTCAGTAATTGGCCCTGCGACTTATGTATTTATTAACTATTTGAAAATTATAATTAATTAAGCATTACTTCATGCTTAACGGAAATTTAACCATCGTGATTGACACACTACGAGAGAACAAGTTGCAAGATCTTTATGTTTTTAGGGTCGAACTTTTTTGGCCTAAATAGGGGGTTAAGAAAAAGACTTAAATTTCCCATGGATTGACAGAGATATTTTCTCGACAGAGCACTACAATACACCAAAATTTCATGGCAATCAGACGAATGGTATAGGAGCGCACAAGGGACAAACATGAATTCGCAGAGCAGGTCATTGATGTGGAACCGTTTTTGGCCTGAGAGGGGGTAATAAAAAAGTCTAAATCTTCAAAATATCGTTAGAAAACCTCTCTCGTGTGACAAATGCTAAACACCAAAATTTCACGGCAGACGGATGACTGCTATAGGAAGGCTTAAGGGCAAAATTTATAAGCCGCAGTGTAGTCGAACACCGATATACGAGGGGAAGTCAAAAAGTAAAGAGACTTTTTAAATTTATATTTTCAGAGGTTGATAACACTGCTCGTATCCAGCGTTGAATGCTGCCAACTCTTTTATACAACTGTAGCGGACCGTCAAATGTGACAGCTCCCTTGTCAAACTGCATCAAAATGAAGGCAGTGATTTGATTGTTGTTTGCGGACATTATTCGTCTAAAGCAAGTGCAATATGGTGACAACTATTTATCGCTAGCAAGATCTACTAAAGGATTGAACGCTTCAAACAGGGAGATACTTCTTTATGTGACGACGAAAAATCGGGCAGGCCAATAATGTAATAACGTTGAGGCTACGGTGAAGGAAGAAAGAAGAATCGTAGTGGACGAAATCGCCAATACTTAACGTATCAGTCATGGTTCAGCATATTTTACCGTACACGACAGGTTGAAATTTTGGAAATTGTATTCAAGGTGGCTCCGAAAAAATTGTCAGCGCTGCATAAGGCGCATCGTCCGTAGACTTTTGGCCTGCGAGGGAGATGGATTTTTACAGTAAATCGTTACTGTATATGAAATTTGGGTTCATCATCACTAACCGGAAAAAGGCTGAGAGAATGGTTTGGAAACACCCATCATCGCCAAACGTCAACCATCAGCGGGTAAGATTGTTAACCCTATTCAGGGACATGGAACGTGTAGTAGCCGTTCATTTCATCGCAAGAGGCGAAACTATGAACAGTGAGAACTACTGTGATGTTTTCTGAACTAAACTAAATCCTGCAATCAGAATCAAACCTCGTGGAAAACTCCGAAAATGTGTCATCTTGCAGCAAGATAACGCTAGGCCATGTTCTGCCTAACGGATGGCCAAATCAATAAAGGACTTGGGATTCGAAGTAGTGGAACACCCGCCATACAGTACAGAGCTGACTCCAAGCGATTTTCATGTGCTTGAAACATTAAAGGGAGAATATTTGCAAGTGATGAAGAAGTTATTGATGCGGTGCAGATGAAACCGATTTATTTCCCGACGGAATCAAAAAATTCTGAAACGTTGATAAAAGTGCGTCGAGGCCAGGGAGGTTATGTTTCAAATTTCTATTATTCGAATAAATGCCACTTTTCTCAAATATCCCTTTACTTTTAGACTTCCACTCGTATAAATCGTAGAGTACACAGTACACAGTCCTCCTACTGGTTGTTCTGCCCTGGTCAAGGATTTTAAATTAAGTCTCATACGAACCGAGAAAAACTTGGTCAGTTTTGATGTCACAGACGTCCAGCTTTCTGTAAGAGTTTTGAAGAGTAGGTCAGAATTATCCCCCCCCCCCAAAAATCTGATCGAGGTATGGAGTCGAGTTCGTTGCGTCCGCACAACAAAAGATGTCTGGGAGTAACTCCAAATGCCCGAACATCAATTTTAGGTAAATTACCGGGTATGTTCCGTGAACTATAGCCCGGGGCTCCTGTCAGTCCTTGGCTACCTTGCTCTGCCATCGACAACTCTCCCTTTTCCATACCATGTTATGGTGTTATAGGTGAGAACCACCGAAGCGGATAACCCTCATGTAGCCTGTCCTAAAAATGGAATACACCGACTTTTATTCAATTGATATTCTCTTTACCGTCTAAATTTTGATTTTCTTTATTTGTGATACCAATTTTGATGAAAAAGATAACACATTTGGTTGAACGTAAACGTTTGTTAGTACAAAAGTTGACGGTATTGAGGTTTCATTACATATATGTCACGTCAGTTTTGCAAAGAGTATTGCATTAATACTCCAACTGAATAAAACTTTGTTAATGAAATGAACTGTTTAAGAATATTGACTTATGCATTTTGTACCAATAAATAAAATTGAAGTGTCTCACGGTCTGTCCGTATGTTTGTCTCGAATGGATTACGGCTCAACGGATTACAAAGTAAATTTGAGGATTTATAACAGGAAATTTAAGTATTTGTGCATGTTTCATTTCGATATTTGGCAGAAGATATTAATATAATGTAGTATACATGTTAATATAAAACTTTCTACGGGAAATGTTTATTTTTCAATCGCGCGTTAAAATATGCAAACAATACAGGTTGTGTATACTCTTTACCTGTTTATGCTCCGAAAACGCTTAACTGAAATTGTAACTTAAATTTTCGTGTATGTTTCATTTCTATATCTTGCAGACTTCAGAAGATATAAATGTAAATATTTATAAATCCATTGAATTGCCGCGCGATAGCCGGTGTGAAAACCAACTGCGAGTTATAAGTCCTTTTAGGCGTTCCTATACCATTCATCCCACTTACTATGGCATTATAAGAGTAATGTGGGCAGAACGAGAGCAGTAGGATTCGCGCCGTTATTTACCTATTGTTGGCAGAGAACTAACTCTCTGAGAAATAATATACTTCTTTGGATTGTTGATAAGATGTATAAGTAAATTGGTTTTATTTCTCGCTTCAGGCAAATTTTAATATGTAGAAATCGCACACTTTCATTGACTCCGAAACGTATGATAGCGGAACCTATTCAAAACCAACCTAGAGTTATAAGGTTTGCCCTGAAGCGATTATAAATAAATGATACCGTACTTTTATATATTCAATGAATTCAACTTTATCAAAAGTCTGTACCTCTTGTTTTGTTTTTAGGGTAAAATAAAAAGAACTATTTCCGTGAGAACGAATTCGCTGGCATAGCTATTACTAATGACCTTTAATAGATGCTGAGATGTACTTGGATTAAACAAGACTTATTTGTACTGAATTACAAATGAGTATTTTCCTCGAAACTTCTGTAAATGCTTGAGCTGCACAACGGTTCCCGTATCCGGAAATTTGATCGTGCTTGTGAAAGATCGATGACTACGGCACGTGCAATAGCTTAGAGGTATTATGTGCTTGTCCTCTAACAGACACGTTTACTGCAGGACATTGCGTCTAGTCGTTTGTTGTTCAGATGTTTTCTTCCACTCGGTCGGCGAGTCTCCCGCTCCGCTGAAGAAGAGATAAATTATAGCCATTACTATTCTCGGGAAAAAAATCTTGTAAGGAGCTGGACACAAGACGTATTCGCAAAATATCTTAAATTATGAGTCTGCCAAAGGAGATGCGACGAAATTTTCTTGAAATATCCGCTGCTTCGAAGAAGAAGTTTCTAAGCTAAAGAAAAATATATTCAGAATACTTCTGCACATATTTTAAATTGCACTCCCCCCACATCAGTTCCTAACTAGTTAACTATGTCCGTCCAATGCAAAGAATTAATATTACACGATATCAATAATAATTTTTTTCTTGTTACCAGAAATATGATGCGGGATAACATTCTTCCAAGTATTTTAAGCGTCAATTGCGATCCCGCAATATAAGTAATCAGGTATTATTATACTGAATTCTTAAAGTAATTTTCATTTTAGAAGAAATACAAGAATGTAACCGGGCCAGGGACTCGAACCTCGGACCTCCCAATTTCCGGGCGGGCGTCCTAACCACTGAGCTAATCCGAGGCAATCTCCAAGGACCGATTCAACAGACTTCCATTCCCGTAAACCAGCTTGAGCTTTGGGTGAATGCATTTCTACTTCCTTAGACTTGAATTCAGTACAACTGTGATCAATTCACGCAATGTCCATTATTCACGTTGTAATGAATATTTACTTGACAGGGAGGTGAAGGGGTTGAATTTAATCTATTATAATAATGGGATCGCCTAATTATAGGGTTTTTTATATATAGAAAGACAAGACAAGATTAGCTTTAAAATCCTGAATGTAATATAAATAAAATATTTCAGCAAATTATTAAAGAAAACATTAATAAAAACAATAAATTTGCATTGGAACTTTAAAATCAGGGTATTCTGTGGTGTGAATTGAGAAGCAATTTAGATTCTATGAAAATAGGAAGGGAAAATGTAAAATCTTTCTAATACAATACAACGATACCCGCGAAGTTTCTGCGTCTGCATCCCGGTGTGCGACGATGTTGATGGCTGCATCGGCGGATGATCTCTGTTCATCGCCGTCCGGGCTGAATCTCGTGGACGCGGGGGCAAATCTGGCGGAGACTCCCTTACATCCTTCCGTCGGCTAACAGTTAAGTTTTAGGTCAGCATTTTCCTGCTTCAATTCTCCCAACATCTTCTGTCTTTCCGTCTCATACTTCCTTCCCGCGTAACATCGGTGTGAACTTAAAGACCTTCTCTCGTTTTCCAAACCACCAATGAGCTGTAATTCTCAATAATCTTTATTGTCCTGTACATTAACAATTACAGCCAATAGGAAATTTTCCACGGAACCTTCGTTCTCACCAAAAGCAGCCCCCTAATTATTCACGACAATCCATTTTTCGTGAATGGACCCTCTCCCACATTCAGCCGGAAGGTTCAACCTTTTGTCCTAAGGAATGTGAGGCCAACACACAGCTAGGAAACGCAGATGCAGGACTTAAAATTTCACTTATTACATTACAACGTGTTTCCTAGAATTAGAGTGTGAAGAATGTCATTACTGAATAGTTGGTGAGTCTACTTAAGTTTACGGGAATGGAGGTATGTTGAATCGGTCCTTTAATAAAATCTTATTCTGTATTCTTACCTATATTTTTTCTTATTTTGAGCCTTCAAGCTTTCTATTTCTTTAAAAACTTCGAAACTATGTCCTTATATAATGAAGCCATGATAACCATTTTGTTTTACACTTATTTTACGACAATAATTTGTGATTAAATTTTGGTAATCGTAGTGCCTAAATATTATCAGGACATTATATTTTCATCGCAAAATTTTTAACATTTGTTAAATTATAAAATGTATGTGTATTTGTCTATTATCATACATTACTATAAGATTGGGCACAAAACATTTTATAATATTTAACGTATTTATTAACGGCGAACAGTCCGATTATTGTAGTATCTGTACCTGTTTTTCTGTACTTGGAATCATCTGATCGTAATATCGGACCTGTTATGAAGAATTTACAATAGGGGTTTCAGAAGAAAGTTTCCAGCCCTTTTATGGAATATGATTAATAAGGACATGAAAGGTTCAGATAACACAGTTATATCACATAAAATTTATATTCACATTCGTTTGATGTGCGATTGTTTCGTTCTGCGAACTGTTTTGTTAGAAATACATTCCAACAAGTGAAATATTGAATTTCTAGACAGGTTTAATTATATGTAACTATAATTAGTTACACTATCTTACTTTTTGATATTAATCCATACAAAATAAGGCTGTAAGTCAGAACAAATTTAATATAGTCTTCATTAACATGATTGTTTTTTATCTTATCTATTAAGATTAGCGTTTTGGTCTCATTTTTTGTACGAAATACATGTCAAAATTCCTCAATTTCTTGAATCCGTCAGAATTATTATTTTATACATATTTTATTGTAAATATTTCTTTTAAATTTCTGTATTTAAACTTCACCAGATGAGGTTCCAAATTTAGAAAAGAAACGTCGTGTTTATAAAGTAATGTTAATAAGATTTTATTAAATTCGTTCTGACTTATAGGCTGATTTACTATTTAATTATGTTACTATTAAAAATAACTCTCTCTATTTCAAATTTTCAAACTACATGTGTTCTGTTTGATGTAAAAATTTTGTATTTAAACTGATTTTTCCATTGGAACTCGTATTATTTTCGTTTATTAACGAATTTTTGTCATTCGCATTCTTATCTACGTATGTATTCAGTTTTTACCTCCAACAGTGCTTAAAAACGTAGATTCCATAGAAAAAAATGATTATTGGACCTGAATATCTTAAACTTTAACCAACCTCTATTTAATTTTAAAACAATGTTTAGTACTTTCATCCATTGTGATTAAATATATCATTATAAATTAATAAAATACACTGTTTCACGCTACAAATATATTCTTCGCAACAAATGAAATTTCCTTTGAAACGGTTTTTCACACTAATAATGGATGAAGTATTTAATTTTTTGTGTGTCGTTCTCGCTGCACTGCGTTTATAGCCAACTGAGGAAACCTAGAAGAGCGGAAGAGATGAACAGTATTTATTTTATTACTTATTTATTTTTGCAATGTTGGCTATTTATTTTTGTTACTCTGTGTAATTACATAAGCTTTTAAACTTTTGTAGAAACTTTAGTAGAAAATAATAATTTCGATAAATTCCAATACTCTGATCAATTTTTTGCGAATCCTGGCCCGGACGTTACTGAGCCTGTATACATTAATGCGATAACCTTATTCAAAATTACCTGATCCGAGAGATCCAAACAAAGAACTGATAAAATGTAATTATGCCGAGCGTGAGACTGACAACGCTTCTATTTACAATTAAGGCTAATAGCTAAGTAACAACGCATTTAAACGAAGACAGAGTTTCCAAAATAATACCTCGAAAATTAGTGATGTCAGCTGTAAAATGGAAGCCAAACAACCACATCCGGGTGCGATAATAATCTGTTAGAAGTATTATATAAAATTTGGTGCTCATTGTTGTGCATTTTCTTTCCGGAAATCCCCGTTTTCTGAGACCGGTCAGTCGTGTTTAACGACCTTGCGCCAGGCGCTCGACGGGCTCGTCAGAATGACCAAAAAACTGGTAATTGCTGTTGATTTATTTGTATTTCCTTCAATTCATAAATAATTTAGTTTATATTATGGAACAGGTCGTAATCTGAGGATATGAAATACGAATAATTCCTCAACCTTTTTCCAATGTTAAATTATGAATCAACTTTATTTAAGCTTTGCCTAAAATTATGGAATTGCAAATAGAGTGCAAAAAACATGTTTATTTCGACTCTTACTATTGAGCCGATTTATACGTATAGGTATGGAATATTGCGAGTAAAGTGTAAATGATTGTGGGATTTTATTATTTTAATTAATAAAATTTATTGCCCTTTAGTGAATGATATAATAATTTTATTTATAAATAACAACTACTTAAAAAGGAGTTCTGCGAGTATTATTAAATAAATTCAAGTGGACGATTTTATAAATATCAGGGTTAATTACTTATTGGTGCAACGACGTGCAGCAGAGGTTTCGTTCATTTAACGAACCTGTGATATCTTCATTCGACTCTTAATGTAGGTTATTAGGTGATCGGAACATTCTTCTTCCTTCGGGTTGAATTGTATATTTTCCCTCTGCCGATGGAAAGTGGGATGAACCTCGTACTGCTGAATACCTACAGACTACATAATGCGGACACAATTAGTTGACAGTTGTAACACTTCTTCACGGTAACGTTTACAATCTATATTGACATGTTTTCGTGATATTATACAATTTCTGTATTTTTCAATGTTTCTCATTGACAAATATATTATTATACGTTTTATATTAGCCACTGCTGCATTTGTAACCACATCCTCCCACGTCGAATAAACTATTCTAAAATTTTCACGGAACCTGCTTGTTACATGTAGAGAGGTGTTACTGAACTCGTTCCTCTTGTGACGAGTTTAATACCGTCAACGGTCGTATAATATTTTAAAAATTATTTAATATCTTTCCATCTAAATGTTTTAACTTTTTCACTTCCAATATTGTTATCTTAGATAAGGTACATAATATAAACGCCAGCAATTTAATTCATTTTTTGGCAAATTTCAACCCTGTCTAGCATTACGTGAGCACGAATCAAACTCTCATTATTATTCCGTGATTGAACTCAACTCATTATTCAATAAACCAAATAAGCATTTCCAACGAACCCTAAAGTGGCCATTACACATTACAATCACGTGATGTCTTTCCGTGTCCAGCGTAACGTCATTCTGATTTGTTGTTTCATTCAAATAATAAATAATTTAAAGCACATTGTGTAACAGGTCGTAATGTCACGATCCCAAGACAGCAACACACAACTTTTACGATTAATTGTTTCAAATATATATACGTTTTGAAGACAGAGCTACCCTAAGTCACTCAGAGTACTTGCTTAGGGTCCAAACTTTATGTTGGTTCACCCCATTATCATTATCATGAAGACATTGAAATATCTCGAGAACCACACATCGGATCAAAAAAAAAGTGTGAATGAGAAATGGTTGTCTCGAATGGGGACGTCTAATGACATCAAAATGATTTGAAAATTTAAAGAAACCTAAATGGTATTTTTTATTTCAGATTCGGATTCTGCAGAAAAAATTACTCCAATTTGACCTACGGTTCGAGTCATTTCGGTCACAGATGGCGTTGTTCATCGACAAACATCAAAACGGGTAAAGAATCGTTGAAAAATGGGGATACCTCAAGAAATGGGCACCAGATCAGCGACATTAAATTAAATGTATTGGATATTCTTACAAATACTACTTATTGACACTATAACTGTTCACGCACCCCCACCCCTGTCTTTGAATAAATAGTAATAAATTTGTGTGCTGACTTATTGACCGCCTTTTTATTTATTGTAAATTTTAAAGTCAGAAAACTACGTTGGAATGTAATTATACTGTAGGTCAACAAAATTGAGGAATGTCTTCAAGTTACTCAGCCTGTTTATTGTGGCACGTGCTCGTCTAACGCTCGGTTCGGCCGTGTTCGGTGACACTAGAACGCCGAAACGAGCAAGTTGCTCGGTTCGTGCTCACTAGTCTAGAAATCGGCTTTGATATCACACTTAATGACCGTTTCGCGATATAAATTTTAGATGTTGTACGGTATTATTCATTTTTCACTTAGTTGAAGCACAAGAAGACACGAGGATACTAAGAGAGACTGATAAGGCCCCTCTACACTCCCCAGCCACTTGGCGAACTTTAGCGAGGCGAGCCGTGGCCGTCCACACACACTCGACAATCTGTATGAGCGCTGACTGGTATTTGGGAGATAGTAGAAGCAGCACTACATCTAAAGCAATGAGCTTCATTTATTTTTACAAACATAGTATCTACTTTATTCATGACGATTTGTCTTTCATTTTCTGGCACTTTCCTCAGTTTCTCTAACCATGCTGAATGACTCGTTCGTTTGCCTTTTAACAATTTTTAACTCAGGAGGCTTGTACATCTTTTATTTTCTCTTGTATTTCTTCCACGATATCTTTAACTCCTCGCTTATCCGAACCGTGCCTCATTGACCTTTCTCCTGTCCTTATGCTATCCGTGCTGCGCGTTCTGAATTCAACCTTCCATTTCTTACAATTGTAGGAAAGTAAATCGTCGTTACTCCAAATAAGACCTTCAGATGACGTAGTACTATCTATTTATTAAATCAATAAGTAAAATAACAGTATAAAATAATGGTCAAAATAATAAAATAGCTAATAATAACAGTAGTTCAACAAAAGACTCAGGCAACGTACACGAGAGTGTGGATAGACCACTCGGGTTCGCTACTCGCCTCCTTTGACTCGGGTACAAAAAACGGACTCCTGACTCGTGTTCGAACAGGCTCGTGCCAACTCGGCGAGGGGTGTATAGGTGCACACTAGCAGGACGACAGATGTAGGGTTGGATTGCCGATGTTGCAGGCTTTGTCTCGCCAATAAAACGCCGTTAGGACAGGGAGGAAGTGGAATATGCGTAACCTCAAGAGTTTAGCAAAGACTTGAACTGGCAGTCCCAAGGAATGGAGTTGAAGCATATAACTCCCGAAAGGCGCGAAAATTAAAACGAAGTCTACACCAACATCTTATCGCGGATTATAAATACGTTTCTCATACAGGCATTGCAATTATTATATGTCCACCACAAAAATTCTTTGGGGAATGAGGAGAGGGGGCGGTGAAGTGCTGCAGCCACCCCTCACGAACCGCCACTGTGCCATATAGTATAATAATTTCCTAATCAAGGGCAACATAAATTGATATCACGCCAAAATATCACTTTCGTTCTTTTTACTGGTTACATGTTGCTGAAATTATAGTTAGAGATTATTGTATCGCCTAGGAAACGAAGAAGAAGTGAATGAATACGAAGATTCTTGGTTTGTTGGTGGGGTCGGTATCCAGGTTGCTATGTCGATTGCGATGAGCTATAGATTGTGAGTGCGCCAGAGGGAAAGAAAGAGAAGTAGAGGTAGAGAGAGATGAATAACAAATGGGGAGTCCGAAGCTGGAGCAGCACCTCCGGCAGGAGCGTGAGTGGCAGTCGGAGTGATAATGATATCTCGTTGGCGACGGGCGTCTAATTTGTCTTGCACTACGCGGTCACGCCCGCACGATTTATTAGCGGAGAGCCCCGAAAACAAACTGCTACAGAGATTGATTTTCGGGCGAGACTCCCCAACACAGGATTCAAATTAGACCCGATCTGCTCACTTGTCAGCGGTTTGTAGCTGCTGACCAAACCCGTTGTTTTTATTTCAATGGGAACAATGAACTACTTCACACCGCGCACTTCATTTACTAGACTACGGCGGGAAAGTTGGCGCCATGTTCACATACCTTTCTAAACCTACATTGTGTTAAGCCAACTCATTTTAATTTATTTTTGTCATTCTGATGTTCTGACTGGAATAGTAAATATATCTAATTTTTCTTTTCATCTGGAAATACTTTGACTGCAGGGAAGCACTCTGAGAGTAATACAAGAAAAACCATTGTTATAAACTTTAAGTATTTCTGGAGCACGATTTACTAAACCTTTAAATCAAATCTACATTAGATTTCAAGAGACACGTCGTCTTTAGTGTGTTTCGAACGAGAAACAACTTTATTTTTAATAGATCATATAAGACTTCTCCCCCCTTTACTTCAAAATTTTTATTACTCTCGTCAAAAAACTCCAAAAAATAAGGAATTCAACGGTTCATAAAATTTTCAAGTAATATTTTACACGTAAGGTCATCAATGCATTACAGAATTCAAGATACGGCGTGGATCGTAACGTTAAAAGTTTGATTCTGAGAAGTACTACTTTTCAATATTTGATCTGAAAAATCTCATGTATTAGTAGTTTCAATTCTATATATGGGTGGATAGAATCATAAACGAGGAAGTTCTTAACAGAATAGGGGAAAAGAGAACAATATGGAGGACGTTGACTAAGAGAAGGGATAGATTAATAGGCCACGTTTTAAGACACGAGGGTGTTGTATAATTACCGTTAGAGGGAAGAACAGAAGGTAGGGTTAAGAACAGAAGGTAGGGGTAAGAACAGAAGAGGGAGGCCAAGGATGGATACGTTGAGCATGTTAGGGAGGATGTGGGTTATGCTAGTTATAAGGAAATGAAAAGGCTTGTTCAAGATAGGTTAGCATGGAGGGTTGCATCAGACCAGTCTTTGAACTGAATACCACAACAAGAACATGAAAAAGTGCGTCACAAAAAAGTATCACAAGACGGGTGCCGCGATTTTACTCAGAAGTTGTAGAGCGGGTAGCATAATGTTTTTCTTTTTCATATCATAACCTAAAGTTTAGTCTTCGATCAAATCTTTTATGGCACACGAGAAAATTATTTTCTAAACAAGTCAATTTCTTCTGAATTTTCGAAGACTTACCTTTTTGACAACTTGAAATAATGAAAGGGAAGTTAGGCGAAGTGTATCCAGCTTCAATCTGTCTACGTGAATATATGGAATAAAAGTGGATTTTTAAGACTTTGAAGACCTATTCAATTACAATCATTGTCAACTGCTCTTATTATTGTAGCCACGACCCTTAATACACCTAAGTACCCCAAGTACAAATATTTATATAAAAAGTAATAGAACATTATTTTCTATATATTTTATTGCCATTCATTACGTTGCACCTCACACTACTACTCCATCGTTTGTGTTTTCCTTTATTTATAACAATTCGATTTTTTCTAAATAATTTAACGACCCTTGTAATTGATTAGGGGTTATTTGTAAGTTATTTAATAAAATTACATGCGCTTTAGGATATAATATAATAATTTTATTTATAAAAGAAACATTCGCTTAGAATGGATCCTGCGCACTATTACTAGGAAAAAAAATTAATTAATGCAAGGGGACAGTTTTTAAATATCAGGGTTAATTTTTTATTGGGGTAACTACGTGCAGAAGATTTTCGTTCACTTCACGAACCTGTCATTCATGTCTCGATGCAGGTTGCTAGATGACCGGAACTTCATTCTTCCTTCAGGTTGAATTGTAAGTTTTCCCTCTGCTGGCGGAAAGTGGGATGAACCTGGTACTGCCAATGATTGTGGAAAACCCAGTATTGCCTCCTCCTTCATTCTGGCCTTACTTATTCTCAATACCTTTTCACTAAAGAGCAACAATTCAAACCTCACTTTCAACTCTTGTTGCACTCTCCAGCTTTCTCCTCCCTTCCACGTCCGTTCCACTCTCCAGCTTTGCCTTCTCAACGTCCTGCACCACTCAGAATATTTTTCGGCTTCTCGCCTCTCAGCTAAACTCGTATATCCCTTCTTCAATGGAAAAGCTATCCCACGTGATATTTGTTCCGCCAATCCTCACGAGACCTTCGTCCAGCGCGGGAAATTTTCCATAACAGAGGGAACAGTGTCCTTCGGAAATTTTGAAGGCTGAATGTTCCTTCAGCAAAACAAGCTTAATATTATTAATCGGGAGACAGACACGTGTCCCGTCCGGCAGCCTGGAGCCTAAAAATTCCACTTTTACCTTCCTGTCGCCATTTAGAATGTTCTTGCTGAATTTTTAGATCCTTTAAAATTTTTAAAGTTTGAACCAAATTAGGTAGGGGTCCTACTGCGCTACAAAGTCAGATCAGTGACATCGTTCCTTGAATTCAAGGAATATTACGCCAGGAAACATTCATCGGATATTGTGTGAAAAGTGTGGCGAAGAAATAATGATTGATTGAATGGTGAGGAAGTGGATTAGACTGTTTAATAAAGGTCGTGAAAATGTGCACGATGAGCTGTGGTGTAGCCGACCGTCGGTGACCACAGGCGGCATCTTTCATTGACAAAACATGGTTTCTCGTTACGACAAGTCTCCGCATAACGGTGGTGGCTATTTGGATGAATAATGTGAGGTGATAATGAAAATCTGGAAAATAGTGCTTTGTTAATTTTTAAACAAACACAGGTGCTTACTTTAGAAACAGCGCTCCTATTATTCTTTATTCACTATCATATCTGGAAATTCTGGATAATCTTTAGTATCGCGTGAAATTACCAGGCCATTTATTCCTAAATAAATTGCACAATAAATTCTTCGATTTCAGTATCTCAATTTGTGCTTCCTACAACAATGATCATAACTAGGTTTACGGTCTTTTCAGATGAAAGGAAATAAGGAGAAGTAGTAAAGCATGTTGAAATGTCAATATTTAAAGCATTTTGATCATTTGTACGCATGCATTTATTAATGAGAATAAAATACGAGTATAACTGTATTTCTTGCACTCTCCAAGAATGTTTGGATATGAGAAGATTCATGTTCGTGGAAGACGTAAACTCTGAGAGGTTTGGAAACAAACCAGACTGTAGAGTGGGAAAGTGAACGGCATTTGGATTTGTTCCCCGTGTCAAGCTAATCAGGTTGAAAATACACCCCGTCAGATACTCATGTCCGAACTTCGGTGTTAAATGTAGCGGAGGTTCACCTCCAAGAATATCTGTGACCTGTTTGAAGTAAAGTTAACCTACGCACGTGAGTGGGATGGAGCTTTCGGCACTACGTCCGTCGTGCAGTTGATCGACACAGTCGATAAGAATGCTTATATGGGCGTCTGCTGATAGATTACGCCTGTCGCTCAGGTTTCTACCAGCCAATGGGATTAGGAATATTCTCTTAGCTTCATCAGTCTTCTGTCTGTTTTGATATGCTAAGCTTTCACTATATTTTGTGGCAATGTCTTCATATATGAAGGACAACTACAAGATTTATCATCTGAGATTACGTTCATCTACCTTCATAGGCAGAATTGCTTACTACCTTGACACATGGTTGACCGCACTGATTCAACAAACGACTTACAATATTTAGACTCAACACATTTCGTCTCATCTTATATTTTATATTACAAGTAAATGAACATAATAAATTCAAATTATTGATTTTATAAGTAATTTGTAAAAACATTTACCTTAACTAGAGATTCGTAATTTTTTAAAGTTGTTTTACAATTAGACTTGAAGGTCGGCAAAGACCTACTCGCAGACGGTAAACGTCGGGTCACTAAGGTCGCTTCTCAATCCCGGTACACGAAAATAATTGGAACAATTGCTGTTACCCTATAATCTTAATTCTCATCATGAATATGTATTCTGAATAATTCCAAACCCTGGTTCAAAATACTCAACGTATTACGATGTTTTGTATTTTTAAATCCGCTAGTCCTCTAAAATTATCATCACATTATCTACAGTTTGTCGAATGCTCTTGAATCTCAGAATTCGATAGATTGTAGTTTTTTTTACATAAATTGTCAAGCTCTTAGATTTTCACCTGCACTATGTGAAATCCACGATACCAATATGTTATTAAAGATCCTCGGGTTGGTAGGTGTGGATTCGAGCGGACTCAGGAACGGAATTTGGTCGCGAATATGACGTCATCAGGTGATGTCAGGACGAACGCTCCGACTAAACGTATAGCCAATGTTTAAGCAATTAATCATCTTTCACTTACATTGTCATATAAGCGACACTAGATAATTAAATTGAATAAATAATATTTTATACTTATTTAAATCAAAACTCTTCACAGTATATATGCGGAGATATAACCTGGTCCTTTAACGAAAAGGATAATGATTATTAAAGAATTGAGTTATATCTATTTTACATTAAATTAGCATTTTACATTTCCTAAATGTATTATAGTATTCCCCTCTTCAACAATTGCGTCAACGAAATATTCAGTCATACACTGCGATTACCTGTCCTTTGGAAATTACGTGGCCAGTACATTAGCTAATTTCTCTGCGTAATCGTAATTACACCTGTGTTTTCTCTTCCCCTGCTCTCCTAGTAATAATTTGAATAGTGACAAAATATATTAATTCTGTTCCTGGAAACAAAAAATTCAACTCGACTTCAGTCAACTCTGTGACAATGTTGCGAACGTTAAAATAAGTACCTCTTTCACGGAAACCATTATAGAAACAGCACTGTAATTTTATCAGCTTATTTTTAAACTTGTGGTATGTGTGGAAGCAAAAAATTTGAATTATTAGTCGTAAATAAAAAAACTTCTACAATTTTCCATAATAACAGATATTAATAAATAATTTAATAATTAATAAATTAAAAGATTAATAAATAACTTATTCTACATCCACACGCGTACCACAAGTCTACAAATAAGTTGTGAACATTTGATTGCTGTGTCTATAACGGTTTCAGAGAAGCCAAAATATTACTATATTAGTCAAGATAGAAACTTCCCACTACCCTTAAACCGATTAAACCTACCGAACCTTTGAATGGCGATGTTACATATAACGTGACAATTTACGATTCTTGAAAATTTATATATATGTATACATATATATATATATATATATTAGTAATCGTTATTTCAATAACACATTAAAACGCTAGCGGTCTGAGATATAATATCTTCAAGGAGGTTATTATCAATGACATTAACTCATGAAAATAACTCCGATAAGAATAACGATACTGTTACTGACATAATATGGCATGCCACACAAGTCGAAACGCTATACAACTATACGTTGTAATATAAATATATACCAGGCGATACCAACCTTGCAATCTTTTCTCGAGGTCCATGCAAAAAGCCAGGACTAGCTACTTCCGTACATGAAAACCACTGAAAAACATTGTAAACAGGGCAGAATTCCGTTAATTGAGAATACTCCTAAAACACCTTCCATAGATATGTTTTTCGGTTTTGTATGCATTACGATCATAGTTGCTTCTTCTTCAATATCCAGGTGGCCTGTGAAATTCAATTGCTCCTGGCGACATGACTCGCAAGATCAACTGTTGAATGTCTCTAATATCTTTCCGTAATCTATGTCTGAGAATATTTGCATTTCTGTACCCCCCCCCCTCTCTCCTCTCTTCTCTCTCTGTAAATGTGAACCTGAGGTTAAGAATTTTTGAATGTTTAAATTGAAAGTAATATTTTTAATAATATAAAATAAATGTCAGTAAATAAATTTAATTAATATAAATACGTTTCATCCAACTTGGTGGTAATTTTTAATTGCATGAACTATTTACACAGTGAGTAATTTGATGTCGTGGACTTTATTATTTTTTGTTAATTATTTAGTACATAATTAGCCTGTTTTCTGGAACATCTATAACAGGTTTATCTTCATAACCTTACAAAACTTGCGTTACAGATTTATTCTATTATATATATATTACAATAATATTAACTAATAAACTAAAACTGCCGACCTGTGGTGTAGTGGCTAGCGTTGCGGCCTCACAACACCGGGTTCGAATCCTGGCATGGGTCTGATGTTTGTGTCGCCATGGTCGACAAGACCGGGATTAAGACTGTTGGTGAATCGATACGCTGACCACGTGTCACTCCAAATTCGGAATGTGTCATGCAAGATGACAGTCCGCAGTCGACTCGGTAGGTCCAGGCCCTCAATGGGCTGTAGAGCCATTGAGAAAGAAAGAAAAAAAATTAATTAAAACTAGAGACAGAAGGGTATAAGGTGAAGGGGGGTAGGAGGATGAAGGGAAAATGCTGTAAGATCGCGGACTATTACACGCGATTGTTACGGCCGAAATTATCAGGAAAATGATGTATTAATATTTTACTACATCATGGGCTCATATTAAACAAAGGCCAGCTTCTTTCTCTTGTTTTTCTTTTTATAATTCGTTTTCGATATTAATATTTGACTAATTTCCCCCTCTACGATTGATTACCTTCGCGTACTCCAACATTTAAGCTGTAACCTAGAACTAGGGCTAACTTTATAAGTTCTCGGAGATTATGTGTACTGTCCTAGTCTCTTGTTTTTATTTTGTTCCTTGATTGACCACAATTCCATCACTCATCAGATTTGATCTCGGGCTTTCTGTGGTAAATATACCAAACGTCTTCCGCTACTAGTGTCATAATTATTTAACACAAAACTTATCGTTAGGCGACTTTTGCTACATATTGTCCGGACGGTTTAACCCTAGAAATAAACTTGTTATGTTTCGTTAAGGGAAATCTGAGTCGGATGAAATCGAAACATATTTACAATTTCCTGATACGTTCTACATTAGCCAATGAAAATTGTGATGTATTTAGCTACCAGAATGAACTACAATAGAAATGTAAGAGAACTATGTTAATTTATTCCAGTAGAATAAATAGGAAGATATTTCATTTCATATACTGGTTGAACTGTGACTTTTAACTGTAGAGAGAAGAAGTAACGCACAACACTTCTGTTTACTGTTGCAATGAATTAAATTGTATGTCCTTCTTTCACTTGAATTGTCACCTATTTCAATTTATAAATCCAACTGATGTTTATAGAACGATTATACCTCTGTTTTATAATCAATGCTTACTTAAACATTTAAGTGACATTGAATTATAATTATAAGTCAGCTCATTAATAAAATGAAATATATTCTTTATTACGGGCATTCCGTCTTTGGGAGTTCATAGGGGGACAAAAATTTACATCGTCTGGTTGAGAAATTTATATTATAAGTGTAAAGCACCGTACTTGGATAAACATACAAAATTTTCTTTAGTTACAGACTGATAGTTTTAGAAAGAATACGCAATATAACTCATTTTTCTTATAGAAAACACTAGAAGAAAAAAATTTGCGTTGTCAATTTTTCTGATTTATTGTCTATTTCATTTATTGAACTAATGTTTAAACTCGACGGGTTAAATCACTCACTTCTTGAACATTAAAAAGTAGTTTTCGGTCCATAGGTTTCGGTATTTCCGGGAACGGGCCATTCTCGATTATAGATTGCTACGTGTTCGAGATGCCACGCGATTCATTACAGATGTGGTAAAGTACTGCATGATATAGCATCTGCTGTCGCGGTTCATTAGTGAATAGCTGAGGGAAGACATACGTCGGCATGTTACGGTCATTAGCGGCTATTAAGGCTTTATCACGTGGAAAATGAGAGATGTAATGAAACGTATTCGAGGAGGAATTTATTTAAATGAAGGATTTCATTCTTGCATGCAAATAATTAGGAGGTTACTTTTAACGCAATGCATCCAGTGTTTAGTTACAGCAACGTCAAATACTAACATTCTTCGGTTGTCTTATTACGAGGTGGACTAAATTTAGTTATCAGTACAAGTCTGAAACATAATTCATGATACAATACTAATGTTACAATAGGACATCTTCAAAAGTACAATCGTACAAATATTAATTCCTATATTACATTAATTAGGTCGTGTTTAAGACATTTAGTGTTCTTGAATAAACGTCATTACGTTCACATAAATTATTAGACAATTTCCTCAATCACATGCAAGAACGTATTTAAAGATCGAAATTATTCCCCACATGAAATAATAAAAATGATTTATGAAAGGCGTAAATATAAAAACGCAGAAGATGAAAATGATGAAGTCCAAGACAGACGCCTGAAGGATGAGATAGATTGGAAGCGAAAATCATCCAAAGAGGCTTGGCTCCAAGAGAAATGTAAAGCGGCTGAAGATTTCATGATGAAAGGGAGAATAGTCGCAGCTTATAGGAAAATCGAAGAAACATTCGGATGGGAAACCAAGGCGGAATGTTAGAAGTAATATCTGGAAGAGCTGAATCAAGGTGTAAATCTAGATCAGTCAGTAATAGAAGAAGAAGAAGAGGAGGTGGATGATGAAGGATTGGGGGACAAAATTTTAAGGTTGGAGTTTGACAGGGCACTGACAGATCTGAACAATTGTAAAACGCCATGAATTGATAACATTCCAGCATAGTTGATTAGATCTTCGGGTGAAGCAGCAAAAAATATCATGTCTGTTCTGGACACTTTTCGAAATCTACGAAACAAGAAGAATCTCAGAAGATTTTAGTACAAACATAATTATACCTATACCGGAGATGACTGGAGCTGATAGATGCGAACAGCACTGGACAATTAGTTTAGTGTTACATGAGTGCAAAATATTAACTTAAGTAGTATATAGGAAGATGGAATCTCTAATAGAATGCGAATTTGGTTTTAGGAAGAATGTATGGACAAGAGAAGCAATATTGACTCTGCGTTTAATTTTAAAAGACAGGATAAATATATATACCTACATGAATAGCATAGTGTAAATTGGAACACACTAATAAAGATTTTGAAGAGGATAGGAATAAAATATCGAGAAAAAGTGTTATCAATAACATCTTCAGAAGGCAGTTTACAGCAATTAAAATTGAAGGGCAAGAAAAGAAAGCATGGAGATAGAAAAGGATGCAGTCTGTCGCCCATGCTTTTTAATTTATATATATAAAACAGACGATGAAGAAAGAATATGGAAAAGGAATCAGACTGCAAGCAGAAGAAATAAAAAGCCTAAGGTTTGCTGATGGCATTATGGTATTAAGGGAGTCTGAAGAAGAGTGAGAAACCATAATAAATGGTGTGAACGGGGTCCTGTAAATAGAGTTCAGCATGATGATTAAGAGCGGGAAAACAAAAGTAATAGAGTGAAGTATGTGAAATGGTAGAATTGAAAAGGATGTTAGATTGGGAAGAGATATTTTGACGGAAGCTAAGTTATTATACCACTTGGGGAGCATAATAATTAGGGATGGTAGACATAAAGAGTAGGATAGCACAGGCAAGAATAGATTTCGCATAAAAGCTGAATTTACTTGTGGTTAATGTAAGTTACTAAAAATTACGAAGTGATATTTTAACCTTTTATTCTACGTATGATTTTAGAAGCTGCTTGTGTTCATGGGTAAACAATGGACGATGTATTAGTAAGAAACAGCAATCGACAGTGGCGGAGAGTTAATACTTCCGGTGACATCCATCCCGCCGTCAGGAAGTTGTGACGTCAAGGGGAGTCTGGTCACGTGCGTGCCGCTTCCGGCGCCTGTCGGGTCCGGGTTTGGGTCGGGGATGAATCTCCAGGCCGTCGTGTCACGCGGGGGCGGTAATTACTACTGCGGTCGGCTCGGAAAGCGCGTTGTATTCACTGGCGCGGTCCAAAACGAAACAAAACTACACATTTATGAGATACTATTTCTTTACGTCTGCACGGAAATAAATTATTTGAAAACAAACTTTAAGAACTATATTGCAAATAATAATCTTACATATGTGGGTCCTAATATGGACCCTTACCAGTCTTATGACATTGTAGATAAAACAGTGAAAGGGCATTAAATTAAAATACCATATTAATGACCTAAAATAAAAATGAAATTTAATTATGTAGGCAAAACTTCAGAGAGTGATTTATAAATTAAATAAATTTTGAATAATAAATTACTGTCAATATTACTTTACATGTTTTGAGATGGCATGAATACGCTTTATGTTTAGAAACTTAATTAAGGTTGCCTCAGGGAATATTTTCCAGCACTGCCCCTGGTTAAATTTAGCTACTGCATACAAATACGTATTGTCCATTTTCTCTTGTCCCTGCAGTTAATTATTGTATTAAATGAATATGCCGATAGTAAATGGTACGTGAGCACAATTGTTCGTGCGTGCATAATCCAATTGGCGGTTCATGCATTATTCTCATAATCAGCTCGGAACTCAAAATAGAAAATACCATGACATCAACGTGCTTAGAAGGAACAGTTTCTGGAATGTGTAGAGTGGGAAACAAGTTACAAATGTATTTTTTTATGTATTGTGATAGGATGTTGCAATCTGTTTTCCACATCAATAGCTTCCGTGTAGAATATATTTCTGTACTCACCCACATACTTACCCTGCATTAAGTATTACACAACTTCATCTTATAAAATAAAGATGAGAGTCATTGTCGAGCTGGAAAATAAAAATAATAACTTCCTATAATTCACCAAGTTATATCGTTTGAATAACTAGGAAAAGTAATGAATGAAACAGCCGTAGAGTGAATATAAACAAAAACTAATACAATTTTTGCGGCAAAAAAACTAAAATTTATGTAAAGTACAAAAAATAACAGATTAGACTGCGCAATCAATGCACATATTGATTAGAATCACGTTATTTCAATTTACCTGCCGAAATTAGTATTAGGGGATCAAAAAACAATGTCATCTAAATTCCTGTCTGTACATTTTGTATTTATGAGGAAAGGGTCGGACCATTTTCAATTATAATTAATATTTATAACACGGGCTGTAACAAAATTCGTTGGGAAAGTATCATAAATTGATTTCTTTTATTATGAGAAGAAAGAAAGCGCAGTACAACATGAGTCCGGAAAAGCGTAATCATAGATTTACCTGAATTTTTCTGAAAGTTAGTCCCTGAGGCCATTCCTTGTTATCTGGACTAAAATGCGAGACTCAGGTTACAGTTGTTACGTTGGGAAGCATTTTGCGAATGAAATTGATGTTCACCTGAAGTCTTCTTAGCACCAAGTGAAGTACTAACGCTTCGTGCACGGATTGCGGTAACCTGTCAGACAGTACGCACTACACAAGGCATTTTTGATCGAGTTCGAAACTCAGTGTGAAGAAAAGAACATTTCTTCTGATATCTGAACATTGTGTTTCAACTAGTCTTTTGAACTTCATACAAAACGTTCATATACTGCCCAAGTAATTTACTTGGTAATCATTTGTGAGATACTAAGAAGTATTCGTGCCAACATCAACTTTATTGGAAACATGTTATGTAATAGTGCAAACGCTTCCTGAAAATATGAGTACGAAAATCCTGTCTGTCGGAAGCAATGCCAGATTTCAGGTGAGAATGGCCGATCAATTTTTTACCACTACATTTCGTTAACATCCTTTTTACTTGTTTATCTAAACTTTCTTCCATTACAGAACAATGTGTAAATATTTTATCCAGCTGATCCGTTTCACATTAGTAATTCTTTTTGCTATTGTCATGTAACAATTGTAGCCAAGGTAAGTCGTCATGCACTAATATTTATAAAAGTTGGAATAACTTTAAAATTATGCATTTACGAACTCATCCCGCACTACACTTTATTTATCCTCTCAATTTGAGGAATCCATTCCAAAACTTTTGCCGACGAGTATTGTTTCACCTTGTATATAGAGCCATAAAATGGTCGTTAATAGTCATCAGCTATATTGAGACCGAATTACTTAACGTTAGAACACCTGATTGAAATAGCTTGGGCCATAATTTAGTTCACTTTATATCACCCCTTGAAAAAGTTAAAACTTAAAATTAAGTTTGCTTAACAATGCTTACCATTTTAATAATTTTAAAATAATTGGGAAAAGATTTTTAGAAAATCCTTCCTATCAGTACTATAAAAGTTACTACTAATGATCCTAAATCACCATTTTTAATTAGTCTATTCCTGCATGATTATTTCTGAGAAGGCTGAGTTCATGCCCTATATGAAAATGTTGCTGAACTTTTTTAGTGAAGAATGAGTATCTTTAGAAAATATAGATTAATAATCATAAATAGAGACTCAAGCAAAGAAAACCTTTTCATATTCCATTTTATTACTTAATTTACAAATCTAATCAATTCAACTTAAAAATGAATTGGCATATTATTTTCTGCATTTAGTCTTGAAAAGTACAGGGTAAACTAAGGCTCATTTATTCTTAACTCTAATAACATACAGGAATGAAAGTGGAATCAAATTAAACAAAAACTTCTTAGGATCACTTGTCTATGTTTCTAGTTTACATAGAAGCCACTGAAACGTGCGTTTTGTGAGATGGGCTTTGCACGAACAGGGGCTGTTGTAACCAAAGAGTATCTTAAATAGATAGAGCGGCAATGCCAGGGTTTGTCTACAGGTATGGCTGTCATCCCCACTCCACTAGGATCAACTCGCTCATAGCTCCATAAGAGGCAATGTAAAAACGGCGTCTTTTGAGTCCCCTAAAATCTATCTTAAAGCAAAAAGACATGAATGTGGATTAATTATTTACATCATATTTAGTATTTTCAAATGTAATGTACAAATATAAAATTATTGTGATGATAATTTTTACCTAATTTATATCAGTTTATTTCAATTTTGATTTTCAAATTTTATTGTGAAGTAATATTGAAATATATTTGGTTTTATGAAGTGACTGATATGAATTACGGAAAATTTATCATCAAAATAAATTAATTATCAGTCTTTAAATTATTTTTTTAATAAATTCCTTGAAAAAAAATATAAAATTATAAGGAAGATTAAGAAAAGTGACCTGTTTCGAAATCAATATTGCTAGTTGGATTTTAAGTTGTATCAACATATTTCTGAAATAATAGTTAAAAATATACAATTTTCTATCCTCAAATGTTGGAGGAGAAAATAAATTGTTTTCCCTAGGATGTAAATTCGGAAAATAAGATATTTTTATATGCTTTGGCCGAACAGAGTATAAAAATTAAACACTAAGTCATTAAATTTTTGAAATGTTACCTTTCATAATTCACAATAAAACATTTGAATACGTCATTTAAACATTTTGATAGAAAAATAATTCTAAACTATCAAATTAACAAAATACAATTTATTAAATTTTCGACGCGAACTTTTTTATTTAAAATAATTATTTAATGTCTTTGAAATTATTTCTTCTTGTGTTTTGAGAATTTTAAGTTTTTATTCACTTTTATAAAAAACCTAACTATTTGAACAAAATTTGAGAATGGTAGAGACTTCGTACCGAAAGTTACTGAACAATATAATTAAATATTTTGACTCAATAATTAGGCTAATTTTACAATGATCTCACTTCTAAAACTGCATCTTGTATTTTATAAGTTATTAACACTGATACACAACAAGAAAAATATTTTTGCAGGAGTTTACAGGGAAAATTGCGAAGTTTTGTCATTATATTTTTAAAAAGAAGCTAAAAAATTATTCATGTTATCACAAATTTTACAGTAGAATATGCACTGTTATTCCAAGTGTCTACATTCTGAAAATAAGATATTCCTATATCCTTGGACTTAGTGACCTTTAAACTGTATTAACTTGGTATAAAATTGTCTTTTTGAATTTTGGCTTTTGTTATATTTTTTGCAATCTGTATTTATTCTAATATGCATATATTTGTAGTTAATAATTTTCTAATAGAAAATTGCATATTTTTAACATTTATTTGAGTAATATGTTTATATACAGCTTCGCCCAACTCATAATATTGATTTCGAAACATGGTCACTTTTCTTAATCTTCCGTATAAATTTACGTTTGTACGTTAGATATTTGGAAATGATGAGATTTGGTGTAAATAAATAATCCACTTCAATTTGTCTTTTGTTCTTTTAAGATAGAGTTTAGGCGACTCGAAAAGGGCTGTTTTTACATTGGCTCTTATGAACCTACAAGCAAGTTGACAGTCACATTCCGAGCGCTGCTATTGCCACTCTACATGTATAAAATACTCTTTAGTTCATTTCAGAGATAATTTTGAACAAAATTCAATAATTAACCCTTACGTTGGAAGTGTATTTCACGACAACATTGAGAAATTTTAAAACCACTGGACGTTTATGTTCTAAGAAAAGTCCTGGACGTCCACGATCAACGGGAGAAACGGCGGAGACGATTCGAGCCTCATTTCAAAGAAGTCTAATAAAACAAACATATTGAGTTAGTGAGAACTCAATGTAGCACAACTTACAGTATGGCGTGTTCAAAAACGGTACTTGTGTTTTAACCCATACAATTTTCAGCTCGTTCATGCGCAGACATGACGAAACGCCTTAACACACTCCTTGGATAAACAGTACCTCATCTAACTGCCTGTGGTTTCTTTCTTTGGGGATTTGTGAAGGATGTTGTGTTATCTTCCCCTCTTATTAAAGGACCTGAATAAATTGAGGCGACGTTTCTCTACTGAAGTGCAGCTGATAACAGAGGATATGTTGCTCCGCTTCTGGGAAGAAATGGAGTACCTGTTCTACATATGTCATGTCACACGTGGTGCTCATATCCAACACTTGTAATATCCATTCGAACTATAATTTCATAAAATTTTCATTTCTGTATGTTGTTTCTGTAAAGAATAAATTAGTTTTAAGTTTGCACAATTTTTTAATTACCCTGTATAAATAAATGTTCTGTGTTAATTTAGAAATATTTAGATTATATTTATCTAATGATCGAAAAAGAGTGAGAATATTATTTCACAGATCCCAAAGAATACTTATTAGAGAGGTTTCAATATCAAAGTACGACATTTGTAAAACTTTGCCTGTTATTTATACGTTAATTATTCGTCGAGAATCTCACGCCGTAATCACGCTCAACCTGGCGGCGAGACAATGTTATCCAGAGATACCACAATCATTCGTAGACAGCTGCAGTTATCATCCTATCAGCTTTACTTTGATCCAGTTTATGACCAACAGGTTTTGTAGGGAAACACCACAACCAACTTCAAGTTCACAACACTGACATCCGGGAGGAGATAAGACGCAATTTTATACTTTCATGATTCTTTTTCAGGTAACTGTGTGAAAGACGTTCAATAAACTTGAAAAATAAAGATATTCTTGTAACAGAACAAGAGAAACATACTATATATAATAAATAATATTGTAAGAAGTCGACTTTACATTTTTATCAATTTCGGTATCTATTTATGCATAATTTAACTTTTGAAGAATTTAACCCGAGGAGGTCCTAAATAGAACTAAACGTAATTTTAATAAAATAAAAACTTTGTAATTCGATTGAAAAATTTTTCGATTTAAATAATATGTCAATTAAAACAAAGAAACAGAAAAAAATTACGTGAGCTTATGGCGAATGGTTTCAAAAAATGATTCCCACTTCTCTATACCGACGTATTTATTAGGCCCTTGCACGGAGGTATATATTATTACGAAGCCATATGAAAATATATTTAAGTAGAATTTAATCCTCCAATTTTTATAACAGTAGATAAAGAGTTCTAGTTCGGTCTACGTATACCTTTTCAAATAAAAAAGCATTATTCCATTTCAAAACAGATCCGCCCTTATAGAAAACCCCTGTATTTAAAAAATAAAAAGAAGGCAAACGAAATGCAAGCCAAAGTTTAGTTAAAATATTTTTACCTTTTCCTCTATTACATTGCCGTTGAAAAGTTTTTATAATTTCATGAACGCATTCGTTCTTGTGTGAAGAATGTGTATAGTCGTTCCTAAAAAAACTGAATTAAACGATTTTTTTAGATATGTTGTTGTTTCTATTAGACCTCGGTTGAGAAAATACGTCATGCATTACATCAACTAACAAATAATTACTGGAACAAAACAAAATATGATAATTAACTACAAATAATCTTTTAAAAAAATAACTTAGAATGAACAGGACATAGTCTAAAAGTCATTGTAAACAATAGAGAGCACAGACGAGGAATCTGACCTTCCGTAGTACCTCCGAGCAATATATGAAACAAAAACAACTAAATAGCAGAAAAACTAGACAGAAAGTTTTATCATTATGTAATAGGTAATTTTACAAAGCAACACAACCACACTTTTGCTGGAACGTTAATATAAATTATTAGTATAACGATCCAGAAACTCCTGAACACAGTAAAACGCGCCATTTAAAAGAATATTTTTACACTGATTCACGAAACGTTTGTAGTTATTATTCTTCTTAACCTCTGGAGGAAGGCTGTTATATAAAATTATACTAGTATGATGAATACTTTTCTGGTAGAGAGCAAGACGAAGCCTTTCCTGATAATTTGGTAAACCATTCATTTGTTTGGAATTACTTTCTTACGTATGTGAAATTCTTGATGAGCTGTAGCTATCTTTGACTCAATACTTCTTATAAAATCTGTTACTGTCGCAATTGGATGAGATATTTATGGTGCTTCAGTGTCCATGAAAAAAATACTAAAAATAAATGCAGCTTTATTACCGATTAGAAAATTTGCTCGTCATCAGAGAAAGGACTACACTGGCGCAGGTTTTAAGACCCTCCGTGGAAAACGTTCCCAAAAAACCACACCACAGATACCACAAATGCATTTAACGAATTATGGACAAAAGCCAAAAAACCTAACACAAATATGGAATATAACATGGAAGTCATAAAATCAGCTAAATCCATCATGAAACAAACGACTTCTACGCATTAAAACACAACAGAAAAGTCAAACGAAGAGATCAAATGATCCTATCGAGAGTAAGAACCGGACACACAAAGTTTACACATCTCTACATCATAACAAAAGATCCCCCACCGATTTGTGATCAGTGCAATATACAGATCATAGATGAACACCTGTTGAAGTACTGTCCTTAATTTTAAGAAGAGAGGAAAGAAATTTTAAAAGAAAATGATCTTAACCAGCTTACAAAAGGAAAAAAGGCGCAGGAAAACTTAATAAAATTCTTTAAAAGAAACTATTTATACCATAAAACGTAAACTTTTAGTATATATTCTTTTAGGTACATTTAAGGTTAGCACTAAAAATATTAATGTTAAGTAAAAATGTACAAAATTGTTAATTTCAAGTCCAAAAATGTAACGGATATTGTAACTTCGCATAAGTCGCTAATGACTTTTTTGTTTATGCGACTATAAATAAATTAATAAAAAAAGAGTACGTAAATTCTCTGTCCATCCGCAGCGGTGTTTGATTTCGTGTAACTGTCCGATCAGTTTCTTACCGTTACGGTTCGTTACTAATCTTTTTACTTGTTTATCTGAAACTTTCTTCCTATACGGAACGATGTGTAAGATCTTTTAACCAACTGATCCATTTCACATCGGTTTCTTGTGGTAAATAATACTTATCAAAAAGGAAACCATATTAATTTGTGCTTTATTACTCTCATAATTACATTAAAATTGATTTAATTTTTGTGAAACCATACAAACGTAAAATAATATTACAATAAGCAGTGTACAATATGTTTAAAGGAACCTATTCTACGTGAACAGGATTGTTGAAAATCTTGGTGTGTCTCAATCACGTTTTAAACTTATCGAGTTATAAGTATGTTTTAACAATTTGGCCTTGTGTAATGTTGGTTAGAATGAGTGAATCTGTGTGTACCTGAGGGTCTGACTCATAAATATACTCAGAGCGTGCTAAGAGACAGCGCCTAGCGCAATTTGTCTATGAGAAACAAGAAATATTGATTACAAAAAATCATTTTTCTGTCATTAATTTCAATAATAAATAAACGGTCTAATGAATCATCAGATAAATTTAATTAGTATTTAATTAATATAAATACAACGTTTCATCCAACTTTCTGGACTTCTTCAGGTAAATTTTTGAATGGAAAGTATAATTATTGGTGTCGCGGACAACATCCAGCGACGGTTACGGCCGAATTTATGTTTCAAAAACATTACTTAAATTTATTTTCTGACTTATTTGGCCGTATTTTTATTTATTTATTATTAAATATTGAATAACATAGCTTCTTAGAAGAGTATGGCCCTTATTTTTATGAGTTTGAGTATGCCTAAAAGAATAAGGGTAAAGCAGACGTACTACTGTTACAATAAAATATATTCAACACTCTATTTAAGCCACAAAAATACTGTACTGTGTTATAGAAAATATATCATAATTCGCAATTAGAACACAAATAAAATATCAATCACACTGTAAAACACATTTCGTAGTGGGCTATATTCCTATTGACTGTCATTACTGCATACAGTTTTCTACAGTTTGTGACTGCACGAATAAAAGGGATTAAGGAAAGCATATTCTGCTTCTTATATACTTAGGATAAAATATTTCTTACTATCATTGTCTGAAATTGTTAGTGAACACATTTGCACACCTAATTACCAAATTTTTGAGGATAAATTATTTGGCTAGTTTTTGTCGAGAATAACTCCCCATAATTTAGTTTCCTATTATGAATATTTTTTTACTATAGATCCATTCTTCTTTCATACTTTTTACTTCTAAAGTGCTTTTCTTGCCCTAAATATTTCCATTCTTTTCGTTTTCACAACATTCAGTAACATTTTCCTTTTTTACTCATTTCTTTTACTATCATTCGAAGAACTAACTGGGTCAGGGCTGGTCTCTAAAATCAAAATTAAATAATAATAATGAGTATTTATGTAGTCCTAGTTTTCGGTTTTGTGTCTGTGTGAAATAAGTTGAGCAAAATAGATATATTCCCTATTAACTTCAATCTGTGAGCCTCTTTATTTTAGAGATAAATATCTATGATACTACAAAAAGTTATTCAGTAATTATAAAATCTAGACCACCAATTAATTCATTCATTTGACATAATTTTAGAATCATTAATTCTTGGAGCTACAATAAGCACTTGGAATTGTACCACTAGAGAATTAATTTCCTGCTTGGTGCATTGTGTTGGAGGTGTAACAAAATTATAATAAGATAGAACTGACTTGTATTGTCAAGAAAATCTGAATCACTCCATTTTTAAAAGAGTGGCGTTGAGCCACTATTTAACTAAGGTTATCATATACAGTTACATTGTTATAAAGTTCTGAAAACAGTCTCTACACACAAGGATTGTTTGATAAGTCTAGTATAAATGTAATAACCAGGATTTTTTTAGAATACTTCCTTTATTTTCCATCATAGTTTCCTTCCTTTGCTATAAAGTTGGCCCGGCGATTTTTTTTCCAATATTTTAACCCAACACAAAAATAGGTTTTGTCAAATTTTATAAAATTCAGTTGTTCTTTGATAATCCGACAGGTATGGGAGTGTCAAAAGTGATGGGATTAACGAAAGTAATTTCATATTTGGCTTTGTTTTGCTAGCAGTAGCCAACGATATCCCTACATTTTGTGAGTAAAATACTGCCTAGGCTAATATGGAAATGAAGCACCCATTTTGGTTAGCTAAAACATGTTTAATAATAAGATATGGAAGACAATAAATGTACATAGCGTATGTATAAGCACTTAACGGAAACGGGGACTACGGTGACCTTGACGGGAGGTGCGTCGGACTCTGGGCATGTCGCATCACAAGACATCGGACTATCAAGGGACAACTGTACTCCGTCACTTCCTCACTTGATCGGGGAACAAGTATCCGGGAACAAGAATAAGTCACTTGGTGCTAGGTCTGGTGAATAGGAAGGATGAGAAACGATTTGGAATGCCAACTCGTACACTTTCGCCATTGAGACTGCTGCTGTGTGCAATGGTGCATTGTCCTGGTGAAACAGAACTTTCTTGCGCAAATCTTGGTCCTTTCCCAATTCAACGATCCAACAGATAAGAATAATAGAGCCCAGTTATGGTTGTGCCCCCTTTCAAGACATCTATGAATATTATACACTGAGAACCCCAAACGAATGTGACCTTCAACTTTACAGAAAACAAAACGGTCTTCGCGATGTTCGGTGAACTTTTTCCAGCTTTTGTTCATTAATTTGATTGTTATCGGCCTCAGTGATAGTTCAAAGTTTCATCGACGGTTACGAAACTGCGAAAAAAAGTCTGTTAGATGCATTGTTAAATTCTGCGTTGAAATGTTTTCCGAATCCGTTTTTTAGTCTAATGTCGACAGTCGGGGCTCCCATCACGCACAAAGCTTTTTCATTGCCAGTTTTTCATGCACTGGTTCAGTTGAAAAACGCCCACGGCATCAGTTACCTCACGCACTATTATTTTGAGGCCTTCCGTTAGGATATTGTAAACTTTTTCGATATTTTCCCGAGTGGCGACCTCAAATTGGCGGTCGGAGCGAGCTGCAGCTTCTGTGCTTCCACGGCCGCGTTTAAACTCATTAACCCACAAATATATGTCTTCAGAGCCCGCATGAACTTCATCCTATTCGATTTAGATTCGTGGTCCAACCCTTTAAATGAAAGGGCATAGAAAGCACATTATTTTCAGAAATTAGATCTAAAGAAAAAACAATATTCTACTCGAACATTTTCGAATAAAAATATTAATTTTTAACTTCGACGCTGAGGGTCGACGAAATGAACAATCACAATTAGAGAGGGACGATCGCTTCCCCAAGCGATTGATCCCGTATTTGTGATGTCCGGAAAAATGAATATACGAGTATGTGAATAGGTGAATAGGACAGTTTGGTAGCGTAGATCCTCTGTCACCTTGATGACAGTCAAGGATTGGTGTCTTGGTAGATGATTATAAGAAGAGTAATTTATGGTGCCTAAAGCAGTCTTACATAATAATATAAAGGATAGAGAGGAAAAGAAGACTAGCAATTAGATAGGTGCTAGGTGCTCATGCGAGCAATGGTTGTCCTGGACTGACGAGCTAAACTGGCGTTTGGTGAATCGTTAAGAATCAAAATTACAATGCACTATTACTTGTAATTTTTTATGATTTTATTCCAGTAATTCTTACCTTTCACTTTTCAAATAAATGAATGGATTTTTTGGAACAATCGACTTCATTAGCTCTGCTTTGCTGAGCAAATTGTGTATCCGCCCGTGAAGGTCTTTGACCCGTACCGTACCTTTTGTACCTCTATGTTTATTCATGGACAATAAAGCATTCAGCCTTTGAGTTCACTAATGAATTCGTGAATCTACGTTGGTTAGGAGGAAGAATTCAAGTGCAGCTCATAACCGTACAAAGCCGTAATATTGTCTTTCTGACTGCCAGTGGTCAGATGTCACATCAAAGTTTAATACGGCCCAGTCCGGGGGATGTTTAATGGACGTTATGCAAATGCTACTCTCGGCCGCAAACGCTAAAATCTCGAACAAAGTGGCCGTGGATGGCGGTCGTTACAAGTCGAGCCCTTTATGGGGGTCTGCTCTACGAGCTTTGTGGGTCCGCAGCTCCAGGCCACTTGCAGAGGATTACAGCCTCTCCAGAGCGACAACAAACACTTACTTAACAATTCTCAGTCCACGACTTTGCCTTGCCTTGCTGTGCTGTGCTGTGTTACGGCGATTTGATATTTTTTTAAAGCAGTGTACAGCTGAACTTTCATTGTGAGCACCAGATTAGCCTTTACTCCTGAAACGCGTTTCTCCTGTTTAAACAAAGGAAGGCGTCATCTGGCATTTCACGGCCTTAATTATTTCTTAAAAGAGATGGTTCCTGGTGTTTAATTTCCCCGTTATAGCGGGTAAAACAGTTATTTTAAATTTTGTTTCCCGCCAAATCACAGATATAAATCGTATTATTCATACAAGGAAATAAATTATTTAAAAACATACAACACTATATATATATATATATATATATATGTGTGTGTGTGTGTGTGTGTGTGTGTAAAAATTAACGTCTTTGGTACATAATTACAAAAGAAACGACCTTATTTACCAGGCAATCCTTAAAGAACAGAGAGAACTAGTTTCAAAGAATTAGGAAGGCCGACGTTTCGATGCCTGCTTAACATCTTTTTCAGATGGGAAACCGACAATATTTGAAAAACGAAAACAGCCAAGGTATAGTATCAAAGATAAACCAGAAAGGATCAAAGAACTAAATTGCTTCATATTAACAGATCCCGGATGAATTTTAATTTTTCTGAGATTAATCGTTTACGAAAGTGTCGTTCTATGTCCAAAATACGTGTGTCGTCAAAATCGAAACAATGTTGGAAAGCAATACAACGTTTGGTGATTGGATTATGTTTATGGTTTTACGATTTTATACCCATTTTGATTTTTGTCGATTACAACGCTATCTCTGACCAAAATGACTCGAATCGTAAATCATAATGGAGTAATTTTTTCAAGAGAATCCTAATCTGTAATAATAAATGGGGTTCCCATTTAAATTTTTTATTTCTTCCCTCCCCCACCTTGTATATCTTTAGTACAAAAAATTTTCAATTCATGTATTCCAAACTTCCCTGTCTTAAGTTAAGATATATTCAGAACAACAATAATGTAAATAATATAATTACATTTTTTAAATATATAGTTATGCAAATAACAGTTAAAAATCAGTAATTAATTGTATATTTCACTTAAAGAGTCTGTAACTTATTTTATATTGACTGCAGATTCCATACTACTGAAATAAATACACGTTAGATTCACTATTGGATTCTTTGTCAGAAATATGAAAATCAGACCAACGGAAAGTAGTTTGTTATTACAGTATATCGTCTGATGAGACTGTGAACTTGTAAATTTGAATTTATTGAAATTCTATTTTATTCTATTAATCAACGATATTTTTATTTGTTATATATATGAAAACGAATAACTTGTAAATTGTATATTATAACTGTACTTAATAAGTAAATTTTTATCAAGTAAGTCTTTAAAACTTAATATTTTTTAACACAAGTAATTACTTGAATTTCGTACGCCTTGAAAAGTTTAGTGATGGGATTATTATAATTGTGGTAATAAACGCAGTTTTCACACAGACGTACTAAAATAATTAATTAATACTACTTACTATTTTGTGTAATTGATATAAATTTTTATGATTTTCACAAAAATGCTTTATAAATTATTTGAAACGTTCACGATATAAAATAAAACAAAACGTTTTGTTTCATGTATTAGAAACTCTTGCCCTTAAGTTAAGATACAAAAACAACAAAAATAAAGTAAATAATATAATTACATTTTGAATTTATAGTTAATCAAATTACAGTTACAAATATATAAGATATTCCTTGTAGTATATTAACTACGGTATTAAGAAAGTGAAAGGTAAATAGACTAAATAATATAAATTATTCTCAAAATATTAACTGGACTATACCAAAACAACTTACAATAAAATAATATAAATATTTCAGTTATGTTTTATAAATCGGTTTTGTACAGTACATGGATTATAATTTTTTTTTCATGAACCTTATTTCTTCACAATACAAATTATTATCTGTAAGGATTTTTGTCATTTTGTTGTCCCTACGGCATTTCCACGGCCTACACGTCTCAAAAGGGAGAGTTTCGACATCATTAAAATTCTGTCCATGTGTTCCCTTTCTGTGGAGGAATTATTATAATCAATACAGCGTTCCGAAGAACCTGGCGCCGTGAACTTCCGATCGTAAAAATCTCGTGCTGTAAACATGTTTACTTAATGTGAAATCAAATTTCTTTTGTAAGTCATGGCTTCGGGAATGTCGTTCGGAAATACATATAGTAAGTGAAACAAGTCTTGAAATTAAATTTTAAACGCTGGTCAATAACTGGGTGATTAATAAAGCAATAATCTTATTTTCTAGGAATCTATAGTTTCTTTTGACTATAAAACATTATTTTGAATTATTGAAGACTTTAAAAATGTTGTTTATTATGAATGTAGAGAATGTCAGATATAATTCGGGAACGATACCTTAACTTCACGGAAATTGATATTCAAAGCGATGGAATAAAATTAAGCAATAACTATCATCCCTTTTTTTGGGTCAAAAAACTACATGAGGGTGATCCTGAAACGGGCAACTCCCATTTAATAGCATAGGAAGGGAATTGAAAAGGGGGGATGCGGAAGGTAGAACAAGGTAGCGAAGGGCCTATTATTTCTTTAATTCTATAGTAATAAATTTGCTTTTATTTATGTTCCCTAGGTTTTTAAATTTCCAGTTCTGAAATCTCTAGAGTATATTGCACTTTATGAAACAAGAAAGTTAACATGTAAACGCTGTATATTATTTTATTAATACGTTTTAATGTGTTAAATAGGCGAAGTGCAACCTAAATTTTGTGCATCTGCGTTTCTTAGCTGTGGGTGGCACTCATATTCTTAAGGACAAAAGGTTGACCCTTCCGACTGAACGTGGGAGAGGGCCCATTCACGAAAAGGGATCGCCGTTAATAATTAAGGGGCTGCATTATGGTGAGAAGTTCTGTGTAAAATTTGGAATCTCACGAAGAAACGCTAAACACATACAGTATTTAGGCCCAGCAGTTGAAATTTTTCCCATTGGCTGCAATTGTTAAAGACGGGAGAGAGAAGTTGTTGGTAGGCGGAATACAGTTGATTGAGAGAGGCCGGAAAGAAGATGTTGGTAGACTTAAAGGAGTTGATGCAAAAGTTAAATTGTTAGTCGCTGAGAGAAGGAGTGAAGGGAGTCTCCGCCAGATTTGTCCACGAGATTCAGCCCTTTCGGTGACGAACAGAGGCCGCCGATGCAGCCATCATCATCACGAATACAGACGCAGAAACTTTGCGGGTATCGTTGTATTGTATTACAAAGAGTTCAAATTTGCCAGGCCTATTGCCATTAGAAATCTAAATTGCTTCTCAATTCACCCCACAGAATACCCTGATTTTAAAGTCTCATTGCTAATTTATTGTTTTAGTAATATTTTCATTGATAATTTGTGAATACCATCTATACTCTTCCTGAAATATTTTATTTATATTAAATTCAGAATTTTAAAGTTAAATTAGTCTTTTCTTTTCAATAATTATTCCCCAGTAATACTTCATTATAAATTAAGTAAATAAATTCAATTCCCCATCCCACAACTAAGTATTTTCATTACAATACCTTATTTTTGTCTTTTGTTTTTTAATTCAGTATCTAATTAAAAATTTTAACGGATACTGTCGTTTTAATACTTTCAACAATTTAGGGCTTTGGCTTACGGATCATAAAATTCGTCTGGTGTACAATTTTCTTCTGTTTCTAAATTGACATTATATTCTGAGGTCCCCAGTGTCTGGATTAAAAAGTAAGATCTAAATGTGCAAGCTATAACAATAATTTTAGAAAAGTGTTAAACCAATATCTCCACAAACAGAAAAAAAATCCATAAGAATGGAAATAAGGCAAAAGTGAATATTAATATTACAATTAAAATGCAAATTACGGATAAAAATTACTTTTATAGTTCTGAGAAGAGAAAATTCAAAAGATAAATTCAGTTATGGAATCAAGAGTTGGCGTTGGAATTAAAAAATTACGTTTAAAAGAAATGAGATTGAGTAATTTATAGTGGATTACAGGACGTAGAAAATGTTGCTTTGTTTTTCTGGAGAGGATTTCTTATAACTAGTTCTGTTTGGAAAGAATTGAGTAATAGTATATGCTACAATTTGTTAAATGTCGATAATAATTAGGATCCACTTAATTATCTAAGTACAATCAATTATAATTCGTTTTAAATGAATGAATGATGTTTTATGTAATAGTTTTAATCCATTCCATGACCCGCATTATATATATTACACCAATGATTTACTTTCGGACTGCTAATATAAAATCATTCCCGTTTATTGTAATTACAGAAAAGAAACACTGCTACTAATTATATCAGGATTATTAAAGATGCTCCTCGATTTTATTTAATTTTTTAGTGAAATATCACTTTATGGCTCTCGAAATCATAACACAAACTAATTAATTTAAATATCGATGCCAATAAATAACTATCAAGAATAATTATATTTGGTAAATGTTTATTACGTTAAAACAAAACATGATCCAAAACTTATTCTTAACAAAGCAAATTCTGGTTGACAAATCATTTTACAACAAACCTATCAGTTTTAAAATAGTTCAGAACTGAAAAAAAACTTCACTTTGAACTCAAATGTGTGGTACAAGAAACGTATAGCATATTTGACATGTAAAAGAACATGTGATCAGTTTTCCGATTAATAAAAGGGAAATCGACACAAATTTACGTACCTGAGAGAAATAAATTGTAGATAAAAAAAGTTGTTCTTTTTGACCTTTTGCCAGTAGATTCTTTTTATAAAATTATTGAATACGTGCTCCTTTCCTCCGATATTTCCTATTAATATTAAACCGTTATAATAGTTTGTGTAAAGAGCTCTCATTGGTCTTTGTGTGATTTAAATAAAGCTCGCTTTCATTTGCTTTGAGGAAGCCAATTAATATTTGTGCCCTTTGAGGTATTACTGACCAATACCGCAGCAACAAGTATCATTCAAGCTTGGAGCAGAATTTTACTTAAAATCAATACATAAAATACAAAATAATGTCATAATGACTGGCACGTCAAGCTGACCTGAAATTGCATCAATAATGATAACGAGCAGAGTAGCTGAAAATTAATAAATCATACCCAATTAAATTGGTATGTTGGTTTCTCTGTCCCATTTAACAGCTCACGTACGATCATGCTACATGTTACGGTTTTCATTCAAGAATATATGTGTCTATACAAAAGGCTGAAACTTATTATCTTGATATCTAAATTTCTAATTTGAATTAAGTAAATATTGTGTAAAATTCTTCGTTTTTCCTTCTCGTAATAGTCAACGTGCTGTTGAGGAACCTCACATGAGTAGTCTACTGATCCAGAGCTTTTGGCTTCCTAAGGCATTATTATAGAGCACTATTTATTAATGGTATTGTGATTCATGGTACAAGGTTTATCAGGTGGAGAGACGTATGATAATTATTAAGTTTCATATTTGCTTAGTGTCGGTTCGCAGTCCCATTGTCTGATTTGATCAAATATCAGCAGTAAAAAAAGTAAGTGAGGGAAGAAGAACTCACAGGTCTATTTTCTCAAATGATGATCCGTTTTCCATGACTAGAGAATTCAGTTTCTTTCACTACTCCGTCTTTGATAACATCTTAGTTTTTCTACGTTTCTTTTTCTTTTCCTTTTCTTCCTATATTTTCTTAAAATTAGGCAGTTTAAAACCAAACGAACACTAATAAAATATAAAATGAACCATTCTAAGCAACTTCAAAACCGAAACTTTTACGGTTTTTTGGAAACGTTTAAGTGCATATTCATACATTTTCATGTTTTTCTTTCTATAGGAGACTTTTTATAAACATACAGTTAAATTTAAACATTGGTCGTGTACATTAAACGAAATGAAATGAAAGTTGACAGGACCAAACAACTTACCAAATTATTCCAATATGCAATTATTAACAACACTTCATATATTCAATTAAACACAGTAACTTAAAGAAAGGTCCAAGGCAACATAATCTGTGGTCCAAACAAGACCTTGAGGGCTTGACCTGACAGTTAGGATTTAATATTTTTATATATTTCTGTTATTTACTATTTTTGAGCAATACTTTGTGATTTCCACGGGACAATCAGGCCAATACTGTTTATTGTTTCTGAGGAGGGTCGATGCTATTTACTTTTATATTACTTTAGATTTTAATAACATTTTGGGTTTATAGAATTTTATGTTTTGTAATTTGTGTTCTCAATCTTATTTTTGTATTCGTAAACTAATTCCAACATCTTCTCTTAGCGGTTTTTAATATTAAAATTTTCTGTGTTCGTCTTAGATGTCGCCTTTAGATTGTTGTTGTTGTTGGTTATATACCCTGGCTTATTCTAACACACGAACACGACTTAAAATGTCGAAAGTTCTACACATGTGAGGTCACACAATGACAGACGCGACTGCCTCAAAGAAGGGGAAAAGGACATACCAAAAAACTTTGCACAGTCCTTTGGTGGAGTAATTCTATTGTACAATATGAAATGTTTAATCTTAAAGATATGACGCATAATGTACTTTATTAAATAATTTAGAGGTTCTGAGGCTCCCGACGCCCTTATTACATATATGTACGCCTTTTAATTCCGCTGGCTTTGCGGTTAAGTTAGTTTAAAACTTTGATAGCAAATGAAACACGAATTTTAAATTAACAAACAATTTATTGAAGATGCTTAATTAAAACAATGGGATGGATGACCTTGTTGGTCGCTACACAATTTCTCAAATGTCGAAATCAATGCCGAAACATCTATCGTCATCCCCTATTCCAAGTTTAAATTACGCATAATACTAACTTTTTTACTATAGCAACCACTGATAATTTTAAAAAGTAAGTTGCATTCGGATTTACCATGCTGCCAAATTTTGTTTTCAATGAATTATTACTCGTAGTCTTCTTCTTCTAAACACAAACAAGGTTTCCTACTGCTCTAATCGTACGGCAAATTATCTTCCTGTCATTTCTACGACCTTTATTCTTATCACTTATCCATTCAGTCATTTTTTCTGGTAACTTTACCTTTTTTCAGTATACACATTATTCATGTTTTTACTCAGCTTTTTGACCTTACTTATTATCGGCAAAGTATTAATTTCGTTATTTTACCTTCATCTATCTTACTCTTCAAAAAGCACAAGTAATGTAATTCACAAGAGATGTTCATATATTATTAATAATTGCGTGTAATATGTTAAAACGCTTGTTTTTCTGTTATTTTGACTTTTCGTACTTACCTTCAATCATTTTTATTTTTTATACAAATAACTAACAAAATTCGAAATAAAAAATAATTACTTTGAGCTACACTTTTTATCAGGAGTAATCTATTTTAAAAGTATATGAATGAGGTTTAGGGTCCAGATGTGCGCTCATTTGGACATAAAATTATAGTATTTAGATAACTGTGGGACTCGGAAATTATTCTTTGATAACAACAAAATGTCACGAATTAAGTCATTGCATGGTTTGAAAAAATAAGGAAACTATGAAGTTTAGCACTATTTTTCCGATAAAGCGTCACACAAGGCGCGTGTAAGGTACAAGTGTCGCACATATTTCCGTTTCGTTGATTTCTTGCATTGAGTGGATGACATGAGTCAAATAACTCAGAAATATTGAAGAACTAGCTAACCCCCGCGACTTCGTCCGCACTGAAATAGTTATTTTTATTTTGCCGTAAAAACGAAACAACGGGCACAGAATTTGGATGAAGTTGAATTCATTTAATATATAAAAATTACGGTATCACCGTTTATGATCGCTTCAGGGCAAAACTTATAACTCGCAGTTGGTTTTAAACATACGTTCCGGATTCAATAAAAATGAGCAATTACTAGAGATTAAAATTTACATGATGCGACGCCGACCTCCTGTGGTGTAGAGGCTAGCGTTGCTGCCTCATAACCCAGAGGTCCCGGGTTCGAATCCTGGCATGGGCTTGGATGTTTGTGTTGTCATGGTCGAGAATACCGGCATTAAAACTGTTGGAGGATCGATACACTGACCACGTGTCACTCCAAATTCGGAATGAGTCATGCAAGATGACAGTCCGCAGTCGACTCGGTATGCCCAGACCCTCAATGATCTGTAGAGCCGTGGAGAAAGAAAAAAAGAAAAGTAAAACATGACGCGACAAATAAACCAATTTACGTATACAATATCGTATCGTTTCGAATATCCAAAGAAGTTTTTTATTTCTCAGGCAGTTAGATCTCTGCCAACAATTGGTTAATAAAGGCTCAAATCCTACTACAACAATGGATGGACTGCTTCGGAGCATAAACAGATGAAGAGTATAGGCAACCCGTATTCACATTGTTTGTAAAAAAATATTTTTAATTAATATCTCCTTCAATGTATTGAAATGAAATATGCACGAATATTTAAGTTAAATCTCCTGTTTTTAAACCCTCAAATTTTCATTGAAAACTTTTGAGCCGTTTCGGAGAGTATTCGAGACAAACAGACAGACACACAGAGAGACAAACAGACAGACACTTAAATTTTATTTATTGGTGTAGGAATTAACTGAGAAATACAGGAGCTTAGTACAGTAATTTTTTTCTTTTATTTTATTCTTTAATTTTATTTTCTATCCTGTCGATGGAAGCAGGGACTTGTCAATCATAAGCATTGAATTCTATTGGGTATTAAAATTAATCTAATTACTCTGTTAGACAGAAGCGAGACATTTGTAGAAGGTGTTTCACCGGGCATGCAGCAGCAGGTACGGTTATGGACCTGCGGGTAAAGGGGAGGAGGAGGACTCAGATGCATACACAACTGTCGGGAAACTTCAGACGGGCTTATTTCTGTAGTCTGTCGACGAAAACATATAAATACCTGAGGTCCCGCATAGAGGCGGCCTGTCTATGAGCAGGGCATTGAGGCTTTTGAGGAGCTGCTTCCCTCCCGGCAGGACGGAAATAGAGCAGCACCCGTGTTTCCAATGTGGCCCACAAACGGCGACAGATCGCCTTCCCTTACGTGTAATTAGATAACAGATAACGCCACCCAAGAGTCCAATTACAGAGCCTGTTAAGGGAGCTTATTAAGAAAATCCCGAGCATTTAGTCGATCTACTAATAATTTCTACTAAAATCATTCAATTCCTGACTGCGTTGTCGTGTATAACCAACATTATCCCTTTAAGACCGGAAGATGATTTTTAAGAAATATTTTAAACTGCATTGTCTGTTCCAGTATGCTTTATAGTGTACGGGAAAAATAAAGAATAAAATTCTGCTGACTACTGATTATTTGTGAAATTTTTTAAGACATGTATTTTTTACTATCATATTATACATTACATTTTTCACATCCCATTTTTGTTTGGCTCTTACAGTTTTTGCATCGGCGCCATTGTGGGGATTCCATATCATCAAATTCTGGAAAATTTTCATATCAGTCGAGTTGTTTTTCAAAGGAAGGACATTTTTCTAGTGAATTATAGATTTGAGATCTTTGATTAGTATTGTTGTAACATTTTCCCGTTTGGATTGACGCATTCTTTAATTTAGATCGTTAAACCCGGCAGTGACGTAGAAATACTGTCAGAAAGTTTATATGTCAGCTGCCCTCGATATTTCGGAGCAACGACATCTCACACACGTTTTAAAATCCAAGCCCTCCAGCTTTTCAAGGAGATCGAACACGTTCAACTTGCCAGCAGGTTACGTCGGTTTCCCGGTTAGAATTCTCTTCTACCCGACTTCTATTCATTTCCTCTCCCTTACAGTTTATATTAGTGACTAAGAATATGCATATCTAAACTGCATATCTGTGTTTAACTGATAAATACTTCAATCTTCAGATTCTTACCTGGTAAGTATCAGGCGAACTCACTCTCTCTACCAAAACTTTCCTAATCGTTTCTTGCATCTTTTTAATCCTTTAAAATAGGGCTTACATATGAACCTCGAATATATTCCTAGTATCTCTAAAGAGTCCAAAATACCCCCGGTACAATAGCAAGAATAAATATATCTTCAGTATTGTAACATAATATAAATTTTCCCCCACTTAATGGTTCAATTTTTTACTTTAATGGCATATTAAAGATCATAATGAAACACAGCGACTCGCATTACACCGGCTTCGACCCCAAAAACGATATTTTCCTTTTTATTTTCATATTAACATTTACTAAATTTTAAAATTTACCTGACGCGAGAAATAAGACCAATTTATGTATACATCGCATCGACGATCCAAAGAAGTTAATTTTTTCTCAGTCTGCTGCAACAATAGATAATAAGCGGGATGAATGATATAGGGAACGCGTAATAGGACTTATAACTCGCAGTTGGTTTGCACGTCGGCTTTCGCGCGGAACGAACTATCCTCAGTTGCGAAAGCTAAATCGGGTGTGCCGCAGGGTTCCGTTATTGGTCCCTTATTATTTGTAGTCTACGTAAATGACTTAGCATCAGGCATTAATTCTCAGGTGCGTCTTTTTGATGACGACTGCGTAATATATCGGAAAATAAAAACTGTGATCGATGAAGAACTTCTACAAAAAGATTTACACACAATAATAGATTGGGCATTTGTTAATAAAATGAAAATAAATTGTAACAAGAGCAAGGCAATAAGCTTTTGTAGGCGTCGCGTAGAAATAGTACTTAATTATAAGCTCAGCGGTAATGAAATAGTACAAGAAAGTAACTGTAAGTATTTGGGTATATACTTGAGCAGTAATATGGGTTGGGAATATCAAATAGACCATGTGACTAGGAAAGCATGGAAGGCACTTCATTTCGTCATGCGGATTTTAAAAAAAGCAAACTGTGAAACACGGGAACTTGCATACAAATCTCTCGTGCGTCCAGTACTAAAATACGGCAGTATTTGTTGGGATCCGTTCCGAAAATATCAGGTCGAGGCTTCGACCGCATGGAAAGGGTACAGAGGCGGGCGGAAAAATTTGTTAAGCGGTGTCCTGGTCAAGGAAACGAGAAGGTTCGTCAATTAGGGTGGGATATGTTAGAAAAACGACGACAAAATTCACGTCTCGGGGCTCTTTTTAAAGCGTACGCAGGCCAACAATTCTGGGAAGATATTGCATCAATGTTTTTAGAAGTAAATTATTACAATAGAGGGGATCATCATTGTAAAATTGGGCAGTGTAGCTTTAAAACTGACGTTGGGAAATTTTCATTTTTAAGTCGGACTGTAAGGGATTGGAACAATTTACCTGCAGAAGTTTTCGAAACATTCCCTGCCAATAGTAACGTGTTTCAGGGAAGAATTAGGAAGTGTAGTGAAGTGCAAGCGTAGTGAAGTGTAGTGTAGTGCGACGAATCAATATATGAATAATGGGTACTTTTTATGTTAGAATTTAATTTAATTTATATTATATTAGTGTAATTGTTATTTGTAACTTTTTTATTTTTAAGTTTATTTTTTGTAACTGCCACCGAGTGCTACTCAATTGCAGTATTAATAAATTCAATTCAACTCCAAGAAATCTTCCCTTAGAATTAATATTTTTATTTATATTCATATCTTCTGCAATATATCGAAACTAAATATGCACGAATATTTAAATGAAATCTGTTCTTTTTAACCCTCAAATTTCCAATAAAATCCGTTCAGCCGTTTAGGAGCCAATTTCAGACAAACATACGGGCAGACATCAGACAGATAGACAAACACTTCACTTTTATTTATTGGTATAAATTTGTGGGGTAGGCTTGATTTTAGAAGCGACCAGTTGTGCTTCCAGAGATGGGCATGTTTCTATACAACCGAGAACGTGTTGACGAAATTAGGTAGAGATGAGGGGGTAATATGGGTGGCGGATTTTTCTAGCTGGTCGACGGAGATGATTCCTTTCATACTCTAGGTGCACCGGGATCCAGGCAATAAAATCTTCTTTCCCGTAGTATGGATCTTGTATGGATTTTCAGTGGTAATCGAAGATAGTTCTTGGGCGCTGGCATCGTTTTCGACCCTTTTTGATGCAAAGAGTGAGTCTGAGAGGATTAAGCGATTAATTTTGCATTTTGGAGGTCGAAGAGTTATAGTCTGTAGCAAGCTTGATGGCGTAGGTTTCTGCGTTGAGGATGGAAGAATGTGGGTTAAGGTTCATCGAGCGTTGGGTATTAGAGGAGATGATAGCACTCCTGATTCCGTCTTGATTATTGGCGCCGTCGGTGAAAATGAGGCGAAGCTGTTGAATTTAAGGGATAGGTCTGTCAATTTTGTGTAGCCAAACCAATATATCGTATTTTCATGTGTGTCGGTAGCTCAGCACATAAGGCAGAATTAGTCGGTTTTTTTACTTCTGTGAAAACCCGAATATATTATTATTATCGTCTTAGGGTTGGAGCACGAAGGGGAGTCAGGGACAAAACATCGTAACGATCTGTGAGTGGGCTCGGCGGAAATGTTCCGAGGAACAGAGACTCCGTAATGTATATTTAAAATTTATTGTTTTGAAAGAAATATTACATTCAAAGTAATGTTCAACGTTTGAATATCACTAAGATTAACGAACTACATGGTTATGTGCAGTTCAGAACGAACATATTCGTATTAAAGTGATATACTATTACTGTTCATTTATTTTAAAAAACAGTAAATTCATTATTTAATATCAGGTTTATGCACGTTATAAAATTTTTTAAGGCAACCGAAAGTCGACAGACAACATTGTTAACAATAGACATGTCGCCCTCCCCCAAATTAATTGAAATTGTTGTTCTATATGTGAAAATATCTGTACTTGCCCCCATGGAATTAATCTTAAGTGTTACTACTTTGTCATAATAAACGTTACGTATAAGTTAATAAAAAAACAATTGTACTGAACTGAATGAATATCGCATGTTTAAAACCTGATATATACAACCTGCATTACGTGTACAGTTTACTGTTATCGTATTTGAAAAGTTAGAATAATTTTACTTTAGCATTAGAGAGAACAATTGGCGGCAATTAGCTTGTTTATCTGCACTCAGCAAAGTTTCTGATAAATATTAATGAGAAAAATAGTAGAGCTTGGAATTACCAGCATTTAATACTGAACTCATTGCATTAAGTATGTCGAAAATCTGACATCAAGAATAATTGAAAAGATTCTTTAGTAGTTCGCTAAAAGTAAGCGTAATTCGTGTGTATTACTAGTTATATATAATAATAATAATAATAATAATAATAATAATAATCATATTCCGTAGATCCTGTAAAGAAGCTAAGCTTCAAGGATGTGGAATGGGTCAGGGTGTACATTTATTACATTATTTTATTGTATAAAAGAAAAATATACTTATAACAAATTTTTGTATTATAAACTATTATAAATTACTCTTCTCCGATTCTTCTATAAATTCCTTTATTGAATAGAAGGAGTTGCTAAGCAAAAATGAGCATAATTCAGTCTTAAATTTACCTTGATTATCGGACAACTCTTTAATTCTGTGCGGCAGTCTGTTGAAGATGGATATCCCTGAATAATGCACACCTTTCTGTGCAATTGACAATGTTTTACATTTTTTATACAGATTATTTTTGTTCCTTGTATTGAAGGGATGAATATCAGAATTTTTCAAAAATATGTGCCTATTTGTAATTAAAAATAACATCAATGAATAAATGTATTGGCACGTCAAAGTGAAAATACCAAACTTTTTGAACAGAGTTCTGCAAGAAGTTCGTGAGGAAACCTGACATATTGCTCTAATAACACGTTTTTGACTAATAAAAATCTTATCTACGCCTACTAAGTTGCCCCAAAATATAATACCATATGATAATATAGAATGAAAATATGCAAAGTATACTAATTTTCTTGTTTTTAAATCACTGAAGGTGGACATTGCTCTGACAGCATATGTAGCTGAGCTGAGCTTCTTAAGTAATTGATTAATATATATATATATATATATATATATATATATATATGTATTCAGTATGTATGTCACAGCAATAGGCGTCCAAACTACTGGTTCGTTCGAATTTGACCAAATTTGGCCCACGGGTTCCTCAGGACCCGAAGCTGCCCATGATCTTTATTTATTACTAAATATACTGAAGTTATATATGTGAAGAAAGTTAAAGGCATTTGACCTAAAGAGCTTCGTGTCCCATTCGCGTATCGAGATCTCCTAAATTGAATGCGGGTTGCCTATATTATTGATCTATAATATTATTGAATAAACAATGGCGTACTCTGCCATCGTTCTCAAGTGAGAGTGAGAACTTGAGAACGATGGTAGAGTATGCCATCGAAACGTCGTGGCTTAAACTCCATTTAATCCGGGTGGAAACCCAAGAATTGTGTATTCAGAATATACACCGGGAAAACCTTCGATCTTTTTATAACATTATTGTTTTAATTATAAACATTTCATATGATTGGCAGAAAAATAATAGTTCTTAATATTTTCGATACGATGTATACGTAAATTAGTTATTTTGCGTGTCCAGTAAATTTTATTTAGTAATTATTTATTTTTAAAACAAATAAAATATGCATTTTATAGTGTCAATCATTACAGGTAAATGTATTAAATTAGATAAATGTAAATAGCAATTATATTGTATATATGTAAATGAAAATGTCAACAAACCTTCGTTTTTTTTACTTTTTTCTGTGTTTTATCCGCCTCTAGCAAAGTCCGTACTCAACTTGAAGAAACGATTAAGGGCTAATTCTCTTTGTCTCAACCAGACATGTAATTAGATATCTTTATTTCTAATGAGGACCAACTTCTCTCCCCATCCCTGAGCTACTACAAAATAAAAAATTCAATTTTGGAACCCTCCAACTTTAATTAGAAAACTGAGGATTTCAGAAAAAATGTGAGGACTCGGTCGATTGAAAATTTGATATTTTACAATTTTGCCGATTTTACACAGTCTAGGAGTAAATATAGTTTGGATTTGACAACAGAAATTATTTTAGGGTTTTAAGAAACATATAAAACGAGTGTTTATACACCCTTATAGCTAAAAAAGTTCCGCCTGGAATTATGAATGTAGTGTACCCTCAAGTACTGTAATAAACTTATCTTTAACCCGCTCACTTACGGATATTCTTCAACAAATATGACAAAAAAGGCACGTTATTTAATTACGTTTTTACTAGCTACAGGTAGATATATAAAAATATATATTTATTTAAGTGTTTTACAAAGTTATTTATTTTTAAATATTTTCTTATTGTGCCTATTTTTAATAATTTGCACGTAATTTACATAAAAATTACGTTAAATATTTCACTATAAATATAGTCACCAAAATTATTTACACTAAAACACGAGGTAATATTAGAATTAACCTTAAATTTAAAACACAGTAACATATGATATATGATATAAGTTGATATAAGTTAAAAGTGTGTAATGGGTTAGGAACGCGCGACCTATGGAATAGCCGTCTGGATCATAATTCATTTAGGAGGTCCGGTCGGCTACACCGAAGAGTAAGAATTAAAGATTTTATAAAACGTTTGAATTCACATCCTTTCCGATAGCAAGATTCACAGCGGGGCGCTCAGAATATCAAGATGGCGAGTAACTCGTTCAGCTGCACCAAACATTGATAAAATCAGTGTAAAAAGGCATCGTAGTTATTTATTAAGTGCTTCTAATATGTTTCTTTGTTCACTGCAAATTATATCTCGAAAATAGCATAGGTTTCGAAGCATAAAAATTACGTAAATTTCGTGATTTTTCCCGCATTCAGACATTGAAAATACGAAGAAGTTTGGAGTAAATCGTGCGTTGTGAAGACAATTACGCTTTCTCACGACAAAACTACGAACTTCTATAAAGGGATGAGGTATCTCGTTCAGAACAAGAAGAAGAAGTAAAATTGACAGAGATAACTCGTCGGAGTCGGGGAAAGGGTTAATAACATTGATTATTTACGTGAACCGGAGCAACACCGGTTACTTCAGCTAATTACTGATTAAGAATTCATATTTTGACCCTCCACGTTGTTGTGGTATTCAGTCCTAAGACTGGTCTGATGCAACTCTTCGTGCAAATCTATCCTGCGCAAGCTTTTTCATTTCTTCATAACTTGCTCAGCCAACATCCTCCCTAATCTCATTAGCGTATTCTATCCTTGGCCTCCCTCTTCTGTTATTACCCCACACACTTCCCTCTAATGCTAATTTTACAAGACGCACATGCCTTAAAACGTGGCCTATCAATCTATCCCTTCTCCTGGTCAACGTCCTCCATATTGTTCGCTTTTCCCCTATTCTGTTTATAACTTCCTCGTTATCTATCCACCAATTTGATTTTCAGCATTCGCCTATAACACCACATTTCAAAGGCTTCTATTCTGTTCCTATCTGCAACTCATATCGTCCACGTTTCGGACCCATATAACGCTACGCTCCATACGAACACTTTTAACAACGATCTCCAAATATTCACTCTTATATTATCCGTTAAGTAGATTCCACTTTTTCGCGAAAGCCTTCCTTGCCTGTGCTATCCTACTCTGTATGTCTACTATACTTCTACCATCCCTAGTTATTACGCTTCCCAAGTAACAGAATTCCTTAACTTCCGTCAAAATATCCCTTCCCAATCTAACAGCCTTTGTTATTCCACTGTTTCCCAAACTGCACTGCATTACCTTGGATTTTCCTCTATTAATCTTCATATTGAACGCTTTCTCCAGGGCTCTAAGCCTTCTTCTCATTCCCCTAATACTATAATATCGTCGGCAAAGCGTAAGATTTTTATTTCTTCTCCTTGCAGTATGATTCATTTTCCATATTCCGTTTTCTTCTTCGTCTGTTCTATCTATAAGTTAAACAGCATGGGCGACAGACTGCATTATTGTTTTATTCCTTTATTGATTACAGCTTTCTTTTCTTGATGTTCTATTCTAATTACTGCTGCCTGTGTTCTGTAGAACTTATGTATAATCCTCCCTTCTCGATATTTTATTCCAGTTCTCTTTAAAATTCTGAATAGTTCGCATTATCAAACTGTTTTTTCTAAATTTACAATTGCCATCTACAAATCTAAATCTCCACAGTAAATTCAAATTGTTTAAATGTCGAAGAATCGGCAGTGATATATCAGATGATAAAATCCCACACAAATTCACGTTTTCAGGTTTTGTAACTACTCATATACGCGTTGTTATTAACGTATGCAGCACCATGATGCCACGTTTCGTTTACGCATATGTTCGCGATGTACGTTGATAGCCGTTGAATTGTAGAAGATGAGGCTTCCACTTGATACAGGAAACGTCGGTCAGATAGCTTCGAATGCGAGGGCCTGACCACACGCGAAACTAATTACCTCGGTCACGATACCGTGATCAGAAAGGCCCCGGTGATCCGTCATCTCAATACGTAATGCAAGCGGTTATTAGTCCGAGAACCGCCATACAAACAAGCCACGATCACGTGCCACCGATATCACTCGGAAAACAATTACGTGTGCTACAACTTTTTTGACTTATTCTGAAAAGCAATGATTAAAGTCTAACTTATTTTTGCGTTACGTGAAAGATACGTTAAAATTACAGGTGAAACAAATTATGTCATGGACACGGCACATATAAACAACCAATTATGTAGATAAAAGTTACAGGATATATAATTCCAATGAACTTTTGATACTGTAATCTCAAAAATATATTACATATAAGCTAGATGCTTCATAATGAACACGTGAGAAAGATTACGCTGGTTTTTGACAAACAATGAGTTATTGGCATAAGTCCTCAAGGATGAACATCATTTCGTCATTGTAGTTTTCGAATAAATTGCCATCAAAAGCGATATACTATAACGTTTCTTCCTTTCTGCTAAGTTTGGGACTACCTTCTCCCGAAACCCTATGGGCCGTAAATTCTTGTCCAATTGGAGAATCCTAAAAGCTCGCTTGTAACAATTATTTTACAAGGAATGACGTTAGACGCCACCATGCAAAAGAAACATGTAAAACTTTCTTGGATTTTGAATTGAATCAAATACAAAAACATAAATAAAACTCTAATCACCAAAATATATTAAGGATAAGGTTAAGAAGGGTTAAATGAAAAATCACACATATAATATATAAAATTAACACTTCCAATTGTTGATGCGATCAAACATAATCTGATAAATATACAGGGTTTTCATTCATTATCTGGAGACATTGAAGTATATCGAGAACACATCAGATCAAGAAAAGTTTTAATGAAAAATTTTCGTCTAGAAGGGGGACATCTAATGATATGAAACTCGACCCCCTGAGGCTGGGGGAGGAAGAGTTAAAAAGCTTAAACGGGAACCCCCATTTTTAATTAAAGATTTGGATTCTCCCAAAAAAATACTTCTATTTGACCTACTTTTCAAGCCATTTCGGTCACAGATGACATTGTAATCACAAAAATCAAAACGGGTAAAAAATCGTTGATAAATGGAATGTTTCAAGAAATAGGCATCAGATCAGAAAAATAAAATTAAATGTGTTTTATATTTTTACAAATGCTACTTAATGACACCCGCGGACTTCATCTACATCAGTTACTGTGAGATTTCAAGCTACGCGTCCTGCTGGCGGTTCCATTTTGTCGAAGAAAATAAAGAACCTAGAAGAAAGACAAGAATTGAAAAAACTTTAACCGGATCCGGGACTCGAATCCAGGATCTCCCGATATCCTTAGAATAAAGAAAAAATCTGATCCAACATATTTTTGTGGTACTTTTGACGAAAATCTAATATTTACCCTAACCTGAATAATTTAATTCTTCAGCGTTTTAAATATTAATAATTACACAATTCATCTTTGTGTCCCTAATATTTTCAACTTTCTTTTCTACAACATTTATGCATTTTTTCTTAGAGATCATCGGCTGCAGAATCTAAAAATATCAACCAGGTATGTTCCTTATTCAAATCTAAACACGTGGAGCAATTTGGAACAAATTTTGTACACGTGTTCTTTGCAAATTGATAATCAGCACTGTTGGGCTACAAATCCGTATGGACGGTGGAGGTAGGGATGTAAATTTTTTAATATGCAAAAACGACTGATATTTGTGTCAATTTAAAAGTTTTTGGGATCAATTACTTTGATTGTGTCCCCCCCACCACAGAATTTGTGTTCAGACTTGACCTCTTTCAGCATTACAAGGGAGCGTTCGAATCGAGGGGGGTGGAGGGGCCTCTCATAAAAATAACAAGAAAGCAATGACCTGCATCAAATTGGTAAATTTTTAAAATTTCACTGTAATGATAGAAAAACTGTTGCCAGTATGTTATAAAAAATTATCTCATAGTTTTAAGGAATAATCGGAAAATATTGAATATTAAGAATTCTCTTCCTTCGAGTGCCGATTTCAAGCATGATATAATAAACTACATTAGAACGACCTGATTTTCAGCAATCTTCTATAGCAATTTCAATATTATAATAATTTTAAGATATATGCTGGTAAAGATGTAACGTTCTTAATTGTTGCTGTTACTTTAAAGACATGGTTATAAGCCAAAAGCTACAGATTTTAAGTTTAAACTAACAGGCTGATTGCCTAATTTTAGAATACTATCACAGATTGTTTTTATGTCACCTGAATAGGTTTCTTTATGGTGAACTGCTTTATTTGCGGCGGAGTGTTCCGACTGTTTAAACAGAAGACGTCACGCGCTTGTTACATTAGCTGCGGCCGGTATTTGTTTGCTTTTCATAAAATATAAAAGTGACCAGAAGTAATAAATACAAGAATTTTAATTTTCTTAACGTTTCGTCCCCAAAATTCGGGACCTCTTAGGTTCATGGGGGATAACCTCATTCTGGACTGGGATGTTGCGGTAGCAAACTGAAATTTTACAAGATTGTAAATAATAAACTGAAGAAGTCCCGAAAGTTTGGGACGAAACGTTTTTAATTTTTTTATTTTAGACACATGGCAATTCTTTGCATTTTATATGTAATATTAAGCCGGATTAATTTAATTATTTTAATTGTAAACTATTTCAACTCAAGAATAAAAAATTAACCCTCTTTAATAAATTTACATCTCGGTAATATAATTCAAAACACCTAATACAAATTGTTTTATATAAAACATCATCCTATTATTGATATAAAAGTTATTATTAGGTTATATGAATACCAGATTAATTGAAGTTTTAGACAGTATTAAATTCATTACACTTATAAATCAGTTATTTTACAACCAAGCATATGAAGGTTTTATTATGATAACAGTAAGGTTAACATGTTTTAACTTCCACAGCACTAAAAGTTTCGTTTCTTTTGAAGTATAGTCTGACCATAGCTACGTTTATGTTGGGAAGGTTTCTTTTGTCCGCTGTTTTTCGTTTTAAAATTAGTGCAAAATTAATCACTAATAATATCTAAAAATGACGAAAATTTAGAAAATAAATATATTCATTGACATTTTATCGATTGTTCGTACAAGTGGAATAGAATAATTCGTGTTTAGTGTACGCTCTTTATAGCATGTGAAATTCATTACGGGTAATACTATTTTACTGACATCTTCAGTTACAATTCATAGGCATCACACGCTTAATATTCATCTTCAAGTGTCATTAACTCAAAAACAATGCAGTTATTTCCTTCATAAACTCATACTACTTTCGTTAGACGTAAAGTGTTAATAGTTCAAAAACAATACAGTTATCCGTATCCAAGATTTTAATTGAAATCCGGCATAGTATATCACCTGTATATATACATTGGAAATTGTAGCCTTTCCTTTATTTCGTAATATTTAAAAATATGCATTTTAAATGCTTTACTAGAGTGAAGAGACTTTGAGTATTAAGTAACGGTCGGGAAATATGGAATTCTAAGATTTTCCTTCGCTAAAGTACGGGAAGACCGGGATTAAGACTGCTGGAGAATCGATAGGCTGACCACGTGTCACTCCAAATTCGGAATGTGTCATGCAAGATGACAGTCCGCTGTCTACCTGGTAGGTCCAATCCTTGAATGGGCTGTGGAGGAAGAATAATTTAAACTATCTTAAGTTCGCGGGAGTAATTTTGACTCTCTTGATGTCGAGGAAGTATTTTTGACTCTCTTGAGGTCGCGGGAGTAATTTTGACTCTCTCAAGGTTCGGGAGGAATTTTGACTCTCTTAAGGTCGCGGGTTTATTTAGAATCTCTAAAGGTCGCGGAAGTATTAATGACTGTCTTAATGTAACCGCAGTACTTTTAACTCTCTAAATATCGTGGGAGTTATTTTGAGTTTCTCATTAGCGGGAGTAAATTTGTTAATTTTTCATTGAAACTAATCATAATATATGGCCATCTACAAACTATTTGTTATGTAATGTTTTTTTGTGTGTTCCCACAAATCTCAATAGAAATAAAAATTCAATATGGTGAATCGGGTTATTGGGAAAACCAGTATTTCATACTACCTGGCAATAAATCATACTACTTCAAGCACTCAGACATACCATTTGCATGCCGTTAACATACTTTGCTTTTAACAATGGGAACAAAACGTTACAGTAATAATTTTATGTACATATATGAAGAAAGAAAAGGTTTTAAGGGGAAGCATGGTTCTATTTAAGATATGTGCAAATGAAGTGTATAATATTGTGCGTATAATTATTTGGTATAAATAAATTTTAATTTCTTTGTCACAAATATTGTTTGCTGTCTTAATTTTTTAGTCCGTATTCCATATTAACCGGATACGGACCATAGTTCCCTTCCCTTCCAATGGGGTTTTATTATATTTTGACTATAAATAAATAATTATAGATAATTGAAGTCTGAAATTGTGTATTACCTAAAATGTAAATGGATACTTATAATACCCGAAGTTCCTCTATTTGTGTGTAAATAAATATATTACGCATAAAATATGGAATTAAGTTATTTTCACAAAGTTGGCGTGATAAAAACTGTTCTAAGATAAGCGAAATACGGTGTGTAAATACCTGTTTACTATCCCAACTGATAACATGATAATAAATGAAATAAACATTGAACCACTGTCTGAACATGAAGTAAAACAAGCCTTGAAGCAACTAAAGAACAACAAAGCACCAGGCATGGACTTAATTCCAGTAGAGCTATGGAAATATGGATCCTCTTTACAGTCAACATAATATGACCTAATCCTAAAAGTACGGAACTCGGAAGAAATGCCTGATGGCTGGCATAACTGTGTTATATGTCCATTAAATAAGAAAGGCGATAAACTATAGGGGAATCACACTGTTAAGTGCTTCTGTGCAATTACAAGATTATATTTTATTTTGTATTTATTTTTTAATTTTTTTTATTAGTTCTAGATATTTTTTTAAATATTCTTTTGGGGGGTTAACAGGCTACATGAGAGTGATCCAGGAACAGGCAACTCCCCTTTGATAGCATAGGAAGGGAATTGAAAATGGGTGACGCGGAAGGTAGAGCAAGGTAGCCAAGGGTAGACTAGTGCCCCTGGGCTATGATTTAAGGATCCTACCCGACGTTTCACCTAAACAGATGCAGGGAAAGCCCTAGAAAACCTGCATCAGGTAGGTCGGGCATTGGGTACTATTCTCACGCCCTTCCGAATATCGGGAGACGAGTTTGCTGTGGGGTCTTAGCATTCCCTTCTCCGTATCTCCACCAGTTTTAGGAGGCAGTTGGTCGACTGATCCAATGGGATCAGCGACATAAATGTGCCCTATGCCCAAGGTTTTCGACCCCAGTACATATGCCTCCCAAAATAGGTAAGGGGGTCTTTGTTCTCGCATGTGAGAAAAACTTATGATAAAAATACGAGAGCATGTTCGAGGCATTCCGGACCATAGGTGACACCGCATCTCTCTGGGGGGAAATGCCTGCGAGAGAAACTCTCAGAGATTCATTTGTTAAATTTTTTTTCATCGTGCTGGATATATTTTTTTGTATTCATTATTAAAAAAAATCGTTTGCTTCCGGCTGAGAGCAAATTGGGAATATCCCGGTTTTATTGTGTTAGATCTAATGATTTTAACGTTGACGAAGCAAGAAACCGTAAATAGAGGTACCAATCCCAAGGTCCGAACTTGCCAGGAACCACGGACAATAACAGCCTCTAATTTCCTTTCGATGGCCACATCCTACCGACAAAACAACTAACGGTCGAGATTTTTTTGACGCGACTAAAAGTTAGGTCAGTTTATTTTGGAACTAGACACAGTCCATCATTGAACTCCGTAACAGACAGTCTAGTACTGGTACCACAACACATAGTCCAACTTGGAACTACGAAACGGAGGAGAAGACGAATATAAATTTAAAATTCAAAGCATCATTTTCGTCGAAATCGTGCAGACTCGCCTTCCTGCTTTCGTCGCTGTGTGCACTACACCACGACACCTGCTGTGACTCGACCTAGGCAGCCATTACATCGTCTGCACGAAATCCAGGCTGGGTAAAGTACCCAAGTTTACGTTTCTCCCCCTGGTTTTAGACAGTGATTTTTTTTCAGTATCTCCCTATTTCGAACATTGTCCACGATAACCCTGATGATCAATTTCTCAATTCGTTGCTCGCCGGAGCTTCTACAAAATTTCAATGTCCTTTTATTAAATAAATTTATATTAAATTTAAAATTATTTTTATTCCCTTAAAGTCAACTACCACAACACTGTTGCATACAAGGTACAAATTTTTTACTGCTATACTGAAGAAGAGCCTGTAACCCTGGGTAGAGGATATCTTAGGGGAATTGGCAGACATCAGGAAGGGTAGAGTCACAATAGACCAAATTTTTACAGTAAATCAAGTGTTGGAGAAATGTTGGGAAAGAACATTGATGTGGTGCAAGGTTTTATTGACTTTCAACAAACTAATGACTCCATCGGCAGATATAAGGTAATGGAGACCCTAAGGGAACTAAATATACCAAAAAAGCTGGTGCAGCTGTGGAGTTGACCATGAGGAATACGATGGTAGAAGGTAAAATACAGGCGGTGAAGCACGGGCTGAAACAAGCAGACGAACTGGCACCACTCCTGTTTATCCTGGCACTAGAATGTAATCAGGAAATTAAGAGTGGACGCAAATGGAGCACTCCTATATAAAACAGCTCAATTATTTGGATACGCTGATGTAATTAATCTGACGGGAAGAACAACAAGAACAGTCAAAAAAGTGTTTGAAGACCAGAGTACGGAAGGTAATGAGATCGGACTTACAATGAATGAACAAAAGACAATGGTTATGATGCAGGCTCAAATAAGGAAGTACACAGATAAACAGCTAGTACCGGTAGGATCTAAAGTGGAAACTGCATGAATTTAAATACCTTGGCGTCACATAACCAACAATAACGATGAAATGACAGAAATACAGGCTGCCAACAGAGCATATTTCTCGGTAAGCCTTCTCTTCAGAAACAGGCACATAAGCCTAAGATTAAAGATAATGCTATATAAAGCAGTCATACGTAGCATTGTTATGTATGGAAGAGAAACGTGGACCTTCTCAACGAAAGCCACAGGTGAATCTATGGACCCGTATGATAAATAGGAGTATGGAGCCTGTTAGCAAAAAAAAAAATAGGTACAACGACGATGCCATTGTAGCAGGTCACCGGGTTAAGAGACTAAAATGGGCTGGTCACCTGATGCGAATGAAAGAACATTCAGTTGCAAAGAAGGTATTCTCAGGAGACTTCGGAGGAGAAAGGCTGGAGGTTTGGTCACGCAATAGATAGGAGATAGATCTCAAGATCCAGGATTGGAGAGTTGCGACACATGATCACAAGCCTGGCAGAGAAGAAGAAATATTTCTTTTCTAAGATTGTCAAATATTGAAATTTTCAATTATTACGCCACTATAGTCGATGTATAGAACATTGTTACAAAAATATAAGTTAAATCTACTAGTATTCAAGAATAAAATTATTCCATACCTGTTGACAACCAACAATTTATAATTAATGCTAATTCAAATTAATGACAATTAATTACTACAATGGGATCGTTTAAGAACAGACTGAATGAAAGAAGAACGCATGTTTATTTAGCTGGTGGTTTCTCATATAATTAGACGATAAAATTAATCTAGTATATATCACAACACCCGTTGAATAGTTAAGGTAACCGACTGTCCTTATTCAAGGACGGCAACACTGATTTACGCAAACAAGAGCTATCTACTATTTATATTCATTTATTGCAATATGCATTATCTTAGAAGTGATGAAAGCAAATCTTGATGACCATCCAAAGTCTAACCGTCCGTGAATTTAATTCAATCTTATGAATAAGCTTGCACGCTTATGTTTGTATTCCAGGATTACGAAACATTTGTGAACTGTACGTTGAAGCTTTGATTAAAAATATTTTTCGACAGTGTCCGTCCTGTGGATTTCTCAGTATGAATTTTAATTTTCATACTATTCCTCCTCTAAGACCGTTGGCCTTGGCTCGTTTTATTGAATACATGGTAGTTTTGATTACTACAAGTTAAGTGATCAGTTAGAATAAATTATAAGAAAGTATACAATTTTAAATTACATTTTACACAAGAAAACAACAAATAAAATAAAAACTTATCACCCTGCTCTTGTAAAATAAATTATACATTTCGGAAAATAAATTTACCTTATAAATAGAAGAAAAAAGATTCTGTCTCTCAGGGGATGGTGGGGATTAATACTTTATGTTCTCAACAATACTTGTTGGTGGCAATTGCTACTGTTGCTTTAGTAGACGGCATTGATGGATTTATGGTTGATTTAGAACGTTACTGACACCGGCACTCGTAGGTACATCTGGTCGCAACATTTGGACCCCTTGAAGAGGTAGCTTCAGGAATTGGGTGGGCTGCTACCGCTGGCTGAACACCTCCACCAAACTTCTCATCAACTCTCCAGGTTCTCTCTCTCTTGTCCACGACTTCCCCACCATTAGTCTCCCTCAATCTTTCACTAATCACGAAACCTGTGATTTCCCCTTCCCGATTCCCGAAATATTCTTACATTTTCGAGTTCCCAAATACGGCACTGACACGTCTGCTCAAAAAGTCGAAAAATGACACGCACCAGCAGGAGCGTGTGAACGTGACAAAATATTGAGACCTAAGATTATTCCACCCTACACATTGCTGACATTTCCTAGGCAGCGGCTTCTTATTCCTTTAAAGGACCATTCCTTCAATATATGGTTTGATGTTCTGATGCCACGAGGCCTTCGAGTCGGTACCTGAAAAGTGCAACGAACCCTCGAGGTCCGTCGCTCGTAAAATATAGTTTAACAAAATTTTATTTAATTTAAAATAAAAAAACCTGTTTAACAATTCAGATAATATGTATGCACTACAACTCTTGGTGACTCTGAACATTGGCTTTTGTTAATAATCGGGATCTCAGCTGTCTGAGCAAGAACAAAGGAAGGGAAACGAAGTATCGACAAAAGACAGTCAATTCCATCCCATTCGGATGCAAAATGTTTATATAGCTGCCTCTTTAGGGGTGGGTCGAATTTAGTAAGTCAATGATTGCTCAGGCTCCCGTACTTTAGGTCTCAATTGCCGTCTTTCCGCGCAGGCAAAGTTTCCCTTGCTGCTCGAAACGTTGTCATTTTACTTTCGCTTCACACAATCATTTTCTCTAACTTTCTTGTTTTTATGGACTACCTCCTTTATGTCATTGGCTTCTTTTGTCGAAATACTAATTTTCCTTCTTTGTTCAGCTGAATACTCTAATAATTTAAGTACACCACTGTAAATAAATTTTAAAACCAGAATAATATTGCACATTAAGGGAAATTGAAGATTATATTACTTTAAAATACATTTAATGAAAGAAGACAACATTTATTAATATAGGACTTTAAAAAGTTAAAGTTTAATATTACATTGGAAATGGGATAGTTAACTTCTTGTAGTTTTTCCATTTCTTTCAGAGAAACAAATTCATCGTATTAAATTTCAAGTTAATTGTTACATTGGGTGTTAACCCCAATGTAAATACGTGTAGAACTGAAGAAGTTGTCAGTAACCAAAATATACCGCCATCATCACAGGTTGATCGGTGCCTCGCTCTAGATTATTTTCATTGTCTTGAACGCTGACACAATGTATTTCCAACCTTCTCCGAGCTGCAAGGGAAGTTACTTTCCCGCCGACTGCTGGACATTTTCTTCTTTTTCTGCCACATCCTGGACAGCGAATTCTCGCATTCGCTCACAAAATCACATGATTTCCTAAAATTAGTAGATGCACCCCTGACTATTTTCAACTCAATCATGTTTCGTCGACCAGGCGTTTGCTCCCTAACTTGGTTAAAAACCTGGACGTGTAACCATGTAACTTACAAGTCTCTTTAGGTACTGCCGATGAAGTCCAGAGATTAAAGACGCGACATCGTGGAATATGCAAAAATTTCTTCAAGCTCTCGACTTTTCTTAATATTTATTAATAAAATTAAATACTTTATCTTCTACCGCACAATAAAATTTACTATTATCCGCGTAATGAAAATTAATTTTAGCCTTACTATTTATATTATTTTTTATGTATATAAACTAACAGTTAGTTTCGTTAATCAGTTACAAGTTAACTGTAAACAGACAGTACATTTGACGAAAAAGATTATACCAATAATGTTATAAAAAAGTGAAAATCAAATTCAAATCTCTAAACAACTTAACGCTTAATTCATTTTATTCAATCGTCTTATTGTTTGGCTATTAAATATTATTTTTGTTATTAAATTCAAAATCATTAGTTAAACCTTTTTTTGAACCTGACATGATAAATTTATGCAGTTTTGCCAATCAAAGTAAAGTTGACAGATGTTATAAATGGGTTTCAACTCTTTAACTTGCGTACATTGTTAATGCATATTGGCACCAACTGAGGGACTTAATAAAGTTATAAGTAATTATAAATAAACACTGATCATTCGGGCCCACCGTGGGGTTTAAACATCTTAATAAAATTATTAATTAAATTAGTAAAACAGAACAAACCAAAAGCATTGGAACATTGGTTTGAAGAAAATATATCTAATTTAAAACAACCTTGTGACAAACATTCATTTCTCAAAAACATGTCAACTCAAATAACCACAATTTTTAATGAAATAGTGTGGCAACATTGGATTCTGAAAATAAATATAGATGATTATAGTTCATAAATGTTATACAGTGCAGTAAATCCAATTGTTCATCCATTAATGTCTAAATCGATACAAATAAAGTCGGAAACATTTATGATTGTTTTCTCAAATAATCTCTGTGGTCACTTCATATGTGAACCATTGTTTTATCGTTGTTTCAGTTTATTTGTAGTACACGTCTGATCTGGTCCAAGGGTTGTGTAAGGAACGTAGTGTTTTAGAAATTTCTGTTGATAAAATAAGGTGCAAGTATTTTTTATAATCAATTCTTAAATTACTCATTGAATTAATTTTCTATGCCAGTTACAATATTGTAAGTCAATCGACTAAGGCTGTGAAATATCATTGAAGTTGCATTACAGCATTCACAGTGCTAAGTTCGTAGAAAACTAACGGTGAATTCCATATGCGATTTTTTGGATGGATAACTTGTAATGTTTCACAGTCCTTAACCCTTAAACCACCAAAACCCGTTAACCTAGATTCCCGTAAACACTTGTCAGAACTCCGGAACAAACTATGCTTGACTATCTTATCCTCGTTTGTAGGACCCGAGCATTCTCGACACAACGGCTATTAAGTCCAATGTCAGCTGCTAATAATGTGTTTCATGGCTGACGCTTACGACCGAATAATTCAACAGCAAATTCACCGGGAATCGAGGAATCAGCTGTCCCATCAGCGGGATAATACCACACACTCCAGAGACTTCTGAGCTGTAGTCTATTTAGGGAGCTATACCGTCCGTCGAATTAAATTTTATCGCATAAACAGTGATAATTGGTAAAAGTCTCTTCCTTCCACATCCCCCCTTTTTAATTCCCTTTATATGCTATTAAAGGGGAGTTTCCTGTATCAGGATTACCCTCATGTAGTCTGTTAAACAAAAAAAAGGAAGAAGCAAAGGCAATATGGATGGGAGCTTCCTCTCACAGGTATTTCCCCACAGAGGGGAGATGCGGGCTTACCTTTGGGAATGCCTCGTTTTCTCTCTAATATCAAGGGAGTCACATGTCGAAGAACCTTAATCTATCTTAGGGGGAATATATACTGATGTCGGAGACCTTGGGCATACGATATGAGTTGTTCGTTGATTTCATTGGATCAGTTTGCCAGCAGCATTCTAAATCTGGTCGAGACACTAAGAAGAGAATGCTGCCACCCCTCATCGAACTCCTCTCCCGTCATTCAGAAAGCCGTGAAAATAGTACCCAAAAGCCCGACCTACCAGATGCAGGTTTTCTAGGGTTTTCCCTGCACCTCTTTAGGTGAATCACCGGGTAGGATCCTTAAACTATAGCCCGGGGGCTCTAGTCAACCCTTGGCTACCTTCCGCATCCCCCCTTTCAATTCCCTTCCTATGTTATTAAATCAAGTTGCGTCTTTCAGAATCTCTCTCATGCGTCTCTAAGAAAGAAAAAAATAGGTGTCTCGGTCCTCTCTACGGTTTGTTATGCTCCCACAGACCGAGAGTATTATATTTTTGGATCGCAGACCTTGGGCATTCAGTCGGCCAGCAGCCTCCTAAAGTTGTTGAGGCACGGAAAAAGCAGTGCTGCGTCCCCATAGCAAACTCCTCTCTCGTTATTCGGAATGAGGTTAGACAAGTACGCCATATCTCGATCTATCTGATGCAGATATTCTAGGGTTTGACCTGAAACTTTTTATGGTGAATACCGGGTAGGACCCTAAAACTGTAGCCCAGAGGTCCTAGTCAACCCTTGGCTACATTCCTCTTCCTTCAGCATTCTCTTTTTCAACTTCCCTTCCTATAATATTAAAGCGGAGCTGCCAGCTGCTTGCTCACCGTCGTGGAGCCTGTCTCTTTTGAAATTCTTTTGTCCCTCCATGTATTAAGTATTCACAAATTTTGTCATAATCAACATTTTCTACAAGTAATTTGCCAGACTTTCGTAATTTACAATAAATAAATATTACGGCATAATTTTCTTTATAATTTATAGTTGTTTATTTCTTTTGGTAGTAACAAAAAGGTTATTTTGCAGTAATTTGTATTGATACTCAATACATTAAAAAACCAGATTCTTGCAAAATTTTGTGTTTTCTAGGTGAAATTTAAGGTTGTCTTAAAAATAATATCAGTGGAACATAAAACTTCCTTCCTCATAAAATATGTGCCATTTTTAATGGTTAAAAAATGAGTACATTTGTGGAAACAGAAAATAATATTGATTAATTTGAGGTCGACTGTTCATGCCAAAGAACTGCGGGTACCATTTATTCAGGGTTCCGATGAAATCGAAAGACAATGACTCTACGCACTTTAATCTAATTTTATCTCATAAACATGTACTTCCTGCAAAATACTAGCAATAAAAGCACTGTAACTATAGTATCTGAAACGCACTATTGCGTGGGTCGTAACTGAGTTGAGTGTCGCTGATTGATTGAAGCATTTTTTCGTGTACGCGCACATTTAGACTCACCAATTTTCCGCTACATGGCAGGGCCATAAATAATAATTCGTAACAATAGTCCTTTGTTGCAGAAGGCCAAGGGCGTGACCGTCTCGTTAACTCTGTTCATTTGAACAGAGATGTGAAACGGTCGAGTGTCACGGCTAAACCCAGACATTATAGAACACCGCTGTGCTTCTCAATCGAAAATATTATATCCGGAGGACTCACGCTGACATTCCCTACATGATTTTCATATTCGAAGTTTAACAGTCTATTGGTATGAACAGATTATTAATTCTCCACGGACGAACGGCAATTATATCTAGCCTTCGTCACCCATATAAATCTATTGATAATCTGAATTTATCATTTGATCAATGGATCCTTATTGATATTAAATTCATAATGAGCCTAATCTTCTTGGGAAAATGTGACTGACTTCGTCTTAACTGTACATGGTTCAAAATTACGACTCTTTAGTGACGTCTTATCCAAACGTTTACTTATTTAACTGAATAAACCACACGAATGTAATATGCGGCTACCACTCATTATTACAATTCTGATATACGCAAATTCGGAATGTGTTATGTCCGCAGTCGACCCGGTAGGCCAAGGCCCTCAGTGGGCTGTAGAGACAAGGAAAAAAAGATCCTGTAGAAGAGCTTAGCTTCAGGGATGTGGAATGAGTCAGGGTGTACATCCATTCCTTTAATGCTAACCTATTCTACGTAGGTACCACATCCCACATCCTCCCTATCTCCTTAGCGTATTCCATTCTTGGTCTCATTCTTCTGTTATTACCCACCACACTTCCCTCGAATGCTAATTTTACAAGACCCTCATGTCGCAAAGTGACCTGTTAATCTATCCCATCTCTTGCTAATAACAATCAATTGATTATGACTAATAATATTCTGTAACATAAACGTGTGAATAAATTACAGTCATATGATGATAGAATTAGTAATACATTATGCCACTGCATACAAAGAGGAGGATTCCGATTAATAGTTCATGCTGACTATTTACATTATAATTTAATTGCACATATCAGACTCTTCAATAAATTCTTTTACTGAATAGAAGAAGTAGCTAAGAAAAAAGGAAGATAACTCAGCTTTAAATTCACTTTTAGTTTTCGACAGCAATTCTTTGTGGCAGCGAATTAAATATGGAGATTCCAAATTAATTTATTAATTTCTGTGTAATTGACAGTATTTTCCTTTTTTTGTATATATTATTTTTGTTTCTTGTATTGAACCATTTTTTATTCATATAAAGAACTTTTAAAATAAAGATTATCAATTTATACAATAAAAGATCCGTATATACAATATTAAAATAATGAATACAAAATTAAAATAGTGTATATAATTAACATGGAGACCTACTTTAGTAGATGGGTTAGGTTTTTTTTGTGTGTACCTGAGGTCGATTGGGAGTTATCTTTTGAGCCGACGGAAGCGTGGAGATGGAGGATTGTCATGGAATTGCTGGATCTTGGGGTTTGGGTGGTTGAGTGCGCTTTTAATTAGGGTGGTTATGGATTTGGAGATTACGGAGTTTACTTTGGGAAGTTTGATGTTATAGTGGATGACGGAATTTCTAAGATACCAGGGAGAGTTTGTAATGGTGCGTAGGATTATGTTTTGTTTAGTTTGAATTTTGGCTGAATGGATTTTGTCTGTTGTTCCCCATATGGATGAGGCATAGGACCAGGTGGGTTGTATTATGGAGAGGTATAAGAGTCGTTTTGTGCTAACGGTAACAGCGACTTTTCTGTTTCGGAGGCCATATAGGGTTCTTAATTTAAGGTTGATTTTGGAAAGGAGAAGATTAATATGAGGTTTCCACAAGAATTTTGAATCAAACATGATTCCGAGGTAGGTGTTTTTTTTGTAGGGATTAATGAATTGTTTAGACAGAGGTGGATTTGAGGAGGAGGGTTTTTTGTTAGTTTGAATGGGACGGTTATTGATTTGGTGGGGTTGATGTTGATTCGCCATTGTTTGGACCATTTTTCTAGGTTGTTGAACGCTGATTGGAGTGGTTGGAAATTGGAGATGAGAGAGGAAGTTTCATGGGAGAAGACTAGGTCGTCCGCGAAAAAGATTGTGCTAGTGTTGGGATGTTGTGGGGTGTATTGAAGCCATGAACACCAGAATCATTCATAAATAAAGGCGTATTTACAGTCACAAATAAAAATAATAAATAAATATATTAGCACGATAGAGTGAAAATACCCAATTTTTTGAAGAGACTTCTATGTGAGTTTCGTGAGGTGACCTGACATATTGCTCAGATAACACGTTTTCGAGCTATAAAAGTCTTGTCCTTACTTGCTGAGTTGACCCAGAATATAATCCCATTTGACAAAACATAAAAAGTCATGCAGAGTAAACTAAGTTTTCATGCCTTTAAATCACTGACGGTGGACTTAAATCTTACAGAACATGACACTTAACTGCGTTTTTCTTATTGATTAATCTGATCATTCCAATTTAGTTTGTTATCTACTATGAGGTCGAGGAATTTAATAGTTGAAATTTCATTTACATTATTGTCATTGACTTTTAGAGTAGTTGGTTGTAAAGTTGAGTTGTGTGTGTGAAATTGCATGAAATATGTTTTGCTACAGTTAACTCTTAATCCATTCATAGTAAACCACGTTATGGGTTACTTAAATTATAGTTACTTACATCTTCTTATGTGTCTTTCCTACTTTATACTAATACACTGGTGTCATCTGCAAAATGTATACTGAAGTGAACAATGAAGACCCTTATACTGAGTCCAGTAGGACTCTAGTTTCAATAATTCCCCAATAAGATTGCTGTATTTCACCTGAGCACGAATCCTTTAAGACTACCAGTTGAATTCTATTTTGTAAGTATAATTTAAACCAAGAAAATGAATTTCCTGTAATTGCACAGTACTTCATATTTTCTAACAGTATGTTCTGGTCTACAGAATCAAATTATTTACTTGTCACAAAATGCACCTAACGGATGGCCTTTTTTTGTTCAATAATACTAAGATCGACGTGCTCTTGATAGTTTATCAGTAACAATCATATAAGCAAGAAACTATGTCAGTTTAAAGGTTGAACGTTCCCCAATCAAATAAGCCAAGTAGACCAACTTTTGTTTATCATACGTTCTTCACATCATTCAGCATTATAACTCAATCGAACATCATTAACATTGCTAAACAAATAATATTCATTTTCATTCCCAATCATGTACATACATAAAAGATAATAAAATCCGAAAGACAATTTTTCTTTCTCCAGTAAAGATAAAAGGAAAGCATGTCATTTCCCGCAAACATTGTAAAAACCCAATAATAACGCAAAATACACGTAAATCCAGTTAATTCTACAATCTATAATACTACATAACGGTTTTGGGTCCTCTTTAGGAGAAAAGTCTAAGCAAAACTCCTGCTTTATATTTAAACTTTAGTTAGTCGCAGGAATATTTTCAACAATATATTAAATAAATGAAAGGTCTATTTTTCTTTAGGTTTAATTAAAACACAGAGGTCTGAAAAAGAAAATTTTGTGTTCTTCTATGCTTCCAATGTCTGGTATAACAAATTCGATTGTAAATAAAAAATAAAGCTCCAAAAGTGAAAATTTCGCGTCGTGGAATGCGTCCAAACTCGGTGTTAGCCGTCATTGTACACATTACTTTTTGAAATTTATTTCTAATAAAAATATTTGTATTGTATCCATTCTAAAAGTTTAGTAATTTGTTGAGTGTCCCAAAATGGAGGACGAAACGTCGTAACGTATCTAATGTGTCGAATAATATATTATAGTAACAATTGATGTTTATTTTAATGCAGAATTCATTAACTTGGTCACGGTAGACTTAAACTTATATAACAATTCAACATAATTTTTTACAATGTGCTCACTGGCCCAGAGCACCGAAAGGAGGCAGTCATTTGAATTTAGGGGTTCGATGGGGAAGTGATATTTGAATTCCGATTGTACGTATTTCTCATATCAGCAGACTTTCTATGCTAAGAAAGGCTGCAAGGCGGGCACTTTAAAGCCTCCGTGACGCTGAAGACGCAACATTCAGGCCCATGCCAGGATTCGAACCTGCGACCTCTGTATGGTGAGGAAGTGACGGTAGCCAGTAGACCACATAAAGTATTGTTGTTGTGGTATTCAGTCCTAAGACTGGTCTGATGCAATCCTCCATGCTAACCTATCTTGCGCAAGCCTTTTCATTTCCTTATAACTAGCACAACCCACATCCTCCCTAATCTTCCTAGCGTGTTCCATCCTTGTCCTCCCTCTTTTGTTCTTACCCCACCTCTAAGGCTTATTTTACAAAACCGTCGTGTCTTAAAACGTGGCCTATTTAATTTATCCCTTCTCTTAGTCAACGTCCTCCATATTGTTCGCTTTTCCCCTATTCTGTTTAGAACTTCCTCGTTAGTAATTCTATCCACCCATCTGATTGTCAGCATTCGCCTATAGCACCACATTTCATAAAGTTTTACGCAAAGGAAATCACATCTCCACATCAGCACGTATTTAATATAAGTTTTTGGCGTGGTATATTGAAGTACGCGGAATTAGAAATGTCTATCAATTATTTTATCAATATCTTTTCAGGTTAAGTGGCATTTCAGATCTGAATAGTACCAAATTATGCGAAACACTTTTTCACTTCCGTTTAGAAGGATCCATTCGCTCAATTAAATGGTCGGTTGTAAGTATACATTGTTGATTTTCGCTCATCATTGCAACGTAACGAAAGTTGTAGCATTACTTTATAAAAATGCGGTTGGATTAATTTCGTTTTCAACACACAGTTCTTCGTAGAATTGCGCATATTTTGGTGGATATTATTAATTCTATTTGTGCTCAAAATAATTGAACCTCGCAAACGAAAGGTGATAAAAATTGTCTAATGTAATTTAGTTAATTTTTAGCCTTTACGTGTCTCAATAATTTCCATAAATTTTGCGGCTTTAGCTTGATTTGAGGCACATGTGGCTGAACTAAGCGCATGCACCGAGGCTCAGAAGCCTCGGGGTAAGAAGACGGCAAATTTGCAGTTCTCAGTTCAAAGGGCTGGGCTACCAAGTCCTCCCCACACGGAGACTAATTTGTGAAGGCCTCGTCTAAACAACACGCGTCAGTCACTTCCTGTGTAAACACACCACAGGACAGAGTAAACAGAGCCATGTGCCGTCCAGCAGGCGAGACCAGGCTAGGATTTCCCTGCTACGGTCCACACTACGAACATTACAAATGGATGTGGAAGGGGAAGGGGAGAGGGGATCGAAGTACGAAATATTCAGTTCAATTTAACATCCAAAACGTCAACGACTGAAGACTTCATCATTATTTCTAAAATATACTTTCTGAAAAAATTGCGAATTTTTTTTAATGCATACTTAATTTACTTGCGCTTACTTTATTCTCAACTGTCTAATATTATTTAAATTAACTTCTACTGTACCCCATAAAAGCGTTACAGGGCCTCTAATTTTTTAAGATTTGCGAGCCGATATCTAGTCAAAAACAAAACTCTTCCCGAAAGTCTGCATTATTTTAGAGTTAACTGAACTGATAAACCACGTTGGTTCCATTCAGTTGGATTTTGGCCAAATTTAACACTGATCTGTACAAAATAACATGAGAATAAAAAGTTTACAAAATAGGGTGCAAATTACCAGTTTAGGGACGAAAAAATAGAAGTATTGAAAAGTAGCAAATAGTATAGCATAACGTTGATTAAACTCTTACCAGAGGATAAATATGTAAATTCACAGTAAATATAGGGTGGAAAGCACTAAATTTCGTACACACAGCCTTAAAAAATGTCTCTTGAAAGAGTAAGGCCGTTACATATAGAACTTTTTTTCGTGTGTGTTTATAGTCGCATCAACAGCTAGGTTATTATTTACTGTGCACTGTTAGGGTAATATATCCATTTAGGGGTATCAAAGTATGGTTTCTCAAGCATCGCAAACATCCAAGCCCATGCCAGGATTCGAATCCGGAACCTCTGGGTTGATATAGACCTTTATTGCAGCCTGTTTGTACAAAATTCTGAAAAGAGCTATGAAACTATTTTGTAAACTTCGAGGAAATGAGTTACGTCAGTGTCCCCCTTACATTTTTTACTATGCTCCATCTAAGTCTTCTGATTCCACCTACGTACGTAAAAAATTGGATTATTGCCTAAATGGAGAATAATTCAAACTTTTTCAATACAAAAACTTGGGTTATAGAAAGAAATCACAATGAGATTCTTAAGAGAAAAGAACCGTAAGGAAATTTTCTTAACATTTAGGAGACAAGTTTCAAGTACAAAATAATTTATACGATAAATTAATCTATAATATTTTATTTTTTATTAATTTTTAGTTGCTTACTGCTGAAAAGTTTATTACAACGTAATGAAATCCTTTCTTTTGAACCAGAAACAAACTATGACAACCAAAATAAAACGAAAGAAAAGAAAATCACTATTATGGGAAGGTATTTCACTTTGAAATAGCTTTAATTTAAATTAATGAGCAAGAATGAACCGACAGCAATTGGGGTGTCTTTTTTTCCTAGCTGAAAGCAAAATCAGAAAGTTTGATTGTTATATAGTTTTAAGGAATATATGGACTCAGCATGTGAAATGCAATGGATTTTTATACAGATTACGGTCCATTGTCTTGAAAATACAACTCTTTCAAAACCAGCTCGTACTCTGGTTTGCATTGAAGCAGTTCTACAAGAACCATTGTTAGATGCCCGCGAGGATACCCTCTCCAGACTCCGGAACCAGGATGATTCTCTAACCACTTAATTTTAGGAAAACAGTCCCCAAACTACGATTTTCTATTTCTTACAATAAATTACCATAGTGCAGTAGTGGCAATGGACTGTTCAATAGTTTGAGATTTAGTTTGAAGATATAATATTGCAGAAACCCTCACACATCTATGTTCTGCGATAAATGTCGTTAGAGAAGATTGGTAGAACCCAGAAATTCTGTCTTAGTAAATACAAATAACTCTTCAAATAAAGTTCTCTCTTTCTCGCGCTCTGCCACGCATTCCAAAATTTAGATTGGCAATTTAATGTGAAATATTATTCATTGGACTATAAGGAGAGTAAATCGTTACAGTTAAAAATAATTAAAATGTAATTAAATATGATAATAAAAATAGAAATATAATTATGTCAAAACTGAACTATGCAGGTATACTGTACGAAACAGTGAAACATGAACTTCTAAGCAAAATTGACGCCGTAATAGCAAGTATCAAATATATAAAAATAGTTCATCCAGATACACCCCATTATTTAAATTTAAAACTGTATATATGAATGTAAAATCAAAATTATATACTTTACTGTAAATTTAAAATTGTAAAGCTCGCTATTGAGTGTATTGTTCATGCCACTAAAAAAATTATTTTTTAAAACTGTACTTAAAAATAATCCGATAGTCAAAGAATTGACGACATTACATATAATTAACAATTAATTTTTTGTACTGGAGAGTTTTGTTCTTTTACAGTGAACCGTAATTCACAGTTTAGGCTCTGCCCACAATATTCTGCAATTAGAATTTTAAGAAATATTAAAGTATGATAAAACAAACTATAGGTAAGGTTTTTAAGCATTATAATTTAATCGATTTGTAGTCAATTACTAAGACAAACGAAATAATTTACCACATTTTATAAAACCGATTTTGTGGTTAGAGGTTAGGTTATCAGTCTAAGTGGCTTGAATTCGTGACATGGTTTCACTTATAATATACATTAATATTCTATTATTAATAATTTCTTATTACATTACAAATCTAATATTATATTTTCCTTTTTAATTTAAAACCAAGAGGACCGACTAAATATTTCTTGTTCTGATTGAGTAAATAGAAAGGTTACTTAATATCCTATCAGCGAGCATACATCCAATATCAAAGTTCTCGTTAAAAAAAGGTCTTCAATTTAATCAAATACTTGAACCATTCGCTTGATTGACAAAATGTTAAAATTTTAGATGTGGACACCAGGGAATAATCCTGAATTATGTCCGAAATGCTTCGTATACTGTGAATTTTCAAACTTATTTTGTCCATTATTCTTAAGCTAACATTTTTGCTTTTATATCATCTTGAATTTTTAAGCATTTTCCTCCTATTTTGTGCGGTTTCTTGTTCAGTGACCTGGCGAAAGCATCTAGGATTGCTTAAACGTTGTGTGGTAATTATTTCATCACTTATTTTTTTCTGTATTTGACTTCTTATTTATGCAGTTGGAACACGTTTTGTATTATATACGTGCTACAAATAGTATTTTCGAAACACATCCATCCTTAAATCTATGCGACGAGAGCCTCTGGTCCAAGTGTCCCAGGTCTTTTCAACAATAACCTTCTCCTACTCTTGCAGTTATTTCATTGAGAAGGAATAAGTTATGAAGAGCCATAATACTATCTGGATGTAGTTCTGCCAGGGGCCTGGCCATCACTCCTGTTACTGGGATAACCGAGCGCTGTATTGAATATTGGATAGGAGGGAGATTCTGGTAATGGGTTCGAGAGTCGCATAGTCCGGCTAGAGCTGGCCTGACCCTGGCCCAGGCCCTATTCCCTAGGAGGGCCCTCCATCAAGGGCCCCTGTCAGGCCGCGCCCCCATTGTAATGTGGACAGATGACGTCTGTGGCCTGCCAGCCCTGCATCACCCGCATCACTCTCCCCGAGAAAAACGACGCTCATTATCGCGCAAAATACGGATACATCAATTAGACCGTCCTGTGCGCATGCCGACCTAAGCTGTCCATCATAAAACCAACAATATGTAAAAATCAAGCCTGACCCCCAGAAGGCCAGCGTTTTCTCTCGTCACAAATTCCGCAGAATTTCCTCAGCACACTTACAAAAAAATTATTTTACAGTCTTTTAAAACACAAACATTTAATTCCGCAAAATTTCACGAAAGCTCACTCAAAATTTAAAACATTTATGATTTTAACCTAATTCAAGCGAACTATTTTACTTATAATCTCATCACACTTTTACGGATGATCAACGATATCTCTAAAACAATCAGGCAATTTAATTAAAAAATTAGGCATCATAAAATCACGTTTAGAAAGAGATGAACTGAACTTTTGCATAATTATATTCAAGACTCTTCCAACATTTTTTCACACTTCAGTGATAAATTTCTGTCCAAAATTTTGTGTTTGTGTGTGACAATATTTGTTAACGATTGATGAGTAATGAATCATCATTAATCATTTCATTAGAAAAAGTGATATTCCTATACTGGATCGTATTATGACAAAAATTTAAATCTTTTATCTGTCAGACTTTCCAACTAAACGTGCTTTTCTCAACCAGAGAGAATGAACTACATTAATAAAAAAGCAAGTCCTAATGGAGCAGATCGTCGTGACGCGTTGGCGGTCCGTCTGTACAGAATACATGAATACTTCTTACTATTTATTTTTGATTATATGATACATTATTCAGATAAGAAAGGTATGGTACTAAATCGCCTTTCAAATCCATCACATAAAGTCACAGTATTTTACTTGGTTTGAAAAAATGTTAAGACGAAATCTTGGAAGTTACCCTGTTATGAACTTAGAACATTGGTATAAAACCGTCAAAATAATTATTCTGATTTATTGAATAAAAACTTGATTTTATATATTAAATATGTCACTAATTTAATATTTCCGTAACTCAGAAGTAATTCACTAGTACAAATAAATAAAATATATACTATAGAGAATCAGGTGTCCAACAATTTTTTTGAAATACGAACTTTGAGAGACAACAACGGATAGTAAAAAATAGTCAGAACTAATTAGCCGTTATAATAATATATTTGTTGTGAATTGCAAAGGGTGACGGAATAATTTAAGTGAACATTGTCGAAAATCTTAGGTTATAATAAAGAAACGTTTCTCGGGTGATCTTCAGCCTGGAAGATGATGGAGTTGCTATCATTCGAAACATTGCTGTGTGCGGAGATTACCCGGTTGAAAACCCGAGAAACGTTTCTTTATTTTCTTCAGCAGGAATGCCTTTGATCTTGAATAATCTTAGGTTATGTTCTCTTAAAATTTTGTGTATTTATAGTAGCAGCATCATACAAAACATTTTGAAGAGAGAGATTCAAAGAATTGCGACATTACATATAATTAAAAATTAATTTTTTGTACTAAATACCGTAATTCACAGTTTTGACTCTGCACACAATATTCTGCAATTAAAATTTTAGGAAATATTTAAAATATGATAAAACTAGCTATGGGTAAGATTTTTAATCATTATAATTTAATCGATTTGTTGTCAATTACTAAAACAAACGAATAGTTTACCAGATTTTTTAAAACCAATTTTGAGGTTAGTGACTTGAATTCGCGACATGATTCACTTATTTAAAGATGATTACCGTGATGACATACATTAAATTTTATTATGAATAATTGAAATTTAAAAGGTGAACAAATTATGTATGGTCCTGATAAATTTTCGACATCGATGCCTGTTAAATCAAGTGCGGATCAAAAGATTGCTATTAAATTTATTTCTTTCACGGATGAAAATAAATATATACCCGGTCGAAATACAATTAATGATATATATATATATATATATACTTAAATTTGCCAACATCTGTGTAGTATGTATATAAATATAATTGTTAACTAGTTATTCTGCCCATTATAATGGTATAAACTCAAAAATGTCTGAAGGACAACTTTCTGTTCCTCAAAGTTCGAACAAAATGTTGCGATTGACACAAAGTTGGCACTGGTAATCATAAACCGTCAAAGTATAATAGATATACTAAAATATTTCATTTGTTTCTTCCTGTGTTTCATTGTTGTAATCTATAGAGTGCAAAAATTGATGAAATCGATATTGGACTAGTTTGAAAACAATAAATTGGTTGTTTAAATTGAACATTGAAACAAATATTCACCGAAGCTTTCATTGATAAAGACGTAAGAAATTGAAATATAAACGCGGTTAACAATTCAATGTTTGCGAGATCGCCGATTGAATACTTTCAAATTTCTGAGTTTGCAAAGATATTCTTAGATCGTGTTCACAATATTTTTTTATTAATTTATTTATAGTCGCATAAACAAAAAAGTCAGTAGCGACATACGAAATTACAATATCCGTTACATTTTTGGACTTTAAATTAACAATTTTGTACATTTTTACTTAACATTTGTATTTTTAGCGCTAACCTTAAATGTACCTAAAGGAATATATACTAAAAGTTTACATTTTATGGTATAAATAGTTTTTTTGGGCGATTTCACAATATTTTATATGATCATTTAGGAGTGATAAATCTTTCAGCTAGATGGCGGCCGCGTTTCTTAACCATTAAATTAAAATGCTGAGTTTCTTCGACATTTCATTAGTGTTAACTAAACGTGAATTTTTTTCTGCACACTTGAAGCGAAGCAACATTGCGAATAGTTGATTGACACTGATAGCACTTCTCGGAAGAAGTTTAAAGCAGTGGTTTTCTGAACTAAGATTTGCTTGTGATGAATAAGTGTCCTGAGGCACACACTTAATTGGCGTATAATGAAAGTTATAATAAGCTGGAAAAGTGATGAAAGGGGACTTCTTTATAAAATATTAAAATAAATTCGTAATTGCTATTTTTTTTTCCTTTTTCATGCTTTCCGAATGATTTTCGTATACTTTAACAGTGTTTGCCCTTAAGCCGCAGGTAGGCTGTTTACCATGAGCCTTGCTCTCGTCCGTATTGAGCTGAGATTTATTCTGCAAGCACGTGATATTTAATTTGCCTTGTGAGCTGTTGCCTTATCCCGGAAACCCTGCGTTCCTGCGGTTTCTATCCGCCGTTCCTGGCGGCTGGAGTCAAGGCTCTGTTGTGTTTAATTGTCAAACCTCCGGAGGCTAATTAACACATCCTGGCCAGATTAAAAAAAAAAGCTCAGCGTGCGGAAATAATTTCCCTTGTCGGTACTTTGTTCCAGGGAAGCGAAGAAATTAATGAAAAAGTGCATATTCGAGATAAAACCAGTGTTTCCGAATAAACGAGAAAGGGTTGTTGTTGCTGGGGGCGTGGGAATGTTTTTAGGGATGATTCGGGGAGGGCGGGAATTAGGGAGTAGGAAAACACGGCTGAACAACCCTTCATCAATTCCATCGGCCGGACCCCCTGTGGAAGTAATTTTGTTTTTGGGTGGCAAACAGTTAAGAGTTAATCAACAAATTTGATGCCCAGCGTGTACACGGTTAGTCATACGAAATTTCAGTGAGCCGCTAAACCGTTTCTCACAGTGAAGCTGACGAGTAATGGCCACGGTAACGTTTTGGCTGGAAAATATTAAGAGTAAAGCTTTTTAACAATTATTCTGACATTAACGCACTTCTATAACTTGGTGTTTACTGAACTATGTCGGTACTGAAGGCACTCATGTTAATTTATTAATGTTTTAAATATCATTATGGAGTTTAAATCAGTTTTAATTTTTCTTCCTTCCTTTTGATTATATTCATTGCAGTTTGATATGGCGTACGACTTATTATGTTTATAACGATTACTATTCCTCCTTGGTTTCTTCAAGGTCCCAAATATCATGAAAACTGTAATGTACAAAAACGAGAACCAGCACTACATGATACTCTAATTTCACGTGCTGCGTTACAGCCCTATGTCATCCAAATTAGAAAATATGTCTTTTGAAATACTCATTCCTAAATAGGACAATTAATGACTGGAACAATCTGCCTGCAGGATTGTTTGGGTAACTTCCTCTAACAGAAAGAAAATTTCGACTTAATCTAAGTTTAGTATAGTGCAGGGTAATGAAGTGATCAGTGATGCGAAATCTCTAAGAATATACTACAGTGAATTATATTTCTAGTTTTTTGTCTTTTTTCAGGCAAAAACAATACTATTCTTTTTTTAAAAAAATATTTCTAATAATATGATTCCACACTTATTTATTTATATTGAATATAATTATACATTCAAGTATAGATTAAATATGGTCCTTGTTTAAGTTCTATGTATCTGCCACCGGACATCAGCCCATTTGTAGATTTAATAAATACAATACAATACAAATGCGACTTCAAGTTATGCCGTTGTTACGAAAACCTGAAGTTACACCGTGTGAACCTTTTTTCGTCACTGAATATACCGAAAAGCGTAAAAGTTAGCAAGATAATAAATATTGAATCCATTTTCTCAGTTACATTTACAATGAGGAATAGTAAAAATTTGACTATGATGTATAAAACCTGAAAGACAAAATATAGAATATTTGTATATAAACGCCTTCTTTAAATAACATATCAATAAAAGTTAATTCTGTACCAAATATAGTTGGCGTGTTTCGCTAAAATTCAGTGTTTTGTATGAAGCTTCTTGTAATGCTACAGAGAACTGATATGAATGTGTTAAACAAATGAAAATAAAATATGAAACACAACAAATGAGAAAGAGTGATCGAGCTCTGGCCTACTCATGGGACAGTCTCTGCTACCTGCTACTAGCCGCATGTCGACATTCCCGCTGCTTGATTCGTTCGCTACACCCGTGCTACAAAGTAATCAAAATAAGTAAAAGGTAGAAAAAATTATTTACAACTAATTATGTAAATTTTTGTTTTCCAACTAACAATTTCAAACAACATTCTCGAATTTCTGTTTTATTAAAGGGCTTTATTGTCAACAAAATTTTGTTAGTAATAACGATTTAAAATACAACAATTAATGATTTAATTAGCCTCATGTCAGTATTGTTATAATTTAAATATAAAATATTACGACGTTTCGTCTCTCATTTGAGACAAAACGTCGTAAAATTTCATATTTAAATAATAAAAATACCAACAAAGATGCTAATTAAATCATTTATTATACAAGGTGTCTCAAAACAGAGTACTCACACGTTAACTGCCGTCATTCGAAAAGTAAGTACATATTTTGAGACACCCTATATATTTAATTGTCAGAATAAGTATTTAATTAAAATACAACAAATTATAATAATCAAAATTGAATTAAATTAGTCTTAGAGCTAACAAAGTTAGACACATCTTCCAGGACAAACAACACTCCACAAATTTTCTATTGCGAAAAAATATCCTAATTACTAATATGTTTCTGATGAATAAATTAAACAACTTCTAAATTCACCGTTATATTTATTAACTAAACTGAATAAACAGTGAATCGGTTTATAAACCGTCTGTTTCACAATTTTTATAATAAACAAAATTTAACTCCAAAATAAATACACGTGATTATTCATGATGAAGGGAAAATATGGGTGTTTTGGATGCTGTGACGTCACCGTCCCTGGCGGCAGTTTTTGGATCGTGTTACTTGCATGATACGCTTGACCTTTATTGTACTTTTAATTTGGCTGATAGGTTGTCTACGGAAACGAGCCTAATGATGAGAGTGTTCAGTTCTCTTTACTGCCCTAGTCACTTGTGTAGTCTCTCAAGCGACAGGCATTGAGAAGCCAATGACGAATGAAACGGTCTGGTTCTGCTTCCCAGTCTGCCTTGCTCAGTAATCCTCTTCTGTTCCCTAACGTTACCAGAACATCTGCGTCCAGCAAAACTGTACTTCGTGGAAATCATCTGAATTAACTGGTGGACAAGCACTCAGTAACAAGAACCCCATGCGCCTAACCCCTTTCCCTCCCCTCCCCATCCTCTTTCATGGAACCCGTGGCACTATCGATCATAGTTTCAATTCCCGCTTTAAGCCTTAGAGTTAGAATGAGATGCCGTTAGCTGGAACTCAAGTTGCTCTTGATTTACTGTGAGCCGTACTTCCACGAGAAACAGCAAAGCTTCCAAACAGGAAGCTTTGTACCCAGAAGTGTATTACATTTTATACTAGTTTAGACTTGAAACGCAAGATCGCGTTAACAAAGAAATTTCATCCACGACCCTATCGATCACATTCATAAATTAGTACAATAGTATATAAACAGAGATAATTAAAATTTGAGTGACTTCCGTGATGACAGACTCCGAGATTGCGGAGTCCCCCAAATGACTCTCCAGAAGCGAGATTGATCTATGGCGTTCATATCCAGGGCACTCAAAGATGATATGATGAGGTGATAATAGTGGCGAACGCTGCTGGCTGAAAGGAGCACTAGAATTAGAAAAAAAATGCCCGCATAAGTTCGTTACGGTAGGACTAGATGCGTGATATTATTTTTAAAGTTTAAATAACGCCAAAAACAGACAAAAATTATTTAAACATAACAAACTATAATTTAAAGCAACTACATGTTTCAGTCCTGATCTGGACCCTCTTCAGATTGAACTAAATAACAATTCACAAAAATTATACCATGCCAAAGATATTACAGTAGAACCAAATAATACAGTAATTAAAGAACAAAAATACAATTATTTTAAAAAAGCAAAGATAATAATTAAACATTTGATACATTACACTCCGTGAATTAAGATACTATATATAATATTGAGCAAATCCGTGTCCGTTCATTCGGAGTATTAATGTTGTGTTTAATATGAAGCATTTCTGAAACTAATCGGGATTTGGAATTAACCTTCGTCTAAAATTTGGAAATTATCCCAGTTAATAGTATGGTTGCCGACCCCCTGCGGTGTAGTGGCTAGCGTTGCTTCCTCACAACCCAGAGGTCCCGGGTTCGATTCCTGGTAATGGGCTTGGACGTTTGTGTCGTCAAGGTCGCTAAGACCGGGATCATGACTGTTGGAGGATCGATACGCTGACCACGTGTCACTCCAAATTCGGTGTTTTGGATGGCAAGATGACAGTCCGCAGTCGACTCGGTAGGCCCAGGCCCTCAATGGGTTGTAGAGCCATGGAGGAAGGAATAGTATGGTTAGAATCTAAAATATGTTTTGAAATAACGGATAATTTGTCTTGGGAAAGCTTAATATTGGAGCTATGTTCCTTGATTCTGGTGCTGATGGATCGTTTAGTTTGGCCTATGTATACACAAGGACAGTCATTGCAATTTAATTTATAAACTACATTGTGAATTTTTTTATCAACTGGGTCTTTCAAATGTCTTATAATAGTGGATAAATTATTGGATGATTTAGCTATGAGCGGATGTCGTAGGAGTGGAATAGGTTTTTTAGAGAATTTTGTAAAGGTTGGTGGAATGGCATAGTAATGTAATTTGTTAACGGTTTCTCGGGATTGGTGCTGGGTATTTGGCCTTTGTGTTTAAGTAATCCTTTTTGAAGAAACTTATTAATGAAACTTTGTGGAATTATTAGTATTAATATATATTTGACTTTTTCAATTTTGTTATGGTGAAACTTATGATGAGAAAGCAAATGGCTTTATCTGTAAGGTTATATATAACGGAATTTTTTTTTGGAAAGAAGAATAATAGTTTAACAGCCTGCCAGAATAAGTTGGTTTACGATACCAGTTTGTGTAAATTGTGTCCTTAGCATAAAAAAAGACACATCGAAAAAATTATGGGTAAAACTTGTTTCTATCTCGTGTGTGAATTTAAGTGAAGGATGATAATTGTTAAAAGTGCATAAGATAGTATCAGTTTTGTTATTGAGAATGGTGCATAAAATTTCATCAACATAACGACAATAATAAACAGGTTTGAAGGTGAGTTTGGAAAGACAATCAGATTCTAAATCTCGTGAAACAGTTTCACGACCTCCCATACGGCAACCAGATATTTGTTTGTAAATGGAATTGTTGCAAGAAAAATAAGTATAATTTAGAATTAAATTGATGATGCAGGAAATCTCATTAAAATTTAATAAAGTTAAATTTTGGAGGTGGACTCGGCGTTTTTTGATACTTTGAATAATGAGATTCTGTGATATTGAAGTGAATAAAGAGACCACATCTAATGAAATGAGTAGACGATTATTTGGAATAATGACTTGAAATTGCATTGTTATTTAGTTCAACCTGAATAGGGTCCAGATCATGACCGAAACATGTAGTTGTTTTTAAATTATAGTTTGTTATGTTTCACTAATTTTTTGTCTGTTTTTGGCCTTATTTAAATTTTAATTTAAACTTACAGACATTAATAACTATGATATTATTTTTTAGTTTTATGTACAAAAAATGCTCCAAACTCATCCACCTGCAGCCTTTCCTAGAGGCCAATGAGTTCACAATTTTTACCAGATATTTAATGAGTTAAATGAGATTTAGTGTTCCTCATAGACTAAATAGACAAACAATCTTTTTATTATGATAATTTTTTCTTTCCCTTCAAAAATCCAAAGTTTATTTCAATTTTGATTTCCAAAATTTTTTCGGAAGAAGCTTTCGGCAATTCCCATATTCATCTACAAAATAAATTACAATATTTGAACCATCATTATATCATATAACCATAGTTTTAAACAAAATTCCATATTTATGTATATATATATATTTTTAAATTGTAATGTTTCAAATATTGTAATTTATTTTGTAGGTGAATATGGCAATTGCCGAAAGCTTCTTCCGAATAAATTTTGGAAATCAAAATTTAAATACACTTTTGATTTTTGAAATGACTCATATAAATAAGGGAAAGAAAAAAATTATTATCATAATAAATTAATTATCAGTCTTTAAACAAAAATTTAATCTTTTTATTTTGCTCTCTATAACTCTGGGAACAATGAATTTAAATCTTGTTACTAAAATGTATAAATGTAATAATTTATAAAGAAACCTCATTAGTAGAAAGTCTGTGTTTCTTAAATGAGAATACTGTTACATTAAATCGTGTTTTCATATATTATAGTTAAAAAATATATTATAATTAAAAATAAATAGTTAACTTGAAACGTGAAATGAATGAAATAATTTGTTTAAATTTAATAAATTAAGAAAATTATATATAGTGTAAATTGACTGATGACTCACTCCGGATTTTCCTTTTTATATTATGAAAACTAAATATTTGAATAGTTTCTATCAAAAATTTAAAGGAAACTATCAGACTCTCTCCCTCTTTCTCCCTATCTCTCCCTTTCTCTTCTCTCTCTCTCTCTCTCTCTCTCTATATATATATATATATATATATATATGTATTATCTATCTCTATCTCTCTCAGGGGTCACAGGAAACTGACAGAAACATAATTACGGAGTAAGATGAAACTTGGAAGGCAGTTTCATTTTTTCGATACACTGTCCTTCTCTGCTTGGGAGGCAACTCTACAGATCCACGAAGCCGGTTGTATATAGGGTAGAGTTTGCATTCTCGCAACATGCAGCTTCCTCTCCGCTCTTTCCCCCTCAGTCGCCCCTCACGTACGTATGATAGCCGGATCTGTAATCGTTCAAAGCAGTGCCACCTTCTTTATCAGCAACCTTTTCGCTCCAGCTCGAGCGTGATCTGCTTCTCCTCGTCCTCACCCCCGACTCCTCTTGCCGCGAGCCAAAAAACTTTCTCTCCATCTAGTGTGCGAGCTTGTGTTTTCCTCCCCAACACGGCCACGTGATCCTTTTGGCCACCCGCTTTCCTGGATTTCCCGGACTTTCTCTCTCTTTTTTCTAACATTCGGCCTCCCAAGCACAAAAATAAATTAACTAAATTCAATAAAACTAAATACGCTTTCTACAAACTGTTTCGTACTATGGTGATTATTTTACCTTATTTATATCAGTCCCTTCACAAAACCAAATATATTTCAATTTTTATTTCCAAACTTTATTCTGAAACTGAAGGCACTGCGGGAGTTTTCTCGCAGGTGCTTCACCCCAGAGTGACTGCGGGGCTCACCTGATTATCTCGGGAATGCCTCGCACTCTCTCTGTTTCTATTTATAATAGTTCTCACATTTTAGGAGGTATATATACTGGGGTCGAAGACCTTGGGCATATGACAAGAGTTGTCCGCTGATTTCATTGGATCAGTCGGCCAATTGACTCCTAAAATTTGTGGAGACATGGAGAAAGGAAAGCTGCGACCCCACGACAAACTCGTCTCCCGTCATTTGGAATGGCGTGAGAATAGTACCCAATGCCCGACCTACCTGATGTAGGTTTTCTAGGGTTTTTCATGCATCACTTTAGGTGAAACACCGGGAAGGATCCGTAACCATAGCCCGGGGGTCCTAGTTAACCCTTGGCTACATTGCTTTACCTTCCGCATCCCCCCTTTCAATTCCCTTCCTATGCTATTAAAGGGGAGTTGCCTGTTTCAGGATCACCCTCATGTAGCCTGTTAACCCAAAAACAATTATTCTGAAGGAGTTTACGGCAATTGCCATATTCATCTACAAAATGTTAGAATATTTGAAACATTACAATTTTTTAAAATATATATGTACATAAATGTGGAACTTTGTTTAAATTTACGCTTATATGATAATAATCATCATAATAAATTAATTATGTCTTTAAAAAGAATTAATAAATTCCTTTAACTGTTTCTTACAAGAAAACTCTCGGTTTAATAATAGTCCGCTTACGTCATGACTACTTTATTTTGTATTTTAAAACGATCTATATTTTCTTCTAAATTTTACTTTCATGATGATAAAGCTGCAACTCTTTCGTTTCGTGATAATTAGATTTCCGTGGTTACAAACGTAAGTTATATGACTTTCAATAAAAATTCTCTCCCAAATGTTGTTTTTTGTTCCGGCATTCGGTCTGACGCAACCCTTCTTGCCAACCTAGTCTGCGCAAACCTTTCATTTGTAAAAAACTGCCATATTTCAATTAGTCACTAATCCGTTTGGCGTATTATATCCTTTTCATCCCTCTTCGGTTCTCACCCCACACACTTCCCAAATAAGAAAGTCAATTAAACGGTCACAATGGACTGATCCGGGAATAAAACCCGGGAGCTCTAATTTGTGCTTGATTCTGTTTGCCATATGACCTATCCGTGTCGACTTCCCGTCAGGTACGAGCTTACCTCAACAACAATTTTACAAAATAGTATTTTTCACAGCTATCAAATTCGTAGCCGACAAGACTGAAATTGGTTTGAAAGCATTTCTTCTGTCCATAAACTAATTCTTTGTACCTATGATAAATTTTCAGTTAATATCCTTTCTTCATTGAAGTTCTAAAATAAGGCCGTTGTTGATATTTTGCATAAATTGCTGGTGAGCATGAACTCATATTTATACAGTGGATGGAAAGAGATCCTTCTTGGCTGGAGTCTCAGATGGAAGAGTGGAGGTCCCGGGTTTGATTCCATTCCCGATCGTAATAAACTCAAATTATTATTTAATTAGGTATCATAACCTTCAAGGACGAGCTTCCTTTGAAAAGATTTATTCTGTTCTTGAAAAAAATCATGTTTCCAATTTATGAAATATATCTATCTTTCTTCAATTAATATAGAATAGTATTAATTTTAAACATTAAATAAATGTTTTATCATTATATGTTTTCATTTACAAATTATTTAATTTATTAAAAATACAGTTACATATCATTTTTAAACTTTGGTACTATCTTCTTTGGCACAATTCATCACAGGTGTAATCGCTTAATTACTATTGTATCAACGTATTTCATTTAATTTGTTCACTGAGTATACGGTAGGACTAATGGAAATAATACTTATAAATCTCCCAATCTCGTGATCATTAACTAAACGTCATGTTGTCATAAAATTAACAAAATTGATGTCGTCTCATATATCAGTTATACGCACGTAATACCAGCGTCTTTCACATTCTGAGTGAAGTTTTTCAAGAATTATAATGTAAACTTCTCATTACACTTAAACCATTGTGAATATTATCCACGATCTACTCATTAAGGCAAACCAACATTCTTATATTTATTTTCCAATGGTTCATCATCAGAAGTAGTATGGTGTCATTAATGAACATAAAACATGTCCATAATTATTATTACACTTGTATTTGTTACATTTATTTATTATTTTCAAGGTATGTATTTTATTAATGTGCTGGTTAACTATGTATATTTTCTGACTTGTCCTATCTCCTCAATAGAGGATTAATGGAACCAATAAATAAATCTAAATCCAACATAACCTCAAATTAACGAAATGGGGGAGGAAATATAACCTCACTGCAGTAGTGTTGACCCGTTCCAAATCTGCATTTGAATAACAACAGCTCCGGAGGTCAAACAAAATACCACAACTAGGCCGCAACACCCAACTCTATAACTGTTGTTCTTGTGAAATACAGCGTTCCAGTGTTAAACACTGCATCACTGGATGTTTGGAATCAGCCTCAGATTAAATATACTCACATTTATTACCTACTTTCCAAGTTTTGTGAACAGTCTTCATATTTCGAGTTCTTACTTAGGCAGACCATCCACTTCATTAATAAACTGAAAGAACATTTTTAGTATATTAAAGTAAGTTTCAATGGAGAATTATTGTAATTTTACTATGTTTTACTCAAAAATTTTGTAACATTCCAGCGGAAGTTGATAAGATCATCGGGCGAAGAAGCAATATCATGTCTGTTCAGGTAAGTTTTCGAAATGTACGAAACAGGAATAATACCAGAACATTTTATTAAAAACATTTTAGTTCCCATACCGAATAAGGATGGGGCAGATAGATTCGAACAGCACAGGACAATTAGTTCAGTATCTTATGAATGAAAAATATTAACTAAAGTAGTATATAGAACGAAAGAACGTCAAAAAGAATTCAAATGATTGGAAGATCAGTTTTAGGAAGAATGTAGGGACAAGAGAATCAATATTAACTATGCCCCTAATTTTAGAAGACAGAATAATAAAAAGAGGTCAGTGTTCATGGCATTTATAGATTTACAAAACGCCTTTGATAATCTGAATTGCAACAATTAACGATTTTTAAGGAGATAGGAATAAAATATAGTGAAAGAAGGATTAATACATAACCTCTACAGAAGGCAGTCAGCAGTAATTAGAGTTGAACGGTAATAAAAGAAAGCAGAAATAAAGAAAGGAGTAAGACAATAATGCAGTCTGTCTAAGCAGTTCAGGGAGAATGTGGGATGTGTCAGTAGATTTTTATGGAGGGTTGCATCAGACCAGTCTTAGTAGTGAGTACCACAACAACAATAAATTTTGGTTTTCGATTTCGGATTTTTCTAATAATATTTACGACTAAGGCAACAGGTTTTAGAATTGAAACTGAATGGTAACATCGTCGAGAACAAATAACCGCCACGAATCCTTATTTCCTATTTCTTCGGTAGCTTGTAATTCGTCTAACAGAATTTCGGAACGTCCACAGTCAATTACGGCTTGCGAGCTCTTCAAAAAGTCCCATCCGAGGATAACGTCGTGGCTACATTGCGGCAGGACGATGAATTCGAACGGCTGAATTCTGTTATTAATTTTCAGCCTGATGGTGCATCTTCCGGCTGGTTGCACATATTTGCCATCCGCGACCCTTAAAATAGTATTCCTGTTATCAGCGATCTTGGTCTTCTTCAGCTGTCGTCGAAACGTCTCGGAGATAACAGAGAAAGATGCGCCGGAATCTATTAGGGCTCGTACCGACTTGTGGTCCAACATTACGTCTATATAATTTCCAGACATCTTGGCGACGGTCGTCGACGGAGGATTTTCTTCTTCCGCGGCCTCACCTCCAGGGAAGGTCGCGTCATCTAGTTTTCCAGGTTACGTCGGCTAGGGGAGCGACCGAATGGCGACGGAGATCGGGAGCGACGTGACGGAGAGCGTCCTCTTCTTGCGGCAGGATGCGGCGACGACGACCTGTATCTTCCTCGAAACAACTCTGTTTGTTCGGCATCGTCATATTGGCGTCCATGGTCATATGCGTCCTGTTCTCGCCTAGTTCTTGCTTCAGCAAATACACGCCTCCTGTCCTTGCAGTATCTAATCACATGTCCAGGGCGGCCACAATGGAAACACACAGGTCGATTATCCCGTGTCCTCCAGACGTCTGTCTTCCTTGGGGCGTAGGTTGCCTCTTCCTCCCGTGCAACTACTTTCGCATAGGTCGGCTTCCGCTTTGGAACGACCTTTCGCCAGGAGGACGTCGGGGTGGAAATTGGCGCCAAAACGCTTTCCACTTCCTCCCGGATGGTCTCTTGGATGGCCTCTGGTTCTGCCACGTCGTTTCTAAGGGATAGAGCACGCTGAATTTCTTCCCTTACTATCTGTCGAACGAGAGACGACAAATCATTCGCCTCTCCTACTGAGGCAATCGGCACAACGTTAGGAAGCCTCTCGAACCTTCGTCGAATTCGTTTCTGGTTCATCTCCTCGATGAACTGGCAGTGCTTTACGAACTCGTCCGTCGATTTTACGTCCTTTAGTAGGAGGGCCTGATATAGGTCCTCCGCGACACCTTTCATCAGATGTGCCAGCTTTTCATCTTCTCCCATGTTTGGGTTCACAGTTCGGCACAATGCGAGAACGTTCTGTATGTAAGACTGGGCGTTCTCGCCACTTTTCTGAGCCCTGTATTTTAACTCTTCGGTGGCCTGCCGAACATGACGCTCAGAATCGCCGAATGCATTTTGTATCTCGGCCTTGAAAGTTTCCCAGCTGGTCAACTTTTCCTCAACATTTTCGAACCACTGTCTTGCGGTTCCGTCCAAATAAAAGTACGCATTTGCTAGGCAAATCGTGTCGTCCCACTTATTGAATTTGGCGACCCTTTGGTAGCCCTTGAGCCATCTGCCTGGGTCTTGTCCGGCGTCTCCCGTGAAGATGGCAGGGTTCCTTATCTGCTGCTGAACAGCAGCATAGGCCGGTGAGCTCCTTTCTTGGCGATCCATCACAGTGCTTGTTGGTTTTGTGTATGGTACGTACTCCGGATTCAAGCCTTGGAGTCTCCTGCTTTGTCGAGGTCTAATGGGAGCCACTGTGTGTTACGTTTAGATGTACCCGGCGCCTCCACCAAAAATGTCACGTTTCGTAGGGATCGTGAGATTCAATAACACACACACGTAGAGGTTATAAGCGTTTAATCAACGGCGAAGTGCTGTACAAAGCTCGTACTGCTACAGACTGACTCCGATTTGGAATCCAGTCCTATTTATACATACATGGAATATTCTAGAAACAGAAAATACTAGAAACTAAAGGCAAACAATGTAAATAAATTAAACAAATAAAAATGGTTGCGTCGGCTGGGACTCGAACCCGAGTCTGCGAATCTGCAGTCCGACTCGCTACCGCTCTGCCATCACTGCAGGTCTTCAGATGTGGCAATATAAATTTACTTATAACAACGTTTTGGCATGTTTTTATGCCTTCTTCAGGTTTTTCCCCTCCCACAGCAGTGTCAAAAATAAAAAAATACATCATAAGTTAACAATAGTGGTAGAGATCCGAGGCAACAAGTAACACATCGACTCCTTTTCCACAGCTGATTCTTATATCTCAGCAGATATCCGCATCACATTTGTTTGAGATATAGAAAAATGATTTATATTATTTAAATATTATTGTTTTTTATAATTACGATGTTTAATATCCTTCCATAAATTGTATCGAATATTTGTTCTAATTCGTTTATTGTTGTTTTTATTAGATTTAGATTTATTGTTGTTTCAATAAGTCCTCGGTTGAGGAAATGGGATACGTCATACGTTATAAATAACAAATAATTATAAAAACAAAATAAAGTATATAAATAATTGCAAATAATCTTCAAATAAGTAACTAAAATAAAAAGGATGTAGTCTAAAGTCATTAAAAACATTATCGCACACTAGAGACCACAAACACAAACAGGAATATGGCCTTCCGTGATAGCTCCAGGCAGTACATGAAACGAACAAACAAAAGAGCAAAAAGAACTGTACAAAAAGTTTAAAGCTATGTAGTAGGTGATTTTACAAAACAACACATACAACACTTTAGCAAGTACCTTAATTTTAGTTATTACGGGGATGGTTAGGAAAATCCTGTACAGATTAAAACTCGCCATTTAATAGAATAATTTTAGGCTGTTAGAAAGTTTTGTAGTTATTATTGTTCTTAACCTCTGGAAGAAGGCTGTTGCATAAAATTATCCCGGTATTATGAATATTTTTCTGGTAGAAAACAAGGCGGAGCTTTTCCGACCTTGGAGCTGAGCAATTTCTAGTCGCGTATTCATGAAATTCGCCATTCGTTTGAAACATATTTATCTTTTTGATTGACTCTATACCCTTGATAAAGTAAGTATTTTCAACCTTATGAAGAAGAAAAAATTCATAACAATATTAGTGGAAGTATTAATGAATTTATTTTTAAATATTTCAATAAATCCACAGGTGTTCAAGATGCGTAGTTGTTTCTGTCAGGATCAATTCATATAATCTTTACTCTTAATATCGTTGGGCAAAATAACTTTTTAAGTCGGAAAACAAGAACTATTAATTAACGAAGAACACTAATATCACCTATGATAGTCTGAGGTAATTGCCGTATTGTGTGGAAGTGTTAAGTTAGTTTAAAAATTATTTCTCGACCTAAGCAGTCAGGGTTAAAAAATAACTTGAAACACAAACGTGATATTCTGAGAACACAAAGGAAAACCTGTATATCAATCACAGGCAGATTATAAAAAAACATTCTTAAACTTTTTTACTTACAGTAAGCTATCATTGTGTCATTGTTTCCATTTCCAGTCACGATAAACCGTACGTTGAAAACAGTTAAACAGGATCTTCCTCGTTATTTATAAAACCAGTTTATATGATTGTATATTTAAGCATAATCTTAACTTTGTTATGTAATTAGAGAGAAAAAAATCTAAATTTTAATGTATGCCTACATATAATGAGAATTATATACAATTCACGCTTGCACCATTATTTTCTCCTTTATTGCAACTGTTAAACTTTAAAAGTAAAATATACAATATCTATATGTTTAATAACAGCTTTTGTAAAATAATTATAAATATTGCACGCAGTCTATCATTAGAAAGAATAGAATTTAGTATACTGCAGCCAACAAACGCAATATTCTAAATTTTCTTTAATATTCGTCATGTAAAGGTATTTACAGTTTGCAAACAAAAAATTACATACCGCAGCATAATACAATTTCACCCTATGAGAGTTGTTTAAAAATATTAAAGATAAAGTAAGCTAAATTTAAGCAAAAACTACAGGAAAGTATATTTCTCATACTAATTTAAAAGATACACGAATGTTCGACATCGGACATCTTGTAATAGGGGTTTCTAATACGGCTAGAAGTTTTAAAAATATTTTATTTACTTATCACTAATTCCTACTTGGGTCCTGTGCTATATAATAACAACGCAGAATTTAGGGAAACTAAATGCTGAAATAGCAACTAGTTATCTCAGGGTTAATTGCTCTGTGGGTGGAGGGGGAGGCAACGAAAGGTAAGAGATTATTATTATGATTGAGCTAGAAAGGGTAACCAGATTTTTGTTCTTCTCTCGTTTCGGAACCTTCTGGTCTAGCTATCAGGGATGACTGTCGAGAATTTCTCATGGATTTCTACGATGGCAAGCAGCAAGTTGTGACGGTCCCTTCCTCATTAAAGGGTGTGTTCCCGGCAGACGGAAAACAGGAGACCTTTGCAACGACGAGCGACGAGAAAGATCGGTCTTCAATCTCGATGAAGAAATTCGTATCTCAGCAGAGTGTTTTGGGCTGAGATATCATAGTTTTTTGTTCAGACTTGTGTTTATTTTCAATAAATTATTCTTTCTTCTACTTAAATACTTCTTACTACAGTTCTTCTTCTCTCCTATCCCGACGTCCACTTCCTTCCAAGTTGTAATCAAACTGACCTTCTCACCAAACAGCCAACCTCCCCATTCTTCTTGAATATGGAACTGAGCCACTCCACGTGATGTGTCATCACCAATCATAATTAATTTTCTGTACTTTCGGAGTAAGGGGCTGGCTTTGGGAAAAAATCAAAGGTCATTGTCCCCTGGTGCCCAAACTTCCTGACCTAACTGGCAGAATCGAACTTGGCGGATGACTGGCCGCTTTCTAGTCCTGGAATTTCCATTCTAATCCGCCTGTCTCCGAATACCCTCCTTCAATTTTCTGAATCTAATTCGTCCTAAAATATGATTTAAATCTGGGAGTGTTGTTCTGCGCGTTAAGCATTTGCGAATTATGTTACACGGAGTATCGCGAACTGTTTAATATACTTTATTTATCCTTGGAAAGATTCTTTAAAAATATTTCTTCCATAATCTGGCTATAAAGACGATTCTCCGTTTATTTGAGCAATTTATTTTTCATTTTACATTTGATGAATGTTTTTGGAATATATACATCTTGGCCGGGACATTACAAAGATTTCAACTACAATAAAATATTATTGAAATCTTCATATTAACTCAAATAAAATGTTATTGTTTTTAATACTGTGAAACTCCAAGTTACAAGCTAAACAGTGTGATAAGTCGGCAATCTGCAAACAAGTCAGTGATATAAGATTTATATAAATAAAAGGAGTACTCACCCAGAATAGCACTAATGAATTATAAGGTGTTCCAAGTTTTCCTTTTGAGGTCCTCTTAAACAATTTATCTGACTGACGTCAATTTTTTTGTGTATAGCACTATTTATATCAAGACAGGATTCTGTCGATCTGTTGAAAATTTAGGTTCCTTCCTTCCCCCTTTCAGGCCAAACAAGTTCATATCTTAGAGAAATATAGGACTTACAACAGGATAGATTTTGCCCTCAACCCGGCTTTCAAACGAGATAATAAGATCACTGATTTGAGTGAAATAATCCTGAAAATAAGCAAAACTTTTGTCAAATATATATATATTAGTTAATAATAATAATAATGTAAAATCGTTTATGAGTCGCAATGCAAATGATTCTGAATTGAAGTAGGGGGCGAGAAAAGGTAAATTAAAAAAAGTGATGTTCTTGATGATAGTATGATTATGTGTTGACAAAGACATTACTGCTGAATTAAATCGGAAAGCGGGTTAATTTAACGGAAGTCCGGGTATCGCCGGGCACCAGCTAGTTTTAAATGAAATTAAAATATTGTGAAAAGCAAATGACGTCTCTAGGAAATTTCCAGACAGTTATATTCAAAACAATTGTTAAGTTTATTATTTATGTCTATGTGCCTATCTATGAATGAATTTCACGAATAAACAGTCGTGTGACTTTGCCTCACTGAAGCAGGAAAGTATCACAAGTTTGCTGTGTTTCCTGTGAAGTTTTTACATAGCTACAAATGCTATTTTAGGCACTAATTTGCAAATGAAGTAAAAAATTGATATTTTTAAGGCGTTGTGGGAAATCCAAAAAGGCCTGGGAATAAATTTGTTCTTGTATAAGCCGTCAGTAAAATGTAAAGTATTCAAAGAAACTCTCTACTTTATCACTGTTTCGTTGCATGTTCTTGAATTCTAAATGTCGGCCAAAGTTAGTGTTAATTATTCAGACCTTTTGTCATGGTAATTCACCAATTCCTGAAAGGTCATTTGTTGCTTATCACTGGCTACTTTACATTTTATGTAAACAATGATTCATTACCCCCAATGCATCCGCGTTGAAGCAATTCGTTACTCGTATCTGATAAATATGTTACTCAATTCGACCTGAGTTAAGTCACAGTATATATTATCTACAACATAACAGTGTAGTGTAACTAGCGCGAGTTGCACGTTTGTTGGACTTGGGGTATTTTATTTTTGCTATCCAATAAATTCAACCACTTACTGATCATCAACTTGCATTGGTCGAATTTACCACTGACAATGGACGAGTCTACTGTTCCACGACATGCTTTACGCTTCGATTGGAAAAAAAGTGAATAATCTGATAAATAAATTGTACGCTGATGAGTGTTTTCATTTTAGTTTTGAATGGTGATGACTAAAAAGTCGAAAGTTCTCGTCCTGTAACATTAGCTAATTAAATAATTTTTTTGTGATGATAATTAGGGGTTAAACATCCGTATTGATCATAAACTAATAATGGCCCAATTCATCACTAACTATAGAGATACTGTATTAATTAGATAATTGATATTTCAGTGTCGAAATTACATTTCAAATTCTATTCACTTAATTAGTATTAGCGAAATCCTGTAACTCCATTCGAAGGCTTTGTAAACCAATATCATACTCAAGGCTTAATTTATTGATGTGTGCGGAAAAGTAAAATAATCCCACTTTCCCTATATTTCTATTACTTTTCTAGCGCAAGGCTCAGTAATAGAATTGCACGCAAGTTATGATAATGACGTTCAAGAATTCTAAATTAGTGCACTTTGTATGTAATCGTCTGACTTAGGAACAAGCATGCTCTTTTAGAATGTTTTAATTATTAATAGAAATTCTTCAATGAATTATCATGATATAAAGTGCGAAAATCATGGAAGAAATGTTTTAATTTTCCAATCAATATGCAAATATCATACGAATGGCTTAATTTTTATCATTTTTTAAAGTAATGTGTAGAATACGCAATCGAAATTGAAAATTTAATCAATAGTCACTTAACAATTACTTATTAAAGATAAAACAATACTTTCGTCTCTGAACATAGTCCACGTCGAAAAATTATCGACTGTTGCCTATCTTATCCAATCAAAAATTACCTGAACAATCCCAAAAATATGGACGAAAGGTCGTAAATATTCGGTAACATTCGTTTGTTAAGTTTATCATTTTATTAATACTTTTCTTCTTAAGATGTTATTTAGATTTTTCAATTCACTGTAGTAGGAAATAAAGATCTGTCCTTCCGGAATAATTTAAAGTCTTACGTATTTCTCAGACACCAAGGCCATTGTATATGCAATAATAACCGACAAACAAATTAATCTAATCAACATTATTTGTGTGTGAAAAAGTATTTCCTGCAACTTAGTATGAACTATTGTTGATTATTATCGGAATATTATTTATGACTTACAAATAAAAACTTTAGCCAAGTTGTCAGCCGTAATTGTCAACGCAAAATTATCAGCATGTATATATAGGTTTATCCATTTAAAATTTAGCTGAGGAAGTCGGAAAGTATGGAAGAAACGTTGTAGGGATATTAAATAGATATTAACATTGTATTCTGATTAATTGGATGGATTATTTTATTTTCAATTGATGATAATATCAGATTATTGAATTATTAATTATGTCTGCATATACGAACGCCCCTGATAGAATGCAACCGAAACACACTTTGCCCTGTAGAAAGTTGTTCTTCCCAGTAGAATGTATCTAATAGTACTAAAAAATTACTACCCCACAGTTTCTCAAATTAAAAACTCACTCGACTTTCTAGGTCTTAGTACAATGTTATTCATAATAAATACTTGGAGTTGTTTCTGAAGTGAAATTTAGACTTATTGGCCACAAATGAATTAGAGATATTCTAAGTGGGATATACGAAGAGTGAATAAATTTATTATCAGCCAAACGATCGTTATACAGCTCCATGGCTTAAAAAGGGGGAAACCGCATGCTCACAAAGCTCAGTTCGTACCACAACTATTTTTCCCGAAGAAAAATCACTGTTTCCTTTTAAAATTGTTTGTTGCAACATTAATGGAATATATTAAAGATAAATATTTGATTATGGAAAACCACTAAGGGCTCCTATTGTAACGAAAATCGACTGAAAAGATTTTTTACCAATCTCCGTCGTCAGCACGATACGAGCAATTTATTTATTAGACTTATTTAATTGCAATAAATAGTAAAGAAAAAATAAATTAACAGGCAATGTTTTGGGACATGATAGTCTTGTAAAATTAGCATTAGTGGGAAGTCTGTGGGTTAAGAGCAGAAGAGGGAAGAAGGATGGAATACGCTAAGTAGATTATGGAGGGTGTGCGATGTAGTAGTTATGAAGAAATGAAAAGGCTTGCACAAGACAGTTTAGCATGGACGGTTATATCAGACCAGACTAAGTACTTCATAACAAAACAAGAGTGTTCCGGAGATGCGTGCTTATTTTAAAACAGAAAGAGAGATATTAAACTTCTTGACCTACAATTGTTTTTCTTGGCATGTGAAATTTATTTGACTTATATGTGATTTACTGGGTTACTTGAGAAAAATATCAAATTCAGTTTCAATTCTAAAACCTGTTGCCTTAGTCGTAAATATTATTAGAAAAATCCGAAATAGAAAACCAAAATTTATTGTTGTTGTGGTACTCACTACTAAGACTGGTCTGATGCAACCCTCCATGCTAACCTACCCCGTGCATAACTGACACATCCCACATTCTCTCTGAACTGCTTAGCGTATTCCAACCTTGGCAGCATTCTCCTAAAACACCACATTTCGAAAGCTTCTTTTTCTTTACTGTCTGCAACTCCTAAGGTGAAAGTTTCGAACCCTAGAACGCCACACTCCATACCAACATTTTAATAACGATTTCCTAATACTAACACTTATATAAGTAAATTCCTCCTTTTTACAAAAGCCTTTCCCGCCTGTGCTATCCTACTGTTTATGTCCACTATATTTCTACCATCCCTAGTAATTATGCTTCCAAAGTATCAAAATTAGTTAACTTCCGTCTAAATATGCCTTCACAATCTAACTTGCTTCGTTATTCCACTGTTTCTCATACTGTACTCCATTACCTTGGTTTTTCCTCTATTAATCCTCAGAACGAACTCTTTCTGCAGGACCACTTTCGTGACATTTTTTTATGTTTTCCAAGTCTTCTTCTGACTCCCCTAATACTACAATATCATCGGAAAACCGCAGGGTTTTTATTTCTTCTTCTTGCAATATTATTCCTTTTCCATATTCCGTTTTAACTTTCTTCATCACCTGTTCTATATATAAGCTAAACAGCATGGGCGACAGACTGCATTATTGTCTTACTCCTTTCTTTATTTCTGCTTTCTGCGTCGAGCGCTACCAAGGTTACAGTCACGTGCCCTAAGTTAAATGGCCACGTAGATCTTATAATTGAAGCGAAGAAGAAATTATCACAAGTCATTATTCCTGCGTCGGTCATATCGTTCAAGAATGGCACTGGAGATTTATGGGTAGTTAATGGGCAGAACGAACCTCAGTTTCTTCCGAGACATATGTGCTTAGCAAGGGCTGAGCTAATAACACAACAACATCTGACAGTTATGGAAGAAAATCTACCCAGCCGCAGAATTCCTACAGTGACGAAAAACAACGAATTCGAGCTTCATAAGTTACTGGCGCCACAGTTAACCATCGATCAGCAGACGAAATTTCTTGAATTGCTTCAGAAATATTCTGCGTGCTTCGACGCAGTAATCAGGGAAAAATCAACGTCTGTGAAGGTGAAACATAAGATTAACACAGGAAGCTACTCACCTATCAGTCAGAGGGCATACAGAGTATCACCAGCAGAACGACGCATTATTAAAGAAGAAGTGGATAAGATGCTTGGCCGAGGAATCGTCCAACCATCACAGAGCCCGTGGTCATCACCCGTCGTACTAGTCACAAAGAAGGATGGAACCTGGCGATTCTGCGTCGATTATAGGAGACTTAACAAGATCACGAAGAAGGACGTTTATCCACTACCAAGAATTGACGATACTCTGGATTGTCTAAATGGGGCAAAGTTTTTCTCCATCATGGACTTGCACTCAGGGTACTGGCAGATAGAAGTGGACGAAGCCGACCGAGAGAAAACCGCTTTCATTACACCAGACGGACTCTACGAATTCAAAGTTATGCCGTTTGGGTTGTGTAATGCACCAGCAACATTCGAACGAATGATGGACAACTTGCTGCGCCACTTGAAATGGACTATGTGCCTCTGCTATTTGGACGACATAATAGTTTTCTCGGAAACGTTCAGCGAACATCTGCATAGACTGCGAACTGTTCTCGAGTGTCTGAGAACAGCAGGGCTGAGACTGAATCCAAAGAAGTGCCTATTCGGTGCAAAGGAAATAAAGATCCTTGGCCATCTAGTCTCACGGGAAGGCGTACGACCAGACCCGGAGAAAGTCAGGTCAATAACAAACTTTCCCCGGCCAAGAAATCTACACGACGTTAAGAGTTTTCTTGGGCTCTGCTCTTATTATAGGCGTTTTGTCCGAGACTTTAGTGGAAAGGCACGGCCACTACACAAATTGTTGCAAGGAGACGCCAAATTTATCTGGAGCAGAGAACAACAGGAGTCTTTCGACACGCTGCGACGAGCCCTTGTTTCCGACCCCGTTCTGGGGTTGTTCGACCAAAATGCACCGACTGAATTGCATACTGACGCCAGCGGCCACGGACTTGGTGCTGTACTCGTTCAGATGTTCGGCAAAAAAGAGAAGGTCATAGCCTATGCGTCGAGAACACTTAGCAAAGCAGAGAGGAATTATTCGACGACAGAGAGAGAATGCCTTGCTGTTGTTTGGGCCATAAATAAATTCCGGCCGTATCTCTTTGGCAAACCGTTCACGGTTGTGACGGACCACCATTCCCTCTGCTGGCTGACCGGACTCAAGGATCCTTCTGGACGACTCGCTAGGTGGGCTTTACGACTTCAGGAATACGACGTCACGATAAAGTACAAGAGTGGACGAAAACATCAGGATGCAGACTGTCTCTCCCGAAACCCTGTCGACGACGAAGAACCGAAGAGTGAGATCCTGGATTGTCTTAACTCTTTGACTAATATTTCGGTGGAACAGAGAAAGGATCCGAAGCTGAATGAGATTATACAAGCTTTGAACTCTTCCCAAGGCGTGAAAGGGGACTACGAAATAATTAATGACGTACTACACAAGAAGAATTACGACTCCTTGGGAAGAAGATGGTTGGTAGTCATCCCCAAGCAACTGCGTCTAGAAATTCTGCGGGAGTTCCACGACGCACCCACCGCTGGTCATCTAGGAGTCGTCAGGACGTATGACAGAATCCGTCGGCGATTTTATTGGCCGCGACAACTTAAGGACGTCAGACACTATGTAAGCCACTGCAGAGAGTGTCAGAGAAGAAAGACGATTCCCCAACGACCACCTGGGCGACTACTGCCGATTCCTCCGGCCGACGCACCATTTCAACGCATCGGAATTGACCTGCTCGGAAGATTTCCAACATCATCCCGGGGAAACAAGTGGATTATTGTCTGCACCGATTACTTAACTCGGTTTGCCGTCACAAAAGCCGTAGCATCGGCGGAAGCTTCCGAGATCGCCACCTTCGTCGTCGAAGAAATAATACTTAGGCATGGAGCTCCAAGAACCATAATCACGGACCGGGGGACGGTATTTCAGTCTAGACTAATACATGAGGTCAATAGACTGTGTGAAATAACGCACCGAATGACGACTGCTTACCATCCTCAAACAAACGGGCTTACCGAGAGGTTAAACAAAACATTGGCCGACATGTTGTCCATGTACACCGACGTCGATCAGAAGAACTGGGACGCCGTACTTCCATTCGTGACGTTCGCCTACAACACCGCTAAGCAAGAAACAACGGGATTCACACCATTTTTCCTGGTTCACGGTCGCGAGGCAGAAACGACAATGGACACGATATTACCTTTCAATCCTGACGATGTGAATGACCCTTACATTGGTCACTTAGTAACGAGGGCCGAAGAATCCCGACAACTAGCCCGAATACGTACGCTCCAAGCTCAAGAGAAGGACCGACTACGATACGACGCAAGACATCGTCCAGTTTTGTACCAGCCAGGGGATCTAGTCTGGATCTTTACTCCCATTCGCAAAGTCGGCCTCTCAGAAAAGCTCCTCAAACGGTACTTTGGTCCATACCGTGTGCTAAAACGTTTATCCGACGTCACATATGAGGTCGAGGATTATGATCCTAATTCGAGACGCAGAAAGAGTCGCGACACCGTCCACGTACTGAGGATGAAGCCATACCATGAACCAGACGCTCAAAGGGAGGTTGAAGACCAAACACGAACCGACGACGACGCGGACGAAGACGTAGGAATGACGACTGCCAGCCCAAGAACAGGAAGGACTGGACCTACTTACGTCGGGCCAACGACGAGATCCAGAGGACTCAAGGCAGCTCAGAACTAACAGCGAGACGCTGTTTTTTCAAAGGAGGGAGCAATGCCACATCTGAAGACCTGCAGTGATGGCAGAGCGGTAGCGAGTCGGACTGCAGATTCGCAGACTCGGGTTCGAGTCCCAGCCGACGCAACCATTTTTATTTGTTTAATTTATTTACATTGTTTGCCTTTAGTTTCTAGTATTTTCTGTTTCTAGAATGTTCTGTTTCTAGAATATTCCATGTATGTATAAATAGGACTGGATTCCAAATCGGAGTCAGTCTGTAGCAGTACGAGCTTTGTACAGCACTTCGCCGTTGATTAAACGCTTATAACCTCTACGTGTGTGTGTTATTGAATCTCACGATCCCTACGAAACGTGACAATATAATAAAGTCTGTACAGGGTCATCAATTTTTTTAATTATTATTTTTACTTTCGGCTGTTTCTATAGATGCATATTCCTTACATCTGGCTTAATTGATAACACTCACCCTTCCCATGTGCTTCTATTGTTTCACCCTGTTTCATTACCAAAATTCTCTCACTGTATTTCAAGTCAAGCTGACATACATTAATTATGATTTATCAATAAAAATCTTGAAGTTTTAATCAATAATTTTGAATTTACGACAGTTCTCTTTTAATACAATATAACTCCTTTTAGTATATCAAGATAAATGTATTTATAGCGTTAATACTCAAATATTTCTCAGAAAATTGAAATATTAAGACACCTCTGTATTAAAGCGACTGCAATGTTCTAATATATGACGACACACAAGAATTTCAAATTTTGTCTGGGAAAGTTAAATTTTATACATTATTCAACCTGTTAAAATACCGAAAATATTCATGACTCCGTTATTTATTTTTATTATTATATACTTAATGAGTACTTTGGACGACCTTAAGGTGCTACTTTAAGGTACATTTGTCACTGTCTTAAGGTACTGTACTTATTAAATGTTACAGAAGACTTTTTTACCCGATTACCATACCGTCCATCATAACCCTAAAAACCGGTCTCGTTGCCAGTTAAATCACGGGTTGTCCAAGAGGTGAGAATCGAATTCATTTCACTTCAGAGAAATTATAAATAACACCGGTCATCCAGTCAGTTTATAATTCCAATTTTTTTGTTAACTCTTACCCGAGTCCTACACCAGGCTGCTAACATAATATAGCCCTTTGTTTTTCTGCGTTATCATCTATAATTTGGATGAGATAAATGAATATTTCCTCCTCAAGAGCTTCTGCTACGATTCACAAACTCTACAACTACAGTACCATAACACAATTAGCCATTTAGTTTCTCCGTCTCTCCAGCTCCTGGTTATCTTTCTCAAACCATCGTAAATATATCTCTTCCATTTTCCCAACTTTTTCTTTCTCTAAACCTCCACAGTCCTTCCGTTTTTGTAACTCCGCCTCGCTGTTCAATTAATGCACCCCCCTTCACCCTCCCTTTTTATAACGGTTTCGTTACATCTCAAACATCTGAAATCAGTTTTTTACCAGTAATTATATCAGAAGCAGTTTTCATATGGTGTCATTCCCCTTACGAATAGGAAGGGATAAAAAAAGATAAGAATCCTACCAGAAAAATATGCTTTAATGAGATACAGGGAAGCTTTGGAGAAATCTTGAATTAGATGGTAGCCCTTATGTCCCACAAAAACAATAATGTTTCAATGCTTGAATTAATAATAAATATGATTGACATTATACTGTGGCAACATAACAAAATTCTCTAACAATATATTCTGCTCGTGGGCATTTAATTTTGAAATTAGCGTCACTACAGCCTTAGTTTTCTAATGAAATAACGCACTAGAGCATCATGGTAAGAACTCATTGTAATACGAATATATCCTATCATTCGAGCATCATTTCTTTGCCTAATTAACTGTATTTTTTTGTGTGTTTTCTGTGTTCGAAAGTGAAGCTGCTGTAAAAACTTTTGCAGCTTGGGATAATCTGAATAATACAGAGAGGAATATCGATGCCTAGACCAAGTAGCCCATAGAGGCTGTTTATTTTTGGAGACACTAGCTGAGATGCTACTCTCGCAGGAGTGACGTGGCGGTAAATTGTCCTCCTCGGAGGCATCAATTCCCTGCCACTCTGCAGCCGTACAGTCGATATCGGGAGCTTCGCCAGACTAGCTTTGTCTGCGTCTTTGATCACGATGAATCAGAGGATGCCTCACGTGGATTTAGGCCTGATTGATTTCACCTGAATTACGCCCAGAATTTGATTTATAAAAGCCACATTATGACCTTATTCGAGTAAACGCAATAAAATAAATAATTAGTGTATTGTCTTTACCAACCGTCTAACATGTAAAATTTTGCGTATAATCTATACTTTTCCATATGTAACTGAACACAATCCAGAGAATTATAAACAAAATTAATATATTACAAATGTACGTGTCTCAGAATCTAAAACTTTTAGGTCATTTTACATTTCGTGGATTCAAGGACCAAAGCCAATGCCGCAGTATATTTCATTTCGAAAATAAAAAATGTATAGGCCTATTTTTGTTGTGGTATTCAGTCCCAAGACTGGTCTGATGCAAACTTATCTTGCACAAGCCTTTTCACTCCCGCATAAATACAATATACTACATCCTCCCTATTCTCCTTTGCGTATTTCATCCTTGACCTCCTCTTCTGTTCTTACATTTCCCTCTAACGCTAATTTTACAAGACCCTCATGTCTTAAACGGCCTCTAAATATATCCCTTCTCTTGGTCAACGCCCTTCATATTGTTCGCTCTTCCCCTATTCTGCTTAGAACATCCTCGTTAGTGATTCTATCCATTCATCTGATTTTTAGCATTCTCCTATAGCACCACATTTCAAAGAATTCTATTCTTTTCCTTCCTGTAGCACCTACCGTCCACGTTTTGAACTCATAATGCCACACCCCATACGTCAATGTTTAGCAATGATTTCTTAAAATGCACACTTATAGTACCCGGAAGCAAATCTCTCTTTTTTGTGAAAGCCTTCTGTACCTGTGCTTTCCAACTCGTTACATCTACTATACTTCTACCATCCCTAGTTATTATGCTGACCAAGTAGCAGTATTCCTTAACCTCCTTCAAAATATCTCTTCCCAATCTAACATTCTTTATTATTCCACTGTTTCCTATACTAGACTCCATCAACTTGTTTTTCTGTCTATTAATCCTCATGTTGTAGCCATCCTTCAAGACCATGTTCATGCCATTTATTATGTTTTCCAAGTCTTTTTCTGACTCCCCGAATACTACAATATCATCGGAAAACCGCAGAGTTTTTATTTCTTCTCCTTGCAATATTATTCCTTTTCCATATTCCGTTTTAACTTCCTTCATCACCTGTTCTATATGTAAGCTAAACAGCATGGGTGACAGATTGCATCCTTGGATTACTCCTGTCTTGATTTCTGATTTCTTGATCTTCAGGTTTAATTACTGCTGACTGCCTTCTTTATAGCTTGTAGATAAGCCTTCTTTCTCGATATTTTATTCCTGACATTTTCAAAATAATAGCGTGTTCCAGTCCACATTATCAAAGGCTATTTATAAATCTACAAATTACTGGACGTCGGCCTGTTTTTCTGATGTTCTATAATTAGAAGGAAAGTCAATATTCCTTCTGATCTTCTCCTATTTCACATTATATTTGTCGTTCCATCCTTTGCACGCATGAGATACTAATCTAATTTTTCTGTGTTCGCATCGATCAGTCTCCTTCGGTATAGGTTTTTACTAAATCTTCTGGTATTCAGGTATTCAGGCTGATTTTATTTTCTTTTACAAAGAGAGGTTATCTATCTGTTGCGCCAATGTGGGTTTAATTTTTTTCTTTCTTGTTTATTTCCTCAAGAAATAAACAGTGATACACTAGTAAAAAAGTCTGATTTAATCTCTCTTTTTTGCTTTAGAGATAAACGGCTGAATATATTTTCTCTGAAAGTGTAACTATCAAACGTTTTCCGCCAACCTTTCATTAAGTTAAAATTTAAGCTTTTGTTGCCCCAATTTATTTTTCTCTCTACAGGGCACGTTATTTGTAGGAAACCAAAACCTTATATATAGATGGAGCCAACATGTTATAAAATTTTATACTCCAGTGTAAACCTATACGTAAAGATAATTTTAAAAGAACTTAACTTTGGCAATACACAACTTCTCGCACCAAATTCTACTTTCATCGTGAATAACTATGTTCAGTGTTTCTAATCCCGAATTCAGAACGGTTAACCTGCTAATTGTGAATGCTTCAGCTGAGTCTTTTAATTTTAATTTTGATAATTAATTTGTGTATGTGTATCTAAAATTTGTAATAAACAACTTGATTTTCAAAACATAGGCGCATAAGTCAATTCTAGAATTTTAATATTGTCACTATTCTATAGGATCATAAGGTACAATAAAACGCACATCTAGAGATATGGACGTTTATTTAACGACGAAGTCTGTACAAAGGCCCGTACTGCGAAAGACTTACTTCAATTCAGAGTCCAGTACAATTTATACATTAATGGAATATTCCAGAAACGGAACATTCTCGAAACAGAAAATAATGGAAATTAATGGTAAACAAGATGAATAAAGTAAAATAAAAGTGGTTGCGTCGAGTTGGACTCGAACCCGAGTCCACATTCCTGTAGTCCAGCTAAATAAAATAAAATACGCAAGATGGATTCCCGAGTATGTGTCATGCAAGAAGACAGTCCGCAGTCGACTCGGTAGGCCCAGGCCCTCAATGCGCTGTAGAGCTAAGGAGGAAGAAAGATTCCCGAGTATTTATTTATACTTCCCCGGTTAAGTATTGAACATTCAGTGACTTCCATAACCCTTTAATGTACACCAATGTTGGGGTTTGTTTTGTGTTATAGACTTTAACCCCCCCCCCCTCTGCACCCCAATCCCACACTCTGAGGCTAAATTACAACTAAAGTTACATCTTTCAAAGCCATAAAAGATATAAAACTTAAGTAACGCGAAATCGACTTCAATATCGGTCGTTTCGGCATTATTTTTGTTACGCCGCGCCACTTCCACCCTTAAGTATTCTCCACTCCCATGTCGAATGCTGTTGAAATTATACTTAAAAAATATTATGAGATACATTGCGTAACTAACTGAAATGATGGGCTACTAAAGAGGATAACCGTCACGTAGCCAGTTTACTAATAAATTTAAATGATAATTTTGATTACAGTAAATTGTATTTTTTACTCGTAGTTTAGAGAACTCGCTTGCTAAAATGGAGTTTGGAGAAGTATGATAATATATAGCAATCTGCATGACTGAAAAATCACTGCAAGTTCTTAACTTAACGATTGGTTTATTAGTAAAATTAAAGAATTTCCCCTTTTCAAATAAAGTTCTTGTAATAAATTAACTTTTATAACAAATATATTTCATGAAATTGCTGAATACGTTTGAAATTTTGAAGTCTATTAATCTTGACTCGTTTTCTTCTTTTATTTGAACGTTTCCTGCACATTTAAATACAATTTTTCAGATAGCAGCAGCTGCTTAAGAGATGGACGATTCCCCCGACGCGACGGCTCTATCTCCTAGCCCATGCACGTCATGCATAGATCGTTTAATAAACTGGCATCTCAGCGATATGTCAGGAGCCTTATAAAGTCGTTCCATTGTTGGAGTAATTTATCTAAACGCTGCCGATGCCGATGCCGTCTCCCGCGTTCATAAACGCGCCGCTTCAGGAGGAAGGAAACGCAATCTTTCTTCGAGGAGCATCTGCCGAAGTATGGAGAAGGCATTCCACTGGGATTTCAGAAACATATTTTAGTGTAGCGCACCGGCTGATGCAAGGAACGAAAACTGTAAAAGAGCTTCAGGAATAAAACCAATATCTGTGATAAAACTTTAACGCGAAACGTGTTTGGAAAGAAATAACCCGCACGTACCCTATCCCGGTGAGAGTTCCCGGGAACGGGGAGGAATATTCGCGGCGGCCTAGCTGGACCGGAAACTCTTCCCAAAGCCAAAGCCTTTCAACTCCCCCTCACACCAGGGAATTTAAATAATCAAGGAACAGTAAAACAATTAACCAGAGATTTACTTTTGCCGCTCTTTACAGTTAGAGGATAAAGAATTGCAAGATATACCAAACAATATAGGTTTTACTCAACACTTATGCCAACTATGTTACCTTGAATATAATCATCAAACCTTTCTTAATAATATAAAATGATCAATCTCTAATGAAGTGCTCTGGAGTGGTGATTTGAGTAGCTATTTTTAGCTAACCATTCAGTGTATTGTATTACAGATGCAGCATATATTTACCAGGGCTCTGATTTTATCTCAGCGGTTAGAGCGCTCAATTAGATATCGGGAGGTCCGGTCGACATTTTTCCATTCTTGTCTTCCTTCTGAAATAGATTATTGTAAAGCATTCTACATTGTCATAATCTGACTATATTACCTCACACTAGGCAGTATATTAAGCGAAGAAACAATATTCTAATATGTTTTGATGGTATGAAGAACAAAAACTCAACACTTTTTCGGGTACAGACGTTTACCTATACAGAGAAAAACCATGACAGTCGTGTGATTTATTTTCATCTTAAACAGTTAATCATTACCTTCTGCTTTTACAATAATTATATCAAATAAATTATCAACCAAATTAAAGACAAAATTTTTTATCAATAAAACCGACGTCTCGTCAACATATATGGAACTTCCTCAGATAATTTCTTGTAAAGTTACTACAATAATTGTACAAAAAAATAGAAAAATGTGTATTAAAAAAATTAAATATCTTATATTGGTGCACAGTTTTAGTATCCTAATATCACTAAACCAATGCTTGTATACTTACTCAACCTAAGTTGTTGTCCTCATACTGACAAAAACTTGCGAACGAAATCCATTGCGTTGGCAGTTTGATTTTTAAGTAATTAAATTTCTTCATTCAGGCATAAAATATGTGTTCAACACTATTAAATTCCAGAATTACACATAGTGAATTTACAAAAATGAAATTGCAAAGTTTGGTCGCAACTTTTACTTATATATGGTAACTTTTATTTGCTACACGCGCATTTACAATATTTCAGTAGAAAATTTTAATAGAAGCTCCTTCTTTAATTCTATATTTTTCTCAAAAGTCCATACCAAAAAGTAATTTTTTGTGTAATTGTTTATTTTTCAATTCAAGCCTTTCCTTTATACATCCCTTTTTTGACCGAAAGCATGTTTCCTATACGAAATTCATAACTATAATGGTGCTTACCAGCGATTATAATAAATTTTTCTTTCGCCAATAGTTGTGTGTAATAAGAGACCAGTTTTGCCTAATAGCTTCTGATTTCATATCTTATGAAACATTTCACAATTACTCCAACGGACAACAATTACAAAGAAAATATTTTCAAAAATGGACCAGTCAAACAAAATTAAAGACAAGGCCGCACCGTCTTCTACTTAAGCTGAAGTTATTAATATATATTTTAGTAATCCCTATTAACCAGTTAACTATAATGTAATGTTTGTTGATAGAGCTAAGGAGATCTGCGAAAAATTTAAAAGAAACAGTGAACGATTTGGTTTTCAATTTTATGTGATTCGGCCATTTGTAAAAGTATTAATCGTACCAATAGACTCTACATTCGTTATATTCAATTACAATTCTTTGAAAAATCTCATCCATCTCTTTATTCCTAAGGACGTTATTGGTACTGTATCTCATGCAAACAAATTTATTGCACCTACCACGCTATTAATGAACCTCAATTCATTCCTCATATAAAATAGATACATAGTCTAAATGATAATATGGGGTTAAGTATTTAACAAATTATTTGCGATTTTAAAAATAATAATTTTATTGATATTAAAAAATTTTCTTTATTGGGGCCTGCGCACTATTACAGTTATAAAAATTAAGGAGAGTTACTATTTAAATATAAATGTGTTCATAGGGTTAATTTCTGGGGTAACAACGAGCAGCAGAGTAAACGTCCGTGACAAATCTGTTTCAGCCTCTCAGCAATTCCGGAATTTCTGTGTTTGTGGTTTTGCTATATATTGACGGGAAAAGGTTCTGGACCTAGTACTGCCCGGCGATTGAAGATATTGCAGTTTTCGACCTTCTTCACTCTAAACTCCAACACACAGTTACCTCCGCTTCCTTTCAATGTACAAGCAAGTCCGAAGTTTTGGCCTTCCTTGCCCACTCTTCCTATAACTCAAGAGCAACATTTCTCGCCTCCCTTTCAACTCTCGATCAACACTGACTTATTAACTGTCCATTTCTTATCTTCTACTTCCTCTGCTTCTTTCCTTTCAACTTCCGAGCAACACTGACCACCTCGCTGCTTCCTTGCTCTTTCAAACTCTGCTCACTTTTCGTCTTCTCGCCTCCCAGCTTATCTCTTATTTTTCCCTTCTCCATAGGAAAACGCCACCCACGTGACGCATATTCACCAATATTTATGCGATTTTCGTCCATCTTGGGAATTTTTGCACTGACTAAGAGAATGGTGTCCTTGGGAAATTTTTCAGGTTAAATATGCCTTCAGAAAAACCACCCTAATCTCTTGTAGCTACAGGCAGACACGTTTTCCTCCCAAAAAATTCACGCCGGGGAATTCCCACCTCTTGGCTGCCTCTCTCCGAGTTATAATTTGCTTGCTGAATTTCGATCGTTAAAAAATGCGAATAAAATTGGTGAGAGATCCTTCTGCGCTACAAAAGCAATATATCTTTATGCACACTTAATCATCACAATAAAATCAGAGTCTTATCACTCACTTTTAGTTAAAAATTTCTGCTTATTACTAAACAGTTCTTGAAATCTCAACCCAAAACTACATGTAATCATATAGTCAAAGGTTCTGTCAGGGTTGCTCTATACCGTGTGAACTTTTGCATACTTCCTCTTACAGTGTTTGAAAACCAACCCTTATCAATACAGTTATTGAAAACTTGAATCTTAAATGTTCAATACTATAGTGTTATATTTTTATTTTGTGTTAATAGGGCAGGAAATTATTAACTAGTGAGGGAGGATGACTGATATGTTAATCAAAATTATCGGTGAATAAAAAGCCATTAAAAATAATATAACTAAAAATGTTGCAACAACTCACGGATCCATTTTCGCAACAGAAAAATAAAATTGTAAAATATGTGAGAAAGAGTACGCATGGCGTGTTCATAATAGATGTTACCACTGAGTGGGAGATGAAAATTGTATTGGGTCTTTCAATATTTATGGGCGGTATATTGAGTTTAAATAATTAAATTATTTTCTTAGATTTTTTCTACATTCGTAATATTCATCTGTGTACATTTCGGGCTGTAACACACGGCCCATAAAATTTCATTTTCATCTGAGGATATTAGAATTTTGTAACCAATATATGTGCCTAAATGAAGAAATATTTATCATACATTAGCTAGTGAAACAGTCCAACTGTAAAACTTCGTCTGTGAACGTTGACGAAGTACGATAATTTAACAAAGACGGCCAAGATATCGAAATTTTGTTTGAATGTGTTTCCATTGTATTCTTCATTAGCTAAGAATTTTCTAAACTTTGTTACATAATAAACTTCTGCTGCAAAATGTATGAAGAAAATAGAAAGTACAATGGCCGTGATGAATAACACTTGGTTATTATTAAACGAAAACTTATAAAAATTAAAATCAAATTAGAACAAAATTACAATAAAAATAATATATAACTTTGATTGGATAATAAGTGACTGAGTAAAACAAAGGGTTACTCTCCAATATCATCTAAATTAAAATGTCATTTAATATTTAATAAGTTCCTTGAAGTAAAATGAACTTGTGCCTTTTCAAAACTTCGGAAATCTACGTGGAAACTTTCCCATTGAAATTAATCCCGACAGCAACACCTGATTAATTTTGTATTAATGTATTTTGTAGTAATGTTGGGATTCTGTTTGTCCAGAACCAATATGTTGATATTATAATCTCAATTTAAGTGATTAAATTGTCAAAATAGATTAGGGTCGTGTATATTATATCCCTTATTATTGGGGAAATTGAAACCTTCATTAGGTGAACCCTAATTTCGGCTTATAAATGATAAACTTCGAAATATGGCGCATTTTATCTTTTCTTCACATCAGTAATTGGAGGGAATCGTTATACCTACTAGAGGAACGACTGTTTACTATGTAGATTCAAGGGCGCCTCGTAGACGATGTTTGACTCTCGGCATCAGGACCGGGCTTCCATTAAGAACTCTAACCCTACCAATCTTCTGGATGTTTAGAAGACGTGATTAAGTCAGCTAATTTATCGCCAGTCTCGCGGGAAGTAACCGCTTACGAAGTTTCGCCGCTTTCCACATGACACTGCTAAATGAGTTTAAGATTCCAACAAGAGCTCATCGCCGCTGTCGGCAAACAACGATATTGGATTGCGTGCAGACGTTGTCAGCAACACTAATTATTTTGCTGGAACAATATTTGGTGAGGGCGGCTAGGGGTTGAGATATTGGAAAGGAACCCCGCATACCAAGGCAGCTGCAGCAAGACGAGGCTAGGCGAGGCGAGGCGCGGGTCCACGAGGCACGCAACGCGACGAGCTTGCAGATGAAGCCGCTTATCCACATTACCAGGGATGTGGGTCTTATCTCACGGATGGCTTTGTCCCCCAACCACCAGCTGCAAGCGACGACTCTCAAATACGGGAATGCCAAAACATAAAGCTTTTCCTCAGACAAAGACTTCATTTAGTCAGCCTACAAAGAATGTTCAGAAAAATATTAAGAACAGATTTTAATAATATACAAGGACATTTGAACGCATGTATTTCTCTTACTGAAATTAAAAAGTACTTTAAAATTAGTATGCACACATACTGTAAAAATTAAAAACTATATGTATACCATATATATAGGCCCGGATCCTAATAAGGCCCACCCTCATTTTCTGACCTCAAAAATATGGCAATAGCGCTATTGTCTTTGGTAATGAAAGCTTATGACATCTAATGCTTATAAACATACCTACATCAGCAGCCGCTCTTGTGTCGGCCATTTTATGTTCATTTGTGTTTTTTCATTGAAGGATAAAGGGGCTGCTTCTTATTTGCAAGGTACGTTGTATCTAAAGCAATCGCTACGGATATGGAGCAATTTAGTCCGTAAGTATATATTTATCAACAGAAATTTGTGCTTTATTAAGGTAGTAGCTTCTTTTTAATAGGTCATGTCTATCAAAACTATTAAATCACACGTGTTTTAAAGCAGTTGCTCCCATTAAGGCCCTTCCCTGGCGCTACAAACGAGGCCCGGGTGTTTGTGCTTACAATAGAGCATTATTTAAGTATTTACTTTGTAATGTGCTACTCCAAAGCATATTTAACTAATGCACATTCACATGTATTTTTAATGTACAATTTTTGAGAATTTTTAAAAATCCTTTTAGTTGGTTGCTACGAGAAATGTCAAAACAAAACATTTAAAGTATTTGTTCATTATTTTTATCTTAAGACTTATAGATGAAAGTCGTTTATTTTTTAATTATTTTATTTCAAGTATTTAAAAAAATTCGGGAATTTAAAACTTGAACTTAATAACGCGTGGTTTTAAAAAAATGTTTATTTTTAGGCGAATCCACAAAAGAAAAGAGCAACATGGACTGAGAATGATTTAAAGAGAGCGATGGTAGCTGTTAGCGTAGGGATGTCTGTCGGAAGGGCATCGAAAAGGTACAGGAACCCCCGACGTACGTTACGAAATCACATAAGTTGTGGAGTAACAACCAAAAATTTAGGACGGAGACGAGGGTCACGAAAAAGATCTTTGCCAAAAAGTTTTTAGACTTGCTGAAGGCGGGTATCCAATAACAGCTAAGTTCTCCAACGATGCGTACTTTTATACTGTAAGAAGAATAATGTGCAGAATTCATTCAATCAGACGAAAGGATTGGCTGGACTATTCCTATATTATATATATTATTCCTATGACAAAGAAAATTACTGTCATCAAAATAATTTCAAATTTTATGTAATAACCTTAAAAATTGAAAAATAAGACACTAATCTGCGCGTATAATTAAGAAGCTTTTGACTAAAATATAGAATTATACAGATCTCAGTATTATCTCATTCCACTTATTATCCATATAAAAGTGTGTTCATATAGTTTTATTGTCATTTAAATGCTCCATAAAGGAAATATGAACCGGATTTGGCTATGGTCCATATTTGGAACAGGGGTTCCTAACAAGGCCCAGACGCAAGAGTTTAATATTTACTTTAATGTGATGGTATTAATTAACTTATCCCTCTGTTAATATTTGTTTTAACTGCATACAGTTGGAGGATGTTATATGTATATTTCAGAAATGGTACCTCTAACACACACTGAATAAGCAAATCTTAATCGTTAGGTGGGCCTTGTTTAATACATGTACCTTATATATATATAATTATTTAGTAAATAAATGCTAGTACCTACTACAGTTTACATTTCATAAACTTAAATGTTCAAATAAACAATTCTTAAATATACTAACAGTCTTACCTTCTCTATTTTCCATTGGTAGCTATTTAAATTCTTTTATGCCTTTAATAAATATACGATTTTGTTTTGAATAAAACCTAGATCTAGTTATGTCTAATTCTACTTTCCTTCTAACATTGTATGGGTTTCTATCATACCTATAAGCTAAATAATTATTAAAATAGGAAGATTACAAATTATTGATTCATTTTACAAAAAGTAATGGTATGAAATTTTACAAAGTCCTTGAGACATAGCCAATTCACTTATTTTCACAACACTGTGATACTAAATTTTTTATTCTTACATAAGATAATTCTTAATGCCCTATTTTGCAACTTGTTAAGACTGTCCATACATTTATTATATATCCTATACAACACAGTACAACAACAATTAAAGGGTGGGAGATAAAACAGTTATAAATTACAGTTTTAAAGTCCTTACTTAAAAATTTTCCTACTCTATATAAGCACCATAACCTTCTACCTAAAAAAATTTATGTCAATCCATTTTCAGATTTTGATCCAATATGGCTCCTAAATATTTCAAATCAGTGCCTATAACTACTTCATAGCTATCATCTAATCTACTACAGTTTAATTTTGTGCCAATATATGTAAATTTAGTTTTAAAGCAAGGTTCATTTTATTAATTTGATCATTTCCAGAAATAAATATAAGCGCATCATCAGCATATAACCTACGATTGACATCACAATTTTGAAAACAACAGTACATATCATTTATATATAAATTAAAGAGGATAGGGCCCAAAACACTTCCCTAATGTCTATGGCTTCAATCCATTCATTATAACGTTCTGCTTTCTGTTTCTACAGGTAAATTCAGAACCATGCATACGTCACCTCCATAACTTGTCCAAAAACACGACTCTATCCACCGTCTCAAATGACCGCTTTAAATCTACAAAAACCGCAATTACTAAATTTCCTTTTCAATTTCTTCTTTCCATAGAGATACTACTTACAAAATACTAAATTATACAATATTTACATTAGATTAATATCACTATTGAAATGAAATATGCTGGAATATTTAAGTTAAATTTCCTGCTTTTAAATCCTTAAATTTTTATTGAAATTTGTTGCGCCGTTTCGGAGATTATTCAAGACAAACATACGGACATTTAGTCTGACAGGCAGTTAAATTTTATTTATTAGTGTAGACTGGATGTCTTTTGCTACATATGAGTTACGTATAAGGTTAAAATCTACTTTTTATTAATTTATGGAGTCATTTTTCTTTTTCTATAATTTTACAAAAAATTCTTATACAAAAAGTGTCGCGTTCAGCCTCGACTTCCCCTATTTACAGTAGTTAATTGAGTCATCTCAATCATATAAATAATGAGCATTAACCGAATATGGTTCAACCTTAATAATATTCTCAACTATCCTTTTGCAACAACGAATTTTTACGTGTGACAAACTCAGGAGAGTCACATGTAAAAATGCTTTCCCCATAATCAAATTTACAAAGAGTTATTTAACAAAAATGTAATTTGGTTTATAATATAAAAAAATTACTTTGCATTATAATATTAAATTTTATTAAAAATTATTTTTTTTACTAAAATTGTAATTTATTAATTAAATTTTCTCGGGTTTGAGGTGGGTACTAAATTATAACCATTATACTGAAACATTTCAAATATATTGATTAAAAAATGAAAAATTTAATGCAACCACGGTATTTAAGTCTATAAAACTGAGTTAAAGGATAGCATGGTGAAAAAATTCTCTACCGGGAAATCGTACGAAGTAATCCATTTGGTAAAAGATCCTCTTCGCAATTGATCTACCCAGGTCGATACCCGTCACGGGCAGTTTTTCTTCATCCGCTGTATAGGTCGTAAAGAATGTGGACTAGTAAATTTCAGTCTCATGTTTGTACGAAGAACGTTGGCAAACGGTGGGGAGTCGACTTGAGTATCTCTGTTTCTAGGAACACCAGCTCTAAGTGGATTCACGATCCGGTGTAAGCTCGTTCATCTTGATCCTTTAATAATATTATCAATAAAATGATGAAATTCTATTTCGCTATTCAAACAAAGTTTTGTGAGGTGGCGTATCCTATGATTGCGGATTAGAAATTGTCTGCTATACTTTTTCCGTAGACTGGTTCCACGTCTGGTCTGATGACTTGATATTCAAAAACTGTTTGGTATGGAAAAGGTCGCGGCGATATTTCGTCTATAAATGCGCGGTATCACTCAATTAAAAACTTCGGTTTCGCTATTGTCTAGCACACGTCTCATCAAAACAACAGCATGCGGTTTGTCCGAGATTAAAATAAGTAATGAGACGCTGCTTCAACTCATCTCTCTAAGGCTTTCGACACGGTAGATCACCAAATATTTATAAAAAAAGGTGGAATATTATGGAGTTCGAGGAAATACGTCACTTTTACTAAAATCGTATCTTACAAACCGCAAACAACAAGTAGTAATTGAAACCAAAGACGGCCAACTTCACTTATCCGAATGGGAATTTATTTCATGTGGAGTTCGTCAAGGATCAATTCTTGGACCTTTACTTTTTATTCTGTACATAAATGATCTTCCAGGATACGTAAATCCTCTAAAATCGATGCTCTACGCGGATGACACAAATATAGATAAAAACTTCGATAATCTGTTTAAGAAAGTAGATAACGCTCTGAATGGTCTAAATATTTGGTTTAACGTGAATAAATTATCCCTCAACCTGGATAAGAATAAGTTAGTTCAGTTTAGTGCTGATGCTAGTAACAGGCCCGTAGACAACTTCTCAGCTAATGCGCCTTTCCTCGGCCTTCGGATTGACGATAAATTAAAGTGGAATTGCCGGAAAATGAAGTTCAGCTTGTTATTCTCTGAGAACACTAATGCAACACGTTGAAAAAAAGTACGTCAAAATGGTTTACTTCATGTATTTTCATTCAATTGCGAGCTATGGCATCTCTAATTGGGGAAACTGCTCCAGGAGTAATGAAATATTTAAGTTGCAAAAGCGTGCAATTAGAATACTTTCTAATATGAATGCTAGATCGAGTTGAAAACCTTTCTTCAAAAGTTTGCAAATACTTACTTTACCAAGCGTATATATTTATGAAATATTAAAGTTTGTAAAGCGGAACACCAATTTGTTTCAAACAAATGGCGAGTTTCATGAATACGCGACCAGAAATCGTTCAGCTCTAAGGTCGGACAAGCATCGCCTTGCTCTACACCAGAAAAGTATTCACAATACCGGGATAATTTTATACAACAGCCTTCCGCCAGAGGTTAAAAATAATACCTACAAAAGCTTCGTGAAGCAGAGTAAAACTATTCTTTTAAATGGCGCGTTTTACTCGGTACAGGATTTTCTTAATCGTCCTTCTAGTATTTAAATCAAGGTTCCTGCAAAAAGTGTTGAATGAGCTGCCTTATAAAATAGCACATCACATATCTTTAAAGTTTCTATTCATTTTTTTCTGCTCTTGTTTTGTTTCATGTATTGCCTGGAGCTACGACAGAGGGAAGGACAGTTTCCTGGTCGCAGAGCTCCAAGTAGTTCAAAACTCCATTGCGTGTTTCTCAGTGTGTGCTTGGCTGTTTTTACCAGTTGTGTGTGACATCGTGTGTCCGCGTTGTGTTTATATTGACTTTTGTCTATATACATTTGCTTTTATTGATTTATTTTAAGATTATTTGTCTTTAATTATGTACCTTATTTTGTTCATTTGTAATGTATGACGTAACCAATTTCCTCAATCGAGGATTAATGGAAACAACAATAAATATAAATCTCACACGACGCAGATCTCTACAATAGAGTTTTAGCTTGCGGAGACAAGCAACGGACTTTTATCTGCGATGCCCTTCACGGCGCGCGAGAAAATTGACATCTACGACACAAAAACGGTTACGATGTTCAACTTAGTTTCCGTGAAATAATTCAAATCCAGCACGCGTTAATTTCCAATTTTATACAAACCCGTTAATTATTGGCGGTTGACAGATTAATCACTTAATGATGGGTAGAATTTTTTGTGTCTCTATCCTCAAATATGAAATAAATTATTAATTATAATACTTTTACAGGACGAACTGATTCATGAAAGTAATCTACGAAATATATTGAAGATTATATTTACAAGAAAAAAAATTGTTAAATGTAATCTGTTTTGAATAATGAAGTAATTATGATATAATCGTATTAGTCAATAAATATATTGTTTCAAAATCATTGGTGACAAAAAAATTAATTACTAATGTATGAACAGGAACAGCAAATTTATAAAACTATAAATTTGCAATATTTACATCTTTTGAATTACTACGAACGATAATAGAGTTACAATCCAAAAACTTAAATCTAGTACAACGTGTTTCAAATAATTATAATTATTTTTACACGGTAATAATTCACAAAAATTATAGCGTCGTTCTTCATCCAACACGGAGCAGATTTATGTTTTTTAGAGTAGGATTCAGAAAGAGAGATAATAGATCATCTACGAGCGTAATATTCCAATATGCTTCTCGTCTTTGGATGTTAAGTGGGAAGGCTATTATTACATATGCATTATATATACGCAAAAACAACTTATTTTTTATTTCACAACAAAATAGTGGTTTTAGAATCCAACAGAAATTTTTTTTGAGTCTTAACAATTCAATTAATCAAAAATAGACAGTATAGTAGCGTGACTTAGGGAACTTGGAGGCAAGTAAATTTTTGAGATGCAAACTAATAACGGTTATAATTTTTCCTTTGAAATTTAAATATACTTATAACATTAACGACGAATTTTGAAGTTTGAGAAACATTTCGGATACCTCTACTATCGGTTTATATTAAAACAGTGTTCTATTGAAATTGAAACCAACCGAAGAGGTTCAATTTATAAATATTAAATAATAAGTTAATTGCTATATCAACAAGCATGCACATTATATGAAAAAATGCGAATTAATCATCAATTTATTTTAAAAGAGTTATTCCAGTTTTATTATAAATTACAATGACGTTATACGTCCTACATCATTCTGACGGGTGGACTTTATGTTAGATTAGACATTTTTATAAATAGTATGACAAAAAATACGTAGGATTCATTTTTGAAAGGTATTCGTAATCATATTATGTAAATTAATGCAAATGTGTGTGTCCTATTTTAAACAGCTCAGTAGCTATGTAAAACATTGTCGGTTTCGGTGGCTAAAATTCAACTTTTAGAGCTTCGTAAAGAATCCATAAATTCGACGTTTTGTGATGATTAAATTATTTCAGCCTATTTCTTATGTTTATGTCATTGTATTGAAAGGATTAATTTATGTAACTATATAAAATATCAGCACAATGTCATTTATTGAGCTACCCTTGTATAGTATGATGTGACTATCATAGGGAAAACTGAAGATGCTCCAGTATAAAGGAGAGCCATATTTCATCATCAAACTTGATTTCAGAATTGGGATACACTCCCAGTCACAGAAAGTGGTCCCTTCCAGGATACTGCCCGGCGCACACCGATTTGCTCCCCATATTATTGGGCCAATTAAAGCAGACATACATAAAAAAAATTCGGGTCTAGCATCTAATCTAAATATTTCTTAGTGTTCAAGGTAATTTAATAAATTAATGAATAATATTATAGTATTTCCTAGTGAAAATTTAATTATGATAATGAACTATGTGGTTAACGAGGACAATATTATGTTCTCGACTGCCAGTCTTTGTAAGCACTAGCCGTAAGGTTTTATCCGATCCGGATTGATTGTTGACTTGGAGCACTGAACTTTAGGAATGTATGAGGAAGATCTTACTCAAAGGGCGCCGCCTGGGCAATTGAACGGAACGGGTGAAGAGAGAATTTCAGAGAGATGCGTTGTATTGGAAATGTTTACAGAGTTTGAGCCAAGGAATGCAATCACACATTGCTTTTTGCTTCACAGAGCTGCGGCGTTTCCCTTGATTGTATGGCCGCGCTGGCCAAGACTAGAATTGCTCGGGGGTGGCTAATAAGATCACGCCAATTCCGACAAGACAAGAGGGGACTTTATCACGCAGACTCTCCCTCCTCAAATCTTCCTCGCTGGATTGAAATCTGAAAAGAACTGATCAATAAAATCGTTAAACGATTTACCAAATACACTACAGAAAATTTTTTCCAAAATAATTGATAACTTATTTAAAAAAAGTAGTGGAAGTTTTACGTGAGAGAGCTACAGGTTCTATGATTAAACTTCAGTCTCCTCTTCTTTATTATCTATACCAATAAATAAAATTGAAGTGTCTGTCTGACTGTAAATCCGTATGTTTGCCTCGAATAGACTCCGAAATGGCCCAACAAAATTCAATGAAAATTTTGGGGTTAAATAAAGGCAATTAACTAAAATATTAGTGCATATTTCATTTAGATAATGATATTAATATATATATTCCACGTGAAGGTTTCTTTTATATACGGGCGTTAAAATCTATAAACTAGATGCAGGTAGCCTATACTCTTGATCCATTTATGCTTAGAAACGACGTAACAGCTTTCAATGATAATTTCAGGGATTCAAACAGGAATTTTAACTTAAATTTTCGAGTATCTTCCATTTAGATATCTTGAACATCTCAGAAGGTATTTATATAAATACTTATAAATCCATTGAATTGCCGCGCAATTTGTTTATGTTTATTTTTTTGTGTGTGTTAACACGTTACATGAGGGTGATCCTGAAACAGGCAACTCCCCTTTAATAGCATAGGAAGGGAATTGAAAAGGGGGGATGCGGAAGGTAGAGCAAGGTAGCCAAGGGTTAACTAGAGCCCCAGGGAATCGGTTTAAGGATCCTACCGGCTGTTTCACCTAAACAGATGCAGGGAAAACTCTAGAAAACCTGAATCAGGTAGCTCGGGCATTGGGTACTATTCTCACGCCCTTCCAATAACGGGAGACGACTGACTCCGAAACTTATCATAGCGGGACCTGTTCTAAACCAACTGCGAGTTATAAGGTATGCCTTGAAGCGATCATAAATAAATGATACCGTACTTTTCGTTTCCAGGGCAAAATAAAAAGCTAGTATTTACTAAATACGTAAAATAAATCCTTCGAAATAGTGTTAATTATGTTAGCTCAATTTTCTCCGCTATTTTTTCACTCACAGATTTCATATAATTTATTGACTATTACGTTTCACGTGTGTTCCTCTTTTTTTATATCACTAGATAGTTACACTCCTATTCAACGTCTGATCGATTGTGTTTCGTCTGATTACGCGGAATAAGGATTAAATTAATAATTACTCATCATAATTTTTTTTAAAAAAACCATATTAAGTCCACTCATAAACCATAAATTAAATGACCAATTTTAAAGACATTTCAAAGCTCGTTTTTAGCTGACGACGTTTCGTCCTCAATTTTGAGCCTTTATCAGGTACAAAGAAGGTATTAAAAAATCTTCTTTTTTAACTAGTGACCGAAAAATTGATATTTTAAATACAATATTTAGGAAAAAAATAAAATGATTTAAATTTTCAGTTTTTAATTTATTTCGTTACAATATATAAATAATACGAATAGACATTTTTGTATTAATGGAAGATTACATAAATCTGGATAAGAAGTAAAGATCAAAATGTAAAAATTTGCGTCATGGTCTGCAATAATCGACAGTTACGACCGTTATGTGATTTAAGAATTCAGAGCAGCAATTGTAATGTAGACCATTAAACTTGACAAATTGAAATTTTAAGCTCTCAGAATATTTTGAATCTGTGAGCTAAAAAACTGACGGCTACTAATTGTATTCGTATCAAATTACATGAACAGCGAACTATCCAAAGATATCGCCTTATGAATTTAACAATTGTCGTTTTTGTAGATTTCAGTCTTTTAATTTACAATTTAATATTATAACAGATAGCACAAGTCGTTATTACTTCAACTTTATGACGTTACATTTGATTAACAAATGTTTTATACTGTTATTTTTTTTAACTCACGCTGTTTCGCGAAATTTTAATGAAACTCCTTGGATCTTGCTCTTTGGTTTGCTGAGTAGTGTACCTTTCGACATGCAGATAGAGCGCTCGACAGTAGTTCATTATAAATTATTACAATCGTATTCAGAATATAAAGAGTAATTAATTGTAACGAATATACAATTAAGAAACAGATGGTAATTTTTTTATTCATGTGAACATTTTTACGCCATAAACCATGACGTAATCAAAATTATCGCGTATCATTATTTATTTCAATTTATTTGGGTTGAAATATTGGCTTAAGTTGCTAGTTAATGCTATTTCTTTTCTAATTTACTTATATTTTTCGAGCGTTGGTGTCTGCCGTAATCTGAGCTAGCGAGTTGAATTTAAACGGATTCACGCGGCTACTCTGAGAGACGAGCTCCGACGTAACCAGAGGAACCATAAGACCCCATCAAGAAATATTCTATGTTTATTACATCCATTTTACAAGTGCCTTTGGCAAACATTGCTCTGAAATAATATCCCACATTCCTGTGAACGAAACTCATGTTTTCGTATGTTTGTGAATATTTAGCTAGCCGAAAATGAACTGATAGTGAACATTAAAACATTATTTCGTTTCTTAAATTAATTAATTTATTACTTACGAAAATCTATTGTGTGTTCCCTTCCTTAAAGGTTCCTCGAGTTAATGATTAAATTTCAAGACGTTATTTAATCATTTGGGAAGAAATATATATTTATATAAAAAACTTCACAACTTAGAATAGTTCACTAGGCCACATCATTTTGAGTTTCTTATTGGTAATTAGTTCCAAACGTTTGTCTACTGGTGGGTTTCGATGATTGACTACAACTGCGTGATTATTGATGTTTTTTTTCAGGGATGGCTTCCTGTACCATAAATAAATATAAATATGGCCGAATATGTCAGCAAACAAATTTAATTAACATTTACTTAATATAAATACAACTTTTCATTTAAATTTGTGGACTTCTTCTGGTAATTAGACACAAAAGTTATAAATATTAAATCAATTAACGTCTGATATGAAAATAAAATAATTTTCGACCGATTTTTTCAGGCAGTTTTTTACTTTTAATCAAGCAACGTTTTGCTATGTATAAGTTTAAATTCAAATTGAAATATGTATTTCATAGATTGTTAAGAGAAAAAGCTGAATAGATGCGAATATGCGCCGAAACAAAAGTTTTAAAATAACATTAATTTTAAGTTAATATTATTACTTAATGCCAGAAAATTATTAACTGGAATTTATGACTTACTGTATCGTTTGGACTTTTAAATCTGATGCTGTGTCTGGTTCGTTATGTGCAATGGGGCATTTACAAGGATCTTGGCAACTTCAAATAATTGATTAGTTTTAAAGTAAATAAATCATTACAATTGTTGAATGAAAACAACATAATATTTTATATAACACTTTCCCAATTGACCAATAAATGTCCCCTGATCCCACTGGATCAGTCGACCTCGACTATATTGCTCTAATTCCACCTCCCCCCTTTGCAACGCCCTTCCTGTTCAATTAATCACCCTCATATAGCCTGTTGGTACTCTTTCGCAGGTATTTTTCTCCAGATTAATTGCTTCGGGGCTCACCTTTTGGGATGCCTACCTCTCTGGTTTCTTCAAACTTCCTCTTCTTCGATTTGAGTAGATGTATGTACACGGGTCGAAGACCTTGGGCATACGGTAAGATACAGTGTATCAGTCGGCCAGATGCCTAGTAAAACTGGAGGAAATTCATCTTCCTGTCATTCGTAACGGCGTGACAATAGTATCCAAATGCCCGACATTGTTGATGCAGGTTTTCTTGGGGGTTTCCCTGCATCTCTTTTAGGTGAAACACCGGGTACGATCCTTTAATTACAGGGGCACTTGTCTACCCTTGCCAAGCTTGCTCTACCTTCCCTTCCTATGCTATTATAAGGAAATTGCCTATTTCAGAATCACCCTCATGTAGCCAGTTGCCCAAAACCGAAAAACTTACTCAATCGAACAATAAATGATCCCAGGAATATAACAATTAATAACTTAATTTTTTATTAATAATTCTCATGTTGTTACCAAAAAATTGTATCAACTAAGTCGAAATGAGTGTATGTTAAAGTGATTTTAGCACATCATATGATTATATGAAATTATATTATATATTTTGGTATGCTTCTCACCCAGAGTCCATTATAATTGTTTATTCTTCGATTGATGAGAGAAGTCATATTAAGTCTTATTGTCGAATAACAGAAGCTTGAGTATCGCCGACATTTTTAAAAAAAATTTAATAGTCGGTTATTTATTAATAATCAGTTGAGAAGTTACAGCTTCTTCCCCGAAATTCCTAGAATTAGTGTTATACATCGTTGTTCAAATACATGCACGGGAATTAAATGTAATTTATTTTTAAAGCCCCCATATTAATTTTCGACTTATTATTAGAATCTCTTTCGCTGTTTGTGTTTATCTCTTTCGGTTTCTGTTTCTCATCCTACGAATTCTTGTTGAGTTTCACAATCCGTCTTTTGCAATTCACCCACAAACGTGATATATTTGTTAGCTTCCATCCCTTTCCTCTGTGGTACACACCACGATGAAATTTCAGGAAGGTTTGCCCATAATTTTAATCCCTGGCATAACTACATCCAACAATTAAACAGGCGGGATTGTAAGGCGGCTGCGTAACAACTCGAGCCTCGGAGCTGCTAGAGATGGAACGGTGAAATATTAAGCACCATCATGCTGTAAAAGTTCATTGTGCGACCACGCGGCGCGCTATTAGGTTGTCCCGTGAATTATTCCCTTGGCCTCGTTACCTCAGCTACGGACAGAATTACTCGTGGTGGTAATTGCTCGCTGCATTATTTCCCCCGCACCGGAAGCTCGGCAATTCCACGGCGACGAAGCAGTGCGCCGACGTGCACGTCTCAATCTGCGACGGCGACTGAAGAATCTCCTGAGGGCGTCCAGAGGTGCTATCGTGTCACCAGTACCTGCCGACAAAGACCTCTCTAGTAGTGCAGGCTGGGTAAACGTATCCAAGTTTATGAGATGCAATTCATTAACTACGATACAAATACAAAAATATGTACGGCCCAATAGTAAACTAAAAATAATTTTCATCAATACCCACTGTTGTTGTTGTGGTATTCAGTCCTATGACTGGTCTAATGCAAACCTCTAAGCTGACCTATCTTGTGCAAGCCTTTTCATTTCCGCATAACTACCACATACCACCTCCTGCCTATCTGCTTACCGTATTCCATCCCTGGCCTCACCCTTACATCCTTACACTACGCACGAACCTACAAAGCTAATTTTACAAGACCCTTGTGTCTTAAAACGCGGCCTATTAATCTATCCCTTCCCTTTGTCAACGTCCTCCATATTGTTCACTCTTCTCCTATTCTGTCAAAAACTTCCTCGATAGTGATTCTATCCACCTATCAGTCGTCTATAGCACCACATTTCACCCTTCTATTCTTTTCCTTTCCGCAACTCCTATCGTCCACGTTTCGCGCTCATATAACGCCACGCTCCATACGAGAAATTTTAAGAATTATATCCTAATATTCACACTTGAATTACTCGTTAGTAAATTAGTGTTTTTTGTTGCGAAATCCTTCTTTGCCTGCGTTACTCTACTCTTTATGTCTATTATACTTCTACCATCCCTAGTTATTACGGTTCCCAAGTAGCAGAATTCGTTAACTTCCGTCAAAATATCCCTTCCCAATCTAACACCCTTTGTGTTATTCCACTGTCTCCCGTATTACACACCATTACCTAGGTTTTCCCTCTATTTATCCTCAAATTGAACTCTGTCTCCAGGACCACGTTTTCCAAGTTTTCATCTGACTCCCTTAATGCTCAATATCATCGGAAAAGCGTAGGGTTTTCAGTTATTCTCCTTTAATTATGAGTCTTTATTCATATTCCGTTTTAACTTTCTTCATCGCCTGTACTACATATAAGTTAAAAAGCATGGGCGATAGCGATAGATTGCATCTTTGTATTTCTCTTTTATTGATTTTTGCTTGCTTTTCTTGATCTTCAATTATAATTAATGTTGATTGCCTTCTTTAGAGGTTGTGGATAAACCTTTGTAATGCTTCAAAATTATAACGGTCTTTAATGGGGGGAAATGCCTAAATTGTGGGTTTTCCGAGGCTTAACTCTTGAGCGGGAAGCGCACACGGATAAAAGGACCTCCCCATCTGCCAAGGTCCGGCCCCGTCCGGATGATCAATAACAATAAGCCACAGTCAGCGGCATTAGACGAAAAATATATTTTTCGCGCCAGGGAAATACCAGGGATAGGGGATAGTTTCTGATGAGAGCTCCCCTACGATTGGTAAACGACGGCTCTGGAAAGGGGAATCCGAGGTGTCGAAATGGCGGGCAGAGGGAGATTTTGCATTCTGGGTCCAGCAGAGGAAGGAAAGCCTATGAGCGAATTTGAGCATTCTGGGTCCAGGAGATGAAGAGAAGGCAGGAGCGGAAATTTGCCATTCTGGGTCCGGAGAGAAGGAGACGTTCCGTCCGACTTGGCCAGCAACAAGTGGGCCTATGCTGGCCATCTTACAAACCCAGGGAAGTCACAGCATCTTGTAGGGACACACCAGGGCTGCCTCCCTCCAGCAAGCGAGAGAGAGAAGAGACGAACTATCCGCCAAGGTTAATTCAAGGTATGGTGAATTCTTGGGACGAGCGGGTTTATTGTGCCATATTGAACACAATTTGCCAACTATTTATTCTCTCAAGCCACGACACCCTGAGAGAAGGAGCTTTTGGAAAATGTATATACTTTTTTTATAACGGCAGAAAATAAATTATAGTATCTTAACCTGGTTGTTATTGTTATTAGTAGAACTAGAAGTTTCCAGAGGATAAGAGAGAGCAGTACACCTTATTTCTCGATATTTTATTCCTGTCCTCCTCAAAGGACAAGAGTTGCAGAAAAAGAATAGAAGCCTCTGAAATGTGGAGTTTTAAACAGAATAGGGGAAGAGCGAAAAATATGGAGAACTTTGACCTAGAAAATTAGCATTGGAGTGAATTATGTGGGGTAATAACAAGAGGCAGACCAAGGATGGACTACGCAAAGCATGTATGGGAGTATGCGGAAATTATAAGTCTTACGCGACATGGGTTAGCATAAGGGGTTGCATCAGACCAGTCTAAGGACTGAATACCACAACACACATGTAAAATTTGAGTTTTCATTTCAAGAAAATGTTTTGCATTTGAATTTGTAATACTTCGAGTACCGAGCTTTCAATTAACATAATAAGACTTAAATGGTAGTTGTAGCGCAGTAGAACCCGGTTAATTTTTTCCTATTTATGGAATTTTAAATTACTTGGTGGCGCGGAATCAGAACAAAGAGACAGCGGTCGGCACGTGGGCTATAAAGCTCAGACACCTCGTCGCCGGTTTCCGAATTTCCTAATATGTCTGAGAATTTGGTGACCGGGTGGCGTGTGTTTCTCAAACGTAACAAGGATATTATTAGAAAATATCCATCCCTTCCACTTGGTGATAGGTGTCGCATAAATGGGGACGAAGTTTTAAAAGATGCAGGCGGAAACATTTTGAGAGCAGATTGGTGGTGGAGAATGAATTAGACAGATTGGCAGGAGACTGGGGATAGAGAGTGAATTTGAGTGATGTAGAGATTGATGGTGACACAGATTGGTGGCGAGAGATTGTGCAAGCATTCCCTCATATTCAGACTAATATTACCCGTAAGTAAATTCTTCTCTTTTTGCGTAAGCCTTCCTTGCCTGACCTATCCTATTCGTTGTGTCTAATATACTTCTACCACCCCTAGTTATTACAATTCCCAAATAGCAGAATTACTTAAATTCCGTCAAAATATCCCTTCCCAATCTAACACCCTTCGTTATTTCACTGTTTCTCCTACTACATTGCCTTGGTTTTCCCTCTATTAACGACCTGTTTCTGCAGGACCTCGTTCATGTCAATTTTTTATGTTTTCCAAGTCTTCTTCAGACCCCCCCTAATATTACAATATCATCGGCAAAGCGTAGGGTTTTTGTTTCTTCTCCTTTCAGTATTACTCCTTTTCCATATTCCATTCTAACTTTCTTCGTCGCCTGTTCTATATATAAGTTAAACAGCATGGGCGACAAACTGCATACTTGTCTTACTCCTCTTGATTTCTGCTTTCTTTTCTTACCCTTCAACTCTAATTACTGATGACTGCCTTCTGTAGAGGTTATGTGTAATCCTTATTTTATTCCTATCCCTTCAAAAATCTTTAATAATGTCGTTTCGTAAATCTAGATAAACAATTTTTTAAAATATTAATTTTTGACACATAATATTTAGTTTTATATAAAGTATAATTTTCAATTTGAAAAGAACAGACTTGCATGTTTAAATATAAGAAAAAATTCACAATGTGGATAATTTAGTGTCGTAGACTTCGTCCAGAGACGATTACAACGGATATGATTTATAACAATGAGATAGTACCGTAGGCAGTTAAATTATAACAATGTTAGTATGCAAAGATTAAATTATTGTGGCATTAGTATGTTGTATATTTTATGTTAATTATATTTATCACTTTTAACATTAAGTGCATTTGTATTACACCTGATATGTAACATTTTGCTCATAATTCTTGATAAGTAATTAATTTTGTCATAGAAACTTCCACATTTTGCCAACCGAAGTTATGATTTGTAAGATATATGTGTTTGGGAACAACTGTGTACTTCTTAATAACTAATTTAATGTTGATTCTGTGTTCCTTTATGCGAGTTGTTAATGGTCTTTTCGTTTGCACAATATACACTGCACTCCAAACATAATTTTTTAAGTGATATTGTTTTTCCAGAAAGTTGATTTTGTATTTACATTTTTTCTTCGAAATTTAAATTTTTTGTGGTTTTAAAACATTATTACGTATCCAAAATTAGTATTGCTTTTTTTAATAATTGGTTGTATAGTTATCTAATGAAGATGAACGAAACTCGTAATTGTAATTATATTAAAGTACGAGGTCTTTCCCGGTGAATGGCATGTATAAATTCCTCTCGGGTTTCCAACCGGGTCTTCAGTCTGAAGATGGCAGAGCAAGCCATCGAAACGTCACTGTTAAAATCTTTGACCCGGTTGGAAACCCGAGAGGAATTTATACATGTAATTATATTAACTAAATAGTAATTAAATGTTTTGCTGAAAAATGTGGCAGTATTTCAATTATTATGCTTAATGTCAGATAATTTATTTTTGAAGTACCCAAAAACACTAACTGAACACTAACGTGAGAAATACGACACAATTCTATTGATAATATAACAGTTAGTGCAATTATTTTCAGCTACATGAATTTCTGTATCTGTGAAACTGTGGAACAATGCTCGAAAGCTTAAACCCTTTGATTCTGAAATGAAAATGTTTGCCATATTCCGAGAAGCTATTCCTTTCAACACAAGAGCAACACTTCTCGCCTACCTGCTTCCTCGTCCTTTCAACTCTTGATCAACACCTCATCATTTTTCGCTTCTCACCTGGTCAAACTCGTCTTTTCCCTTTCTCCAAGGAAAAACCCCACCCCACGCGACGTGTTCTTGGTAATTAATCGGGGTTAACGTTCCTTCTGCGAAATTAACCCTAATCCTTTGTACCTCTCGGCAGATACTATTTCTATCCGACACCTTGTCGCCTGGGATTTCCACCTTTTGCCTGTCTAACTCTCAATGTTTTTATTGAATTTGGACCGTTTAAAATATAAAGAAGCGAATTAAAATTTGGGAGGGGTCCTACTGCGGTACAATGTATACAGGAAAAACTGTAAGAGTAACAGTCACTTGATCAGGGAACACAGACATAGTATCAAACTTTCACAGGACAAACTATCAGCCATTCCGGAACTTATATTGGATACAAAGTGTATCATAAATTGGGTCATTGCCAAATTTTAGTTCAAGATAGAAACTATAAATTATGGCTGGTTTACATAATATACGTAATATTCAAAACTACTCATTATTTTGATGGAATTAGTTAATAAACTTGTAGTCAGAAGTTTGTATGCTTATTAGGAGTGACCAATATACGCTTATTAGACGGTACAGATCATCAAGGCAACAACAAAATAAGCAGAGTAATTAAATACAAGGTAATAAAAGATACACTCACACCTCACGGGTGTCAACTGCATATTTTTTATATATAACGTATTTAGTGTGAATTTAAATCATTTAATATTTAAAGCATAATCTTTATTCATTTTATGGCAAACCTGTCACTTATATGTTAAGTAATATTTTCAATCTTTTAATTGATGATTCTTCCAAAACAATTAAATCACTAAAATTTATCATACGTAATCCTAATTATTTTACTGTGTTTATTTAATACATATTTTTTTAACTTCATGCATTTTTCTACCTCCAATTCATTGATTCTATTTTTACGAGTCGGTTGAAGGATCACATTAGCATCCAAACGTATAGCATAATTTACCCAAATGTGATCTATATACCTCTAGATAAAATTTAAGTGTCTGTCTGTTTGGAATTTTGCTTAAAGAGGTTCCGAAATGGCTCTACACATTTCAATGAAATATGACTGATTAAAAGATAAATTTCAACTTAAATTTTCATGTATGTTTCATTTTGATATCATACAGATCTCAGAATATTTTAATATAAATGTTCGTAAATCCATTTATTTCCCGCGCCAAAGCCAGACCTGAACAAAACCATGTGCGAATTATAAGGCTTATTAAGTGTTCCCACACCATTTATCCAATTTCCATGAAATTTTAGTGCCCAGCGCTCTTCACCCCAGAGAGGTTTTCTATCGATCGTTTGAAAATTTCCCTTCCCTTTCCCTTTTCCCTTTCAGACCAAAAATGATCCTACCCTAAAGACGTATAGAACTCGCAACCGGGTGTATTATGCCTTCACGTGTCAAGCCTGTCAAACGAGATAATTATATTAGTCATGAGCGTTAAATAACGCTTAAGTTTAACTAACATTAATAATTAATAATGTTTTATACAGATTGATTATATAAAGATCCGGGCCGCACACGCTCAATTTTTTTTGTAGACGGTAATATAAATACGGTGACCATATTATTTTCTGCCAATCGGGGGAGAAGTTAGCCGCGGGTGGTTGGGGCGGAAGGTGCGTCTGAGAGAGAGAGAACATTCTCACTCCATCTATTGTTGCAGAAGGAGTTTTGATTGGAGGTCACGGCTTCGTTATTGAGACATCATTGTTATTTCAGTTATACGACTGTCGACATATGTTCGATTTTAGTTTCAGTTCCACGCTAAGGTCTGAAATCGGGGACTGATCCCGGAAACCGGGGGCGGATGGTCACACTAATATCATTGAATTCCCGGGTATCGTCGGGAACCCAGGTAGTTATTTACTTAACTAAAATTTAATACTCTGTCTTTATTTATTACATATTAAACGAACTCGGGAACATAATAAAACAATCTTTTTCGAATGTTTTAGGTGAAAATTAAATTTTTATTAGCAGAATGATTAAATTAGTAATACTAAATCGCATATGATTTTTTAAATAAGACGAGGAAAACATATTACACTGTCAGAATCTAGAAATAATTTTTCAGATATTGTCGAATTCATTGATTGATCTAATGGGTGATTTACTGTTATTAATGTGCTAATTTTACGTTCATAACAGGTTTATATATATTTAATTCTGGAGTAATCCATTTCTTCTCATTTAGGAATTTTGACGATGTCCGCAATTATATGTGACTAAATCTGAAAAAGTGGTCACGCCCTTATATAAAATGGAGTAACTAACTACATTATATTATAGATCTTATTCATTAATAGGTAACGATCTTAATGTTACCATAATTTTAATGGTATGTCTGAAGCTCATTGAGTTCGACCATAAAAGGTCTGTGTGTGTTCTGATGACTGGCGATTTTATCATCTTCCTGGGATGGACAACATTTCGGACGAGGGGGACAACTTTGTCACTGGGAGGGGTTTACATAAGCCGTTTCCTGTCTCCGTTATATGTTTACGTTATCATCTTAAAATAACCGGAGTCACAGCCCCTTGCAACCCTCGCCTGCCTTCACAATAACACCCTCTCTGCCCAGCCCGACATAAAATGTCGCGTAAATAAACACACAAGTCTCAGCGCTCTGAGGAAGTCTCATAAGACGGCTGCTGTACGAGCCATTAATCCCTTTTGTGGGCTGATTACCCGCAATGAACTGTTTAATATGGTTGGCACGTGTAACATTTCCAAGTGGGTTACTGCTGGTCTTGTCAACAGAAAGTTTCTGTCGTTTAAAGCCATCGTAAACACAAAGTAAAGCTTGCGTTACGCAAATGTGAGACGCCGGGCGATGAAGGAAGGTCGAATGCTCAAATAAACTCACTTCGGTAATTTTATCACGTTGTCTGTATTCATCATATTATTATAATAATCTTTCTCAGTGTCTGTATGACTTAAATATATCTGCATATGTCGTTCCTAAAGAGAATACACATACTGAAAATTGAATAAAATAATTTTATAATGATGTGATGTGAATAATTCGGATGAAATCTTCACGTTTTAACCAACCGGGTCATCTTCTCCCGCCGTCTTCAGGCAGAAGATGGCCGCAGAAACGTTGTGTTCTTTTAAATACCTGACCCGGTTGGTTAACCGTGAAGATTTCATCCGAATTTTATAATGGTTTGAGGGAACTCAGAACCTGTTAATGTTAAATATATTGAAACATCAAATATTTCACTTAAAATTTATATGTTTTATTGGACAGTAAAGTCATTTTAATCGTGGTCGGCGACGTATCACGATTGCTTGAATTTCTTATGATATAAAGACAGAGTATTAAAATTATAATTTAGTTTTTGATTTAGATTTATTGTTGTTTCCATTAATCCTCGATTGAGGAAATAGGATACGTCATTCATTAAAAATTAAAAATGAACAAAAAAATTCATAATTAAAGACAAATAAACTTAAAATAAATTAGTAAAAGAAAGTGTATATAGACAAAAGTCAAAATAAACACAACACAGACACACACTGGGAAACACGGACAAGCACACACTGAGGAACACGAAATGGAGTTTTAACTACTTGGAGCTCTGCGACCAGGAAACTGTCCTTCCCTCTGTCGTAGCTCCAGGCAATACATGAAACAAACAAAAGAGCAGAAAAAACTGAATAGAAAATTTAAAGATATGTGATGTGCTATTTTATAAGGCAGCTCATTCAACACTTTTTGCAGTAACCTTGATTTAAATACTAGAAGGACGATTAAGAAAATCCTGTACCGAGTAAAACGCGCCATTTAAAAGAATAGTTTTACACTGCTTCACGAAGCTTTTGCAGGTATTATTTTTAACCTCTGGCAGAAGGCTACTGTATAAAATTATCCCGGTATTGTAAATACTTTTCTGGTGTAGAGCAAGGCGATGCTTGTCCGACCTTAGAGCTGAACGATTTCTAGTCGCGTATTCATGAAACTCGCCATTTGTTTGAAACAAATTAGTGTTTCGCTTTACAAACTTTAATATATCATAAATATATACGCTTGGTAAAGTAGGTATTTGCAAACTTTTGAAGAAAGGTTTGCAACTCGATCTAGAATTCGTGCTAGAAAGTATTCTAATTGCACGCTTTTGCAACTTAAATATTTCATTACTCCTGGAGCAGTTTCCCCAATTAGATATGCCATAGCTCATATTGAATGACTAGCTGGGTGCCCGACGATACCCGGGAATTCAATTAAATTAGTTTTCCTAAATGTAAATAGGTTTGTTGAGTTCGAATACTACTATATTCGGTTGTGACTATTACAGCGTTATCAACTCTGTTCCTTCTATCATTTTGCTCCACAGCAGAACAGCGTTCCGCAATCCGCGTTCAGTTACCTGAAACTAACAAATACGGATGATACATTCCTTCTAACAGGAGAGCAGACGCCAAAGCATAAAATTGAATCAAAATGAATCTTTAATGGAAAAGAAGGAGAAGAGTCAACATTTTACAGGAAAAAGATTCTAAGACGTTTTTGATGAGTAACAAAAGAAAAGTTCAACAACTATTCTTGCTGTGAAAATTGAAAATATAAATACATTGAAATTAGTACAATATGATGATACTAAATATTAATATAATTAAATATATATTACTATCAAACTGAGTCAATAGACGACACTTTTGAATTTGTTAGTAAGAAACTTGTTCCCGAACGGAAACCAAGTATATCACATTCATGGATAGAAGCTTCGCTTAAAATATTCTATAGTGTCATTTCCGTAGTGCAGTAGTTTTGGGATCGGATTCATGTAGCACTACGCAAAGAAAAATGTTAAAACAAGAGTCTTTTTCAGCTTTAATGGAAATATGTAAATCGATAATTACTTGTTTCCGAATGCTGAAGTGACACATTGCATTTTATAAGATTGGTTGTAATTTATAAAAAAAAATATCATTATATTGACTTTTAGCATGTAGCTCATTGCGACAGATACTGCAAACTTAGATGGTAAGTAGACGTGTTTGTAAAATGGCCCGACGTATTGACGCTACTCAGTGTCACCTCGGAGAGTCCTGAGCAGGTCAGGTCAATTTTGTGTCCTGCATTGGGCAGATAAATGTACTAATGGAAACGATATTAAGGAGGACTATTTTCTGTACCGGACCTATTTTTAAAAATTCTCTTAAGTGGGTATAGATTCTGGATATCGCGAAGTGCGGGAAACGAACTTGGTTTTTTGAGCAGAAGCTTGGAGTCTAGGAACCAGCCTCCTCCGCCTCCGTGCCAGGGTCACTAACCTGCGTCCAGTCGATATCGGAGGCGCTGGCACTCAAAGCTAACCCCTTTCCCATATTATCAGATCTGCTATGTTCTAATAATTTTCGGTCTTAATGACCGGCAGTCGTCTTCATGGTGGTGCTAAGGTATACAATACATTTTGGCCAAACAAATATTTGAATTCCGGAATTTTTGGTACTATGTTTCCTCTAATAGTACATATTTAAGCTAGTGTGAATGAGAGCGGGAATTTAAAAGCAGTAATTAACGATTGAGGAGCTTCGTGGCTGAGTTAAACGGCGGCGGGTCAGTGATCAAGATTTACGGTTTTTGTATTTTAGCACATTAATTCCGTATAGTGCCAGTAATCTCCAAAACGTGTAACCACATTGTAAGTTTCCGGTTTTGCCTTTTGTAACTTTCACCAGTGACCCAAACGAATCTAATATTCACATATTTTGTTTCGTTCTAATTAAAGAAATGAACGCGTATTGTTCCGAGATGGATTATTGAATGGGGCTAATGAACCAAATCGATTGGGTACGAATGAACAAAGTTTAGAAACTGTTACACGCATCATGATTAATTATTTAATTCTATAGAATAACGCATACAGTTGGGGCAGTAATCGCAAATTAAATATGTCGCTATATGTTGGTGTATGTGACCATGGATACAATATTTAACAAAAGAACTTCTCTAACTGTGAAAGAAGTTACCGATATTACATTTCCGAAACGGTTTCCTTGTGCAAGGTAAAATATTAAAGCCTCCCAAGGATAAAATATTCCGGTCATATTTTAATGCCAGATTCTATGGATCTGAAAACATTTCATACTGTAAAGATCTCTCGTTATTTCTCTTATTTTCGTATTTTGTAACAATGCTTAGAGTTTCTAAAATATATTTAAATTAGCTATATATATTATTTGAAGACTATTTTAATTATGTATATTGGCTACGAAATTAGAACAAATTTAATAGCACGACAGAAGAAGTTCAGGTTTGTCAATTATTAAGTCACCCTTTTTGTGGTATTTTCTATATTGATCTGAAGAAGCAACAGGATGTACAGTTTTGACGCATCAGATACTGTTTAATAACTTTGTTTTAATTTATACCGCAGTAAGCTGTAGATAGCATCAGGTGAAGTACAGAAGTTTTTCTTTTTAGACTTGAACAGCAAGGCGTTTCTTTTGGGATTAATAATTATTTGTTATTTCTGGCTGGTGAAGATTAGATGGGGATGCGTGAGCTTTTCATTACAAGTATCACAGATCGGTTAGGGTGATAAGAATGAGTAAGATTACAGTGAAATCTCATTATTCTATCAACACTTATTGTCTTCTCTGTAACTGTCTTATCTGTACTATTGTTAATTGTTTCAAGGAAGACTCCGAAGATGAAACAGTTGATATAATGTAATATAAATTATGTAAGTTGACTCAAAGGATAAATATAGCGAATACTTCTGAAACTTTTGATTTAAACAGTGGTTTAAAACAAATGGCAATTTGACAATATATTCGTAGTGACAGTCATTAACTAGGTTATAGCCACACAGTTAAATTATTAAAGAATTAACTAATTCTCGGGTTTATTGCCAAATTATTATTGTTAATTAATTTTCTTACGTGACTGCGCGAATTGCAAATCGTAATTAGGTACATGGCAGCTATTAATTAATGCCTTTTGGACTTGTCATAAAATACTAGAAATGAAAAGACAACGCCATAGTTTACTCTTTGCCAAGTCGAGGATTGCAGATTAAGTCTGTGGTGGGCGGCCGTGATTGATATTGTAGGGAAAGAAGAACAAAACGTCCCGCAGGCTGCAAGAGGCGCAGATACAGATAAAGCGATGGGAAACTTGGATTCGTGCACTTGACTGGAATACACGCAAAGACGTCATGCGGCGGGAGGTGGAAAATTAATTAATATCTCATTAACACGACTCGCATTGTCAGATGCGATTAATTTGGAGCACCCCTGCGCCCCCCGCGGAGACCCCCCTCCCTTTTCCACCCCGGGGGCACGGCACAGGCGAGGTGTGTGGTCCCGAACTTCGCAGCCCTTAATAACAACGCGCCCTTCTCGTAATTTACCTCTTCTCATAAATATTAATCTCACCCTGAAGATTGTATGTTGTGGACGTGTTAAATACAGCTGTTTGTGAGAAAAACTTGTAATGTTGCGCCTACGGGGAAGGGGTGAAAGTGGTAAAAAAAATAATGTTACGAGCTCCGTGAAAAAGTGAGCTCGGCGAGAGTGATGAGACGAACGTAGCGCACAACTTTCGCCCTGATATATTCGCCTTTAGGAGTTACACCAGCTGAGGCTGACGTGCAAGTTAATTTCATCTTCGAGTCACATCTCAACGCTGTTCTTTGAATTCAGGATTCCAGTAGCTACTACTTCTTGCTCAAAAAAGGCAATTCATTCCCCCGGTGTTAATAGTGGCCGGAAGTTACATTAGCATCATATGAATAGGTGGCAGTATTAAGAATGAACAATGGGAGGGTGCTGTTGAGACGATTTTTGTCTACTATTCTGGAAAATAATGTGATACTTAACCATAAATATATTGTGCTCGGATATTGTAGCTTCGACAAATACTGCGGTAAATTGAAGGTTGTATTTGAAGCATGAATTTGCCATTTCTAATCGACAGATGTCTGACTGCAAAGCAGTAATTTTTGACGTCCCGCAGTGGTCAATTCTAGGACCTCTGTTTTTCCTTTTGAATACAAATTACCTTTCGAGGTTCCAAATCAGTTCATTACATCGATGACATGAATGTAGTTATAACACGTATAGACTACAGAACACTTCAAAATAATGTCGATAACGATCTTAAGTCATTAAAAATCTGGTTCAGTGCAAACAAATTGGTTCTGAACTCGCAGAAAAATAAACTTTTTTTGTTCGCTGAATTAGCGAACCAACAAGTAATTACGGATCACTTCTCTGCGTTCAACTTGACTGAAGTTTCTATAGGATTTACATATTAAACTACTCTCAAGTAAATTTATTTCAGTCTCTTACTCTCTTCAATTAGAAATAATTAATCTAATGTAATTCTTTATTTTCTAGTCGTACATGTAGATTTATTTATTCCATTACGAAGAAAAGGTAGAACACTAAACATGTTTTTCCTCCACATGGCAAAATATGTCAATTTATTATAAGAAGTGAAAATGTTTTCTCTATGTGGCAGCCAGAAAATATCGTTCCAGAGAAGGCGTGCTGCAAGAGTAAGTGCATAATAATAAATAGTTAAACAGCCTATAAGTAAGAGAAAATTTAATATTCTAAATTTCTTAATTCCTTAAATCACGCCTGACGAGGTTCCAAATTTTTAAAACGAAACATCATGTACGAACTACTCTCAATAAAATTTATATTAATTTATTTTCCAACATGTAGGCTGTTTTCATATTTATTGATTTCCAAACAGATATTGTAACTAATTATAACATAGTTGTAGACACCATGTGGAAGTTATAGGAGTCTCCTAAAGTCGTACACTCATTCTGAATATTCAGTTAAACATTAGTTTGGATATCTCAGCAACTATAAGACACTTTTTGAAAAATGTATATAATATTATTATTTTTGGCATAAATTTTAAATACGCGTTCACCAATTGAAGTTGTGTGATTGTGTTAACCCAGATCTATTTATATTCTTCCTCAAAGATTTTCTCTCCGATTGTATGAGTCCACTATTTTTTAATGCAGGCATCTTATAATGTTTTAACAAAAGTACATGGATTTTTTCATGTTTTATTGATTTTTATATAATTTTTTAATTTTTCCACTGATAAACCAGGGATGAAAGAATTATAGTAAAGATGGTGTAAATATTTATATGAGGCTTGTGCAACTATTGATCGCTGTAGAATGAACAATACTATGAATAGATCTCATCCAGATTATGTGATACGTTTCTTTATTCCAATTGCACTTCACTAGTTTTCTGAGAGACCTAAACAGTGTTTTCTTTAGAATTTCTTTAGGATTTCAAGCTGAATTCTCTTGTGGAAGTCAGATTTAGCAGAAGGCTTTTGATGTAGTACCTCATATACTTCAGAACTTGACTGAGGTGGGTTCGACAAAACTCTGAGTACAAGAATTGTTAGAAGATCGGTTGTAAAACAAAGACGGAGAAGAAACTTCGGAACTCGGATCTGTGTCATCGGGAGACCTATAGTGGTCGGCTGTTGTTCCATTACTTTTTTCTAATATTGATAAACGATTTGCCCAATTCCGATGACTGTATAATCTACAGGAAAATAAATAATGATCAAAACATAAGTATCTTAAAAAATAAAATAGTTATACAAAGTCAACGACCGAGAAGAAAATAAAGAAAATTAACCGTTGTAGAAGTAGGACTTAAATGTGTTGTCTTGGAATATAATATAGATGAAGGATGACAAGCTGTAAATATCATTGCATTTATTTTAACAGTAGACTGGTGTTAGGAGGAACAAGTGAATATTGCACAAGAAAGGCAGGGGATACTCAAGAAAGGAAATGAAAGTCAGAGGAAATGACAAATATATCGTCAGCACACATAATAAAGCGGATAAGTCTCTACATACTTGGATCCATATCGGAAAAATAAAATAAAATACTTAGAAAGGTTGCAGAAAAGTACCCCAGCGAGGACGTGGACAATGGCACAAAGCAGAAAGTCTGCAAGAAGGGAAAGAGCTAAGCTACATGTTTTCTTTAAAGCCTTTTCAGGTACAGAATCCTTGGCTGGGAATTAGAGATGGAATGAAAGAACCTACTCGGTAAGGGAGGGTTCATAATATCAGTAAACTGGAGGCCAGGGGGCTGAACCCGGAACTTGTCAAATACTTTTTCCCAAACAGAACAATTAGTAAAAATGACTACCTGCAATATGTTTGGATCTAGACCACTAAAACCTCTTTAGTGAATAGCGGTTAGTCAAATAATGTGAAATTAAGTGACATTGCTCCGTAAAATCAATAATATTCACAGCCTGTGAGCAATAAACTACAGTGAAATGAGTCTGTAGTTTGCCTACGTAGACATTTAGTGTTAGCTATAATCCCATTTCAACTGCAGACCTGACTAATGTTGTAATATAAAAATTATATTTCTCTTGTGTGTACGAATATTTCTCGTGCTGAGAACTAAGACAGGAAGCAAGGTGAAACTTCCTCTTACTCAGTTATTTTTTTACACGTGTACGAACGTTGGACCTAAGCTTCCCTGACTTGTATTCCCCACCTCTCCCATTTAAGGACATTGTTATGAATGATATTAACTTCTCCCTCCACTCCTAAGCTAAAACTCCGCCTTACTACATGTATAGCCTAGATCCGTTCCCTACCAGGCTTGGATAATAAATGAATTTAATTGCCCATCCCTTCTCCTTACAATTCTAGCGTTCGGAAAGCGTATTGTTACAACCTAGTATAAAAGGTCAAGATTTTGTAAAATAAGTCACGTTTCTGTGTAACCTTCTGACACCGTCTCTATGCAACTATAAGCTCTGATTTTCTTCTTGAACTAGCGCCTTATAATTTCACCCACTACACTTATTGGCGCTATTCTAGAGTGCAACCTAGCTTGTTCTCCGAACCCTTCCAAAGTTTATATATTTTTCAATTTTTTGAAATTCTGAATTCTATTTCACGTTCGAAATATTTCAAATTAGAAATATTTCTGGTGGCAGCGGAAATTAAACTAACCGATATTCAAATTATATTTCAAAGTATTTTCAAAAGTTTTCATCAGTTATTTTTATATTTACGTAATAATAAATAACATTATCGTAATATGCCATGAAAGACGGAGAAATAATTTAAATTTTAGGAAGTATTATCAGATTTCGAACAGGATGATTTCATTAGGTAGCTAGGTTTCGATGACTTGTTCTATTATCACATTTTGGCTTTTAATGTAGTTCGTGTTGTGAAAGGAGCGAATCCAACGCGAGTCCTGGAACCGCTGCTACTTAATAAAATTACGCTCTTGGATCCAGAGAAGTTTTTCCGAGTATTATTTACTTGGCTAACCTCTGATATTTAATATCAACTTTATTTGAGTTTGAATTTTTTGGACCTGATACATCTGCATTACGAAAAAGTTTCGCCTTTGTAACTTATTCAGATTAGATAAATTAATAAATTTATATAATACCTTCTTAATGTCAAATTTTAATTACTTACATTATAATATGATCAAAAGCCCGTGCTATTTAAAAATATAAAATATTTTTATATTATATGTTGGAAAATCTTGATCAGACCAGGAGTCAAATCTAGTACCAACATTGGAACTAGATGGATCTTCCATCTGATCAACGCGAGTTGACTTCCCGTCATGTACAAGATTTCTCCATATAGAATCTTTAATTCAGTTTCTTAGTCTATATGGTTGACCTTAGTTTGAAAGCATATTTTCTGTTCTTGAAATATGTTTATATTAGTTTTGTTTGAATTTTTAGGAAGCGTCATTTTGGTTAGTGATAAAAATTGGCATATTAGATGCTTGAAATGAGAAAAGTGGTCTCAAATTACACATTATTAATCGTTATTTTTTTACAGGTTGTGAATAGAAAATATAACTTAAATTATATCAAATAATTGTAAGTTGTTACAGGTCTTTGGTTTTATTCAAAAGGCTTTGTCTTTAATAATGAGATATCTGAATGTAAATGCACGGCATTTATTCACACTACTCTGTACTCATCCCCTCTTCGTCAATTTCTACGCTAATACTCTCTAAGTAAAAGGGGTTTAGATTCCCCCGCCTTTTGTAATTGTATCCTTCGTCACGCGCCCTTCGTTCTATTGCCTGCTTACATTAATTCCACTACAAGTCACTCCCTTCCTCTCATCATCTAATAACAACAGATGCACACTAAACACTTAATTTGCCACGGTCTTTTATCAAGAATGTATCTCTTACAAACGATAATTTTCTTAAAATACAATAAACCAATTAGATTTTCAGTTTTGTTCTTCCCCATTTTAATAACACTCCGTTAAGTTCGTTGTGATATATTCTGAGAAGAAATAAACTGTCGTGTGAGAACGTAATGAGTTTAGTCTCAACTTCATTTACCGCAAGACTCGTACACTATGTACACACCATTATAATAACTTAAGATTTTATCGGCATCTCCTTCTAACTACAAACAGTGTAACCTTTCCACAATTAATCATGTTTCTGTTTTACAATAATGAAGTTTCGGTTGCAGCTGCCCTTTTGACAATCAGATTTTAATTTTTATACATTTGGCTTCTTTTACATCAAAATTTCAAATTTTAACTTTACCTCAGGAACACCCAAATATGCGACTAACGTCGATTCAACTAACTAAAACTTTTTTCTACTTCTGGTAGTGAATTTATTTCATTTAATAATGAAGTTTGGTCAAGAACTGTCACAATAAATTAGTTTTATGAATGAAGGAATATGTTCACAATAAAATTTCAAAGCAGGAGCTCAATTATCGTGTAATGAATAAATTTGACTTTTTTCAACAAATTCCATGGCTATAATGACAGTTACTTCCCGTTTAATTTGTTGAGGGTATCCACCTGGTGCAATCCTCCTTAAATCAGCATGGGACAGGAATTTGAAGGAAGGATGCGATAGTATGTTAATTTATTAGGAACTTAAATTAATCATATTAAGTTGTAGGTAAATCAAATAAATGTTTTGTATCATTATTAGGAGTTTTGTACCGAATCAGTAGCTCTACGTTATTAAGGAGAACTAATCGAGTAATCAATCAGTCTATTATTATATTAAGATTGTTACGTAGTCGTAACAACGATGGGGATCACTATTCCTGTTTCATTTTTACCAGAAATAATACGTTTGTGGTCAGCTGTAAACAGACGAGGGGCGCCGTACTGAGAACTGTGTTACTGGACATCCTAGTTCCTAATTGAATAGTGACTCGCAGGGTCAATATTGTTGGTATATATATATTGTAACATGAAAAGTTACACTTAACAATGTAGGCCAGCTTGCGAGTTGCAATTGTTGAGGAACTGACGCAGCCTGGGCCAACAATGTGGTCTGGAGTCGCCATGGGGTGATGAGAGAAGCAGGTTGTGTCGGCGGGACGACGAGAGAATGACCACGCCCTGCAGATATAATTATTTTTCATGCTCTGATTGAGATTAAAACTTTTAAAATCAATTTTTGGTATTTTTTATGAAAAATACCTGGCGCCCTAAAGGAATTAAGAAATCCTCGAATACGGAGGAACGTAGAATCTTCTACAATATATATATATATATATATATATATATATAACCTAATAAACGAATACATAATATTTCATCCATCCAATCAAAACGACACCATTTTACAAAGGAAATAATTATTTTCATCAAATATATTCTCGAAATGTGAAATAACATGAACAATGACTGTGTTTCTTTAATTCAAAAGTATACTTAGTTCGCTCGCAGTACTATGGCGATGAATCTGTTATGTTGACGGCGAACAATAAATATATTGCTTACACAGTCTGAAACGAATATCTGTGCTACTAAATATTGCCGTATTTGAATTCGAAATGCATTGCCATAATACGGTTAAGAAGTTCAAGATGGTTAGGAATATTTTAATAAATGTTTGTACCTGTTTGAATAAATAAAACTAAAGAAATTATCGTTTTAGCTTCGGTGAAACAACTAATGCATATATATTATCCTGGAGAGGAATCTCTTCCGGACCGTGCAAGTGAACGGAGAGGTCTGGCGCATAATATCTTAGTGGTCTGTGGGGACAGAGGCTCAGCGGCAAATTCTTCCTTAGAGAAAGGAGTCGGTGAAGTATTATTAAAATTTGTTACGACGAAAGAAATTATACTTTTATAGTTATATTTAATTTTTTTCAATATGGATGAGATTAACTAGGGTTCAAGATAGTATTATTATGTGTATTTCAGAACTTGCGATGACAATATTGCTATTCATTAATCAATAATCGGTAACACGGTGAGATAGATATGCGTTTGAGTTATTAAATCTTTTATTGATGTCTGGTAATAATGTATTTATACCTTTTTAATTTTATTTGTTTTAATTTGCATGTAACACTGCATTTGAGATGCATTGGCCGTTGCACCACGTGACATAATAAAGTGGCGTCATTCCTTTAGCTTACTTCGACACTTGGCACTTTACTTTCCTACTTGCTTCCACAAAATTCGCATTAGACAACTTCAAACAGAGCAGTGGACGATAAAGTTCGTACCTAGTTTCGGCGATGGGTACTTAGACCAATTTCTTCAATAGAACGATTACGATGTCAACCCGATATGATTGGGATTTTTTTATTGACCGGGTGAATAATAATCAAATGGTAGTTTATTAATAAGAAATACAAAGGTTTTATTCTTTTATTATACGTATTGGAAAACGGGAATTTTAGGAAAGAAATTTGTAACTTATGGTGCATTATATTTTATTTTACAATAATTTCATTTGTATTAAAACATAGGCTAACACAAAGCCAACAGCTGGAACCCTTGGAACCAAGGATGACACTGGAAAATCCCGAAAGGGTACTAATACTTCTATTTTTGTCCCCAGCTCAGAACGGGGTAAGGAGGGGATGGTGGGTCAAGCCATTGGCTGACCAATGAGAGCTTTTAGTAAGTAGAAAGGAAAGGATGAAAAATTATCGTCTTCTCAGAGATTTTCTGAGACAAAGACTTCTGAAAATGACGGCGAGAGAGATGGTTCTATCAGCGCCCCAGAACGAGCCAGCGTCCCGAGTTGCTGAATTTTACGTCCTTGGTGAGTGTTGACCATCATTATCACGTGTTCGTAACCAAAATCACCACGGTTAATCCTGAGAAAAAAATAGTCTAAACAAAACTAAATTAATGAACAAAATAGTCTGGAAAATGTTGCGAGTGTTACATTAAGCCATATGCTTCACTGGTTTTCAGCCAATTGTGATAAAACTCACTTCATGCAGTTGCAGACAAAGAATGCCAATTTGAACTCAATAAAACTAGCAACAAATAATTGTGAAATAACTGAAGTTGAATGTACAAAATTTTTAGGTATATCCATGGACAATAAATTAAAATGGAAGGATCATATTAATATTCTCCTACGAAAACTAGGCTCGGCAACCTTTTCTCTTAGAATTATGTCAAGTTGTAGTTATCCTGACATAAGATAAATAGTTTATTTTGCATATTTCCACTCTATAATGACATATGGTATAATATTCTGCGGCACTGCATTAGGGAAAGATAAAATAGTTCAACTTCAAAAAAAGACTGTCAGAATATTATGTCAGGTCTCACCGAAAACATCTTGTAGGGGACTTTTCAAGAAAACTGGAATACTGACACTCACTTGCCAGCATATTCAATCACTCATGTTATTTGTTATTAATAACAGTAACCTCTTCACACTAAACTCAGATATACATGACTTTGATACCAGAAGTAAAAATTTACACAAGGAAGGGAAGTCTCTAACCGTAATACAAAAGGGTGTACATTACAATGCTATTAGCATATTTAATAAACTTCCCACCTCCATTAAACAATTAAAAATAAATCCAAACAAGTTCAAATATGAACTAACTAAGTTCTTACTAAGCCACTCCTACTCTGTTGAAGAATTTATGGAGCTGAATGTATCATTGGGTAGATATTTATAATTATGAAAGAACATTATTAGAACACTAATTTTTTAGTATAGAATGTAAAAATATTTTCAATTTTATATATAAGGTACAAATTGTATGTCTTCTGTATAGAACTTAAGAAAATTTTATTATAAGTTAAAAATTAATGAATAGTTACAGTATATTTTAATACTAATAAAGCAACCTATGTAAAATCTCTGACTCGTTCCACATCCTTGAAGCTTGTGCTTCTCTATAGGATTTATGGAATATGATTTTATACTTATAAAAAAGATTCTCATTTGTTTAGCCCGCGTAAATAGTAAATTTGGGTACATCCAGAACAATAGAAATTTCAACTGTAATTATCTTTCGTTTTTTTATGTAATAAATCCACTTTTAGATACGTTATTTATTTAATTCATTCCTGCGAAAATAATAAAAATCGCATGTGGCGCCCTAAACCCTGACCACGTGTATTTTAACCTATCGCCGCGTGGTATCCAAGGAGCGTACCACAAACTGATCGTTTGATTTTTAATAAAAAATGTCATAGCAGTAAATTTTTATTTATGCAGCGCCGCCTAAATTTTGGAATACATAAATATCTAATGTTCCCTATTCTCTAATCTTCAAACCACCGCTTACATAACGTAGTAAAGACAATTTCAGGAACTCGATCAGATTAAAAAAGACCGTGTACATTTACAGCGCATTTGCTTTTGTCCTGTAACCTACTAGTTTTAATTATTTATGATTTTTCAGTAATCAACTAACGTGGGAAGTTGACGGGTTTTGATAAGCAATATCTACCTGAAACATTAACATTATTCATGAATAAATGTATCCTTAATGACAACTAAATAAACAATATGACAAAGGATTAACAGTTCGTTGAATACTGTAGGAAAATTAAATTTAACACTATATATTTCTTTGAAAAATGTTACTAATTTTTTTTAGAGTTGATACGTTATACAGATATGAATCACTCTCGATCAGATGTTTCGTTTAGTTCACATAGACCGTTTCATTGTAGACTGTATTCGTTATATTTTAAATTTTAAGAAAGCTCATTGAAGTTTCAACGAAAATTAGAAAATATGTAGTAATTTAATTCATCTCTGGATGTCACTTTAAGCGGTGCGTAATAATTAATTTTTTTATGAACTATGGTTTACAGTTGCAATAATGTAAACGTTTTTAATTAAATCTTTTATTGCGTGCAGCTTTCGATTTCTCCTCGCATTTGCGCTTCGCTCGGTAGGATCTGAATGCGACGAGCCGGGAACCGGATTTGACAGACACTCCGCTGAGCTTGCAACTTTGATGGCGAACGGGCGACGTGTATATTAAAATCGTTAAAGCGCAGATGGGCCCTGCAGCATCTCAAGAGAAGTTTATATTATAATCGTAAACTGTGCGGGGCTTCATTAAGCTGACACGAAATTTGAATCGTAGGGAGGCTTAGCTGCCGCACCGTTTGCTCCAAATATCCTCGTTATATTTCACAAGCACTTACGGAATACACATCAAATTAAAAAAGAACAGTGTAACCAAGTGGGAAATACAACACACTATTCGTAAACGCCTAAAACTACGTTATATGTGAAACTAATCGAAACATTACCATTTTAATAAGATTATGGTAGAAATGCATTTTATCTTCCAAAACGATATACGTTCACGTGGAAAAGTTACGGAATGAAGTAATAAAGAAAATAATAAATTAATAATATTCATATAAGGCAGAAACATACAACATAATCGTTAAAAGTGTGTATAAACCGTAGATCGCTAAAATTCTGTTTTAATAAAATTGTTCATTTCTGTAATTTGTTTTACATTTATTAGTCCACGTTTAATAAAATTATCCAAAATTAAATGTTTGATTAATACACTGAGTGACCAAAATATTATGACCATCCCTTCAAGACAATGTTGGACCACATTTTGCTCGTGATACTGCTTGAGTTCTTCTGGGCATGACTTCAGTGGCATACAGGGATATTAGAAATGATTGAAGCGATTTCATAAATTCACTGCAGCTCCATTCATTGACATATTGTCACAAAACTCATCAGTCATGTAGAAAAACTCAAAATGTTTTGTTTGACGGAAACCGCATTTCAGATTTCTATCACAAGTACGCAGCAGTGAGACAAGACGGCGACAGGCACCGAGAAAGCGTATGTTGTACTTGAAATGCACTCACATCAGTCTGTCATAACAGTGCGTCGACGCTTCAGGACGACGTTCAACACAGATCCACCAACTGGTAACTCCATTTTAAGCTTCAGTATGCCTCTGTAAGGGGAAATGAACGGATCGGCTTGCATTGACTTGCATTGAGTTTCACGCGTCAACCGATGAAGTCGACGGCAAGGGCAAGCAGGGAGCTGACCATACCACAACCGACTGTTTGGAAAATCTTACGGAAACGGCTAAACCAGAAGCCTTGCCACTTGCACTTGCTGCAAGTCTTGCCTCTCGATAACAAAGTCAAACACTTTGAATTTTCGGCGCGTATGCAACAGATCTTTGAAGACGATTATTTTAGTGCGAAAGTTGTCTTCACTGATGAAGCAACTTTTTCTTGTTGAGGCAATGCAGTTGGGTTCCATTCTTTCGTGTCGTTTTTCCCATACTCGAACCCTGCCATCTGCATGATGCATTTGAAATCGCGATTCATCAGACCACATGGCAATATGTCAAATAATAAAGTTATTGTAAAGCTGTGAAATCGCTTCAACAATTTTTAATTATTGTAATTAGTGTTCAAGTTATTACAAGTATAGCAGATAATACGCCATAGTGCAGCACATTCGAAATTCACCGAAAGTTAATGTGTTTTGAGCAGTCTCACTGTTTAAAAATTACAGCCCCTTTTTCTTCTGCGAAAAAACCGTTACAGGGCACGAGTATCTGGACATGCTGGAAAATTAGTTCATGCCACAACTGGAGACAGACATCACGGACTTCGTCTTCCAACAGGATGGCGCTCCACCCCACTTCCATCACGATGTTCGTCAATTCAACAGGAGACTGGAAAACTGATGGATAATTCGCAGTGGAGGTGATGATCAGCAATTCATGTCATGGCCTCCACGTTCTCCCAACCTTTGTGTGAAGTTATGTGAAAGATTCAGTATTTACACCTCCTCTACCAAGAAATGTCCCACAACTGCGACCTCACATCAACGGTGCATTTGAGCACATTAATAGCCTCATGCTACTCCGAGTGTGGGACGAAATTGATTATCGGCTGGATGTCTGCAGAATCATCACTAAGATGGCACATTTCAAATATTTTTAAATGCCGAAAAAACTTTTTGAGTTTTTATGTGTGTTCAAAGCCCTGTGACAATATATCAAATAATAAAGTTATTGTAGAACTGTGAAATCGCTTCAATAATTTGAAATAACCCTGTATTGGTAAATGGTAGGAGGAATTTTAGCCCATATCTGATGAATTTCACTTTCCAATTTCTTAAGATTTAATGGTACTGTACTCAAATGCCCGATGGCCCGCTGCTTGATCTCATCCCTCAAATTCTCAATTAGATTGAGATCTGGTGATTGTGCAGGCCAAAACAACAAGCTAAAGTCTCCTATAACATAACGGGATGTACCGTTGGGCATTATTTCACAGGAATCAAATGACCCAAACCATGCCAATAAAACATCCCCTAAACTATAATATTATCACCACCAGCTTGAAGTGTTTTGGCAATGCTTTCGTGTCGTTTTTCCCATACTCAAACCCTGCCATCCGCATGGTGCATTTGAAATCGCGATTCATCAGAGTACACGATCCTTTTCCAGTCATCAACTGTCCAATCTTTGTGCTCGTTAGCAAACCGGAGATGTCTGCTCTTGTTGACGTAGAGGCTTTTGGTTATGTCATTGGCTTCCATAGCCCATACGGTGTAATTTGCGGCAAACAGTTCGTTCAGAGACGTTTACAGTTAGTCATCAATTAAGATTCTCTGCTATTTCATGCAATGTTTCTTTTCTGTTGCCCTGGGCATCTCAGGCAAGTCTCCTTTCAGATCAAGCATTGTGTAGTCTGCGACGACCACGAACCTGACGTTGCGACCCGGTTTTCCGCATGGTAGTCCAATCTCCGTAAACATTAATAATTGCTGCTCTCAAACATTTCACAAGTGCAGCTATTTTTCTGATTCTGGTTCCGACGCTTCGAGAGCCTTCGATCATACCGCGTTCAAACTCAGTTAATTCACGTCTATTGCCCATATCATCGCAAACAACAAAGAACAACTGATGACTCACTTCTCCTGCATTCCCATTTTATAGCTACCTAGACCTATGGTAGCAACACCGTGAAGCTGTCAGCAGATCATAAAAATTTGGCCACTCGGTGTATCATAACCAAAGGCTTAATAGACCATGAAAAATTCTAGTTTTCAAATGATTATAAATGACACTTTCAATATATTGAAATAATATACCATTCTGTGTCTTTATTATTATTTTTTCATATTGCGACAAGGAAAATATATTAAGTGTTCATTGTTTAATGAAACATATAAGCGGACGTAAATATCACCCAATGGTATCGTACATGTCTAAAACGTTGGTGTAGAAAAGCAGTAGAAAATTTTTGTGCCTTTGGTAACATCCTGCTGTGTTCAGAGCATCTTCGTGGGTGGCGAATACGAGGTGTGTACTCTCCATACCGATCCCTACGAATTTTAAATGTTCGAAGCATTACTTGAAGTCAGATTCTGTCAACTTGTTCAGAACCTCCGTCGCTTTTGATTTTCCAATTCCACTCTGTCAAATCGTGTCACCCTAAAGTCTCGTTTCACACTTACTCGGCAACAGTTCGAACGACATTCAAGCTGGTCGCTCCCTGAAGCCGGCTTCTTTTCACATCTACCTGGTTGTTGGCCCGAGACTTGACGAACTACGAACATGTACCGTGATCAGTTACTTGTATAATCTTGTATGGTATAGACGTTTAAGAAAGGTGGAAAAACAGTATGCAATGGGTTCTTCCAATAAATATGAAAGGAGATAGGTTCGGGCATTGAATTTATTTTTGAGGAGAAGAGAAAATAAACAAATCTGTGTATTTATTATTAATTTATTTTTATTTTATTTAATTATTTTCATTTGAATGTAGTTCGTTAAATGGCAGATGTCATACATTCAATATACTAGTTAACAAATAATGAAAATTTCATTTTTTATTTACTTATTATCCATTACACTTAACGGATGAATTTCTTAACGTACAACGTATCCTGAACTGACAGAAATATATTTCCTAGGGTTAATGTTTCCAGAATTTCTTTTACATCACCAAGTTACGTTTACAACTAATGGAGTTAAATTGAGCTCCTTTCCATCCTTACAACAATATGGGCGGAGTTGTCTGCGCATCGTGTTGACGCACGACTAGCTAAATCTCCCGAACTATACAACTGTGTCCGTAGAGCTCAGGGTAAGGAAACTTCGGCAGGCACAGACGTGGTGAAAACTGTCGTAGAGTTCACGCAGTTTACCGGTAGCAGCACCAGGCGGTTATTTAATTGCCACACCTCGTACAGATATGCATGCATGGCACAAGAAGTGGTAATTGTTAAATAAGCAAGTCGGAGAAATGTGATGAAATTTACAATTACTTTAATATTTAACAACAGTGTGATCCTCTAATTTTAATCTATCCGTGCAATTATATCCTCCAATTGTATTATATTGTAAAAGTGGAAACTTAACAGACTTATAAACATATACTAATGCTACGAACTGTCAGTCAACACCTCCCATGAAACAAGAAAATTGGTAATCATACTAACTCCTGTAGTATATCGGTAAGTACGTAACAAAATTGAATAGTTTTATAGCAACTAAATGTCAATCGCTATTTTAGAATAGACATCAAACTGAAGTTGCCTTCTGTAAATTATAAAAATATATGCTTCATTTATTTAGTTTCAATTATTTTAAAATTAAGTAATAGAATATTTTTAAAGAGGCGTGTTCGTACTTGCATGGAAATACTTGATCCAGCACTATAATCACATTCATAAATGGTACAAAATATTGATTCTGGAGTTAACTGGCCAGTGAAATTGATGTGATAGATATTTTAAATCAGACAATACTGAACGATACATTTAAACCTCGTACCCGTTTTCCTTTTTGCGAACACATTTAACCATCATTCTATCGTAATACGGTTTGGAAATGTGGAGTAATAATTTGCTTTGATCTCATATCTACCAAACCCGTCGTGAAAGTAAGTCAATATATTAAGAACGTTGCCATCGATTACGAAATGAAATTATAATTATATGTTAGTTTGTCAAAAAAGTAAATGATATTACTTTTTATTATAAAACGTTAAATATACAAAAATTGGTCAATATTGTTAATTGAGTAAGACATCATAACGGTTGTAATTGTCAAACTATGCAGAAATAACCATGGAACAATTCGATCAAGTTCAAAATCTGTTAACGTAGATTTCGTTTAAATACGAAACTATTCGATACCTGTAACACCTGCATTTAATTAACTGTCTCATTGTTATATTCATTTCAGAAGTAGTGGAATGTATATAGAATCCCAAATGTTATATTAGTTCCGCAAAATACCGAAACGAGAAGTTTCGTAATTATCGAAAAATGCTTACCTTCTAAAATTTACCTTGCCCTCGTCATATTTAATTAAATGCTGGCGCCACAGATTATTCAGTTTTTAATTTCAATCCAAGTTAAGTTTCTAACTTCTGATTACTGTATACAGAAGAGGGCTTTATTAGCTATTAGCCAAATTAAGTCAACAAAATATTAATTATCTCGTTAATAATATTTAATTATATGTTTTGTGTACGGGATTCATTGATGTATTCTGGACATTGCGAAACAATATTTTAATTGTGTGTTGGGAGAGCTTCTCTTGCTAATTATTTATTAACGTAGCGACACAAATTACGATCAGAGAATTGGTCTCCAGTAATTATAGACGTAAGTAGGTTATTCTTTAATTAAAGCGCGATTAAGAACGTGAAATATGGCATTTGAATCAATTAAGGAATATGAGGCTATTGATGTTTTTTTATTTAGTTCCTAACTGAGTGGCTAGTCACCCGCGTATTTATTTATTTATGTTACCCGGTATAGAATAGAAGTCTGAGAAACTTCAATATCCTCAAAACGGGCACGAATATGGGTTAATTTAATTTTATGAATTTCACTACCATACTCCCCACTTTGGGGATGACGTACAACTTAAGTAGTATGTTGAATGTCAAATATAAACTTAGAGATTCGTTAACCCTGTAATAGACAGTTTTTTTTACTTTTATGAAACTCATCTCCACCCTACCCTTAAGGGTCTTCTCCTCCCTTTGCCGAATGGGGTTAAAATGATACACAAATAACATCTGGATAAACATTATTAATCTGTTTGACTCTAAAACTATTTATTTGACAGAAATATATGCCATTATGCATATTTAGTGTTGCCATCCCAGTCCAAACAAAACCATCTCAGGGCTGATAGTCGAATGCTACCGCCGTAGTGTTGCTTCAATCGCAAGGAACATATGTACAAAGTTGGGTCGAAATAACTCCACATAATTAAGATTGTAAGCTGAACTTGTTCTACCTCCTTCCATCCCCGACCTAGGGGTTGAGCTACAATTTAACTGATTAGTAGTCTCACTATTAGAAAAAAAATAATACAAAACAATACGAACTTAACTTTCTTACTGTCTGTCGATTACTTAATTCCTTAGTTAATTTTACTCCAAAAATGTATAGACACTTTTCGGTAGATTATTTGATTTGTGTTAAGTTTTTAGTACACAAAATTACTTCTGTATAGGTTCTTTACATTATTCTGTCTGTATGACTAAACTTTCAATTCACTATAAAATATTAATGCATGGTAATGATGGAAATTTGATAGCTTGCTATCTTTATCATTCTGCCAATCTGATTTGGCTCAATCTTGATAATAATAAGCACACCAGTTGGGCTTCATTCTTCAAATTTTATAATTTTACATATCTTTTGTAAAAAAAAAGAGTCCAAATGCATCAAATGATTGTTTTTTAGTGTAATGTAAATTCATTTAAAGTTCCGTGTCATTTTGTTTACTGATTATTTTTATAGGGATTGTCCTTTATTTCAGTTGAATACCGGGTAGGATCCTTAAACTATAGCCCGAGAGCCCTAGTTAATCTTGGCTTCCTTCCTCTCCCTTACGCATCCCCCGTTTAAAATTCCCTTCCTATGCTATTGAAGGGTATCTCAAAAGTTTTTTCGTCTATTGCACTCGAAAACAAAAATGATATTTTTTCCAAAAAAAAGTGTTAAATATGTGGCTGCCTCGCACCACAGAAGACCCGGGTTCGAATTCTGGCATGGGCTGGGATGTCTGTGTTCTTTGAGAAACCATACTTTGATACCACTACATGTATGCGAGTTACCCTAATCGTGCAGTCACTAATGAACTTGCAGTTGATGTGACTAGAAACATAATTTGAAAAGAAAAGAAGTGTGTGATTCTTATCACCTGAATCCAAAAACGAAATCGGTTTTTAACCATTGCCTAATGTTTCTGAGATTAGGGATTTATACATCCAAACATAAAATTTTCTGCATTCTTCACTACATAATATTTAAACATTCAGACTAGATTATAAAATATCTCTCTTGGAGATCCAACAGTAATCGGCAAGCATATTGGGATTCAAAAAAGTTGCTCACACTTTTGTCGAGAAATCAAAAGACGGAGAATTGCCTTCATATTGTCAACAATCTTATAAAAATAGGTTATATGTCGTTAAAGATATACTCACACGTACATTTCTTCCCCGAAAATCTTGTCGTAATGAGCGATGACGAACACTTCCAACGGGAAAATGCGTATTAAGATAATTAATATCCGACCCACCTCCTGTAGTGTAGTGGCTAGCGTTGCTGCCTCACAACACAGAGGTCCCGGGTTCGAATCCTGGCATGGGTTTGGATGTTTGTCACGGAGACTGGGATTAAGATTGCTGGAGAATCGATACGCTGACCACGTGTCACTCCAAAATCAGAAAGTGTCATGCAAGGTGACAGTCTGCAGTCGACCCGGTAGGTCAAGGCCCTGATTCGGTTGCAGAAGAAAAAGAAGAATATACTGACCGATTATTGTTGAATCATCAAGAGTGATGCTCCTCCAGCGAAATATAGTAGACAACCATCATTTCATGAGTGAGTCAGAATACTTGGTAAATTATAAATGCACGCATCCTCGTAAACATTGCTTGATGGGGAAAGCTCGATATTGTGTTTGGATTCAGGAGAATAAATAATACTAGAATCACGAACTTTTGTTTATGAGACAAAAACTTGTTTCTTTCTGACTGTAATTAAACAATCTTTTGTGGAAATTACCGAGACCTTGCAATTTGTGAATACGTATTTTATTTTATAAAGGAAAAAAACTTAAAATACAAGTATTTTCCTACATTAGAGGAATCTCCTTTTCTTAAGTGACAGTTTATATGACCTTATACACATAATCTTAACTTCCCTTTAATAGCATAATAAGGGAATTGATAAGGGTGGATGTGAAGGCAGAGCAAGGTAGCCAATTGTTGATAAGGCCCTTGGGCAATAATTTAAGGATCCTACCCGATGATTCATCTGATAGGCATGCAGGGAACCTGCATCAGGTAGGTCGTGCTTTTGGGTCCTATTCTAACGCCCTTCCGAATGACTGAAGAGAGTTTGCCGTGAGGTCGCAGCATTCCCTTCTCCTCTAGCTTTGGGAGGCAATCGGCCGTCTTATCCAATGTGATCAGCGGATAACTCTTACCTCCCAAAAGGGCCAGAGATGCCTCGGGAAGTGGGAACTATGAAAAAAACAGGGAGAGTACAAGGCATCCCCAAAGGTAAGCCCTGCAATAAATGAGGGAAGAAATACCTCTCATACGTAGGCACTCTCCAATGTAAGGGTTTACTAGGACCCGCGAGCTGTAGTTTACGGATCATATCCGGCGTTAACCTGAAAGACATGCATGCCAAACCCTATAAAACCTTAATCAGGTAGGTCGGGCTATGCGGTACTTGGTAAAGGGACAGAAATTTGTTTTGGGGACACAAATTTCCCTCTCCGTATCTCGACCAGTTTAGGAGGTAGCTGACCGATTTTTCCAATAGGATCGGTGGACAACTGTTACCGTAAGGCCAAAGTCTGGGACCCCGGAACGTACACCTCCTAAATGAGAGAGAGAGAGTACGAGGCATCACCGAAGGTAAACCCCATTCCCTCTCTGATGAGAAATACCTGCGTGAGGTATCCCTTCTATATCGACAATCCACAATAGAGTACGTTTCTTTTGTAACCGGTTATAGGAGGGTGATTCAGAAACTGGCAACTTCCCTTGAATAGCATATGAAGGGAATTGAAAATTGTTTTGTCTGCCAGTAATCGATTCATTGCTTCAGGTCTCTAGTCTAATTATTGACATGCCTTCCGGTGAGAATTTATTCACTATTAATCTGCTCGAGGCAAGTCTTATGCACCATCAAAGTCAGAAGTTTTAGGAGTGCAAATATTAAAAACTTTAAACAGTGAAGATCAAATCATTAATAGCATACATCTCTAGACTATGATTCACTTAAATCAAAAAATAAAACCTTGTATTCGTGGCGTTAGATGGACTCTGTTTTGAGATTTGTCGGAATGACTCTATTTAATCAATTATATGAATTATTGGTCATAATATCGTATGAATAATATGTTTTAGTTCTCCTAAAATATATTGACGACTTTCGTAGAATCTTAAGAAAATAACTTAATGAAAATAATTTTTATGTTCAATACTAGAGCAATGAAAAGTAACTTTTTTCCAAGAGACAACATCAAAGAATTTTCAATTTTAATAGTATATTATTTACTTTTAGTTGTATATTTATATTCATTTCCCTGTGTGTTAAGGTAGACACAGTGGAAATCTTTGTTGGTTAAAATTGTGTACTTTGATGTATGGAAGCACATTTTATTTATTGCTCATATATTGGAGTTCGTTTGATGGCTGAATACGGATTTTGTGATTTAATTCAGCGCACGTGAACGTTGGATCGTTCAATTTAGGTATTCTGTGACTTATAGACATTCGTGGGCTGTTTAGGATTAATCTCTCCCATCAGGCAGCAGTACATTAGCGTGGTGACTGAAGCTAATGAGAAATCCATTGATGGAATATAACTGAGCTTTCCTGGTCTTTACCTTCCGCTTCTCACTGAGCCATTTGTGTGTCGAGTAAATCCTTCTGTAATAAGCTTACATCGCCGCTACTCTACTCTCATCATCTACAGTAACATGCTAAGAGCTGCATATTTCAATCTGCATATTAATCAAAGATTTTGATAGTAATCCTTCCAAATCGAAAAATCATTTGATTATATAATGCGATGTGTCCCGACTTTATATAATCACAGCACACAAGTTTCATTTGCTCTTAATAAGATAACGATAATTGTTACCTTTATGATGATACTATCAAAGATTAGTGTTTTATTTTATTTATTGCTTTTTGACTGTATGATATAAGAATCTCCATATAAAATTTATTATTAATGATCTGGTCCACGCTCGTCAAACAATTTGAACAAATACAAGGAAATAAAATATATTAAAACATTTATTATTTTTGGCTATTATTATCGTATCATGGGAAATCTTAATGAGATAACCAAAGCGGACTTCTGGAAACGTATGTCAATAATTCTCATGAAATGGCAACAAAGAACCTAATACGACAAAAATATATTAAAAGCCTTTAAGAAAAATACTGTAAACAACAAATAAGTCAAACAAAATACAGGACAATGAAACCATACTATTTATGTTATGCAAAAGGAATCTCGTCCAAGACTTCGTCAGAACGTTTCGTGATTAGAAATTCAGACTTATAGCAGATTGTTCATGAATTCGGTTACAAAGGAGGAGTTAATCTGAATTTGGTTTCCAAAACTAATGTAGAAAATACACGTAAAATGAACTGGGTATCATATTGCCAATACCAAAACCAACTTATCGTGGTGAATGGCACACAGGTGACAAAATACAAAAGAAAGATTACATATTTTAATTTCAATAGTGACACGTATGCAGAATATGAAATATTTGTGAACAATATTTAACGTCTAATTATTTATTAGGAAAAGAGCTTTCTTATATTGTTAAATTTCATAACCTAATATTACATTTTTTATATATTTTATTTAACAGATTTTAAGTAAAATAAAAGAAAGATAAAACGAAATATAGAATAAGAATCATATTTCAAGGAGAAGACATAAAACCCCTACGCTTTGCTGATGATATTGTAGTATTAGTCAGGGTTAGAAGAAGACTGGAGGAAGAGTACAAAATGAGTATTAATGGAGGGAAAGCCAAGATAATGGAGTGTAATATGTGAAACAGTGGAATAACAAAGGGTGTTACATTGGGAAGGGATATTTTGAATGAGGTTAATAAATTATGCTACTTGGGCTGCATAATAAGTAGGAATGGTAGAAGTATAGCAGGCGTAAAGAGTCAAGGAAGGCTTTCGCAAAAAAGAAGAATATACTTACGGGTAATATAAGAATAAATATTATGAAATCATTGATAAGAAAAGTGTGGCGTTATATGGGTGCGAAACGTGGACGGCAGAAGTTGCTGAAAGAAAAGAATAGAAGCCTTTGAAATGTGGTTCTAAAGGAGAATGCTGAAAATCAGATGGGTGGATAGACGAGGAAGTTTTTAGCGGAATAGAGTTATTAACTCTGAGCAGAATAGGGGAACAGCGAACAATATGGAGGTCGTTGATCAAGAGAAGAGATAGATTAAAATACCACAAAACACAAGTCAAAGAATTGGAGCAGATATCACTACACGATTTGTACTGTATGATAGGACTCTATAGGCGATGATATATCTATTGATTATGATGGCGGATTTTATTCGGATCCCACTAATAATAGGATGAGATTAATGATTCCATAGAATATCATGCAGCAATCATCTCAAGAAAGGCGTCTAGTCAATTAAGGTTGTGAGTATGAATCTGAAAGTAAGAAGATGGATGAATACTAGACCTACAATCACTCTTTCCGTACATTACATATTTCCAAAAATCTTTATTAATAATTCGATGTATAAATCAGTAAATTATTCGCATACTTTAGCAACAGCAGTTTAAGTGAATTTGCCATCTGTTGCGGTTCTATTAGCTCTGCTTTTTCATGGCTTCATCTTAGAACACGTTAATATAAAATAAGATTTGTATCTTTGTCTGCGACGTGGTTATCAAATTTGAACGTAAATAAACTGAAAGCATTGTTTGGTGTGCTTCCTGCAACTGGTTTCCTTATTTTTGTTTCCAGCTATCTGGGTGTCCGGGAATGATCGGGAATTCATTAAATTAGTTCCCTACACTATTTAAGTCGACAGGTTTCTTTTTCTCAACACGTGATAAATCCATCAGCGAGACCCTTACATTTATGAAAATATACCTTTACAAGCCCCCTACATTATGAGAGCTAAATTTCATCATATCCACGGGCGATGACTGTAGGTTTAACCATACCCTGAGAGGCACTCTCAATCAGACTAACTGAGAAACATTTGTATATACAATTTTAAAATTAAATTAAATTCTAGAAAAATCTTAACATTTTTTTGTTTTCTTTCACACACTTATTTAGCGTACGATTGATCGTTTTATCAATTTTTCCTTACGCAAAGAGATTTTTTACTATTGCAGTATTTCCTAACATTTCCCCCCTTTTCCGTTCCTTTTTTTTCTTAAACTATTGTTTTTGGGTTCTTATTCGTATAAGTAGATTCTGCCAATTTTTTCGTTTTGTCTTGAGGAACACATAATATTTTGCCTTATACAGTAATATCCCGTTCCGCCCCGCTAGTCACAGTTTAACGTTTTCACCTGATCCTTAATACGAGAAGATTCTAATTTTATACGTAACTTATGCGTAGCTAAAGACATCTAGTTTACGAATGCATAACATTGAAGAGTTAAAAGCCAGAAATTTTGTGAATTACCTTCAGTCGAAATGCTGCAAAAATTATAATGTCAAAGACGCGAAACAAGAGTCAATTCACAAGGTTCGGTCAAAACTGGGACAAGTCTGCTCCCAGGACTTCTTCATTGACAAGTTACAATGTTCCACCCGTAATTAATAACCTCCAGCATTATCCAGTAAAAAATGGTATCCCGTTCTACCCCGCCACCCAATTCCACCTCGACGTCCCCTAAATATCTACGACTTATGCACGATTTAAATTCCCGTACTCCCCTTACAGAAGTTGTAGAACTGTTTCACCCCTACAGTCCTTGCTTGCTGCAGCTTTGCTAGGAGCAGGTGTACAACATTTGGCACATACATGCACAAAAATACACAGAAGCAGTCAATTATATCTATAAGCAGGAGTTTCTTGAACCATATCTTCGGTCTGATTACCGTGAAATCATATGCATAGATACAAACACATTGAATGTGTGCCGCCATGTCTATATATAAAAAAAACTTTCATTACTTATCATTATATCGCATGAATTAGCTTTTTATTTAAGTGAAGATACTTTTTAATTGTATATATATAATCTGCGCTGCGTTGTACAAAACTTTTTTCATATTGTTAACTACAGCAATTAAAACGTTTCATTACTTGTGATTATATCGCGTGAATTAGCATTTTATTTAAGTGATTATACTTTTTAATTGTTTGACGCGAATTTGGCATCAAAGAATTTACTTTTCGGGCGCCAGAGTTGTATTCCACAAATATTTGCACTGCAACTCACAAAACATTTTGCTGTATCATTAACTAATTAAAAAAATAATTACTTATATAAAATGTTAGTTAGACATTAGCACTATTTCACGCTAAACAGCAGTTTAATTATCTCGTTTGAGGGACTACATGAGGACAATCTATTCATTTGTAAGTTTAGGGAATGACCAGTTTTGGCCTGATATGGGATATAAAGGAATATAAATCATCACATTCTCTGAGTAGAATACTATAATAAGCACATTTTCATTGCAATCGGATGAATTGTATGGGAAATCATAAGGAACAAACAAAGTCTTGCATAAATTGACATGGGAAATTTCTTGGCCTGAAACGACTGAAGAAAGAGACCAAAATCTTCTTCGCGATGATCAGAGCTAAACAAAAATCAATTCACAGTACTAGGATGATTGTATAGGAACGCTTAAAGTTAAAATATTTAACACGCAATGTGTTTCAACTGTCGCGGTACATAAATTCAGAAGTGAGCTGATTACATTGTCTTTCATTTATATCGAAGTTAAATAAAGGTAGTCCTTCAATTTATTTCAACCACCTCCTCTTTCCTCTCACTTCCAAATGAAATGAAAATAAGGTAAACTCTCTATAACATGGAATATAACTGTACATTCTCAAGTCTTTCCCGAATAAAGAGATATGGTGACTTTACGGATTTAGCGTTAAAATAAATTCAATTGGTATGTATTTCCCACGAGGAGGAGCATGAGCGTCTTGTCTCATTGACGTCGCGACGCGTCTTCCCCGTCCCACTTCGCGGCATATTAAGTGGGGTTCTGTATTGTAAACAACGCTTCTAATTGTATTGACATTTCTTTGAGATGTGTCTGGTATTTGTACGGGAGCGGCCCGCTGTTTGCTTTGGCTTGGCGCCAGTCTATCTTCCCTGCTCTTGTCCCAGAATAATTCCGCAAGGAAATGATGTGCTAAGCTGATTAACTTCAAGCAAATTTATTGCTTGTGTTTCCCACACAAGTAGCGTGATTATAAACAAGAACTTGGAACAAAATCGTTAAGCAACTGCGTTGATAAATTTTGATTCCGTTATTTGCAGGTTTTCTCAAAACAGTTTTCCGAATCGGTGGCTGAATTAATTTATAAGACTGTATCGTTGTTGTTATTCTATTTGAGACAGAAGTCACATAATAGATATTTTTTACCTAACATCGCAGACCCCATAGTAATTTTTGGCCACCTTGTAGTAGAGGTGGGGTACTGAAGGATGGAAGGCTAAAGACCAGGTCTGGACTTCGTCACACTTCCTCACCAAACAGCACGCCCTACATCAGTTTCGGAGTAACATTTTCTGTTTAACTATGGCCTAAGAGATATTTCTGAATGTGAGATTACCGCTTACATAGTTTTCATGCATATCGCGTTCCTCAACGAGCACTTCCTTCACAGCTTGCTTCCTGGTATGACTTTTGCAACGTCACATAAATAAAATTACATGTGATCTATTATGTAACATAGCTTTGTAGTGGATCTGGTCATTATCCCAACCAGTCATTTTCCGAGAAGGAAAATTCGACTAGTGTCATGAAACACGTTCTGGAAACCTCTTTTTCCGATCACATAACTTTTTTCATTCATTGGGTAATTTGCAAAAATTGGGTACAAGGATACCAAACGTATCAAGCGACGCTAACAGAAATAAGTGAATAACCATATGTTGGCTATATTAGAGATTACTTCGGCTAGTACGGATAGTGAAGTCAAGCGCTAGTTGAAATTGGACGAGATGCAATTTTACGCTTCAACCTTTCCTCTGAGTTAATGAAGGCGCTGATTATGGTCTATATTGATAGCTTTGATCGTATTCCGCAGATTTATACGAGGAACATCCAATAATTAAATAGACAAATTGATCTAGAAGAAAAATTGCATATTTTACATACTAATTCTCACGAATATTAATACACTTTCCAAACAATGAATTAGTTTTTATACCTGATCGGAAAAAGTCTTTCTCTTATTGCTTGAGATAGTCTCCCACCAAATTTTTGATCTTATTATTGTTTCTGGCCTTACTTGGGGCTCTGGTTCATCGCTCATTAAAATTTTGTTTAGAAAAGGATCACCATTCCATTCTGAACGTTCTCTCAAGTCTGCACACACCGTGAGTCTTGTTTTGTTGTTTCGGGACCCACACTTGAGCAACTTCTTTAATTTATTTTCGATAATACTACCTCGTTCTTCACCAATAATGTCGTCAACGTGGATTTCAAGCAAAGAAGTTGACATTTAAGAAATCGCCGGTCAGGATGATGCGCGTCAGTTGCTGAGGTTCGAGCATACTTGAAGTCTCTTTACACAGAATTTGTAACTGCTTAGATATGTACAGCGTACCTCCTATGGGTCCAAAACGTCTGTGTGGGTTCCTTCATGTTCATATCATAATTTAATGCGTTTCAATATACAATTGTTCATCTGAAACATGGTATTAGGGGTGATGTTTTTAAACGCCGCACAAACTACGTTTATCAGCTGGTCATCGTTTAGGTATCGGCGTTTCCTCACATCTTCTTTCACAATACCCCACAGTGTATTATCAGGTTTGGTGAGGTTCGTACTTTTTGCAAGCCAAGGTAATGGTGCCGAAGATTGTTCTGGCCCACGTCCAATCAAGCGATTTGGAAAAATTTCGAACACTCGTCAGAAAACGTGACATGCATGGACATGTCGATCCATGTCAGCATCTGACAACTCTTTAACACTGGTTGGACGAAAACATTTCATTTTAAAATCTTTCTTTATATGGTCGCGCATTGTCGACGTCGGAATGCCCAACTCTGTAGAAAATGTGCGTAATGATTTCATGGATGCTTCCACGGAATAACACGTTTCGACTCGAGTTCTTGGTCACCCACTGCGTTGCGCATCATGAACACTTCGTGTGGCAAAAGTCATTTGCTCCCACTGAAATAACGTTGGACGCGATGATGGTGCTTTGCTAAAACGCACCACGAAATTGTTTGTCCAGTGTTTCGACATTCGTGGATCCACACAGAAGCCACCAAATGCTCTTTCACACTGAAAGGACTCATATCGGCCAAATCATTACTAGTCATTTTGAGTGACTATTTTTGCGTATTGTTTCCGGTATCACCCCCAGCGTTGTCATAACTAACGATCGATAATCGTATTCGTAACATTTAGTTCCTTTAGTTCCGCCCAACCCTGTACACAGTTATAAAACCTTTGGCCGTTAATACAATTTTCAGCATACTATAAGTTTATCCGAGAAAAGATTTTAAAGATGTAAGCATTAATCGGATCACAGAAAAATCTTCGAGTTATGTGCAAACTTCAAGCGGACACGCCATCGTGAAATGTAATTCCGCTGTTAATAACAAAAACAATTTTACTGTCAGTTGTTCTCAGCTCATCCCAGTGATTCTAAGTCATGTAAATACCAAACACATACTGCAGAAAATTTTTCTCTCATTCATTTCCCTTTTCACTTTTTGAATGTATGACATTAGTTTTTAATTTCTTTTAGTAAAAACTTGACGTTATTTCAACACAGAGTCGGCTTATACTGGAGGGAAGGCCAATACATAAACCGCATGCATTTATAAAAATAAGTTATAGTAAGAGACATGCCTGTCAGTGACGGCGTCAGTTACATCTACTACGGTGGTAGCTATGCAAGCAGACAATGAAATAACTTCCGCCACAACGTCACAACGTATCGACATTAATTTTGTACGGTCACCAACTATGGAGAGATATTGTGTGACAGCGACCGCGCTTCCGAAATGAGATTGTCTATACAAGACTCTATGGTCGGCGATATCTGCCTCGTTAATGTGACGCTCAATGCTATCTCAAAATTTATAACGGGCTGCGTGTACATTCATCCTGTCACAACGTTTGCGGGTTTCAAGCTCTTTCTATCGCAAGCGTTGCTAATCTACCTGGGAACAGTCTTACAGTTATTTTTCCTTTCTTACCCGACTACGAGTCAGATCTCACTCGAGTTATCTTAATCACCGGTAACTTAAATGTAAATGTCTTTCAAGGCCACTTGTTACTGAACTTTTTGCTCACAGAATTCTAGTCTACATCGAAACCCTAACTTTGCGAGGAGTCTCTTTGTACCATACAAGTCATTTGTATCATTAATAAAATTGTAATTAGATGTATGTTTGTTTCATTTCTTATTTTTTACGGCACTTTATATCTGATATTAATGAAAATAAGTAGGCCACTTGCATAACATTATAGCCATATATAACTGAACTACGTGAGACCCAGAGACATTCTTTTTTTTCTAATTTATAATATCTACAACAAATTTTCAGTAGTTCTATAACAACAATTTTGATTATTTCCTATTAGAACTCCCGTTGAATTGCAATAAATTTCCGTAATTTGTCCTTTGGAGTAACTATATCTTCTTCGTACACGTAGTAGTTTAGTGTGTTCGTAATTGTAGAATTTTAGGCAAAAATGAATAAACCCATTTTTTATATAATATACTAATATCTATTACATTCCTCATTAAAAATTCTTAAATAAATGAAAAAATGTAATTATCTAAATATTCTGTAACTGAACCGTAAAAACATGTACATGGATTATGAGACATTATAAATATTAAAATAAATATTTCTCTTTTCTCATAGACTCACTACTCGCTCAACATCTTCGTCTTCAATATGGATAGCTATTTTAAGTTTATTATTGTTCATAATTTATACGCCCTGTTTTCGTGAATTCGAATTTCATTATATGAAGCTACATTGCTTTTTCCGTGAACTTTGAGGATAGAATTTTCTTCTCTTCTTGAACTTAAATAAGTCGAAAAATACTCAATGGAATGATGATGTAATAGTAACAATAGCTTCGTACAAAACGCACATTTAACTTAAGCAATGGTGTGGTGCAGCACCATCTTTAAGTCTAAAAAGATATGCCGAGTGGACCCTTAGGCCAATAACATCAGTTTGACAGGCTCGATAAAGGCGATAGAAACAATAACCACAAAGGCGGTTGAAACAAATTTATTAATGTAATGGGTAATAAAAACGGGACTGTTTAGTAAAGGAGAACATATTACTGTGCTAGATCCTCAAGAAAGTAGAGGAAAAATGGAAGCTTGAAACACGTAAGAGCAGTCTCGGACTCTTTACATCGGACAACATTGGTAAATAGGAAGTAATCCACGTCAAAAGTCTTACAAGGATTGAACAGGTAATTGTGTCAAAAGCTATAACTGTACACACACAGTTAACGCACTCAGTTCTATTTTATAGGGTACCAAACATATTTGTGGCGGATTCCTAACAATGCATCATCGGTTTTTTGTTTTTGTTTTTTGCTTTTCCCACATACAACAAGATCAAAAATACTACGACTGCACAATTCACCGCGGAGGATCTCCACACAAACCCCGCAACTGTCTTTTCTCTTCTGGAATTCTTCGTGGAAGCAGATTTGTTCAATTTTTTAAAATTATAAATGTTATTAGTTAAAACTATGTGTTGTTGCTAATGACCTAAATGTCGAAGCGACTTTAAACTTAAATAAAAAGGTTTGATGGTGAATTAAAACACATCTATAAAACACTGTTGTATATTTCAAAAAAATAAACAAATACGAAATCAACAACATAGTCAACAATGCTAGTACTACATAATATATTTTTCATCCAAACAAGTTCAGACGCTTCAGTTTCTCAAGTTCTTTGGTGGTTATCCACCAAACTTTGATAAATTTACACATAATTTTTTTTCCACATTTAAGCCTTAAATATTGTCGTGTATCTGTTTTAGTAAATTGTACGTGGAGACATCTCAGAGTCGACTGGGAGAGTTCACGTATCTTGGATTCGATTCCCTGTCCGGTCTAGATTTATCATCCTGATACTTTATGTGCATTCTACTTTATTTCATCAATTAAAATGGGTTAAACCTATTTTTAATTCAATTACTAGACTTGATAATATTAACTGTGAGGTTGATATTTTGTGCAGAGGTTTTAAGCGATATTCGTTGGAAAAAAATTAACATTCATTAGAAATATATGTATAAAATATGGCAATGCTGTACTCGTAGTTACTTCCCACACTTCAATACACTACCGCATACCTAAGGCCCATCCCATTCTTATGTATGTAAATAATATGTATGTTAGTCGGTGTTTTTTCCACTTATATGCATATTTGCGCGTCGCTCCGTCAGAAGCCCAACGCGTTTGGAATTAACGGCCAATCCTTAATGTGTTTACCCACACAAAACATTTCCCTAATTTCAACTAAGCTTCCTCTTCCTGCTGGGTTGCAAACAAATTTGTCATGTAAACTTAGGTAAACATTCACTGGTTCTGTGTTACTTGGTTTGTGATTAATGGCCTGTGACATATCGTTGGCAACTCAATTACACGAAGAACATTCCACGCATTCTAAAATTTGATAAGGTTATGAACATTGTTGAATTCCATAAATTAATTTTATTAAAATAGTACGTGAGGATGTCTTATAGTTGGGTCGAAATGCTGTTTTTAATAAACGCGTTTCACTCATTCAATTCATGTCAATGAAACATAAATATTTAAGGCAAAAACCTTGAAGACGATTCATAAATTGCATTGCCAACCATTCTATAGCACCACAATATCTATAATTATCTATAAATACTTCGTTTTTATGATCTTCACTACCTCCTAAATCTCTAAAGAGATTTCTTCTTCTTAAAGAGCGACATTATTTAATAGTTCATCTAGTGGGTGCCATAAACTAATTTTTTCAGTTAATATCCGAATTTAATTAAGATATTCTGGGACACCTTGATTAGACCGTTAGAATCTGTTATTATTTTTTCATTGAAATAATATTCAGTTGAGACTTACTAATTATTCGTTTCCAAGTTGTCATCAACATCCATTAACCCATGTAAATTATATATACGACGTATAGTACAGCAACTGTTGCACTCATTTATATATAATATCTCACTTCGTATGAAAAATACCATTACCAAAATCATTTACAACATGTATTATTCACTAAAATACATTTCTTTATTTTACACTTCAAAGCAACGTTAAATAAAGTGTATTAATAAATATTTGTTATAATTTAAATTAAATTTAAAAACTTAAAATATAAACTTCTATGTTTAAGGTTTAGAAATTATAAAAAGGAGTAACTAAAATACAGACAGTATATCATACCAATAAATAAAATTGAAGTGGCTGTCTGGAAGTTTATCTCGAATAGGCCCCAAAACGGCTTAACGGATTTCAATGAAAATTTGAAACTCCAAAGCAGAAGGTTTAACTTAAATTTTTAGCATGTTTTATTTCGATAGGTTTTAGGGTTCTGAAGATATAATAATAATGAAATAAAAATATTGCAATGGTAAAGGTTTTGGGTCCATACACGCATCGATAAATCTATATACTGTCCTATACTCTTGATCTGTAATATTATATTTCTTTTAAATTAAAAACATTTCGCGCCGTAATTAACGTATGGTTGGCAGTGAGCTAACTTCCTGAGAAATAATAAACTTCCGTGGATCATCGGTACAATGTATACGTGAATTGGTTTTATTTGTGATCAAATAAATTCCACACTAGGTATCTTCTAGCTAGGATTGTATCTTTAATCAAGTGATGAAAAAACGTGAGTGCCACTACAACACAAACCAATTGAAGAACTGGCTAGCCTACATATACTGTAATTTGTATTACATTTAATTCATCGTAACTTTATTGGTTCATTTATTTGTTTTATCTATTGTGCATTGCGTTCAAATGTTGATGTAACGGGTAATAAAAACTCCAATTATTAAAAAGCTTTATACAATATCAGATCTAAAAACTCTTAAAAAGGATATTAAAAATTTTACATACCTTCTACTTGTACACTATTTTATAATATCCTTATAATAATTGAATTATAAACAATATATTGATTGATTTGTATATTATTAGGATGAATATGGTAGTATAACTGCCGAAAGCTACCTCTTTTAAAATATAATAACTTGCAAAACAGTGACCGAAAAAGAAGTTTTTATTACCCATTTATCTATAGTTAATTTTTTACATCTAACTATAGTCAGGGATGAGAAAGCACATGCTGTAATAATTTCACCTTGTTGAGAGTGGAAGAAGGAAACCTACTACGCAGTACATCCGGAATTGCTGAGTAGATGAAACAGGTTCGTCACGAGTGGGAAATCTCCACTGCACGTTGCTGTTCCAATAATTAACTCAGAGAAACCCTTTGAAATTTAAACAATCATCCCCTTTAATTAATATATACAATTTGTAATACTGCGCAGAGAAATTGATTTTATATAGATAAAACTATTATTATTATTATATATTTTAAAAGATCAAATAATTTTGTTAACCTAATTTTTATAATTAACACCCTATCATTTCCATTAGTTAAATAAATTTATTATAAGTACAACCAGACGTTTAAAGAAAATATTATCTACTGGTAATCTTAGTTTAAATATAAATTTAGGGTATATATAAATAATTGTATGACAAATATATAATAATAATATTGGAATTAACTCAATTGATTAACGGAACTATAATGTTTTACATTTAAAAATTTAGAAGAAATGTATTCAATTATTTATCATTTCATTGAGCCAACGTTGAACTAATGAAGCAACAAACAAACTTGGGATTCAAATAACAGACGCAATTATGCTTTTATTTGCGTATTCTGCAACGAAAGTGGCATAAAAGCTCACGAGTTTAATCCTTGTGGTAAGATCACCCCGTTTTATGGCTTGCATCTCCTTTCGTAGATGCCAATCTAGAAGTCAGTAAATTTGATTGCTACAGTGAAGTATTAATAAAACAGTTACTTGAATACCCAGTGCCTGGTTTACTGTTATTAAAAACGTGCCCGGAGAGTTAGGCAATAAACTTTCCCCCCAAACGGCAATTGTAATTATTATACGTTTGGAGGGACACAGAACATTATCGTTCTCAGTATCCAACGAGACACTGGATTTAAATATAACGCGTAAATTTAAACTCATATAGATCTTACTTTTATCTTGATATATATTACTGAGTTGAAATGTGGCGGAATAAGTTCCTGAATATTTAAAAATATATAAAAAACAATATTATTATTACCTTTAATAACATAAAATCACCTTCCCCTGCAATGCTTTGTTCTCGTTCCGTCGTTGATACGTTTAGTAAGGTCGAATTATTCACTTTCCAACAATTATAGCAAGAAAACCAAGTATAAGTATATGGTGACTTTCCGCGCTCCTCGGTTCAATTTATATGATTGGCAATCGAAATCTTCTGGGGCTTACGTGGTTAAATTTTTGATCCCAGACCTTTGATGATTTAAAATTATCAGACGAGGTACATACAGTCTTATATTCATATTATGCCAGTTTTATTTTCGGGTATAACTATATTTGAACAGTGCCAAACTGTGTCTGTTTTGAGGACGTACACTTTTATCGAACAATAAACTATTTCATACAAAATCTTGATTCTATTTTTGTCCTATTTATAACTTATACACCATTTCTCTGATACGGATCTGTCTGTTAGAACAGATTAGGATGTCGGCCATGCTTATAGATTGGAATTTAGATAATATGCATGTGTTAACGTAATGGATGTGAATACATTTTTTATAATTGTAATACATTTTAAAGAAATGTCTTTAGTACATTTTTTGAGAGAAATTATTATGATTATTAGCAGATACAATCTTAAAACATAATATTTGTATTCACAGTACTCTGGCACTAAACTAGGATTAGAAAAATTAGATGTTCCGAATAATTATACTCCACATTTTCATATGATTTAATTTTCTAAAGTAATTGTTTAAGAAAAGATAATTATATTTTTCATAAATAAAAATTGCGTGAATTCTACTTCAAGTTTCTTCAAACATATAAAGTGAGGACTAAAAAATTGGAGCAGTATATGTGAAGGTATTCCGAGAAGTAATTGACCTAATAAAGAGAACATAAGGAATTTGGGAAAAATATTTCTTTCTCGACGTAGTTTACCTTCAGCTTGATACACATTTCCCAGTGAGGTTCAATAGATTCGATATTATGTTTAAAGTGAGAAACATCCAGATCCTCAAAATATCAATCAACTGCAGAATCAACTTCTTCATTGTTGGCAAATAATTAATACTGAAATTTTGTTTAAGTTTGGAAATAGAAAATAACCTTAAGGAATTAAATCTGATAAACATTTTACGTGAGGAATCTCATCGATTTTGTCCGTGTTTTGTCGTTGTACCAAATGTAACTCTTTTTCCTCATATCATCACTCAAACGCTGCAATCAGTTTGCACAATGCCTGTCATTGGTTGTTTTCCTTTTAGAAGATAATCAGTTAAAGTTATCCCAAGAGGCTGACACCATGACCTTGTCACAGTCGCATTCTTTGAAGCTGATTCTCTCCTTACAGTCAATTATTTTGATTGTTCCTTTCTATCAGGTGTGAAATGATGTATCCATGTTTCATATTATGAATCGACTCAAAAACTGAGTTTTAGATCCATTATAAAAAATTTCAGCACCCATCTTGTGTAAAGCTTTCTCATTTCCAAATTTTGTTGTGGATATGCGCTGAACAGCTTTTCCTAATTGACTACCTTATCTTCTACCTCACGTACTTACAGTCGACAGTCATTCAATTCCATTTTTTTGGATGTTCCTCACCATTTCTTTTTCACTCACTTTATTTGGTAGACCACTGCGATGTTCGTATTGGCAGATTATACTGTGCTATCCAATATTTGTTGCAAACGAAGGAAATAATTACCCCGAAGTAGAATCTAGCTCGCATCTATATTGATTTGAGTGGGACCTTTCAAATGAAAGCAATGTATCACATAACGATAACAAATTTTCCCCATGTTTACAAATTATTCAGAGCGTTTACTATTGATGGTTGTGAAACAAACACTAAAAAATGTAGCGTCTGCATTTTAAACTTAATAAGGTTTAATACCACTGTACAAATTTCGGTTGGTACGATCCACCTCCCTCGGCGTCACCATTTGTGACGCACCATACATATATGAGCGGAAAATCTAATAAATAAATAGGAAACTATTTACTTAGATTAATTTATGGGCGTCACATGGTAGTACTACCACGAATTAAAAGAAACAAATAAAATCAAAACTAAAATTAAAATATTTTACATGTATTCAAAGAAATTAATCAAAAGAAAATGATCTAAGTTAAAATATATATATATTGCTGACTACTTCAACACGCTTCTACCACCAGGTTACCGTGGTTCGGTATGGAAACTCGAAGGGAATTTAGATGTATAAAAACTAATATCTTTAGCGTCCAGGGAAGGAACTTCCCAAGGCTTACCAGGACAGGATTTCATCCTCAGTGCTGGAAGCATTCTCCCGTCTTTTCCTCTCGCCGTATCCCACGATCCTCAATCGTCAATTCTGCCCTTCTGGCCTCCCTACTCCCCTTTTCATCCAGTTCACCTAATTGGTGAAAATGGTCTTTAGCACCACCATCCAAATCTATTATCAATTTCCTGATTGTTTGGTGGAGAAGTTTTCCCCCTTTGGCTACGTACTGGTGCTTCCGGAAAACTGTCTGCCTGTGGGCTATTATTGGCTGGAAGATTATTCAGTAAATGCCTTACCTGTGCCTTGCGACGTTAATAGACGTCCATTTTACGCGGCAGTTTACATTAAATGTAAATTAAAATGGTATAATAAAATAACAATTGAATGAAACGAGAAAAGTGCGCATTATTATTGCATTACGGCATTAGACATAAATTATTTATAAGACTCTAAAATACAATTAAATAACGAATTGGACTCATATCTTCTATTCGATTAATGAATTGACAATTAGATTTATATTACAAGAACGTATAAAAACTAGTTAACTTTTTCGATTTTTAAAAATTCTGAATGATGGGCTCACTTTCAACAGTGCTTTTTCCTAATTATAAGAATTTATTTTGTTTAAAATTCTCTAGGAGTTCCTGAGGTACGCACACAAACATACATTTTTATATTCCTTTACCAATGATATACCCACTATATGACGTATCATTGTTATCTTTATTGAAGAGTAACTCAAAAAGAAATAATTCTGTTGAGACTCTGACAACGTTAAGAAACTGAGGGAATAAAAGTCAGTATTATAACCGGAGACATTATATTTCGCTGCTGGCACGACCTATATCGGAAGCAGGCGCCGTTTACTTAGATTAGAGACAGAATCGTGCTTCCTTTTCTCCTCTGCTCATGTCAGCACAGAAAGCCGGAAACGAGTCTTTCAATGGCATTGTTTGGAGAAAGGGAGTTTCTGCTGCTTGCTGTCAATTACGAAGAGTTTTTTTTCTGGATCCCTTTTCAGTGTGGTTCCGGCATCTGCAACGCGAGGCTGCAGAGAGCAAAACATGTACGACCGTAAATCAATGCAGAATCTGGAAGATATCCGAGTTCAAGAAGCTCATTACAAAAGTTTATTTCGATATTGAAACAAACGTTCGTAACAAGTGACACAGTTTGGTGTTAAAACGAATATTGTTACATTACGGATATCAATCGAGAAGACAGATAAAAGCACAAAGGTTGCTGAACCTTCTAGAAAACCCATGCCAATTTTAATACAAAATTATAACGCTACACGTTAATATTATTCATATTCTTATTAAACTAAGTTAGTGATTACCAACATTTTTTTCTCCCTACCCTGATGCTAAGTTCAACCTGATCAAATTTCTAATATTTCTATATTACATTAATTTGATAAAAATTCATAAAATCTTATAAATAAAATTGATTGTAAGCAGCGTTGCTTATCATTTATATATGGAACCTCGTGTGAGGAACATGTGAGTTATAATACCTTTTTTGCATATTAATTTAACTACTTAGAATGTCTTCTTACGTAAATGGAACATGAAGCGATTAACGTATTTAATTTTGATACCTAAAATGGGAAGAGCAATTTAACTTGCGTAAAACCTCGTCGTATAACACGTTTTCCGGTTTCCTGACGAATTATGGAAGGCAATTTGAAAATAACTCGATTTCACCGTATCTCATTATTCATCTATATCCATTCATAAGCCAAACTTCAACTTTGATAATATTTATACTTCATACTTGCAATGCTGTACTGTTTTATTTATGCATTAAATTAATACTTTACGAACAACAAGCGAAGTCTCAAATCAATTATATATGGTTTGAATTATTCAAAAATTTATTTATTGTAATTTAATGCAGGAAAACAAAATTTCTTTCCTAAAGAAACCAATTTAACAATTATCCGTAATATTATGGTAGATTCTCAAAACAGTATTTCAAAATAATTATTGTTTGGTTAATTTGGAAATTTTTTATTAAATAACCAACCAAATTTCTTTAGTAATTACTTCTTATTTCTAATTCCTATCAAAATAAATTCCTTAAAAAGTCAAGATTTATATGTTTTGGTGATGTTTTACTATTGAATTTTTCCAAACTGATTAAATTATGTAATGCATATTTAAAATAAAATTTAAAATTATTAAAGAAATTGAATTTTGAATTTAATGTTTTAACCCTTCCTACAATTGAGGAGAAATTCTAATTGTGACCTAGATTTACCCAATTTATTAGAAAGACTTAACCAGAATTTTATGTTTCTATGTAATAAATCTTATACGTAATTTAAAAAAATCTTATTATTGCAAATTCAAAATATGGCAAATTAACAAAAGAATGTCTAAGACCAAATATCTTTAAAAGACGAAATTGTATTGGATGCAACGTTTTAGTCCAAGCACTAAACTATATAGAAGAAAAAATCTGACAATCATCACAATAATATATATAAACAGACGACCGTGGCTCAGAAAATCATTTCTAATATAAACAGGAATTTCCTATGTACTATTCATAATTAATTTACAAAAAATACAGTAATGTTGAAATTACTAACAGGCCACCCGTGTTTCTGTACGGTGAATCATTTAATTTTAAGGACACCCCATTTACACCCAACTTTATTTAGTTCTCACTCTGTTTAAGTATATTCTACTCCATAACCTCGGCACACTGAACAGTTTGATTTTATATATACTCATACGATAAATTACTGTTATATACGTGACACACAAAACATTTTCCCGTAATTAATTCAAAATTGACATTCGACAGTTAAGTGTTCAGAATGAAATGGGTATGCGTATCTTATGTTAGATATTTATCTGACATTGAATTACAATTTTATAAAGTAAATGTATGGTGAGTAAAATTAGTAAGTGTAATCTATATTACAAACACAATTTCTTTGAAACTATAGAAAACATTAACGCAAGTAAATAAGATTTATTTATTTGCTACGGAATTTTGTTCATTTTATTTTGCAGTGAATACTATTCAATTCTTGTATTAGTTATTAACAAATTCACAATTAACAATTTCGTTCTTATCTGCAATGTTTGAATAATTTATCTAAGCGTTCCTTTTTATATTGAAATCGTGGCTTTTCTAGGACACCTACACAAACCAATTGAAGTCCATTATGATCTGGCAGATCATAGAGCGGCTTCTTTCCCTGGTTCTGCAGATCCTTGAAGTACGGGCTTCATACGCTCTTAACAAGTACAGTCGAGCTTCCCGAAACGGACACTTCTAAGAACCGGACATCTCTCATACACGGACATTTTTACTTTCCCCGGCACTAATACTTTACTAAGAATAGTACTACTAGACACTCTAATAATCGGACACTATTTTTACAGAATTTTCGATAATAATGTCTCTAATAACCGGACAGAAAGTCGAAAAAAATTCAGGATTCCAGATGGCTGTACCCCTACTTGTTAATTTTGATGTAGATGTAGATTTTGATGTTCCCGGAATTTTACAATCCTGAATCACTTTCACGAACTCTTCTCAGTTCTCAGATAGCCGTGTTTTGAATCGCAGTGAGTTGCGTGTGTTTCCGGTTGTAACGATTCATGAATATGAGTACGAAAAAATGTTCTTTCTATAAAAGAAAAGGCAAAGTTAATTAAAGTGTATAAAAAGGAGAAAATCATTGTCTAAGCTCTTGCTTCAGGATTCCAAATCGGGAAAACCCAGGTCGCTGAAACTTTAGAAATAAAGAAAAACTTTTTTAACAGTGGATAGAAAACGGGAATGAGATATGCAATAAATAATTTTAAGAGTATCCAGCCTATGTATTGACAAATCTAAATACGAGTGGAACCCTGTTAATTGCTACGAGACTGCACTATTTTTTAGAGCTCCGCCACACAAAACAATAGCATTAAATGGGGAAACATGAAAAGGAGGGAAAACATCGAAACAAGGGTTGACAATTAAATTGTGTACAAACATTGAAGGCGATTTTGAATCTCCGATATTAATGAGAAAAGTCCTTAACCGTAGGTGTTTTATGGGTATCTATTTGAAAAATTTTCAGCATATAATGGCGGGCAAACAAAAAGTCATGGATGACGAGTGATATCATGACTGTCTGGCTCAAGACCTTTAATAGTAACATTTTGCGACAAGGTAGAAAAGTTATTTTATTCAGGCACAACGCTGCCTCTCACAGCAAAATTGAATTTTCTGACGTTCAAATCATTTCTACCCCCAAATACGTCAGACGTATGTCAACGTCTAGACGAGGGCATAACGAAAAACATTAAAGTGAACTACATAAAGTGTATTTTGCATCATCTTTTCGCCCAGATGAACACCTGAACCTCTTCAAACGAACTTGCAAACACAATTAACATTTTAGACGCATTTCAGTGGATTACTTTTGACATAAATAATGTAAAGAAAGATACTGGACTGTTTTCAGAAGTAGAATTTTCCCTCGGCTCACAGTGATGAAAACGCCGAAAATGAACTTGACGAGCCTGCCTACTTTGTTATTGTATGTATTGTGATGCATGCTGAATAATGCAGCCTTCTAATAAGGGGACAAAACCCGTTCCCAGTAGCGTCCGCTCATGGGAAGTTCCATTGTATTAATATCAAACAAACAGTCTCAGCATTTCGGATTCGGACTTCTTCATTATGTCCGTCCACTCGTTTAGTGACCAGAGCTGTCCATTTTTCTCTGAGTCTCCATCCCTTGTTTTTTCTGCCACGAGAACTATTACCACCCCTGAGGAAAACCGCGGGTAGTCTAGCAGGCCGTAAGACAAGTTCCACAAATTATGTACATTACTAAGTTAAAATAACAATATAATATACAGTCAAATACTTTGATTTGTCAGTCATATATAATGCTTACTAAGGGAAATGAGTTTTTAGTTTCAATCAGGACGAATTCTTTACGTTAAGATTAAAACAAATAAATTTATTAAAAAATTAGATAAATACAAAAATTAGGGTCCATTGAATCACACGGCTAGCTCAATTTAACGTTTAACAAGAGACTCATTCTATTTAAAGGGTCGTTTATGTGGGAATTATTGTGTTCATTAACTAGTAATACGCAATTTCGATACTTTGGCACTGACACAGCTGGTTTTCCTTGTGAGGAAACGGCTGCTTCCTTCGTCGGCTCCGGTACCTGGTGTCTTCCTTCCAAGTCTTCCTTCCTTGTCTAGGGTGGATACGTAGTCGTGCAATGACACTTAAAGCCCGTCTCGCTGCCCTCTCTACTTTTCTTCTGTGTGACGCTATTTGGTCTCAAGAGATTTAAAGACAAATTGCTCTCATACATGATTCAATTGAGACCAACTATTCAGACTTCCCTCACTCTGATGCTACCATCCAGAATGACTTGTCGCTTCTTGTGGTCCAATCTCCACACTATCTCCTTAAAGATTCGCGCCGGACTCCCTCCTCTCCACCTTCCTTCGTTAAATTCCATTTCAGACAACTTCTCCACTCCGTCTCCTCTCACCCTCCTTCAAATTTCTTTTCCCACTGACTTTCTCTCTATCTCGTTTCGTCTCAGGCCAACTATTCGCATACCCGTACCATGAGGGTGAGTGACAGATCACATGGCACCGTTTTTCAATCACATTTCATCTTGGTCCGTCATGGTCATCTGATTTCAAAATTTCCGAGGCGTTTTACGCCGTAGGCAGATAACGTCTGCTGATCGGCTTCTTGGCTGACATGTTTCCATTGTCTCATTGGCGCCAATAAGGAATTTCAACCAGAGTAATTGCTGAATATCACCACTAACTGAACAAATTACCAATCGCCTCCGTAATACATTACACATAAATCAACACCTTATTCTTGTTGTTGAACTCAGTCCTTAGACTCATCTGATGTAACCCTCAACATTAACATATTCTGCGCAAGCCTTTTCTTTGCTATACCATACCACCTCCCTCACCCTCCCTAATCTGCTTAGCATATTCCGACGTTGGCCTCCATCTTCTGTACTTATCCCACACACTCCCCTGTAATAATAATTTTACAAGATCCCCATTTCTCAAAACGTGTCCTATTAATTTATCCCTTCTCTTGGTCAATGGCCTCCATATTGTTCTCTCTTCTCTTTTTCTGATTAGTTACTCCATCCACCCATCCGATTTCAGCATTCTTCTATAGCAACCATATTCTTAAACAATTTAAATAATTCATAAAATTTCGAATCAAACAAACCAAGAATCAAAATATTTTTGATATAACAAAATATTTGACAAAATAAGTAAAATTGTTGGAGTTTAAAATCATCTTAAATTAATAACAATGCAAGGAAATATTAAATTCATTGTAATATAACATTTGCATTGTTTTCCAAACAAAATAAAAAGTTATTTATCGTATTAAATATATTTGATATGTAGATATTTTTTGTAAATTTATTTATTTCATAGTAAGAAACTAAAGTTGTACACTCTTTGAGATACTATCAATCTGTAATTAATGGAACATAATATTGTTATCCGTTATGTTACCCAAGTTCGGCAAATTGTTCCTGTTATAAATGTAAGTTTGATATCATCAAATATGATTTTGTGTATCAATTTAAATTTTCTTAAGCTATGTTAAATTGTTTTAAAGTCGTAGAAACCAAATTGCATTGTATTATCACCTTATTAAGTCCCAAAAACGGTGCAGAACGTCATGTTTTGTGTTTGTATTATATATTTTTCCAATTTTTCTGACTAATTGAGTTATTTAAGTATCGCATTACAATTGTGGAATTTCCTATTGCAGTTATTTATTTACGTGACACCATCGTCAGTGTATTCGTGTTGATTACTTAAATCAAGGATTAAGATTTCATTAAATTTGCAGCTTTCCCTTGCTGTGATTTTCTAGTGATGTGAGTTGCTAGTAGCGAAGTAATGACTTGATTGTTAAAGGCTGTAGCTGAGTTATGAAAATGTTATTAAAGTGTTGTGTGCTGAGTTGGGTTGAAATCAGTGTAATAGTTTCGAATTATTGATAACACCGTGCTCCACGTAATGGTAATAAAAATCACATCTTATTTCTCTTCAGCCTTTGTTTCGATCTTCTAATCAATTTAAGCACCAAATAATCATATTATACAGGTTGGCAATTATTACGTTAGAATTGTAGTTGGAAAAATTGTCGTAGTTATACGTTGATATTTGCTGGTTTCTGTAGGAAATGAAGCCCAACTATTAACGAACGTTTTCCATGTTTGCTTTAGTGCTTACTGTTTCCTAATGGGAGATCACGTCACGTCACGTCCGTCGTAGATCAACCTCCCGACAGACGGGGGACTCCCCGGAGCAATCAGACCGCCTTGTTGACGTCACACGGTAGTGACAAGCTCCTCCTGAGGGAGCGCTGGCAGTCGTCCTCGGAGGAACTATAAGTCACTAAGTAGTACTCCCCATTAACAGTAAATACATTCTTGTCCACTTAGTTCCTAATAGCTCAATTATTTAGTAGCCGTACTGGAATTTCTCTAAGTTATTACATACATATTTTATTTCATCATAAAATTATACGAGTAGCAGCATATTTTGTGAAGAATCTTAACCACAAACCCTTATTATCCAGCTTCAATTGACCCTTTTGCAAGGAAAATAAAGTGGAAGATCAGAAAATACAAGTATTTTTGTATTTGAAAATTAGATGCTTAATGTGGATGTTTTAGCAGCGGAAACTACAAATTAAAAATGAGGACTGTTTTAAAGAAATAACCAATATTTAAAAAAAATAACTGAACATTATTTTCCTGATATTTTACTATTAATTTTTAACTACATTCATACTACCGTTACTCTGGCACTTGTAACGCAACCAAGCAGTTTTTTGTATGCCTGCGTCAAAGACAGATACCGTCTGTGATTCGTTATCATCGTCGTTGAAATGTTTCCCACCAAGGAATTTCTTCAGATACTGCAGCAGATGAAAACCGCCTGCCACCACCTATAATGTATGGAGAGTGGTTGAATTGCTCACAATAAACTGATGCGATGACATCTTGACTTCGCCTGTCGGTGTGTGGCCAGGTGTTGTCATGATTCAAAATGTTTCCACGCCTTCGTTCTGTATTGCATGACGGATCTTTCGTACCGTCTCACGATATGCGTCTTGTTTACCTGTCGCATTCCTAGGCATCCAACATAACACCTAATCTGTCCTACAAAGCAGTGCAAACGTTGTTAGGAGTAAATGGCGTCTGTTTGAATTTCTTCTCCGTAAACATTATGCAAATACACTACTATACATGTTACTACAATTTATGCACAAACTAATGCTGAAGAGATGCTGGTCAATACTTTACACAGAAACTGAGGTATCGTTTGTTTACCTTCACCTCTCTACATTAGTCCAAGCAACCATAAAGGATATTAGCTTATGGGTTCAATTGTAATTGGATTGTTAATGGAATATTTATTTGAAAAGTATAGGAGTTAGTTGATTGTAAAATGATAATTAAATTGTACTATTCGTCTCAGAACGTCCATGAAATCTAGGTACGGATATATAGAATTTTTAAGCAGTTCTCAAATTGAACGTGAAAAGTACAAACTTTAAGTGTACTTAAAATTTAGTTTTCAGTCAGTCACATATTTTAATGACCATTAACAGATCATTAACTTAAGTTGTAATTAAAAAAGTAATATCATAACAAAACTTTGCCAGACAGCTTGGAGAAGGTTCAAGAGTATAACGAACTTTTGTGTTGTCAAATATGATTACGATTAATAATTGAATTCAATTATGATCGTAAATCATATCTTACTGTTTATTTGATATCTTTTCGCATTATGTTGAGTAAAACTTTGCTAAATTTTAAAGAGTAAACTTGCGCGTTGTTTCCGAGCCTTCTCAAATAATGCAATTATTGATTTACGTATATTTATTCCCGTTAGCTTCCTCCTTCAGCAAATGAGTAGTAATATGCGTATGTTACTAAAATACACACGTTAGTAATTCGTCCTTACACTTTTCAGTAGGAAAAATGAACCTGTCACTGGAAAAAAATTCACTCAAATAATTCAAAGGTTTTTGTAGACCTCTCCCAATTTTTTTGAGCTAAACGAAAACATTCAACATTAAACGACGGTTTCTGTTTTAGAATTCCTGTCTACTTAAAACATTCAGTCGGATTTTATTAAATAAAATATAATCAGGCTCTGAACGGGATCGGATAACTGACCAAGACATCTTCAGCAACACTTAATACTCTCAAGTATAGCAATTCCGCTTCACTTCTCTTCGTGGTGGTCCAGGAAGGCCACACACAAGATCCGCCCTCATGCGGGTCACAGGAAAGTCTCAAGTACCTTCTACTGTATTTTACAACACAATGACTTCTTAACATTTACTTAACGTCTCAATCAGATAAAACTCGATGCCGTTGATTCAATATGAAAAATAAATCATACTTCTAAGGAGGAACAACTTATATTGAAACTTGCACGTCACAATGTTTTGTCTGTTGTTGCCACAGTCAGCAGTTCTATTTCCAATGGAAGAATGTGACCCAATAATAAAAGGACGATCTAAATATTTGTTTCATAAAAAGCTGAGATAATTTACCTCCAAAAAAAAGGAGTAACGTTCGTTTCACTAACGAGTAACCAATATATAATTCTTTAATTCAAACTTGCAAAATAGCTTCTCAGAACTATCCTTAGTTCAATCATCACTATCTACATTTATCAGTCACTTTCTGCTATAAGGAGTAAAAAAAGAAACCAGAAATTATATTTATAATGACTGTTACCACGAACTAATATGAAATCTAAATTTTAATAAATAATAATTTACAAAGAGTTATACATTAATATACAATTTTAGGGCCGTAAAAATTCGAACAGTTTCTCGCATTACAACAAGGTATATTTCACACACTTTTCTACATATCATGAGGTTATGTATTTGGTTACTAATTTGAAAACCCAGTTTGAGTCTAAACGATAAGTATCACAGAAAATCAATATTATGCTCAAACAATTAAAGGGGACGTGGCTAATGAGGACCCTCGATCGATTCACTTTCTGATGATTTATGTTCATGGGTACATTCTGTCTCCTCCGTAGGTGCCATTGTTATTGTCGCTGGAGCAGATGTTGTAGAATCTGGATTTTCTGGTTCAGTTGTAGGGCAGGGAGTTTCTGTCTCCTCCGTAGGTTCCATTGTTATTGTCGCGGGAGCAGACGTTGTAGAATCTGGATGTTCTGGTTCAGTTGTTGGGCAAGGGGTTTCTGTCTCCTCCGTAGGTTCCATTGTTATTGTCGCGGGATCAGACGTTGTAGAATCTGGATGTTCTGGTTCAGTTGTTGGGCAAGGGGTTTCTGTCTCCTCCGTAGGTTCCATTGTTATTGTCGCGGGATCAGACGTTGTAGAATCTGGATGTTCTGGTTCAGTTGTAGGGCAAGGGGTTTCTGTCTCCTCCGTAGGTTCCATTGTTATTGTCGCGGGATCAGACGTTGTAGAATCTGGATGTTCTGGTTCAGTTGTAGGGCAAGGGGTTTCTGTCTCCTCCGTAGGTTCCATTGTTATTGTCGCGGGAGCAGACGTTGTAGAATCTGGATGTTCAGGTTCAGTTGTAGGGCAAGGGGTTTCTGTCTCCTCCGTAGGTTCCATTGTTATTGTCGCGGGATCAGACGTTGTAGAATCTGGATGTTCTGGTTCAGTTGTTGGGCAAGGGGTTTCTGTCTCCTCCGTAGGTTCCATTGTTATTGTCGCGGGATCAGACGTTGTAGAATCTGGATGTTCTGGTTCAGTTGTTGGGCAAGGGGTTTCTGTCTCCTCCGTAGGTTCCATTGTTATTGTCGCGGGAGCAGACGTTGTAGAATCTGGATGTTCTGGTTCAGTTGTAGGGCAAGGGGTTTCTGTCTCCTCCGTAGGTTCCATTGTTATTGTCGCGGGATCAGACGTTGTAGAATCTGGATGTTCTGGTTCAGTTGTTGGGCAAGGGGTTTCTGTCTCCTCCGTAGGTTCCATTGTTATTGTCGCGGGATCAGACGTTGTAGAATCTGGATGTTCTGGTTCAGTTGTTGGGCAAGGGGTTTCTGTCTCCTCCGTAGGTTCCATTGTTATTGTCGCGGGAGCAGACGTTGTAGAATCTGGATGTTCAGGTTCAGTTGTAGGGCAAGGGGTTTCTGTCTCCTCCGTAGGTTCCATTGTTATTGTCGCGGGAGCAGACGTTGTAGAATCTGGATGTTCTGGTTCAGTTGTAGGGCAAGGGGTTTCTGTCTCCTCCGTAGGTTCCATTGTTATTGTCACTGGAGCATACGTTTGTGTGTCTGGATCAGGTTCCTCATGCGTCAGGTTTTCATCAGATGATTCGTCGGGCGTGTCCGCCGTTGTTGCAATTTCTGATTACGAGAGATTTATAATACCGTATTAAAATATTTATATTGGCCATAATTTTGTAAATATCTAATTCAGTCATTATTTTTTCATTTTCGATGTAAGCTTTTATTGCAATACTATGAGTTAGCTTAATACCATTTATACTGTATACGTTATGAAGACTGCTTACCGTTGTTACACTGTCGGTAGTATCTTTCAATTAGAAACGAATAGTTTGGAAACTCTGTTAATAGTTGTTTTAATCTGCAAAACATTCTTTCCAGCTTGCTTATTTTATACATACATTCTGTATTTTTCTGTAAAAAATAAAATCCTTTTAGTTTAAATGGTATAAATATATAATATACTTATTCATAATTACTAAATTCACAGAAATTTTAGTAATACCAGCACACAATAGACGAAGTAAAGAGTATTTATTTTCTTATAAATTTTATAATGAATTTGAATTATGATTAATGTACACTTGTTATTTAATTTTGTTTCTCATATCAAAATGAGTTAATAATATGTACGTTTCCTTTCACAAACAAATTATAAATACTTACGGAATCAATCTCATATATTTCGCAGTTATATATTTTGCTTTGAGATAAAGCATCAAGATCCAATATCCTAATGTCCATGGCTATCGTAATTTCTGAAAGATAACAGCAGGGTTTTATTCAAATTTTCTCTATTGAATAGAATCATATGCACATTCGTAACTGATTGGACCAGGACGTGAATTGAAAATTAAATATTATTATAAATTTACAATAATGTTTATGGAATAAGACCTACATTACTTTTCTGTTCACTATCATATCCATTTCAAAACATTCAATGCAAAACGCAGTGTATCTCGCAAATGCATACGATCAACAGACGTTTTGAATTGTTATGATTTAACTTTGGTAATTAGTGGGTATTGAATCTTATTGACAGTTTACCTTGATAAATTATCAGTATACATTATGATGAATGACAATCTCACAATGAATAATATTACTTAATCTTTTCCAAGTAATATTTATCGTTTGGTATATATATATATATATATATACATATAAATATATATTTGTGTGTGGTTGGTTATAGTAGAAGAAATGCATTCATTCTAGTGCCATAATTAACTATCAAGTCATATTGAGAATTTGAAACTGCTTTTGATACTTAATTCCAAACCCTCACTGATAAGTAACAAAAAAGTAAAATTGTACAAACCAATTAGGTATATCTTTAAATTAATTAATACTGTGATCGCTAATGACCAGGTAGTCGATGCGACCTTTATAAATAAAAAGAAAAAAAGTTATATTCATTTTCATTAGTTACATTATCCGAGTGTTTCGTATTAATAAATAGTAAAACAAAATATAAGTCAGAATATACGTAAACTTAATTAACACTACGTCATTACATTACATGACGTTTCGTTTTTTAATACATAATGCGAACTGGTGAATTATAACTACAAAAATACAAAATAAAATAAATTTAAATATTTAGTTCGTACTTTTGTAGTTAAATTTCACTAGGTGATGTTCCAAATTACTAAAAAAACGTCGTGAGGTATAGTGAAATAATGTTAATAAAATTTATATATGTTCTGACATGGAAACTGTTTTAGTATTTAATTTTTTTTTGATACTCCACTTTAAAAGCAAGATTGTATGGTTTAACTACGCACGATCACAATTTAATTACTTGTAAGGTGTTTATAATAAAACAACTACCTCGGGTAATCTTAAAGTGTTGAATATAATATGCGATTCAGACTAAAAATTCACATTCCTAGTTCACAAGGTTTCTTAAACTAATTACCGGACTAGTTTGTCACAAGGCCGTTTCATTCTTCTGTCCGAATAGCAATTGTAAAATATGCTAAGAGGCTCAGTAAATAACAGTGTAGAAATATTCAAGGGTTTCGTAATGATAAACATAATGCAAAGTGGAAGGTGTATAAAATAAACAATAACATTCAAATACAATTCTCAGGTTTCAACCCGAGTAAAAGTTTGTTTCCACAAGCTCCGCCACGCGTCGTCTGGGGGACTACCTGACGACGATGGTGGAGCTTGCCGTAGAAACGTTGTGGAAACAAACTGTTACCCGGGTTGAAACCCGACAATTCTATTTGAATAAAATCTACCGGGAAAGCCTTCGCTCTTTAAACAACAACTTCTTATCAATGTCATATTTCCTGCTAAACTCAAGAATTACTGTAGTTACCACACAAATGCTTTATTGAAGATCAGAATTAATTCTCATTTAATCATTCAGTATTACTTGATCCCTACGACACATGGAACATTATTTTAACATGGATATATTCTGGTTTCAATCGCCAAAACGACACTCGAAAATATTACATTTACCCGGATCTATTAATACTAGATTCAACTACGTATTCGTTACACTTAAATGGTGCAAATATTTTTATCCCCTAATTTACGAATCAGACTTCTTAATTTATAATTTTTCATTCCTTACAGTTTCATACTAAAATGTAATAATAATTTATTTGGTGAGTAGGTCGTATTGAGTGAAATAAAATTAACTAAAATCTTCTGTTAAACTGAATAAAAGTTACAAAAATACAATCACCTGTGCCCCAAAAAGCAACAAAGGTAACAACGAAAATCCAAGACAGTTTCATAGTGAACACTGGATGAACTTGATAGACAACTGCCTCAAGGCAGACTGACACGATTATAATCCTCGCTACACTTATAAAGAAAACATGGGGGGAATTATCAGGCAGCGCATGTGACTATTCGCTACTGTCCTTAGATAGGCGCTTCAACACTGTATATTCAAATTAATTGCAGTGATACGTAAATTCGTCGAACCTGTTCATTTATATTTATAACTAGCTATGCCCTCGACTTCGTTCACGCGAAAATATTTTGTCCTAAAAACGACAGTACCATATCATTTATTTATGATCGCTTCATGGCAAACCTTATAACACGCAGTTTGTTTTGAATAGGTCCCGCTTTCACACGTTTGCAGCAATAGATTGAGTGAGAATACTCTCTCAGTCTGCCAGAATTTCTCTTATAATAACACAGTAAGTGGGATGAATGCTATGCGAACGCCCAATAGGACTTTTAATTCCCAGTTGATTTCCACGCCGCCTTTCGCGCGGAAATTCATTAGATTTATAAATATTTACAGTAATGTATTCTGATATCGAGGTGAAACATATACGAAAATTTAAGTTAAAAATACCTGTTTCAATCCCTGAAATTTTCATTGAAATCCGGTAATCCGTTTCGAAGCATAGATTAAGTGTATAGGCAACCCGAAATGACTTTTTGGAGACTTCGACGCGCGTAAACGATGTAAGCGTTCCGTAGAATTAATATTTATACTACAGAAATGAAATATGTATGAATATTTAAGTTAAATTTTCTGTTTTTAAACCCTCAAACATTCATAGAAATCTGTTGAGCCGTTTCGGAGCCAAACGAGACAAACATACGGACAGACAGTCAGACAGATGGACAGACACTTCCATTTTTTCATTGGTATATATTTATTTCCATAAAAGAATTATTAAAGGTTTCAATTTCGCATAAACTGTTTTGATGACAACTATTACTTTAAACGTAAGATTATATAATTTATACATCATCCAAATAATTCATTGATACACCACATATTGTTTTGATAAAAAAAATGTTAAGCTCAAGTCTGCCAAAGATTAATTAAATTGATAATCATCTACGACTGCATCATTTTTTGATTCAGTCCAGGCCCCAACATTATTATACACACAAAATTATTCAGTTTTCTCTAAGCAATTTTCAGTTTTTATTTTAAATCTTAAATAGTGTAACTTTTCTCACTCTTACGTTTTTTTAATGTGGAATACTCTCAAGTATTTTAATTGCTTACACATGTCCTTCGTGTTAATCATTAAAATGTTCCCAACACAATAAGGGATATCCAGTAAACAAAACAGTTATTTACTAAAAATTTTCCCATCACTAATGATAATCTTGAGTAGTATTGTTTAGCTTGCTCATTTTTTATTGCCTATATCTGTTAACACGGAACTCATTCTTATAAAATATACATTTCATAACCGTACATATTTTTAAAAGTAATTAAAATTGTGTAAATCTATCAAATAATTCAACTTGACTCCGGGAAGAATTGGAACATTGTGAAAGTTATTAGCGCTGAAGCAAAAATTTCTTCATCCGCGTGCTATAAATAACATGCGTATGATAAAAGCACCTTTTGTTACTTATTGATACAGAAGGGATAAAATAGCACATAATAAATTGGTATAAATTAACATAACTTTCATGAAGCTATTATATTACAATATTTCAACTTTGTAAAAATTCTCTTTTATCAGAAAATATTTATAAATAATGCGGTACATGGTCGACCTGTTAAAGTGTAGTGGACAGTATCACAGAAATCCCTGGTCAGAAACCCGGCATGGAAATGGATGTTTGTGCTCGTCATGATCATGCGAACTGGGCTTAAGACTGAAGGAGAATCGATACTCTCACAAAATACCACTCCATGAAAGATGACAGCCCGCGGTAGTGAAAGCTGTATAACAACGAAAAAACTGCTAGAAGTGAAAAAATTATTGGAAAGATATAATTAGTAGTGTTAGAATGAAATTTAACCTTTGTAAATGTCTCCAAATTGCTGAAAGAACTCGCAAACAGTCAATAATATTTGCACAAGCTATTGGTGTTAGAATAATGCATGAATAGACAAAATAAAGTGCGTTATTAATTCAACCAGTTTAAAATCATAATAAAGCTCATGGAAACAAGTTTATTAAATAATATAAAAAGTTGAAGTTGTCTTATTTCTTAGTTTCGGTTAAAATAACAAATATTCCGCGTCTTTATTTATTATTATTGCAGAACATACTTCTTGTAATCAGTTATACACCTGTTACTAACACGCTCCCGACCGAATACGTGACATTGTGGTATAAATAATTGTTTTACTGAAAAATAGATAATATTAAAACAATGAATATTTTAATTTCCAGTAGGTAACTTGTACTATTCAATGTATTTATTTATCTCACCTCCTTTGGGCAATCTCACTTGATAGTGTTGCATGCTCGATTGAATTTACAGTAAATAGTTAATATAAAATAATTAAAATATTTAATTATATCTTGCTCAACGAATAATAGCAATGGAGATTAGGTATGAAAATCAAAATTATGTTCTGTACAACAATAAAAAAGCCAAATTTGTCAAATATATTTTAATAAAATAAAAATTAGCATATTATTAAAATAAAAAGTGGCATGTACCATCGTTTCTTTTCTAAATCTGTTCAATTACAAAAATAAATATTTAATTTCGAAATGTAATTGATTTTTGTAACGTCAATATATACATAAAATTTTCTCTACGCATTTTTTTACAAGAAGTAGATTATACTTTTAGAGCTTTTATAATTTACAATAAAGTGGGATCCAAAATTGAAGTGACAGTTCTTGTCAATTTTGCTTTATTTATCTTATATATTAAAATATGTTGCGTCAAATTTGGCTGTTTTATTTTTATAATAAAAATAATATTCATTAAACTTAAATTCATCATTGTCTTGTTATTTATGGAACTATTAAACATTTCATTTTAACATATTGTAACGGATTCCCCACTTGTGGCGACGAAATGTAACGGAACCTGGGGCTTTCGCGCTCCGTCCTGCCTCAGCTAAATTCTACCGTCGATTAATTTGAGATTCTTTATTTATCGGGTGCCAGGTAATTTGTTGAATAACATTACCAAAAATGAACAAAACACCAAAAAAGTTATTAATGAGCATTGATAATTAAGTTCTACTGTTACTATTTTAATAACACTTTCTCCTCACCAATTCCTTCCCCACGTACACTTTATTAGTTTATTTAATTACTGTTCTCTCTATTCATTGCCATTGGGGTAGCAATTTGTTTCAGCAACTATATCTTCTTCCTTCAACATCCTTCGAACGAGACTTCAGACGAACTTAAAATTTCGTTAACATTTCGGTTCGGTGTCTCATTGCCGTTCTGACGGCAATTCGTCTAAGACTGATACAGATCTCCCAACCTTCTCCGATCGTGTCTAGACGCCTACGCAATGTTTCTCTCCGATTACAAAGTTTGGGCGGGTCTTCGGCATACAACAATAACTGCCATGTGTCAAAGACTGCCGCCGCGCTGCCTGTAATAATGTCTGAATCAGCTTGCCTATTTGCGCTGGTACCCGATTTCATGTTACAATATATATAGATGTAAGTAAATTTTTACAAAATATATATTACTTCTTACATGAAGAGGTATAAATGTCTCTATAAAACGTTAAATGGTTTTACCTTAATTTTTTCTTTTAAATGTAATATTTATGAATTGACCGTAAATCCTTACATTAATTTCCTAATTATTAAACTGTTTAATTTTAAATAAAAATATCAATTTTATACTTCAGAGAACCATTTGATAGCTCTGCCAACCAATTCTAGTCTAAATGTTTTTCATAATAAATCCCAGAAATAATTTTAAAATGAAGTGACTCATTAAGTATTAAAATAATTTTAAATATACTACCGTAGAGTGGAAATTAGAGATTTTTCGGTCATTTAGGTGATTTCTGACTGTCAGATATTAAAGCTCTTGTTTGTTCTAATGTAAGTATTTGGAAGCTTATAGAAGGTTCGAAAATTAATACCACCCTATATAAGCTCACATTTAATTAATAAAACTTTGTAAAATCGTCTGTTAGTTTTTTTTAGAAATTATTATTCCCCAGTTTTGACCTCAGCTCCCTTTTTTGAGTAAAATTAATATTATAGTGCAATTAAAAAAGAAATAATGTGTTTATCGTAAAGTGCGCTAATACTTTTAAATTCCTATAAATAAAAAATAAATAGGCAATACCTGGTAATCAGTTTTGATTTCAATACTAGAAACTAATTTGTTGACTTCAACACCTCCTGGTGACGAAACACATAAGTATTTAATAGGTATTCCTGCCAGCGGATATCTGTTTACTATTTTAGCGATCGCAAAGCATTGTGGTTCAGTAATTGTTGCCATACTTAGTGTGTGAAGTTATAAAGTACGTTGTTTTACCATAAAATCTGTAACAATTTGTGTTTTTGGACAAATTTTTCGATTGCATTGTATCATATAACACTTTCACGTGTTCACTGCCAAATTGTGATCTAAATTATATTAATGGTCAGAGAATTTGTGTTTTCCTTTTCAAAAAAACACAATAATATAAGTTGTTAAGAAACTAGTGCAAATAGCCGTAGAAAACTGTAGGAGGAATACAGACATAAATAAAAGTACTGTGGATATATTTCAAGTTGTAATAAAGAAATTGGAACAGTAGGCTTAAAACTTGTGTTGACCATTAATTCTAAATTACTTGGTAATAATAGTATTGTATGTCATGTTTAAATTATTGTAGTTCCTTCATTTTATTTATGAAAGAAAGGAGGAATCAAAAATATATATACTGTAAATATTAGAGCTGTGAGGTGTGTTCTTTTAAAAGATAATGATTTTAAATCGATAATATTACAATGCAACTTGATGCCAGCAAGTGAAATACAATATTAATAAAATATCTTAAGTACACTTTTTATTTTTCCAGTCAGTACTACTTATTATTTTTCTTTGTTTAATTTTTAGTGGTATAGCAGACGTTTTCCAGAAATTTAAATTGACATAATATGTGATTTCTTTCATAATTTTGAACACAAAGCTGCTAATACAACTACAAACAGATTTTGTAGTACGAATAGTGTTCATATTTACATGACGTGATTTAAAAATCATTTCTATAAATAATTAGGTAATAAACAAGTCAAAGGACTACTTTATTACAACAAATTATCAGAAATTGCCGATACAATAACATTAAGAAGCTAAAAATAATTTAAATGATTCAGTGGAATAGTTTAAATAATAAAATTTTATGTTTCGTTGTTTAAATCAAGCTATATTATATTTTGTAATTGTAATAATAACAATAAAAGCCTATTTGGCTTGTTTTTCACCACTATAACCAACAGTTGACACTAAAAATTCTATTATGCTTAAATTCAAAAGAAGGGTTGGCGTAGCTGTAACAAATTTGACACGGAATCATTGTAATACTCCGATAAATCTGTATTTGGCTGGTTTTCAGCGCTTGACGGCCGTCAATTGGACAAAGTGATCTGTACGTGAAGATGCAGATTCGATCGCTCCGACCCCATTAGGCGATTGGTCGGCTGATCAGATCAGCTGTTGATATCTGCTCGTGTGTTGTCTGTTACCCTTGGAATCGACTCCTTGCGTCAAGGTCGAAATCAGCGTGGGTCTGGACGAACACTCTTGCAATGAATTCTGTGTGTGACCGGGTTAATATTTTCTGCGTCTTTCGAGTCCCGTTCTGGTAGGGATTCTTTAATAATAATAATAATAATATTCCGTAGATCCTGTAAAGAAGTTAAGCTTCAAGGATGTGGAATGGGTCAGGGTGTACATTTATTACATTATTTTATTGTATAAAAGATAAATATACTTATAACAAATTTTTGTATTATAAACTATTATAAATTACTCTTCTCCGATTCTTCTATAAATTCCTTTATTGAATAGAAGGAGTGGCTAAGCAAAAATGAGCGTAATTCAGTGTTAAATTTACCTTGATTATCGGACAACTGTTTAATTCTGTGCGGCAGTCTGTTGAAGATGGATATCCCTGAATAATGCACACCTTTCTGTGCAATTGACAATGTTTTACAATTTTTTGTACAGATTATTTTTGTTCCTTGTATTGAAGGGTTGAATATCAGTATTATTCAAAAATAAGTGCCTATTTGTGATTTCAAATAACATCAATGAATAAATGTATTGTCACGTCAAAGTGAAAATACCTAACTTTTTGAACGGAGTTCCGCAAGAAGTCCGTGAGGTAACCTGACATATTGCTCTAATAACACGTTTTTGACTAATAAATATCTTATCTATGCCTGCTGAGTTGCCCCAAAATATAATACCATATGATAAAATAGAATGAAAATATGCAGAGTATACTAATTTTCTAGTTTTTAAATCACTGAAGGTGGACATTGCTCTGACAGCATATGTAGCTGAGCTGAGTTTCTTAAGTAATTGATTAATCTGATCAGTCCAATTTAGTTTATTATTTACTAAGAGACCTAAGAATTTAACAGAGGAAGTTTCATTTACATTTTTGCTGTCGTATTTAAGTGTTATAGATTGTAAAGTTGTGTTGAGTGTGTGAAATTGCATGAAATGTGTTTTGTCACAGTTATTTGTTAGTCCGTTCGCATTAAACCATGTTAGCAGGTTAGTTAAATTATTGTTACTTGCCTCTTCTAGTGTGTCTTTGTTACTTTTTACTATTACACTAGTATCATCTGCAAAGAGGATAGCTTTAGAAGTTGAATCTATGGTATTAGGAAGATCATTTATTTATATAAGGAATAATAATGGCCCTAATACTGATCCCTGTGGGACCCCAGTTTTAATAATTCCCCAATCTGATTTATGTATTTCACCTGTGCACGAGTCTTTTAATACTACTCTTTGCATTCTATTTTGTAAGTATGAATTAAACCAAGAAAATGAAGTTCCTGTTATTCCATAGTACCTCAGTTTTTCTAGCAATATGCTATGGTCTACACAATCAAAAGCTTTACTTAAGTCACAGAATATACCTAATGGGCGATTTTTTTTATTTAATTCTTCTATTATGTCGTCTAAAAGAGTAAAGATCGCTTTCTCGGTTGAATATCCTTTTCTAAACCCAAACTGTGAATCGGTGAGTAAATTATGTTTGTTCAGATGTTTTATAACTCTGTTGTATACTACTCTTTCAAAATTTTTTGATAATACTGGCAACGCATTCTCGCGAAACATTTGTCAGTTTGGACGTAAATTGAAACAAAGCACGAGGCAGACCCCTCGTTACCTTGTTTATTTCCGCATTTATGAAACGATTTTTACCCGGTCTTTTAAAAAAACATGTGGAGTAATGATTTCAGCTTAATATTCATCGAGGAGTATAAGAATCGCGAATTAAATTGTAAATCTTTGACTCTATTCACTGAGAAGTCTTATTAGCAGGAATAGAGGGGAAAAAATTCACACATTTAAAGAACTGTTTCGTCGGGAACACACAAACACGAAAAAATTAAAAAGTGGAAATCACCTGTTAAATGACGGTTCGCCTATGAACCTTCTTTTATCCAGATCCGTCACTTAATTATAATTATGATTAGCATAACGCCTAGTCCAGTTGTAATCACCGCAACCAAATTGAAGATAATAATTTCATTGCCTCTTTTCAAGAATATTTGAACAGTTTCACTAATTCCGAAAACTGATTTAATTATTTTGGCTGCAATGTTGCATGGAAGGCAAATAAGTATTACACGCTAACGCTGTAAGAAGGAATTGCTATCTTTGCGGCAATAAGAAAGGGTCATTATGAATGAAAATCTACGTAAATGGTGGAGCGTTCACCGAGAACAATTGACATCATTATCAATAATATCATTATTACAGAATTCGTAAATGGTGGAGAGTTCACCGAGAACAATTGACAACATTATCAATAATATCATACAGTTATTACAAAATTCGTATCGGCAACATCTTTACTGCCTACTTCCTTACACTTACATTATAAACTGTTCAAGTAAAATCAACTTGATTATTGTTTTGTGTATTCATATCACTAATATCCTGTACAAGATAAATGATTTCATTTGTAATATTTATGTAAATAATTTCTCCTATATCCTATTGCATGCAAGTATAGCCCGTGGTAATGTATGTCACAGGCAATCAAGCTTATTCAGAAATGACAAGTTCCGTTACTGTTCTACTGACGAACTAGGTGGGGGTAACACAACATAGGTATGTCGGGTGTTATACATATATAATATATATATATATATATATATATATCATAAACAGATATCAGGTAGTCACAACTGAGAAATTATTCTGCAAACAAGAAATAAAACTATTTACTAAAAGAAGATGGATAGCAAGAATATTTAAATTCTGCAAACAAGAAATAAAACTATTTACTAAAATAAGATGGATAGTAAGAATATTTAAAATCAAAAACATGTAATAAAAATACTTTCAGGAAAATTAATCTGTCCACAAATATTTTAATGTGACACGTCGTCTCTACCAACCATACACTGTATGTTTGTTGGATTTATGGGTAATAGTAGAACATAGAAATTTGTTTGGTTTATTGCTGATAATATATCCAGAAATTTTCACTATGTATTATTATTTACAATAAAATCACTGCATGTCTCTTGCTTTTGTATGTCAACCAACTCTTTTCTTTCGCTGGTACGTGTACGATGTACGGGCTGATTATCTCATGTGTAAATGGCCTTGCGTATTACATTCATTAAACTAGCAGCGTAGACGTCTAAGGCCTATAGTGGCCCCTTCAGTAATTTCCCTATCTAACTCATTAACAACCGAGCGTTTCCTGTTGAAGATTGCGAAATTATAAACATGTTGAAATAACACACAGCACTATTAATTGCAGTATTACATGGCAAACAAAGTGTTCAGTTTCAGTTTCTAGCCGTTTGAGGTAGTTGTAAGGACAGTCATTTAATATCAAAACTTGAGATAGCATAAAATCGAAAACACTACCATGGCTGAATAATGCTGAGTTAGTTATAATTCAGAAGCCAAGCACATTAGATAATCGGATTTAGCACACTACAAAAATACAGAACCTGAAGGATATTAGATAAGTATACAGAAGAATGCACCATAAAATACGTATCAAAAACTCTAATGAAAGTAAATTAATAACGCATCTGAGGCTAAACTTTTTGAAAATTATCTATTGATCAGAGAAGATCCCAGGAAACTTCTCAAAGCTGTGAAGAAAGGAAACATATAAATACTACAGAAATAATGTTAGCATTCTTCATCCATATTCCGAATAAGAGGAACGGAAATAACTTTTTGATGTGTAAAGACAGTCAGTTACTAAGGCAGAATTAAGTAAAGAACTTTTGAAATCTGATGACATCCGTTAGGTGGTGTATAAAATGGAATGCAATGACTGCAATTCTATTTGCAACGAAGAGCGCGTTAAAATGTGGAATAAAGGAGCATAGAACTAATTAACTAGTTATAAAGAAACATTTTCACAACTTTAATTGGACTAATTTCAGTATTCTGATCCGAACTATTATTCCAGACGATCAGAAATTTTTCAATATTAGAATTTCTATCAGTTCCAGTTTCATACTACGAGTCCCTGATTAGCGGAGACGTGGCTCAACAACCCACCTACAAAATCCTGGTTCGCTACAAGGAAACTATTATATTTTCAGCCTGGAAGATCCGACCTAGAATTATACCTGGGGGGGGGGGGTGGAAAAAACCCTCTGCCCATGCTTCTTTCAGCCACACATAAATATTCCTAAGATAAAATTTTCAATATTGAAATAAATATAATAATTAACTAATCTCCGATGCGTTTTCAAAATGATTAAGATATAAAAAATTAAGCTAAAAAAAAGAGATATGCGCTATAATATATCCAGCCTTTGTCATTTTTAGCCCTCCAAATGATGCCCTGCCAATCTTGTAGTAATAGTGCAAGATTCCCGTTTCTCGTCTGACTACAGGTTTCATCTTCAAGGGATATTAAAATGAACCCGTTGCGTACATTATTGCTCTGCCGTTGGCTTGGTAAGGTATCTAGCTCACTACTTAAAAGAATAATAAGATATATACAGGAAAGTCCCTTCACACTGAATTTGAAACTATATAGTTATGTACATCGTATCTCCTATGGGTCCAAAACGTCTGTGTGTGTTCCTCCATGTTCGTAACATAGCTTAAAGCGTTTTCATGTCCAATTGTTTATCTGCAACAGCGTATTAGAGGTGATGATTTAAACGCCGCACAAACTGCGTTTTCAGCTGCTCATCGTTTAAGTATCGGGGTTTTCTCACATCTTCTTTTACAATACCCCACAGTGCATTAATCAGGTGTGGTGAGGTCCGGACTTCTTGTGGTCCAAGGTAATGGCGCCGTAGATTGTAAGTTGCATTTAAAAATTAAAAAAATAATTAAATTTGTTGTTTTAAGCTGAATTGATATTAGATTAAGTATTTAATAGAATAAACTAATGTTGTTTACTTTTATTAAGTCATTTTTTCTTTTTCCATAATTTTACAAATATTGTTAAACAATAAGCGTCCCGTTCCGCCACACTTCCCCTATATACATGCATGTAAGGAAAATAAAATTATAATATCTACGTCTACTCGTCTTATTCGTCCATTATAATTTAAGGAACAGAAACATATCCTTTTGAGTCGATACGCTGACCACGTTTCACTCCATATTCGGAATGTGTCATGGACGATGACAATCCGCAGTCGTCCTGGTAGGCCAAGGCCCTCAATGGGCTGCAGAGCCAACGAAGAAGAAGTAAGATATATATTTCAACTTAATTAAAATAAATCTCATTTTTATTCAGGGTGACTGCTACAAAACATGGTACAAACTTTGAGGGCTGGTACAGGACACTGTAACAATCACATTTTGTATAGGAATGTATGGTCAAAAGTGAAGCACAAACACAGGAAAGAAGAAATAATAAGAAGTGTTTTATTTTTCATAACCTCGTTTACAAATGAAAATTAATTTACAATTAGTGTTCAAAATTGCTTTCAAATATACCAGTAATTTCACGCACACGTGCAGCAGTAACAGATAATTGAGCAAAGAGATCTTCATCGGTATAAACGTCATTCTTCAAATGTTCGTGAAGTGTCGTGTCTAGTAATGAGGAATGAACCTGTTTCACAAAGTTGACGATGTAATCTCTGAAACATTCATTGATCCAGGATACTATTCACGATGCATTCGTAACGCAGCTCTGCCGTTTCCATTTTCACGGCCTGCTTTTTCGGCAAAACTTAAACGAGAATGCCCTCTCTTCCCCAAATCAACGCCGACTGTCCATCTACCGGCAATGGAAGCAACTACTAACTCCGTTTCTATTCTGTCACCTGCATTTGTTCTTTCCTGTGTTTGTGCTTCGACGCTTCACTTTTGACCATACATTCTTATACCAATTGTGATTGTACCAGCCCTCAAAGTTTGTACCATGAATTAGCAATCACCCTGTATATTTTGTACTTTCTTAGACTTAAAGCTGAGTGTTGAAAGGCAATATATTGATTTTAAATAGGTTTCATTATTGTGATTCGAAATAACATAAATCGTGAAAAAGTTCAATTCTGTTCTATGAATGACAGACTATATATATAAACCGTATGAGTACTGACGATAATAGCATACAGATAATAAAAGTGTAATTTCATCCCGAGTAATCAAAAATTCTGTCATATCCTCTTCGACTAGGTCTCAGTGGACATCTTTCTTCAAAATTTGTGAACGTAACCAGCATGGTATGAAAATAAATTTCTCTAATTTCTAGATCGTAATTGTCATATTCATGGAAGTAGACCACAAGTACAGACAATACCATATTAAAAACATGTGTTCTGTGAAATGTTGAAGAACTCTGCAGCAAAAATATCACACTGTACTGGTGAAAATATTTAGAGTGGGTTTAAAAAATAAATTGCGCCTCAGACCTCCCAAGTGCTAAGTCCGAATTCATCTACCCGGAATGCACTTAAAAGAAATTAACTATAAAACCTGTATCAACCAGTTTAGGAGACAGCTGACGAACTGTTCCAATAAGATCCGCGGATATTTTTTACCGTTTGCCCAAAGTCTGCGACATCGAAATATACAGCCCTAAAACCTAAGAAAATGGCCTCAACTTGTGAGAACTTTATGAACCTCTGGTATGCGATTGCATATCACATCATAATTTAATCCAGTTTTTGTATTAAATATATTTTTACGTGTATATAATATGTATATAGTAAGAAATAACATTAGATCCAAGCAATACGAAGGCGGAAACACGAATGAACGCGACTAGTTATTTTAAATAACGAAAAAAAAGTCATCTTATCGAAAAGAATGGAAGCATGAAGGTTTACAGACAACCTCATTGGACGGTGCTGAAAAAGTCCAGAACTTTCGACGACATCGGATGACACTATGAATATATCTTGTCAGCCCGAGAAAGAACAGAACAGATCTGAGTATCCAGCGTCCTAAGTGGCGTATTCTTAACAATTGAACAAAGCAGACATTTTTACATCTTTTACAGGGAAGAAGAGTTCGTGACAACTCTTTACGCCGTCAATCCATCGCCTTAAACGATGAGATATCCAGCAGAGTGGTGTCTACAAAATTTGGCTGACAGATGCCATAATGAGAATAAAAAAAATAATATCCCAACAAATTTCAAGGGCACATTACAAATTACAGAACAAAACTGAAGCACATCTTAGAGATTCAATCATTTTCGTTCAGTTATTTTTGGAGAGAGTTTTCGGACATACACGCATTCAGTTTCGGCTATTAAGAGAGGTGATTTCTGCTAAAGGCTTAATCACTCACAGACTTTTGCAATTTGTGCGCTCTGGGGTGAAAATTTACTGTGGAGTCTACACATACCTCTGGGGACGAACTTCAGAACAGATGCAACCTCCATCTCTGCCTACAACCCTTGGACTGCAAGCAGTCATCGGTCCACCAATATATCAACGGACTATCTAGCAATGACGACAGCAAGGAAGATCAACGGCACACGGTGATGTACAAACTTCCACGTTTCTCACCTCTGGTCGTTTCTTTATATACTCTTCTCGGACCCTATCCATTTATTTTCGTGATTTACGAGTGATATTTCCAGACATAACAATTAATGTTCCCAACAAAGCTGGCGAGGATCAGTTTAAAGTTATGCTTAATTAATTTTTTTGAAAATCATATACAAATAGCTATTATTTAGAACCTTCCCTGTAATTTAAATTATAATTTATTTATCGTTCGCCCAGCTCATCATAAATTCTCCCCTCCAATAACTAAAATTCATAACAAGCACCACAAACCTGAGAGAGAAAGAGGCATCCCCAAAGGTGAGTTCCCATCGTTTTTTTATTGATCATGTTAAATGTCAATTGAAAATGTTTATTAAAATGTAGAAGCATTTATGTAGCAAACGTATTATAAATTTGGAATATACAGGAAAAATTATTAATTTTAAAGGAACTATATTTTAGCGACCCTGATGGTGTTTTGCCATAATAACATTGAGGGCTTGGAGATGGTATGGCTTCAACAAATCCCAAGATCTAATTATTCAAGAATAAATATGAAAACAATTGTTTAAAACATGCTTCAATTTGAACAGTTATTAAATAAAACTTTGCATATTCGTCTATATGTGGGACACATATTATCAATAGAATAAAAATAAAAATTAAATTTCATTGTCATACATTCTACCACGAGGATTTATTAAATACTAAATTAACTGAATTTTTTTATTTGGTAATATTTGTCAATCTTAAAGAACGAAGGCTTTCCCGGTGAAGAATATGTAGAAACGTTTCTCGGGTTTGAGACTACCCGGTTGGAAACCCGAGAAACGTTTCTACTTTGTCAATCTTGTTCACATTTTCCATAAATATGTCCGAATGGAATAAAACACAACCCTATACTGAACGATAAAATCGAATATTTTTGATAAATATAATTTGTTTTCAAAGTTTTATTTCATTTAACTTGATCACTGTACAAGTAGGTTAATATAATAAACATTTGAATGAATTAAAGTTAAAATTCAGTTAAGCTAAGAAAAATATTTTTTATCAAGTTAATATCAGAACCCCCAGAAAATTTTAGCTAGGTTACTGTCATGTGGAGGAGATCACCTCATTGGTAGTAGCATCTGTTACACTGCTAGTTACAGTTGGAGTGGTTTCAGTAATCGGAACTTCTGAAATGCTGTCTGTTACAGTTGTGGTATCAGACGCCGCAGTGCTCTCTGTTGTGTCCATGCTAGTGGAATCTGTTACTGTTGTCTCGGCTGAAGTTATAGTTGTATCTGGCACTGCAGAAGATGAGCTGTCGTCCGTTGCAGTTGTAGTGGAATCTGTTACTGTTGTCTCGGCTGGAGTTACAGTTGTATCTGGCACTGCAGAAGATGAGCTGTCGTCTGTTGCAGTTGTTGTGGAATCTGTTACTGTTGTCTCGGCTGGAGTTATAGTTGTATCTGGCACTGCAGAAGATGAGCTGTCGTCTGTTGCAGTTGTTGTGGAATCTGTTACTGTTGTCTCGGCTGGAGTTATAGTTGTATCTGGCACTGCAGAAGATGAGCTGCCGTCTGTTACAGTTGTGTCAATAGGGTTATTTACAGTAGTAGAGACAGTTGTCGGAGGAATTGTTGTAGGAGGTAGTGTGGTAGGACGTAACGTAGTTGGGGCTAACGTCGTTGGTGTTACCGTTGTTGGACTTAATGTAGGAGTAGTAGTTGTTATTCTTGCAGTGGTGGTGGTGGAGGTTGTAGTCGTATTGGTCGGAATAGCTGTAACAAATAATAATAGATAATAAGTAACAAATATTATTTTAATGTAGCTCGAGAATTACTAGCCCTTGGACCGATTTCTGTTTTCTCAAAACAGCTCCGATGTTGTCTATTCCGTTACGCTTTCGACGTACGGAAACTCCTATTATATTCCCTGTTAGAATTTTAGTCCCTTCGGGCCTGAGGTATAACTGAATAGTTATGTAAATCCTCTTTTAACTTTGCCCAATGTTTACGTAAGATTTCGACATTGAAAATCTTTCCTATTCCTTTAAAATAAATTCATGAAAAACATGTTGAAGGAATACGTTATTCATGAGTCTGCCTCCACGAATTAGACTGTAATGGCAAAAAACAATGAATTACGGAATTTGGCTGTACAAAATCAAAAGAAGTCGGCTTGAGATAAATTGAACAGAGAGAAATTGCAGAGAGAGTAATAAAACCTAGAGAGTTTGGCGCCGGTCTCGGTTTTCTAAACTCATTGAGTTTCCGGGACACCTGGCTGTGACGAGACCTGGAAATTGAAGTAGGGGAAAGTATTAAAAACAAACGTAAATTGATTATCGTGAATTAAGAAGTTGGGCTTTTAGAATTGGGAAATTGAAGCTTGATAATTAGCAATGAGCATTTAGATGGTGAGAAACTAGGCGGTGATTGAGAGAGAGACTGTCTAGGTCTTGAATTGGCTGATCCGGGGCGGAATGCTTGCTCATGATCATGGTGGCATATAAGAAGTTTAATGAGCAGTGTGTTCAATTTACAACAAAGAAGTCGAGAGGGAACCGGTAGGAGATCTGAGGACGTGCGGCTAGTTCAAGGTTTGTAACCTTTCTTCTGATTTTCTTGAATTGTTAATTCCGAGTAGGGTTTTGTTTTTAAATCTGATTCCATGACAAGACCCTTAAATACAACCTGAGATTATATCTCATGTTTCTAAATGTTTGTTGGCTATTTAAAAAAAATATTGTACAAAGAGTTAATTGCCAATCATAACAAAAGTATTCATAACTAAAATTTTGTTAATAAATAATAATAATAAGTGTAAAGTTAATTTATTCAAATTTTCATATACATATAATACTTATACAAACATAGTTTATGACTTTAAGTTTACAGTAATTAAAAAGACGGCGAATAATTCCGACTCATTGGCCGTCTTTTTATTTACTCACTTCACGAACTCACCACTTTGCTCTATCTTCATAGTTCATGTACATATTATTAAAAACGAGGCATGTTTATTTTCGTCTCCCATTCTAGGTTCTTATTTGAAACAATTTCACGTGTACACAAATTGTTAAAATTTCATTTTGTACACTTAAAACATAATTACTAAGATATTTAAAACTACTGTGACTATTTTGTTGAATATATAGGTCTTATTAGGTACGATCCCAGTTAGTACTTATGTTAATTTTTTAGTTAGTTTGAATCCCAAAACCAACATATTTAAAATGTATTAATTTCTTTATAAAGTTGATATATGTGAACGGTTGGTTTTTTTTAATTAATTCTACTGCACAGTCCTGAGCAGTATCGTCAAACTCTCATTGGAAATCCGCTATGAAAAAAAATTATAATTGATATACGTCATACTATTTAAAGACAGGATTGTAACAGAATCAAATCGGCTTGAAATATAAGCCAAACAACAAGACCGCTCTGTCGTTATATATATAAAATCCTTCATTAATGAATTCGGTTTTTAAAATACTTCTATCATCCATAAAGGGAGATTTAGATTTAAACTTAGAAGAAATATTTATTGATTTGAATAAAGAATCGCTAGTTAATAAAAGAAATGAGGGAGCTGAAATTGAACCACAACATGCACTAACAAGTTTGAAATTATTATATGCAGTAACAAGGTTAATATTATTAAACTACTAACCCAAAACAATATCAAATTATTTTTTATTCAGTCCAACTGTTTTATTATAAATGTATTTTAGCCTTGAGTCTACAAGTGTGTTGATTGCAAATATATGTCCAAAAGTTTATATTATAAATAATTTTAATATTAAAATGTTTGTATAATACTGGTAATGTTAATTTTAACGATACTTGACGATTTTATCGAAACAAACGCTAAATCGATACAATCATGTTGCTCCTACCTTGAAATGTTACTAGTGAAATTATATGTCTACGGGATTAGCATCGGATTCTGATTTTTTTAATATACGTTCATTACTTGTGTTGCTCTCGATTGTTATAATTTTACAAGTGAAGACATTGTGACTGTTTTAAATTCTTTGTTTATATAATTTTTTTATACACGCTTCTTCTTTAAAGGAGATATTTATCAGATTTCTCCAAATATTCTTTGAATATTTCTATGAGGTGTTATTTAATACCTAAATTCTAAGTTTATCCGTATGTATAATAATATTTAATATTTAAGAAATACGTCTGGACTCTGTTAGTCATACAGTTGTGATCGCAGTGAGAAGTTGTTTAAATATTAAATTGATTACTGTATGTTAAGGAGATAGTAAAAAAACTTTTGAGTTTTGGCCAGATGACGTGTTGAATAACACATACATTTAAAATTTTAAGAAGTACGTTGTGCTATAATGTTATTTAAGTAGAATTTTTTTAAGCATAAAACGATGAATATGCCAGTTTAAAGCTGCCGATTTTCTTTTTTTCTGACTACATGAGGGTGATCCTGAAACAATTAACTCCTCTTTAATAACGTAGTAAATGAATTGAAAAGGGGATGTGGAAGGTAGATCAAGGTAGCCAAGGATTGACTAGGGCCCCGAGGCTATGGTTGAAGGATCCAACCCGATGTTTCATCTGAAAGAGATGCGGAGAAAACCATAGAAAACCTTCAGGTAGATCGGGCTATTGGGTACTATTCTCACGCCCTTCCAAATGACGGGAGATGAGTTTGCTGTGGTATCTCAGTATTCTCTTCTCCATGTCCCAACCAGTTTTAGGAGGCAGTTGCTCGACTGATCCAATGGGATCAGCAACCACACTTACTGTTTACCTGTATACACCTCCTAAAATAGGTGAATGTGCCTAAACATGTGAGAACTTTGAAAAAACCAGAGAGTACGAGGCATTCCCGCGGACTCGGGTGAACCCCGCAGTAATCTGGGGAAGAAATGCCTGCGAGAGAAAACTCCCACAGGCCTTCTCCAAAGCTCGTCGAAAGCTTCCATTGTAATAAATTATTTTTTTTCTAAACAATTGTGACCGTCAGAGAGATTTTTTACTATCTCCTTATCAAGAACATGAAACGGTCAAACACCCAAATTCATCAATTACTGTTTTGAAACAGTGAATTCCCCAAGTACTACCTCCTTATCTTGGAGTTTTACAACCTCCAAATACCCTGACAGCGATGCTGGATGGCGCTTAGGCTCCTTGTAACAACATGAAATACGTTGAGTATCAATAGAATCAGATCATTTGGGGACCTACATCAAGAGATGACAAACTATAGAATTGATATAGGTGACGTACAAGAGGAGGGTTGGAAGGATTCAGGAAATTATGGATTTCAAGGATTAGACGCTGTTTAATAGCGGAAACATAACCTTTAACACTGCATTCGTGGTTAAGTAGCATCTGAAATGTGTTGTGATGAATTTTGAGGAAATTACCGAGAGAATATGTAATATATTTCGATACCACTATAATATTTATTCACCTACAGAAGAAAGTGACGAGAAGGATAAAGATCAGTCAGCAACCAAGGCATGATATAAAGTTGACATTTAGAGAAGGGAAGTGATTTATAGACCTACAATAGGGAAAGACGTTTTGTACGGTGCATTGAAGTGGTTGTGAATTTTAAGTGGGGAGAACGCAAAAAACTATCCTTCAATTTTAATACAAAGTGTGGGAAAGACGCGTGATCAAAGAGAATAGTAGAAAATACTTACCACCTGTGAAGCCGGTACAGTCTCTGAAGAGTGAAATGATTAGACCCGATATAAAAAAAGACACACCACGAACGACTTGAGACAGACGACACAAGAGGGCGCCGAAGATACCTGGTCTTCCGATACATTCCGTATTATTCTAAAATATACAGTTACAAAATTAATTTCCCTCTGCACGTGTAATTACATTCAATAAAAACTTAAATTAGTTAATTTTCAAAAAAATTTATTCTAATCTTTAAATCTAAAGAAGAGTGATAACAAAACACAAAGTGGCGCACATAAAACCTGCCCCAGCCAGCTTCGACGTGCACATTTTGCTTGAATGTTTCAAACAAGGACTTTAATTTATTTTCTAAAATTTTGCATTTATTAAACTGTAAAATACTGTAAGAAAGTAAAGTATGTACGTAGGTTTGGTTTATTGATATTTCTTTTGATGGGAACCGTTTTATTTGTGCCAATCTGTGCATATACACAAACAAATAAATCATCTAAATTATAAGTTGTGAATTAATTTATTATTCTGTGATTCCAAAATTGTATTAACACTAGTAAGCTATCAAAAAATTAATCCAAAGAAAATATTTTTATCAAAAGAATACACAATGAATTTTACAAACTACTTACGCTTCTTATTTGGAAAATTGAACAGGCTGCATTCTGCAGTAAACCGCGATCACTTGCCGTAAGTCTTGTGTCTTTTCCATCGGTCATTACTGAAAAATCACATTCATTATGAAATACAAGTATGAAACGAAAGTATATTACAATTTTGGTAGCTGAAATAATTTTCCTCTCTCGAAAAGATAGAAAACTTTACACATCTAAGAATAACTTTATGTGAAAAATTGTTAATTATAAATAATTAACATAGAAGCAAAAATAGATAATTGGTAAATATTTATTCCTGGATTTACGCGTATCGAAACACTACGTAAAATAACATTTCATTCCCTTATTTGCAATCAGTAATTGTAAAATACGAATTTTGCTAGCCAACTATCTTCTTCCTTCTATGGCTAGCCCGTAAATAATATAAAAAACGACAATAAGTGCCAAACTCATGAAATGAGGTCTAGAAATTAAATAAGCATTTGTTACATCTGCTTTGTACAAATCTGAACTCCTTAGTGATACTAATAATATTTTTGTGGACTACACCTTTGTACAGAAAAAAATCATAAGAACTAGTGCACTGTATTGTAATACAGTAGGACCCGTACCTAATTTTGTTCATTCTTATAGAATTTTAAAGGATCTAAAAACTCAGGAAGAACATTACTGCTGTTGACTGGCAGGTAAAAGTGGAATTTCCCGGCGCCAGGCTGCCGGACGGGAGACGTACCTGTCTGCGGATTTATAATATTAAGCTTGTATTGCTGAAGGAACATTCACCCTTCAAAATTTCCGAAGGACACTGTTCTCTGTGTCATGGAAAATTTCCCGAGCTGCATGAAGGACTCATGAGGATAGGCGGAACAAAAATTACGCGGGATAGCGTCTTCCCTTGGAGAAGGGGATATACGAGTTTATCTGAGAGGCGAGTAGCCGAAAAATATTTAGAGTTGTTCAGGACGTTGAGAAGGCGAGGTGGAATGGAGGAGAGTTGAACAGGACGTGGAAGGGAGGAAAGGCTGAAGAGTGGAACGGATGGAGTGTTCAACAAGAGTTGAAAGTGAGGTATGAATTGTTGCTCTTTAGAGAGCAGGAATTCTGAAAAGGAAGGCCAGAGGGAATAATGAGGAAAAACTGGGTTTTCATCAATCACCGGCAGTACGAGGTTCATACCATTTTCCGCCGGCAGAGAAAAAATTTATAATTCAACCCGAAAGAGGAAGGAAGTTCCAGTCGCCTAGTAACCTGCATCCAGACAAGAATGAAGAAAATACAGATTCGTCAAGTGTTCTAAATCTCTGCTGCACGTGGTTACCCAATAAGTAATTAACCCTGATATTTAAAAATCGTTCCCTTGAATTAACTTATTTGTTTGTAATAACGCGCAGGACACCTTTTAAGCGAGTGTTTTTAAATAAAATTATTATATTATATCGTAAATCGCAATTTCATTAAATAAATTAAATAAAAAACCTATAATCATTTACAGTCTATCTATTGGTTGGCAAATTTGTTCGCTGTGACAATCCATCGTGATACATATCTGCACGTTACTCAACACCAATGACCCTAAATTGAAGAGCATATATGGCTGTGCACTGTTTTTTGGGCGAAATGCATTTTATAGAACAATGTTTATCTGTATAATTATCATTTCGAAACGATTAGTACTCTCAACGTAGATCCTATCATCATTGGCCCGCTGTGGGCCTTGGCCTTTTGTAGAATTTCCTGACACTCCTTCCTATTCATGACGTCATTTCATCGCCCCTAAGAGTTTTATGTACGTCCTGTGGTCTAGTGGCTAGCGTTGCTGCCTCACAACCCAGAGGTCCCTGGTTCGTATCCTGGCATGGGCTTGGATGTATGTGTCGTCGTGGTCACGGAGACTGGGGTTAAGACTGATGGAGAGTTGATACGCTGACCACGTATCGCTCCAAATTCGGAATGTGTCATGTAAGATGACAGTCCGCAGTCGTCCTGGTAGGTGAAGGCCGTTAATGGACTGTAGAGCCAACGAAGAAGAATGGTTTTATGTTCTTAGTCACTCCACCTTCCGACGACCTCAGTTTGAGTCGTCCTCCAGTTTAGCATTAATATTTAACAATGTCTGGTTCATTAAATACTATATCTCATAATTGTTTCTTCCTCCAGTGATTTCCCTCCCTTACTGCTCCAAAAGTGCATGTTAAGATCCTACTTTCAAAGACACCAAGTGCTTTCTCATCTGCCCGTCGTAGATGCTTAAGGTAACACTGATCTCACAAGGACTTTTTATAACATTAGTTTAGTCTTTCTTGAAGCAAGACGTGATGTGAAGTGCTTCCTGAGCCCTGACGATTTATTTTCAAATATAATACGTGTCTGGATCTCAGCACTAAATTTAATTTTGCAATTGACCTCAGATCCAAGATATATATGGAGCCATTAACAGTTTCGAATGTATATGCCGATTAAAAAAAACAAGGGGGTTATTTGCATGTATTGGTTCCTTTGTGGTTAAAGGTTAAGTGCATCCTTCTTGCAGCTTTTTCCAAGCATGTGAAAGCTTCTTTCATGGATCATGGTGTTATGCCAGTAATATATATGTCGTCTGCATATGCAAGGATCTGGACAGATTTATAAAAGATAAATCCCTCTTGCATTTTTATTCCCGCATTTCTTATAACCTATATACAAGTACGATATTGAGGAACAGGCAGACTAGAGCATCTCCCAGTCCGTTATTAATCTATATTGGACTGGAAATCATATTCTATATTTTAATATAGATCAGCACTCCCTCCGAATACATAAGCGCCAAAACGTGGCCGAAAGATAAATAGCCTTTTCGAACCCATTAGAAAGATCAAACATATTTGTTTAAGAAATGGCTTAAAAATTAAAAAACAAAATATCCTTCATTAGCTACGGACGCAAATTACCGGCCTAACTTGTCAGCTGCTCTGTTCTCTCGTTGGCTAAAGGGGATATCAGCAGCAACGACTATCATAAATCAAATCTGTGCTTGGACTTAATTTTTTTCTAACTAAGATAGGCTATTGTATGACACGTATCCGTACCAAGGTTTGTTTAAAAAATTAGGATTTTAAAACTGTAAGTGATCCTAACCATTCTTAAGGGAAATTGTTTCCCTTTTTCTAAAAATGTTTTTTCTATATTCATGATTTTGTGGAGATATTTCCTCTATGCATGAATGTCAAAATACAACACTTACAGTGCTATGCAATATTTAATTAAATATATTAATCCGGTTGATTAGCTCTTACAACTGTTTGGAACTTCATAGAAAAGTTAATGGCACTTTCGACTTATCCACTAAGGCACTCAACTTTTAGCCTACGCGAACGACTGAAAATGTTTAGTAATTATTTTAATCTCGGCACGGGATAAAGTAAATCTCTGGACAAGAAGTGCTATATTTGTCCTATATTATGCAACACAACGTAAACAGTTTCCTTAATGTTTTCATTTTCCCTGAGTCTTAGTTAAAGCTTACCTATGGCACAAGTGATGAAAACACAGGCCGTGCCAATAGACAGTATTACTTTCATCTTCAACTTCTTTGTTGGTGGACAACCGTAGAATAAACTGAGAACATTTAGCGTTCGCCTCGCTTTTTAAAGACGAACCGTGTTTGACGAAATAGAGTTCCCTCCTTCCGAAATCTTCCCCCTCCACAAACATTCTCCTCCTATTCTTCAAAAACATATAATTTAACCTTCTCACCACTTAAGATAAACATTTTTTTTGTTCGTATCGCTTAAATAGAAATTTAACATATTACCTTTGAGTACTTATCTACTAGCGCTCTACCAATCATCGGAAAACCTATACGGAAAGAACCAAAGGACACTTTTTTGTTATCAGCTACTGAAATTTTCCTCCGCATTAACAATATCATGGTTCTCATCTTTCCCTCATTTCGGTGATATTTCGTTAACGATTACTTACAAGGTCTTCATACATAAGTTTTTGAAATACCCCAATTTTCTGAATACTGCTACTATTCACCACAAATGTACTAATTACGTATATGTATCTATTTTCATGCTTCCACAAGGCAAAGCTAAAGCAACGAATACAGCGCAGTGATAAACGATATCCATAATTTTTAGTCATGAAATGACAATTTAATAAATTGTTGTACTATATAATTAGACATATCTAGGTATCTCAAGTTTTCCCTAATTATATTACTCTGATAGGACTTAAATAAATTTCTAATTAAATGATATTCACATTAATTACTGAGGTCAATCTGTTGTAATTAAAGCCTTTCAAATATTTTAAATCAGCTCAAACCACAGATTATACTGAGACAACATTGTTGAACACGGATTCCTTTTATCACAAGTATATTCAGCATTCACTTAAAATCTGTTGTGTAGGTTAGATGACACAGGAATTTTCTGTGTGAAAACTCAAATATTTAGATATTTAATCCATACGAATTTATATTTCCAGATACTGGCTTTTAATTTAATATCTCATAGTCGCATGTTTTCATTAAGAACTTGTATTTATCTTGACTTTTTACCTAATGCAGGTTTTCGGGGTTTTTTCCTGCATCTCTTTAGATAAAACACCGGGTAGGATCCTTAAACTACAGCCCGGGGGCCTTAGTCAACCCTTGGACACCTTGCTCTACCTTCTACATCTCCCGTTTTCAATTTCCTTCCTATGTTATTAAAGGGGAATAGCCTGTTCCAAGGATCACCTGCAGCCTGCTACTACAAAAAATTCAATTTCTAAGACTCAGTGCCGCCGTAGGTGAAAAGGAACTAAAACTAAAAAACTAGTTATAAAAAAACCTAGTATTTCAGCATAATTCGACACTAGATGCTAGTAATAGACTCGTAGATAAATTTTCAGCCACCTTTCCTGGGCCTTCGGATTGATGATAAATTAAAGTGTAATGACTATATAGATCTGCTTTCTGGGAAACTAAGTTCAGCTTGTTATTCTCTCAGAACACTAATGCAACACGTTGACAAAATGTACATCAAAATGGTTTGCTTCGCGTATTTTTATTCAATTATGTGCTTGGCATCTGTAATTGGGGAAACTGCTCCTGGAGCAATGAAATATTTCAGTTCCAAAAGTGTGGCATTTTAGTACAAATTCTAGATCGAGTTGCAAACCTTTCTTCGAACGTTTGCAAATACTTACTTTACCAAGCGTATATAGACATGAAATCTTAAAGTTTGAAAAGCGGAACATTAATTTGTTTCAAACGAATGACGTATTTCATGAATACGCGACTAGAAATCGTTCAGCTGTAAGGTCGGACATGCATCGCCTTGCGCTACACCAGAAAAGTATTCCCAATACCGAGATAATTTTATACAGCAGCCTTCCTCCGCAGGTTGAAAACAATAACTACAAAAGTTTCGTGAACCATAATAAAACTATTGTATTAAATGACGCGTTTGACTCTGAACAGTATTTTCTTAATCGTCTCTCTCATATTTAAAATTAAGGTTCCTGAAAAAGTGTTGCCTTGTAAAATAACACACCACATAGGTTTAAACTTTCTGTACAGTTTTTTCTGCTCTTTGGTTTGTTTGTTTCGTGTATTGCCTGGAGCTACTAGGTTCGCGTAGCTCCAAGTAGGAAACCTCCATTGCCTGTGATGGTGTTTCTCAGTGTGTTCTTGTGCTCTCTTGTGTGCGTGTAGTGTTTTAATGAATTGAATATATACTTTTTGTATATTAATTTTTCTTGTTTTTTGGGGGGGGAGCTAACAGGCTACATGAGGGTGATCCTGAAACAGGCAACTCCCCTTTAATAGCATAGGAAGGGAATTGAAAAGGTGGGATGCGGAAGGTAGAGCAAGGTAGCCAAGGGTTAACTAGGGCCCCCGGGCTGTGGTTTAAGGATCCTACCCGGTGTTTCACCTAAAGAGATGCAGGGAAAACTCTAGAAAACCTGCATCAGGTAGGTCTGGCATTGGGTACTATTCTCACGCCGTTCCGAATATCGGGAGACGAGTTTGCTGCGGGGTCGCAGCATTCCCTTCTCCATGTCCCCACCAGTTTCAGGAGGTATAACACATACGTGGTTGTAAATGAAGGACGCCATGAATTGCGTCGTAATAGAATTCATCTATGACCTGATGCTACATCGCCTAAAATACAAGATGGATGTGAGATTCCACCTAGAGTCTCCCCATACATCTGTGCCTGCTCCTCCCGTGCCGCCATCTATGCCACCAGGTTCAAGATAATTTGTTGCCGTGTATAGATACCGTCATCGCATCGATTCCCGGAATGGAAAGGGATTTTTGTGCGAGCTATATATATTCGTATTCAGAAGGACATCCAAAATTTGTCATAATAGCGACAGTGGGACGGCCAAGGTTTAAACAGGCCTGAAGAAAGAAGAATGTGCTGAAATTGTTGTAATTCGAATAGGTGCATTTCCTATTAAAAGAAATATCTTCAATAGGAGAGGACTATATACATACTTATTCATAGTATATATGTGTATTTGTTGCTTTTCTGATGCAACCCTCCATGCCAACCTATTCTGCCAAAACCTTTTCATTTATACGTAACTACTACATCCTCCCTAGACTGCTTATAGTATTCCATCTTTGGCCTCCCTCCTCTGTTCTTACCCCACACAATTTCCTCCTATGTTAATTTCACGATAACCTCGTGTCTCAAAACGTGGTCGACTAATCTATCCCTTCACTTGGCCAAAGCCCTCCATATTGTTCTCTCTTCTATTATTCTGTTTAGAGCTTCCTGTTCGTTTCTCTCTCTCTCTCTCTCTCTCTCTATTTTTATATATATAATATAATATATATATATATAATATTTACAAATTTGGTGGTGAATGTTTCAATTATCTTCCAATGTTTTCAAATCCCATTTTCCAAACCATTTAGCACTCTATGAAATACTTAACACCATTTCGTTGCCGTTACTCATAATAATTAACCTTCGATGAGGTAAAAATTCAGATTGAAAATCTGACAGTTATATGAATTGCTAGTTGTGTGTTACAGTTCTAATTATTTTAGTATTATTACCTTTTCGTCGTGCATTATTAATTAAATATTATCACTAGATTCGACCTAATATTTCATAATTATGTGTCGTTACTAGATGAAAATGAGATATAGTATAAATAATTTTGTGCAATCATATATTTCGAAAGAAAAAATACTTTAAGAGGTTCAGATAACGAACCTCTTTCCTTCAAACGGAATGGTATAGATTTTTAGATATCGCGCATAATAGAGGAAGTTTTGCAAATTGGAAGAAAATACATTTAGTACTTTCCTGGTCGACGTTAAGACATACGAGCTGTATAGTGTAATGCAAATTTGCATAATTGCAAGTGGTGGAACGACTTCACCACTTTTGGTGTAATGTACCAGCATAGCAAATATAATAATGGATTTTTTCATTACCTAATTCTTATTTTTAAACTATAATACTTATCTTTTTTACTACATCATTTTGGAAAGTGTATTTGGAATTTTCCTGGTGTTTACAATGCAACTCTTTGAAAGAGTACGAGAAAGTAAGTGATTTCCGATCTTAAATAATAGTATTTATATTCTTTCATAAAAGGTGTATTGTTGGTTGCATTCTTTATTCATCGCTTAGATGTTTCAAACCTTTAGCTGTTATAAAAGTATCGTCTTTCTTCTTCTTCGGCTCTACAGCCCATTGAAGGCATGGGCCTACTGGGTTGGCTGCGGAGTGTCTTCTTACATGACACATTCCTAATGATAAGTGGTCAGCATATCGATTCTCCTGAAGGTTTAATCCCAGTCTCCGTGACCATGGTGGCACAAACATCCCAGCCCGTGCCAGGATTCGAACCCGGGACCTCTGACTTGTGAGACAGTTATACTTGACCAAGAGATTACGGTTGAATTCATACAATACCGGTCAAAAATAAATAAGTAGCTGGGGCATCCAACTAGTATAATTATTCATTAAACATATTTTATTTATATTAAATGGTTTAAAACCAATTATATGGGCTGTATAAGAAAAATGAAATTATATCTAGATTATAGTCGCAGATCAGTAGATAATTGGGGAATGACCTGTTGTCCCGTCCCCAAGCCCTCGGAAAGCAATGTAATTTTTAAAAAATAAATGTATTTGGTAAGACAATTGATATTATTAATAAGACTTAACTGATGAATTTTTTTATTTCTGCAGATAACTGTAAATTGAGATGCACTAAGTATTCCAATCAAGTAATATATAGCGTATCGTTTCTTCCTTGAGGTTCAATAATTGAAGAATACTATAGAATGTTGGTTGTTGTTTTATTGGTATCATCCCTGTATTACTGCTACGTGGATAACTTTTTTTATCTTAATCCATTAATTTTTTTAATCATACAGAAAGAAAATCTCTCACACTACTAAAGAATTTTCCTTTACTGAACAATGGAAATTTATATTCTTGTTGGGTGACCACACACGAGCAGATATCTGACAGATTTAAGAAATCTGCTTCGAAATCTGAAGGATGTTTACACGTTACTGTACGTCAGCCGACATTTATCCCACGTGTGCAAATTGTCTTATGAGCAATACATTTGTCCTCTGCCAGCGGATATCTGTTTATTATTTTAGCGATTGCAAAGCATTGTGGGTTGCCATACTTAGTGTGTGACGTTAAAAAGTCCGTTGTTTACCGTGAAATCTGCTACAGTTTGTGCTTTTGGATAAATTTTACAATTGAATTGTATCACAGAATAAAATTTTCACGTGTTCAGTGCCAAATTGTGGACTATTATGCCTCAATTCTAAATAAGGGTTTGCGTAACTGTAACAAATTTGACACAGAATCGTTGGAATATGCAGATAAATCTGTATTTGGCTAATTTTCAGCGGTTGACGACCGCAACGCGCGGATTTGATCGTTCAGACCAATATCTGCGCTCCAATCCGGTGATTGATCGGCTGATCAGATCTCCATTGTTTGGAATTGTGTACGCTATAGAAAATATTAATATCAAATACTGTGAAACGGTTTGGAAATTTTTTGTTGTTTTTTGAATAACAGGCTACATGAGAGTGATCCTGAAACAGGCAACTCCCTTTAATAGCATAGGAAGGGAATTTAAAAGGGTGGATGTGGAAGGTAGAGCAAGGTAGACAAGAGTTGACTAGGGCCCCCAGGTTTAAGGATCGTACCTGGTGTTTCACGTAAAGAGATGCAGGGAAAACCCTAGAAAATCTCCACCAGGTATGTCGGGCTATTGGGTACTATCAGTTACTTTGGCTTATAAAAAAAACCTTTGCCATTTCACTTGCAACATCGTAGTTGATTATAGATTTGTGGTCGGTGGGTTTCAGACAGTAATTAGTCTGAGTGACTTTAAAAATATCATGCGTCATATTTATCAAAAAAAATGTCAATGCATAGATTACATGTACTTCCTCGTTGTTGGCTAATGAGTCTTTCCCTGTATAAAATTACAGGAAATTAGAATTAGATTTAGTTACATTCGACTTCCAATGAGAAATACTCTCTTCTATTTGCCTGAAATGAAATTATATCTATGAATTAACAACTATATTTCTAAGTTGAGCCTAATATTAAAACTTTTTGTTCACATAAGAATTAAATTAGGTAATTTACATATCAGTTTTTGGTCACGAATCCGAAATTAGACCTTGAAATAATTTTAGCAGTATATTGGAGGTGAGCGTGAGATACAGGTACACACACATGGTAGCTCATATTGATTATATTAATTATTATTAATAATTTATTATATTAATATTAATTACATTTCAACAAACATTCGAGCTGAGGTTAAATTTAAGCATTCTTGTTCATATACTTCATGGAATTTCTGTAAAGCGCGTAAAGATTTCGACATATGACGAAACGCCGCTAGATGATACTTCACAAATACTGCCCGAATCTGTGTGTCAAAATCTAATTTTGTGCTTGGTGGTCGCGTTAAGGTCTTATGAATATTCCATGGATTGAGAAAAGTTTTCAAGAACAACTATTGAACACAAAGTTGTGTTTCAGACTTGTTTGGGTGATGGGGAGGGGGAACCCCATGCTGTATTGCACGTAGGGTAAGCATTATTAAGCGATGATAGAAGCCACACTCAGTCCAAGTATATTCTTTCATTAATAATTTATACTTTGCCGCATTGTAAATGTAAAGAAATTTACAGTGTGCTTTATCTTTTGTATACAATAAAAAGTTATAACGGTTTATGATTCCTAACATTTTATGCAGAGTGTATCTTTTCCATATATATTTATTACAATAAATTTCAGCGGAAATTAAACATTAGAACTGTAGGTGGTTTTATAATCCCATTTTCAGCATAAATGTATTAAGTTATTATGTAATTTCCATGCGGGCTTTATTTTTCAGATGAATGCGACGTGAGTCGTCGTTTCCTGTACAGAGATATTTCCATTAACTTGACTTTTCCACACACGGACTCCAAACTCATATTAGTCCAGCTTTGATACCATCAGACTCAAAATAAAAAGCAGTTTAGCTTGAAAAGATAAAGAACTAAAAGCAATAAATATTTGCAGTAAATATAATCTTGCAAAATGAAATAGACAGGGTCATTACAAAGTTCGTGAAACGTTTAAAAAATCGGTATATGTAAAGGGATGAATATAACGTAATAAATGATACAGAAACTCTCAAATTTATTTCGTCAACATAGTACCGGCTAGTTACCTAGTAAACCCGCCGTCGGGGTCGCCACCAACGGTTGATTATGAAAATTCTGCAGTTGTGGCTCAAGCGACACTCGAAAGTAATTTGTTACCTTTTGCCGATTTCCTGGTCCTGCCAGCTCCGAGTAGGATTATCGTGTTAATTATTCCGTTCTCTGAAACGGCCCATTTAAAATTCATCTTTCAACAAGATGAAGTCTCTCTAAATTTCAACAGTTTCACCTGAATGACACGTTGTGTTGCCTCGTCATTGATAGACCGTGTTGCGGCCGCTGACCTGGCGCTACTTCACTGGCCACCACCGCCACGGAATTTGTTGCTTTGAGATTTTTCTTGTGTGGTTACATGAATGATAGCATTCATGTTCCACCTTGAAAACAAAACTTCGAAGACTTGCTACACCGAATCGCAAAAGCTGTTCTCTACGTCATTCCTGATAGGCTGGGTGTGGGAACAATTGAACAACTGAATAGATTTGTGCCGTTTAGCTAAAGGATGGGCACAAAGAACATTCATACACATCGTCAAAAACTTTAAACCTTCATCTATCACATACTGTATAATTCATTAATTTGATCTAGGTCATATTTTTAAAATTATTCTATAGAATCAGAAACCCAACTGCAGAATTTTCAGCAGGATTGGTTGGCGGTAGAGTTTTAAAGTAACTTGTCGCCAAAGAGTTCCAAAAAGAACTTTTAGAGTTTGTGTTTAACGTACTGTATCATTTGTTACGTTATGTGTAGACTTTTACTAATAAATAATTTTAAATAATAGACTTTTTAATTACCCTTTACTAATCGCCGGGAAGTCATTCTTTATTAATTATGTTCTTTTACGTCGTGAAATAAGTCGGTGTAAATAAATACAAAATTGTGGATGTGTCAATGCATAAGTAATGTGCGCCAGATGAAACTTAAGAATGTCATATTGAAATAAAGTAATTGCAAATATTTGTGAGAAAGCTGCAAGAAAAAAGAAACTAATTTCAATATAGAATCACAGGGAAGATGTTTACGTACAAAGTTTTCAAATTCTTGAGAATTTACGGTATGTAACGGTAAAACACAACTACTAGCGGAATATTGAAATCAAAGGCAAGCGGCGCGATGGAAGTCGTAGGTTACCCAGAAAGCTGTACGCCTGGGGTTCCCAACTATGGTGAGATTTGGTGGCTTCGGGTGGTGCTTTTCCCCAAAAACGTTGGTGGAGAATGGCAAAACGGATCCTCCCAGAGAGGACAGACGATAAATTTGATTGGTGTATATCCAGCCCCGCCACCGGTGGAATATGAACTAAAAAGTGGGGGAGAATTATTAAAAACCCCTGCAGAAACGGATATAGAGGCAGACTATCATATTATATTACAGACAGATTGAGGAGACGAGGCGTTGGAGGAAAGAGAGGAGTTGTTGATTAAGGACGTGGAGGTTATGTTCTGAGGCTAATATTGGAAATTGTCCTCGCCACGGGCAATAGCAGCGGCAGTGAGACGTGATCCAGGCCGGAGTCATACGATGAAGCGGCACTGGAAAGTTCAAACAAGCTGACACGGTAATTTGTAACCTTTTACCGATTTCCAGGTCCTGCCAGCTCCGAGTAGGATTATTGTGTTAGTTATTCCGTTCTCTGAGAAGGCCCATTTAAAATTATCCATAGTGTAGAGATCTTGAATTTAGTTGTAAGGAAATTAATTAGTATCACTAACAGTAACAAGATATATAGTGTTTATCACAAAAATAGTACGGCTATGCAAATTAAAACTATTCAATCGGTGTACATTGTAATAAATAAATGTTAAAATTTAATATAATTTACATAGTCAACGATTTTTTATTATTTTAAAATAATATCCCCTATTCATTTCAGGTAGATCAAACTTTAAGGCATCATATGAAGTAATGACAGTAACATTCGAAGGACTACATATAATAAATGGAGACGGTAAAAAATTATTGAGATATGTGAAAAGTAAGAAATATGTTAGGAATTGGAAGATGGAACTCGGTATTCAATAATGCATTATTCATTAACTATCTGGATTTTAATGGTCTAATTTCAGAGAAAAGTCGAGAAAGATGGATACCGAGTAAGTAATTAGTTTCACCTTGAAAATGTCGCACTAATAGCTTAGAAACAAAAAAGATAATGTACGTATTAGCAGACGGCGCAATTGAAACGTATCTAGGTGTTTCCAAGAAAATTACTACCAGGAAGTTTCTGAATGGAAAAAAGATATATCGATCTTAATGGATTCTGAAACAGGTAAAGTAAATAATTGCTATATTTATAGTGTAATATCACATAATGATCTGTAAAGAGATATTAACAAAAAATTCATTTACTATTAGTGACGGAAAAATATTTTTGGTTAATGGTCTTATTAAACATCAAAAGTACAGGAATTAACATATGGGCTTACGTAAATAAATTTGTATCGCTAAAATTTCAATCATGGTGATCATAATATAGCAATTATTCAGATACGTTGATGATATTTTTAGCATCATTCCAAAAACTAATTTAGATAATTTAATCCAAATTTTCAATTTATCATCATAATTAAAATTTTTCTTATAAAAGAGAACAAAATAACTCTATTACTTTTCTTGATTTTCTGATAACGGTTTTAATTAAAACAATTATAACCAAATGGCATAAAAAATCTACATATTACGGAAGAGTTCTTAATTATATATCCAATTACCCCATTGCTCAAAAGAAAGTCATGGTTTATAATCTGGTTGATAAACCTGTCAGACACCACAGTGAAAATCTAAATAAAGTTACCAATATTCTGTAACTAAATGCATACCCAATCAATTTCATCAGCAAACATGTTAAAATTAGATTGAATAAAATCAGGTATTCCGATAAAAATTTATCGGTTAAAAAGATTAATTACAGAAAAATGAATTACATAATTTTACCTTATATAGCTAACATACAATATAAACTAATTGACTTGTTTTGTAATTACGGTGTAGTGTTATTTTTAAATCAATAAATAATTTAAATTTTGTTCAAAAAATTAAGGACAAAATTAACATGCTGGAAAGACAATGTTATCTACTAAATTAATTGTTTAGATTGTAATGCATTGTATATCGGACAAACTAAACGTGATTTAAAAACATAAAAACATCAAATTAGATATTCAAAAGTACACAGTTGCGTCCAAATACGTACATTTTAGTAATCACAAATTCGACTGGCAAAATGTGTAAATTTTAGACGAAGAAAATAATTACTTATCGAGAATTATGAGTGAAATGTTGTATATCAGGTACAACCCTCATGCAATCAATGTCAAAAATGACACGAATAATGTGAACAAAATTTACGATTCTCTTTTGTTGATTTGTTTAACTTTTTAGTATTCTTCTCCATTGTTAAAATTTAACTGCCGAAAGCACTCATTGTTACTACATCATTTCGACCGTAATGGAGAAGGTCCATGGGCGGCTACATTCTTCACATGTACATTCATAATCTTTTCGGATGAGGGAGTCAAGGGGTAAATATGATGAATTGCTAACTTTGTAAGTTTTGAACCATATATGAATTAAAGAATTGTAACATAGAACCCATATTTCATTTTTTGTAATATTATGTTTGTAGTACGCCTGAGAAATGACAAAAAGGAGACGAAACGTCGCTTTCGAATAGATAGTGAACAAGTTAAAAGCTCACTCATTGGCCGTCTTTTTATTTATTGTAAATTTTAAAGTCAGAAAACTATATTGTAGTTATAATTTTAATTGTAATTTATAAGTGGTTTTTTATTATTCAATATACATCCTTTTTGAACCGTGTACCTTTCGTCATTTAAGGTCATTGATCAACAAATTCAGCAATTTTCCTTTACCATTATGAAAGAATTTTGTTATACCGTAATCTATTAGTCCTATATAAAATGTACTTGTAGTATAAATCCACGTTATTTTTTTATTTTAGTTTTATCAAAATAATAATTATGATTTATAACGCCCAAGAAACTACTCGAACATTTATTTTACAAGCTTTTCATCTTAACCATGCAATAGGGCTTTTGGTTACAATGATTATAATTATGAAGATAAAATTAGACATATAAATTTATTTTATATTAAATTTAATTAGCTATTTTACATATTTTATAATTTACATAGAAATCTGTGCATCCCGTATATATATATATATATATATATATATATATATATTGTAATATACTTTTTTGGGTATAAAACATTTATTAATTAACAGAACAAATTATGATCAATTTTAAAATTTTTTATTTATTAATTTAAAGTGAATACACGGGATTAATCTCAGGGGATTTTGGGTCTCTCAAGAGATGGAGTATGCAGTAGCTGAAAATAGAAAGAAAAATCATTAAATATTATTTATCCAGATCAATGAGCAAGTTTCACAATTTTTTATAGCTTACCCACAATTACTGGGCCAACAAACATCCACCTCTCGAATGTTTGTGCGTCTCTTTGGCGTCTTGCAGGATTTGATCACGTCTGGACACGTCTGCTCTCGTCCGTCCTTTCCTCAATTCCTCTGACTTCTCACAGCTCGGACCACGTCCGTCCTCTCATCTGGCTTCTGGCTGCTCGGACCAAGTCTGTCCTTTCCTCCACTCGTCTCACTTCTGGATATCTGCTCGGACCAAGTCTGTCCTCTGCTCCACTCGCCTGCCTTCTGGGGTCGAGCCACCCATCGGCTTCCCTTTTAAATCTTCCGACGGGAATTCCCCTATTTCACAAAATTTCGGGGTTCCCCGCCCTCATTTTTTACACTCGTTCGGCGGGGTTTTCCCGCGGGGTTTCACCATCGTCATTTTTTATACACGCTCGGCGGGACTCTCCCGCGGGGAATCACCATCTTTCAGCCGACTAGCCATTGTTGTTGGCCGAACTGCGCCTCATAACGCCACAACATCACAAAATCCGCCTTTTTATCACTATATATATATATATATATATTGAGTAATACAGGAACTTCATTTACCGGTTAGAGTGTCTGCAGCCTGGACGGCAAAGTCTCAGGGTAGCTGGTTCTTTGCTTGTAGCTGCGGAAACGAATCCATACTCGTGGCTGATTTCTCCCAATATCAGCTTCAGAAATCCTCAGATCCTCAAATCTCACACAGAACAAGCCCCTGCGCAATTTTCTGGCGCGCTTTTAAAGAGGTCTCACCCCACTTTCTACCTCTCTTCGGTGACCTTCCAAAATTTTCTACCGTCTATCTGGTCAGTCTTTTTAATTTATGCCTGGCCACGTGTGGGCCAAGGACAGTCGAATGTAAATATGATTACCGACTTCTGTTGGACACTGCACAGAGATGTGTCACATGCGTCGCACAATTGGAAAAGCTCTAAACGAAGCTTTGAAGAGGAAAATGTACATATATATTTTTAAAACTAGTTATATATTTTATTTTTATAACATTAAAATAAATGAAAATTATGACCTGATTTAAATTTTTATTTATGTATTTCTGGTTTTGCATAGTTTTTCAGTTCCACTTTGCGGGAAAACCTTACGTGATGGAGGAAAAAGTATTGCATGTTTGAATTCATTGTATCAGAAACTAAAGGTAATACCGAAAACGGTACAAAAAATAAAAAAAATTGCCAATTTTCAGGCCTTTGTAATTCTTCTGAAGAGGCACTGATCAACAGAAAAGCATACATTTCTCTTTATTTGATTAGGAAGAATGATTATTTTAACGTGGGTTTGTTCCTAAATGTCATCCAACGCAGTCTTGACATCAAAGGTTTAAAAATAGAAAGTTATCATTATGGGTGATTCCATTTATCATAAAAAAGGATAATTCTTTTCAATGTTAGATTTATGCTGCAGGGAATGTTTATGTGAACGTTTAACCTTTCGAGGGCCACTTGTGACGAACAATGTGTAAGAACAATAACGATAGCTGATGAGGAAGGAGGAAGAAAAACTCATAATTACCAGCGGAGGCTTCTACGTTTTTTTTGAGTTATGTGCCTCGTCACACCAAGCAACAATATTCACGAAGATAATAGTAATAAAACATTGATAACGTTTTACTAATGTTTTGCGACAAATGACCCACACGTATTATGCTACTATTACGTTGTTTTTATTATGTTTTAAAATTTTTCAATATATTAATAATTTTAAATATATATTGAAATGGGTGGGCGCCAATAAATCTCAACTTTGTTTATATCAAATGTAAAAGATTCAATAAATTACCAAATTTAGAAATTAATTGATTTTAATGAATTTTGTTTGCCCAGCTGGGCCCTAACCAATGAAATAACATAGAAAGAGACTTAAGTAAATTTACTCAGAGCAGTATGGCATGTTTATACGCATAGCAGGCATGTATCCTCCCCTAGTTCCCTGGTTAACCGCCAATCCTAGATTCAACACAAAGGCAGCTTCCGGGTGGCATGTGAAACGACTGGCCGCTGATGTGGTTGAGGAAACTTGTTTTCACCTTCGTTTCCTCGTGATACTTGGAGAAACCAGATTTCTTCTTCTCTCTCACTCCTGGAAACCCTGCCAGTCCGACTTTCCGTTTTGCTAGCTCCTCTTTGAGCTCTCATCTCTGACTCTATTTTCCGAATCGATATCCTCTCCACCTCTAACCCACCTCTCCTAAAAACGTAATTTGTCTACCCGCTTTTCTATTTTCCCCAGGTCCACCAATGGGGTTGACATTTCTACCCTTCATCGCCAAAAATTTAAAATTTGTGGGGGGGCACCCCTAGCCATCTTTTGAGTCAACCACTATGCTAACCTGTGTTTTTCCGCGAGCCGCAAAATCCTTCGAGACAAAGGACTGAGACTTCTCAGGTGCCTGTCCGGCTTCAAGTTTATGACTGTGTTTGTTTGTCGGGTTTACCCCAGAAAGGTGCCTTGCGAACGTCTCAGGAACTGTTTTCTATTGAAAATTCGTACAGAAAGCTTAATATTTTGAATTAATTTAGATAAACAAAATATACAACTAAAATATATACGCGTCACGCTATATATCTAATTCAGTATACATAGTATCCATACTGTACATGTGTTGAATGAGAAATAATTTAGCACCAAGTTGATACACATTTTTAACCCTAAAGTATTTCCCCCATAAATAAATTTAATTTAGTAATAAGGTACGCATGAAGGTAATATTGTATGCAGTATCACGCAATACATCATTTCAGTATTGATGCTAAACATCTTTTAATAATCTTTGATTGTGATTCTTTTAAATCACTACTGACAATTTACGAATACTGTTAACGTTTTGAAAATATAAACGACTTAAATATAATATTTTTAATTACTGAAAGGTTGAATTTAATATTGATTTCGCTTGGCATGCCGTCCGCCTGTGTCGCAGAATAGTGCAAGTCTCATTATATTTGCTTACTGGTCCAGAGCACAGACTTTACAAGTACTGCATGAGATAAAATGGGATACAAAACACGCACATTTCTCATTACACACAGAAATTATGTGCTGGGCAGGTCTGTACGTCATACAAATCAAACATGAAATTCACATTGTTAAATCATAAATAATGTAATAATTCTTGAAAATAAGGAAGAATTGTTATTCCTAATTATTTATGTAGTTTATGGGGAAATGTGCTTCAATATGGTATAGTAGTACTTTATTTATTACAAGATTGTCACCATATATATGCACCGTACGCTACTAATACTTAACATATTTCAGCAATTTAAACTTGATTGATTTATAATTTTTATTATAAATAACTTCTTGAAAATAGTATAACTTTGTTTCATGGATTTTATACAAAAGTTTTCACTATAATTCTTACGGTATGTCTAACAAAAATATATAACTTGAAACCATTATGATAATATTATGTTCATTGTTTGATTTAAAAGATACTCAATCAATTTCTGGTCCGATTGAGGTGATTGCAATTCTCCGGGAGGTACTGAGCAGTCAATCCGATTTCGGGTTCCAATTTTACGCTTAGTTTGCTTCACTCCTGAAAATAGTTGTTCAAAACTGTACATGCTTCCAAATAATGGCGACATCAATAATTCAATGATTTTTGTGTCTAGGCAGAAAAGAGTTATAATAATTCACTAAAGAGACGTGATCAATCGGTTTCAATCACTCATGTTATTTGTTATTAATAACAGTAACCTCTTCACACTGAACTCAGATATACATGACTTTGATACCAGAAGTAAAAATAATTTACACAAGGAAGGGAAGTCTCTAACCGTAATACAAAAGGGTGTACATTACAATGCTATTAGCATATTTAATAAACTTCCCACCTCCATTAAACAATTAAAAATAATTCCGAACAAGTTCAAATATGAACTAACTAAGTTCTTACTAAGCCACTCCTTCTACTCTGTTGAAGAATTTATGGAGCTGAATGTATCATAGGGTAGATATTTATAATTATGAAAGAACATTATTAGAACACTAATTTTTTAGTATAGGATGTAAAAATATTTATCAATTTTATATATAAGGTACAAATTGTATAGAACTTAAGAAAATCTTATTATAAGTTAAAAATTAATGAATAGTTACAGTATATTTTAATATTAATAAAGCAACCTATGTAAAATCTCTGACTCGTTCCACATCCTTGAAGCTTGTGCTCCTCTATAGGATTTATGGAATATGATTTTATACTTATACTTACTTATACTTTGATTATTTAGATGTTAGTCTTGAACTCTACCCATTACGTTAGATATTGTAATGTATTTCTTTGACATAACTGTAAATGGAGTCGCAAAATTATTTTTAATATCCTAAAATATTGAAATCTATTTTAAAATTATTGTATAAAATCGGAAAGTAAGTCTGCTTATTTTTTTCCATTCAAAGTGATTAAAGGTAGAAAAACGGCATTTGTTTGAACTATATGTGAGTAACCTCACTTTTTCATTAATGACGATAATTCATGTCATTCAAATAAATAACGGTATATTGGCCAAAAGTCATAAATTTATTAGAAATAGAAATTATTACTAAACCAAAGTTTAGGAACTTCTTGAACGATATTATTTAATTCCTCTCACATTTTTAAATTACATACAACTTTCTGCAGTCTAAATTTTTCTGTTGTACGGTTTTGATTAATTCCTTTCTCATTTCTAATTATGTAACTTAATTTTCAACAAATAAAAAGACAGACAATAAGTCGGCATATAAATTTATTAATAATTAATTAACATAAATACGATGTTTCTTCTCCCCTTTGAAACTTCCTCAGGTATAAAATTAACCGATTAATGTCATTTACTTCTATAAGTTACTTCTTTAATCTTTTCGACTGTGGAATTCAAGAATTTAATGACATGAATTGCTAAATTTTATGCCTGAGGAAGTGTCATTATAGAGACGAAACGTTGACTTTATGTTAATTAAATAGTAATAAATTTATATGCTGACTATTGGCCGTCTTTTTATTTATTGTAAACTGAAAGTCAGAAAACTATAATTGAATAACTTAATTTTGTAATAAATTTCTGACTTTTGGCCAGTACACTGTCATTTATTTTATATTAGTCATATTGAGCTCCCTATTTTATTTGTCATTTTTATGAACGGTTAGATCCACCGAAATCCTAAATATGTGAATGAGTTGACATCCATAAGTTCTGGCGCAGAGTTTGATTTCGAAATCATAAATGATATAGTTTATTGCGTTCTTTGGCAGCAAAGATACTTGTTTCGGATCGCAGGGTTGGTCACTCATATTCTAGGTTCTGAACTTCCATTTGCTTTTCTGACTTGTCCCGCTTGAGCATTTCATAGTAAACGTTGTCATTAATTCGGTGTGTGACGGTATCATTGTAACTTGTTCGTCGACTACTGACGTAAAAATTATCGTTACTTTACTGATATCGGTATTCGATATCCGATACAAGAAATTTTAGTACTCGATACTTTTTACGATACTTTCAAGTGTCCATATTTTTCTCCGATAGTTTGAAGTGTCAGAAAAAAGCAATGAGAAAGTTCTAGGGCTTTCGTTTTCATTGTTACAAGTGAATGGAAAAAAAGTTATTCTATAAAAATATATTAAATTGATCTGACTTAATATTTTGAATAAAATACAAAGAATGGCTAAAAGCTATAAATAAAAGAATTCAAATTGCATACGTTTTGTCCCCCATTTTTGGAACTCCTTACAACATTAATTAAAATATTCTAAAATTTCATGTTGCTACTGCAACTTCTGGAGCCGAAAAGAAAACGACGTAGCAGCAGTAAATTTTATAATATTTACGTTAATGAACTGAGGAAATCCCAAAAGCTGCGAATGAAAAGTTTACAATTTAAATTCTTTTATTTCAGACTTTTGGCCAATATTTGTATTTTATTATGAATCATTCGTTATTGTTGCTGGTTTTTGTCTTTTATTCCTTCATTGTGTGCATGTTACTTTATTTTACCGTCACCAATTCGTCTCTTGTGAGTGAATGTGTGTGTGTATTGTGTAAGATGGGGGACTAGCTTCAAGCTGAACGAAAGGCAAATTCCAATACCTCAGTAAAACGTAAATTCATGTTATTATTCGTGACAAGTTATAATTATTCAAAATCTCATCAAAATAAATATGAGCAATGATTTTCTGACATAATTTTTCAAGTGTGATTACTGTCTACACGGTGATGGCTCCTGCAAAAAGCGAATTGTGGTCATTTTTAAGAAGGTGCATTGTAATTCTGCGACGTTCTACATCGTGCTGAAATGTATAGAAACACTTCCAATTAAAAATAAAAATCCCACTGCGTGCTAATAAATTATTACGAGACTGACTTCTACTTTTTTATTTATCTAATTAAGTAACTATTTTGGATTACATGTGTATAATAAAATAACAGATAATCGTTTAATAACAAACGATTAACATTAACGATGAAGTTATCAGAATCGAAATTTTCCACGTCTCGTCAAGTTTTTCTATTTTTTAAAAATAACCAATAATAATAAAAATATGTACAGGAAAAATATATTCTAATGTATTAAAATAAGTATTAGCTTTCGGTCCAACTTAAATGTACCTGTTTTTTAAAAAATGTCCAATTTAAACTTTTTTAATACTTTAAATAATAAAGATATATTTTTCAATTAACATTATTTTGTAATGTATGGCTCATTACTTTGCTCTTATTGAGAGAATTGAAGTAAACAAACGGATAAGCTCGTGTCAGGTGGAGACCGAGCTCCAAGCTAAAGGAAAGACAAATACTACCAATACTTCAGTAAAACGCAAATTCATGTTATTTATGACTTTTGGCCATTTTTTAATTTTATTATGAACGATTTGTTATTCTCAATCCGATATTATTTGGTATCGATACTTTTAAACCAATACTTTTTGGGTATCGATACCATAGATTATAGAACTGAGTAAAGATATTTTTATTCCTATATCGTACTCCTACTGACGTCCAATATTTTAAAGAAGTAATCAAACTTGATGGTGAATTGTTCGTGAAAGGCTTTCTAACAAGGATAATGCTAGTACGTTTTAAATTTATGACACTCGAAGTAATCGCAACAGGAACGGGAAAAAATGGTTTATGATAATGTGTTGGTTACTGGCTGCGGTTTTAAAATAATTCATAAATGTGTCACATTAGTGCCTTAACGAATGTTTACCGTGACCTACTGCAGTAGTCACGGATTACATTCCGACCGGATGAGGGTCAAAATGTAGGTGCAATGACCAGTAGACTGGAATCTTTCCGTTCTGTGCTACAGCATTAGTGGAACTCCGGCTTTGTAAATGGCTCAAATTAATCCTGTGTTGGGTACAGAAGGCGCCGTTTCTTGTTTAACCAGATCCCTATTCCTTCACCTTTCAGGCGCCATTAAATGTCTCTGTTTTATACAGCGCGGGCTTAATTTTAAACACGAAATGATACCGGTTTGGAGAACGATACAGTGTCATTCAGTCACGGACTATATAGAATAATCACTCCGACAAATCATAAGATGAACAATAAGGTGAAGTTAAATTCTTTGCCAATATTTCAAATTTGAGTCAAGAAATTTAAAATTCACAGACGCCGCTTACAACTTGGGATTTACCCACGATACTATGTGGTCGCTTATTCTAAGTCAGGAAAGTGTTACTATCTCGCGATAGTCTTGGACTAATTATTGTTTCGAAGTGTGAAGTATACAGTCCGTAAAGTACTAGTTTTAGGTCTGTTGCTAATAAGGATTCAAGTTTTTACGTAAGAACTGAAGACTGGAAATGGAAAACGCTGAAAGTACCAACATGTCAAAAGTAATAAAACAAGAAAAAATAATGAAAAATTCACTTTACAAATCATTTAATGGATGGATTGAAAATTATGAGATGTTCACTTAGTTTCATATGTCTGAAATGAAAAGCGTTGCAAAGAAGTAATAATTTTATAATTTATATAAATATAAAAAATAACAATTTGGGTAAAGATTTAAGTGCCATGCTTCATTTCCAAGTAATCCCTGAATGTCCACACGTCAACAGTAACAAAGAATACAATATTGGCATCACTGACACAACAAGAGATCAAATTCCCTGTATATCTCTTGAAGAAAATAGATTCTTCCTGGGAAAATCATGCATTTTGAAGCCCTTCTTCAACACAACAAACTCTGTCCAACTTCACCATCCAAGGAAGTTTTAATTTTAAGTTTACCTTTCTTTAAGCTGAAACGTATTGCCGAAACTTTTGTTATCTGTAGTTTGCTGGTAATTAAAAATCTGTCAGCCAAAGGAAGCCGTATCTAATAAATTGCCTAATCCATTTTCACTACTTTGAAAGGGTTTTTAACCCTATCAGTGGCATCCATAGTTTCTAGTTCTTCTGGTATCATGCATTTAACATTCTTTACCTTTCTGAGCAACTGATGTCTCTTTGGTTGTACACACAGCTTTCCTTGAATTCTTAGCTCTCTATTCCTATTCATGTGTTTAATCTTCCCTTTACTTTCCATCATAAAGAAGCTCTAAAAGGTCGGCACATTCAGCGTTTCTCATGTTATGACCAAAGTAACTTACAAATTGTTACATCTAGTGGAGGTATTTTGAAGTACAAGGAGACTTCTTTGGAACTTCTTACCTTTCCCAAGTTATTGGGTATGGCTCATTGAGCGGTTTTTAAGAAAAATGCGAAAATATCCAATTTAAGCACTTTCAGTATTTCCGATTTCCGGTCTTCAATTGTCTTCCATGTCTCTGAATCACTCGTAAGTAACGTAGACAGTTGACACGTGGTTAATGTTTTTTTTTGGTTAACAGGCTTCATGAGGGTCGTCCTGAAACATAAGAAGGGAATTGAAAAGGGTGGGGGATGCGGAAGTTAGAACAAGGTAGTCAAGGGTTGATTAGGGCCCCCAGGCTATAGTTTGAGGCTCGTACCCGTGTTTTTCTCCTAAGTGACGCAGGGAAAACCCTATAAAATCTGCATCAGGTATCTGCTATTGAGTACTATTCTCATGCCCTTCTGAATGACGGGAGACGAGTCTGCTGTGGGGTCGCAGCATTTCCTTCTCCGGGTCTCCACCAGTTTCAGAAGCAGTAGGTTAACTGATACAATGGGATAAGCGGACAACTCTTGCCGACTTTATTTGAAATAAGCACTATTTCTTTTCAAATTACTTTAAGTGGGAACTTTTTTATAGATTATTCAAACGACAATGAGAATTACCTTTTGTATAACCCTATTTTATTGTTTTGAAATTCATTTAGTAAAAATTAATTCACAAACATCAAACTCCAACTACCATATTTTAAGGTCAATTGGCTATCATAGTTTTAGTCTTCTGCTGTTTCGGTCTTGCAGGTGTTTGTATGTTTTTCCAGTCTATCGAGACGTTTATCGCCTCTCTCTCATGAATTACAACCGCGATAAAAGATGTTCTTAAGTCTTTATGTAATATTTAAGCTCTCCATACCATATTAACCATAGTTATGAGGGGTTTGATTGCGAACTTTGTATTATGGCAATTTTGGATTTGATGGTACATGGTACATGGTACATAATGTCGAACATCCATGTTGAATTTATGACGGCTTTGTGTAATAGTATTTTATTCTAATTAAATTAATGACTTCAAGCAGATTGAACAAAATTGAGAGTATTTTCTAATGAGGATAAGAAATTATGTCAGCCGATTGGTGAGCATATAGAACAGGAAGAAAATTGTGCCTCAAAAAGATTGATGGTAAAAACGTACGTTGAAAAGGTATCGCCATTATGTAACTCGTTTCATAATTCACTGCCGAGACCTTGTTAGTACGGTTTTAGTGCTCTTCATTCATATCTTTATCGTAGTGACAATAGAAGGTCCAAATAATAAAACTAATTCTATCAAAGATTTGTCGAATTTCATATTTTTAACTTATTTTAAGCAATGAATTATGATACATACTTTAAACTTCAATGTACTGCGAGCGCAGTATTTGAAAGACCGCGTTAAAGAACACACTTTAAAAAAATGACACGATGCTAAATTTCGTGTTCTTAAGAAACGCATAAATGCGTTGGATACACAGCTTGTTACGTATACAAAAATATTTGGTTAAAATGAATAATCAGACTATTATTAAATAATATGCCTATACAAAAGAACGTCTAAACCATGTCAGGCCGGCGCATTGTCAAGTTACAAATCTTTGCAAACATATATACCAATAAATAAAATTGAAGCGTCCAAAACAGCTCAACAGATTGCAATTAAAATTGGTGTGTTTAAAAACAGGAGATTTAATTTAAATATTCGTGCATATTTCATTTGGATATATTGCAGAAGATATTAATATAATATGAATATTAATTCTACGGTTAGATTTCTTCGCATATGTGCATTAGTCTCCAAAAAGTAGATGCAGGTTGCCTATACGCTTATATGCCTATATGCTTCTAAACGGCTTAACGGATTTTAATGATAATTTCAGGGAAAGAAACAGGAATTATAACTTATGTATTTTTTGTGGGGGGGGGAGGTTAACAGGCTACATGAGGGTGATCCTGAAACAGGCAACTCCCCTTTTATAGCATAGGAAGGTAGAACAAGGTAGCTAAGGGTTAACTAGGCCCCCCGGGCTAAATTTCAGGGAATGAAACAAGAATTATAACTCATGTATGTTTTATTTCGATATCTTGTAGTGGATTGCAGTCTAAAAACCAACTGCGAGTTATAAGACCTATTAGGCGTTCCTATACCATTCATCCCACCTACTGTGGTATTATAAGCGTAATTTTGGTAGCATGAGAGAGAAGGAGGGCGAATATTCTCATTCCATCTATTGTTGCAGTAGGATTCGCGCCGTAATTAACCTATTGTTGGCAGAGAGATAATTCCATGAAAAATAAACTTCTTTGTATAGTCGATACGATAATACGTACATTGGTTTTATTTTGTCACGTCAGGTAAATTTTAATATTTAGTAATAGCTCATTTTTATAGGCTCCGAAACGTGTGAAAAAGTGACCTGTTCAAAACCTACTGCGAGTTATAAGGTTTTCCCTGAATCGATCATAAATAAATGATACCATACTTTTTATATATTCAATTAATTCAACTGTATCATAATTCTGTACCTGTTGTTTCTTTTAGGAGCAAAATAAAAAGAACTATTTTCGCGTGAACGAAGACGCGGGCATAAATGGTTCAAGAAATACTTGCACATTTAATACTAATTACTGTAGCGCTACACAACACTAACGAAAAACACAAGATGACCATAAAATTCCAGCAATTTCTTTTAAAACTAGAAATGGTCCTTCTTCTTTCGTTTATTGAAGTTGCATGATTGACCAGGAGTGAGGCTTCCCCCTGGGTAGTCTACCTGCATCTTGATCTAATAAGAGGAATGTAACTCGGTATTCGATCATTGCAAACAATAAACATTCCGAGAAAGTGTCGTAAAACTTATTTCCCAATGTTGTTGAGCAGACTTATTGAACAGCATGGTTTAACAGGTCATTAACAAGAACCTTCCCTTGGAGTTAAAATTTAGGAAAAAATAGTATTTTTTAAAGAAATGTTGCTCTCATTGTATTTATACTTTGACAGATAATATTCTTTTAGTATCTTAGATTTTAAAATAAAGTTAGTACAGGGCAGTGTATTAATAATTCAGGAAATTTGTTACAATTGTGCAGATACGGGATTACGTTTCGCGGCGAAGTCACTCAGCCGGAGATTACGAACCACACCAGAAGACAAGGAACCGATTGTGTCCGTGGGCGGGGTTACACTGTTAAAATACGGTTCCAAGCTGCGTGAGGCAAGATAAGAGAAATCAGTCTTACCTTTCGGAATGACTTAAGTTTTCTTTAGAAAACTCGGTCCTTAATAATTGACGATCCTGTCTTTACATAAATAGTAAACAAATTTAGATTGTCTGTTATTAGATTACCAGTTGAGGCAAATACTGGAATGGAAAACTGGAAGCTAACAATTTCTGTAAATCTGACCACCCTCATCAACAATGCCGATCATATCAAGTTTTTAAGGATAGTGAGTAATTGCGTGGGTTCAAACAATACATAAACGTCCTTAAATACTAACATGAGACATTTGTGTTACTGGGCAATGACCCTATCCACATCACCACCGTCCATATGTCGCAAACAATTTTGTATCGCCAAGCCAAAAATTATAATTACGTAAATAAAAAAGTATAGAAAGTTATTTACGAATTACAATTTATAAATGACAAAAAATAAAGGAAGAAAATACATTAATGAAACAATATTAATAGTTCAAAATATCGTTATATGAATACGAAAATAATACTAAAAATGAGAAATAATTAATAAATTGAATGTGTTTGATTTAACGTGTAATATTATATTGATATTTTTTTAAAACTAAGAAGCAATTTAGACGTACACGTAAATGAGGCTGAAAGTAATGAGAACAAAATAACACGCGACAAAGACTTCTCCATTTTCACTCATTGCAGAACTTTCGTGACAAAACACATTATCAATAAAGTAGTGATGAGTTGGACCGCAAGTTGCATGTGAACACAAAGTAACTAGTAATCCAGGCTATAGCCCGTGTGTCCTAGTCAACCCTTGGCTACCTTGCTCTACCTTACACCCCCCCCCCCCCCAATCATCTTTTCAAAAGGTAATAAATGCTTTAATTACGCGTGCCTATAACGATAAGTGAAATGGGAGGTAGGCTTTTTTTTAAATGGATAAAACAGAGACGTGGATCTGATGATGAACTTCAGTTGGATACTAAAGTAGGAAACTAATAGCAAAAATCGACGCCTAAAGACAAGTATTTAAGAGAAGAAAAGAAGATTTCATGATACAACGGATTGAATGCACCAAGCGTATCAATTAATATTGAATGCGTGAAATTTATTTGTATTTTACTTAATATTAGACTCTTGCGTTACTGAACAATCGGTATTGATTCATCATTAAACCTCTACATTAATTTAAGGAAAATGATAGCAAGAAAAAGAAAGACATCAATATTCCAGAATCGCATAATAATCTAAAGTTCTTGTGTGCGTCATTTTTTGACCAACCTACGTGAAATGTTTATTGCACCGACAAATTAATTTTGGAACTAGTATCGACGTCACCAAGCAAAAGTCGTTCATAAAATTAATCGCAGAAAATCCTCTCATTATCCAGGTAAACTGAAACAGAATAACTAGGCGACACCGCAAGGAAAAGTACGTAGGCTGGCGGGGCCGCAGATAAAGTTATTAGCGAGACCGCAAATCTAGTAACAAAACAACGGAGTCAAGTCCGCTAAGATAACATACATTCTACACAAAACTCATAATAGACATTGAAAAAGTAAACAAGAAAGAGACTAGTTCAGGTTTTAGTATTCAGTTAGTAATAATATTGACGTAAATTTACGTTGGGCTACATACTGAGCCGTCGGTCGTGTGAACATAATTCATCGAAGTTCATGAACGACGGAGAATGAGATTGACATACCTATTCGAAGACGGGATTCCAGTCGTAAAACACGCAGACTCTCGTACATAAACAAATAAATTGTAATAATTAATAGATGATGGACTTTTGTTTTCGCGGCTTTCATCCGTCACATGAGAGACCTTCTCATCAGGGAGTTAAAATGGAGATTTTTTTTTCAATGAAAATTTGATTTATTGAAAGATTTAAAGATTGTTGAAATCACTTTACATTTATCGTTTCTAACTGTTGACGTCTCGTTGGCTGATGTACGGCGATGGTGAAAGTGAAGGTCGCAGCAGTGGCGTCGACGCAGCTCCAGTTGGTTGACCAGATTTTCAAAATTCAAGACTGGCGTGAATTGGCTGGCACGTCTTCTCCGTTTTGTAGTACAATTTTAAGTCCCTGTTCTTCTTGGCTTTCAGATATTCCTCCCCGCAAATACTCTCTTAAACCAATCGGATTTCTTAAAATACAACTGCGCAGCAGAATTGTGACCAGTCATTGACGCGCTTTTGTTTCATTCGCGACACAATTGGTACTTTTCTTCTTTCAATGCCTCTAAATAGATTTGCATATTGAATCTGCTTTAAGGTACCTGTGTCCCCTCTCAAAAATTTAATATTCACGTTTTTTATGTAGGGATGCAGTGTACAGAAATGGAGCAGTAACATTTTGGTTATGATTTTGACCAGCATGTGTCTAGAAAAAGAATTAAATATAATGGAGACAACTTGGCACTTCCTTTTTTACCCTGAGTTATAAAGAACCCCTCTGAAATAAGTCAAAAATTTTAAAACAAAAGTTGTACAATAGATTTGAGGATGCCCTGCAAAACAGAAATGACAACATCCAATCTCCCACACAGTAGTTTTATTATTAACAGCAACGGCTTGCATATTTCTTATATGATCAATGTAATCATTATCAGTCTTTGCGATTTCAAGTGTTACTATATCACTTTAATATAAATGTCCTTCTTGATTAGAAAGTTGCAAACAGTGGCTCATATTCTTCAACCAACAAAAAATAATCATCTGACAATAGTTTTTGGATCACATCATTTTTCCAAACACAAGTAATAAAAGACGGGGACTTTGCAGACTTTCTCAGTACTTCAATTCTACCATCATGACCTTAGAAAATCTTGAAGTTTAATGTATTAACTACAACAATTTTTAAATATTAAAAGTTATAACAAAAAAATTCTTGACAAACTTGGAGTAATTAATATTTATATATAACTTAAATAACAAGAATTAATGGCCTGTATTATTGTATTCTGTAATACAGGTAATTATTCTATTAATTTTGCAATGAACATTACTATTATTATTATTATTGACATCACAATATCAAAACCATACTTTCATGTAAGTAAACAAAATGAATCCAATTAGATAACTAACAAAATATGATCTCAAAGAGTCAATGCATTTTATGTGGCATACACGGTCTTAGAGTTGTTGGGCACCAGAGCACAGGTCCTAAATGCCATGCAATATTGTATCAGGAAGTTTAAGTAATTCACAGTGGGAGATATATATATATGTATGTATATATATATATATATATATCACCTAATTTGGTGGACTGATCCTACTCAAATATTAAAAATCACATGACCATTAGATGTTTGGGAATTACTAATATTGAACTTTCTGAGGTCATTTGCGACATCGAGGGTAAGTCAGTTTATCAGCGTCAGACGACAAATTTGATGTTCTGCAAGCGACTGTTAACAGTTTTCCTTCTTCCATACCCGTTTAAACATTTTTCGCCCGGTTGGACAATAGAGGGTCTACTTTACCCCTCGTAACTGGCTCCTTGACCGTCAGCCTTGGACATTTCTAAGATACTCAAACAAGGTCACACTTAACATCTCATGATTAAACATGCAAAATCTCAGATTTAAATAATTGCACCTATTCTTAATAATGTGCTATAATTCACTGCAATGACAACAGCACATTTTATAATATAATGGACATAGCACCATTGTGTGCAAGTGAGCACAAGAAATAGAATCTTCATACACTTTTCAGTAGACTTCTCTCTTCTTTGCTCTTGGAAAATATACAATATTTCATATAGCAGAATATTTATATTGTTCTCATTACTTATCTGAAAATATATGGGCACAACTATTTTGCCTTTGACAGTCTATAGACAAATCCAACAATATCAAATTAGAAAAATGTTTGAAATTGTACTTACCAATATTATGCTCTAAGGTATCTATGTTCATTAAAGAAAAGAAAACACGTTTAAGTAAACTACTTTTATTAGTTTTTTTATAAATCCAGTAATACAAATCTCACAAAAATAAAGTTTATAAAATTTATAGCTACACAGATGAGAATGAAATGAAACATTATATGAATGTAATTAATTTTCAAAGGCTATGATGCATAACTCCTTTGATTATGTAGAACACATACATTTACTAACTAATCAACTTGAATAGTATGCTTATGTCCATTAAATAAATCAGTTCTAAATATTTTCATTACTCTAAGAATATAAAACTGAAGGAATTTTTAACTGTGAAAAGAGGCATAAAACTTTCAGTTTAAAAGAACCGGTCAACATAGTGAAGAAATTCAAATCCTACTTCCACCATAATCAAAATAATTATCATCCACTCTAATCGAACATGATGCACGTCATTTAAATGGGAAGACAGCAATTCAACTAATTCCACACAGTGATTTAATTTCTCATTCACCACCTGAAATGTGATTTGTTGAAATTAAATTATTACCAATTGTTGAGAATAGAAACAAGATTTTATATCAACATACTTCTCTGGTAAATTGAAGTTTAACATTTGCTCCTCATAAATATTAGCTTAAGTTAAATTTAAATCTATAAACATAACTAGAAGTTCAATTAGCAGTTGTGATGAAATAATGATTTAATTTACTCATTGTCATTAAACATTAATATTTTTAAAAAAACGGCTCAAAATACATACCCTTGTTCTCCTAGCAATGCTAAAATAAGAGTAGATTTGTTGGTAGAGACTCTCAAGTCTTTCATGATCCCAATAAAAATCTGGAGTGTCAAGCAAGTCTGAACTCAAATTTATAAGATGACGAAGAGCAAATAACTCTCCAGTCTTGCGCAAAACTTCTTCTCTAGATATGCGAATTTTACGACCCAACTTCATGTCCTTAAGAAACAAAAATATTGTAGCTCATATTCTGCAATTATTAGATACAATTTTGAAATATACCCAATGAATATAAAAACTGCTTTCTGTTTCAATACAGAAAATATATAATTTTAATTTATGCACTTCTTATTAACTTAAATTGTAACATGTGAATTACTTAACATTAAATTATATTTCACAATTCTCCATTTAGAAATTCAAAATTCAGGACTTGAAGTTTTGATTTAGAATTCTTTGAGAAAAATCCAGAAATCATAACTGGTGACAACTTGGAATACAAATCATATTTGTCTCTTGGGTAAATCAACATTCTAGAGATGCAGAAAATTAAACAGCATATTTGATCGGTATAAAAAGAAACTTTTGATTGATACACAATAAAAAAAGAGAAGAGCTTTCCAAATATAATGGACAGTTTCTACACATACAATTCTAATCTGGGAATCTGTTTACCAGAGCATGAAAGTGTTACTGCAAAGTAAAGAATTCTATTTAACAGATTTATGAAGACATATCACCTAATTAAGAAGACTAAAAAGTGTCTCATTACAAGAAACACATAAATTATGACATTAGTGGTGTATCCAAACTCGTACAGTTCTGAAAATCATTAGCGGAGGTCACCTTATTAAATATTTGTTAGAACCGTTTACGATCACAAGGCACATTATAGCAAAATTTACATTTTTCCAACTTGTATTGTAGTATAAGGCAGACTGGCAATTACCTTAATGTGAAATTGGTAATACAAATAATAAATTTTAAAGTCAGAAAACTATTATGTAATTTATTGGTAATACATACACTTGCTGTCACATCGGTTGTTTTTCCCCCTGAAGGAAACTAATGTCTCCAAAAAATTTAAGAACTTCTCATTGCTCTAAATAGTAACACCAGGCTTAAATTTTAGCTAAGCCACTTATTTCCTCTTTATCTTTTCCATAACAATTTTATGCTTATAAGACTCTGTCCATTATTAAAATCTAGTACTATCCTAGTAATAGCAGAGAACAATACTCGGTTCAGATCGGTGTTATCTCCTAAAGCTAAATATCACCTCTGAAATTTACAAATCTGTATTCAGTGAGACATGACAACTAATTTAGAAGTAAGATTGGTGATGTGGTTCCCCCTCCCTCCTTTCAATATCCAATTTCATCGTCTGCCTCATTATCTTTACAAGATTTATCAATTTATTTTTTATAATTCATAATTATCAATTTCACATTAATTAACTAAACAGCTTCTACCTACCTCTGTCACAAATTCAATTGAATCTATATATCGAGCCAATGAAGCTTCCCAAATTCCCAGTTTGACTGACAGTGACACAGCATTAGAGAATGTGTATTTATCCAAGGTATTCGATTCTCCTTGAGCAATACATATACTTTCTCCTTTTAAGTGGCTGTGGCTAAAAAAAAAGAAAAATTATCAGTTTTTGTAAATATTATAGCATTTAAATAAACTATAAATATATATGTCTGCTAGTTATACCCATTAGAGAAAGATGCTAAGCATGTATCGAAACCTCCAGCTTGTTTATATTATTTCAGTAATGTTTTTTTCCTATGTTTATCTGCTAATGGTCATATTTAACATTATTCTTACAGAAGTTAAAAAATGCATATGCTTTTGTTCAAATTAAAATCAAACATGATAAATATTAAGAGCTTACCCAGATTCAATGTAAGTATAATCCATGATCTCACATTCCTGTTGTACAAGCCTTTCATCATAACTACTTTCTTCAAATTGTTTGATAAATAACAAAACATTTGTACTTTCTAATTCTGACACATTCCAGAATACAGTTGTTCCTTCTCGAAAAAAAAATATTTGCCTTGGCTCAGAACTGACAGCATAACGAGCAATTACATGAACCACATCATCTGAAAAATTAATTATAAATTCAATACAGTCTGTTGTAACATAAATCACATAATTTTTATTACATTACAATATATCTACATTCACATGGGTCGCCACATAACAACAATAATTAAAAACTGAACACAGCAAAGAGTCATCGAGAAAACATGTCCCATCTTTGATAACGATAAATGTCACAGTCCATTTATTCTATAAATGGAAACATGGATGTTTCATTTTTTTTAAATTGTAAAGGGAAAATTTTATCTTTTTTAATCCTTTAATTGGAAATTTTTATAATTTTTATTGATTTACCTAAATAAATCCTTATTTGGGTCCAATAGTATATAACAATGTTGTTGTTGTTATTCTTATTGTTCTACAATGTCAAATTTTGGGGAAATTAAATGTCGAATTAGAAAATGCTTACCTCAGGGTATTCTTGTATACAAGACTTATCAAGGTTAATTACTGTAGGGGGAAGGGTGGCAACGACAGTTATCAGTGATCTTGCTTATTATTAATGAGCTGGAGAATGAACCTTGTGTTTTGTTCTTTGCTTGTTTTGGAACTTTCTTGGGCAGGTAACTGGGATGACTTCCAGGAATTCCTTATGGATTGCTATAATGACTGGGCCACAAGTTGTGGCGATGCCTTGCTAACAAAAGAGCATCTCAGGAGCCAAAAAACAGGAGACTTTTGCACTGTCAGATCGAAGGAACAACCAGATGTTCACATCTGTTTTTGGCCGAGATATCGTAATTTTTTGTGAGCTTTGTTTGGATTCAAGTAATTATGAAAGTGTCTTCTTATCTCTTCTTAAAAACTTCTTCATTACAACTTTTGACCAACACTTCCACTTCTCTCCCCTCCTGAATTCCACTTCCTTCCCACAAATTCATCATTTTGAGACATGGGCTATTTAAGAATACCAAGTAAAAAGAAGGTTGGCAATAAAAGCCAACAAATTTGACAACTGCTGAAACCTATATATTGGTCATTTATTGAAAAGTAACTAACAAAAAAAGAATTGCAAAGTAATTTCTAATTTTTAAAATAATTATTTAACAAGTAAGGAGATCTAGCCTGTAATTAAATAAATTCATTTAAAACTACAAATACTAGCTACACTTAATAAATATGTCAAAGATACATAGGGCAGAATTTAAGGATATTTGCCAATCTCGTATAGATTGGTGTTGCATTCCTCATCACCGTATCCTTTTTCCCTATTTTGAGCTCAATTTTTTAATGAAATATTCAAAGTATTCCTTCGACATAGAAGGCAACGTTTATCAACAATGAATTCCGTTGCTTAAATTGTGAATTGTTTCATGTTTATTTAAAAGATATCTGATCCAGGTTTCCATTTTCTTTAATTTCTTATAACTAAAGATGTGCTAATAAGAACTTCTTAATTTTCGTCCACTATTGCTGTACTCTGTGTAAGCAAGAAATGTTGTGGCTACACTGTGTCCGCAATATTGCTGGGATACACATAGCTTGGGCAACACATTGCCAACAATATTGCTGGGCCATAGCTTTCAGGAATATTGTCGGCAAAGTGAAATTTCTGTTGATTGTTTACAAGCCCCTGAAGAAAACTCAAGTTGACAGATGCAAACAGCACAGTATTATTAGTTTCGTATAGCAGAATGGAACGTCAAATAGAATGAGAGTTAGGAGACGATCAATTTGGTTTTAGGAAGAATGTAGGGACAAGAGAAGCAATATTAACTTTGCGACTAATATAGAAGACAGGGTAAGAAGAAACTGGCCTACATGCATGACATTTGTAGATTTAGAAAAAGCATTTGATAATGTGAACTGGAACACGCTATTAAGGATTTTGAAGAGCACTGGAATAAAATATCGAGAAAGGAGGCTTATACATACCTCTACAGAAGACTGTATTAGGGGAATCAGAATAAGACTTGGAAACCATAATAAATAACATGAACGGAGTCCTGGAGAAAGAGTTCAAAAAAAGGATTAATAGAGGTATTGGAGTGTAGTTTGAAAACAGTGAAATAACAAAGAGTATTATATTGGGAAGAGATATTTTGAAGGAAGTTAAGGAATTCTGCTATTTAGGAAGCGTAATAACTGGGTTGGTAGAAGTATAGTAGACCCAAAGAGTAGGATAGTACAGACAAGTAAGGCTTTTGCGAAAAAGAGTAATTTACTTGCGGGTAATATAAGTGTGAATATTAGGAAATCGTTGCTAAAAATGTTCATATGAAGTGTGGCGTTATATAGGTTATGTTGACGATACGAGCTCCGGAAAGGAAAAGAATAGAAGCCTTTGAAATGTGGTGCTATAGGCAAATGCTGAAAATCAGATGGATGAGGAAGTCCTAAACAGAATAGGGGGAAAGCGAACAATATGGAGTACGTTGAACATGTGAAGGGATAGATTAATAGACCAAGTTTTAAGGCATAAGGGTCTTGTAAAATTAGCATTTGAGGGAAGTGTGTGGGGTAAGAACAGAAGAAAGATAGAATACGCTAAGCAGATTAGGGAGGATGTTGGTTGTGCTAGTTATGAGGAAATGAAAAGGCGTGCACAGGATAGGTTAGCATGGAGGGTTGCATCAGACCAGTCTTAGGACTGAATACCACAACAATATGAATGCATTTGTGTTACTAAGTGCCCTCTTCCAAAAATTAAATAATAGTTTTAAAAATAGATATAATTACCCATTTGACTTCCGTCTGGAGTATCGCTGCTTAGTGTACATACTTCATATAAATTCTGTTTAACCAAAGCAGCCCTTAATGCTTCCAAATTATATTCCTCTGAGGTTGAATAAGCAGTTACATTCCAAAACTGCAGAGAGAAAAATTCCCTTTAAATATAGCACATTTCATTGCAAAATTAATTGTTAACAACAGCAGCAATTTTTTAGAATTTAAATAGAATAATAAATAAGACACAACTGCAGTGCTAAGAATGCTGTAAAGTTCTGATTCTTTAACCAGATAAATAATATGGCATACATTTGTTATAATCCTTGTGTTTTAGCTAGCTCTATTTATGGGCAACAAAACATCTCTTCCGGACATGGTCCGTGAAAATTAGCAATAATTTGAATTTTCAGGGCGTTTAAATTTTACCTACTTCTGAGCAAAAACCAAAACTGAGGGCTTTACACTTACACCGGGTTTATTCCCTTCTTCGTCTACGGTTGTTTTCTTCTTTCGTTGTGGCCACTTTTTACTTTGCAATGCTGAAACGCTTTCCTGAATACCTTGACCATTTTTCTTCGTAGAACTAAAACGTATATTATTCAAATGTTCAAATCGTGCTATACGCTTGGTAAAAATTGTTTTCTGAACAGTTCCTCCGGCAATTTGTGATAAATTTCGTGTTTTATAAATAGTACACAAAGTATTGCACCGAAATCCTTGAAATACATTCACAACATTCCAACTTTTACTAACAGTAAGTGGAAATAAAGCCCGAAAAAATAGACTCATATTGCGTCATAAAACCACTTTGTCAATAGAAATTGTAAAAAAGAGAATACTGTTTTCGATATTGTTTACCAAATCAAAAATAAAATTTTCAATCTAGTTAGAAACCTCATTCGGTAGAAAATTAATATTTGTACGAGTTGTATTGCCGGCTCTCAGCAGACGGTTGTATAGCATTTTGACATGAGGCGCAACATGCCTTAGCAATCCTACCAACATATTTTCGTTAATATTTTAAAGATTCATATGCGATAATTGCCCTTTCGTTTGATATATTTAATATATCCTCAGTTTAGCAGACCGACGAAATGTGTTAAATCAGATTAAACACATTTCCAGTAAATTTTTACGGGTCAATGTAGCATATTACTTCGTCAAATCATCAAATATCGTGCGTTTCTGAGATCGACTTAAACTCGACTAGGGATGTCTGTGTTAATGAATGTTAGTAAACATTAAGTTTAAGAAGGATAAGGCAGCTAGAATCGTTGTTTATGTTGATGAAATTCATAGCAATACAAATATATAAGTAGAAAATATTCTAGAATATTTACCTTGAAAATATGGAAGGTAAAAATGAACCACCTAAAAGAAAAAAGCCGATGACAGACGATGAACGAATACAGTTGGCTGAAAAACTAGATAAAGAGTTGGACGAATATATTTCTGGTCTTGAACGACGTCCTTATAGCGAAGGATGGCCAGAAGATCGTTGGCAAGAGGTGATATGAAGTTATATTATAGTAATTTTCTTTTATCATTCATGGCATTCTCTAAAACATTCAATTTATAGGAAATGGAAAAACATCCCTTCTTCATGACAAAATCACCAGAAGAAGGCCAACCCTTGTCACCTTTACTAGAGGGAATCCAACAACTAAAATATGATGAAAGTGAAAACAGTCCAGAGGGTAAAGCCATCTCCATATATTTTAGTTGTAATTATGAACGAACCAATAACTAAAATTAAAGTAACAAGTTGGTATATTGTCATTTATTTGTTGTATTTAAAAAACTTTCGATATGATGTTTTACATGACTGTGCCAAATGAATAGCTGTATTCCTTTATAAATAAAATGTTACTTTTACTGTGTAGTCATAACCTTTCTTCCAAGTAATAATATTATTTATATCTGTAGGCCAACATTGTATATTAAATTTATATAATATAGTATATATTAGTGCTTCAATAATTTAAATGTCTTGAGTGCACATTATTCAAAGTGGGGGAAAAAGATTTATTATTTACTTACATATTCTAAGATCCCTTTAAAAAGTATTTTACAATGCCTACTCGTAATTATGGAGGTATGTGCAATTTGACTGCCAATCAGTGATGTCAGCACAATCAACCTGAAATTATAAATTTATTGCATCATAAACTTTATATTTATTATAGTAATATGCAAATATATTATTACAACATTTGATGTAATATTTTGTTAAATTTTTAAATACAAAGTAATAAGTTACAAAAAAGGTAGTAGCTATTTGTGTATTGCGATACATAATTTATTCATATTTAATTATTCAATTTGATTATATTATAATTACATAATATGTATAATACCCACCTACTGTATCACAAAATGGTTGTAATTTATTTCCTTTTGAACACATATTTCATTACCTTTCTTTATAAATTGTCAAATCATTAATAACTATAAACAGCCAAATAACTGAATAAATATTGTCTAACAATGGGCCTTATAAAATGAAACAATTTGAAATGAAAAGTGTTAAATATAAAGGTGAGACTTGTCAAAGTTTACACAGCATAAAAACTGTACATACATTAATTATTCTGCTTAATACTCTATCAGAATTTTATTATTGGACTGAGTTTCATGTAGGTCAAAATGTTGAAATAGTTTCAATATTTTTCAGTTATTTATTAATACTCTGTAATTATGTTTCTCTTTTCTCTTATTAATTATAACAATTTTTAAATAGTTGATTGTTGATCATTTTCAATATCATTATCTGCATATCTGCCGGCTGTCCCCTAGGCTGATAGTGAATAGTATTCTGATTTGTTAGTTAACATCCATTCTTGTAATACATATTTTTGGCCACTGTTACTTTCTATAACTATATATTCAACCCTTGGCAGTTATGTGTAAGTCTGAATATATTCAGTAAGTTGTACTTGACACGGCTACAGAATTGGCCAACAGACCCCATGACCCCAGCACAGATTCTATGAGTATCCAGGTTTGAGCCCTGGCTGGCTGTCACTGGAAATGTTTTCCTAACCTTCTGAAGAAGGAGGTGGTGCCTCCAAAAATTCAAGAACCTCAAACCCTACATGGTGCTGGCCATTTGTGAACTTCAGGTGAGTCATCAACTTTCTGTCTCTCTTTCCTGTCCTTATTAATTATATGTGCACACAAGTCAGAAAATAACATCATTAGGCTAATTAAAACAATTAATATGGACATGAAAGAGAGATAGAAGATTTGTGGCTTACCTGAAGTGTACAGTTGGCAGGCACCATGTTAAGTGTGGGTTTTTAAATTTTTGGAGACTCTTCATCAGAAGATTAGGAAAAGCATTCCGAGTGATGGTCAGCCATCGACTAAGCAGTCAAAATTAAAATTGCTGTAAGGCTAGCCTTTGCTGTAACAATAGACCCCACCAGGCCACCAACTTTCTCTCTCAATGGAAGTCAGGGAAGAGCTAAAGAATTGATGCCGGCTGGGAAGATGCATACATACAACTACATGATAGCTCACATCTTAACACATACTCATGTACTCATGCAGTTATGGGTTGTTAGTCTCAGGAGTAGAGGGGGGGGGGGCAGGTGAAGGTTACTATTCCATCCCAAACCAACAAACAGAACTAACTTATTTCCTGTACTAACTAAACTCAATTCTTTTCTCTGCCTAGCCTTCATCAGCAAATGCCATAATAGGTAGTGGTAGTTCTTCAAATTTTCAAAGGCAACCACCCCCTTTGTCAGGAGATACAAATATGCATTCCAAGAATATGAAGTAAATTGGAAAGGAAAGGTAGATAGAAAATTGTCATTGACTTACCTTAAATTGATAATAGGCATCAACTGGCATATAAATATGATAATATTATTTTTCAAAAGTTTACACTCCTTTCTTCAGACAAATGGCATCTGAATGGCATGGTGGCCAGCTGCTTGGAGATAATTCAAAATATGGGGTGCTAACTACCAGATAGCTAGCAGTTATCAGTAAAGTCAACAACTCTCTCTGTCAAGGATAGGTTTGAACAATGGAAAAGTACCTGAAGAAAAACATAAAATCAAAAAACCCACTAGTATATAAGAGCTGGAAGAGAAAATGGAATTGCTAACAAGAAGGAAGCCGGAGAATGTTGAATCCTGTACTTTGCTTGGACTGAAGTGTGTGTAGTAAAGAAAGATTCCAAAATGCTTTGAGGAAGGTCAGTGAGAAGCAATGGTCAAAATTATTATTATGATTTTGACATGATATGGAATTCTTCAAAGCCTGAACACATTACTAGCCTTTGCAAACTGTCCAAAACCCAATTCCCAGTAGCATTTTGCTTACAGGTTCTATTACAGATATATCAAATCATTTCTGTCTTCCTCTTCTTCCTTTTCTCTCTATGCTTCACTTTAAATTTAGCCACCACCTCCTTTCTCTCTCTTCTTTAAAGATCAATTATATTTATATATTACCTACGTAGGTTGAGAATCTAACAGAAATTAATTTCCTTACTCGGGCATATGTAAAGACTACATGTTACTCATTTATTGTTAATAATATAATTTTTATACCATTATATGAACTGTAGTAAAGTGTAATTTCACTGAATATGTGCTTGTTCTTACCAAAGTATTATTCATTTGTAGAACTAGCTGCTACATACAAGGAAGATGGCAACTTTAATTTTAAATGTAAAAAGTATCGTGTTGCTGTTATAAGCTACACAGAGGGATTGAGACAAAAGTGCAAAGATGATGCACTTAATGCACAATTATATAATAACAGAGCAGCTGCACATTTCTTCCTCAAGAACTATAGGTACATGTAATTTTGTAACTTAAATTTCGGTGCACACTGACATGCTATTTATAGGTAACCATTAAAATTGAATGTAGTTTCTTATGTTAAACTTTGAAGAGAATACAAATTATTTACTTGCCAATTTTCTTGTATTCTCAGATGCACATTGCTGAATTTATATAGTGCTTTGTTATTGTGTGTGGAGAAATTGGTGAGCTGAAACATACCAGTTTCATAAATTGAAAATACATGTGTTAGAGGTAAAAATCTTGAATTCAAAATTTGTTTCTATCTAAAGTATGGAATTGCAGAAGTAATTGTTAATATATTGTAGTTTCGGCATGCTTTACATTTTCATATACATACAGCACAGTGTTTTTTGACTGAATTTTTCACTATTTCTTATAAAGCAATTTTGTATTAAAGGCAATAACTCCATCTCAGTTAATTTGTTTAACTATTGTAGTCAAAAATATATTTCATTATTCTTAAATGGTCTTAAAACATACTGGTTTGTTTCTTGGATTTTTTCTCCATAATGTATTGCAAAATCTAAATCCAGTGACAAAAAATGGAGTATGTAACGATGATTAAAATTTAGGGTTAAAAATATGAAATGTGTATCACAAATGTGATGTAATTTGTTGTTATAAAATGCTACAATTTTCCCTAAGTATTAATTAGCACAAATATTTTAGCATCTCATTTGCTCATTTCTTGCTGAAAGATTTCAACTAAGTTAATTGACAGCGATGCCTTTGAATCAGGTACTCTATTGTATATTTTGATGGACAATAAGGAAAGATAGCAGAAGTTAGTAGAAAATAGAAACTAAAATTGAGTGATGAATAGAATACGATAGAGATTCGTCACATTTTCTTCATCTTTCTTTTGGTTTTCATTTCCATGTATTTATGCTAAATCGGAGATTTAAGAGTTTGAATTCCAATTCAATTATCATTAAAATTTAATAAAAAATTGAAGGAGTAGCTTAATCCCTTCATAGTTGTTCTGTTAGCTATTGATGTGTGTTTTTATAATGGATAGTATTTACTAATTTGCTTGAAATATTTTCTCATTTGTATGCATTAGATTTTTCTTCAAGTAATGTTTATTTATTTAATAGTTGGATGATGGTATGTTGCTTATTTAAAAAGCAAATCAGACCTTTAAGAGTAAGGTTTCCCTTGGTGGCTTTTTTGTACTTGTGTAGTTCTACAGTTTAGTACTGTATTTGTAAAATGTAAATCTCCTGTCTACATTGGATAAGTCTTTCTCATTGATGCAGATTTATAAAACATTCTCAAAATAACAGCTACTGGTAGAAGCTTGTATATAAAGCAATTTGTTGACTGGCTTCAACAGCTGAACTGAAAAACCCTATTTGGTAGTTGATTGATATTCTACTTAAAGATGTGCAAATTTTATAAATTAACACTTTTTGTTGTTACTTGTTTGGAGTCATTCTGTGTCAATAAAATATCTTGTTTGATTTAATGCAGTATGTATTTCTTTAGAAAAAAAATTAGGCATTTGGTATAAGAGGTAGAAACTTAAATTCGGAGAAGAATTTTATTTGAGGCAAATTTTTATGCTGTAACTTCTTGTCACACCATAACTTCACCTTAGTTTACAAACAGTGTAGGAATATATTTTATGAGATTGTCTTCTATAGTAGATTATGAATGGACAAAAAAATCATATATATTTCTGACAGTTATGTTAAAGAAGGTATTACAGTTCCTTGTTTGGCTTCATCACATCTGTTTTCATTTATGATAAATATCACCATCTCAAATTTTTCAAAGTAGGTCAGATTAATTGTGTTGTTTTAATATTATGAAACATGGTGTAACCTAATACAACTTTTGAAATGAGCTAATAGTTTTTGGAAGATTGAAGATAAAGACCATTCTCCAGTCATTTTGTACAGATCTCATATTGTTGTGATTTGGTAATGAATATGGTATAAACTTTTTAAGCCCTTAAGCTAAATAATTAGATATATACATTACTACTGCCTGATTGCTGCCAGAAATTTGAACTTTTTCCTGTCTGACATTGTGACACTGGTCCTCAATTTCAGGTAAACTGTTAATTCACTTTCTCTAATTCCTGTCTGTATCAATTATTTTGACATTGTTACATCATTCTTTATAAATACTAAAATTCGTATTACTCTGTGATAGGTCTTGTCTCAGTGATTGCCGTGAAGCTCTTAAAGTTCAACCAGGTTACCCAAAGGCTCTTTCTCGAGCTGCAGAATGCAGTTTTCGCCTGTCTCAGTTTGATGACTGTATATTCTTCTGTGATAATATGCTCACTGAGAGTGCAACAAACAAGGAAGCTTTAGAGCTTAGAGCTAAAGCAGTTTCAACTAAGGTATGATCTTACATGGTACTCAATATGGTCTTATGAATATACTTGTATGAATATTTTTCTTCAATAATTGCTATGTTGACATTTTTATGAATTTACTCATTTATTTTGAATTGTTTGTAGCATAAAGATGTAAACTTTTTCAGTCAATATTTATTGTCAGAGTACCAATAATTTTAGCCTTTAAAATTAATATTGCAGAAGAAAGCAGAAATGCATTCCAGACGACAAGCTGTCGCCAGAAGAAAACAAGAAGCTGAAGAACAAGAATTGATCAAAATTATCGGTGAAAGAGGCTACAAAATAGAAGGCCAAAGTATGTATACTTAGGGTGAGAAAAAAAATTCTGCTCTATTTTTTATATATATCATGATAAGTGCACCCTAGGGGCTGGCAAACAGCCAACAACATGTAACATAACAGTTTTTCATTATCAGATAAGCCATCCACTATCTATCTTTCCTTACCAATAATTTTAATTGTGTTGACAACATTAAAACAATTGATCTGGAAAGGAAAGAGATAAAGGCTTATCTATAATTGTATAGAAGGACAAAGAGCTGATGACTTACTGTAAATCAATAGTATAACAAAAATTTTCAATTTTGCTGCTGCAATGTCCAGGCCAAAATTTTTGTTACATTTTAATTAAAGAGCTGAGGAGGTTCCAAAAGTTGGGGGACCAAGCTTTCCAAATAAAATTATTTCAATTTTTACTTTTGACCGTTCTTTTTGTTTTACCTCTCATTCTTTGATTGATGATGCAGAGTGTGATAACACCAAGACAGAGAGTATTTACTTTAACCTGCAATCCACCTAATTGGCAAGACATCACTGCTGCACCATCATAATTCTGAGCGATGGGTTTCGAACCACAATTTAATGTGTGTAGTGGCTTGTACAATTTTGAAAAATGCTTCTGCTGATCTGTCCAAAGATACGTCTTGAAAACCTAAAAAATCTTTATTCAATGGTGCCATTTCTTGATACATAGGGAATAATCCTTGAAAGCTGACTGATATTAGTGACATCATTACTTTGATATAGAATGATAGCAATAAAAGTACTCTCTCCTTTGTAATCTGTGTGAAGACAATATTTGTAGCTATTGAAATTTGATTGTAAATACATTGGAATATGGTGGAAATGGCAGATGACTTTATAGTGCAGGATCGTAATTAGCGATTGACTGAATCAAATGTTGACTGAGCCAGCAAGTGGCCTCTGAAACTCTGTTCCTGGTTCCTGAGAAGAAAAACAACCTCTATAAGTCTTCTCTATTGTGCAATTCTTTTTCATTGTTTCATTGTACTTTTGATGCTACCAAGAAATCACTATAATGGACATCACAGTATATATTAATAGAGTACAATGTACAGCGTTACACAAAATACATACAATTGTTTGTTTAGAAAAGGAATTCTTTGTAAGATAGTAGACATGAAATCATGACACACTATACACGGGGTGCCTTCTCAACGTCAGGCAGGACTATCTGTGGAAGCTGGCTCGGCAATGCTTCCAGATTAGAGGTTACTTTCTGCTACACCAGGGCACAAGGGAGCAGTAGAATTCAGACTGGTACATAATTTGCCACAAAGGACAACTACGTATAATGGTAAACAAACAGAGTAATCACATTTTTCTTTAAGTATTTTGGAGTATGACTTTAACATTTATGTTTATAAATGAAACTGGAAGTAATGCTTCCTAAGAAGAATTGCCTCTACATAGCACATACACACAAAATACTAGAAGTGGAAGGTAAAAGGAAAGAAAATGCATTTGTGAAAGGCAGTAGGATGTGTTGGAAAGATAGTTCCCAAAGATGTAGTTCAGCATCTGCTGAATTTGGAGGGGGGGAGGGGGTGAAACTTTAAGGAGGGTCAATGTAAAGCATTGAATAGGGGCTTAGGCATAGTAAATTGTAATGTTACTGCTTCCCAGCCTCAGAATGCCTATTATCGATTTGAGGCTCTCTGTTCCTCTTCCCTATCCAAATATTTTGATGTTGTCACAATATTTTTCTATTCTTAATTTTTTATTTACTTTATTTTTAATCATTCATAATTGTGTTATTTATATTTTATTTACAGAAGGATCAGTACCCAAATTGAAGTTGCTGGAGCCCATTAGCCCTCAGTGCATCCTGAAGAGAGTGCATTTGTCTGAAGGTCGATTAGTGTGGCCAGTTCTCTTTTTGTATCCAGAATATGAAGTGTCTGATTACATTCAAGAGTTTCATGAAGATTGCCTGTAAGATACACACATTACATTTTTTTGTGGATAATCAATGTTTTTATACAAGTATGACATACCATGGGCCTTTGACTCTTTTTCCTTCTTTAAACCTTAAATCCGTTTCTTCTGGTACAATAATTCCCCACAACATATGCTTATGGCTGACTTGCTGTGGTGAAAAATAAGCATTGTAACCTCACAACACAGAGGTCCCAGGTTCAAATCCTAGCATTGGCTTGGATGTTTGTTCTATCATGGCCACAGAAACTGGAATTAAGACTGCTGGAGAATCAATATGCAGACCACGTGTCATTCCAAATTTAGAATGTGTCATGTACGGTAACAGTCTGCAGTCAACCTTGTAGGACAAGGTCCTCAATGGGCCGTAGAGCCAAGAAAGAAGAAGGTTAAAATAAGAAAAAATTAAAACCTATTTTACAAAAATTTATGACATGAAAATATTTTCCTTTCTACTTAGTTTAAATAAATTTAATTTTAGGAATAAGTCACTCATGATGACAGTGTTGTATGTCAGATCCTGTGGTAGTTTTCATGGTATGACACATTTTTTTTAATGCTACACAAAATGAACAAACACTAGTTTTTTTAAAAAAATATATACTAATTTTAAATAGGATCTACGATTACTAAATTGTTCAAATATATTTTCATTTCATTAATTATGCCATTCCCTTGTGGTGCTGCCTGATACAGAATGGCTCTGTCCTTACATGCTGTGTGATTCTAGAGCACCTACAACAGCAGTTTTTCAGTCTTTATGAGATATGCAGGGGGAAGAAACAGAATACTGTGTATGCACATTTCTCATTGCATAACACAAGACATAGCCAGCCGGTTGCTTTAGTGGTAAGGAACGCACCAGAAGCGAGCAGTTGAAAGGCTTCAATATCAAAACAGAATATATTATTCTTCCTAAAACTGTAGCACATTCACATTAGCTGCCACTGCCCATAGGGTCTTAATATTCCAACTATTAGTTATATCTCCTCATGTAATATGAATGTGTGTGGATGTGTAGTTTTGCATTTCATTCCTTCTCCAATTTTATATAAATGCAGTACGTAACAAGTGATAAACAGTTTTATATAAGAACTTGCTTGACCCTGATAGTGTATTTCCTTGTCTGGTAGTTTAGAAATCAAGTAATTCTTTGTTATATACTTAATTCATTCACTTCACAGTTGTATGTCAGATCCTGTGGTAGTTTTCATGGTATGACACATTTTTTTTAATGCTACATATTATGATATACATAAAAATGTGTGTATGGTGAAATTTTTGTCTGTATGGTGATCACTTGGACATAGGAAGTGGTTGATGGGCTGAACTGATTAGCAATGAGAGTTTTAAGGGATTTAGATTCATGTGCCTGAACTGACACTCCTTTCTATATCTGAATATTGTAGCTTATTTCTTGAAGCTCCTTCCTTACTGTGAAATACTTTTCCTAGCTTACCTAGATGTAATTTTGCTTTTTACCAATCATACCTTACATTTTCTTCTTTAATTCATTATTGGAATACTTAAATAATATTATCCATGTGTCAGCTCACTTGTCTTCACCCATTATGTAGATGGGATTTCAAATTTAAGTTTTAAACAAAGTGTGCATGTCTAAAAGGAAAGATTTTTTAACAATATAAATTGGTTTGACCAAAAATGTAACTACTTTTCTCTAGTCCATGTACTTGTCAAACCATCCTTTCACATGTCTGATTCAGATAATATTCATTTGATAAATGGTTCCTTGTACTGTCAATATTTTGAAATTTATGTATCAGTTGCATTAAAATAGGGCAAATGTTTCAATACAGAGTTTTAAATTATTTCCTACTTAACTGCAGAAATTATATGATATAAACTTTTCTTTTAACATTAATTGACTTTGTTATGGCAATTCATTGTTGTAAACATTAAAAAAATTACATTTTAATTTTGTTTCAGATTTGAGGACCAGTTATCAGTAGTGTTTGAAACACCACCAGAATGGGACACAGAGAAAAAGTATGTACTGAAAAACCTTAAAGTATGGTATGAAGACCAAGAAGAAAAAGTCAAATTTTCTGTATCACTGACATCTACGTTAAAAAATATTTTGTCTGATAAAAGGTACAGCAATATCTTCCTTTCTTTCTCATATGTATTTTAGGATAAGAATAATATTTTATCTATTTTTCAGAGTTATCATTCGCCGTGGTATTCCCATATTTTGCATTGGAGTTAACAGTTGAAGATCAGCATGCTTAATATAATTAATTATGTACATATGATTTTAGAAAATATATTGTATTATTGCAGTGTCCTCCGATATTTTGTATCATCCACAACTCAAATTGGGAAAATATATTCAGTTAATTTGTATTTTTTTTAAATAAAAGTTGTGCTAAAAATAATCATATTAATAACTTATATGGCAGCAGCATTTCAATATTTTGTAAATTATATTAAGTTGAACCCAATAAATAGTTGTTTCTTAATGCCTATATTTATTTTTGATGCTAATTTAAGTTTTCTAAAGTTATTTTCAGTCTAAATGTTGGTAATTTGCTCATTATGGAACTTAACTGTGAACCCAATAAAAATTGCTCAATATTATTATTTTATTTCTTCTTATTTTTGGTCCCAAAGGGCATATGTCTTCTCTTCATATTACTGTATCTATAATTCATATTATTACTTGTATGTTTTCTGAAGCATGTTGTTAAATACTGAATAAATTCAGGTGTGTCTCATGCAGTGGCATGCTATGACTAGTTGTGACATTGAGTAAAGTAATAAATAACCCTAGCTAAATTATTTTCAAACGTGAAAAAGTGAAACAAGTGGGAAAGCATTTATATTTATCATTCCATAAAAAGGGAAATAAATTCTCTTTAATCTATAAAAACTTATCAAGTACAACCTATTTTGTAAGAATTTAAATTTACAAGTGTAGAGAGTAAAAATATTAAAAGCTTGCCACCAGACCAGCTCTTGTTGTTACTAGCTAATTTGATTTCCATTCCATATACCCTCTTCAAATCCCATACTGTGCTATTAAAGGGGAGAGGTTGCTGTGTAGATGATCCATATATTCCTTGCTGCTGTAAAAACATTGGGTTCATGTAGAATTTTTAACTTAGTTTGTAGTTAGTGCCCTCTTGTATTTGAAGTTTTTACTCAAGTTGCCCATAGAATTACATGCCACTGATCATGTGAATATTAATAGTTAATTTTAAAATTAGGAGACTTATTATGAGTCAAATTAACTGAGCAAGTAAGTATTTTCTGTAATTTAAACAAGACTGATTTAAGACTAAAATCAGTATTATATAGTAACAGTGAGATGATCTAAAGAAAAATGTACAAAGTCAAAATTGGTCTGTTGAATAGCAAAATATTAACAATATTCAAATAATTTGTAGCTTTTAATAATTTAAGTGAAAGTGAGATTATAGTCTACAAAACTTTTTTCCCCATTACCACGACAAAATGTAACATATACAACAATCTAATGCACTAAAGTATTTACATGGATGCCATAGATGTGTTACAGAGGTTTTGTTAAAACTTTGTTAATGTGCAGTCTGTATTGGGCTTCTGCTCAGTTTATTTGTAAACTATGTATTATTAATAAAGAAAATTACTATACAAATCAAAGTATATGTCAATAATAGACCTTTTATGGCACAGTCAGTAAAAGGTTAAAAAGTAAAAAAGATTATTTGGGAATATTATATATACATACTGTAAGATGTAAGGTCACAGCCCCAGAAAAAAGCAACGCAAGCCAGGGATGTACTGGGAAATGGCTACTTGTTGGACGAGTGGCACAATACTGCCCCAAGAACATTGTTGTCGGGGAGACGTATTGTCGTTGGCCTGATGTAAGCAGAAGCGTACAGGGCAGTCATTGGTTGGCCATTGGAGGTGGATAGATGTGCTTCATGGCTGCGATGTTTAGCAGCCATGAGCCGTATAAAGGACAAGGGTGAACCACGAATAAGTGGAATCAAATCCCGCTTCATACAAGGCAGTTGTCAGTGGGTTATTGGAGAGGAAAGTCGTGTTTTATGGAGTTAAGGATGAATGAATGACCACACCCTGTTTGGATTATTAATTTCATGCTCTGAATTAAATCTTTTGGTGTTTTTACGAACAAAAAATACCTGGTGCCCTAAACTTTCTTAGCATCCAATATCGAAGAAGAGCTGTACTAGATCTGAAACGACAGGATCTGCTACAATATATATGTGTGTGTATATTGTAATATCCTCTTCAGTGGATAGGTTATATATTGGATAAAGTTTTCTCGGGGTTCCAACCGGGTAGCGTCGTTCATTTGCCACGTTTCGATGGCTTGCACTGCCATCTTCTTCAGGTGAAGTGCCGTTCAATTTATTATTATTATTATTTTATTATGGGCCAAAGGCCCCAAGGGCAGTGCCCCCTGAAAGCACGCACCACCCACATGGAGGTCTACCATTTTCTACACCCCCTCTGCACGTGCTGTTTTTTTTTGGGTGTAACAGGCTACATGAGGGTGATCCTGAAGCAGGCAACTCCCCTTTAATAGCATAGGAAGAGACTTGAAAAGGGGGGATGTGGTAAGGTAGACAAAGGGTTGACTGGGGCCCCCAGGCTATAGTGCAAGGATCCTACCCGGTGTTTCACCTAAAGGCAATGCAGGGAAAAACCCTAGAAAACCTGCATCAGGTAGGTCGGGAAAGTGGGTACTACTCCTGCGCCCGTCTGATAACGAGAGACTAGATTGCTATGGGAACGCAACAAACCCAACTCCGTGCCTTGGTCAGTATTGTGAGGCAGTTAGCCAACTGGTCCAATGGGATCAGCGAACAACTCTTACCATATGGCGAAGGTCTTCGACCCCCCTACATACACCTCTCAAACTGCCCAAGATTGTCTCAGCCTGCAGGAGTCTTAAAATAGTTACCTTGGCCATGGACCAAGAGGGAAGGGAAGGAGGAAGTCAACCTCCACCTGGCTCACTCATTTCCCATCAGAATATGCTCCTGTATATCCTATCCCTCTGCACGTGCTGTTTTTTTTTTAATGGGCCAAAGGCCCCAAGGGCGGTGCCCCCTGAAAGCTCGCACCGCCCGCATGGGGGTCTACCATATTCTACACCCCCTCTGCACGTGCTGTTAGTACACTAACTGGAACACAAGGATCGGGATTTTGTGTTTGATCCGCACCTGAGGGCATAATACCCTTTAATACGGTCGTTCACGGAGATAGATTGTGAGAGAGACAGAATGAAGAGCGTAGGGCTGAGGGAAAAAAGTGCCGATAATTTGACCAGAAGGGTCGCCTTACCGGGAAAAAAACCTCAGCGATAGTAAGAAGGGTTGAAGGGCACAAGAAGCTAGTATACTGCTCTTGTGCGACAGCAACATGCGTTTGGTAATTTTTGGTAGGATATTGTTAGTAGTTGGGCTTGGGTATCATGCGCGTCGATCCACATCTTCTCCTTCACGTCTGGATCGCCGAGCATGTCCTGTAACAGTCCGTTAGAAAGCGTGGTCAGTAAATTATGTAAAGACAATCATTAAGTGTTGGGTTCGAGGAGGAGGTGCTTGGGGCGTCTGTATTTGGTGTCGCGGGTGTGATCATAGTTACCCAGACGCTTTATGATAGTGTTGTGTGAGAATTGTGTCTTGCTGTACAAACGTACAGCATGTTCTCTGATGACGTCCATTAGTGGCAGAATATTCAATTCCCGATGGACGTCTTTAGTGCGTGCCCTCCAAGGTGCCTTGGCGATGATTTTAAGGACCTTGGTTTGTACAAACTGGAGGTTACGAAGGTGGGTTTTGGCTGCAAAGCCCCATACGTCAGAATTGGCCGTATGTGTGTTAGGTATAGGGCGCGAGCAGTGGAAGTGTTTATGGTGCTTGTTCTGTTAAGCATAGGGTATAGCTGTTTTAGTCTGATGTTTGCTTTTCTGATAGTGTTCGTGGTATGGAGTTTCCATGTTAGGGCCGGATCCAGTGAAACTTCTAGGTATTTAACCGCGTCTCGGAAATGAATCGGGCGATTGTGGAGTGTGAGTGGACGACAGTCTTTGTGTAGGCGTGCGTGTCGTGCCCTAAGTGTTAGTAGGAGTGCCTCGCATTTACCAACGTTAACTTTAATTCGCCATCGTGTTAACCATGGTTCGAGTGTCCTGAGTGCGCGTTGTAATTTATTGTTAAGTGCCGATGGTCGCCTCGACTGAGCAAAGATGGCGGTGTCGTCTGCGAATATGGCGACCTGGGTTTCTGGTGTTGTGGGGACATCGTTTATGTAGATGTTGTGTAGGACTGGCCCAATGATACTTCCTTGAGGCACTCCTGCTTGTATTCCCCTTATAGTGGACTTGGAGGTGTTGACATCGACGAAGAATGTCCTGCGTGAGAGGTAAGAGTGCAGCAGCCGTATTAGTCCCAGCGGAAACCTACAGTCATTGAGCCGCCGTATCAGACCGTTATGCCATATCTTGTCGAAAGCCTTTTCGACGTCAAGGAAAACGGCTGCCGTAGACCTTGCCAGGTTGTACCCTTCTGTGACGTGTTCGACTACTCGCAGCAGCTGGAGTGTTGTGGAGTGATGATTCCTAAAGCCGAATTGCTCCTGCCTTAGGATATCGTTTTCTGTGCAGTGTTGTGTGATCCTGCGCAACATGACCTTCTCGACAACTTTACCTAGGGAGCAAAGTAAAGTTATGGACCTGTAGTTTGTCGGAAGTGCGTGGTCTTTCCCGGGTTTCCGGAAGGTCAGGACCTTGCCCTGCTTCCAGGCGTCCGGGAAGTGTTGTGTGCGGAAGATGGCATTCGTGATATTAGTGATCTCTTCGAGTGCTCTGGGGGAAAGCTGTTTGAGCACTCGATTTTGAATGCCATCCGGACCAGGCGCCTTACTGGGGTGAGTTTGTCGTATGGCCCACCTGATTTCAGAAATGTTTGTATGCCGTAGAGGCTCGGCGACTTCTTGGGCTAACAACTGTGTAACCACCTGGTCCGTTTCCAGTGTGAATGCTGGATCTGATGGATCGTCATTCGGTTGGAACGTGGCCTCTAATGTGTCTGCCAGCAGTTCTGCTTTCTCCGTGTCGGAGTAGGCATAACCTGCCGGCCCTTGAAGCGTTGGTACTTTGTATGCCTCCCGTGTGAAGTGTCTCGCCATCTGCCACGTGGAGCGCGTGGAGGTGTCGAAGCTGGCTAGGAGCTTGTCCCATTCCTTGCTTCGGTGTGTCTGTATGTGTTCTAGAATGGTGTCTCTAAGTCTGTTCATATGTGTTTTGTATATCTGCAATCGAGTTCGCTGCCAATACCTTCTAAGTCTATTTCTTAGGGTTATTAACTCCTTTATTCTATCAGGGAGCACCGTCCTGTGTTGATGCGGAGTTACAGTTGGTATTGATTCGGATATCGCGTCCTGTATGGCAGCAGTGAGGGAATGAACAGACTGATCTATTTCCGCCTCGCTGTTGATGTTGTCTGTGTTGTTCATGTTTCTATCTAAGGTTTCCCGGAATAGATCCCAGTTTGCCTTTCGATAGTTGAACATGATGCGCTTGTCTCTGTACTGTATAGTGCCTGTATTGCAAATTAGTACTGGATAGTGGTCTGAAGTCAGGTCCTGTAAGACCGTGAGGTCTAGAGTAGTTGTAACGCCCTTTATGAGGGCTATGTCCAGGACATCTGGCTGTGCGTTTCGTCTGTTGGGCACGAAAGTTGCCTCGCGTGGCCCAAGGACGATGTAGTTATGTGTCTGTGAGTGTGCGTGTAGTGCCCTTCCGCTGGGGTTGGTGCGCCTACTGTTCCAGAACGGATGTTTACTGTTTAGATCCCCAGCTACTATAACCCTCCCTGAGATGTTAAGTAGCCGTTCTATGTCTCTCAGATCAATAGGGGGCCTGCCAGGTTTATTATAGACGGCTATGAGTGTGGTGTACGCTCCGTTCAGCTGTGGCTTCAAGCTTGCTTAGTCGTGAGAGTGGGACAAGCGAATGGGCGATGTCCTGTCTGATAATAATTGGAGTTCCGCCGCCTCTACGACCGTCTTGTCTGTCGGAGCGGTAGACTGCGTGTTGTGTGAAGTGTACGTTGTCCGTAGGGACAAGGTGTGTCTCGTTCAAGAGCGCGATGCCGACGGCATGTTGCGTCATGAACGCGGCCAGTTCGACCCTTTTGTTGTTCAGGCCGCGGGCGTTCCAGAAAAGGATACGCGTGTCTCGGCCCATGGGGCGTCTAGCCATGATGGAGGGAGAACGAGGGCATGAGATTTGCAAGCTGTCCTTGGACAGCGGAGAGGATGGCTTGGGTAATTTGGGGGAGCATGGTCTCTAGGATTTTAGCGATCATGGAGTTGACTAGGACCGCCATAGGGTCCTCTGTGTTTTGCCTGGCTTCTCTGTTTGGGAGAGCGGCCTGAGTGGCAACAGGCAAAGCAGGAGCTGAAGGCTTCTGCTTTGTGTGTGTTGGGGCCTTGGCTGGCTGGGAACGGCCTGCCTTGGCGGGTTTTGTGGTGGAAGGCTGGGCAGTCTTTTTGTTCTTGGGCTTGCCGGCCTTCTTGTTTTTGTGGCTCTTAAACAGCCGTGTTGCTGGAGCAGCCTGTTTGTTAGATGTGGTGGCTGGCTGCTCCAGTGGTGTTGTGGGAGGGGCCTGCTCTGGGACCTGAGCAGGTGTAAGGGGCTGCGCTGATGGCGCAGGGGCCTGTGCGGGCTCAGGCTGTGTTGGGGGCTTTGCCACTGCTGCGGCGAAGGAGCGTCCGCTTGATATGGTGGACTGGGTGGGTCGGACAGTGGGGGCTGAGAGGACGGGTCGGGGTCCTTGAGGAGCTGGCAGAGGAGCTTGTCCCTTACGCAGGGCTTCCTTCCTCCGTTGTAGCTCTGCCTTGTATGTGGGGCAACCCCTGTACAGGGCAGAATGGTCGCCTCCACAATTGGCACAGGTCTTTCTCCCGTCCTTCTCCAACTTGCAGTTCGCCACACCGTGGTTTCCGGCGCACACCTTACATTTCTGCTGGGCGCGGCAGCGGAGCCCACTGTGCCCGAACCGCAGGCAGTTGGAGCACTGCAAGGGCGTGGGGGGAGGGTTGAAATGCTCAACTCGTACGCGCTGGTACAGCACTAGATCCACTTTAAGGATCTCGTCAGCTGACGGGCTGTCCTCTAGCTCGACGATGAACATAGGGAGGGCTCGCCTATGCACATTGATGCGCATTTGCCAGGCATTAGTGACGGCAAAGCCCTGCAGTCTCAGGTCCTCCACGACCGATTCTTTATTGGTGGACTCGTGAATTCCGCGAACGACGTATTTGCACGTGCTGTGTCGGTGTGGTGGCTTATATAGCGTGGTTTGTGGTACCGGAGCACGAGATATTCTGATTGGCTCTAGTATGTGTGTGGTAGGGACGGGAAACTCGTGGTATCCCCTCCCCGCTGCCTTTTTGGATAGTTGCAACTGCTTCCGACAACCCCTGCGCGCTAGCTGCCTCGTTGGCGGCTGAACTCCCTGGCCCGTCTCTTGGCGTATGTGACTTTCGTAGCATGGCAACGGCTCAAGTGGTACCCGGTGTCTCTGTTGATTAACTTACCGTGTGTAGTTTTAATTGCCACAGCTTCCATAAGTATACTGTCCCAGTATCACAGTTTCCAGAAATTCAATTTTGTGGCCCGTCATTAGCGCATGTTCCGCCACGGCTGATTTTGACGGTTGCTTTAGCCGTAAGTACCGTTGGTGTTCTGTCCTCCGCGGTCCGTAGGGTTTGGCCAATATATTTTAGACCGCAGGAACAGGGGATTTGGTAGACCCCTGGTTTTCTGAGGCCGATTTGAGCTTTAACCGGGCTAACATGTTTCTAACCTTTGTCTGTGGACGAAAGACCGTTTTGATGTTATGTTTCCTTAGGCGTCTACTAATCTGGCCTGTGGCTTGCCCAGAGAAAGGAAGGTACGCTGTTATTTCGTTAGAATCTTTTTCTTTGGCCTTAGTAGACCTATCCTTCCTAAGGGCGTATCCGATCTGCCGATTAGTATATCCGTTTGCACGCAGACAACTCTTCAGATGTTCAATTCCATCCGACAAACTCTCTAGGTCTGAGATTGTACGGGCCCTATGTAGCAGTGTAGAGATGACAGTGGACTTCTGTTCAGGATGGTAGAAGATGCATGCGTTAAGGTACAGATCCGTATGTGTGGGCTTTCTGTATACACTGTACCCAAGAGTCCGGTTTTTTCCTAATTAAAACATCTAGAAATGGGAGTTTCCCATCATTTTCAACTTCCATGATGAATCGTATGTTGCGATGTCTGCCATTTAAGTGTCGTAGGAAGTCTTGTAATGCTTCGATGCCGTGAGGCAAAATGACAAAGGTATTATCCACGTACCTAAAAAAGCAACTCGGTTTCAGTTCGGCAGTTTTTAGGGCTTCTTCTTCGAAGTATTCCATATAAAAATTGGCGATGGCCGGGGAGAGAGGTGAACCCGTTGCCACGCCATCAACCTGTTCATAGACAACTTTATATTTACGAATTCCATCTGTACAATATTTACATAAAGCAATATCTAAGGGGATTTTGAGTCTCTCGAGAAATGAAGTACGCAGTTACTGAAAAATAGAAGAAAAATATCATTTAGATTTTTTATGTAATCACCAAAATGAGCAAGTTTCACAGCTAAATTGGACTTACCCAAAATTATTGGGCGTACAAACATTCAACACCACGTATGAATCTATGTTTCTCAGTCTTCAGGTATGCCTTGCTGCTTCTTTCCATCCAGGAATGTTGTGTAATCCTCTCTAACAGCTAGGACATCCTCGTCTCGATATATTTACTGGCCACGTGCTACTTGACTCGCACCTTTCCATAAGACCACTCCTTATGGGATTGTGATATATATTCATTTATTTGTTTGTTATTTAGTGATGTTTTGGTTTTCATATTATAAAGCATGAATATTTGTACTGGTGTTTTTAATCGGTAGAATTGCTTGTTTTCAGAATCCCATTATGCCTAGGTGTTGTAGCGTAGAGCGGTGCAAGTCAAATTGCAAATGAGAGGAGGGGCATATCTCCATTTTTACCAAGAAATGAGGAATCAAGGAAGAAATGGTTTCGAAAAATTCCCACAGGTTTTACAGGTATGAAGAAACCTATTGTGTTCATTAAACATTTCGCTGAAGACAGTATTATCAGAAAAGAACAATTTACAGTCAACAATGAAATTGAAGTATACTAAAGAGCTATTCTAAAGTTGAAACCCGGTGCAGTTCCTTCATTATTTCCAGACTTATCCTCATATCTCTCTTCAACAGCGGCATTGCCTAGAAGACTCGTGTGATTCTGAGCAGAAAAATTTAGACTCGGCTATCGCTTGGAATATTTCAAGAAGGAACAACAGAAGAATGAAATTAGAAGAACTGAAGATGTAATAAAATGTTTATTGAATAAAACAGGAATTGAAAAAAGAATGGGTGTATTTAGATGTTCCAGTAAAGAAAAAAGTAGTTTTGTGCCTATTAAGTGTAGCTGATATCTGTGTCAGTGAAAAACTCGGTGTGAAGATTGTAGTGAATGGTTTGAGAATGCGAGAAAATAAAGTACCAAAGCAATTTCAGTGCATTAATAGAAAGTCTATATTGGAAGACCTCCCATTTATATTGAAAACGTGAACAATGATCATTTAAATACCCCTCTAAATGTATATTATTCTATAGGCATTTTACAAAAATGCTGATCAGACATTTTTAATTGAACAGATAAAATTCTTAGCACAAAAAGAAAGCACCCATACACCTGAAAATAACATCTTGCTATTAACTGCAACTTTTTATATTCATACACCATCAGTTTATTTTGCTGTTTACAAAAGCTGTCTTCCGTTTTTACCTTATCCTCGCAGTTTGCAAAGGTTATTGTAGTAAATAGTTTATTAGATGAAATCTACATTGCACCCCAATTGTCATTTAAGGATGTTTCTGTTTTTGGTTTCAGTGATACAGGCAACAGTCAAATTACAAAAACTGCCTACGTTTTTATGATATGTAGTGTTTTCTCTGAATATAAATATGTTGTCAGTATTTCTCGTAGGATCACGAGCCGATAACATTGAAAAGATGGACGACATTTCGATTGTACGTAAATCATTGAGATATATCAAGCGCTAGCAAATTCAAAAATATCATTCTTAATGAAGCACCAACCTACAAAGAATAAAGCTTATAAGGGTGAACCACAGGGCCTGGAAAGAAATAACCTTCCTTACGGCGCCGAGTTATATTTCTAAAAATGACCACTCGTTCAAAATTAAAGAAAAAGGGCAACGCACAGACGTAGGAAATTTTTCATTTGTAAATAGGTCAATACGGGATTGGAATTCCTTGCCTGCAGAAATACGACTTTTCCGGGTAGCGTAAATCAGTTTAGGAATAGGCTAAGAAAAGTTAAGTGAGTATTTTTTTAGAAGTGATAATAGTGAAGTGCAGTGAAGTAATTTTTATGAGCCACCTTTCTTTTCTTTTTCAGATCAAGAACTACACTTCAAAATTTTTCCTTTTTGAAATTGTATTTGTGTTTTCTTTGTATATAGCTGCCACCAGGCAAATGCCCAATAGCAGCTAAGTAAGTAATAATAATAATAACCAGGACATACCAACTGATACTGTAGTCAGATATTTGGGTCTTCACTTTGATCATCACTTAACATGGGCAGCTCATGTCCACACGTCGGGAGTTGTCCACTGAGGCGATATCACTAACGCGCGGTGGCTGGCATGGGCTCGGGTGTCGGATGCTTGGTGCTAAACTTGGCTAGCAAAAACAGACTGGTGGATCTTCCTCGGGCTAAGTGTAGAATTCGTGAAATTTTTCACAAGCCAAACTCCAACTCCACACTAGCAAATTTCTGGAACGCAGCGACAAACGCCTTTCCCCTTTGGCGCTTCGAGATGAAATGTTATTTCTCAGTGAGCGAAGTGAGCTCCTCGGATTAGTAATAGTGGGGACAAAAAGTAGAGGGGATGATTACTTCTAAAAATGCAAATTCTAAGAGAATAGAATGAATTTAAATAAAGTAAATTAGACAGTATATTATAAATAAGTTTTCTACGTCGATTGGTATAAAAATTATGAGTAGATAATTAAAATAACGTTAAGAAAAGAATAAATTGAGGGCGTTGCAATCGAAATTGGACGCAGCCTATGTTGGAAGATTCTGTAAATATCTCAATAATGACAGATTAACTGCGTAAAAATCTAATCAGCTCATTCTTGAGATAAAGGAATCGACAGTGTGAACAAATATAAAGATGCCATTGATTACGTTATTTATAACTCGGGCCATTTGTTTATCGCGACAATTGTATGTACTAAAAACTTAATTACAACGAAAAGTAGGAGAAGTATTCGAGAAAAAAATATTCGATAAAATATAAAATTGGGAAAAATTAAGGGACTTTATCTTTTTAGAAATGGATTTGAGAAAGAAATATTGAAAATAGAGGGTGATTTCAGAAAATTAGAGATAGAAATTCTATTGTTAATGAAATCAAGAAAGTATATAAAAAATGTGACGCAGTGGTGATCACTGGTCCGTCACAATATATTGTAGTATACAAATTGTTGTAATATTAATAATTTAATTTTTTAATTCAATAGAAATAGTGAATCTAGACAATCTGTTAAAGACGTGAGACAGGAAAAAAGCGGGTCAATTCGTTTTTCTTTTTGGAACTGGGAAAGTTGTTTACTAAAGTAAACATATCGAAGGTCTAGGAACAGAAATTGTGTAGTTTCACAGACATAATAAAGCAATGAGCGACAGCGATTCGGGCTAATAAAAAATATGATTGACAACTGTCGGTGACTAACGTGTTTCCTACGCTACCGTAAGTTGTGGTTTGTCAGTCGTCGTGATTTTAGTAAGTTGAATGACATAATTTGGAGGAGAAGGATGGTGCCTTGAAGTGTGGGGAACTTTTGTGGTTCTGGTAGCCCAAGACACCAGCCTTGTCTTGAGACTCGTGATTTTAGTAAGTTGAATGACATAATTTGGAGGAGAAGGATGGTGCCTTGAAGTGTGGGGAACTTTTGTGGTTCTGGTAGCCCAAGACACCAGCCTTGTCTTGAGACTCACGTTTGTCTACAGGTCCACGTATATAAACTGGAGATATGAGATTTACAGGAATAGTGAAATCATCTACAATACCGAATAATGCAATGCAATACTTTCTTTTCGATATTGTTAAGTGAATATAGAGAAAGTGAATTAAATTGAATGTAAATTTGAATTCTTTGAGAAAATCGAATTGAATGAAAAATTAATAAACACAATTGGATTATTTGGATGAAACAGAAAAAAAGAGGCGTGTTTAAAAATGTTTATGTAAACTTTGCAGTATTCTTGTGCCATTAGGATACAATTTCAAAATTTCATATAATTAATTCTTTAAATTATAAGAAATAATTTGGTTAATATTTTAATAGTTTAACTTTCACCGGTTTTATTGTAATATTTTAATTTAAATACCTATTAGACTACGGACCTCTATTTCAAAATAATAATAATCAATTGAAGAATTTAAAAACATAATTTACCAGCTACCCTACTAGAGTCTCCCTCCCTCCTGCACACCCATTTTCGCTGTGAACCATGTGGGTTTGTGCTTCGACGATATTCCAGGTTTCGTTTATGACGGGAATCGGTCACGCCTTCATCGGGACTGGACTTCCACGAGTCGAGCCGTGACGTCCGAGATGGGATGGGCGATATCCTAGGGGCTGCACATTCAATATTCAGGTAAAACAATTCCTGTCTATTTGCCCGACTTGATTCAGTATTTAAATTTAATTTGTACATATTTTTGTTGATTCGGTAGCGAGCTTTACGTTTTCCAAGCATTCGGTCGGATACTATCCATAGCAGCAGTCAGCTGGTCATTTTTTTGATTAAAAATCATCATTTTGTCTTTGTAAGTAATCTGTCTACGTTATTGTGAGAAAAGTAGCACTCGGTGGAATAGTTCCAATTGCGAGAGACTAATTATCAACTTGAACTTTATCAAGAAACATTAATTTTGAATATAAAGTCAACTTTAACTTGTTTAGTTTGCTAAGTGTGTTAACTAGAGTTTGCAGGAAAAGTGTTTTATATTTGTTTCTCCACATAGGGAATCTACAATTAAATTTATAAATTTGAATAAACTATACTATATACCAGCCACGATTTGCGGACCGATCTGATGTCGTTATATCCGCGCCCTGTTTTTATGCCCACCGACTGAAGAGATTGGTCTGGAAACGTGAAATTTAACATAAAACGTTAATATATGTATATATGAAGAATTATTAATCAAAGAGAAACGTGGGAAGAGGAAATTGCTGTGTAAAATAGTAAAATTTTTTACAGGTAATTGAGAAATAATTTATAATAGAATAAATTAGTAATCATAATATTCACAAACAGACTGCGGAATGAAACAAATGATGGATATTGAAAAATGAAGTCTGTAAAATATTCTGTTTTATAATGGTATTTTTATTATTATGCAGTAAGTTTTAATACTATAAATTGAAGAAAATGTTTAAATTTTAAAGCATTGCAGTAAATATATATATGCCTTATGATAGTATATTTTTGTCTATAATTTCGTTATAAAATTTTTTAAGACTGACTTTATTTCACAGAAATTAAATTTATGCAAATGTCTTAACAAACAGCAAACATAATTTATGTGTTCGATTGTAAAAACGACATTCATTCAATCGTAACTCGTTAGCGATTTTGGCGCCAAAGATGTTTGATTGGAAGCGCACAATAGCGCGTATCTTTGACTAGATTGTTGTGTGAATTGAATTAATATATATCTAGACTTTTTAAAAGTATTAAGCCGTGTTTATGTGTGATTTTTGGTGCATCATTATGATTTCACAAAAGTGTCCATCGTTTAGCGTAGAACTTATATTGACCCCGTGTTGTTGAAATGGTTAGAGGTTAAGTTGTACCTGTTTTTGAGGGATAATATAAACAATGGAGCTACATTCGTCTTCTTCTCTTAGCTCAGTTAACATGGGGGATAGTGAAGCATTTGGGAATCTAATTCATATGTCGTTGGATCAGGCTCATTCACTGGATGCGTTGGCAACCAAGCGCAGAAGGTACCTAATATTTACTGTATGTTTACATGATATGACAAACTATTCACATAAGACATGTAATTTGCCTTATTGATATTAAAGTATTGGAATATTTTAAGATGTTTTCTTTGTATAGAAATATGCCAAGTTGTAAATCCACATTATTTTCTCATTTATTTCATTTGACATTTACTGCCTTTATTTCTATTTTCAAGACCATTAAAAATATGATTGGAAAATCAGATTAACATTGATCAAAACTGTTTTGATGGTTAGCATTTGGTATCTGTGAAAACTTGTATTTTTACTATTATGTTTGAAGCTAAATCTGATAATGAAGATTATTAACAATTAAATTTAATTATTTCTGATGGGCTACATATTAAAATTTCTGTTGGAAATAAGAGGTGTAGGAAAGTACATCTGATAGAGTTTTAATACGTTTGAATCAATGTTCAGCAACAAACATTAATACAATATTTTTCTAATGATGAAGAGGAATTGAACTAGTTTGGATACTCCACACATGTCTTTGTTTCTTGCTTTTGCATAATGAAGGGAAAATCTCATGCTGAATGATAAATATTTGAACAAATAATGATAAATGCTGTAGACTATTGGATTGAAGATTATGTCTAACTTGAAGGAACATTCTGTAGTGTATTTCAACTAGTATTTTAGCTGATACAGAAAATGCTGATAATTGTTTCTATTAATTCCTTTTTGTTTACTTTGTTTGAAGTACATTATTTTAGTCAAATTTCATTATTGTAATTGTTCAGAGTAGTTAACAATTAGATCTGCCGAGTGTCAGTTAGTCTAGATGCATATTGATTTCATTATTATGTTAAAAAGTGTACAATGTCATTTCTTATTTCAGACATTTTCTTCTGATATTTAAAATTTATGTAGTGTAATGCATATCAGAAACTCCAGTTAATATTTTTTTTATTTATGTATATTACAGTAGTTCACGTTCTATTAAAAGAAGGCGTTTTGATGATGAATTGGTTGAGTCGAGTCTAGGAACAGCTGGAACTTTGGGCTCTAAGATAGCCAGGGCTAGAACTCAGTCACTTTCCAGTCCAGGTATAGGTGAGTGTGATCAATATTTCTGAACCTCTTACTGATACATATTAAGTTATTAACATTTTCAACTATTCTGTATTTATTACAAAAATATTCACTGTACTTGTTAAAACATAATTATTCATGTAGTTCAATACAATGTATATGAAGTTTCAAGTTACATTGATTAGAGGCATTTTCATGCTCTTTGTTTTTATTTTCTCAAATTATATATATATATATATTTTTTTTCTTCTGGATTTCAGAGACAACTGGACCTACAACCAATACACCATCTACCTCTTCTCTTACAACTGTAGCTTCTCCTCTTCCATTGGAAAATAGGCACCGGCGAACCGGTGGAAGCAGTGGAAGTAGTAGGATTGGATCATCTGGAAGCAGACGTAATAAACGTCCTCGTCATCCCCATACTATAGCAACAAAGGACCTTGGCAGATGGAAGCCCACTGATGATTTAGCTCTGATTACAAATGTTCAACAGGTGCTTTATATCTATTATAGATAAATATTAATTTATCAGATTTTATAAAACCTCATAGGTATAAAATAGAGGATTTTAATCTGAGAATAATGAGCTCTATTCTTCAAGACAGTGCACTTCACATAATTCTCTATTTATTATTATTTCAGACAAGTGACCTACGTATGGTACATCGAGCTACTAAGTTTTCGTGCAGATTCACAGTTCAGGAATTGCAGCAACGGTGGTATGCTTTATTGTATGATCAAGCTATTTCTCGGGTTGCTGTAGCAGCAATGAGAAATCTACATCCAGAACTTGTTGCTGCAGTTCGCAGTAGGGCATTGTTCAGCAAAGCAGAAGAGCAAATACTATCTTCTGTTAAATCGGTATGACTCTTTACTCATCAACTTAATGCCAGTTTCAAATTTAGGAGAATGAATCAATATATTTTTATTACTTTAAGAACAATATTGTATATGAGTGCACTCTGAGTAATTGTTATGTTCCACAATGCTTAAAAAGACCCCAGTTAGACTTTTCAAACAGATTAATAAGCGTTTTAGTAATCTAAATAGCATATTCATTTGATGTTAATAAAATTAATAAAAGCAAGAAATTCTAGAGAATGTAGGTTTTCCTGGCGGATGGACTGAATAAAAAGTTCTCGGGATTTCATCAGGGTTATATCATTCGTAAAATACAATGTTTTGATGTCCACAGTGAAAACAATTCAAATATTATGTGTTCTTCACCCTTCAATTTATTTAATAATTTATATGTAATATTTAGGAAGGTAATCATAAATTACTAATTTTTGATGCTCAAACTTTTCTCATACCTGGAATGTATATAGTTAATGTTTTTCTCCCAGTCTTAGTCACAGGTTGTAAGTTTATGATTCCATTACGTGAAACACAATACAGTGCAAGGTATTACATTATTGCTGCATTTGTGACTCGAAGTGTAGCCATAAGTTTTGAATATGTTTTGGAATAGCATTAAATTTATTAATTTATTTCAGTCGTCTCAACCTACAGTAGAAGTATTTCAAGAACTACTGGAAAAAAATGCACATGTTTTCTTCCCAGCTCGAACAGCCAAGAGCTTAATGAATCATTGGAATATTATGAAGCAATACTATCTTCTTCCAGATCAAACAGGTGGAGGATATTCTTTTGTAGTTTTCAGTTAATATTAATGCTAATAAACAGTGAAATTTAATTTTGTGAATGTAATTTAATAGTAGAAATATTAGCACACAATCTCTGAATTCTGGAAATGATTCTCAGACTTATGAGAAGAATTGGTGAATGAAGATTTTAGAAGATTTTAAAAGAAAACATTAAGCATTCTTCAATGGATTCATACTCAGTTATGCCAAAAATTTGAGAAATTAAATACATCGCTATACATTAGTGATCTCTGGCTGGTAATTTTTTAGTCAATTGATGGACTGTTGAAGTGGTAGGGCAGCATCTGGTAGTAATTGCAAAGTTGTTGATTATCATGCTTTGTAATTTTTAATGTACAATTTGAAATTAAATTAGATGAGATATAATTTTGGTTGCTATTTTTGGTTCAAGGCACATATTTTAAATCAGTGTTTCAGTTTTTTATATTTTGAAACTTAACATTACTATTTTATCTTTGAAATAATGTTTTTTACTCAAATATGTAATTTGAATATTTTTAGATGTGCATTAAATCTCCATTTAAAAAAATACTAAGAACTGCAACAGTATTTCTAAAATCATAAATGATTGTTTTGGAATTTAAAACAGTTGAAAATGTTAATGATTCCCACAGAAAAATTAGGATGCTTTTCAGGTTATCCAACAAAATTTTGCAATTCATGGTGGTCTACTGAATACTTATACCTTAAGGAATTTACAGTGTTATTTGTATTATTTTTGAGCTTAGTCGAGCAAGTAGAAAACTCAAACTCAAGAAATTGAGATGAAATGGGAATATGTAAAAAACTAAACCTCTAAATTTCAGTCTGCATAATCAGTCACACCAAAATAAACTTGACACTGAATTTACATTCTCTTTAAAATGATCTTGCTAATTTATAGCTTTGTAATTAATATCTGTCATAATTTCAGTTCAAACTCTTCCCAGAGGGGAGCATGTTCTGAATTTTTCTGATGCTGAAGACCTAATTAATGATGCTGAATTAGTAGATCCTCCAGATGAAACATTAGAGCATGAGTTGTCTCGAACTGATAGGTATAATAATATAATACATATAAATTTTACCTTGGATAGATTAATAAAAAATTATGTCATTGGTTTTCAGCCAAATTGTAATAAGAGAAATAATTACTAAGAATGTTTTTTGACATGAATGGCTAATACTATAGCAATTGTTTTCTGTGTACTGTAATTGTTTGTCATATTAATGTTTTCCTGAATACTAATATTGAAAAATAATATAAGGTACAGTTTTAAGTATCAACTTGTATGAACTGGCTTACAGTCTTTTTATAACATTTATCCAGTGGTTTAATTAAGTATGATTATTTTTTGTTGCTGCTGTTTGCTTAGTAATACCTAGTGCATCAATTCTGTGAACAATTAATTTCTTTATTGCACATTCCCTCAATATTTTTCTTTAATATTGGTTCCTGTGGAAATCTATAAGGCCCATTAAAAGAAATGTTCTTAAAAATTTGGTATCTACTTTATGCTTGTTCTCAATTAAAGTTTTCTTTTAGGTTAATAAAGAAAGAAATACGCCACTTAGAAAATGAAATGGGAAATTGGCAGGTGCTAGTAGATTCTGTTACTGGCATAAGTCCTCCTGACTTTGATAATCAAACATTGGCTGTTCTTCGTGGACGTTTAGTGCGTTACTTAATGCGCTCACGTGAGGTATTTAGAATTTAATACATTATATACAACTTTTTCTACAAAACTAGTTTTAGAAGAAAGACAAGAATGGAGAAATATCAACCGGACCAGGGACTTGAACCCATGACCTCTCGGTTCAAGTCCCTGGTCCAGTTGACATTTTTACATTCTTGTCTTCTAAAATTAGCTATATATTTGAATAATTTCCACTTCCTTAGACTAAAATTAGTTTTAATTTTGAGTTATTTACATAAAACGAAAAATATTAACCTTGTGTCTTGATTTCCTCCCAAAATTTAATACTTAATAGATGTAAGTGTGGTGTTACCTAGAATTCCCAAGAATGAACTTAGATATCTACTACCAGCCAGGTACAATTTTCAGTGCTAATCAATCAAGGAGTTGTTGCCATCAACAAAATTGCCAATTGCTGTGTTAATAAGAGTGTGTTTTTGAGTGGTAGCCTTTTGTTATGGCCATGTTTTCATATGATGGATGTTAAGGGCCAATACAGTTGGCACAATGCAAACCAAAAGTGAGTGATCATTAAATCAGAAAAATGATCTGAGAGTTTGAATCATTCATTTATGAATCAGATCACTGGGACTGTGATCCCAGAGCTACATTTTGTTAGAACTTTGAATCACCCACTCATCATGGGAACTGTGATCCAATAGCAGTTTGTGAGTCAATCAGAATATTTTTCTTTCTGTATACGTTATTGTGGGGCGATTGTTTTTGTAAAATTAAATTAAGTGGCACATGCACAAAAAATTGTAACTGAATGTTAATATAAAATTCTCTTGTCTGATTGTGCAAATATAATTGTATAATCCATTCTAGCTAGATATTATCCCACACATTTCACTTTAGCCTCTCAAGATCGCTCCAGTGCTTTTATTCACTTAATTTTTTGTAATATCAAAGTAGTATTTGGATCAAGTCCTTAATTATGTTAAATTCATCATAATATTAATACAAAGTACATGTGTACAAGATCAGAACAAAAAATTATAAAATTCAGCCTAATACAGCCAATGGAAATTTTTAAATTGCGATACTTGAAGAATGATGACACAGTCCATTAGAGGGCTGTTTATTGAGTGACAAGCTACAAAAGGGTAATCCACCTGGTAACAATTCATCTTTAATAGCATAAGAAGGGATGTGGGAGGGGCAGGAATACAGCTGAAGAAAAAAATCAATCTAGTAAATACCAGGATGCTCAGTGAAACATGTAATAGAAACTTGAAAACATGTGCAGTAAACAAACAATCACAATTTCTCTTTCTATTTTTTTTATCTGTAAAATAATATTCTAGTAATGAGTTTCATTTTCTGCCAAGATACTTTTGTCACAACTATTCTGTACTAGCCCCACCGCGAACTCCTAAACTAATTTGCTGTATTTCCTTTTAAATACATAATTTTGCCCCAAGGGTCATTCCAAGTCAAATCAACCCAAAAAAATACGATTCGACACCCATAGTCTCAGATTTTAATGAAACTTGGCATGTTTGTTCCTTTCATGGATATAAGAAATGATATGAAATATTTCTGCTCTATCACAAATGGTTTTTATTTTACAGCCTGCTAAAGTTTTTGAAATCGCGTGTTTTTTTTCGATCGGCGGATGAAATGAAATTTGTTCTCCCATAGAAAATACATTATATCTTCCTTATTTACCAACCGATGTTGATGAAATTTTTTATGGGAATACTTCAATAGGAAAGGAAGCCAGAAAAAAATATTGTATCTATAAGCTATCTGGAAGTGGTCTGAAAAAAATTCTGAAGTGGTGAAATTAATTTTTTTTAATGAAATATCACTATCGACGCGAAGCGGAATATCATCGTGAGGGAAAAGGATAACGACAAAAGTTTTTTATAATTATTATTTTTAAATATATACACTACCACATGAAAAAATAAAATTGATGGTTTTTTCACTCTTTCATTGATTTTTTTCACTTTAAAAATAGGAAATGGGTCGTTCCATGTCATGTGGCTTAGTTTTCAGAACCGATCCCCGAGCAACCATTTCCGATTTTAATGAAATTTTTACAGTTTGTACTATGAGGCCTTAGATGAACATCTGAAAAATTTCAGTTCGAAATATGCATTTATGACTGAAATGCGAGTTTTTTCGCACAAGGCAGCCGTTCGTCAGAGTAGACGTCGTTCCAAAAATGCCTCTTTTGAGCTTTAATATTGCGGCACATATTACAGAATAGATCCTGAAAATTATTTTCTAGGATAAACCTAATGCTCAGATTACGAAAATAATAAAGAAAAGTATCATCCCTAGCCAGCATCGGTCTCCAAAGTTGCCAATAAAAATTTTGTTAATTTATTTTCTGATTTTCAATGAATTCTGACGGCATTTATATTTTATACTTTGCATATCTACACGAATGTCTACAATTCAGATGATTTACAACTTTGAAGTTCTAAACTACAATCAAATCGTTAGTTATTTAAATAAATGCATCATAAGCAATCAAAAATCCACGTTTAAACTAGACTTTGTTTTTAAAAAAATAAAGGGAGCAGCCACTCTAAATACAGCTGTTATCTCAATGGATTTTAGTGAAAACTATGCTTTCACAATACAAGAAGCAGCTCAAGGTTGCCATTGGACCTCAGATTCATCCACAATTCATCCTGTCATGATTCACTGCAATGATGCAAGCAATAAAAAACTGATTTTACTACTATGTATTATGTCTGATGACCTGAAACTTTGAGTTTGGTATATGAGATTCAAAAAACTGTGAGGTCCTTTCTAAAGATAACTACCCACATGTAACAAACAATCGGTATTTCAGTGATGGTTGTGCTTGGCAGTATAAAAATAAGTATAACTTTATAAATCTGTGTTTGCATGAGAAGGACTTTCAGCTCAAAGCACAGTGGTCATTTTTTGCAACCAGTCATGGTGAAAGGGAATGTGATTGTATAGGAGGCACTGTAAACCGTTTAGCTAGGAAGGAAAGTCTTCATCGACATTTGGACAGTCAAATGATCTTTTTGAGTTTTGCCAAAACAAAATTACAAATATTAACTTCCAACTTATTTCTAAAGGAGCAGCTGATACAACTCGCCTAAATCTGGAATGTTACTTCAAAGATATTCAAACTATTCCAGGAACAAGATTTTTCACAGCTTTCAGCCATTAAATGAATTTGGAATAATTGAGGCTAGAAAAATAAGTAGTGATGAAACACCGGGTCTTACTTTCAACTTGTGTAACAAACAGCATACTTTATTTGTGGAAAAAAGATTTATATCCTGAATGTTTCATCGCTTGTATTTATGAGACATTATGGTATTTTGGTATGGTGAGTGAGGTGAATGCAGAAGAACATGATGCCATAGTAAATTTTTTACTTCCTCATGGACCATCAACATAATTTTTCTGGCCCCAGAAGGTAGATACATGTGTGGTACCCGTCACCAATGCATTGCAATTGTGGAACCTCCCAAAACAATGAATGGAAGAACTTATCAGTTCTCTTAAGAATATATTATATATGTTCAATCTAGTTAAAAAAAGTGTGCAGGAAGTTCAAATTCATTATCATAGAGTTTGAAACATTTTTCTTGGTGCATTTTGTAACATTTTCCATTTTGACAAATATTATAATCATATACTTTGTAATTAAATTTTTTTGTTTATTAATTTGTTTTAAAATCGCGGTTTATTAAAATAATTTTTTTGTTTAGGATAATATTGGTTAATTTTATAGCTTTTAAAGTGAAACGGTTGTGTTTAAACAAAATTAAAAATTTAAATTTAATAAAACTGTTAATTGGACGTTTTTCTGGCTAGGGATGATACTTTTCTTTATTATTTTCGTAATCTGAGCATTAGGTTTATCCTAGAAAATAATTTTCAGGATCTATTCTGTAATATGTGCCGCAATATTAAAGCTCAAAAGAGGCATTTTTGGAACGACGTCTACTCTGACGAACGGCTGCCTTGTGCGAAAAAACTCGCATTTCAGTCATAAATGCATATTTCGAACTGAAATTTTTCAGATGTTCATCTAAGGCCTCATAGTACAAACTGTAAAAATTTCATTAAAATCGGAAATGGTTGCTCGGGGATCGGTTCTGAAAACTAAGCCACATGACATGGAACGACCCATTTCCTATTTTTAAAGTGAAAAAAATCAATGAAAGAGTGAAAAAACCATCAATTTTATTTTTTCATGTGGTAGTGTATATATTTAAAAATAATAATTATAAAAAACTTTTGTCGTTATCCTTTTCCCTCACGATGATATTCCGCTTCGCGTCGATAGTGATATTTCATTAAAAAAAATTAATTTCACCACTTCAGAATTTTTTTCAGACCACTTCCAGATAGCTTATAGATACAATATTTTTTTTCTGGCTTCCTTTCCTATTGAAGTATTCCCATAAAAAATTTCATCAACATCGGTTGGTAAATAAGGAAGATATAATGTATTTTCTATGGGAGAACAAATTTCATTTCATCCGCCGATCGAAAAAAAACACGCGATTTCAAAAACTTTAGCAGGCTGTAAAATAAAAACCATTTGTGATAGAGCAGAAATATTTCATATCATTTCTTATATCCATGAAAGGAACAAACATGCCAAGTTTCAGTAAAATCTGAGACCATGGGTGTCATGGCCCAAGTTATGCTGCGGGATAAGTTTTTTTTCTTGTCTACTCCCCACTGTGGACACTTTTTAGCATCTGCCACACATATGACTTTCTACAGCAGTACAACCTACTGTCACTGTGCCAACCATGGTTCTCAATAAATTAAAATGTGCCATCGAGGCTGGGAGCCCCTTGTCATCTCTCCATACACACACACATATATATGTATGTATATATATCACATAGTGTGCATATTCGGGTTACATGTATTCATATTTCATATGAACTGCCAAATATTTTATTTGGGACAAAGGAATCTCAAAACTTAAGAAGAAAAAATTAATGAGATTTTTTTGTCGCCGTACTCCTTGTGTTATAACTTTTTAAGTGGAAAAATACTTTTGTTTTATTTGCCTGGCTGCTGTAGAGTTGTATTAAAAAATTTAGTAAGTGACATAACAATTTCAATATAAGCTTATGAATGAATATTGCCAGTAATTTTGCTCCTCTTTAAAAGAAAAATCCAAATTCATTACTGATTATCTAAATACCTCAATTATAAAAATTATAAAAATATATTTCCTAGAATATGCTACAAATATTAGAATCACTTTCATTGTATGTAAAAACATATATTTACAGTTTGTTAGCACAAACCAATTACTAGTAGCCTAATAGAGTAAGTGTACCAATCTATTTTATATAGACTAGAAACCACTTCCATGCTCTACAATAATGAGAATAAAGAGGCAACATTCAGCTATGAGTATATATAAATGGAAAGATATATTCTAACTAGAGTTAGCGGAGTGTTTAGTAGTCATGGCTAAATTGAAATGGAATCTGCATTTTGTGTAGTTTTACTCTGCAATAGTGATTGATATCATTTGTGGAAAAGTTGCGTTGATTGATGAATACAAAATATGCTTATTCCTTTGAATAGTATGAGGTGTTGCAGGGTTGGGAATTATCAATTGTAGGTATTGTCTAATTTCATCACATAATTAACAAGAAAAGAAAATTTAAAAAAATTAAAATATGAGTTTATATTACTTTTTTATGCTGTGGATTTATACCATTATACTCTTGAATTTACAGATAACTATGGGCAGAACTACAAAAGACCATAATGTTGATGTAGATCTATCATTGGAAGGACCAGCATGGAAAATATCCAGAAGACAAGGAACCATTCGACTTCGAAACAATGGTGATTTCTTCTTATCCAGCGAAGGGAAGCGACCTATTTATGTTGATGGAAGACCAATTCTGGCTGGAAATAAATATCGTCTTAATAACAACTCTGTCATTGAAGTAAGCAAAATGTTTATCAAGAAAGATTTTACTTCACCTTAATTTTCATTCATCTATGTAATAAAAAAAGACATGTCCCCAAGGAGTGTGGTACCCAATATGGGGTTAATATAAGTAAATACCTGGACAAGTTAGTTCTTTGACATTTTTAATGAAATAATTATGTGAATCTTGTTGGCTCATTCAGAGTCATAATTTTGAAATCTTTAAAGGTGCCTTATTTAGGTGAACTACTTATAACAATGATTATTGCTGGGAAGTGTAATAATATTTTTATTTAATAATTGACTATGATTTTGAAATACTTAAGTACACATTGTTTGCAAGAAGAAGAATGTAAGAGTGTAATTGAATTGTTTGATGCCAAATGTATCATCACATGGTTATCTACTAAGTGTCTGATAAGTTTATATAAACATGTACAAGATCAAAATGGAGCTGTCACTTAGCAGACACCTGGTATTAGGATACAGTGACAAATATTTTCCATCTCCCTCTCATGTAGCAAGTCTGTAAACTATTGAAGATTTTTCTTTTTTTTCCAAACTACAATTTTTTACAGTTTTTTCTTTTGTTAAACTTGGTTTCTAATTTTTACTTTGATTTACCTCAACATCATTTGAAACAAATCTATTTTGTAATGTAAAAGGGTATTCTGTAAATAATTATTTATTAATTTTTTTTTCTAGATTGCTGGCCTTCGATTTATATTTCTAGTGAATCAAGATTTGATCAATGTAATTCGACATGAAGCAGCGAAACTAAATTTACAACCTTAACCTTTTAGGTGCGGTTTCCGCACATGTGCATAAACTTTATTCTTCATGATAATTAAATACTTTTCTATATTTACAGAAACCATCGTTTATCAAAGACAATTGAATTTTTATAGTGGAAAGTGTGTTTGTCATACAAGGTTGTTGAGTTAGTTTCTACTAGTTATTCTGAAATGTTTCTACAAAGTGAAATATTTTCTTGTAAATGTAACAGAAGACTGCCATGGTTATGCAAATATCTTCTGTTCTTAAGCATGTAATTTATAATTGAAATAAACAGAGAAAAAATCATAGATTTTGTATTTATTTCTTGAGAGTTTTTAACACACATCATTGGTATAAATTATTTTTGAATAGGTTATTATTTTTGACTTTCCAGTATCAATTATCCATTTAATACCAGTAGTAGCTATTTCTATACCCATACTGAAGAAAACTGGGGCTGATAGTTATGAACAGCACAGGACAATTAGTTTAGTGTCCCATGCATGCAAAATATTAACTAAAATAGTATATAGGTGAATGGAATGTCAAATAGAATGCGAGTTAGGAGATGATCAATTTTGTTTTAGGAAGAATGTAGGGACAAGAGAAGCAACATTAACTTTGCGACTAATTTTAGAAGACAATATAAGATAAAAGCCAACCTACGTGATGGCATTTGTAGATTTAGAAAAAGCGTTTGATAATGTGAACTGGAACACACTATTAAGGATTTTGAAGAGCACGAGAATAAAATATCAAGAAAGGATGCGTATGCCTAACCTCTACAGATGAGAGACAGCAGTAATTAGAATAGAAGATCAAGAAAAGAAAGGAGTAAGACAAGGCTGCAGTCTGTCACCCATGCTGTTTAACTTATATATAGAACAGGCGATAAAGAATGTTAAAACGGAATATGGAAAAGGAATCATACTGCAAGGAGAAGAAATATAAACCTTAAGCTTTGCTGATGATATTGTAGTATTAGGGTAGTCAGAAGAAGACTTGGAAAGCATAATAAATAGCATGAATGGAGTCCTGGAGAAAGAGTTCAATATGAGGATTAATAGAGGGAAAACCAAGGTAATGGAGTGTAGGATGGGAACAGTGGAATAACAAAGGGTGTTAGATTGGGAAGGGATATTTTGACGGAAGTTAAGGAATTCTGCTATTTGGGATGGTAGAAGTATAGTAGACATAAAGAGTAGGATAGCACAGGCAAGGAAGGTTTTTGTGAGAAAGATGAATTTATTTACAGGTAATGTGAATATTAGGAAATCGTTGCTAAAAACGTTCGTATGGAGCGTGGCATTATATGGGTGCAAAACGTGGATGATAGGAGCTCCGGAAAGGAAAAGAATAGAAGCCTTTGAAATGTGGTGCTATAGGTGAATGCTGAAAATCAGATGGGTGGATAGAGTAACTAACGAGGAAGTTCGAAACAGAATAGGGGAAAAGTAAACAATATGGAGGACGAGGGTCTTGTAAAATTAGCATTAGAGAAAAGTGTGTGGGGTAAGAACAGAAGAGGGAGGCCAAGGATAGAAATGCTAAGCAGATAATGGAGGATGTGTGTTTTGCTTGTTACAAGGCAATGAAAAGGCTAGCACAAGATAGGGAAATAAGGGAAAGTAATACAAATACAATACTATGTGAATGTTTTATCTAGTGTTTTTTAATCATTACATCAAAATCTTCAGAAATACCATTCAGTTTATTGAAACTAGCCAGAACAACATTCCGGTAAAAGATTTGGAGACAGAACGATGTTCCAGTTTAAAATAACAATTATTTTTCATGTACATTGAAACAAACAAAAATACATAATGATTTATCATTGAAATCTTATTATATACCCCCCTATAAATGCATTTGACCGTATGTAAATACTTGGCAAGGAAAAGAAAAAAGGCATGCCAATTCATTGAAGGGAATTCAATAGCACGGAAAAAATTTTATTATTACTACTTGAATTTGTGGAAAGCATTATAGTTATATGATTAAGTATGAAATCTGTTTTTTTGTGATTAGTAACAATATATGTGGAAATTATGATTATTAATATTTTTTTTGCACTCAGCAAAATGCGTTCCAGTAAGACATTTTTTATGTTTTCACTCCTGCTTATTTCTTTACTTATTTTAATGAAAATTGTTTCCTGGAGCTGTTTATTTATTTAAATATCCACTGTTGTCATTAAAAATTATCATTAGTTTCACTTCTAAATTTTTAATCTTCTTCCTCGGCATAAACTAAACAAAAGTCATAGTAAAATCTGCCTTATTTTTTTTCTCAATTTGTGTCAAGCTTATGGAAGTTGTAGATGATCCTCTTTCTCCATATGCTGGTCCTACTTTCTTCAAATGTTGAATATTTTGTTGTGGTTTTTATTACTGAAGGTTGTTTATTGAAAAATTCCACATGCCGTGTCCTGCAGATACTGCTCAATCCATGCTGTTCTTACATGAAACTTTTATCTGTTTATAGCATATCTTCAACCTTTTTTAAAACATATTCTGGACATAATAATCCTGATGTTTACAGTCTTACTAAGTAGTATTATGATATTACACTAATTTCATTTTCTTGGTTTAAATCATACAAAAGAGAATGAAACAGATAGTCTTAAAGGATTTGTTCTCAGGTGATGTAAATGAATCTGATTGGGGAATTATTAAAACTTGAGTCCCACAAGGTACGGTATTAGGGTCTTTACTGTTCTTTATATATATAAAACTATATTTGTCTTCCAAAGCCATAATATTTTTGCAGATGACACTAGTATATTAGTAAAAAGTAACAAAGACACAGAAGAAGTAAATAACAATAATTATTATTGAAGTAATCTGCTAACATGGTTTACTGTGAATGGATTAACAATTAACTGTGACAAAATATATTTCATACCTTATAAAATCGTTTTACCCATGTTTGAGTTTTTATTGTGAGACTAACTAATTTCGAGCCACGCTGCAACAGAGCAAATAAACACATCAGTTTTTATCTACAATTTCCGTTTTGTTTTATTAATTCCCAAAAGTATTCAGACTTAAAATTTCTACTGGACATTCAGGATAGGTATGTGTTTGACCAGCGTCTGACTTGGATCTATCGACGAGTTACCGGGATATAAGTCAATTCAGAACAACTGCTTCATGAAATATTTGTCATTAGTAAAGTCAATGTCTAAATGTGACGCGATTATAACTTTAATATGTCCGTTATTTTCTACAAGGTCCACTGCATTCATAACTTCTGCCTGTGATGACGGAATTATGTTATTCTGCTCCTATGGAACGTATTAATATAATTTAAACGCGACCAAATATGGTGTTTTGGTGGCAGTTTTGAGCGACATGTTTTGAATTTATGAGATGGGATTATATGATAGTTGCCAATGTTCAGGGGAGTGACGGGTAAACCTACGTACTTATTTTTTTTAATATCAATACATTTCCATTTTTTTCATGTGAGTAGGCAACGATTGCATAACCTCGGTAAATATATATTCTTTGCTGTTTACCCTTTATTTTGTGCTTAACAGTTGTTTCCCGTAAGATTTTCCTGTTCTTAAATCATCAAGTAATTTTTCCCGTAGTATATTAAAATATATTGCTACTGGAACTGAATGGTGTCAAATAAGTGTTGCCAGTACAACATAGTCAGCGGAGACCAAAACTTTAGCAATAAGCCTTTATAATAAATTGCGAAAAGAAGAATCACGTGAACAGGTCTTGACAACTACGACGCTGCCGCAGAATGGTTAAAGTTAAATGAAAGAATAAGGTACACGCTTAGCTGATGCTGGAGAAAAACAGAAATGATTAAATGTGCACGTAAAATGGACTAATATTTTCAAATCAATAATCCCCTTTTTCTTTTGATTAAATCCGGTCGAAATATTATTTGGCACGTCGTCCGAACTGGTTCCAGAAAATTCGTAAACAAATTCCTGCTGTTTAGAACAAAGTGCAGATAAATCAATCGCTAATAAATTTTCGTTCGTGTCCGAGTTGTCTGGTTTCAAGGAGGAATTATCTACGAACTCGACGAAGATTCCACTCAGCAGCATGTCTGACAACCATTCTTCTTCACTCCCAATCCCTGTCTTGTTATTGGTTGCCGACTAAAAATACACGGGGCAAAAACTTGACCGCATTGTTTCATTTTACCATGGACATTTATTTTTAATTTTTCCCAGAACCTCTTTGCCGTAGTTTTATGAGGGAGCTCTTCTTCAGCGTCGACAAACTGAAGGTTACACAACTCACAAGTTTCGGCAGGAACAATTCCATGGCTGCTATAAATCTTTTCCCACTTCGTCGACGTCCTTTTCCAAAAACAAACAAAAAAAGCAGCTTCAGGAAGCCACACGCATTCAGTAGAAGAAAAGAACGCCTGAATTTATTTTGAGAAACATGATCGCTTCTAAGAGTCTAATTATTTACCAGCATTATAGTATAGCTTAAACACATAGCATTATTGAAAATTAAATTAATATCATTGTATCATTTCAAACATAACTTTTAAGGATTAGTAATTGCACACAGTATCAAAAAAGCCTCAAGTCCAACCAACTTCCAGCGACCGTCGCTGATCTGATTTTATTCTATAATTACACTTAAAGTAACAGGGCGCATGATTTGAAAGTAATAAGTTATTCAGAAGAAACATTTTGTTGAAGACTGGTAACATAACTCAGTCATATAATATAATAGTCATTAATGACTGCAAGTATAAATTAAAGTTTAAATAAGGTCAAAAACAGACAAAAATAGTGAAACATAACAAACTATAATTTAAAATCAACTAATTGTTTCAGTCTTGATCTGGACCGTCGTCAGGTTGAACTAAATAACAATACACAAATATTATTACATTTCAAAGATATCCCAGCAGAGCCAAAGAACACAGTAACTAAGAACCAAAAGACCGAATTAAAAAAGCAAAGATAATAATTATACATTTCATACATAATATTTAATGAATTAAGCCATTACTGTATATATATATATATAATATCTTAATTAACTACATCCTCCCTGATCAGTTTAGCGTATTCCATCCTCTGCCTTCCTCTTCTTTTCTTACCCTAAAACTTCCCTCTAATGCTAATTTCACAAGACCCTCTAAACGTGGTCAATGTCCTCCATATTGTTCGATCTATAGAACTTCGGCGTTAGTGATCCTATCCACCCATCTGATTTTCAGCATCCTCCAATAGCACCACATTTCAAAGGCTTCTATTCTTTTCCTTTCTACTTACATTAGCGGTAAGTAAATTCCTCTTTTTTGCAAAAGTCTTCCTTGCCTGTGCTATCCTACTATACTTCTACCATCCCTAATTATCATGCTGCCCAAGTACCAGAATTCCTTAACCTCCTTCAAAATAGCCCTGTTTCCCACACTACACTCCATTACCTTGGTTTTCCCTTTATTAGTCCATATTGAACTCTTTTTTCAGGACCACGTTCATGTCATTTATTATGGTTTCCAAGTGTTCTTAAATAAAAATATATATTACTAGAAGGGATGATAACTAATCAATCAGACTTCCCTAATACTACAACATCATCGGCAAAAGGTAGAGTTTTTATTTCTTCTCCTTGCAGTCTGATTCCTTTTCCATAATCCGTTTTCACTTTTTTCATCGCCAGTTCTATATATTGTTGTTGTTATGGTATTCAGTCCTAAAGATTGGTTTGATGCAACCCTCCATGCTATCCTACTTTGCGCAAGCCATTTCATTTCCTTATAACTAGCACATCCAACATCCTCCCTCATCTGTTTAGCGTCTTGCATCCTTGGCCTCCCTCTTCTGTTCTTACAGTTATATATATATGTATATTTATAACGGTTATTCGTTCTTTTATGTAACAAATCAATTGAAAAAAATTAAAAACTTCGTATTATACTTAAAAATCTTCTAATAAAAACGATAATATTCCAGTTCAGTGCAAGCGCTGTAAGAGACTCGAATAGATTTCATTTAATACATCTCAACATATTGGTTAAGGAGACATAAGCACAATTTGTGTATATCTTACAAGAAGAAACCGTTTAGCCTCTGAAAATGAATGTATCAACATGACCCTGAATCCGCTGTCACGGGAAACATGTGTACACAAAACGGACGTTTAGTGTAAACGTCGGAGGAAAGTGTGAAACGAGGCCTCGGGGCGTGATTCAGTTTTCCAGTGTTTATGTTCGGGCGACGTCTCTGACATAAAGCACATGGTCAGGGACCAGTAATGTATTCCTTTTAATCTTATTTTCTCTAGTGGCAATTCCGCAGCTCGCACCATTTAACAGGCTCGAAAATAGTTACGAGCCACGGCGTTTGTTACAGCTATAAAGTTCTTGAACATCAGTGGAACTACGCCAAGGTCGAATTGCACCTTGCTTCGACACCCTCAGCTGGAAATAGCGGCCGGGCCACGAGTTTACTTAAGATAAGATTTATGGGATCGTTAAAACAAACCGACGAAACATCGGGGGAGGGGATTCTGGGCAAACCGATTTTACACAACGAGCGCATTCCTCGAGAACGAACGCATTGTACACTGTAACGATTTGGACGTCTTCACGCATCCATCCTCGTCGACAGTTAATGGCACCGACCCAAACACGTGTGAGGACCTCACATTTAGTTAAGGTAGCAAGATACCATTTCTTTTTATTCGACTGACACTCATCAACTTTTTTAGTCTTACGTGATTTGAGGAGAATTCGTACTTATTACAGTAGCACTGAATTAAGGGATCAGGAGGGTAAATTCTCGACACAAGACCTCTGTTAAGTACGCGATGCTCTTACCACGTCGATTCCCCATCAGATGCCAGTTTTCTCCATCCATTATTCAGAGAAGGCTTATTATAGAGTGTTTATTCTGAGAAGTATTCCTTTTGTGTTTGGTGATATCCTGAGTGTTATCCTTCTCACATGGGACTTGGTGAAATTAAATGCTTCTGTTTTACTATTTACCAGCAGATCTTATGTTCTTTTAGGCAATTTAAAACTGTACATAAATCTTAATGTTCTGCTAATTGGTGGTTCACAAAACATCTTGAGAAAGTCTTATGTTCTATCCTAAGACGTAAAAATTTATATTGTTCACATCAAATCAGCTTATAATTTCAAGCACATATATTATCTGTTATAGGAAAGGGAAGAGAAAGTTGGGGACTGTGGAATTGGGTAAGGGAATCAAAGAGGAGATAGGCTAGTAGAATTTTGCATTGAGCACAGATTAGTCGTAACGAATACCTGGTTTAGGAATCATGAAAGAAGACTACACGTGGAAGAAGCCGGGGGACACGGACAAGTACCTATTCTATATATAATGGTTAAACAGAGGTATAGAAGTCAGGTACTAAACTGCAAGACGTACCCAAGAGCAGGCATAAACTCTGCTGGTTGTGAAATGCAGTCTGAAAATGAAGAAATTCAAGAAATGGATTAAAACAAAAAATGGCAATTAGAAAAACTGAAGCTTCAGAATTTCAAAGAAGATATCAAGAGTAGATTAATAGAGAAAGGAAAAAGGACCAATATAGAAGAGAAATGGGGACTCTTGAAGGAAGAAATAACGAGATCAACCGAAGAAAAAATAGGAAGAATAGCTCCCCAACAGGAAAGCATGGATAACACAAGAAATAATAAAGATGATAGCTGAAAGGCGTAAATATAAAAACGCGAGAGATGAAAATGGTAAATAGCTATACAGGGGCTTGAAGAATGAGTTAAATAGGAAGTAAAAACCAGCAGAAGAGGCTTGGCTACAAGAGAAATGCAAAGCAGTTGAAGATTTTATGGTGAAAAATAAATATACGAAGCTTATAGGAAAATAAAAGAAACATTCGGAGAGATGAAAAATATTATCAAGAACATCAGGAGAGCGGATGGGAAGCCAATTATGTATATAGAAGATAAAGCAGAAAGGTGGAAGGAATATCAAGAAGAGCTGTATTATGGTGGAAGTCTAGATCAGTCAGTGATAGAAGAAGAAGAGGAGGAGGTGGATAACAAAGAGTTGGGTAACAAAATTTTAAGGTCAAAGTTTGATAGGTGCGCTGAAAGACCTGAGAAATTGTAAAGCGTCAGGAATTGATTACATTCCAGCGGAGTTGATAAGATCATCGGGTGAAGAAGCAATATCATGGCTGTCCAGAATCGTTTACCAAATCTACGAAACAGGAAGAATAGCAAAAGATTTTAGTAACAACATAATTTTACCCATACCGAAAAGACAAGGTCTGACAGATGCGAACAGTACAGGACAATTAGTTTAGTGTAAAATATTAACGAAACTAGTAAGTTATATAGGAGGATGGAACGTCAAATAGAATGCGACTTAGGAGAGATCAGTTTGGTTCAGGAAGAATGTAGGGACAAAAGAAGAAATATTGACTATGCGTCTAATTTTAGAAAAAATTATTAGAAAAAACCGGCCTACGTTCATTGCATTTGTAGATTAGAAAAAGCGTTTGATAATATGAACTGGAACACTCTATTAAGGATTTTGAAGAACACAGTAATAAAATATCGAGAAAAAAGGCTTGTACATAACGTCTACAGAAGGTAGTCAGGCAGAATTGAAGAAGACTTAAACCGTAATGAATGGCATGATCGTGGTCACTGAGAAAGAGTTCAAGTTCAATACGAGGATTATTGAGGGAAAACCAAGGTAATGGAGTGTAATATGGGAGGTAGTGGTATAACAAAGGGTGTCATATTGGGAAACGATATTTTGAAGGAAGTTGTGTAGTATAAAAACTAGGGATGGTAAAATTATAGTTGACATAAAGAATAGAATAGCACAAGCAAGGAATTTACTTACGGGTAACATAAGCGTGAATATTAGCAAACCATTGCTAAAAATGTTCGTATGGAGCGTGGCGTTATATGGGTGCGAAACGTGGACGATAGGAGTTGCGGAAAGGAATAGAAGGCTTTGAAATGTGGCGCTGTAGGAGAATGCTGAAAATGAGATGGGTGGAGAAAATCACTAACGAGGAAGTTTTAAACAGAATAGGGGAAGGGCTAACAATATGAAGAACGTTGACCAAGAGAAGGGACATAAGGATCTTGTAAAATTAGCATTAGAGGGAAGAATGTAGCGTAAGAACAGAAGAGGGAGGCCAGGAATTGAAACATTAAGCAGATTAGGGAGGTTGCATGATGTGGTAGTTATGCGGAAATGTAAAGGCTTGCGTAAGATATGTTGGCATGGAGGGTTGCATGAGACCAGTCTTAGGACTGAATACCACAACAACGTATTATCTGTTGTTGATTAGTTCTAAATTCCGTAAAATGTAAATTTTTTTAAATTTTCAAATGTGCTGTTTAGTTGAATCGGCCATACAATCAAAAATTATTAAATGATAGTAACAACTAGCTGAAGTACCCGGCGCTGCTCCGGTTCACGTAAATAATAAACCAGGAATGTAATTAAAGATTATTTTATAACAGTACTTGAATGTATATTACATTCATAGTTCTTCCTTTCTCTGCATAAGAAAACACTTTTGCTTGAGCCAACCCTAGAGCAACCAACAAATAGATGTTTAGTAACATTTCCAATTTTTTTTACATTTATAACTAACTTCATTATATTTTTAAAAAAGGTAAAAAATAATGGCAGCTTCGGACGCGCTGACAAAGGGCTTTAGTATTAAAGATATGAAGTTTTCACTTGCTTTAACCTCTAATTTCAATTCAACTTAAATATACACTTGAAGGGACGCATCGCAGTGTTACTACTATATATTTAAATTTATTTTATTAAATTTTGATTCTGACGAATAGAATGATTGACTACCATTAAATAATTGTATGGTGTATTTTGGCTCAGCAAATCATGGACTAATAAATATTAATTTGTGAACAGGTTATTTAAAAATGGTCTTTACAATTTGACCCACCAGAACGAGGGGATATTAAATGAAATCGTATTAATTTTAAAAGACATAAATCGTGTTATTTACAGTACTCATGGAATGATGAAAACGTTAAAACCATGCTAATGATTCTTTTCTCTGCTACCGTCAGACGAGACCTGCTCTTAAAAATTTCATGGAATACTTTCCATTTCTTCTAGGATATAACAATGACACATCTGCTGTAATATTATATATAATTATAGGCCGGTATTTAAAATTTAAAGACTTTATTTGTCCCATAACATTACTGCTGAAGGTCAACGGATTGCCATTGACAAAACAGGGAACAAGGATGCGTCCTTTTATGCCTAATCTCATTAACTTCCGCGCAAGGGTGAAACGGAGAAACGAGCGTACTTTGTAATTTAAATCAGCTTGTGCTCACAATGTAGGTCAACAGAGGGGAAATTCACCAACCGACCTGGAAGATGAAGGAAGTGAGAGAGTGGAAGAAGGAAAACTGCCACGCAGAAGTTCCGGAATGGCTGAGAAGATGAAACAGGTTCATCACGTCCGTAAAGTCTCTGCTGCACGTTCTTACCCCAATAATTAACCCTTTGAAATTTAAAAAATCATCTCCTTTAACAGGGCCCACTAAAGAATTTTTTAATATAAATTAAATTATTATTGTTTTTTAACTTCACAAATAGTTTGTTAAATAATTAACCATTATCTTTGCAATAGTTTCAATTATTTTTCTTCTAGTTACTTATTTTTATTCTAACTTTGAGAGGAAAAATAATGTATTACTATAAATCGCTCAAAGTTAAGTAGAGTTTTTATAAACCTATTTATAACCCTCACCTACTCGTCCGATTTTTTCATTTTGATATAAAATACAAAGTCTTGCCTCATGACTTTCTACCAGAAATGTGTCACTTTGCAGAAATATCTATATAAAAATATAAAAGATGGAAGTGCCTTACCATATGCTACAAAGCAGTGTTTCATACACTTCCACGAGACGGTACATAAGAAGACTTTTATGATACAGTCAAGACCTCTCAAAGACAACAGAACTTTGGTGTCTATGACCTCTAAAGTCTGCATGGTTGAGATATGAGCTATTAGTGAGGTGACCAAATTATTGGATAATCGACTATTCTTCACAACACAATTTTGAACGAGAAAAGTCAAAGGAATATTATTCAGAATGGTTATTACGTGTTATTTGTCTAGTAATGTTTAGAGGAGGAGAGGGCAAGATATTTCCAACTATTTCAAGACTCTAATTACCGCATTTTACCTACGTGGAGCGGAACGTGCTCCTTTACGCCTGCGACTGTTCTGCAGGGAAGCATAATTGCGCAGGGAATACACTACACTTTCTTGTAGCCAGTGCTCAAGTGCTTCCACACACAAATAAATTCAGAAATAATTAATTTTTTCCTCAATTTTAAGAAATTTGGTAATAATTGTGTTTTAAAGGGTGTAAACTGTCCCTCGCTCGCCCCTCTCCAGCTAAGGTGGTCAGTGTTGACTGTGCCACGGCTGAGCACACAGCGTGTAACTAGAATAAGAAATGGGTATTCGCTGTATGCCAATTCATCCCTCCGCACTATCCACAAAGTTCTGCAAACGAACTCCTTTCAGTGCTGCGGGACAGCGAGCACATTCCATCAGTTCCGTGCCGTGCTATGACACAGAAACGCGGGTGAAATAAAATCGTAATACCATTTGAACCATAAAATAATTACAAATTTTAATTTTACATATAAGGGGGCGTCATTTTTAAGACTTGCATCGTACTGAAAAAAACCGATCGCATGATCCCGCATACAATATTACCGAAATGCATGACTTATTGCTAAAATTATTCTTTATACTTGTCGTCATAAAAAGCTGTTTCTTTGGGTGATGTAGCACATGTCCTAAAATCTCAAGAGTCTCCACTGCCTGAAGCCGAATAAAGTAGTATATATTTCTCTTTTAATAATTTAAATTAAATTTAGTTGAGCAGTATTTATTTTAGTAAGCACAGTTACAAAATAAATTATACATAAAATATAATAATAGTTTCATTAAGTTTGTAAATATAATCGCGGGTCCGTTTTACCATTTCATTTATTAATAAATATTGTTTTACACAAAACATTCCGCCGAGGAAAATTTGCAATGCACCTCATACGGCTCCAAAATTTGGCTGCAGTTGAATGTTACCAATATTTTCAAGGCATTCCTGTCTTCTTAATTCGACTTTAAGTTATTGTTCGTCACTCAAGTGCACTGATTTCGTTAACTGCGTATAATTTTCTCTGTTCTTCAGATAGACGATAAATTCGTGAGGTAATTCAAAGAGCTCTAGCTCTAGCAACCTCCCTATATAGCGTCAACGAAAATGGAAAAAAACATTAATCCGAATCCTTTCCTCCACTCACTGAAGCGAGATGAATATAGGGAAGACTAGCTATTACTGATTCTATTTGAATCCGGCAGATCGGAATGCCAACCTTTTAATCATTTGGACTCTCATTCATTCGGTTCGATTAAATTACCTCTTAACTCATTGCTCTGCGTTCGAGTTCGGCACATCGTAGTAATCAGAGTAATTTGTTAAAGTAATGTAAGTAAGTAAATTTTATTTTGGAACATAGTAAATCACTTCGTGTTTGACGGATAAACGCGATATGACTCATCAGAATTATGAACAGAGTTCAAGGTACAGTCTATGAATTCAAATATATTTCTACTAACGTAACAGCGGAAACGTGAAGTAATGAAATTCTACACCAATATTTTTTATTCAAAGAGATAAGAATCCCTTCCAATTGAACATCAACCAAGGGTTCGTTTCGAAGATCAGGATGTAAAAACTTCTTTCTGACCCGGAACAAGAGTGGAGGGATCGCGTATCGCATTGCGTTCGCTCGGACTAGCTCAGTGGGCTGAGAAAACCGTCCAGTAAGCAGGAGGTACCCGGTTTGATTCTCGATTTTGGTAGACTCCATTCTGACCTTAAATTTATTAAATTCTGATCCTAATAAAAGTCCTCTTTACTTTTATGTTTTATTTTTTTTAAATCACAAATCGTTATAAATGAAAAGCTTTCAGCCTTTCGGCCATAATATCTGTGAAAAATAAAACAGAATAAATTTATAATCTGCTGCGACACGTACGCATGCTACTCTTACAATAACATAAGGCTTACTACTAGGCACAAAACGCCTCCTATACCTCTCAATAATACAACGCACATGGACCTACGCCTCGTCCATATAGGAAATAACAGGTAAAATTCAAACAAAACCATTACAAACTCTCCCTGGTACCTTAGAAATTCCGTCATTCTCCATAACATCAAACTTCCCAAAGTAAACTCCGTAATCTCCAAATCCGTAACCTCCCTAATTAAAAGCGCCATCAATCACCCAAACCCCACGATCCAACAATTCCATGACAATCCTCCTCTACCTCTACGCTTTCGTCGGCTCAAAAGAAAACTCCCAATTGACCTCATCCTTCCCCCTGAACATCTGTGCACATCCTAACCCACCTTACCATCATTCTCGCAGACCGCAGCCTCATATATCCTCCAATAATCAGTTCACAGCCTGTCAACCCTGACCCACCCACGTCGTATGCCTCTCAGTAGGCTAACCAAAGGACTAACCTGTCTTCACGTTTACAGGAGAATTATATACACTATTTTAATTTTGTAAATTCAATATTATTTTTATTTCATTTTTGACTGAACATAAATTTGCAGGAGGCAGAATACATGTGTCTAGAAAAGGGCGAGGAAGACATAACACTTAAAAGAGGAAAAATAAAAAAAATGTGAATTTCTTTTCATACTTGGGGTTAATAATTACAAATGTGGGAACATGTGAAAGAGATATACAAACTAAAATTGTAACGGAAAAGAATGCTACCGATACTCTACACGGAATAATTTGGAACAAAAATTGAACAAAGGAAACAAAAATCAAAATCTATAAGAGCATACTACAGAACATTCTATGTTATGGAAGTGAAACGTGGCCCCTCACAGAATTACAAAAAAAAATAGAACAGTAGAATTCGATTATCTGCGGAGAAGTCAACAAAAAACAAGACAAGATAAAATTAGAAATGAGATCCTTTGGAAAGAAGTGAACGTAACTACGTCCTTGTTAAAAGGATTGAAAATCAGACCCTTAAATGGTATGGTCATGTACAAAGAATGGAAAACATAAGATGGCCAAAAGAAATATACTGTGGTACGCTTCTGAATGTACCACGTGGTCAGGAATTTGGGCGCAACCTGCGACGATTCTTTACGCAGGAATTAATTAAATTAAATAAATATCGTAAAGTGAAATGAGTTTATTCCTGCGTAAAGAACCATCACAGGTGGCGCCAAAATTCCTGATCGCGTGGTATATTCAGAAGCGTACCACAATACCAATGGTCACCTCCTGGAAAAAATAAACGGGGCAAACCCAGATTAAAGTGGAAAACTCATGTGAAAACCATAATGAAAGATAGGAATTTGGAAGAGGGAGATTGGAACGAAAGACAGAAATGGAAATTGAAGACTGCAAACCTGTAAAGGGGGGAAAGCCGAAGAAGAAGAAATTAATTATTTTAATTCTGTATGTACTAGAACAATTATTGTACTAACTGATAATCGTAAAGATAAAAGTTTTTTATATGAATAAAAATGTGGCGTACTACAAGGCGTTTACTAACTCGCTTTTGTTTACATAAAAGCAGTTTCTTTCAGTCATTTCCAGCAGTGGCTGCGGGGTTAGAATCGAGTGTGAAATCTATCTACGAACTCGGGTCCTTGCTACTGTGACGAGTGAGTGTCGACAGACCGCTACTGAAACTGTATCTAACGATATAAATAAAGAGTAGTTAAGTGATGTTGTGAATAAGTCTGAGCGTTGCGCCTGGTCAGTACCGTGAATGGACGTGCGCACCCACGCATGCACGGGCCTTGGGCAACGGCCCAGGGTAAGCAAACAGACGGCGCAAGTGCAAGGTTTCTACACGTCACCTCACATAACATGCGGATCTAGCAGAGGAAAGATGTGGACTTGATTGAGCTGCCCGTTGACCGGTCGGTAATTCAGATCCTTTACTTGTGAAGCCTTCACATGACACTCGATATTCTTTAACAAGTTTGTATCTACTGCGGAATTTATAACTCCGGGATCAAACGTCAAGAATCTGGCGAATAGTTTTGGAGCGATTCAAAAGTGATTTTATTTATTTCCGCGTGAAATATTTAGATCTACGGATATATAGCTTTGAACATACTTATAAGTTTCAATTGATTAATTTTAATCAACGAGCGAAATAGAAGAATCTGATATTTTAATAAATATAAATTCACCGACACGAAAAAAACATTGATTTTCGGGAAATGGCATAGTCATCTGCAAATAAAAACGCCCAATTAATTTAAAAATTATAATCTATAACCCTAAAATAATTTTTGTTCTCATATTCGTTTCAATTAAAATTGAGACCGATTTAATACCAAGGTTTTTTATTTACGTAGATATAATTTATAATATTTCATCTAATACAAATCAATATTGATCGAAGCACACGCAAAAGTAACACAGTCATGGAAAACAAAGTGGAAACAATTTAAAGCCAGCTGGACCCATAATGAAACAAATTACTTCAGTGGAATTAAAATTAACCAAAAAGATAAATAGCGAACTTCATAAAAAAATAAAATGAATACTTACGAACTTTTATAATTAAAAAAAATCAGAGAAAGGACCATTTTTACGCTACATCGACATCACAAAAATGGATTGAAATCTTCAACATTTTACTGCATCTAACAATGAATATGGACATTAATCGAGTAAGTGCTTTATATACCTGGGACATCGTCAGTAGAAGAAAGAAAAATTTTCTATTATTATAAATAAAGTAATTAAATAAACGTAACTCAATAAAATACAAACAATGGCCAGATGTTATAAATGGAAGAATGAATTAAAATATTTCGTCCCATTCTGAAGAAGTCCCGAAAGTTGGGGGCGAAACGTTTTAATTGAAATTATTTCTTCATTTCTGACTTTTGCCCACTCTTTGATTTTTCTATTATGAGTAATGTCTGGACAGATGCAATAACAGTTACAGCTCTGCTGACTATAAAAATTTGCACCGACATTAATTGTAGCGAATTTGATAATAAATTCCACCAACCAAGTTACATCAGTTAAAAAATTCTGAAAAGAGAATCAGGAGCTACCAAATCGGCCGTATTTGAAACGAACATCTAAAACGGATCATAATCTGAAATAAAATGCATAAGTGTACAATGGTTTTTTTGAACTTGCAAGCTTATTGAAATATGAGGCATGACAGTAATAATTTTTATTCACTTGTAGATCTTCCCAATATTGAAATACTTTTCACTGGATGATCACTACGTTCAAGTTATTGTACATGCTGCCAAGAAGAAGCAGAGAAGTTGCAAACTATACTGTCGGAGCACTATATCTTTAGATTTGATTCCTACCTGGAGAAACTTACTTTATTTAGAACCACTTTTTGCTATGTTTTATTATTATTTTTTACTTATATGTCCGTGTAACATACAAAATTGTATTACAAATGTCTGAGTCTGTGAGGTCTCTAGCAAAGACTAAATAGAGGACTATCGTAGATAGTATATAGCCTGCATAAAATCATAGAATACGCAAATAAATTTAAGGATAAAACCAAGAATAATATTTTCCGGCTTCCTTGACGTAGTACTCACTGACTTTAGAAATTGTGTGCATGCCAGGTATCAAAGACGGTGTACATAGCAGAAATAAATAAAAGAAATAAACCAGAAACGCTCTTACATGCTTGTCAATAAAATATATGTTAGGGACATAAGCAAATTCTGACTATCTAGAAATGATCATGATCGTCCAATGCGGGACACTGTTACCGAAGACAACTCATACAAGGATACGGAACAGGGTGTATAATTATTACGTTTAGTTGTAGTTATTCCTTTAATGTCTTGTTTTATTTTAAACTAATCTGTATTTTTTGATAGTGGCAATGTATCGTTATTTCCGTTGCGGATTTCAATGTTTTCTTGTTTATAATTCACAAGTTAACCAGACGTCTTCGCAGACGTCAAAAAGCCAGTGATCTTGTGACGAATGCCGTTGCATTCCGCCTTTGATGCAAACATTCACTTCTTGCGTCACGACTATTTCCTGCACATGTTATTCTAACGGCTTTCATTGTGCTCTAGAGCAGGCGCGTGTTCCTTTCAGTTCTATTTTAGTTTGTGTAATTCTCAATGAGGAAAAGGTCAGGGTTGAGAACCCTGCTCATTTGGTAAGGCAGCTAATTTTGTATCGGTCAAGGGCGATTTATATTATTACTTAGTCTCGGAACGCAATCTACCAACAATATAGTGTTTCGAATTATTCTATCAACCATAACAACCATTTTTATATTTAATATAAATATCAAGGAAAATATAATGAATATATTTTTTAACTGGAATTTCAAACATTGAAAGATAATCAAACTAAATTTTCACAAACGTTTCACATTCTCTTACCAGGTCGCACTCATCTTCCAGAGTGTAAACGTTTCAAGAAAAACTGACAAATATAGCATTCTCAATTCTTAAATTTAGATTACAAATTTACAATATCATGGAACAAAAATTAATTTTACCACATGACATATGTTGCTTGTGTTTTTCCAGGGATTCTGACAAACATCAATTCAGCGTGTATACTTTAATGAAAATACAGTGTAAAATTTTAAAGGGTTTGATCCATTTTAATTTAAGTGAACAGATTGAATAAATGATAAGAAAGTATACAATTTTAAAATATATTTTGATAAAAAGAAACAAATAAAATAAAAATTATATCCGAGCTATTTAAAAATATATAAATATTATAAAATGAATTTACTTTATATTTTAAAGTTTTATTCTGTCTCTCAGGGCTTAAATACTTGGTGTTTACGTTCTAAACACTACTTGATGGTGGTAATTGCTATAGTAGCTTTTAGTAGACGGCATTGATGGATTTATGATTAACGAACTCAATTTTCCGGCTCAAAAACACTCTACAACTCTACTCTTCATATCTCCCCACATAATTGATACAACTTCTCCATCTCTCCGCAGCAGAACACATCTTCACACCTCATCCGTCTATCTCGACAACTTCACAAATAACCCCAAAATGTTTCTAATCCCTCCTCTAAACCTGTGATCTCCGCTTCCCGATTCAAATTTTTGTTGATAGGAAACATTCTTACATTCTCTAGTTCGCGCATCAGGAGCTCACATGTCTGTCATAGAGTCGCTAAAACAGACGCGCCAGAGGTTACTGAACTTTCTGTAGGAAAGTTTGAGACGTGACAAAATATTGAGTCTTAAGATTATTCCATCCGACACATTTATGACATTTCTGGCCAGAGGTTTCTTAATCCTTAATGGTTGTTAGTTCGTTCCTTGGTAATAGATGTTCATTTTGACCGTCACGAGCTCCGCAGCTCGGAAAAATTTAATTAAAATGAACTAAATAAAACCCCTTAATAATTTAGTAAGTAGGTGTACACTACAATAATAACACCCGAAATAAAAATATATATTATTCCTAATATTCACGAACAGACTGTCATCTCTAATTTCCTGTATTATGAATGTAATCGGGCATATAGTGAACTATGTTCGTAAATGTTAAATAGATTACACTTTGATCGAGCAGTCTCTTTTATTGTTAGTAAAAGGGGGTCGTTTTATCTGAAGTCATATCGAAAACTGTCCCTCCTATCAGAATAAGTATGTAATGTAATTTGTTCGTCTTAAAAGCTGACATTCAATGATACGAAACTCGACCAACCACCCCCCACCAACTAAAATCACCCACGATCACACGTTCGCAATTACCGATAACTAATTTGCCCACTCGCCAAATTTAAATATATAAACTCCTTACCTTCGGGGATTCCTCGTTCTTACTCTGGAATTTAAGACTCTTAAATACCGCGGTACCTTTATCTTTATTTAAGGATCGCAGACCTAGGGCATAAGGTAAGTTGCCCTCTGATCCTATTGGACCGATCGACTGGCCGAGGCACGCAGAAGGAAATGCTGCGACCCCACAGGAATCTCCTCTCTTGTCATTTGGAAGGGCGTGAGACAATTACGCAACAGCCGGACCTACATAATACAGGTTTTCTAGGGTTTTCCCTGCAATTATTTCAGGTAAATACAGGGCAGGATCCTTAAACTATTGCCCGGGGGGCATCGTCAACCAATTGGTTCCTTCCTCTTCCTTCCCCATCCCCCTTTTCAATTCCCGTCCTATGCTATTAAAGGGGACTTGCCAGTTTCTAAATCACCCTCATGTATCCTGTTACCAAAATAAAACAAAAAACTAGGGTTTGTCGCTGTGTTTCTCTGGTTTTTAGGGTTCTTAAATGCCGAGGCACGTCGGCTCTTTTGTCGTAACCTATTGATTGCTGTAAAGACAATGCCGCATTATTTTTGGAATTTAATTGTGCATTATTTTATGAATATTTTTCAAAATTGGAGACTGATATAAAACCGATGGGGATCCTATTGAATTATATTCCGTAATATTACAAATGTTATTTATTTCTGAGATGTTTAACAGGTCATACATAGTACAAATTAATTTTTTACCTACTGAGCCTATATATTTTCAGAGAGTACAACGAAGACTACTCCATAATTTGTTTCACTCATTTTGGATTCCCATACCCCTGGAGATAGCAATCAGACTTTTTCCTCTATGCTTTTCTGATTTTAATTCGCATCCTGATTATTGTTGGTCTAACAGCAGATTTATGAATTATTTATTTTGCCACATTTGAGTTAGTCTGTTAAACATAATTATTTTTCTTTCTGTCAAACAATTTATCTCTTTCTGATAACTAATTCCAATATTATCGATGTTCATAATTTTATTACATATTTTTATAAATAACCTTCATATAAGTAACATTTCTCCTAGGATTTTTCACCTCATTGTAAGTTTTATTATGAATTCGACTTCGAACTTTGTTTAAAAAATCACATTAAAATATGTAGGTCTAAGAAAATGATTATATATTTTTCTCATCATCTTCTACAATTCCAGTTGTTTGTAATAACTCATTTATGTCTTTGCATATAATGCGGTTTAAAAATTGCTGCAACTGTAAGGTAACCATCTTACATTTGTCAACAACTATATTCATTATCATATGAATATAACTCAGAAAGTCCACGTTCGTGCTCAATCGACCTCCTTGGTTCCCCCCGAACGAGCCTATAACCTTTAAAACTTATGCTACAGTGAAATATATTTCCAGTTTTTTTTCTTTTCTTTTCAGGCAAAAACAATATTATTCTTTTTTAAAAGAATATTCATTTCTAATAATATGATTCCACACTTATTTATTTATATTGAATATAATTATACATTCAACTATAGGTTAAATATGGTCCTTACGACCAGATTATTAATTATTGTTTAAGTTCTATGTATTTGCCACCGAGCATCTGCCCATTTGTAGACTTAATAAATACAATACAATAGTGCTTCAAATTTTATTGCATTCCTGGAAAATAGTTTTTGATAAGACGGTAAGGCAAATACAACCAAACGCTCACTTGTAAGTTTTATTAAATCTCACTCAGTAAGATGCTGCCATTTATTTATTGTAAGTGCATTTAATTTTATGAAAAGCGTTTGTACTTCATTTTATTTTTTGAATTAAAATACATGAAAATACATGAAATTACATGAATTAAAATACATGAAATAAAAATAAAAATAAACAGGTTTTAAAAATTAAATCTTCTGATTACACGTTCTGTTTGTTTTTATCTATTATTGCATTCCTTCTAAAATGAGATAAGATTTTATGTTCCATTCGTTACTTTCGAAATGCCTGTACTTTGACTCCGTGAAACCTTCCCAGTAAGTTAATTGCTGAACAAATTCTTGTGGTCCTCAATGTGAATATATTGGAATAGTTTCATGCGAGTCGCATAAATAACGTTCATGAGAGAATTTAGAGTGTGAATTACATTAATACCAATCAGATTTATTTATGGCCTACATAAACGTCGTACATCATTGCTTGAAACAGTAATAAACGCCACTTCGTCCAGCAGCAATATCACAGCTGGTTGGCAGACTGATTCACTAAGTCAAATTCTCCTACTCTCTGGCGTGACGAATTGGGGTCTGGTGATGATGCCCTCTTGATTCTTGTTTTACACCATTGCATTCCTCTTATCTCTCTGTCCTTCTCTAGCCCATCAGTCTTTCTCTTCCTCCCGTGTTATCCCGCAGCCTGGGCGAGCTATATTTAACCGATTAAGTCTGAAATCACTTTTTTTTACCTTTTTGTCTGCCACTCGTAATTTGAATTCAGGAGTGTCCTGAAGACGGATAAATGCGTACCGACAACAAGGTATTGCTCAATTGCAGTACTTTAGAAGGCTTTACGGGGTGGCCAAAGAGTCCTGAGATGCTTTCTGGGCCTGGGACCAAAATGGCGTCTTGCCAGTGAATTCCTCGGCCAATGAGTCACCTCCGGCCCAAAGTTTACGGCGCACTTATGGAATGGCTAGCATTCTTGCTTTTCCTAACTTCCTGCCGTCTGTTTTCTTGCCTCACGCCTTCAAGCATTCACCGTTATGCAATACAGATCTTTCGGACGGGGCAACAGCAGTTTCTATAAATTTACCCTTAACATACAATGGAAAACTGCAAAAAAACATATGACTCGCACAATTAGATAAGTATTTAAAAATAAATTTGCGATGTAAATATGTTTAGCCGACTAAGCAACGTACATCAAAAAGTGTACATTACATAAAGTACAAGATTATATAAACAAGTATATTGTTAAATATAAGAAAGTCACTCAAATAAGATTACAAGGCACAGTGCCTCTGAGAGTTTCTCTCGCAGGCGCTTCACCCCAGAGAGGCGCGGGGCTCACCTGATTATGTCGGGAATGCCTCACTCTCTCTGTTTCTTTTTTATCGAACTTCTCACATGCCGAGACACTTTCACCTATTTTATGAGGTATATGTACTTGGGACGACGACCTTGGGCATATGACAAGAGTTGTCCGCTGATCCCACTGGATCAGTCGGCCAGCTGCCTCCTGAAACTGGTGGAGACATGTAGAAGGAAATGCTGTGACCCCACAGCAAACTCGTCTCCCGTCATTTGGAAGGGCGTGAGAATAGTACCCAATGCTCGACCTACCTGATGCAGATTTTGTAGGGTTTTCCCTGCATCTCTTCAGGTGAAACAGCGGGTAGGATCCTTAAACCATAGCCCCGGGGGCCCTAGTTAACCCTTGGCTACCTTGCTCTACCTTCCGCAACCCCCGTTCCTATGCTATTATAGGGAGTTTCCCGTTTCAGGATCACCCCCATGTAGCCTGTTAACCCTAAAATAATACAAATGACGGAAAGATCGATTTATTTATTAATTTTGAAGAAGTCTCAAATTTTCAAAACGATACATTTAAAATGTTAATTCAATCACGAGTTTGGCGCAGTGACGTCTGTAACGAAAAATCAAACACACTTACCTCTGTCTTTACATCTGAAAATGTGAGTTGTCAAGTAGTGTCCATAAACAACGAACATTCACTAAAAAAGGTGATAAACGAAAAACATAATCTGTAATACATTATACTTGGCTGATTTTGCCGCAAATAAATCATGTTATTTTTGTCTTTTATACGTTGAAGTTGATTTATATTTTCTTTACTCCCCATAAATTACATATAGGATTTTTTAAACGATATTCCTGAACATTTTGCAACACACTTATTTCCAAGTTAATTTCATGACAGTTAAATGTCTAAAGGAATGTTGTTTACAACTGGGAGCAGCAACCCCTGGCCTAGCGCCCTATTTCTTTTGACTTTTTAAAATATGAATGCAGCGTGTTGCTCTATTTACTTTGAAATTACAAACTAAACATAAAAATTTGTTGGATAAATACGATCCAAATTATTCTTCTTCTTCCTTGGCTCTACAGCTCATTTAGGGCCTTGGCCTACTGGGCCGACTGCTGACTGTCATCTTACATGACACATTCCGAATTTGGAGTGATACGTAGTCAGTGCATCGAGACTAAAATAAAATCCACGCCGGTACCTCTGTGTTGTGGTGCATAGACGCTAGCCCTAGACCACAGGAGGTTGGCATACCATCCAAATATAAAGAGACATGACGGCAAACTACAATGAGCAAATAGATAACTGTGAATTCAAAGAAAATTTCAGAATAAAGACGAAAAAAAATAGCACGTCTTTCAAAAAATTTCTATAATTAGCTATGCTTGGAAGTGCACACATTTGCGAGCAAATAAATAATTAAATGACGTGCTCTATGCAAGTCTATGAGTCGTCTATTCCTGCAATTGGCTGCAAAGGAGCAAATGCCAATCTCCTCAAAGTTTCTTTAATACTTTTATCAAGGTAATTATCATTTTCAGCTTATTGTATATTTGTTGTTTTTATTTATATAGTCCTTTATTAATAAAGAGATAATTTGTGAGTAATCTACTTCTATTATTATTTGAATATGTAAAATTTATAAATTTGTAGTAGACCAGTTCTCAGAAAAAAAAGGTTACTTCATTCTTGCTTTCGAGCATATTTTTAATTAAGTAAAACATGCAAAAAAACTTGTAACTATATTCCTACATTAAACTACAAAGATGTAAACTGGCAACTTTTTGAAGGCAAACCGTAAATAATATGACAACTGTACTGTACTAAAGGTTTTATACTAAATTCGCCATACCCAAACCTTTTCATGTTACGTCGTTCCTTCACAAACAGTTTTACAAATATACATATTTATTATAATTTAGGAATTATTTTTCAGTCTATATTACCTTACTTATGAACTGTCAACGTGGGAGTTTCACCGCTTTCAATTTTATGCCTTGTCCCTATTTTCCCCCTTATTAGGTTCTAATGCAATAAACGATTTTAACCCTTTTAATTTACTCACAAATGTTCGCTATCCAAATTTTGAATTTTATAATCAAGAATTGTATTATATCTATTAGCTGCACTACTTACACATAATGACGCACATTTACGGAGAAAGTAAAAGTTCCCATAAGTAAGCAAAAAGAGACGGATTTTACATATAACTTATTTATTGAATCATTGAATTCATTGTTATAAATCCTAAATATATGAGAATTGTATGTTAAATGTATTTACCTGCATGTTGAATTTCAACGAACCTGTCCTTCACATTAGTTAGACGGAAATGTTTTTAAATTATCTATTTATGTTGAGGTAAGTGAAAGTTTCACCTGAAGGGAAGTATGACTTGTAGGAAAATTTTAGGAAATCTAGATAGGAAAAGAAGAGGCGTCGTATAGCTTCTGGCTTTGGCATATAGATGATATCGAGGTTAGGGAATGTGGAATGCCAGTAAAACAAGAAGCCATGAAACCGTCCCAACCGCGTGGCAACCAAAGTCATTCAGTGAGGACAAATGATTCTTTGGAGGCGGAAAAAAGAGGCTGAAAATTTCGCGAATCTTTATCAATATTAAACTAAACGTGAAGTAAGACAGTCATGAACTATAGAAAATACTTCAATTTTATGCTGAAAGTAAAGTTAATATCTGGTGTCTATCCCGTTAACAGCCATTTCAGCACGACGACGCTGGATCCTAATCGCGGTGATCCAATTTTGTCAAAATTGATGATAGTAACATTCAAAACAAGAATAGAAGTCCAATAAGCATGGGTCCTGAAACACATACTTCCTGAGATCTGTACACTTGTTCATGGTGACTGAAATCAAAAGTGTCCACTATTGTGAGACATGGTAGTAGACATTAAATACCATTGAAGTTAGTTATTTAATGGATGCGGAAAGAAATCGGTAATTTGGTTACTTCATCACAACGTGACGTCCGTCCATGGCAATGCATCCCTCTGCCCTACGATGTAAATAATCACACGCTCTTTGAAATACAACCGCTTTTTGTAATAAGTGCTGGCATGCATTGTAGACGCAATACTGTAGGGTCTGAACAAGGCTGACTGAGGTGGTATAGACATAGGCCCACAACTGTCCCCATAACCAAAACTCTAGGGCAGCTGTGTCAAACTCAATCAATATAGGGGCCATTTCATGAAACTGGTAAGAATCACGCTGGCCACATTACATTTACAAATTTTCGTAAAATTATAAATTATAGTGAGGATTCAGGAATATGGACAGTTTAATTATAACAAATTATGTAATTAAATAATAAGGATTTTGAAGAACACAGTAATAAAATACCCAGAAAAAAGGCGTATACATAACGTCTGCAAAAGGCAGTCAGCAGTAATTAGAATTGAAGAAGACTTAAATCGTAATGAATGGCATGATCGTGGTCATGGATAAGGAGTTCAATATGAGGATTAATAGAGGGAAAACTAAGATAATGGACTGTAGAATGGGAAGTAGTGGTATAACAAAGGGTGTCATATTGGGAAGGAATATTTTGAAGGCAGTTGGGTAGTATAAAAACTAGGGATGGTAGAATTATAGTTGACATAAAGAATAGGATAGCATAGGCAAGGAATTTACTTACGGGTAACATAAGCGTGAATATTAGGAAACCATTGCTAAAAATGTTCGTATGGAGCGTGGCGTTATATGGGTGCGAAACGTGGACGATGGGAGTTGCGGAAAGTAAAAGAATAGAATCCCTTGAAATGTGGTGTTAAAGGAGAATGCTCAAAAGCAGATGGGTGGAGAAAATCACTAACGAGGAAGTTCTAAACAGAATAGGGGAAGAGCGAACAATGTGGAGAACGTTGACCAAGAGAAAGGCTAGATTAATAGGCTACGTTTAGAGACACGAGGGTCATATAAAATTAGCATTAGAGGGAAAAGAGAGGGAACAGAACAGAAGGAGGCCAGGGATGTAATACGCTGATTAGATTAGGGAGGAAATGAAAGGGCTTGTGCTAGATTGGTTAGCATGGAGGATTGCATCAGACCAGTCTTAAGACTGCATACCACAACAACAGACAACAATATAATTTATTTAAACGCCACTGCTACGCTGGTATTGAATTTAAAGTCTATATATTTGTCCATCAAAACGTGGTTCTGCTTTTGCCCACGATTTTAAGTACCTTCCGAAATATAGCAATGACAGTTTACAGCTTTTCAATAACAACATTTTTTATGTGTTTTTTATTTTGTAACTTCCACTATCAACATTTTAACTATTATCAGACTCAGGTAAAGATCGGAGTCTGATGTAGCCACCGTTTATAAACAATTTGCAAATATGAAGGGATTTTATTATTCATTAAATAATTTTACATCTCTTAAAGGTCGTGGATTCGAGAACTGATATTCTTTCTCTATAAAGAATATTCCGGCTATATCATGGGCTACCATTAGAGGAGAGGAGTTTATTTTATAGCACCAGTGCCAGGAACCATATGACGGTTCGATTTGAGTGTGAGTTTCCCAGTGACCTAGTTGTGAGGTTGCATCACGGCCTGGCACCGTCCCCGCAAAGTCCTTGTGCCACGACTTCTGAAGAAGTTCCTCAGCATTAACCTTGTGAACAGAAATATTACCACTCTCTAGCTTCCAGACCTCAAACTATTTATTGTTATTTCGGTTGCAAACGGCTTCGCTGGTAACGATAAACTAAAATTCTTAGAAGTTAGTTTCCTGTTTTCCAAAATATAATCTACTTCCTTGACCTGAATCACATCAGTATGTTCAGTGTTCATTGGAACTAAACCAAGAAAACTCTTTACCTACAGAATTTCAATGCTTATTATAAATACTGAAATTTTTATGGCTGCCTGAATTTAAATTGAATTTAGTTAGATGAACTATGTAGATGGGTTTCTCTAAAAGCATTACTTCTGCTCTTGAATTAATTCATGGTTGCCTAAATTATACAGATTCAAAAAGTTTCATTATACGACTGATATAATAACTTTATAGTAACACTCTTTAAACTAAACAGCTGGTTTAAATAAAATATGCTGTTTATTTTTGTAACCCTCATGCAATCAATGTTAAAAATGACACGAATAATTTGAACACAATTTACGATGATCTTTTGTTGTAGTAGTTTAACTTTTGAATAATCTTCTTCATTGTTAAAATTTAACCGCCGATAGCACTCATGGTTATTACACCATTTCGGCCGTAACCGTCGCTGGAGATGGTCCACGACACTAAATTATTCACAATCTAAATAAAGTTACCAATATTCTGTTACTAAATGCATACCCAATCAATTTCATCAACAAACATGTCAAAATTAGATTGAATAAAATCAGGTATTCCGATAATAATTTATCTGTTAAAAAGATTAATAACAGAAAAATGAATTACATAATTTTACCTTATATAGCTAACATACAATATAAACTATTTGACTTGTTTCATAATTACGGTGTAGATGTTGTTTTTAAATCAATAAATAATTAATTTTTTTTTCAAAAAATTAAGGACAAAATTAACATACTGGAAAGACAATGTTACCTCTAAAATTAATTGTAATGCATTGTATATCGGACAAACTAAATGTCGCATTAAAAAACATAAAAACATCAAATTAAACATTCAAAAGTACACAATTGCTTCCAAATACATACATACTGATAATCACAATTTCGAGTGCAAAATGTGTAAATTTTAGACGAAGATAATAATTACTTCTCCAGAATTTTGAGTGAAATGTTGTTTATCAAGTGCAACCCGCATGCAATCAATGTTACAAATGACACGAATTACTTGAACAAAATTTACGATACTCTTTTGTTGTAGTTGTTTAACTTTTTAATATTCTTCTCCATTGTTAAAATATAACTGCCGAAAGCGCTCATTGTTACTATATCATTTCGACCGTAACCGTCGCTGAAGATGGTCCATGCGCGACTGTAAATTCTTCACAATTACATTCAATAATCTTTTCGGTTGAGGGAGTCAAGGAGAAAATATGATGAATTGCTAAATTTGTAAGTTTTGAACCATGATTTTTTATACATCAATCAAAAAAATGTAACATAGAACCCATATTTCAATTCTTGAAATATGTTTGTAGTACGCCCGAGGAAGTCTAAAAAAGGATACGAAACGTCGCTCTTGAATAAATAATGACAAATTTATATGCTGACTTATTGACCGTCTTTTTATTTGTTATTAAATTTATCTGATATATATGATTATAATTGGAAATTTATTTTAATCTCCTTACTTGATTTATAAATTAAACAATTGTATTTTCTTTAAAATGACCATATAGAAAATTGTACTCTTTTCTCAATTCATCAATTATTATTTGGTGCTGGGATACTTATGGACGCTTTATCTAATAATTTACGATAATTGAGTTTAAATGTTTTATTAAATATATTATAAAATTACCAATTAAATTTTACAATTCTATAGGGTTCTCAGCGTCAGTATTAAATTGATAAATAGCGTTTTTAAGATGTATTATTGGACTTAACTATCTGTGGTCGGGATTTAATTCCAATAATGCATACGTTTCCTATGATTCTGTGGCTTGCGGCGGCTAGAAAGGTCGAAATTAAACAAAAAACACACCATAAACGTCAATTAGATGCTCTTCTTTCAGTAATCTTATTCTAAAATCAACATCATCCATCACTTCTAATATTATTCCCACATAATCTTAATTTTTTTTGGGGAGGGGTAAACAGGTTACATGAGGGTGATCCTGAAACAGGCAACTCCCCTTTAATAGCATAGGAAAAGGGGGGATGCCTCTTTCCCTATGATAGTTTAAGGATCCTTTTTTTGGGGGGGGAGTTAACAGGCTACATAAGGGTGATCCTGAAACAGGCAACTCCCCTTTAATAGCATAGGAAGGAAATTGAAAAGGGGGGATGCGGAAGGTAGAGCAAGGTAGCCAAGGGTTAACTAGGGCCCCCAGGCTATGGTTTAAGGATCCTACCCGGTGTTTCACCTAAAGAGATGCAGGGAAAACCCTAGAAAACCTGCATCAGGTAGGTCGGGCATTGGGTACTATTCTCACGCCCTTCCGAATGACGGGAGACGAGTTTGCTGTGGGGACGCAGCATTCCCTTCTCCGTGTCTCCACCAATTTCAGGAGGCAATTGGCCGACTGATCCAATGGGATCAGCGGACAACTCTTGCCATATGCCCAAGGTCTTTGACCCCGGTACATATACCTCCTAAAATAGGTGAAGGTGTCTCGGCATGTGAGAACTTTGATAAAAAGTACCCCGAGAGAGTGCGAGGCATTCCCGACATGATCAGGTGAGCCCCGCAGTCACTCTGGGCTGAAGCGCCTGCGAGAAAACTCCCGCAGCGCCCTTGTGAGTTTAAGGATCCTATTACTTCACACCTTTATTATTCCAAATTTTATGTGAAAACTGCGAGCCACCGTTTTAATGTAAAATAATTTTGGTTAGCGTGAGGTCCCGGGTTTGATTCCCGGGTCCGATCTAGATTTTTTTCCATAAAAAATAAATTCAATTCAAAATAAATGTATAGAGAGTTCAATTGTGGGGTTTACTTATATAATATTCCATCTTGTGTAATTTTGTATGCGTTGTGCTGTATCTTCCTTGTTGTTCGCCTCTCTTTCTCCGAAAGAGCCCCCGTTTCTCTAGGTGTGTTTTAAAGTTTGACACAATTCTACACAGTCACAATATATCCCAAATGAAGGAAACGAACCACGCCAGTCTTTCCCCCTTGTTGTTTCCTCCGCCTAGGAAAACGTCTTTTTGTTTTACCATAAAGTGACATGACAGTGAAATTGTTTTTGATCAACTGTGAGCATTCCGATGGGTTGGAAATCCTTTCTTAAGAAAGGGAACCTTTAATTTGACATTATTTCAGGATTTTCGTTGGCCTTTTCTATTAAGGCTAAATTATAATTTTTGTCTGCAAATTATAAAAATGGTTTTCAATGGCACCACTTTTTTCATTCTTCACGACATACCGAAAACACACATCTCGAAACCCTTTCTTTATTAACATTATTCTATTATCCAAAAAATTAAATTTCCCGCTAACTCATTTTTATTCCAACTACTCTCCAATCACTACTCCTTTCTGTCTTCTTCACTTAGTGATCCCCAGTTTTAGCTCCTAAAACCTCCTTGCTGGATGATCTCATTGATCATTTCCCACGTACTCATGGTACGTGTCAGAAACATTGATCATGTAACAGACAATAACAAAATTCCCGACATTTACACAACAAACAGGCGGTATAAGTACAAAAAAATTCATGTGACGAAGCCAGCTTAAATCCTCATCTCCTGGATGCCGGAAAATGCGGTAAACCGGAATTCCGGAGCTGGAAGTACAAACTGTGTTAAAGAAGTGGAGACGCAGGAAGGCGGGAGGAAGAAAAACATTGAAAGGCTGTCTCCTACCACCAAAGTGAAGACCAGGAGACAAGAAGTCTCCACGAAGTATTACTGGTAGAACTTATGCAGGGAGAGCGTTCTGCATAATACACAGTCTATAGACCTATCGCAGGCAAGTGCTTTCAAATTCAAAATAAAAATAACAGAACGTATTTTTTTGTGTAGTTTCTTAGTTTGTAAACTCATTCAATGTATGGAAAGGAAGAACCGTAGTTTTCCTCTCCGTTCATATTAGAGTGCCCGTTCTTTCTTCTTTCTATATTCATCCAACTGTGATCTGACAGAATTTTCCCTTCATCTTTATACCCCCCTTCACTCTTTACCCCTCTAATCCCATCTCTAGTTTTTAGTTAATTAGCAGGCATTACTATAAAATAATAAGAATAGAAGAATTTTTGTAACACAATTTTGTAAATTTGTGGAGATAAGGTCTGTTATAGACGTACTAGGAAACAGGCTAATTATGTTATAAATAATTAATTAAAAATACCATTAACATGTCACAGGTCAATTTTGCTGGTTCGGAAAATTTTTATGCCACTTGTTAGAACAACTCGATGTTACATTTTCGCTAGCAGGGTTTATGGAACTTAACCTAATTTTGTGCTCATTACTCCTTGTCGCTCCAATATTTTTTATTAATTTATATAAGTAATTTTTAGGGAAGATATTACATCTTTTTCAATTACGCTACAGATCCGTTTAGGGATTTGGCCGATCGGGACGACTGCCAGACTGTCATCTTTCATGACACATTTTGCGTTTTTGGAGTGGTACGGGGACAGCATAGCGTTTCTCCTCCAGACTGAACCCCATGACCTGCACAAATAGCCGTGCCCATGCCAGGATGATGACCGCTGTTCCACCGCAGGTCAGCGGAAGATATCAGCTACAGTATAAAAGTAAAATATTTAGGATAGAATAACGCATTCGTGTGAATAACGACTAAAAATTGGTTATTAAAGAGAAACGTTTAGAAAGAACACAAGTGTCAATTTTGTTCTGAGTACAATTCTGTCAGCAAATTGAATCTGCGAGTTTGCGAAACTGCTGGAGGAAAATATCTGCGGCATTGTAAAATCTGAGATAAAGATGAGTGGTCGGAGATACCGTCCAGGAAAAACATTCCTAACTGCTACCATATGAGCTTCGTTACAGAGAGACACGCGGACGCGTCTGGAAATAGACGGCGACGAGGAGCGCCAGTGCGTTCCAACACGTTCAGGATTTCAGGAAATCGATTATGTGGTTCATCGACCTACAAACAGTGCACACCACCACGGCACACAAGAAACCAAGATCGCTTGAATCTTCGAGGTCTTGTTACAAACCCAATCTGTTGTATGTTGATACATTTCCACACTAGTCAATTTGGGAATCATTTTGTGTTTCTTTTCCTTGTTTGACATTTTTGATAAACATCAGCTGATTAAACCTATTATTAATTGTTGAGCCCCCACCTGGAGGAGAACGACAGATTCTACTTATCTCCCGTAAAGAGAGCTGGAGTGAAGGCTTTAAACTTGTACCTCCAGACTTTTTTTCAGTGTCTTAAGTGACATAATGTACCGTGTGTCCTGCCAAGAAACACAACACATTGACAATCCACCAAAAATAATTTAGTAATTTTCAAATTCCAACTAAGTGTATTTCATACGTTCAAACATCACACTAATTTAAATGCGAAGATATAAGCGCATAATTTACTAACAAATTCTCTATGAACAGTAGATTTAATTATGAAGCTACGTTATTTCAGGTTTTATTATTTTTATCAACCTTTACATAAATTTCAGTTAACCGAATAATAATCATATCATTGCTTTAACCAATGAAAATAATGTAATTTGTTAACAACTAATTTATGTTCTATAACATATTGTAATTAGTTGCTGTTGCGGTATTCAGCCCTAAGACTCTTTGCGCAAGCCTTTTCATTTATCCATAACCAGCACATCATACATTATCCGTAATCTGATTAGCGTATTCCATCCTTGGCCTTCCGCCTTCTGTTCTTACCTCACAAATTTTCCTCTAATGCTAATTTTACACGACCCTCATGTATTAAAATGTGGCCTATTAATCTTTCCCTTCTCTTGGTTAACTTCCTCCTATTGTTTAGAACTTTCTCGTTAGTGATTCTATCCACACATCTGATTTTCAGCATTCTCCTATAGCACCACATTTTCCTTCTCCAGCTCCTATCGCCCACGTTTCGCGCCACACTGAATACGAACATTTTTACCTATGATTTCCTAATATTCACACTTATATTACCCATAAGTAAATTCCTCTTTTTCGTGAAAGATTAAATTAAAATAAATGTTAGGTTAATTAAGTAGTTTAATTATTATTGTTTTGTAGTAAAACTAACTATTTTGTAACAGTAATAAGCCAGTATTGCTGAGTTATTTTTATCAAAATATAAGTTAACGGCTTTTGATGATATCAAGGCTGTTGACATGACTCAACGACTGTATCTTAGTCTCATCGCTCCTCACGTACAGATTTTCAATGCCTCAGAATGCTCCTGGGGCTCGACGAAGCGAGGTTCTTGTTGGAACGATGCGGATGCTTTAAGAATAAAAGACAACCCTAAAAGAGTTTCTCGTTTATTTTTATTTCAAACAGCAATACAAGGCGCTTAAATTTCTTATATCATGCAAGAAACTTGTAGGAGAGATTTAACAAGACGGAAGGGCTGCAGTGACTCGACGCGGGTTCGTTATTGGTGCGAACAGTCGGCTGTATCGACGAGGAACAGGACTGTTAAGGAGTTTTTCTGGCTGTGAAATTATCAAACACAAATCAATCACAATAATTACAGGTTTGAAATTATTTCTTTTTTTCGTCCATTTATTACACAGTAAAGCGGATAGTTTCATTTTTGAACTGCTCAAACCACTCACAATACCTAGATGAAACGCAATTTTAATCAACCACCTGTTGAAGAGGTAACTGCTGAGTACAGTTTAATATCAAGTAATAATATAAATATTACAATATACTTTAATATATTGATAAAAAGTAAGTGCATTCGAAACTATTAGACATCCATTGATTTCAATACTGCCTAGACTATTCATAAAGAATATTTTATAAGCGGTGATTTAATTATCTGTAGGAAATACACTACGTAGTTTACTCAGTAAAACGTAATACTTTTCTAATACGTAGAGTATTTATACAACCATTTATATGTGTGCGCAAATATGGTGTACTGTACAGTTTGCAATTCGTTGTTATTTTGGATGACTAAAAATTATATTAGAAAACTACTGAAATCCAAATTTCTGTTAGAATTCATGTCTTCCACAACTTTTAGATATTCCACAAAGGATTTGAAAAGATATGTAAAATCAATTACAACGTTAATTTAACTTTTTATAAAAACAACTTTTAAGAGCAAATTATTATTACATCTATCTAAATACAAGGTAATGTATGCTGTACGCCCTCATATTTTATAGCGTGGCCGAAACGACTGCATTGTGACATATATTCATTCAACTGTCATGAAATTTTGGTTTTTAGCGGTGATCACCTTCAGAGAAGCTTTCTGTCGATCTTTTTAGGCATTAATAATTTACATTGAAACTGTTAACATCAGGTCGCCTATGGGTGTACCAAAATGAAGCAAAGTTTCTTTGGAAAATAGGACTGGCAAAGTGAACTTTTAAAATTTTATATCGACGATACTTACAGAAGGCTGCAGCTGTTTTTTCTTCTTCTGGTGGCGGCGGTGACGGCCTTCTTTGGTTGAAGATCCTCGGAGGCGCTTCTCCTTGACTGCGTGGGATGATCTGGTTGCATGGATCACGTCTTCAGCCGTAAATAAATCGAAACTTCTACTAGAACTCAAGAGCCCTTCTCTGCTCTCGTCAGCGTCCCCCAATTTAATGAATCTCTCTGCACCAAATTTCTCTCCATTTTGTCTTGCATGGTCCCGAATTCTCCTCCTTCCTTTTCAATAGCCAATCAGCTGCAATTTCAAATAGCATCCAATGTTTAGAATATTCCAAAAATGTAGCCAATAGGAAAACGTTTAGCCGTCGGGTGAGAGGAAGCGTCCGCGCACATGTTTTTTTTTGCGTTTCGTTACGTAGTAGCTGTTTTAAATTAGCTACGCGTAGCTTCTAAATTGACAGAAACAATTTTTTCTTGAAATAGGGACGGATACCATTCATTTAAAGGACTGACACCAATTGTCAATAAAAGGTCTGTTGTGTATTCTGTGAAAAAAGGCTCTGTTGCGTTGTGCGGGGCAGGGTGCAGCACTGATCGTCACAAAGGATACCTCTCACACACAAAAATTACTTCGCATGCCTTCAGACTTTTCTCGCGCATAATGTCCAGGTGTAACCTGACAAGTGAAATGATTAAATATCTTAACTATAACGACATTTTATTTAAGTAATGATAATTTTTCATTGTTTTTTTTAAAAAGAAAAAACATCGTTGATGCTGCCGCCGCACGCACCAGGCACTTATCCACTGAATACGCGCGGCGGCGACGACGTTCGTGAAGAGAAATCACAAGTATCATAACATAAAAAATGTTAGTTATATTTAAGTAAAATTTCACGCTAGGCAGACCCAAGAGAATATTAAGCGTGAATTTACAGGCTTTGGCGTTGGATATTGATCATGATACCCGCTAGATAAGAGTAACAGAATTTATACAAATATTTATATTCATATCTTCTGAACCCTGCAAGATATCGAAATGAAACATACATGAAAATTTAAGCCAATATTCTTGTTTTAATTTCTAGAACATTCTATGAAATTCGTTGAACTGTTTCGGAAACAAACTATCAGACTGACAGATTTTTTTTTAAAAAGAGAAAACATTCATTGATGTTCAGGCATTGTATAAATAGCATTCTCACTTAAATTTTGGCATTTGTTTTGGAAGTACAGACGACCTCCTGTGGTGAAGTGGCTAACGTTGCTGCCTCACAACCCAGGGGTTCTGGGTTCGAATCCTGGCATAGGCTTGGACGTTTGTGTTGTCATGGTCAAGAAGACTTGGGTTAAGACTGACGGAGAGTCGATGCGGACCACGTGTCACTCCATATTCGGAATGTGTCATGTAAGATGACAGTTCGCAGTCGTCCTGGTAGGCCAAGGCCCTTAATTGACTGCAGAGCCAACGAAGAAGAAGACAGGCACTTTAATTTCATATTTTGGTATACATTAAAATTATTCTTTATTCTTACATCTTCCCATTTAATGTGTTTATTTATATGTCAGATTAATCTCATTATTTTGTTTATAATAAAATTATGTAATTTTTTTCTTGTCTTTAAATCACTGAAGGTGGACATAATTCTTAGTTCATATGTGGCTTAGCTGAGTTTGATTAATATAAATAAACTAGTTTAATTTTCGATTTATTATAAGATTTAGGAGTACAATGAACAAACCTTTCATTTACATAACTTAGAGTTATAGGTCTTGTGTGTGTAAAACTGTATAAAATAAGTTTTGACACTGTTAATTATTAATCAATTCACAGAAAACCATTTTAATAATGAATTGTGTAAATATATACAGGTAGAGCATGTTTTGAGAACATACATCTAACAGTCAACGTACGTATTTGCTGGTCTAATGTCATCATTATCATTAAATTAGTGACTGGAATTGTTACCTTGTGTTTCGTGTGATTCCTGAGATGAGCTGTGCGTAATTGTGTAGTTAGATTTATTAAGTTCAGCAAGAGGATAATGGATTGATGTCTGGAAACAATAAACAAATAATTGGCACCTCTGCGACTTGAAGTGTCCCGTAACACGATATGACGGGTCTCTTCTGCGGACATGTTTACTTTCTGTCATGTCGACACCATACCACAAACTCCGGGAATCACAACATGAAGATGCGTTGGCAATCAATCTCCTGTTGGAATCTGGCAGATAGTCAAAGAAGCCAGGATGGAATTGAGGTCAAACTTCTGGAAACTACCTTCAATATTAAACAAAAAATATAGTGTGAACATAATATTTTACTGACGAAGTAAAGTGATTTTCTAAAAGTTGAATTTATCCTTGTTGCTTCAGATAGTACTGGGGACGTTAGCTGCATTATACATAAAAATTCGAAACGCTAATTGCTTATCTTTATGATTCTATATCAATTCGCTTACATACCTAATACAGCAAAAATTATTTTGTTGCAATATATTATTAAAAAACGATTTACCGCCTTGAATAAAAGAGTGAAACTTTTCTTTTGGCTTGGATATGAAATAGTAAGTTAAATTACTTAATAATATAAATCATTGTTGTTGTTGTGGTAATTAGTCCTAAGACTGGTTTGATGCAACCATCCATGCTAACATATCCTACGTAAGACTTTTCTTAACTACATATACCACATCACATATCCTCCCTAATCTGCTTAGTGTACTCCATCCAAGTCTCCATTTTATATTCTTACCCCACACACTTCCTTCTGATGCTAATTTTACAAGACCCTCATGTCTCAAAACGAGGCCTATTAATCTATCACTTCTCTTGGTCAAAGTCCTCCAAATTTTTTCTCTTCCCCTGTTGTGCTTAGAAGTTACTGATTAGTTACTCAATCTGATTTTCAACATTCTTCTATAGAACCACATTTCGAAAGCTTCTATTCTTTCTCTGTCTGCAACTCCTATTGTCCACATTAAGCTCCCATATAACGTCATACACCATACAAACATTTTTAATAATGATTTTCTAATGTTAATACTTATATTGGACGTAAGTTAATTCCTCTTTTTTTGCGAAAGCCTTCCTACTATTTATGTCTATTATACGTCTACCACCCATAGTAATTATGCTGTTCAAGTAACAGAATTCCTTAACTTCCTTCAAAATATCGCTTCCTAATCTAACAGTCTTTGCTATACCACTGTTTCCCATACTACACTCCATTACCTTTGTTTTCCCTAAATTAATCCTGATGTATTCTTCCGCCAGGATAACGCTTATGTAATTTATTATGGTTTCCAAGACTTCTTCTGACTCCCCTAATACTAATAATTCATTAAAACAAATAATGCATGTTTTCCAATATATTATTAAATAATTTAACAAGTTATGAATATAACCGCAATTTACGTTTAATATAAGTAAGTGCATTCCTTGTGCTTCATCCAGCATGCATCACGCTCAGCCCCACTTTTTTTTTATCAGTGCTCCATTTTTAATTCCATTGAATATTTACAATGCTTATAAGGTCCAAAAAGCAAAGTCTATTCTCAGTTTACGAAGGCTGTTCAAAGTGAAATAATTATCTATTATCTTGATAGTTACTTTTTCCACTGTCTCTATGTATATTTAAAACGAAGCAATGATTTTATCCTCTCTATTCTTTAGTTGGTTTCTTATTTCCCCTATATAATTGGTGAACTGGCATCGATATTGTTTCACATCCTGTAAATCACTCACCTGTAATTATCTGCAGTAATCTGACGTGCCAATATAACTAAACAATCATGTTATTATTTGGGTAAATTATTTGAAAAAGTAATCTCCCAACGTATTTCGCAAAATTTTATCACACATAAAGTTTACATTCATCAATACATTGCCAGGGCAATAAAAGTATCTTACGAGAATTACGGTTTCTTTACGATCTTTGCTTTGGCAACGATACATGAAGCTTCTTGCGTCTGTCACGGCCTATTGATTCCTCCACCAGGGCATTTCCTTGTGGAACAAACTGCCCGTCTTTCGTGAGCCATTAACTGCTGCAGCAATCTTCGTGATTTATGTTCTGTCATTTATATGTATTAAGGACTATATTCTGACGGCTATAGCATATTTGTCAAGCATGCCCATAAACCTATTACCCAAATACCAAAAATAACTTGGCAGAGGCGAGCATTTCGTGCTGTTAAACACGGACAGAATGGACAGTAGTTAATTTCACTTAAAGTGGTCCTTGGTTGAAAGCCACTGGATTCATAATTGAAACTTTGTTGTACTTCTGGATGTCGTTTTTGGTATATTGCCCAAATTGAGAGAGGGTGACGACATGCATCCTCGATAAGAAAACGAGAGAGAGAGGGGAAGAGAAAGGTAGGCCCTTAACCACAGGTTCAACGTCCTCATCCTATGATTTTTAAGGTTTACATTAGCCATATAAGCATAGTGGGGGAGTTATATTGTCGTTGAGACAAAGATAAGATGTATTTATATCGTCCACAAAGCTTCAGACAAAGTTCGTTTTCCTCTCTGCCCATTTCTCCGTCAATTTGTTCCAAACTTGCTCGCGAAGTTGTTCTTACTGTTTTTAACAGGTGATTTAGGTATAATTGCCTTGCTGTTGGATGTAGAGCTAGAGGTTCAAAGAAACTGCTATCCTTTTTCTGGGACACATCCAATTTCGCAAACATAAACAGGAGAGTTCCGTTGAACCCAAAACACACTGACACTGGTAGTTTTATTGACATGGATTTTGCATTATTTTATAATTACTTTCCCATGAAGAAAATTGTAGGATATTACTTGTAACATTTATTCCCTTAAGTTACGATTATGGAGGACGCGTGTCCTGACGAAGACGAGTTTGCCAGGACAATCAAACATTGCGAGTGAAATCTAAGTATTTACATTGCTTTCAAGTGTTTCTGCAGATTACGCACGAACACATCAGAATAAGTTGTTCAAACCGGTTTGATTTTTTTCGCATAGTTCTGAGGTCCTCGTGTTTCTTGTACGTTACAATCAATATGCACACTGAACGTAATTAACCTTTTGTTTGAAAGTCAGCGACTGAGGGATATCCAACAAAAACATACCACAATATAGATCTACACACCCAAAAGTTTGACGTTGTTTGGGATTCTCTCCTCAAATTTGAACTTTACTGGTATTCTGAAATACTGATAAAACTATGTTGGTTGACTTAAAACGGTGTAGGTACCACGCCTCACACGGGGGAAATTTGATTGCTCAGAGGGTCTATTTGAAAATAAATTTGACTAGAATTAAAAATTATATACGAGGTCATTTGATCATAAACTTAAAATCAAAGCTAGACCACAAAAAGTAAAGTGGGTAAATTCTCGTGATTGACTAGTTCCATAACCGGTTGGAACAGATTACCTGAGCACTATTTATGGAAAGTGTTCTGTCGTCAAGAAGGTTATAGATTTGTCAGATAAAGTGAATATATTTTTCTTTCTTGTAAGTAAATACTCCCTATAGTATGTATGCATTTATTTATGTAATCTGCAGACAGACAGTTGCCAGATGCACTAAGTTAACGACTTTATGTTTTATGACATTACAATGAATAAATAAAATTATTTCAAATAAATAAATTAACTGGACGTGTGGACAATTTTTAGTTAAAAAAAGTACGAGGAATGTTACAAAAGTAATCTTATCTCATTAACAAAACTGACTATATGTTATGTATTTCCCGCATTCAAATCTAAACGCGGTTAGCAATTTCAACCAAATTTTGTATACGTGTTTCTGTGGCACGGAAATCAGCACTGTCAGGTTAAGCTTGGATTACCAACATCATTCATCATCGAACGTGAGTATTCATAGGTAGGGGTGGGGGTTGTGAGTATTCACATAAAAATAACCAGAACAGAATCGGGATTGGTCTCTAAACCGATACCGCTGAGTTTGCGATTTAAGTTACAATTCATCCCATAATATAGTGAGGAAAAGGGGAAATCAAACGTCCGTGCACTATTATTAAAGAATGGATTTAGATATAATATTGTTCACATGTTCCTCGAGACTCAAAACAAACACTGTGCTGGTAAGATACAGATACCAGCCCGTGGAGGGGTGGAGGGGGCGGCAATTTTTAAAAAACGGCAGATATTAGCGAGGAATAAATATTTCTCAGGGTCAGTTCGTTTGACTCTCTTTTCCCCGACATTTGTTTGTTTTTTTAAGGCATTAAAAATGGGTATTACGTAGCCGTTCATTCTCTAGGAGGTGGTAGAAGGGGGTAAAATAAATTTCCGCTTACATTATTAGTATAGTCCAGCTATTTTGTTCAACATTTGCACAGAATTCCTCAAAACGGGAAAAATACAGTATGGGTATGGCATAAATTCTTCAAGTTTAGATAAAATATAGTTCACAAGCCACTTAGGGGGCGGGGAAGGATGTGGCGCGATGGATAAGCTGGAAAATTTTAAATGTGTATGAACGGTTGATATTTCTGCCTCTATTAATGTTATATGAAATTAAACTAACTGGCTTATTAGTATGTTACTGTGCTTAATTGAGAAACCAGTATATTTCTTGACTTATTTGTGATACTGTGAGACATCTCACCGGTTGTGGTGATAATTACCATTTTCCATTGTTAGGGTAGAGGGAGTATTAAGGTAAAAGTTTATATATTGATACTGTGGATGCCAGTTAAATAAGAATCAAATTCTGAACCGGGCTAATATTAATAATTATCCGGGCAACGCTGTGTACCCAGCTAGTATATTAATAAAACTCAGGGATGTTTAGTAGAAATTTGTAATCCATACACATAAATAAGAGGTATATGTATCCGTACGAACGTTGGAAAATGTAATGTCAGCGACAGTAGCATGTTAACCGAGCATTCAGACACTTCTTCCACCAGAGAGGAGCTCTGAGTGGTTATCCGATTTTTTTTTTTGTATTGAGGGCGGAAGTACAACAAACATTTACCGAAGGGTGAACATACAGTATGGGAAGTCCTGTGTGTCACTTCAGTAGGATGAGTGGCACTGGAAGTTTTATCTGAGGGATGCAAATCGATCAGTTCGTCCTCGCCCTGGCTGTTACGCCAGACACTATCGCTGCAGTGGACCGACTTATCCGTGAGAGTCGGCGGGTGATAATCGACAAGTTACTGTAGAATTGAACATTAGTCATGACTGTCCGCACCATATAATTCGCTGCAGCACCACCATGTCTTCGCTATATGGGTACCAAAACACTTCGTACCCGGACTGATAGAACGACGAATGGTTGTCTGCGAAACACTTATGCAGCGTTACGAAACCTTAGCAAATGTATTTTATAGTTACTGGTCATGAATTTTGTGTTTACTACTTCCAATCGCCGACCAAGAGAACCGGCAAAGAGTTTCGATCTTCATCAGCACCAAGACGTTTCGTACAAATGTGATGCTAACGCCCTCCGGTACTGTATAGGTCCAATCCTGGAAAATTAAATGCCAATGGGGCGCTATGTTAAGTGCATATCATAAGTCTGTTATTTTTATAGTAGAATACCTGATAAGTGACAAGTTAATCGTACGAATTTGCAAAGAAGACATCTCTTTAGTGAGTATATCTTTAACATATATTTGACTCTATGTGTTACAAAAAAAGACAATATTTTTTGCAGATAATTTTATCAGGTAACAAAACTGATCGAAATTACTGATAGTTAATTAATAATGAAAGAACTGTATTTGACTTTCTCTCTAACACGTTTCCTTGAGTGTTTTGTAAAAAATATCATTGACAGTAAATTCAGTTAGTTACAAATTAAATGCTTAGAATGTTATGAAAACATCTATATCGTCTGTATATACATACGTAAAATCGGACACACGAATGAAATTTATCAATATCAATGAAGTCTTTGAGTTTCAGATACTTTGTTTGTCTGAAAATATTTTATTAACTTTTATTTAAGTTCGTATTATGTAAATTTACTTTGAAGATGTACGTAATTTGTAGAAATCGTAAGCCCACAAGCAGTAGCAGATATAGAAAAGTATCTTGAAGTGGGAAGTGGAACAATTTAGTAGAATTGTATTTGATTAATATGATAATTACGTAATCAAACTGTAAATAATTTCAGTCTATTTTATGTTATATTTGTTACTTTGTATATATTAATAAATAATAATGGCTTTTGAATAATTACATATTTTACAATAAGTGTTACGTAATTGGAATGAACATCGGGCATCCAATTTGAGCAATGTAACAATTGAATTCCAAAAGAACAGAAGACGGTAATGCTTTGACTGCGTGAGAGGTTTTAAATCTGTTTGATTTATAAATTAAATGGATTAAGAAACAAAAGGTTGAAAACATAAAGTATAAGGATTATACCAACAAAAAAACGATCGTCATATTATGTCGTTATTTAGTACATTTCTAAATAATTTTGGTATTTTCAACGAAGAAACGATACGCTACTTATAAATTGATTAAAATAATTACCTTAATTTTCAGTTATGACTATTAATGAAAAATAAAAGAAATTCATCACGAAAGTTGTTAGTTTTCATTTAATAATTTCGCAATTTTTTAACATTAATTTTTGAAAAATTACGTTTTTTTCCTTGATGAGGGGGGTGGGGGTATTCTCTCTGCCGCTACCCTCCTTACAAACATTTTTAGAAACGATTTCCTAATATTCACACTTATATTACCCGTAAGTAAATTCATTTTTATTCTACATTCTTTACAAGTAGTAAGCTTGTTATACCATAACTCACTCGAGTTACGGTAATCTTCAATAAAAGGCGTAGTTTTCTCATTGCTCCATCCCATGTCGCATGCAACAAGCCGCGCTGACCCGATGGCTGTTGATAGCGACGACACTTCGACATGATGAATCATGGGGAAAAGTGACATCAACTTGTAGCAAGCGCCAAATAGGCTTTGTTCTTGTCGCATGTTGTTACATCAACGAAAACACTGCATGTAGCAAGCGTCAATGCTACACGTTGTCTCGGTGGAATTGCACCTTCAAGTTCTGATGTGTTGCAGTGAAGTATAACATAAAAGAAAAATGTTATCGGAAATGGGCAATCGCGATGGGTGAAAAATTTTTCGGGTAGAAACGAAGATTTTTGTGAAATATTTGCTTATTTTATCTTTTTCGTTATAGTGGGAAATAAAAAAATAGAGCCCTAAAGATGTGTCTTGCCCATACAGTGAATTTCTATCTCAGCATTCGGCATATCGTTGAAAAAATAGGAAAGAAAGAAATTTTCATATAATTTTTAATTTTATAATTTTTCTAAAACAAATTAAAAACTGTAGTAGATGCCGAAGTAGTTTTTAAAGGAAATTGTTATTTCACGTGGGTCGTTAAATCGTGATGGTTGATATAATTTTTGGACATTAACTGTTTTGTAGGCATGTACAGCAAGGCAAAGGGTGGCCTTGTGAGCCGAGTACGCGGATGAGAGATGCGATGGCTTCTTCTAAATCCAGCGTCGCCGGCGGCCGATGGTTATGGCTACGACACAAAATATTGCACTCGCGAAAGCGTGCGCTGCCAGCAGAACTGGGACAAGAATGCGCTCTGGTCACGGGCAAGAAATTAGGGCTTAATTTATTCGCGAAAAAAAAGAACATCGGCGGCCAGGCGAAAAATATACTCCATTTATTCGCCACGGAGCTTAACATTTCCTGTCAACAATGTTACAAATTATATCTGAGACAGAGGAGAGGAGGGGCGAAGGAAGATGAAAGAGGTCAACAGCCTTTCACCTTCGATTTGTCCGATTCTTCGTGAAGAATAGGCGGCGGGCGGACGGGCGTCTCATTCAAGATCATTTCCGCAACTGCCGTCGCCAAGAATTTAGATGGCAAACACATGTGGGAGCGTGGAAAGAATGATACCCGGGCCTCTGCCTTAAAATGGAGGACTCTCAGGGGAAGTGCCTCTTGCTCTACATTCGGTTCATTAAATATGAGATACAAATAAAATAAAATAAATAGCACTCGATGGCGTGCCTGAATCCCTGCCCTGAATTGTGGGTCGATTTTGAGCCAAGACATTCCGACGTGTAGCCCAAATACTTTTGTATATTATTTCAGGGAAATAGATAGATTATCATATGTATATTTACTGACCGATAAATACTAATGGAGGACAGCAAATGCGCTACTCTCTTTATTACATGTTACCAACAGTTCATTCATTTTGTATCGTGAACAACAGTGCAGAAAGAACGGACGCTTCATTCTTTATTCTGCGTTTCAATGGTAAGTCTTAGGAATTGAAATATACTAATTATTCGGTTAGTTTTCAAAGGTGTACGTAATTTATATTTGTAATACTTTTATGCAATTTCGAACTTCCTGATAAAGACATGCAAATGTATTTTGAATTTAGACGGCTTAGTAAAAACACCAAATATTTCATTGTCACCTGTCAATATAGCCCAAAATACATGTTTGGAGTTTTAGCACACACACTATTCGATTACTCTTAAATAAATATTCTGATTCCTGTCTTACGCGATTCAAAGAATGTAAACAACATTAATAATAGAAATATGAACACACCGGAATAACCAAAATAATCGGTAGTTATAAATGACAGAAATAGTACCCTACATGATATAATAAATGCCAATGCTTGATTTAAAAAAATTGATAATCTCGTTGTTTTTATCATCGGTTGTAACTGTTTTAAAATTAAAAAGTAATTAAGATCCCTGTTCTCCTAAAAAAAATTAAACCTGATGTTTTGACAATACTGTCATTATTCTGAATATATTACACATATTTCATAAATAGAAGGATTTCGAAAATGACCAACATGAAAATGAACAAAAATATTAGCACACAATATACTGGAAATAGCATATAAAACGTGAGATAAAAGTTTAAGAATAGACCTACTATTAATAATCTATTCCTCCGTTGATTTTACGACCAAAAATATGTTGTCAGCTCCATCATATTTGTAAAGATTAATCTAGTAATTTTTCTTAGAAATGTAAATTAAGAATTTTAGTAGGACTAGTGATAAAAGTAAATTGTACTAAAGTAACGTGGAGGCGTAATCATCTGATTCTATTCTTTTAAATATATAAGTATATATATTATTTTATAATTAAATGCTACGAGTCACTCTCCAACTGAACAGCAACGAACAGCATCAGGCTTTTAAGGAAATTAGCATTGAAGAAAAGCGACAGTGAGGTTTTCGTGATAGCAAACTACAATTAATAAATAAAAACAAAATTATTCTATTCACATAATTTCATTATATTAATCAAATGTGCTCGGTGCTAGAATATTACGTCTGCAAAATTAATATGCATCGGCATATTCGGGATTAGCACTTTTTATTTC